>CM040428.1:33785954-35081486 GCA_022702705.1 Papilionanthe hookeriana x Papilionanthe teres
TTGTGATTTTTTGAATTATATTTTATTTATTAGAATTATTTTAAGTTCTGGAGTATTAATTAATTTAAAAATAAAATATAAGTTGAAAAAAGAATTTTATAAATTTTAAAATTCTCTCTGATATCAAGGATTCCAAAGAACCAAATTTTACAATTTTTTGATTTTTCTTTGATTTATTATAATTATTTTAGTGAAAATGCTAGAAAATACATTTTTTAATTTTAAAATTACCCTAGGGCTTTAAAATTTAATATCTCATTAAATAGACCTAAGAAAAATATGGGGTTTGTTCCTAAGTGATTAAATTTCAAAATATGACATTTTGGTGAATTTTATTATTTTTGTGATTTTTATTATTTTTTAATTATTAAAATATTAAAATAATACTAAAAAACTAACTTTTTTAGAAAATTGAAATTTTAATTTTCTTAAATTCCCCTGATATCAGAGAGGCTCCAAAACCAATTTGGTGAATTTTTGAAAGGTATTTTGAAAGTTATGAATTTTTAAAGTTTAAAATGACAAATGGCCTAATCAACCTATTTAGTAGAGCTAGCCAAGTCCAATTGACTTGAAATTTTTATGGTGGGTTCCTCTACTCCTAAAGGTCAGTGGAGAGTTGATTTCAAGTCAATTTGATGTATGGTTAGCTCTAATTAATTAGGGGTCTCTTTTGGGTGTTTAAGCCGATTAGGGTTATTTTGAGTGAATTAACTCAAGTCCTATTTTTCTAGGGTTCTCTGGTCATAAGGAACATCACCAAATTTTCCTAGAATTTATTTCACAACATGCTAATTTTGGAATTAAAATACTCAAAACGACAACATGCATTTGAAAAATCAATAACTTTTCACGGAGATGGCCTACGACCTTGGAAAATTCGGGGAATGTTCCCGAGTTTAGAGGCTTTAAAAGCCCTATGGTCTCATGCCATGGTGAATTGTATGAATGCATGGAGAATTAAAACAATGCGGGGAGTAAATAATTAATTAAAAATAAAATACTTGGACAAAATTAATTAGTTTCTTTTCCACATTATTCTCCTGCATTCCTTTGAGCGAGAGGGTAGTTTTATTTTATTTTTGTGATTTTTCTACACAAAGATATGGATTTTTAAAGTTATGGTATTTAAATAAATCAGAAAAATCCCTAATTTCCTACTTATCCACGCGGCGCCCTGTCATCCTCGGCATCTCCGAACGACCACGCGGCGCGCTCCCATTCGACGCCGCCATCTGACTCGGTCGCCGGGGCCCGCGGTTCGCGCGACATCTGGTCGGTCGACGCAATCCGAGCCGTCCATCCGATACACGCGCGATCCAGAGCGGTTCCTGGTCATCGTCTACGGCCGGTGCGATCCGTGACCGTCCACACTCTAACCACAGAACTCGCTCGATTCTCGATGGATTTTCGTGTTCTTATGCTGCTATGGATTCGTCTTGAAGAGACGAACACATCCATACGGTAAACATACATTTAAATTGACTCAAATTAAAATGAGAATCTCTGGAAGCTCGGGAAGAAGAGGGAGTCCATACCTTTGCTCGGAGAAGTGAAGCTTCGATGCGAGAGTTGTGTCGCCTTCGATTGGATCCGAGTAAGCTCAGGATGAAGTCCCTTGGCACAGTGAATTGTCCAGCTATGAAAGTGACCACGGCCGATCACAAAGCTTGGAGGGCTGGAGCAAGCTAGGTGGTACGGAGATGGGGCTTTCGGTGGGAAACTTCTTCCCTTGGTCCGGTGAAGGTGTAGGACCGATCGATTTGGGAATTGACTCGGCTGTGAGGAGATGTCTGGTTTTTGGGTGAAATTTCGGTTGAGAAATTGGATTACGTCGAGTGGGGATTAGGGCAAATTGACATTGGGGATCAAGCTGCTCTAAGTGTGGAGTAGGGTTTGGAACAATTTTGGCGAGTTTCGGCGAGGTTTATGCAACTCTCCTCCATGGCCGTGAGGGGTCGGGTTTAAATAGAGGTGGGTGGAGAGCCTCGCGGGGATGACGAGGGTTGGGATCGGTCTGCTGCAGGCATGGGAAGAACAGCTATGGTGTCCATTGGGCGTGGGGCGGCTCGGCGAGGTGGAATTCAAGGTTTGGCTCCTCCCCATGTCTCGGCCATGGCGTTTTCCGGCGGCCCGGGTGGTGGCCGGCGAGGCGGAGTCACCCTCGAGGCCGGGGAGGTCGGGGATGGGACTTGGTGCAAACGATTGGCCATTGCCATGTGTAAAGGCTTTGATCCAAAGTAGAATGAGGCATGGCTAGTTTTGGGTCTAAATGGGTCAATTCACCCATTTGGGCTTGGTGCACCCTTGAGGTGGTTTTGGGTGCTTGTGGGGGATCGAAGGGATCGGTTGGTTTGGCATGGAGAGGTCTCCATCCAAATATATTTGGATTAAATCTAAGTTTAGGTGAATCATGATTAAGGCTAATGAGATTTAGGGATTAAGGAAAGCCCCCCTCTTCTTACCCGATATGGCATGGTGGAGTGTCCAAGGCCCTCATGGCTCACATGTGGCTCATGCATGGCTTCATGGCTCACCTTTGGCTTGGGGAAAGTTGAGTCGATTTCATGGAAATGGATTTAAGAAAAATTTTGGTATTTTAGGGGTGATTTGGCATGAGGCTTAATTTGGAATTATTTGATGATGTGATTAGAACTTAGGGAATGGCTTTGATTAAGTGGATGGCAAATGGAAATGTCATGTGGGCTTTAGGGTAGATTTTGGGCTCATTGAAATGGTTTTAGATGGGCTTTTTAAAATGGTTTAGGAGAGTGGGCTTTTGAATTTTAAAATGGATTTTGGGATGAAATTTTGGTAAAGGCTTGGGCCAAATAATTCTTGAGTTTGGTTTAGGGATGTGTCATGAGTGGTTTGAAACAAATTTGAGGTGATTTGGGTTTGAATTGGGTTGTATATGGGCCTTTTTGGTAAAGAGGCTAAGGTGGGCCAAAATGGGCTACCATTGGCCAAAGTTGGGCTAGAGTTGAAATTGATGTAAAATTAATGTTGGGAAATGTTTATGGGAGTGTTTCAAAGAGGTTTTGGCTTTGGTTAGGTTTTGATTTTGGGATTTGGGCTCATTTGGGTTAAGTTTGGGTTTAGGTCGAAATTGGGCCTTTTAGCTTTGGGTTGAATTTGAGTGGGGTTTGGGTCTAAATGTTGGGCAAATCATGTTAGTGTTTTGTTTATGGGGATGTTAAGGAGGGTTTAGAAAAGATTTGGGGTTAATTGGAGTTGAATTGGGTGAGTTTGGGCTAAATTTGGGTCATGGGTCCAAATTGGGCTTTAAGGCCAAAAGTGAAATTGGATCCCAATGCCAATCAAACTGGGCTTGTATTTGGTCTAGATTGGTGTTGGGGATGTTAAATTGAAGTTTAGAATTGAATTGGACCAGAATTTGGGTCAATTGGGTAGGTTAGGTTTGACATTGGGTTCACTTTGGGTTAAAATGGGTCGAGTTGGGGGTTTTGATAAAAGTGGGGTAAATTGACAAAATTGGCCCATGGTGTAGTTGAACAAAATGAAATTGGGAATATTTGGGATTTTCTGGAATTTTCTGGGAATTTTATGAATTTTTGGATTTTTTGGCTAAGAGGGGTATTTTGGGTATTTGGAGGGTATTGGGAGGTATTTTTGGAATTTTTGGCATTTTTGGTTATGGATGATCAATTTGAGTGATGTGGAAATATTTGGGATTGGTTTTGAGGAATTTTGGGTGATTTGGAGATTTTTGGAAAATTTGGGTAATTTCAAGGGTTTTGGGTAGGTTAGGCGGGTGTAGGGTCCGGGGGTCAAAAATTGAAATTTTGGAAAATTGAAGATTGGGTGAATATAAGTGGAATAAAATCATTTTGGTTGAGCCATGAAGCCATATCAAACCCACATAAGCCATGAAGGGACTCATTTGAGGCACCAGTTATGTTGTTCCTAACCCTGCTTGCGAGGGCTTAGGGGTTAAGGACCATCCATGTGAATCACCTGCATGAGTCGAGGAGGTCAAATTGGGTATGGGTGTGTTTTTAGGAGGTGTGTGAAAGTGTAGTGTATAGGTGTAGTGTGTGTGTAAGTCGACCCTTCACCGGACCAGAGCCACCGAGGGCGATCCTAAGGCCGAAGAGTCTATAGGAACTCATCCTTTAAACTTCCACATTTGATCTCAACCCTCTAGGTGATTAGGGGTCTACAATCGAGTTTGTGGAGTTTGCGGGGAGTTAAGAAGTGATTTGAATTTCTAAGTGGTGGGTCCCGATTCTAATCCTCTAGGATAGTCGAAAGGAAAAGCCTAAGGCTAGATCTTAAGTACTAAAGAGAAGAAGAGAAGACCTCATCGAAAATGAGGTCAACGGATAGTAAAAAGGATGATAATATGGAGGAGTACGCCAGCGATTGCATACCCAGACGGTTGCATCATTAACATTTACAAGAAGGGTGATTGCATTCCCCGCACATAGATCATCACGACTTTGTCGGACCTTTCGCACGGTTTCTTTTCGAATGAGTGTAATATCATGTTCGGATCGACCTCCGGATAGCGAGGCCCGGAGTGAGTTTCGAGGGCCGATAAAGATACCATTGCCGGTAGGTTCCGTCATGATGCCGAAGGGCAACGGAGTAGATGTCGCTAAACATTGCATACCGGGAGTACCGATGAAGCGGATCTCGGTTACTTTCGGAAGGATGGACGACGGGAAAGCACCTTACCACTTCCGGCCGGACCGGAGCTAGAGAGCCTCCGACCTTACGAGTCTGTGAGTTACATGGAAAATATCACACCTCCGATGTACATCCCTACGGCATCCTTGCCGAGGATGGCTTGGAAGGTGATGTTATTGACCATGTACCTCACTATTCAGACATGGATTTTTGACAGATACCTTTTTGGATGGATCGACAAAGATCATACATAGTCCGTTTTGAGTCTATATGGATTGTATGAGATGTATTCAGATCGAGTTGTATGATGTATTTTCAACATGATCGGAATGAGAGTGACCATGTCACAATTTTGGCCTTCACCACTTTTGTGCAAATTGACTGGGAAACGCCGTTAAAGTTAAACAAACTTCGAACAAATAACAGAAAAGAAAAAATAATAATAAAAGAAAATAAAAATATAAATAATAAATGAGAATTATTTTCCCTAAAAAAATCCAAACATAAAAAAAAATAACTTCAAAATCCACGTGAACGTTAAATAAAATTCACATGAACATTAACTACACAGCTAAAAAAAAAATTTGGAAAGTTAAAGGACAAACAAAATGAAAATGAATCTCAAATCGGATCCCACTCTAAATTCATCTTTTCAAACATTTTCAAATCAACTCCAAATCGAAATTTACCTCAGGAAGCTTTGAAATTCTCTGTCGAGACAACTCTTCCTCACAAGAGACCCACACTTCAATTTCAGAACCCTAAACCTTTTTTTCGTCACATCGAAATCATTTCGACTTTTGTGGCCTACCTTTCTTCCTGTATGGAGATCGACTAGGTCTATTGACACGGAGCCACGAGCTTTGTCTGATTTGGTTCTGATGACATGGGACTGGGTCCCTCTTCACACAAATAAACTTCCGAGATTGGAATCCATTTCCAATTCTCATTAAACTTCCGAGATTGGAATCCATTTCCAATTCTCATTAAATTTTCGAGATTGGAATCCATTTCTAATTCTCATTAAACTTCTGAGATTGGAATCCATTTCCAATTCTCTTTAAACTTTCGAGTTTGGAACCAGTTTCCATTTCTCTTTAAACCTTTGAGATTGGAACCAGTTTCCAATTCTCTTTAAACCTTCGAGATTGGAACCAGTTTCCAATTCTCATTAAACCTTTGAGATTGGAACCAGTTTCCATTTCTCTTTAGACCTTTGAGATTGGAACCGGTTCCATTTCTCTTTAAACCTTCGAGATTGGAACCGGTTTCGATTCTCATTAAACCTTTGAGATTGGAACCAGTTTCCATTTCTCTTTAGACCTTTGAGATTGGAACCAGTTTCCATTTCTCTTTAAACCTTCGAGATTGGAACCAGTTTCCGATTCTCATTAAACCTTTGAGATTGGAACCAGTTTCCATTTCTCTTTAGACCTTTGAGATTGGAACCAGTTTCCATTTCTCTTTATACCTTCGAGATTGGAACCAGTTTCCAATTCTCATTAAACCTTTGAGATTAGAACCAGTTTCCATTTCTCTTTAGACCTTCGAGATTGGAACCAGTTTCCGATTCTCATTAAACCTTCGAGATTGGAACCAGTTTCCATTTCTCTTTAGACCTTGAGATTGGAACCAGTTTCCATTTCTCATTAAACCTGCGAGACTGGAACCAGATTCCAGTTCTCTTTAAACCTTCGAGACTAGAATCCGATTCCAGTTCTCTTTAAACTTTCGAGATCAGTACCCAAATTCTGATTCTCATCCCCTTCAATCATCACTTAAACTCTGATTCTCATTTTGCGGTCGGTACCCCGATTCCGGTTTTCTCCACGATCCGGGATTGGAACCTCGTTTCGAATCCAAACTTCGGATCCAAATTTCCTCGAATTGATTTTAAACCGAACTTCGATCAAAATTGAAACTCAAAATCTAAACTTACACATCAAAACTTAAACTAAAACAAAACAAAAATCTAAATTGAATTCCCCCAGATCATGTGATTTGGGATTCACCTCCTTTTCTTTTTCCCCAGCGAGAGTTCAGGGATCTCCAGTCTCAGAGATATACTTGACACTCCCCAGCGGAAACTCTTCTACTTCGTCCTAAGTTTGTCACTTGGACATCCGTGTTGGTTTTGTTGATCTTTTCGGTCAACGCCTGATACGTGCGGTGTGCTTGGTTAGCACACCACACTGATGGGGTCCATTTGTTGACCTCATTTTTGATGAGGTCTTCTCTTCTTCTCTTTAGTACTTAGGATCTAGCCTTAGGCTTTTCCTTTGACTATCCTAGAGGATTATAATTGGGACCCACCACTTAGAAATTCAAACCACTTCTTAACTCCCTGCAAACTCCACAAAATTGATTGTAGACCCCTAATCACCTAGAGGGTTGAAATTAAATGTGGAAGTTTAAAGGATGAGTTCCTATAGGATTCTTTGGCCTTAGGATTGTCACAGGTGGCTCGAGTGCAGTGAAGGGCTGACTTACACACACACTACACCTATACACTACACTTTCACACACCTCTTAAAAACACACCCATACCCGATTTGACCTCCTGACTCATGAAGGTGATTCACATGGATGGTCCTTAACCCCTAAGCCCTTGCTCAGAGGGTTAGGAACAACATAGTGGATGCCTCGAATGAGTCCCTTCATGGCTCATGTGGGCTTGATGTGGCTTCATGGCTCAACCAAAATGATTTCATTCCACTTACATTCACCCAATCTTCAATTTTCCAAATTTTCAATTTTTGACCCCAGGGACCCTACACCCGCTTAATCTACAATACCTGTGAAACCCTCAAAATTTGCAAAATCACCTAAATTACCCAAAATTCTCCAAAGTCAATCCTAAACATTGCCTCACCAATCAAATTGATCATCCATACCCAAAAATACCAAAAATTCCAAAAATACCTCCCAATACCCTCCAAATACCCAAAATACCCCTCTTGGCCAAAAAATCCAAAAATTCAGAAAATTCCCAGAAAATTCCAGAAAATCCCAAATATTCCCAATTTCATTTTGTTCAACTACACAATGGGCCAATTTTGTCAATTTACCCCACTTTTGTCAAAATCCCCAATTTGCCCTATTTTAACCCAAAATGAACCCAATGTCAAACCAAACCTACCCAATTGACCTAAATTCTGGTCCAATTCAATTCTAAACTTCAATTCAACATCCCCAACACCAATCTAGACCAAATCTAAGTTCAATTTGATTGACATTTGGATCCAATTTCACCTTTGGCCTTAAAGCCCAATTTGGACCCATGACCCAAACTTAGCCCAAACTCACCCAATTCAACTCCAATTAACCCCAAATCTTTTCTAAACCTTCCTTAACATCCCCATAAAAAAAACACTAACATGATTTGCCCAAAATTTAGACCCAAACCCCACTCAAATTCAACCCAAAATCAAAAGGCCCAATTTTGACCTAAACCTAAACCTAGCCCAAAAGACCCAAACCTCAAAATCAAAACCCAACCAAAGCCAAAACCTCTTTGAAACATTCCCATAAACATTTCCCAACATTAATTTTACATCAATTTCAACTTTAGCCCAACTTTGGCCCATGGTAGCCCATTTTGGCCCATCTTAGCCTCTTTACCAAAAAGCCATATCCAACCCGATTCAAACCCAAATCACCTCAAGTTTGTTTCAAATCATTCATGGTACATCCTTAAACCAATCCCAACATTTATTTGACATGGCCATTTACAAAATTTTTTATCCAAAATTCGAACATGAAGGCCCCCCTTTAGCCTTCCTAAAAGCTCATTCTTAAGATAATTTCAAAAGCCCAAGCCTATCCTAAAGCCCACATGAAATTTCTCCTTATCATCCCTTTAATTGAAATCATCCCTAAATCCTAAATTCATCATTGGATTATTCCAAAATTAAACCTCATGGCAACCCTCACCAAAATGCCAAAAGTCACAAAACCCATTTTCATGAAATTGACTAAACTTTTCCCTAAGCCACATGGAGCCATGCATGAGCCATTCACAAGCCATGAAAGTTTGGCATGTGACCATGACATTAATGGAAAAAGGAGGGGCTCCTTTCCTAACCTTTCATTAAGCCTTTTTAACCTTATCCATGACACACACTAAACCATGTTTAGCCACCTCATCATGGATAGAGACCACACCATCCTCTCTTGGGCGACCCAGCCGATCCTCTCGGCCCAAAATCGAGGCCATGGGGAGGTGCACCCAACCCAAACCAATGGGTTGACCAAATTGAAACCAAAATGACCCCTTCCCCATTCCATTTTAATTCAGCCACTTTACACATGGCAGTTGCCGATTGCTTGTACCAAGTCCCGAGCCACGACCCACGACCTTGAGGGTGACCCATACATGGCCGGCCGGCCACCCGATCGCTCGGAAAACACCATGCCAGAAACCTTAGGAGAGGCCGAGCTTTGAAATTCCATCCTGCCGAGCTGCCACCTACTCCGAATGGCCATTGCGGTATCGTTCTTCTCCTCACCTAGCGGTGATCCCGACCCTCGACTCCCCACGGAGGCCCTCGAAGCCTCTCTGATTCAAACCCCTCACCCTCTCGGCCAAAGGAGGTGTTGAACCGGACCATGCCAAAACTGCGCCAAAATCACTCCTCACTCCCCTCCGGACTTAGAGCAATTGATCCCCACTTTGTTCTCCTGCTCCGATCCCCATTGATTGAGCTCGATTTTGGAGCTCGATTCTCGAGCCGAACGGGACACTCCTGAATCCTTCACCAAAATCAAATTAAACTCACCTACACCTTCACCGGACCAAGAGAAGAAGTTTTCCGGTGAAAGCCCCTCTCCAGGGCCACCCGGTTGTTCCGGACTCCGAAGGTTGTGATCGGCTACGGTGGAAATCATACCTAGACAATTCACGCAAGCCGAGGGACTTCATCCGGAGCTTACTTGGACCCAATCGAAGGTGACACAACTCTCGGATCGAAGCTTCACTTCTGCGAGCAAAGGTATGGACTCCCTCTTCTTCCCGAGCTTCCGGAGATTCTCATTTTAATTTGAGTCGATTTAAATGCATGTTTACCGTATGGATGTATTCGTCTCTTCGAGACGAATCCAGTAGAGCATAAGAACATGAAAATCCGTTGAGAATCGAGTGAGTTCTTAGGGTTAGAGTGTGGACGGTCACGGGATCGCACCGGTCGTAGACGATGACCGAGAACCGTCGGATCGCACGTGTATCGGATGGACGGCTTGGATTGCGTCGGACCGGCGGATGGTACGTGAACCGCGGGGCCCCGGACAGCCGAGTCGGATGGCGGCGCCGAACCGGGGAGCGACGCGTGTCGATTCGAGCCGCCGAGGTTGAGTCGGCGCCGCGTGGATAAGTAGATAAATAGGGTATTTTTCGATTTATTTAAATACCGGAACTTCAAAAATCCATATCTTTGTGTAGAAAAATCACAAAAATAAAATAAAAATACCCTCTTGCTCAGTGAATAGAGGAGAATAATGTGGGAAAGAAATTAATTAATTTTGTCCAGTATTTTATTTTTAATTAATTATTTACTCCCTGCATTGTTTTAATTCTCCATGCATTCATACAATTCACCATGGCATGAGACCATAGGGCTTTTGAAGCCTCTGAACTTGGGAACATTCCCTGAATTTTCCGAGGTCAGAGGCCATCTCTGTGAAAAGTTATTTATTTTTCAAATGCATGTTGCTGTTTTGAGTATTTTAATTCCAAAAATTAGCATGTTGTGAAATAAATTCTAGGAAAATTTGGTGATGTTCCTTATGACCAGAGAACCCTAGGAAAAATAGGACTTGAGTTAATTCACTTAGATTTACCCTAATTAACCTAAATACCCAAAATTGAAATTTAATTAATTAGAGTTAACCATAGATCAAATTGACTTGAAATCAATTCTCCACTGACCTTTAGGATCAGAGGAACTCACCATAAAAGTTTGAAGTCAATTGGGTTTGGTTAACCCTATCAAATGGGTTGATTAAGCCATTTAGCCAAAATTAAACTTAAAAAATTCATAACTTTCAAAATACTTTTCAAAAATTCACCAAATTGGTTTTGGAGCCTCTCTGATATCAGGGGAATTTAAAAAAATTAAAATTGCAATTTTCTAAAAAAGTTGATTTTTTTGCATTATTTTAATATTTTTAATAATAAAAAAATAATAAAAATTACAAAAATAATAAAATTCACCAAAATGTCACATTTTGAATTCTAACCACTTAGGAACAAACCCCATATTTTTCTTATGTCTCTAGGTTGAGATATTAAATTTTAAAGCCTTGGGGTAATTTTTAAAATTAAAAAATACATTTTCTAGCATTTCCACTAAAATAATTCCAATAAATTAAGGAAAAATCAGAAAATTGTAAAATTTGGTTCTCTGGAATCCTTGATATCAGAGAAAATTTTAAAAATTATAAAATTCATTTTTCAACTTATATTCTATTTTTAAATTAATTAATACCCCAGAACTTAAAATAATTTTAATAAATAAAATATAATTCAAAAAATCACAAAAATTGGTCCAAGTGGTCCTCTAGTCATTAGGAATGTCCCATAATTTTCTTAAGGACAGAAACTTTCCCTTGATCATATTATTAAATTTTCCTTGGAAATCCTTATTTTCCACCAAAAATAATTACATAAATAAATTAAATACAGAAAAATCACATTTTCTCCTCTAATGTCTTTATTGGCATATGAGTAAGGTCACATAAAAATTTCAAATTCATTTGAGCTCAATTTAGTGAGTTATGAAATTATTAAGCTTGAAGGGTAAAATGGTAATTAAAATTTTAACCCTTAATTAAAACTTTAGGCTTAATAAAATTAAAGAGTAAAATATTTGATCTTAATCTGATTTGGATGATTGAAATTTAAATAAGTAAAGGGTAGAAACCTATTAAACAATTCAACAATAATTGAAATGAACTTTAATTAAAATAATTAATTAAATTTGGAAGAATAATAAAATTGGAGTTATTAAAATAGGGATGTTATTAGGAAGAAATTTATTCTTTAATTTAAGAATCCCTAAATTAATCATCTCAATAATATTTAATCCACTAATTAAAATGATAATCCAAGTTTAAGGTTTAAAATGCTAAAAGACTTAATCATTAAATTAAGTTAAGGTTAAATTATTTAAAGCAAATCCCTTTAAAATAAATATTAAATTAAATTAAATTAAATTAAATTAAATTAAATTAAATTAAATTAAATTAAATTAAAAAAAATTAAATTAAATTAAATTAAAACAAATTAAATTAAATTAAAATTAAATTAAATTAAAATTAAATTAAATCATATTAAATTAAATTAAATTAAATTAAATTAAATTAAATTAAATAAAATTAAATTAAATTAAATTAAATTAAAACTAAATCAAATTAAATTAAATCAAATTGAATTAAATTAAGCTAAATCATATCATATTAAATTAACTTAAATTAAATTAAATTAAATTAAACCACATTAAATTAAATTAAGTTAAGTTAAATTGAATTAAATTAAATATAACATCACCTAAGACATGAAGAATTCAAAATAAATCTAAAATAATTTGAACAACTATTCAAACTTAAATCATTAATTTGAACTTAAATTTGAATCACGAAATCATTAAATATCATTTTGCCCTTAGGAACTTTTACTTATTATAACTCCTAAATGGAGTATCGAGTGAAATGTCACTTCACTCATAAGGATATTCGAACATCCTAATTCACTGAGCAAGAAATAAAACTTAACTTAAACACCATGGATGATTAATTCACTGCATGATAGAATTCATTTGGACTTAGGACAATTCTCGAAATGTAGAAAAGATGTTTAAGATTCGTCTTAAACACTTCCTCGATATGATGGAATGTCCTTAAGAACAAATTGAGCTTAGTTGTTCTTTGGTGAAGGAAATCATCCTTAAAACCAAAATTGAAGACCTAGACGTCATAGGAATGACTAAGCTATAGGATTAGGACTTTGGTAGAAAACCATAACCTTTCCCTTAGCTTTACTAGGAAATTGCTATAAATGCTTAAATGCTCTAAATTGTATTTTAAGTGCGGCTTGGGATGACGGGAAGACCCTCCGGGTACGCTTTTATTTTATTGCGATTTATCTTACTTGCAATTCATTTATTCGTGTTGCACTTTACCTTTCTTGCATGATAAACAACGATTGCATGAAAACCTACACCTTTAGGACAGAAACCAAAGCTGAAACCCATAACTAAATTAAAAGACACTACAAGATAAAATTCACCGCCACAACATTTCAAAATATAAGACAACTCAAAATTTAATCACAAACGAACAACAAAACTACAACTACAACTAAATTAAAACGTCTCATTGAATGATCGGGAATACCTCGGATGATGTAACCCACGTGTTGCTAACGGGATTTCCCACGGTCTAAATGAAAGTGCGGAACTCATTTAGTTGAGTTTAGTGAAATTCATCCGGACTAAGTGAATTCGATGAAAATAACGGTGCCGGGATGACGGAGCACGTGGGATCTTAATCGGTTCGTTTAATCAACTCTAAGACACTGTTTTAATTAAAATATTAAAGACACATGGAAATTAAGACTTTCTCTAAAACCGAACACTTCTCTCATCTCTCGATTTATGACTTCTAAAACTAAACCTCCGCAACAACAAGGAGCTCGGAGCATGGTGGGCGGCACGGCCATCGTCATCAATGAAAACTCGATTCTACTTCAACAAAACTTTCCTTAGAATTAAATAACCAAGCCGTAGGACTTCGAGGTAGTTTACTAGTGCAACATAAATCCTCAATTCTTTGTTAGGCATTTGCATGATCATATCATGTAAATTAAGTCCTAACTGGTCTTAGGATTTCCGAGGTAGTCGTCCGATACGACATAAACCCTCACATCTTCGAGGCTATTTGTATGATTTTATCATACAAATATAAGTCCTAATTAATTAAAATTGGCAAGATCAAAACATTAAATAAACATTAGGACTTTCCTAAATTCAAGCCAAACAATAGGATAGTCGGGAAATTACCGAAGTTCGCTTCGAATATGTAATTTCTCCTACCTTTCTCCCTTTGAGTCCCCAAAATAAAATATTCCAAATTTGATCCAGTCCCTATTGAAATTCCAATATTCAATCCCTTGAAAACTTAAACTTTGAAATTCTTGAGAGCAGAACTACTGATTATTATCGAGAGTTTTCTTAGGTGATTCCCGTCACTTAAGATGTAATTAACTATAGGGGCTTGCCCTTATAGGGAATTTTAAGAACCCAGGTAAAATAAACCCTGTTTAATGTTTTCATATTAAACAGGGGAATTTGTCGGCTTATAAAATTGGTTCGCAGACCAAACGGATGTCACAAATCTTCTAGTTTATTTAATCGAGCCCCATCATCGAGCAATGTGTACTATTCTTCGGGATGGATACATAGTTTGTGATGCGGTGCTCGTTTATATAAACTATTCGGGATGTGAGATCAGTTTGATTTCATATCTTAAAATTTTCAAATTTAAAATTATTTTCAAAATAAAATACTACTTTTCAAATTGTTTATTTAAATTAAATTAAAAATTCGCCGACACACGGCTCTGTTAAGTGGTAGGAGTATCTTAACATCCCCCGCTCCAGTGTTATAAAGATTAGTCCGATTCCTGCTTTACCGGGCACTATCACTTGCGACTCTTCGTCTTTATGTGCTGAAGATGCTCCGTTGAAATACAATTCCCAACGTCGATCATCGGGGTCTTCTAAGCTCATTATTTGTTCATCCGGCAAGTCGTCATTGAGAGGAGATTCTGCCGTGAAGGGTGTCTTTGCGAGGAAGTCTGCTAGGACTTGTCCCTTTACGGCACGAAGAGACACGAAAGTTATATTGAATTGCGATAATATCATTGACCACCGGCAAGTACGCCGAAAGCGTTGGATGGGTCATCGAGTATTGCAATGGATTAAATTTCGAGATCGGAGTTGACCTTATGAGAAAGCATGTAGTGCCTGAGCTTTTGAGCGGCAAAGATCAGGGCCAAACAATGCTTTTTAATTGTGGGATACTTTATTTCCGTCGGAAGTAAACGACGGCTTAGGTAGTAAAGAGCATTTTCTTTACCCTCATCATTGACCTGGGCTAATAGGGCTCCGAGAGAGTCGTCTAAAGCCGCGGTATAAAGTATCAACGGTCTACACGAGGCCAGGAGCTGCTAAGACGGAAGGTGTCATTAAATATTGTTTAATGTCCTCGAAGGCCCTACGGCATTTACGTTCCCAAATAAATTTGGCGTCCTTTTTAACTAATGCGAGAAAGGCTGACACCTACACGACAAGTTCGAGATAAAGCGTCGAAGATATGCCAACTTCCCTTGAAAAGATCGTAGTTGTTTTAAGGTTCGAGAGGTGGCATTTCTAAGATAGCTTTAATCTTTTACGGGTCGATTTCGATTCCACGATGTCGGACAACGAATCCTAAGAACTTCCGGACGTGACGCCGAAGGCGCATTTTAAGGGATTCATCTTAAGGTTAAATTGTCTTAATCGTTCGAAAACAATTCTCAAATCATACAGGTGGTTTTCCTTTACTTTGCTTTTGATGACCACATCATCCACGTAGCATTTGACTTAATTGTGGATGAGATCATAAAAAATTCTTGTCATTGCTCTCCGGTAGGTTGCTCCTGCGTTCTTCGATCCGAATGGCATCAACGTGTAGCAATATACTCCGATCGGCGTTACGAATGCTTGTAAGTTTTTCATCTTACGGAGCCATTTTTATACGGTTGTATCTTGAATATCCATCCATGAATGAGAATATTTCATGTGTTAAAGCGATGTCGATCATTAATTGCAGGATCGGTAGAGGAAATTCATCTTTTGGACATGCCTTATTTAAATCTCCGAAATCCACACAAATTCGATCTTACCATTCTTCTTCTGGTCAGTACCACATTGGCTAACCAAGTCGGGTATTGTTCTTCACGGACAAATTTAGCATCTATTAGCTTTTTAACTTCAGCTATGACTTGTTGTTCGATTTCTAGACGCATTCTTCGGAACCTTGTCGGCGGAGCGAAGTAGGATCCACTCCTAGCTTATGGTCGTGACCTCCGGAGCTAAACTCGGCATCTCATCGTAGCTCCAAGCAAAACGAGTCTTTAAATTCCATTAATAACTTGATTATTTCTTCGGAGTCTTCTTTATTGAGTAAGGAGCTAACAAAGGTAGGTCTAGGTTCTTCGCTAGTACTTAAGTTAACTTCCGTTAACTCATCTATTGTAGATTTGATCTCTTCTTCGAACTCTGGTGGAGCGTTTCCAATTTGTAAATCTTGAGTTCTTCCGTAGCTTCCATGCAGTTTTCATTAGACTCGCAAGTGACAACCAAGCAAAATTTAGTATCGTCAACTGATCCTACTATGCCGAATCCGAGACCATGCCTTGAATTGGGTGGACGACCGGAGTTATTTCATAAATTTTCAAAATGTTGTGACTGACCTTTTGTCCATTGTCGAGGTAAGAAACCACGCTGAATTAAATTTTGAACGCGGGGAGAGTACCACTCGAAAGGTAATTCCATTAATTCGATGAAGTAGCATCTTCGAATTATACATTGTTTTCGGTTTTGGAGGAAGGAGCACCACGGTAGAATTTGATTGGCTTTGCACGCCGCTACGTACCTCTTTGACCACCATACCCTCGATCTTATTAGAATGGATCGGGGTCGGGGTCATAGTATGTACATAGTGGTTAATCTTCTCGTACATCGATTTATATTCCTCGTTCTTTTCATCTTCGAGAGAGATCTGAATTGCGGCTTCTTCCGACTTATTATCGTTGCTTCTTGCTTGATTTCTTTTTCTTCTTCGAAGCTATCTTCCCGATCAACATTGATGGCTGGTTTCCTCGTCCAAGCTGTCCTAACGTCTCGCCACGACCTCGTCCCCGGCCTCGACCTCGGATGCGAGTTGTGGAGAAACCTTCACCATCTCGGCTGTAAGGGAGTGGTGAGTGGCTCGTTGGACTAGGACTTCGAGCTCTTCGTCGTCCCGAACTTCCTTTGCTTCATTCGTTATGGTATCTCCGGAGAAGATTATTTTCTTCGGAGGTGCATAATAAGTTGCATCTTCATGGATTCCAATTTCATGTACGGAGAATGGTTGTAAGTCACCTTTGATGCACTTGTTCCCCTCCATCGTAGTATTTGATGCAGCGATGTAGAGATGATGGTACCATCCGGTTTTCATGTATCCATGGTCGGCCCGAGTAGAGCGTTGAACGACGTTTCGAATCGATTATGTGAAATTTCGCGGTTGTCTTTGCTAAGTCACCGGTCTTCATTAGCAGTGTTATTGAGCCGAGGGCTCTTTCTCCTTTACGGTTGAATCCTCTTAATAACATTTTGTCCGCTTCGAGCTCGCGAGCATCAATTTCTAAGTATGCTAGCGTTCGAAGATTCATTATATTGATTGATGCTCCTGGATCCACCAATACTGCGGAGAGTGTAAACTTCCCGATTGTAACCGAAATGTACGACGGTCGGTTGTGGTCTGTCGTCCCAAGTAGTAGGTCATGGTCCGTGAAGGTGACACCTCGTTGTTCCTTTAACGAGCAAACCTCATCTAAGGAATCTCCCGGTCATTTGAGCTAAGCGAATTTCGGATCGAAGTAAGGCCTTGATCGAGCTTCTCTCATCTCCTTTGATAAGATGAGAGCGTCGTAGATGCTCGATTTGGTTGGTAGTTTCTTAAGATGGGCTAGCACGTTGTAGTCCACTTTATTTTCATGTGTCTCGTTTTCTTCCCGAATGGGTATTTCTTCCGACGGGGTTGGTTCTTCACGAACAACCACTGCTTTCCTTTGTCTTTTGGACCCATTCTCGGAGGTAGAACTCTTCCACTTCTTAAGTTGACTTCTGTAATTTCTTCTGAATCTAATATTGAGTTTGCTGATGTCTCCTTATGAATCATAATGACAGGTTCTTCTGGATTAGCTTCGGAGTCTGAAGGCTCTAACTCTATTGTGACTGGAGCTCCTCGAAACTCGCAAATAGATTCGTTGCTTGTTGAACTCTCGTAGCCTCCTTGGTGGATGTCTTCTTTGTCATTGTGATCGTCGAGATTGTGTATGATTTGAGAATTGTTATTTGTATCGGAATCGACGTCCGGATTAGGTTCATTGTCGCTAGTTACGTAATCGTTAGAAACGATCGAAAACGTAGCCAACGCCATAACCCTCATCATTATAAAATCCCACCGGAGTGAGCGGATAATCATACGAGTCGGAGGTTTGAGGATTTCTCCCCGAATCGGAAACAACCATCCTAGGATAAGTAGCCCCTAGTCTAGCCTTAGGAGCCTCGGTCTTCTCTTCTTCGTCGATTTTCTTCTTTTCTTCGGTCGTCTCTTGTTGAGGTGGTTCTTCTATCGCAAGTGATAGTGCCGAGCTTGACGGGTTTCGAACTACGAATTGAGGCTCGCACCGAAGTGGTTTGGATGCGATCTAAAATCTTCTTCGAAGACTTTGTCCGAGCGGTAGTCCATCCATCATCGGTCGCATAGGGATCTATTGGAACAATGAAATCCGTCGAGATAACATTGACGGAACCTCCTTTCTGGGGTTCCTTCATGTATTCCTTCGGGATCGTTATGTTCCCTTTTCAAAGATTGTCGTTGAGCCAACTTTTGAAGGCAATACAATCTTCTATCTTGTGCCCGAGCATCCGGTGGTAAGGGCAAAAGTTGGGATCACCTTTATTGTCGACTTCTTCTGGTCTCTTAGGCTCGGCGAGTTGGAAATGCGGAGTCTTCATCGATTGCGGAACATTTTCGGCATCTGCCTCATTCTTGAACGGATACTCCCTGCTCGAAGCTCCCTTAATGTACGTTGTGGACGAGGCGGTTGTTCATACTTATTGAGATGAGCGATAGCGTGGGTCGGGGTTGCTTGGTAATTACGGTTGAGGTTGCTGCGGCCGTTCTGACGGTATTTGTATCGGCTGCTTGCCTTTATCGACTGCTGCGACGATCCCGGACTTCTTTTCAAAAGTTTTCACGGGCTTCTGCTTGTCTATTTTGTCGATGAAACTTAATTGCTTCGCCTCCTCTTGCAAGCTTCCGGCCTTGCTTAACAACTTCTCGAAAGTCTTAATAGTAAATCCCTTGAGGAGAAGTGCTTATCGGGCCATGAATGCTCTTAAGTAAAATGCCGATCGCATGCTTGTTCTTGTAGGCCGTGGCTCACACTTCATACTTAGATTCCTCCATCGAAGTATGTAGTCCACCAAAGTTTCGTTCGGCTTCGTTTCTCTACCACTAAATCACTTATAGTGATGTGGTGCTGAGCTCCGACAAATCGCTTGATGAAGAGGTTCTCTAATTCCGAAAATGTCTTCACCGAGCCGTTTGGTAATTCCGCATACCAATCAAAGGCGATCCACGATGAGGCTGACGACAAATTGTCTAAAGAGTAAGGCATCACTTCCGCCGGCATTGCAACAAGCGGCACGAAAATGTGCAACATGCTGCTCGAGGGTTTCGGTTCCATCAAAGGTCTTGAACGAGAGGTGGTACAAAGCCTTTCGGATATTGGACGGCGTCGAATTCTTCGGGGTAAGGTCTGCCCGTCCGAATGGATGTCCCGCTCTTTGATTGTGTCAAGGCTTCTCGCACTTGCTATTCCACCATGCTCTTGATATCCTTTTCGGAATCATGTTACAGGTAGAATCTTTCTTTGGGTGATCGTCTCCGTTAACGGATGTAATCTCTTTTCCTCCGTACGTAATATGAATAACTTACGGAGGCGTTTCTCTTGGGGGTTGAACTTGACTCTGAAGAGTGGCTAGGACTGCAGCCATCTCTTTCATCCTTTTTGCCAATTGAGAGATTGTATCGTCTTTTTCTCGAATTTGTGCTCTTAATGCTTCCGGTTCATCTCTTTCCACAGCTGCCGGAGCACCTTGCGAAGCTGACGATGCTCGTGTTTCAACCATGTTAATTTCTGCATATTCATCATCCATGAATTCTGACGAGTCGACTTCATCTCCGAATTTTTCTTCTCTTTCTCTTGCTAATCGCTGAATATCAGTTCTTAGCTTTTCCATAGCGTCTTCCAATGGTCTTTTTCGTGCGGTTTCGCAGTTATCATGCGATGGTCTGTCGGGTTTCCTTTTGGGAGTCCCCTTCATTGCGGTGGGCGCTTTCTTCGGACTCGAGTCTCCTAACGAGACTTTCCTTCTCGAATCGTCTGTTTCGGTCTTAATTGGTGGTAGTGGGACGCCATACCATCCTTCTAGCGACGAGAGGCCTAGGACCGGATGGTCCGTCGGTCGAATCTTTGGAAGGTGGTATCCTCCACGATACGTAAACACGAAACAACAACGGGTGGACTAGCCTTCATCTTCTTATTCGGCTCTTCTGCGGCGATAGCGAGGTTCTACTCGTGGCCCAAGACGGGATTTGGCGGCACCGTCACTATTCTTCTTAAGATCTACGATACGGGGCATTTCTCTTTCTTTGCTAACTTCTCGATCACGGTCACGTAGTCGGGCGAATGGTGTAATCCTAGCCCTTTTCTTTCTGCTGTCGCTATAGTATGCGGGTCGAGGTAATGTAGAAGCAATCTTGCGGACATTTTTCTCGTCAGTTGCGGCGGAAAGGGGATGGAATCTACTTTCTTCCAAAAGCGGTGTATACTCAGGCAATGGTATTTATTCAGGTAGTGGTGTGTACTCAGGGATTTCTTCAAGAAAGCGACTTCGGCGGCTACGGCCTTCACGGCAATCTTCCCGCCTCTGTTTCTCCTCGAGTCCGTGTTAGGGGTGGAACCCTTGAGCTGGACCCAATTTCAAAAATAGAAGGTCTTGCACGGAAATGCTGTACCCTCCACGGTAACATGCTCGTTACAAATTTGAACTTCCTTCCCCTTCGGTTTGGCGGGAGCCGGGGTAGGTGCAGAGACGACTAGACCAGTGGGGGTAGAGATAACGGTCCTCCTATGGACAGTAGTATTTCTCTCAACTGGAACCCTTTGCAGGGGAGGAAACTCTTGAGTTGACTTAAGGTTGAACTCTATCAAAGGCCTTTCAGTTTCAGATACTTTGTCTGTCAGTGCGAAAAGGGTAACGTCAGTGATCTTGACATTTGTGTTCTCGAATCCTTGTCCAAACCGGATGATCCCATTGTTGGGCGGCTCATCCTTATAAACGAGCAAAGTCTAGTCCGTTGGTGAAGGAGAAAATCAGCTTTGGGGCTTCCATTTACGCAAGGTAGATCTCGATTGTCGGTCCCGAGTTATGCTTCTTCTCATCGGGATGAAAAGAAAGGAATCGAAAAGAGTCCGAACACATTCTTGTTCATGTATTTATAAGAAGGAGTTATTTGTTAAAAGAGTCATTCATTAGAGGGTTTGTTTATTTAGAACGGAATGTTCAAAGGTGTAGAGAAGGTAATGAATCCGATTCGAGTTGGAAAGGAAAAGAAAGTCTTATGCAAGACTTCTCGACTCGAAGGATCACTCTAAACTAACACTTATTGGGGGTCCGCCCCACCTCGGAAATGAGGTAAAAGGATCTCGGAACCTCTCGTTTAGGGGTGTCTAAACAGTGGCTCCTAAATCCGAGAGAATGTTGGCTATACTCGTTCAAGGTAGAAATGAACATAGTATTCCAACGGAAAGAAGGGTAGCTTGATCCATTAGGGACATGGATACACTACCGATTTTTTGAAAGCAGAACTATCTGATTAAAAATGTAGAGAGGAATTTTCCCCAGCGAAGTCGCCAGAAATTGTCGGCGAATTTTAGATTTTAAATTTAATTTAAATATATATATATAATTTAGAAAGTAGCATTTGATTTTGAAAATAATTTTTAAATTTGAAGATTTTAAGATATGAAATCAAGCCGATCTCACATCCCGAATAGTTTACATAAACGAGCACCGCACCACAAGCCAGTGTATCTATCCCGAAGAATAGACACTGCTTGCTTGATAATGGGGCTCGATTAGATAAACTAGAAAGGTTTGTGACATCCGTTTGGTCTGCGAACCAATTTTATAAGCCGACAAGTTCCACAGCTTAATATAAATGAATTAAGTAGGGTTTATATTACACAGGTTCTTAAAATTCCCTATAAGGGCGAGCCCACATAGTTAATTACATCTTAAGTGACGGGAATCACCTAAGAAAACTCTCGATAATAATCGGTAGTTCGCTCTCAAGAATTTCAAAGTTTAAGTTTTGAAAGGATTGAATTTTGGAATTTCGATAGGGAATGGATCAAATTTGGAACATTTTATTTTGGGAATCCAAAGGAAGAAAGGTAGGAGAAATCACGGATTCAAAGAGAACTCCGGTATTTTCCGACTATCCTATTGTTTGGCTTGGATTTAGGAAAGCCCTAATGTTTATTTAGTATTTTGATCTTGCCAATTTTAATTAGTTAGGACTTATATTTGTATGATAAAATCATACAAATAGCCTCGAAGATGTGAGGGTTTATGTCGTATCGGACGACTACCTCGGAGTCCTAAGACCGGTTAGGGCTTAATTTACATAATATGATCATGAAAATGCCTAACGAAGAGTTGAGGATTTATGTTGCACTAGGAAAACTTCCTCGAAGTCACTATGACTTGGTTATTTAATTCTAAGAAAGTTTTCGTTGAAGTAGACTCGGGTTTTCGTCGATGACGATGGCCGTGCTTGCCCACCATGCTCCGAGCTCCTTGTTGCAGAGGTTTAGTTTTAGAAGTCATAAATCGGGAGATGAGAGAAGTGTTACGGTTTAGAGAAAATCTTAAAATCCAGGGTGTTTTTTAATATTTTAATTAAACAAATCTTAAAGTTGATTATAACAACACTAGGTTAAGATCCCACGGTTCCATCCTTCGGCATCGTTATTTTTATCGAATTCACTTAGTCCGGATGAATTTGCTAAACTCGATTGAATGAGTTCCACACTTTCATTTAGACCGTGGGAAATCCAGTTAGCAACACGTAGGTTACATCATCCGAGGTATTCCCGATCATCCAACAAGACATTTTAATTTAGTTGTTGTTGTAGTTTTGTTGTTCGTTTGTGATTAAATTTTGAGTTGTTTTATATTTTGAAATGTTGTGGCGGTGAATTTTATCTTGTAATGACTTTTAATTTAGTTTTGGTTTCGGTTTTAGGGACTATCCTAAAGGTGTGGGTTTTCATGCAACGAGTTGTTTATCATGCAAGAAAAGTAAGTACGATGTGATTAAATAAATTGCGATAAGGTAAATTGCAATAAAATAAAAGCGTACTGGAGGGTCTTCCCGTCATCCCAAGTCGCACTTAAAACACAATTAGAATATTTAAGCATTTAAAGCAAGTTCCTAGGTAAAGCTAAGGGAAGGGTTATGGTTTTACACGAGGTCCTACTCACTATGGCTAGTCATCTCCTATGACGTCTAGGTGTCGGTATTTTGGTTTGAGGACGATTTCCTTCATCGAAGAACAATTAAGTTTAATTGTTCTTATAAACATCCTATCATATCGAGGAAGTGCTTAAGACGAATCTTAAACATCTTTTCGATATTTCTAGGATTATTTTAAGTCGAGAGAATTTAATTATACAAATGAATTAATCGTCCGGGAGTTCGAGTTTTGTTATCTTGCTCGATGAACTAGGACATTTGAATATCCTATAAGTGAAGTAACACTTCACTTAATACTCCATTTAGGAGTTGTGACAACAAAAGCTTTCAGAGCAAATTGATGTTCAAGTGATTTATGATTTAATTCGATTTTAGTTAATGGATTTAAGTTTGGAATAGTGTTCGAGTTGTTTTAGATTTATTTTTGAATTCTTTATGTCTTAGGTGATGTTATTTTTAATTCAATTTAATTTAACTTTAATTTAATTTAATTTGGTTTAGTTTCAATTTTAATTTAATTTATTTAATTTAGTCTAATTTTAATTTTAACTTGATTTTATTTTTTATTTTAATTTAATTTAAATTAATTTAATTTAATATGATTTAATTTAATTTAATTTAATTTAATTTGATTTAATTTGATTTAATTTAATTTAATTTAATTTAATTTAATTTAATTTAATTTGATTTGATTTAATTTGATTTAATTTAATATGTTTTAATTTTATTTTATTTAATTTAAATTTTAATTTAATTTTATTTTTAATTTTTATTTAATATTTTATTTTTTATGTTTTAAAGATGATTTAATTTTAATTGTTAAAGTATTAATTTAATTGAAATTTTAAAAGGATTTAATTTAAATAATTTAACTTTAATTTAATTTAATGATTAAGTCTTTTAGCATTTTAAATCTTAAATTTGGATTATCATTTTAATTAGGAATTAAATATTATTGAAGTGATTAATTTATGGATTCTTAAATTAAAGAACAAATCTCTTCCTAATAACATCCCTATTTTAATAATTACAATTTTATTATTCTTCCAAATTTAATTAATTATTTGATTAAGGTTTATTTTAATTATTTTTAAATTGTTTAGTAGGTTTCTACCCTTTAATTATTTAAATTTCAATCATCCAAATCAGATTAAGATCAAATATTTTACTTTTTCATTTTATTAAGCCTAAAGTTTTAATTAATGGTTAAAATTTTAATTACCATTTTGCCCTTCAAGCTTACTAATTCCATAACTCACTAAATTGAGCTCAAATGAATTTGAACTTTTTATGTGACTTCACTCATATGTCAATAAAGGCGTTAGAGGAGAAAATGTGATTTTTCTGTATTTAATTTATTTATGTAATTATTTTTTGTGGAAAATAGGGATTTCCAAGGAAAATTTAATAATATGAACAAGGGAAAGTTTCTGTCCTTAAGAAAATTATGGGACATTCCTAATGACCAGAGTACCACTTGGACCAATTTTGGTGATTTTTTGAATTATATTCTTTTTATTATAATTATTTTGCGTTTTGGAGTATTAATTAATTTAAAAATAAAATAAAGGTTGAAAAATGAATTTTATATTTTTCAAAAATCTCTCTGATATCAGGGAAATCATAGAACCAATTTTTACAATTTTCTGATTTTTTTTTTATTTATTAGAATTATTTTAGTGGAAATGCTAAAAAATACATTTTTTTAATTTTAAAATTACCTTAGGGCTTTAAAATTTAATATCTCATCATATAGACTTAAGAAAAATATGGGGTTTGTTCCTAAGTGATTAAAATTCAAAATGTGACATTTTGGTGAATTTTATTATTTTTGTGATTTTTATTATTTATTAATTATTAAAAATATTAAAATAATGCAAAAAATCAACTTTTTTAGAAAATTGAAATTTTAATTTTCTTAAATTCCCCTGATATCAGAGAGGCTCCAAAACCAATTTGGTGAATTTTTTAAAAGCATTTTGAAAGTTATGAATTTTTAAGTTTAATTTTGGCTAAATGGCTTAATCAACCCATTTGATAGGGCTAACCAAGTCCAATTAACTTCAAACTTTTATGGTGGGTTCCTATGATCCTAAAGGTCAGTGGAGAATTGATTTCAAGTCAATTTGACGTATTATTAGCTCTAATTAATTAAAACTCCATTTTGGGTGTTTAAGCCAATTAGGATTATTCCAAGTAAGTTAACTCAAAACTTATTTTTCCTGAGGTCCTCTGGTCATAATAAACATCACCAAATTTTCCTAGAATTTATTTCACAATATGCTAATTATTGGAATTAAAATACTCAAACTAGCAACCTAGAGTTGAAAAATCAATAACTCTTCATAGGCATGGCCTCTGACTTTGGAAAATTCAGGGAATGTTCCTAAATTCAGAGGCTTCAAAAGCTCTATAGTCTCATGCCATGGTGAATTGTATACATGCATGGAGAATTGAAAATGTGCGAGAGAGTAAATAAATTATTAAAAATCAAATACTCAATGAAATTAAATGATTTCTTTTCCACATTATTCTCCTCTATTCACTTGAGCAAGAAAGTATTTTTATTTTATTTTTATGATTTTTCTACACAAAGTTATGCATTTTTGAAGTTTAGGGTCGAAAATAAATAAAATATTTCATTTTCCCGCTCAATCGCCACGTGTCGCTCCCCGATTGGCTGGCACGGTTCTGTTCATGGATGCAGCTACCGTCCAACTCCATCAGCGCCGTCCGTTGGATACACGCCTGATCGGACGACTGCTGCTTCTCTCCCATAGTTCTATTCACCCAAAACCGTCCAACTTGAAACCTTGATATCTCTCTCGATTCTCAACGAAATTGAATGAATTTTTTTTTAAAATGATCGTCTAATCGAGTAGCACACATCTATATGGTGATGATATACTTAAAACATGTGAATAATTACAGAAAATTAAAACATGCTCGGTTGAAGGAGAAAAAATTTGATACCTTTGTCCAAGAGGTGAGACCTCGATGGAAATGATTGGATTGAGCTTAGGAGTGCTTGGAGAAGCTTTGGGAACAATTTGGAAGAGTTTACCCAAGGTAATCTTTGCATCTCTTCCACTTGGTCATGGAGGTGGGGTTTAAATAAGGAAGGTTATGGTGGAGCTTGGGTGGCCATGAGGGTTGGCTTGGTTCATTCATCAAGGTTTTTGGGCTGAGGAAAACTCACATGATTGAGCTTGATCTTGGTGCAATCAATTGGGTTATGCCATGTGTAAAGTCAAGGATTTAAATGGCATGGGTGTAAGGAGCATTTTTGGTCCAATTTGGGTCAATTCATGGTTTTGGCTTGGTTCACTCACCAAGGCTTGATTTGGGCTGATGTGAGATCATTTGGGTCAGCCTCACATATGTGGTGAAGTCCCCATCCAAGGTGAGGTGGCCAATTTTGGTTAAAGTGTATCATGAATGGGGTTAAAAAAGGTTTAGTGAAGGCTTAAGAAAGGCTCCCCTCTCCTTGCCATAAGTGGCATGGTGAGGTGGAAAGGGCTCCCCATAGCTTACATATGGCTTATGCATGGATCCATGACTTCATTTGGCTTGCTCATGGCTTGGGGAAAAGGTTGGCTCACTTGCATGGAAAATGGTTATTTGGAATTTTGAAAACTTTGGATTCCATTGATGGGATTTGTCATGATGCTACAAATGGGTTGATTTCATGATGGTTTAAGAATTTGGTCAAATAGGATTATCAAAGGAATGATGAAGAAAAGGTTTCATGTGGGCTTGGAAATGGACTTTGGGCTTTTAAAATTTGGTAAAGGTGGGCTTTTAGGAAGGTTTAAGGGAGTGGGCTTTTAGGTTAGATAATGGGCTTTTGAATAGAAAAATTTGCAATGGGCCATGCCAACTAATGTTGAGTTTTGTCTAAGGATGTGTCATGATTGATTTGAAACAAGTTTGGAGTGATTTGGGTTTGAATTGGGTTGGATTTGGGCTTCTTTGGTAAAGGGGTTAATGTAGGTCAAATTGGGCTAACTTGGGCCAATGTTGGGCTAGGGTTGAAATTGTTGTAAAATTAATGTTGGGAAATGTTTATGGGAGTGTTTCAAAGAGGTTTTGACTTTGGTTGGGTTTTGATTTTGGGGTTTGGGCTTATTTGGGTTAGGTTTGGGTTTAGGTCGAGATTGGGTCTTTTAGCTTTGGGTTGAATTTGAGTGGGGTTTGGGTCTAAATTTTGGGCAAATTATGTTAGTGTTTTGTTTGTGGGGATGTTAAGGAAGGTTTAGAAAAGATTTGGGGTTAATTGGAGTTGAATTGGGTGAGTTTGAGCTAAGTTTGGGTCATGTGTTCAAATTGGGCTTTAAGGTCAAAAGTGAAATTGGATTCAAATGTCAATCAAATTGGGCTTGGATTTGGTCTAGATTAGTGTTGGGGATGTTTAATTGAAGTTTAGAATTGAATTGGACCATAATTTGGGTCAATTGGGTAGGTTTGGTTTGATATTGGGTTCACTTTGGGTTAAAAATGGGTCAAATTGGGGATTTTGATAAAAGTGGGGTAAATTGAAAAAATTGGCCCATGGTGTAGTTGGACAAAATGAAATTGGGAATATTTGGAATTTTCTGGAATTTTCTGGGAATTTTCTGAATTTTTGGATTTTTTGGCTAAGAGGGGCATTTTGGGTATTTGGAGGGTATTGGGGGGTATTTTTGGAATTTTTGGTATTTTTGGCTATGAATGATCAATTTTATTGGTGAGGAAATGTTTAGGAATGGTTTTGGGGAATTTTGGGTGATTTGGAAATTTTGGAGGATTTGGGTAATTTCAAGGGTTTTAGGTAGGCTGGGCGGGTGTAGGGTCCCTGGGGTCAAAAATTAAAAATTTGAAAAATTGAAGATTGGGTAATTGTAAGTGGAATGAAATCATGGAGCCATATCAAGCCCACATGAGCCATGAAGGGACTCATTTGAGGCATTCACTATGTTGTTCCTAACCCTCTTAGCCAAGGGCTTAGGGGTTAAGGACCATCCATGTGAATCACCTTCATGAGTCGGGAGGTCGAGTTAGGTATGGGTGTGGTTTTAGGAGGTGTGTGAAAGTGTAGTGTATAAGTATAGTGTGTGTGTAGGTCAGCCCCTTCACCGGACCGGGCCACCAGGGCGGTCCTAAGGCCGAAGAGTCCCATAGGAACTCATCCTTTAAACTTCCACATTTGATTTCAACCCTCACAGGTGATTAGGGGTCTACAATCAAGTTTGTGGATTTTGCGGGGAGTTAAGAAGTGGTTTGAATTTCTAAGTGGTGGGTCCCAATTCTAATCCTCTAGGATAGTCAAAGGAAAAGCCTAAGGCTAGATCCTAAGTACTAAAAAGAAGAAGAGAAGACCTCATCAAAAATGAGGTCAACAGTGTCATCACTATCGAGGAGTCACTACTCAGTTATCTACTACATTGCTCTATTCTCTGAATAATTTCTTTTCTCATATTATGTGGGTGATCTCGAGAAATTGAGGAATTCAGAGAAAAGAAAGGGGCAAACAATAATAGAAACAAATAAAAGAAAATAGTGGGGAAGAACTTTCTAATGATAATTGTCGTAGAAGGAACTCAGGAGTATTGTGATTCCATATGAGAAAGAACATATGAAAACTCCCTAACTAGAGATTTTGGTAAAATACCAATTCTAGGGTTCTCATTCTCCTATAAGAGCAATATCTTATAGTTAATTACATCCTAAGCAGTTGAAACTACTTAAGAAAACTTTCGATTAAGGTTAAAATTTGTTCTCGAAAACTTTTAAGTGCTAGATTAAGGACAGGAACATCAATGTTTTGTCCTAAGGTTAGTAGATTTCTAGAAATTTGACACTATCCTAATTTTTTTGTTTCTGTTGGATGTTGTTTAGTTTTGTTTTTTTTTTTCAGAGTTTATGTTGTTTTGTTTTTTTTTTGTTTTGTTTTATCATGTTGTTTAATTTGACATTTTGTGTTGTTGTGTTGTTAGAGTTTGTTTTGTTGTTCTGTTTAAGAAGGTCTAGTTGAGATTTGTCGTTTCGAGCCTTGAAGCTTCGTTCTTGCACAATAGAGTTCGGACATCCTAATAACATATAATATAAATCTAGGATGAATTCTACATTTTGTCTCCATCAGCCCTGCAAAGCAAAGTTAACACAAAATTATGTATTTATTAATTAATTTGTTAAATTTTTAATTTTTAAGTAGCTCAATCAAGATTTATATGGCTCTGTCGTCTCGGGGTCGTCAAGTACCCTGATCTACTTAGTCTGAGAATTGATTAAACCTACTCTGACCGGATGATTCTTATCAGCAACTACATATTATGTCGTCCAAGAGATCTTCGTAGACTAAGACATTGGGTTCAAGTTGCGTTTGGGGATGTTTGTTTATTAAGCTTTCATTTAAGTTTTAGTGTTTTTTTTTTCAGATTTTAGGGGTCATCAAAAGTTTAGGTTATTTACAATTTCTTAAATGATTAAATTTGTCATTTTTCATTCATTTTTTTATTATTTTGAATGATCCGATCAAGATCTCATGGTTCTGTCGTCCGAGGTCATTAAAGTTTGAGGTTTTATTAGTCGCGAATGACGGGAAATGTTTTGTTAGCAATCATGGGTTACCTCCATCAAAATGTTTTCTCAAACCAAGTTTTATTTTTGGGTTCAAGTTTAAGTTTTAATGTCTTTTAAAGTGAATTTTACTTCATTTATATTGGTTTGGTACTTTAGCCCAAATTGCCTAAGTTAGCCTGTATAAGCTAGTATTCCCTTGAATTATCGTTGATCTCGATCAAACATCAATAAAATTGACTCAAGTTAGCTTTGATTTCGTCAAACTAAGCCTACTCAACTATTAGGCTAACTCTAGGGTATTGAGTCAGTCTGAAATTTGAGCTAACTTAACTTGGAGTCACTTTAGGTTAAGCTGAAAGATACAATTTAATTTAATATCCTAGGGTTGTACTTAATATCTTTTAGACTTTACATAAACCCTTATTTGATTTAAACATTAATTCAATTCGGAAATCAATTAATTTTAACTTAAATATTGGATCAAAACTCGAAGCTGAGTCTCAAATTAAGTGAATCCAAGTTAAGTTGGATTAACCTAAGAAGACAATTGATTTGGATTAAACTGAGTTAAATCGGGTATTTCCAAAGAATTTAAGTTGACTTGGGTTAGCCGATTTGGGTCAGATTGACCTAGAGGTTGAGTTGAATTAGGTTAATCTGAATTAATTCGGGTTGACCTTGTGGCTTGGATGAATCTGGTTTAAGGTTCAATGTAGGTTGAACCAAAGCGGTTGGCTAAGTCTACTATGACTTAACGATGGCTAAGTCTAATTTAGGTTAGACTTAGGATTTAAGTTTCATGTAGGTTGAACCTATGACTTCGATTAATTCTAATGTAAGTTAGACACGATCAAATTTAAGGATTAAGTCAAATTTACGTAAGACTTAATCAAATAATTAGGTCAGATGAGAATTGAACCTAAAAGGATTAAGTTTAACTAAGTCTTATTTAGGTAAGACTTAATTAAGTAATCAGGTCTAATGAAGATTAGACTTAATTTGTGTTTTGGGTTTAATTAAGTTTTATTTGGGTAAAACTTAATTAGTTAATTAGGTCTAATAATGATTAAACCTAATTGGGGCTTAGGATTAATTAAGTTCAAATTTTGGTTGAACCTTTAGGTTTAACTTAGATTAACTTAGGCTCAATTTGGGTTGAACCTAAAGGTCTAGTTTGATTTAGGTTCAATTTAGGTTGACCTAGGAGTTTAGGTTGAACCCAACATTTAGTTTGACTTAGGTTCAATTAGGTTGAACTAGGAGTTTAGGTTGCTTAGGTTCAATTTGGGTTGAACATATGAGTTTAGGTTGACTTAGGTTCAATTTGGGTTGAACCTAAGAGTTTAGGTTGACTTAAGTTCAATTCAAGTTAAACCAAAGAATTTAGGTTGATTAATCTGATTTAAGTAATGCTCAATGGATTAATTAGGTCTAATTTGCTTAGACCTAATAAGGTTTAAGGTTAATTAAGCCTAATTTAAGTTAAGCTTAATAGATTAATTAGGTCTAATTTAGGTTAGATAGAAATTGGTTTAAGTTTAATTAAGCCTAATTAAGTTAGGTTTAATAGATTAATTAGGTTTAATTTAGGTTAGACCTAATAAGGTTTAAGATTAATTTTAGATCTAATTTGGGTAAGACCTGATAAAGTTTAATTAAACCTAATTTGAGTAAGGCTTAATAGATTAATTAGATCTAATTTGGGTAAGACCTGATAAAGTTTAATTAAACCTAATTTGAGTAAGGCTTAATAAATTAATTAGGTCTAATTTGGATTAGATATAATTAAGTTTTAAGGTTAATTAAGACTACTTTAAGTAAGGCTTAAGGGGTTATTTAGGTCTAATGTAGTTTACACCTAATTAGAATTTAAGGTGTAATTAAGCATAATTTAAGTAAGGCTTAAGGGATTAATTAGGTCTAATGGGGTTTAGAACTAATTAGGTTTTAGAGATTAATTAATCTTAATTTAAGTAAGGCTTAAGGAGTTAATTAGGTCTAATGTGGCTTAGAGTTAATTAGGGTTTAAAGATGAGTTCCATATGATCAGACTTAACATTCAAGACTAGGTTAGGTTAGTTATAGGTTTGGAATTGGGTCGATGGTGATTAAACTCAATATTTAAGATTTGGTTGGTTCTAACATGGTTAGGACCAACATATAGGAATTTGGTTCAAATGTGTTTTGATTTGAGTCTAAGTTAATTAAACTCAATGCCTAAGGTTTAAGTTAGATCCAGACGCACCATTGAAGGTCTAGGTTGGATACAAGTTGGTTGGACCCAACACTTCACCTAACCCAGGTGACCAAGGGTAATCCCATGGCTATAAGGGAGTAACCATGCTACTACTTCCTTGAACCAAGGTTAAAGATTAGCTTACACAAAATTTAGAAATAATTTTGGGCTAAAGTGTAAATTTCTAAATTTTACAAATTTACCTCTAAATCTCTAAATTTTCATTTCAATTTTTTAAAGAGTGGGAATTATTTTCAAATTTATCACCATGAATATTCTAGCCAATTTCAACTTTAATTTCCAATTTTATGATTTTTTATAATTATTTTTTAAAAAAATTAAAAATTTTGGTGAAATTGGTCATTTTTATTTTATAATTTTTTCCTAATATTGGAACATTTAGAGGATGTTTCCAAGGATGGAAGGAATGTCCCTTGTGAATTTCATATTTTTTGAGATTTTATTTAATTTTAAATATTTTAATTACTTCGGAGAGCATTTAATTAATTTAAAATTTAATATAAATCAATTATTATCAATTTTATTTCATTATTTATTTTCTTCTTGATCCAATGAGTTTAGGGATATTTTTGGTTTATTTTTATGATTTTTCTTCATAAAGTTATGATTTTTTAAAGGATTTATCAATTTCTTAGATTTATTTAAATAGGAAAAATCCTATTTTGCTATTTATCTGACGCGACACCAGCTCGATCATCGGCATTTCCGAACAGCTGCACTACATGTTTTGATTGGCGGAACATTTCCACATGCACATCAAAGGTAGCCATGATTCGGTGTTTCATTTGCAGTGTACTGGTTCGATTTAATCTCGACCGTCCATTTTCAATACACAGAAATGGACAATTGGGTCATTGTCCCCACGAGACATTAACCCGAGAACCGTTGACATTCAAACCCTAAGATCTCCTTCATTTTTCAATGAAATATCTTAGGATTTGATCATATGGCTTCATCTACTCGAGACGAAGCCATCCATATGGTTAGTTAGGTGTATTGTACATATTTCCTCCATAAAATACTACACCCGAGAGGATTTTTAGGGTCCTTAGCCCAAGAGGTCGGTCTCAATGGGGGTTGATAGACACATTCATGGTGACCTTACAAAGCTTCCTCTGGATTCAATTTGGAATGAAGTCAGGCATATGTATGTTCTTGGTGGAATGGTGGCTCGGCTTCGACTTAAAGTAGGTTAGAGGCCTCGGGATGGCTAGATTTTGATTGGGGAAGTGTCGTGAGGACCTTAGGAAGATTTTGGGATGTTTAAGTTAAAGTTTTGACAAAGTTTAGTTTTGACTCGAAAATTGCCCTAGTTTTGGCCAAAGAAATTAGGGTTTATTTATGGATTTAAGGAGGTGAAAATGTGGGGGGTCATCTGTCTAAGGGATGGAGAGTAGTTTTGCTATCGAGTGCAAGAGAGTTTGAGGGCTTGTTGACCTCATTTTTGAGGTCTTTCTTTTCCTCTCTTTATAGCTCAGGATCTACGCTTAGGATTTTCACTATTTTGGACTCTCTTAGAGGACTAGTCGGGACCACCGTATTTAGAAATTCAAGCCATCTCCTCGCTCCTTGAAGTTTCATATGGACGGTTTCAAATCTTCAACATCCAATTGAATCGATTAAAAGCCGACGTATTGAAACTCTTGTTGAGTTCCTATAGGGATTTGAAAGCAATAGGTGGACCCCATTGTGCGCGACGTTTGACTTTTTGCTACGAGCAATATGTTTGACTATGGTTCTCGCTTAGGCGAAGACCGGTCATTAATTTGCTTGTTGTATGGCTCCGGTCGGGTCAAAATAATTTTATTTTGCCACATAACACGAATTTGAATTTAAATTGACTCGACAGTCGACAAACTTGTCCGAACGGCCCCAGATGAAGAAACGGACCACGCCGATGCGTCAGAAACGTCGCTTTTAGCCGGGAAGGACATATAATTCAATAGGGTTTCGAATTGGATCAAATTTTTCATAAATTGAAGAAATTGAGTAAAATAATAATAAAATAAAAAAAATGACATTTCTTATAAAATAAAAAAAACTCACGCTTTCTTCCTTCATACCCTAGCCGAAACCCTTACTCCCTAACAGGCGGAACTCTCGAAGCTTCCTCCTCTTCTCGTGACCGGCTCGACCGGTTTTCTCTTCTTTTTGTGCCCTAACCGAGTCCCGGCCGCCGGTAGCCTTGCCGGTAGTTTTTCCCTAACGGATTTTCCCGCCCAAATGCATAAGGTAACCTTCCTTCTTACTGATCTTGGCCGGTTTTCTTGCTTATGGTGGTGTTCTCGTCACCTTTTTGTCTCTCACCGCCAGTAAGTCTTCTCCCTTTGTTCGGCTATAAATACCCCTTGGGGAGAAGGGTTCGGGGCGATTTTTTTTTACGTGAATTGGGGATTCTCGGTTGATTACTCTTTCCTAGCTTTTGAATTTTGGGAGATTTTCTGAAGGTAAGTCTTCTTCTTCTTCTTCTTCTTCTTCTTCTTCTTCTTCTTTTCTTAGTCTTTTCATGAAATATATATTCATATGGCTGGATTGGACAACTGAAGAAATGGGCTTAAATATATTATGTACAATATATGCCTACTGATTATTGTTGAAGTTGGAAAGAACTCATACTTTCTTATATTCTTGACGACAAAAATAAAATTTACAAAAGATGGTTAATCTGGTATTTGATAGCAGAAATTCTGCTTCATTTCCTGTATTATGAAGTTCATTCTATTCCATGCATTTTCTTGATATTAAGTATTACAATTCTATGGAAGTTTTGGATTAGACATTAAATATATTATATTCAGTGGAAATCTTTATAGCAATGACAAATGTTTATTCATGGAATTGGAGATGGTATTGATATAAAAAGCTGACGGCAGTAATGATTTGGCTTAACTTTGGTCTCAAATTGATTCATAGTTTAAAAAAAAAAAATTAAAAAGAATATATGGATACTGTCCCATGAAATCTTTGTGATGATTAAATCTATATATCATGCTTGAATTGGTGAAAATATTGGTTCGGCTATATGAATTGTGCTTTATAAGTCAGGATTAGCGGAGCATCTTTAATTTTCTTTATCTATTTGAACATTTGAACATTATTATGAATAATTCTGGTTCTTTGTTAAGAAAACATTATTCTGCTTAAGCTCTAGCTCTAGTTCATGTAGACTTCTTGATTCATATTTGTTGGGGAGCCATTGACTCTTTACCATAACTTGGAAAATTGAAGTTCAAGAAGTTTAAAGGATTTTAAGATGAAGTTTATCTTATCATGAATTAATTGGATGCATTGAATATTGCAAGACTCTTGATCCACATAAAGAAAGATTTAAATGTGTAAATACAAATTTAAGTTAAGGGAGTTGAGAACCTTTTCTCTTGTTATTTAAAGAACTTGATTATTTGAATGCCAATTTGGAAATGACTTTATTTTTTTTACCTGCTGAAGCTCACGGCTAAGCTTGTTTGCAGTGTTGGAGTATCATATTTTTTTTCCTCACTCCCTGTTGTTGGAATTAAGTTTGATAACTTCCTTTGTATCAAGCATATACTATTATCTCATAATTATATATATATATATATATATATATATATATATATATATATATATATATATATATATATATATTATATATATAAAGCTTCAAGACGGTTGAGTAATTAATTGAGCATTTATTTCAAGTTGATGTTAACTATTCTAATAATGGCTGATCTTTTAATTTGATTGCTACAGTATACATCTTCCTATTATTATACTAAGAGCATTTATGATTTATGATACAAGGGGTACCTGCTTCTTTTATATTGATACATTTGGATATATTGTACAGACATGTAAATAATAGAATTTTTGCCTTTCTTTACTTATCCCTAGAAATTTACATACATACCACCCGATTCTTATGTATTTACATATCTAACACCTAAATTTTACTTTTCACATTTATACCACCCAAATATTTCATGTCATATCAAATTATTAAGTTATATGTAAGTAAATACATGAGATTTAGGTGGTATGTTCAAAAATCTTTCTTGATGAATCAATTTGTATATATGATATTTTTCTGGAATTTTGATGAAATAATGGCTGGTTGAAGCATTTAATAAATCATGGCTTAATATTAAAGTATTTGGGCATGTAGTTTTCCAACTGCATGACCTCATTTACAGATTTGTTTATATAGTTGGTGATATTTGATGCTTTGAAAGGCTTATTTCCATGCTGATGGGCTTTGTTTATTTTGTGATAGCTTTAATAGTTATTGTTAGATATTTATTTCAGACATTAACAATAAACTTCTCTAAAAAAAAATAAAGCTGAGATGTACTTTCTCCTTATAAAAAATTATTTGAATGAGGGCTTATCTTGTGAAAATTGAAATTTTGTAATTTATCTTTTGATTATATCAAATTGATGGGGTACATATGAAATATCATAGTGGGTATATAGGTTGGAAATGCGAGGTTAAGGCAATGATGCACAGACTTTAATAATCATGCTTTTATAGCTGAAACAAAATAAAATCAATACTCAATTTTAGATGTCCATTTTACCACTATAGTTTAGGTAATTTTAATTCCTACGCTTTAAGAAATTTGTGAGCCAACAACGAATACTACAACAACAATACATCGCACTTGCATGATAACAGATACTATATTAACACATCAAATTAAATATCACACATATGACACATCACATCAAACATAATACACTACACATAACATACTACACATAATACACTACACACTATGCACTATTTACTACACATTACACATCACACATCACACACCAGGTACTACACATCAGATATTACACTCATAAGAATTCAGAATCTACAATCACGGATGTTACACTTTCGAAGTTCGAATCTTACACATTGGTTCACTCATCGATTAAATGGTAGGGATTAGGATTGCTACTTCTAGAGTGATTCTGTGGTGACTTTATTTGAGATTGATACGGAGACTTTAATACTTCGGGTTGCTGTGAGATCATGATATAAAAAGAAGTCTATAGGCTGAGCCTATCCTCAAATAAATTCTTATTCCCCCACTTTGATTTTTCATATGTTTATAACTAAACTTAACTATGCAGATACTTGTAGTTATTAGTTTGCTTTCGAGGCATCAACAGAGTTGGCCAGGTACACATTTTTTTTACTGCACAGCTCATTTACTTTATTTACTATATATTCCTATGCAGTCCTTTCATTTTCATTATTTCACATACTTACCCATACTCATGCTTTTAATTATTATTTCTCTTGCATACTTACATGTGACCCTATGATAGGCCATTTAGGGCATGGTTTTTTTTCTATATTACACATGTCTACTTTAGTCACTTCTTCTCTTACATATTTATATATACCCTTAGGATAGGCCGTTCGAGGCATGGTCTTCACTTCTCTTTTCCCTTTCTTCCTTTTCTCGAGACGAGACGACAGAGGACGAATGAAGAATTTTCGATCAGACTGTCGTAGATTTAAATAACACCCATAGGACGCCGAGATCGTCGTTTGATACGACATAAATCCTCACACTTTTCTTTTAGGACTTAGTACGATTGTATATCGTACGATATAAATCCTAAACTGTTTAGGATTCCGAGTTTGTCGTTTGGTATGACATAAATCCTCTCATATTTTTTGGGTCATTTACATATGACATGTAAATATAAATCCCAAATCATTTAAATAATTTGCAAGATTGAAACATGAACACGATTTCCCTTTCAAAGATATAAAGCCCAATCATAGGTTAGTTTGAGATGTCACTGAAGCTTCTTCAGTATTTTCGACATCTCTTACTCTTCACTCATTTGAATTCTGAAAATAGCTGTTTCACATTGAACCTCTCCCATTTGATTTTTCTACAAGCAATCGTGGAAACCTAAACGTTGATATTCTTAAAGACGAAGCCCATGATATTTATCGAGAGTTTTCTTAGGTGACTTCGGTTGCTTAAGATGTAATTAACTATAGGGGCTTGCCTCATAGGGAATTAAGAACCCGCATTAATCTAAACCCCGTCTAATCCGTGTATTAGATAGGGGAATTTGTCGGCTATAAAATACGCAGGCCAAAATAGAGTCATAAGCTTTTAAGTTTAGATAGTTAAGCATACTAACAAGTGGTACGCTCATCTTTCAGGATGATGTGTCACTTGTAGTATCGTGCTCAACTATTTAAACTATTTGACATATGAGATCTATCTGGACTCGTTATTTTCGAAATAAAAATATATCATCATTTTAAAAATAAAAAAAATACTTTACCTATTACATTAATTTTAAATTTTAAAAATTTTTATTTTCATAAATAAAAAAAATGGCCGACAATTTCTGGCGACTCCGCTGGGGACTAATTTTTCTCTCTATTTTGGATCATGAGGATTTGTCTTCATACATCGATAGTGCGCTCATATCCCTAGTGGGTCAGACTATCATTCTTTCGTTGATGTGCTTCGCTCATTTCTTTCTTGAGCAAGTATTGTCAACTCCTTTTTGATTCTAAGCCACTATTTAATCATCCTTAAACAGAGAGGCTCTAGAATCTTGAAATCCTGAAAGTGGAGTGGACCCCCAATAGGTGTGGTAGTTTAGGAGCGGTTCATCGAAGTGAGTTTGATGCGAGGTCGACTCACTCCAGATCACGACTGGGTCCTACACTAAATTTCACTCCCACAACTCTCCATTTAAACTTCAAGCGAAATAAAAATTCGTCAAAATTTTAAAAACAAAACAAAAAATTTTAAAACATTGCAAGTACACAATAATAAAGCAAATCACCAAAATTTGAAATAAAAAAAAATTCACATGAATAAATTTCGAAAGGATGCCCAGTTCATAAGACGAAATGCGCTAATTTTAGTACTTCTGTTGCAATCGCCTGAGATACTGTGCATACAACAAGGTAATCAGATACACTATAGAACACTGTCTCGTCTATAAAGATTAGCTTGAGAGGAACTACAAAAATGAGAACATAATGATCCCGAAAGGTATATGAAAGAACCTGAAAGAGGTTCGATTAATATAACTTCGGCTGATCCAATTGTTCTGATTAATTCCTACGCAAATGACAATAGATTGAACATAATTCGGGTGAAGGTTTTAAAGAAAAAGAGGGAAATACCTGACAAAGCAGTCATTCATTTCAGATAAGAGTTTGACAATACTGACATCAAGTTTGGAGATATTACTGTTGCTGTGCTGAGAACTATAACGTCCGAAATGGTCCAGCCGATAGTAGAATTTAACTTGAAGTCAACTTAGGACTTCCCACCCTTAAAGAAGGTGTTAGTTGAAAAAGACTTTGTTGTTACTTCAAAGCCTGCCAAAACCATAAGAAGTACCCCCAAGATGACTGCTGTTGTTACCCCTACTGGTCTAGTTGTCACTACACCTGACATTGTTCCTTCCCAACTTAAAGGAAATGGTGTTTAAATGAATGACGAGCCTATTACCGTAGAGGGTTTAACATTATTAACAACATTTTCTGTGTTCGAGATAGGATCTAGTTCAAGATCTGCGCCTCTGACCAGGACAGAGGAGGAACAAGAATCAAAAGATTGGAAAGATCAAGAAAACAAAAGCTGCTGAACTGACTGCTGCTACAACCACCCCAGATAAGAAGGGAGAGGCTAGACTGCTTGAGACCTCCCCTCTTTTAGAAGGGAGCAGGTTTCATCTTTTGTCTGCCGCTCTCAATGAAGATGTTTCCACAATTGCTGCTATACTGCCACAACTTTCATCATACAATCTTCAAACAAAAGAAAAAGAATCAACGCCGCAACTTCAGATTCGTACAGTTTTTGAAAGGTTGGCAAGAAAAGAACAGTGTTCCGTCACTGAGATCTTTAACAGGATGGGGTGTTTCATACCACCACGAATGAAGGCCCAAATATTGCAAAAGTACAACTTTGTTACACAATCCACCAGAAGGGTTACAAGAGGAGAAGGTTTGCCTCTGCGAACCTCCCATAAGTTCCATTCAGATAATCGTCATGTTAACATTGGTTCTACCATCGCCAATCCACCACCGCTAAGGGTTCCTGCTAAGCAACATCTGGGAACTCAAGTCTCTTCCACCTCTGTTGTTTCTTCAGGGTCCGTGGGATGAAGGCTAAGTAAGTCCCGCCTCGGATCAAGGGTGATCCTACCAATTGTATAGGAAAATTCCTCACCTCATGTAGAAAGGTTAAATAATAATGAGAAGGTACTTACTGAAGTGTCTGGTTCGTGCGCTCGGGGGCTCACCATCTCTCGGTGTGAAGATGCCACTAATAAGTCTTCAGGACCTAAAACATTTACATTCGAGAGAATGGTGTGGTGGCCCAGGGTCTCTAAATCAACACTCACAAAGATACCTGAAATTGAGGATGTTGGAAAAGACCCTAAAGGTGATGATTTACCAACAAAGATTGTTATTATTTCAGAACCTATCCCAGAAAATGTCATTTGTCAATCGTCACATGCTAAGGAAGTTCAATTGAAGCTAAGTCAGACATGTTAAGAGAAGACATCAAACAGTTATCTGAAGCAAGAAAGGATAAGCTAGACAATGAAGAAGACCTGACTGATTATATGGATTAAGTTTTTGCAGAAATAAATGTTGTTGAAACTAGAGCATCCTCGACTTTACGAGAAGCTCTGATACTAGCTGAAGAAAATGTTACTGAAATAATGCAAAGGATTATTACTTCGTTTTCAAAGACTGGTTAGAATACAATCTCAAGAATGGGAGCATAGTGATCCTGATAGAGTATCTGAAAGAACCTGAAATAGGTTCGGTCAATATGATTTCGGTTGATCCGATTGTTCCAAGTAACTTCGATGAATGAAATATTGGCTGAGTAAAGTCTTTGAAGTAAATTTGAGCAAGATTCAAACTTCTTCACTCTGAGTCTACGGTACAGAGTTTGAAACCTCTTCCCTATTGAGGGATGGTAGGTTTCATCTTTGGATTACTACCGTTGATGAGAAAGAGATATCAACAAGATTTTTGTTACTTTGGCCCGACCCTCCCACCACGATGGAAATAAGAAAGGAAAGAAACATGTCGTTGTCCAGAATTCATTCGACATTGTAAAAGCTCATCCAAAAGGAGATGCGTTGTGTTACTCAAATTCTGAAGATAAATTAGGATCAAGATTTTTGAAAAAAGAAGAAATTGACTGAGATGTCTAAAGTTTAATCAGGAGAAAGAAATGACTCAAGATAAATATTCTGGTGTTTGGTAAGACTATGATTTCAGGGGAGAATGAAATTGATATTTTAATAATTGGGTCCTTCACTTTAAGGAATTCAGACTGGGTCCTAAGTAAATTTCAAAATAATATATTGTGCTTAAAATACGAGTAATTGACTTGGGATATCACCGGTCTTTTAATATCCCGCCAATTGATTGGGTCCTGACTTTTGAATGGACTATAATATCTCAAAATTCATATTAAGTAGCATTTTAAAATTATTAATTAAGGAAGTCCAGACATTCAAAATCCTTAATCAAAGATATGCTCTACCAGATATAGTACTTCTCAAAAAAAAAAAAAAAAAAAGGGAAACATGGAGAGTTAATTTATATAGGCTAGTAAATTATGTGAGAGTTAATTTATATAGGCTAGTAAATTATGTGAAAAGAAGTTTCCCTGAGAAGAAATTTGAGGTGAGCATAGAATTAAAAAAATTGGTGTCTGAATTCTCCTTTAATTAATAAAATTTGGAGAACCATCATAATAAAATTCTTCTGATATTATGTTCAGGAAAATAGTCAAGTGATCATGGTCTTCTTGGTTGGCTATTAACTGGCCCCGAAATATCTTTGAAAAAATGAAAAATATTTTAATCACACGAGCAAAATTTTGAATCTGTTTAGGTCCAGAAAGAAAGAATTAAAGAAAGGGCTGTTTTATTAGCAATTAATGGAAATTCGAGCCTGATGTCATGGCATTCAATACCCAGAAAATTCAACTCAAACTTCAACACAAGAACGTCAGAATGTTCTTCCAAAAGAACATGGATAATTTGTGCGGAAATCAGTAATAAAAGAATGACATCCACTACAACGGAGCTATAAATTTACAATCTTCTATGTCAAGCAGAAGTGCAAGAAATCGTCAAAGGAGTACACTCAGGGTTGTATGCTACTCACCAATTGGGTCTGAAGATGAAAATTAATGTCAAAAAGTTGGAATACTACTGGTCAATAATAATGACAGATTGCATGAATATTTCTAAGAATTGATACATGGAGCGGTCTTACATCAACCCCCAAATGTGCACCACCCGACGGTCGCGTTGTGGCTGTTTGAGTGTTGGGGCATAGATGTGGTGGGTACTATAGATCCTCCATCTTCAAAAGGACACCAGTTCATCCTCGCAGTTACCGATTATTTTTCAAAATGGGCAGATATTGTACCGCTCAGAGAAGTGAAAGCACACCACACGCTACAGTTCTTCAAAAATCAAGATGTCTATTGCTTTGGTGTACCACGCAGGATAATTTCGGACAACAAGTCTACATTCAAAAGCATCAAGATCAATAATTTCATTTGAAGACGCGGTATTGATTGGGGATACTCTACAATTTACTACGAGGCTGGCCAAGGCTTTTAATAAGACTCTCGTCCGAATTCAAAGAAAAATTTGAATAAAAAAGAGAAAGATGAATTAGCACGAGCAGTTATTAGAAGCCTCATGGGCCTATGGAACGACATTCAGAATTCCAACTCAGTCTACAACTTATTACCTTTTGTATGAGTCCGAGACCGTTCCTCTACTGGAAATGCAACTCCCTCCCTTCAGAGCGGCAGTAGCAAACAAATTCACAACATAAGACAACACCAAATTCCAGCTTGAAGAATTACAAAATCTCAAAGGAACATGAATGTCTGCATAACAAAGTTTGGAGCTTTAACAGGCCGAGGTGATACAAACTCTGATAAAATGTTTCTCCCAAATACTTTTAAAATCGGTGTTCTAGTTCTTGTTCTCAAGCGTCCTATTCTTGCATGCCGCAAGACAGGAGTGGGTATTACCAGCTCTTGAATTATCAAGGCAAAAGATCAATGTTGCTGATAAACAGATGTTACTTGAAGAAGTACTATGCATCGTGATGTTTTAAAGAACGAATTTTAGAAATAAAATATTGTTCTTAGAAGCACCGATGTTGCGCTTGTTTAAAACTGGGTCCGAATCCTAAAAAAAAAAAATGAAAAACTCACAAAACTCAAATCAAAATAAATAATAAACGAACATACATCAAACCACAACAAAGATAAACTCAACATTAAATCAAATAAGATAAAAAAAATCAAATAAATTCACAAAATTATAAAAATCTACATTGCAAATCACTTCACACACATTCTCACAGAGTTTCACACTATAATCACCATAAATTTTCATAAAATTTAACAATTTTCACATCTTTATAAATTTTCACATTTCACAGAATTTCACAAAATCTTCAAATTACACAAATTTTCACAATTATACCAATTTCCCACAAATTTCACATTTTCATAAATTTTCACATTCCACAAATTTCACAATTCACACAATATTCAACACTACATCTCTACACAATTCACATATAATTTACACACAAATCATCACATTCCTACATAATTTACACAATACATCACATTTCTTCCGGGGTCAGTATCTATATTCTGATTCCCATCCTTCGAGATCGGTACCCATATTCTGATTCTCATTCTGAGGCTGGTACCCATATTCGGCTCTCATCTCGGGGTCGACACTATATTCTGATTCCCTTCTTTCGAGATCGGTACCCATATTCCGATTCTCATTTCGAGGCTGGTACCCATATTCCAGTTCTCATCTCGGGGTCAGTACCTATATTCTGATTCCCTTTTTTCGAGATCGGTACCCATATTCCGATTCTCATTCCGAGGCTGGTACCCATATTCCAGTTCTCATCTCGGGTCGCATCTATATTCGATTCCCATCTTTCGAGATCGGTATCCATATTCCGATTCTCATTCCGAGGCTGGTACCCATATTCCAGTTCTCATTTCGGGGTCAATACCTATATTTTGATTCCCATCCAGCATAAATATGATTTATACATATTGTTTATACATTTTATTTATACATATTGTTTATACATATTTGTTTGGATAGGCTTAGTCCTATTCCTTCTCAGAGCATACATTCATATTGCTTTGGGATAGGTTTTATCCTAATCTTTCCTTAGCACATCCTCTGGATCAGAGCCATACTTCTGAATCGTTTCTCTGCACATACTTTGGAAATCAACATTTAAATTTTGAAAATTCAAATTCACAGCGATAAATTGAAGGTACACCTGCTAATCCCCAGCGAGAATGTAACTTCACTTCAACTCTAATTCGATCTTTGATTTGTTTCAAGTATGGTTACTTGAACATTCATTTGTGATTGAGTTGATCATTTCGGTCAACGCCAATAGGCGCGGCGTGCTTGTACATCACACCACACCTATTGGGGGTCCATTTGTTGACCTCATTTTTGATGTCTTTCTTTTTCCTCTCTTTATAGCCTAGGATCTAGCCTTAGGATTTTCCTATTTTGGACTCTCTTAAAGGACTAGACTGGGACCCACCATATTTAGAAATTCAAGCCATCTCCTCGCTCCTTGAAGTTTCATATGGACGGTTTCAAATCTTTGACATCCAATTGAATCGATTAAAAGCCGACGTGTTGAAACTCTTGTTGAGTTCCTATAGGGATTTGAAAGCCATAGGTGGACCCCATTGTGCGCGACGTTTGACTTTTTGCTACGAGCAATATGTTTGACTATGGTTCTCGCTTAGGCAAAGTCCGGTCATTAATTTGCTCGTTGTATGGCTCCGGTCGAGTCAAAATAATTTTATTTTGCCACATAACATGAATTTGAATTTAAATTGACTCGACAGTCGGCGAACTTGTCCGAACGGCCCCGGATGACGAAACGGACCACGCCGATGCGTCCGGAACGTCGCTTTTAGCCGGGAAGGACATATAATTCAATAGGGTTTCGAATTGGATCAAATTTTGCATAAATTGACGAAATTGAGTAAAATAATAATATTAAAATAAAAAAAATGACATTTCTTATAAAATAAAAAAAAAAACTCACGCTTTCTTCCTTCGTACCCTAGCTGAAACCCTTACTCCCTAACAGGCGGAACTCTCGAAGCTTCCTCCTCTTCACGTGACCGACTCGGCTGGTTTTCTTTGTGCCCTAACCGAGTCCCGGTCTCCGGTAGCCTTGTCGGTAGTTTTTCCCTAACGGATTTTCCCGCCCAAATGCATAAGGTAACCTTCCTTCTTACTGATCTTGGCCGGTTTTCTTGCTTATGGTGGTGTTCTCGTCACCGTTTTGTCTCTCACCGCCGGTAAGTCTTCCCCCTTTGTTCGGCTATAAATACCCCTTGGGGAGAAGGGTTCAGGGCGATTTTTTTTTACGTGAGTTGGGGATTCTCGGTTGATTACTGTTTCCTAGCTTTTGAATTTTGGGAGATTTTTTGAAGGTAAGTCTTCTTCTTCTTCTTCTTCTTCTTCTTCTTCTTCTTTTCTTAGTCGTTTCATGAAATATATATTCATATGGCTGAATTGGACAACTGAAGAAATGGGCTTAAACATAATATGTATAATATATGCCTACTGATTAATGTTGAAGTTGGAAAGATCTCATACTTTCTTATATTCTTGATGGCAAAATAAAAATTTACAAAAGATGGTTAATCTGGTATTTGATAGCAGAAATTCTGTTTCATTTCCTGTATTATGAAGTTCATTCTATTCCATGCATTTTCTTGATATTAAGTATTATAATTCTATGGAAGTTTTGGATTAGACATTAAATATATTATATTAAGTGGAAATCTTTATAGCAATGACAAATGTTTATTCATGGAATTGGAGATGGTATTGATATAAAAAGCTGACGGCAGTAATGATTTGGCTTAACTTTGGTCTCAAATTGATTCATAGTTTAAAAAAAATAAAAAGAATATATGGATACTGTCCCATGAAATCTTTGTGATGATTAAATCTATATATCATGCTTGAATTGGTGAAAATATTGGTTCGGCTATATGAATTGTGCTTTATCAGCCAGGATTAGCGGAGCATCTTTAATTTTCTTTATCTATTTGAACATTTGAACATTATTATGAATAATTCTGGTTCTTTGTTAAGAAAACATTATTCTGCTTAAGCTCTAGCTCTAGTTCATGTAGACTTCTTGATTCATATTTGTTGGGGAGTCATTGGCCCTCTACTATAACGTGGAAAATTGAAGTTCAAGAAGTTTAAAGGATTTTAAGATAAAGTTTATCTTATCATGAATTAATTGGATGCATTGAATATTGCAAGACTCTTGATCCACATAAAGAAAGATTTAAATGTGTAAATACAAATTTAAGTTAAGGGAGTTGAGAACATTTTCTCTTGTTATTTAAAGAACTTGATTATTTGAATGCCAATTTGGAAATGGCTTTATTTTTTTACCTGCTGAAGCTCACGGCTAAGCTTGTTTGCAGTGTTGGAGTATCATATTTTTTTTTTCTCACTCCCCGTTGCTGGAATTAAGTTTGATAACTTCCTTTGTATCAAGCATATACTATTATCTCATAATTATATATATATATATATATATATATATATATATATATATATATATATATATATAAAGCTTCAAGACAGTTGAGTAGTTAATTGAGCATTTGTTTCAAGTTGATGTTAACTATTCTAATAATGGCTGATCTTTTAATTTGATTGCTACAGTATACATTTTTCTATTATTCTACTATGAGCATTTATGATTTATGATACAAGGGGTACCTGCTTCTTTTATATTGATACATTTGGATATATTGTACAGACATGTAAATAATGAAATTTTTGTCTTTCTTTACTTATCCCTAGAAATTTACATACATACCACCCGATTCTTATGTATTTACATATCTAACACCTAAATTTTACTTTTCACATTTATACCACCCAAATATTTCATGTCATATCAAATTATTAAGTTATATGTATGTAAATACATGAGATTTAGGTGGTATGTTCAAAAACCTTTCTTGATAAATCAATTTGTAAATATGATATTTTTCTGGAATTTTGATGAAATAATGGCTGGTTGAAGCATTTAATGAATCATGGCTTAGTATTAAAGTATTTGGGCATGTAGTTTTCCAACTGCATGACCTCATTTGCAGACTTGTTTATATAGTTGGTGATATTTGATGCTTTGAAAGGCTTATTTCCATGCTGATGGGCTTTGTTTATTTTGTGATGGCTTTAATAGTTATTGTTAGATATTTATTTCAGACATTAACAATAAACTTCTCTAAAAAAAAATAAAGCTGAGAAGTACATTCTCCTTATCAAAAATTATTTGAATGAGGGCTTATCTTGTGAAAATTGAAATTTTGTAATTTATCTTTTGGTTATATCAAATTGATGGGGTACATATGAAATATCAAAGTGGGCATATAGGTTGGAAATGCGAGGTTAAGGCAATGATGCATAAGACTTTAATAATCATGCTTTTATAGCTGAAACAAAATAAAATCAATACTCAATTTTAGATGCCCATTTTATCCTATAGTTTAGGTAGTTCTAATTCCTACCTTTAAGAAATTTGTGAACCGACAACGAGATACTACAACAACAATACATCGCACTTGCACGATAACGGAATACTTATATTAACACATCAAATCAAATATCACACATATGACACATCACATCAAACATAACACACTACACATAACACACTACACATAATACGATACACACTATGCACTATTTACTACGCATTACACATCACACATCACACACCGGATACTACAGCATCGGATATTACGCTCATAAGAATTCGGATACTACTAATCACGGATGCTACACTTTCAAAGTTCGAATACTACACATTGGTTCACTCATCGATTAAATGGTAGGGATTAGGATTGCCTACTCTAGGGTGATTCTTGGTGACTTTATTTGAGATTGATACGGAGACTTGATACATCGGGTTGCCTGTGGGATCGTGATATAAAAAGAGTCTATGGATTGAGCCTATCCTCAAATAGAATTCTTATTCCCCCACTTTGATTTTTCATATGTTTTTAACTAAACTTAACTATGCAGATACTTGTAGTTATTGGTTTGCTTTCGAGGCATCAACAGAGTTGGCCAGGTACACATTTTTTTTACTGCACAGCTCATTTACTTTATTTACTATATATTGTTATGCAGTTCTTTCCTTTTCATTATTTCACATACTTACCCATACTCATGCTTTTAATTATTATTTCTCTTGCATACTTACATGTGCCCTAGGATAGGCCATTTAGGGCATGGTTTTTTTTTATATTACACATGTCTACTTTAGTAACTTCTTCTTTTACATATTTATATATACCCTTAGGATAGGTCGTTCGAGGCATGGTCTTCACTTCTCTTTTCCCTTTCTTCCTTTTCTCGAGACGAGACGACAGAGGACGAATGAAGAATTTTTGATCAGACTGTCGTAGATTTAAATAACACTCATAGGACGCCGAGGTCATCGTTTGATACGACATAAATCCTCACACTTTTCTTTTAGGACTTAGTACGATTGTATATCGTACGATATAAGTCTTAAACTATTTAGGATTCCGAGGTTGTCGTTTGGTACGACATAAATCCTCTCATATTTTTTGGGTCATTTACATATGACATGTAAATATAAATCCCAAATCATCTAAATAATTTGCAAGATTGAAACATGAACACGAATTCCCTTTTAAAGATATAAAGCCCAATCATAGGTTAGTTTGAGATGTCATCGAAGCTCTTCGATATCTTCGACATCTCTTACTCTTCACTCATTTGGATTCGAAAATAATCGTTCCACATCGAACCTCTCCCATTTGATTTTTCTACAACGATCGTGGAAACCTAAACGTTGATATTCTTGAAGACGAAGCCCATGATCTTTATCGAGAGTTTTCTTAGGTGACTTCGGTTGCTTAAGATATAATTAACTATAGGGGCTTGCCCCTATAGAGAATTAAGAACCCAAATTAATCGAAACCCTGTCTAATCTGTGTATTAGATAGAGGAATTTGTCGGTTAAAAAATACGCAGGCCAAAATAGAGTCATAAGCTTTTAAGTTTAGATAGTTAAGCCTACTAACAAGTGGTACGCTCATCTTTCGGGATGATATGTCACTTGTAGTATCGTGCTCAACTATTTAAACTATTTGACATATGAGATCTATCTGGTCTCGTTATTTTTGAAATAAAAATATATCATCATTTTAAAAATAAAAAAAAATACTTTACCTATTACATTAAATTTAAATTTTAAAAATTTCTATTTTCATAAATAAAAAAAATGGCCGACAGGGGCTCTATCTCGAAGTTAAGGTCCTTTTTTAAGTTCTTATGTAAGGGCCTTAAATATCCATTGGAGGTCTCTAGAAGGTTCACGACTGATTGGAGAGGAAGGGTGGTGGCTCAGGGACGTTCAGAGGAGCTTAGGGGATAAAATTTGGCTATGGATGGTCAAGCCTTCCATCCCCCATGGTGTGCACATCATGAAGCAAAGTATGGAGAAGAAGGTGGCTGAGCTTGGAGCTTATTAACGAATCCTTGAGGTGGATAAACACTCAGAAGTGAGTTGGCTTGATCCTTCAAAGTTGGTCCAAAGGGAATAGAGTGGATGCCATGTGGAGTGTCATGTGTTCCTCTCTTTATTATGGCTTAGAAAATTCAAAAATGGTGGCTTCATAAGTTGTTTAACAAGTCTTTTGTGTCATGATGGGTTTTATTGGGTTATAGGTGACCCAAAACTGATGGGCTAAGGATGACCTTGGGCTTGAGCCTCCATAGATGGGCTTGGGTCTCCATGGATGGTCTTGGATTAAGCCTTTCATGAAGTCTTCACTTAATTAATCAATTAATTAATTAATTAAATGAATCCCAAGATGATGATTAGTCATATGATCATAAGTTTGACCACTTGTGTTCACTTAAGCATAAGATTGGTCATGTGATGTTGAGTTGACCATATGGTCAATGTATGGGGCCATATAGAATTTTTTTTATCATATGTCCAATATGTTGACCATGAGGCTCAATGCTGACCAAATGGTCCATGTTGTAACCATAGGGCTAGGGTTGACCAAATGGTCAATGTGGTGACTATGGGGTCTAGAGTTGACCAAATGGTCGATGTGGTGATCATGGAGTCTAGGGTTGATCAAATTGTCGATATGGTGACCACGGGGTTCGGGGTTGACCCGATGGTCGATGTAGTGACCATAGAGTCCAAGGTTCGGTTTTGGTATATTTCTTTCCCAAAATTGATTTAATCGTTGGTTTTAGAACATGTAGAAAGGTTCATAGGATCCTGAGTTGATTTGAGTAACTCAAGACATATCTTGTCCATAGTTGTTAACTTAAGGTAAATCCTCTCAAAAGTGAGGTCACAAGGTGAGTAAATATAAGGAATAACTAATATTATTTTAGTTTAATCACTAGAATTCCTAGGGATAAGGCAGTTAGATCTGGTTTAGTCTTGACCATTTCATTCCACAGATCTGGCTGACGGATCTATCGGAAGTTGCGATATGCTCTTGTAGCTACATCATTATAGATAGATTTATTAACTTAGTCGAGCATGTTGAAGTCTGCTAATATAGGTTAATGTGTTGAGTCAATAAACCTGAGTTAGGATGAAGTTTTTAGGTATGTATGGCCCAATGGAATACCAAAGTAAACTGGCCTTTCGTTAGGTTCATTAGTTTTGTTGAGTAAATTGGCCTAAAAAATAATTGGTTCCTTGGCTCTGTTAATCTAGGATTGATCCTAGCATGTCCATTGTACATAGAAAGGATTGTTAAACCCATCTAGTGTGGACTAGGGGAAATTGGTTGACGCTCACTCTTCGGAGTTTTTGGTTCGATGTTTTTTATTATAATTTTTTTGTATGACGGAGCAGTACCTTGAATAATCAAACTAAGTTTAATGAAAAAAATATTTTTGCTGGGAAAATTTCTTAAGTATTAGTCATGGAAAACATAAAAACAAACTTAAAAAAAATGCAAACAACAAAACAAACTTAACATCTCCTTCTTGGTTCATGATTTCAGTCCCTACACATGATTTGATAAGTCAGTGTCTAAACCTAGTAGAATATGTGCAATTCTCTAGTATAGTCATTGCACACCATGAAGAACTCTTAGAAGCCATTGCCCAATGGAGTACTTCTAAGTTATGTGTTTTCTCTTAGGGTAGGTAGTCTTTGAATAATTTACTTTAATATAACACTCAACTTGTTGTTGTTATAGATCCCCATTATCTATTCTAGCTAATTCACTCTGCACACTACTCAGATCAAATATAGGTTCCTAAACTCTCTTTTTGTCAATGTATCAAGGTATGCCTTTCAATTATTAAATCTTTCCATCTTAGGTTGGATATAAGTCTTTATGCTTTCCTATCAAGCATAAATGTAAAAAATAAATCTTAAATTTTTCCATATTAGGTGGAATGTAAGTCGTTATGCTTTCCTGCTGAGTATAAAAGTTTTCAAGTCTTAAATCTTTTCATCTCAGGTGATGTAATTCATTATACTTTACTGCCGAGCATAGATGACTTCAAATTTAAAACTTACCATCCTAGGTAAGATGTAATTCCTTATACTTTCTTGTCGAGCATAGACATCTTCAAATCTTAAAATTTCCACTTTTATGTGGGTTATAAATCATTATATTTTTCTGTCGAGCATAGACATCTACAAATCTAAAATCTTTCCGTCTTAGGTGGGATGTAAGTCCTTATGCTGTCTTGCGAACATAGACGTTCTAAATCTTAAAGCTTTCCATCTTAGGAGGGATGAATGTCCTTATGCTTTCCTGTCAAGCATAGATGTTTTCAAATCTTAATTTTTTTCGTTTTATATGGGATGTAAGTCCTTATGCTTTCCTGATGAGCATAGACATTTTCAAGTCTTAAAACTTCCCATATTAGGTGCGATATAAGTCCTTATGCTTTTTTGCCGAGCATAGACGTTTTCAAATATTAAATCTTTTCGTCTTAGGTGGGATGTAATTCTATATGCTTTTCTATCGGGCATTTACCTCATTAAATCCTAAATCTTTTTGTCTTAGGCAGAATGTAAGTTCTTATGCTTTCTTTCTGAGCATAGATCTCTTCAAATCTTAAATCTTTTTGTCTTGTTGGGGTGCAACTCCTTATGCTTTTTTGCTTAGCATAGATGATTTCAAATTTTAAAGATTTCCTCTTAGGTGGGATGTAAGTCTTTTTGCTTTCTTAGGGTATAGGCACTCTCAAATCTTAAAACTATCCATCTTACATGGGATGTAAGTTTTTATTCTTTTTTTCTTAGCATAGATGTCTTCAAATCTTAAATCTTTTTATCTTATGTGGGATGTAAGTCCTTATGCTTTCTTGCCAAGCATAAATGTCTAAATCTTTCCATCTTAGGTAGGATGTAAGCCCTTATGCTTCTTGTCGAGCATAGATATTTTCAAATCTTAAATCTTTTTGTCTTAGGTGGGATGTAAGTCCTTATGTTTTCTTGCCAAGCATAGACATTTTCAAGTCCTAAAGCTTTTCGCCTTAAGTGAGATGTAAGACCTTATGTTTTTCTACCGAGCATAGACATTTTCAAATATTAATTTTTTCTATTTTAAGTGGTATGTAAGTCCTTATGCTTTCCTACAGAGCATAAATGTTCTCAAAATATATTTCCATCTTAGGTAGGATGTGATTCCTTATGTTCTCCTGTCAAGCTTAGACGTTTTCAAAACTTAAATCTTTCTGACTTAGGCGGGATGTAAGTCCTTATACTTTCCTACAGAGTATAACTATTTTTAAATCATAAAACTTTCCATCTTAGGTGGGACGTAAGTCCTTATGCTTTCCTATCGAGCATAGACGTCTTCAATCTTAAAACTTTGTCTTAGGCTGGATGTAAGTCCTTATGCATTCTTACCTAGTATAGACTTTTCTAAATCTTAAACTTTCCACCTTGGGTGAGATATAAATCCTTATGCTTTCTTACTGAGCATATTTCAAATCTTAAATCTTTCTATTTAAGTGGGACTTATGCTTTTCTGAGAAGCATAGATGTGTTCAAATCTTAAAACATTCCATCTTAGGTGTGATGTAAGTCCTTATGCTTTCCTACCAAGCATATAAGTTTTCAAATCTTAAAAAATTCCCTCCTACGTAGGATGTAAGTCCTTTTGCTTTCTTGCCGAGAATAGATGTTCCCAAAATCTTAAATATTTTTCTTAGGTGGGATGTAAGTCCTTATGCTTTCTTTTCGAGCACAGACGTCTTCAACTCTTAAATTATTTTTATTTTAGGAGGGATGTAAGCCCTTATGTTTCCTACCGAGCATTGGCATTTCAAGTATTAAATATATACATCTTATATGGGATGTAATTCCTTATGTTTTTCCGTTGAGCATAGATGTTTTCAAATCTTAAAACTTTCTCTCTTCTATGAGATGTAAGTTCTTATGCTTTTCTACCGAGAAAAGTTGTCTTCAAATCTTAAATCATTCCTTCTTTGGTGAGATGTAAGTTCCTGTGCTTTCTTGTCGAACATAGAAGTCTTCAAATTTTAAATCTTTTTGTCTAGTTCTTATGCCTTCCTGCTAAGCATAGATGTTCTAAATCTTAAAATTTTCCACCTTAAGTTGAATGTGAGTCCTTGCGCTTTCCTCCTAAGATAAATATTTTTCTATATTTCTTTTGATTATTTTTCAAGTTTAATGATATGCTCCATAGTTGTCCTTCCTGTTCTAATCATCTTGTTCAACTGTTAGGTTAGATATAAATCCACAAGCTTTTTCATCCTAATGTGTTCAGGTAAATCTAATCCCAACGGATCCTAAAACCGTCATCCCAAAAAATCCTAATGCAAATCTTCTGTTTGATTGTTTTGATCAATGCCAATATGTGTGTCATACTTTGAAAAACTTGTCACACTTATTAGGGGTCCATTTTCTTACCTCATTTTTTGCGTCACATGCAACTTTCGGAGGAATATGGAGCTCCCGGAAGGGTCCTAGTGCCTGTGATCCTTCGATAGCAGCACTATGCCCCCTTTTGATCTAGCATGGTCATGCCAGGTCTAGAGCACGATCACGCTTTGGAGTGGTCACGCCCCCTAACTCTGCATCATTGATCCGTGGCCTTTGTCCAAGGATCCTCATCCCTACCATCCACTCGATCGAGTGGCTGAAAATATCTGGCAACCGTTGAAGGATGCAGAAACCACCAAAGTAATTCGAACCGTCGATCTCTTGTCTGACTGACGGCGCAGTACAGTCGCTGCCGCCTATTAAAGGCAGCTGATCGTCTCTCTCTATTCATCCCTCTCGGTTGGTCACTCCTTGTGCCATAGACACACACTAGTCTCCGTGTACAAGGAACCAAGTGAAGAGTGCTTCGAACCAACTCTCTGATCTTCGGTTAGCCGCCACTTTGTGTAAGTCCTTCCTCTTTTCATTTGTTTTTCAAAATTACGTGTTTTAATTTAAGCATTTGAATTAAGAAAATCTAGTTTAGGTTAACGTAGTAGCCTTGGATTAGGCTTGGGTTTAGGTTTAACTCGGAGTCAACCCAAACCCGACCTAATCCTAATCCCAAAAATGGTTTAACCTAAACCCTAAAACCTAACCCAGGTATGATCCAACCCATACCTGACCCAACCTAGACTCGATCAAATTTATATCTTGCCCAACCTAACCCAAAACCTAAAACCCAAACCAGACCTAATCTAACCTAGACCTGACCAAGCTAAAGTCTAGCCCAACCTAACACAAAACCTAAAACCTAACCCAAACATGACCCAACCAAACCTAACCCAGCTCAAGTCTAGCCCAACCTAACACGAACCCTAATACCTAACCTAGGTCCGACCCAACCCAGACCTGACTGACCCAACTCCGGTCTAGCCCAAACTAACCTAAACCTGACCCAACCTATGACCGACCAAACTATGTACGACCTAGCTTAGGTCCATTCCAACCTAATACAAATGAACCAAAACACCCTAAAACCACCCAAATGACTGAAACACCCTGAATCCATCCAAATGAACCAAAACACCATTAAACCATCTGAATGACTCGAATTAACTTAAAACCACTTGAATGACCCGAAATACCCAAAAACCACCCAAATGACCCAAAACACTCTGGAACCACCCAAATGACTCGCAACAACCTGAAACTACCTGAATAACCTGAAATACCCCTAAATTATCTGAATGACTTGAAATGACCCAAATTACCCAAAATAAAAATGTTGGCACATGATCAACCCTAAACCCGAGTTTAATCCAAAGTTATATTTACGTTATTTCATGCACATCTCCAAGATTTATTGTGTTTTCTTGTTCTGTTACGTTACTGCAAGTCTTTTACATTCTATTGCATTTTTATTATGATTTTCAAGTTTTAAAACAAACAAAACAACAACAAAAAATAAAATAATAAATAACAAAATAAAACAAAAATAAAAAATGGAATCCCCTTCCAGGTGGCTTCCTACTCAAATAAAAAAATTAAAACTTGGCAAACTTTGATTAACCAACATGATTGACAAGATCTAGGGATTGAAACAAATGATTAATTGAATATTGAACTTTAAATTGAACTAAAATACACCAAGACGAAGAACAAGAATCAACTCTAGGGAGCTCTGACATGAACTCTAAGTTAGCTAGTTAGATAACAAACTTAGGGCCATACGCCTACCCCAGGATAGTATGAGTATAAAAACCTTGGGTAGACTAGGCACCTTAGCTAGTTCTAAGGATTGGGATCTACAAAACAAACAAACTTACCCCCAAGACTAGAGGGAATACCATAGAAGAATGTAAACCATAGTTACTGATAAAGGTATTTCAAACCTCCTCGAAACTATGAATCCCTTGAGCTACGATACTTAAGGGGATTTCTGGTTATAAGGTTGGTTATAGTTGATAGATACCGATTTTCCCAAAACGACAGAAAGCCACGAGCATCTTGACCAGGTAAATTCTTCCTAGTGTCTAGGTCAGTCCACCTATTAGGATTCCTTATAAAGTCCATGCTTACATTTTCCATCTAGAAATCTTTCTTCTCCAACTGTATTCCTAGTTTATGGTTCCTAATTACTTATATCAGCCAAATCAAGTGCATTCAAATTAATATCTTGACCTAAACTGATCAAATTCTCCATCTTAATTTTTTAAAATCACTTCCCATGAGGTATAGCTCTCTATTCGAACCCTTTTTTCATGAAATTATAAACCACATTCATCCTCTCTTATAAAGTTTAACATTGATCTTACATTTGAAGGCACTAATGCAGAAAATTAAATACGTGGAGAATATATATGCTTCACATAAATGAATAGTAATGTGCATGTATGTGTGTAAACTACTATCACTATGGGAATAGTTTCATTCATTATACAAAAATTTTGAGTAGGTTTATTTTTCCATCATGTAATATCCCATAGGCAAGTAAGAAATGGTGCATATTAATGTACACCATAAAGCATATCAGGACAAGAAATTCTACAAATTTCTAAAAAGGATCCAACCATTCAACTATCACATAAAATTAGTGAAATAATGGGCAGTCCAGACAACGAGATAAAATTTTCATTGATTAAATAATGGAGAAGTACCTAAACCAAATCAAACGCTACACCAAGATATATCATACAGCACATAAAGTAAATTCAATTGCCTTGATTTAAGGATATAATATCTTTAGTCAGCAGATATCACACACCATCCATATATTCCTTATTACTGATTTGAATTCAAACATTTGCACAAATATTTACTCAACTATTCAGTAGATTTGTGTTATGATGTAGCTAGCAGTGATAAAAATGTCATAAAATTAGAAACTCACTAAACTTTTTAATCAAAACAAATTTGACTCAAGCTTGAGTTTTTTGTGGCCAATCAAAAGGATGGCCATAAATCCATTTCATCAAACTTGTGGCGAATATTAGCCAACTTGTTTAGTTAACATCTGTAAATATGTTTATTTGTTGTTTAACAAGTAATATGGTACAAGCTCGATCGAATACTCATTTAATGATGATTAATCACTTATTTAGTGACTAAGTATAAGTTTTCTATTAATTTTTTTTATTTCCAAATCACATTAAAATTGATGTGATTCTCAAATTTGATATGATCGGTGTTTAAAAAAAAAAACTATTATGTAATTTCAGATCTTAAAAGATTCCTATTATTTGGCCAAAAAACTTTTAAAAACATAGATTCTAAAATCATATGAACTCTATTTCCAACAAAAATTATGCGCAAAATAGTTTACTTCAATGAAATGACTTAAAAAAAAAAACCAAAATCACGCAAATTTGAGTTAGATAAACGCTACAAAGCATGATTGAAAACTTGAGGACATTTGTGGGAATCAAATTTTGTCTAAAGTCTATATTTTTACAATTCAAATGAGCATCTCAAAGACGCAAATGAAAGAATCCAGGATCGTGCTCTATTTTGAGATATTTGAAGTATTGAGATGACAAAAAAGCATAAATTAATTAAGGAAACATATTCAGACAGTCTGCTAAAGTGCCCAATATTTTTGCAGAAATGAACAAAGTATCACCTCAATAAAAATGCATTGTTCCGACAAAGTTAAGAAGGACATTTGGTGGACACAAATTTCAAACTTCACAAATTTTATAGCTCAATTTGCTATTTGGAACCCAAGTGCTCAGCTTTATTATTTCTCTGATCCAACTTTTCTAACTTTCCTAGCTACCTAAATTTCCTTCAAGCTATAAGGATGGCTACACCAACAAAACTTTGGGCGCATGAATTTTGAAATCGGCATACATCGCCATCGTCATCCCATGCCAACGATTATCATCTCCCATCATCCAATTACCGCCAATAACTGACAACAACAATCATGGTTGCACTTCCTCTAACTCATGTCCTCTCGACTGCCCAATGCCCCCTCCTACAAGGATAGCAACCAAGTCAACCTCCTACCATTGCCTAAATTCTAACATTTACTTTCAACCATCACTTGGCGCCCACCAACAACCAACATCTGTCATCATCAGTCAACAATGTCAATGCCTATCCTCTCATTCTCCTTGTCTCTCCTCCTATCAAAAGAACAAGTTGCACAATTCTCCACCCATTAAAGGATCAACCAAGTCCACAGCCACTGCCACTATCACTAAACTTCCTCCATTCCAAACAACTTTAGTCCAATGCCTAACAATGACCAATGTCTAACATATGATAGCTACCCATATTTAATACTCGTCTTCTCAGCCTCCCAGACTTCTCTTTACCAAGGGTACAAATAAGCCCCCCCACAAACCACTGCCGAAATTCTTACATTTCCAGTTGACGAACGCCTGTGAATGACCAATATACAACAGATGCTACCCATCTTCCCAGACATTGATCTCTCCTCCTCTCAGAAGGACAATCAAACTAACCACCCAACATGAATGGAAGAAGGTTTTAAAAGAGAACGTGTAGGATTTAACACAAGTTTCAGCTGACTCATAATGAAAAGATCAAAAGGTCAATATCATTCGAGATAGTATACATTAGTGGAGAGAATGGTCCAACCATTAAGCAAGACAAAAAAAAAATTGGTGGAAAAGAATATTGGGAAATCGACCACACAGCATTATTTTGCATGATGACTCATGAACATCATAAAAAAAGAGGACGATTTCACTATTCTACATAATGGCCAGTAGTATTTGAATCTGACTCAATTGGGTGTGTAAAGACCACCTGAAAAAACCAAAGCGAAGGTATCATAGGAAACATCCTAGAAAGAGACAATACAAATGTGGATAACAACATGCAGATCAAAGGCGATCAAATCTAGTAACAACAAAGGAAATGTTTCATACGGCTAAATTAGAAAAGATCACATACAGGCTGCGTTTAGGGCAGCCTCTTAGCTGCGGCGCTACGGCTAAACGCACATTTGAGTGTTTGAAAAAGCGTTGCAACAGCTTTTCCAGATTATTTGAGTTAACCGCGGACTATGGGTTCGACCCCGTGGCCTACGTTTCTTCGCAAAATATTATCGTGTTTCCCTCACATTCTCTTTTCGACCCCTCGACCCTGCAGTGCTGATCTCGCAATCATCTACCCTAGCTCCTCCTCTCCCCCTAACTGTGGTCAACGGTACTGGTGGCATTTCTATTCTCTTTCCTTCCTCCATTCTCTGTGATATTCGGTTCCAGTGGCATTCTTCCATTTCCAAGCACCAGTAATCTCTACCCTATACTATTGGCATTGATATTAAGTTATCGTTTGAGGTTTTCCATTTGTGGCTTGCTCCTTGCAATTTATGGCTTTGGTTTACTTGTGGTTTCTGGTGTTTGTTCCATTGTCCATGTGGCCTTTTTGCTATATCGTCCATGTGAGAAGATTTCTATGCGAACCTCTATGCGATTTATGACAATTTCCTTTACCTGTCTGGCTTGTGCGCTTTGTTATATTTTGGAAGGGTATGCGGGAAGGGCATAATTTGAAGCCCTAAGCAAATGCAGACTTTTACGTGGATTGTTTCTTGGCCTGTGCTAGAGTTTTCTTTTTTTTTTTTTTTTTTTTTTTTTTTTTGACCAATGTGGCTTGCTCAGTTAGGGCTTCCCCTCTATTTTATTTTTGGTTCAATTGGGGCAGACATGCTACTCTATTCGCCAGTTAGTCAATGTTATATTGGTAGTGATGTTTGTAGTGTTGGCGTGAGTGATGCTTTTTCTTTGTGCCACAGTGGTTTGTTTTGTTGGTGGTGATGTGCATGATGGTGTGTGTATATGTTGGGTGTGGTTGATTTGTGTCATAAGGTTTTGTTGACATGGTGATGGTGTCGTTGGTGGTATGTTTAGATGTTGGGGGTGGTTCTTCAGTGTAATGGTGGTGTTATTGGTGATGATGTTGTGTCATGTTGATCATGTTGTTTGTGGAGCTGTTGGTGATGGTTTATTTCTGTCATGTTGGTTGTGTTGTCGGTTGTGTTGTATGTGGTGTGTATGGATGTTGGTGATAGTTTTTGGTGCCAGGGTGGTGATGTTGGCAATGTGTGTGGATGTTGGTGATAATTTTTTAGTGATATTGTGATGATTGTTTTTGTGGTGATGTTTGTAGTTGCACTATTGGTGGTGTCGTTAGTGGTGATGGTGATGCTCTTAGTGGTGATGTAGATGTTCGTAGTTTGTAGTGATGTTTCCTTAAGTTACAATTGATTTATGATATTTTAAATGACACTTTGTTTTTCCTCTGCTATACATTTATGTTGATTGGTTCTTGTCATGCTAGTATCGACATGGTAAAGACAAAAGAAATTAGTTCGTTTGTCATGTGGGATAAAGATATCAAAATAATATTTCGTGATCTTTGACTTAAAGAAGTAGAATTAGGAAATAGATCAACCACCTATTTTAACAATGAGAACTGGCAAAATATAATAAAGAAGTTTAGAGAGTGCACAGAAAGGAAATATAATAGGATGCAATTGACAAACAGGTAGAACCAGTTAAAGAATGACTGAAAATATGGAAATAGTTGAAGCGTGGATCCACAGGCTTAGGGTAACCATCGATGCTTCAAAAGAATGGTGGGCCGAGAGATTGGAGGTGAGAAGTTATGAAACGTGAAGTCCCATACCAATTATTTATTTCTTCAGTTACATTAATATATGAATAATCCATTAATTTGCAGATTATTCTGAATGCTAAAAAGTTCAAGTTCAGTGGTATTGATCCAGAGTTTGAAGAAAATTTATATCGTATGTTTGGTGAAATCGTTGTCACAGGCGATCATGCATGAACCCCTAGCAAGAAAGGGTTTATCGGCATAGCTGAGAATGTAGATGTCGAGCTAATTGTTGGATCCAATGAAGGTCTCAACTCTAACCTTAATGAAGTTGAATCTGCAAGTCAATCTAAGCGTTCTAGACTTGAGAAAATGAAATAAGAATGTGTTGTTCATTAAAAGCTAAATTTCACAGTTAGTTGTTTCACGCACCAATGACCCTGGCACATCACAGATAATTTCTATTTAGCAAGTAATGAGAATTCTGAAAACAACTTCAAAAATTTACAATGAAATTTCGTAGTTATTCTCTATGAAGTTGCTTGAAAACCCAATTTGGAGAGAATTCTTTATAATGGTGACCTCTAAACTTATGGTGAATTATTTACATGATAACAAGGACGCTTGAGTTCCACTTTTTTAGTTGGACATTTATATTGGTATTTCACTGAGACATTATACATGCTACTTTGTATATACTTTGATTTTCTATATTGAACCCTAGTATTTTATTTTTTACTTATGAGAGAAGTTGGATAGTACAACTTATTATTTGTTCTTCAAAGTTTATTTATGATTTTTGTTTGTTTAAAGCATGTCCTGATATTAGTTAACTTAGTGATTTTTATGTGTTAGCTGCATAAACAATGAATAATATGGATAGAGAAAGACCAGAACAAGAACTGCAGCTGTGTTATGTTTGATATATGAGTACTAAAACTCATATATTGCTCGCTCTTCTTGCCTGACATCTTCATGCATCAGTGATAAGTGGAGAGTTGCTTGTAGGGCAACCCAACAAGATTTATCAATATATTCCATATAACACAGCTTGTATTCATCGATCTTTTGGGAAAACTGCACAGAAATCATGGACTTCATGGCTCCTCTAGGATGTCTTCCTAACAGGTGTTAGCAGTAATCTTTTATATTTTATTATAGAATGAATTTATGATATGAGCCATGAAATAAGTTCAGCACTCATCTGAAACAAATAGGAGATATTTTTCATGTTGGTTGAATGCTCTAATGAAATTATCAAACCCGATCGAGGAACCAACCTTTCAAAGGACCCTCGTAAAGATTTCACATGACACGTTATATGACAGATTTTAAGGTAATTATATTCATTCATATTTTCTTGAATTCAAATTAACACAGTTATTTGGATACTCTTGCTAAATGTTTTAGGACTGTATTGGAGCAATCGATGGAGCACACGTGGATGCACGTGTTGAATAATGAAAATATCGCATTCATCGGGCGATGCGGATCAACGCAAAATGTCATGATTGTATGTGACATTAACACGTGTTTCACTTTTGTTATGGCTGATTGGAAAGGTAGTGCATACGACAGTCACATTTAAATTTGTCACAAGAACTCAAAAATACAACTTTCTGCAACCACCCCCGGGTTTGCTTGAGTTTGAACTAATAAGAAATTTTCACTGCAATATTAATTATTATATTTATATCAGATAAATATTATTTGGTCGATTTTAGATACCCTTTACAGAGAGAGTTTCTCAAACAATTATCAGACACTAAGTACCATATTCATGATTTTGAAATAACTAATAATATTACTCGAAGACACTCGTTCTTACGCGGTGTCATTGAAAGAAAACTTATTTGGAAGAAAAAATGAGTAATACAGGGGAATACATCGATATCCATTTAGTAAACAAGTGTAGATTATGGTCGCTACAATGGCTCTCCACAACTACATTCGTTGGCATCCTTCATGTAGTGATATTGACTTCAATGAGGCAGATGAAAATCATTCACATGTCCCTGTTATATGAATATCGTCTAGGACAATTTTTATACAGGCTGAAATTGATTTGTCTGAGATTTGCACTTAGGATGGAGAAGGTATGGGAGATGATTGAATTGAGAGAACGAATTATAGATGTCATCGATGGCAGTTGACAGAGCAATCGTATTTTTTATTGTTACTTTATTTTCAATGTGTTGTGAAAACATTTATCGTTAATTGTATTGATGGTTTATGCAACAATGTATATTTTGAATCTCAATATAGAGAACTTTTATTTTCAATTCTTTTACATGTATTTTCTTCCACTTGCATGGTCGGTGGGAAAACAGTGGGTATAATATGTTATGTAAGATTTTATTGTTTTTTTTTTTTTTTTTTTTGGGGTCCATGATGAGATATTCAACCATATGAGTTCTTCTGGATGTTCTATTTATTGTTACTGATTCTTAACATGTGTAAAATCTCAATGACAACAACTAAGTTTTTCTTTTTTTCAATCCTATGACTTATAAGGTTTTTTGGATGGTTTTTTTTTTTTGTGATATACATATGTTACACATACGAGATCGGTAAAAGAAACCAAAAACATTTTTTTAAGGTCTAGTATCTTCTTGTAGTGACGGATTCGTTGGTTTCTACTCTGTGCTATGAGATATCGTAGTTTCATAAAACTTGAATTCAGTATTTCTATTATTCTTCATTACTAATGTTGCATCTAATATTGCGTTTTGTGATTTTAAACATTCAGAAGAAAAGAGCTTAAAGTCTTTAGGTACCTCTAGAGCATTGTCTGCTATTATGGACTATAATATTCTCTGCTCACTCTGTGACAGCCACATAGCTATGGGAGAAAATTTTACAAGTGTCTAAGGAATAGAACTATGAACTGTGACTTTTTTAGACGGAGGATCGATTCAAGGATTCTATCGCCAATAATGATGAGATATGAAGAATTTCGTTGGAGGGATTACTGGTGACATTAACCAATTGCATTTTAAAAATAATGTTATGATATTATTAATTGTTATTTTAATAATCCTATTTTTAATTTTGATTGTTATGTTACTCACTATTTTGTGAGGTATCATTTTTTACTTTGTAACATTCAAATGAGATATTTCTTTTCAAGTATGAAATGTGATGGCATAATTGGTTCTATTATAAACAGCACTATACTACAGAGGCACAAAGATCATTTGCTCAGAAACAGCAACAGCACAGCTGCTACAAAACTGAAAAAAAAAAAATATTATGGAAATGAAACATTAATACTGCAAGGAATATCCGTATCATAGCTAGCAGATACTCCTTGCTGAAAGTAGCCACATGACTCTTCCTAAGTGGCTAGTTCAAATGATAATGATTACAAATGCATCAAAACAACAGGGTGGAATCTTTTGAAGTTCAAGAAACAAATCTAGTCAAGGTAAAGGAACATTTTATGTGAATTTGTTAGTGACTAATCTTTTTGTTAGCTCCCTGGATGATTTGACCAAATTGAAATGGAGTAGGCTTATGCGACATTTCATAGAACTAATTGACAAGTCATTTGATCTAGTCTAATCAGATAAGAAATCTTGATCTAGTCAAAATTTTGTAAGACAATTCGTCCAGCATAGCCTTGGATCGACCCTCCTAGGCCATTTTCAAAATCTCGCCGGTCAATGTTGGTAAACCAATAGAACTATAACTCGAATTTTCTTGATGCATGACAAGCCTAACCAAGTGCGTGAAAAAAAAAATGTTACACTTTCTCCTCACTCTAAAACTTTATTGATAGGCATTAGTTTAGCAATTTCATGACACATTTAGGAGTGTATTCTCTTTCTTCTCTACCCATCAGAGTCCTCTTGTTCCCACAATAAAGCAAAAAATGGTTGAAGTGCAAGGAATTCGCAACTCCAAAGCAATATTCTAAAAGAAGAAAAATTAAAGGGTTGAGGCCAAAATCCCAAACCTACAACTATATCTCATCTTTCTATGCCCTGCACGACAATCATCTCTCTGGCGGCAACTACTTTATCTCTCTGAGGCAAATCTCGTGTTGGTGACAGACAGTTTCTCCTGTATCAGCCGATAGACGGCTTCTCCCTAGTCAAACTTTTTCCTGCCGACACCTTAGCATGACCAAATTAAGACATTAAAGGTCCTTCCTTTTCATTGTTACTTTTGAACCTAATCTTAGGATGTTTTGTTCTACAACATTTGAAATCTCTTCCTGCATCACCAATCATAAATTGCATGGCAATAATTTCTTCTCATTATCTCAATCTTTTTTCATGTATATCTATGGTACAAGTAAAGACGATTATCGCACTGGGGAAAATCCTGAAATAGAAATTACTTATCTAACATCGAACATGAAAGATTGAAGATCACATGGTCATAGCATAGTTTGTCAACTCCATGAACACGAAAACAAAAAAAAAAACATCCTCCTGTACAACACGGCAAAAGAAATCCAGGATGTCGCAAGGTAAACCTATTCGAGTATTGACAACCCCACTGAGTTGTTTGATATTGAAATTTGATTATGATTTGTGGTAGGATGAGTTGAATGTTACTCAATAGTTTAACACTCCAAATATTGTGTCAATCTCAAGTGATGGACTTGGAGAAGAAGATTGACAGTGTTGACATGTATCATGAACTTTATCTACTTGCTAGGACTCCCACTTCAAAATAATTGTCCCACCATTCATAATCATTTGAGTCAAGTCTTGTATCCGAGTCTGTTTCTTATGAGAGTCGAGCTATGTTATAGTGTTTTCCACTTGGGCATCCTAATTTTTATTATATTAAACAATTCTATCATCATTTTTTATCAACAGAAATCATTATTCTTATCACTATAAAATTTATCAACTTGCTAAACATACTTAGCAAGTGTACCCAAGCCTGAAATACAAGCCAAGACATCACGTCTCCATGGTTCATCATAATCATATCTAGGGGCACTCAAAAATAAAAAATACAAATGGGGCTATGTGGTTTATCACTTCCATTGATGATCACACCAGAACCATCTGGACCCTTCTCTTGAAGGAAAAACTTGAAACTATCAACATATTTGAAACCTCCACAACATGATCATCACATAATTTCATAGCAAAATTAAAATTCTCAAAACCAATAATGCAAAAGATTAGCATAACTTCACTCTCATACCTTGTCAATCCAAAAATTACATCATTCATATAAGTTATTGTGTTAACACGCCCTAAAAAGATGGTGTGGCTGAAAGAAAGAACAGACATATCCTTAAAGCGACTCATTTAATTATATATTCATCAACAAAGTGCACAAACACCTCTGGGGGAAACAATTCTCACATCTGCAAATCTCATAAATAGAATGTCCCACAGAATGTCAAATTTTAACAAACCTCTTAACACCCTCATAAAGTCCAACCCCCAGATTCAGTTTTCACCTTTAACCTACTACTAAAAATTTTGGTTGCATCGTTTTTGCTTATCTGCATTATCACATCAGACCAAATTTGATCTTAGGTCAATCAAATGCATCTTTATGGGTTACTTTTCAAATAAAAAAGGGTATAACTTCTACACTCCATAAACACAAATTCTATAACTTCATGGATATTACCTTCTTTGAAAAACAATGTTACCCCAAATATAATATTTAGAGAAAGAGCTAGGGAGAATATCAGCTTTGGGTACCATTTAGGAATCTCAAGCTCACCTCCTTTATATCCCTAACGAACGAACTCGTCTCCACTATCACAAATCAAACTGAAAATTGATTCTAGTAATCCACTAAATCCTCTCATAGCTCTCACCAAGGACCAAAAACTCTGTGTACACCAAAAATGGAAAAAACATTGTGAGCATGTAAGAAAAAATCTGCAAAATCAAGAATGCAAATCTTTGGAACCAACTTCATACACCCCAAATATTCACATAGAGATTGCGTCAACACATCCCGAGAACCGAGAAAAAGGAACACAAGAATCCACAACATTCGATAGAAAAATTTATAACGTAAGAAAAATTGTCATCCTCTTTTGTTAAGAACTTGGATAATGTGCATGTTTCAAAATCAATCCAAGTGACCTTATCGATTACTACTTGAAAAAAGATTATGGAAGAAGAAATTATTGCTCTTGAAAAGAACAGTACCAGAATCAAAACTCTCACACTTGAGAAAAAAATTGTAGGGTGCAAATGGGTATTTTGTGTTAAATACAAAGCAGATGGGAGCATAGAAATGTTCAAGTCTAGATTTGTAACCAAAGGGTTCACTCAATCCTATGGGATCAACTACCATGAGATATTTACGCCAGTAGCAAGATTCCGTACAATAAGAGTAATACTACAATTGGTTGTCAACCAGGACTAGCCTTTGACATCAACTAGATACTAAAAATGCATTTCTTAATGAGGATCTTAAGGAAAAAGTGTATACAGAGACACCTCCAGGATTAAAGAACAACACAAATAATCAGCTAGTGTATAAATTAAAGAAATCATTGCAGGGGTTGAAACAATCTCCAGAAGCATGATTTGAAAGCTTCGCCAATACTGCTATTGTCAATGAGTGTTATCAATATCAGGTTGATCGTACTTTGTTTATGAAATTAAATCAAGAATGTATGATAATCATCGATATTGTATATAAAGATGATATTATTTTTATAAGCAATGGCATAAGTAAATTTAAATAACAAAAAATGGCTTCTGAATTTGAGATCAAAGATTTTGGGTCTTTAAGATACTTCTTAGAAATGAAAATAGTTGGATCCAAAGAGTGCATTGTCATTTCCCAAAGAAAATATATTCTGGACTTATTAAAGATGGCTGGAGATTGGGGTGTAAACTAACAGATATGAATCCCAACCAATGAGTATCAAAAATGAGATGATAACACCCCTGTTGAAAAAATGAGAAATTAAAGACTAGTGAGATTAATTTTTTATCTATCACATATAAGACCCGGCCTAATTTTTTTCTATGGGTGTAGTAACAATATATAAAAGATCCTAATGAAAATTATTTAGAAGCGATCTTTTGAATCCAAAGGTACCTAAAGATGACTCCAAGATATTAATTGATAATCAAGAAAACTGAGAGCAATAACATTGAGATCTACACGAATGTTAGTTGTGCAAGGCAACTGACTGACAAAAGATCTACCACAGATTCCTGTTCATTTGGTATGGGGTAACCTAATTACTTGAAGAAATAAAAAGAAAGTTATGGTGGCAAGAAGTAGAGAGGAATCTGAGTATCGTGCTCTAGACCTAGGAATTTGTGAGGAAATACGACTACAAAAATTACTATAAGAACTACACATGGGGAACAAAAGCACTATTAAGATGTTCGATGATAGTCATCCAACCATCAGTATTTCAAAAAATCTATTACACCATGATTGAACCAAACAAATAGGACTGGCAGGCACTTAATCTCTGAGAAGATCAACGAAGGGGTTGTCTAACTAAACTACATCCCAACTCAGTATCAGATTGCTGACATTCTTACCAAGACTCTTCATCTACACCACTTTAGTGATATTAGCAATAAGTATGGGAAGTATGACATACAACTCAAGGGGGAGTATTCATGTGCATATAACCGTGAACCACATGGGCCCACCTAAGGTTTAGGAAAGCGTAAGTGCACTGCTACATTTGAGGGGGAGAAATTCTTCTCCCTTAATTATTCATTATTATTATTATTATTATTTCCACCTTATCAGATTTGAATTTTCCTCCAATTGAATGAGGTTAGTTTGAACTCTCTCTCTCTCTCTCTCTCTATATATATATATATATATATATTTAATTCATTATTATTATTCATTATTATTATTATTATTATTTCCACCTTATCGGATTTGAATTTTCCTCCAATTGAATGAGGTTAGTTTGAACTCTATATATATATATATATATATATATATATATATATATATATATATATATATATATATATATATATATATATATATATATATATATTTGTTATTTTGATGAGAAATTATATAGTTTTTCCTCTTAAAATCCACACTTATATTAATTTTAAATAAAAAACTATAAAAATTAAAATGGCCCATGCTACAAAGATCATGTGTTATGCGTTATTGCCTATCCACATTTACTGTTTAATCCCCAACATTTTTTTTATTAAAAGGCAATACACGAGCTATTGTGCCATTTGATGTGCATGGCAAAAACAATAAGCATAGTTCCACAAACTTAATTTCCTTGTCGAACTGAAGGAGGATTGACCAAATATTTTCCTATTTCTGTTGGATTACATCAGGGTTCGGCTTTAAGCCCATATCTTTTTGCTTTAGTTATGGATTGTCTTACTGGACATTTACAGGAGGATGTATCTTGGTGCATGCTTTTTCTGATGATATCTTTCTCGTGGATAAAACGAGAGAAAAGCCCAGAAAAAACTTGAATTATGGAGGTTTGCATTGGGCCTAAAGGACTTTGTTTGAGTAGAACTAAAACTGAATACATGGAATGTAATTTTAGTAGTAGTAGTAGCTCTAGTGACAGAAGTGACTTTGGGTGATCAAATTAAAAGGTATGAACGATTTAGATATCTCGGGTATATCGTTCATAGAGATGGTGATATAGATGGGGATGTTAATAGTAGAATCCAAGTTGGTTGGTTGAATTGGAGGAATGCTTCGGGCCTTGTGTGATAGAAAAATACCGCTTAGAGTGAAAGAAAAATTTTATAAGATGGTGGTGAGACCTGCAGTGCTCTATGGCACTGAATGTTGGCCTTAAAAGAGAAGCATAATACTAAGTGTTATGCCGAGATGAGTATGATTAGGTGGATGAGTGGCTTTACACTTAGAGACAAAATGCGAAATGAATATATTCGTGACAGGGTTGGTAGCTTCAGTGAGATAAAATTAGAGAGAGTCGTCTTAGATGGTTTGGTCACATTAAACGTAGACCATCTGATGATCTGATTAGAAGAGTAGATGTTTTAGATTCAACTTATGTTAAAAAGGCAGAAGTAGACCTAAGAAGACTTGAGCTTATTGTATAAAAATGATCTTACTTTATTAGAATTAAATGAAAATATGACACAAAATAGGATGCAATGGAGAAAAAGGGTTTATGTAGCCGACTCCTCTTAGTGAGATTAAGGATTTGTTGTTGTTGTTGTAGTGAAATAAAAAAAAATTAAGGTTGTAAATATACTTTTTCCAGAATCAAAATTCCTCAATTACAACATAACATGGGTAAGAGAATAAAAGAGAAATACGTCAACCGGAAAGAGGGTTTCTCATTACAAATGAAATCAAATATGTTTATAGCTCCTATGCTTACTAAGTGCTTCTAACCAATTAACCAAAGTAAACAAACCCACCCATGTATAAGAACAATCTAAATAATTTTGCCTTAGTAAGTTTTGGAGACAAACATCATTTCATAAGTATTGTCATGACTTAAATTCCTCTCATCATTTTGATTTAGTTTGATGTCAATGACACGTAGTTGTTGTATAGGAGCCCCTCTATGTCTTCTCAATATTGAAAAAATGAAGGTCGTAGTGTTTAAGTTCCTTGGGAATTGTCCCATCATTAGCCCACCAGCACACATTAATAGAAGGGCCTTGAGAACAACACAAGGAGCTTCTAATACTTGATTCTTCCCTTAACTTTCTTTGTCAATTCTTTTTGTACCTTTGGTGCATCATCTACTTCGACGACATCAGCTTCTTCATGTCTTGTTTATTCTACACTGATCAAGAGTCCAAGCCAAGAAAACAAGCTACCCTTTGCCAAATAGCTTGATGCTTAACCTTATATCGTCGACCACTATGACTTAGCATCAAGTGGATGTGTTTCTAGCACATTTTGCAAAGATGACGGTCCGACTATAATATATCTCATCTAGCGACATATTGCCATAATTGGCCAATGGCTGTGCTTCTATTCCATCATGATTCATCATAAGTTGTTGCTTCCATTCATGTTAGAGATGTCAAAGGTCTTGAAAGGATTGCCATTTCATACCGGTATAATCCAAAGCCAACTCTGTCTACATCCAACAACAGAAGACAGCCCTCTTCCATATGTACAAATTGTTATTCTTCATGGTGAAGATGCTATACTTCTTCAACCTCTGGCAGCTAAAAGGTTTCATGCATCTCATCACATGAACCCCAACTATTGAAGAAAATGGAGTTAAAAAACTCGAAGAACTACTAGAACAACTACTTTATCATCCCTAACATAGGTGGTTAATTCTAATATTTTTGAGGAATCAATCTTGATTGGCTATGGAGATCCAAATGCTCCCTGAAACCTTGAACACCATCGCTTCCTGCTACTTAAAACCCTCTTAAATATAGGCCACAAGGTACTCCTTTCCATAGAATCCAAGATAGGGAAAGAGATCTATCCTTGAGAGACAACAACTGGCATGTCAGAGTGGGTTGGTCTTCATTTCAGCCATAAAAAAAAAGATTGAGATATCTCCAACCTCTCTAGTCAATAGATATTGCTGTCAAAACAGCTCGTGTTTGGCTAGTTAAGAAGCACGTGTTCGATTCGTTCGTTAATTTAACGAGCCAAACACGAACAGTTTTTTTGTGCTCGATATATAAATGAGCCGAACACGAACAAAGATTTGCTCGTTCGTGTTCGGCTCGTTTTGGCTCGAAATAGTAATCATATATATATATATATATATATATATATATATATATATATATATATAGAGAGAGAGAGAGAGAGAGAGAGAGAGATTGATTGATGAGTTGTATCTTAAAAAAAAATGAATTAACTACAAGGCTACAAAGATTTATAATCAATTAAAATTATTAATTTAAAAAATAGAATAAAAATATATTAAATTTTATTTAAATGATGTTTTAATTTAAACAATAAGATTTAAATTTTGTCTCAACTCTTCATACCTTACATTTGCATGATTAGGATTGTCAAAACAACTCTTTGTTCACGAACACACTTTTTGTGTTCAAAATATAAACAAGCCGAACACGAACAATGATATTTCTTAACAAGTCGAACTCGAGCTGAGCCTGGGTTCGTTCGTGTTTGGCTCATATACACCCCTATCAATAGAAAAGAAAGAAAAGGAAAAAAATGGTAATGATCTCCTTGTCATAATGAGCTGCGGAAACACAAGAAACCACGTCCAAAGAATGTGCAAGTACTCATAGACCTCCCCACCAACATCTCCTACCTTTCCCTTCTTAAGATAATGTATAGTGCCTGCAGGTGTTTATTCAACCATAATCAACGGCAATGATGCAACAATCAATGTAAGAGATTTGTTTTCAATCATTGTGTCCAACTTTAGATAATAACAAATAGATCGTCCACTACAATCTCACATTTGATGATCCCCAACAATTATCACATGACACTCACTAGTGATGATAGCTTTGACAACTGAGGCCTATTAATGGCTTCTTTAATCATAGGAAATTTCACAATCCTTGACTCATAATAATGGAATTGATTCAACTAAGCCAAGCTTTATGATTTTTATTGTTTTTTTGTTGGTTGTAGATTTTTCATGCATAAAAATCTGAAATATTATATAGTTTGCTCTCAATTAATTTGTGTGCATTCAAGATTATCGTTCAAACTATGAAGTTAAACTATCACTACAGACAAAAATTTTCAACAAGCAACAAAAATGATGTCTATTGTTATTACTAGAGATATATATATATATGATGAAACATTATATTGATCAAATAACTAAGTCGTTCTATTTAATTCTAAATTTATCATTCACATTATCATTCAAAATATATTAGAAATAATACTGACTAGATTATGATAATTTTGTTGAATACTTTAGAAATACATTTATAGTCTAAAAAGGTTATAAATTGAAATTGCCAACATATGTTTAGATAGCCAGGGTCAATTAAAGCTTGATTATAAGTGAAACTTGATAAAAAAATAAATAAGAATACATTAACAGATTTTATAACACTGTACTTGTTCAACCTCATCCTGAACTCGACAAGTGAGAAAAATGAACTCAATCTATTTACATTTTTAAACCCATCGAAGTTAATAAAACCGTCAATTAAATGCCCGAGTCACATTCTTTTCACTAGGAACCCTCCTTCACATATGATTTTTACAATAATAACAAGAAGGCATGTAATGACAGACCACATTCCCAATTTATGTTAAAAATGAAGATTAATAAATTCAATTAAGATTTCTTACTTCAGAACTTCATTCATTTAACAAATGCAACAAACATCTACCTACAAAAACAACAACAACAACAAGCCTTTATCCCACTAGTGGGGTCGGCCACATGAAACCTTTTTATACATTGCGACCTATTGAGTGTCATTTTTATTTAATTCTACTAGCATTTTTTATACAATATGCCCAAGTCTTTTCAGGTCTACCTCTGTCTCTTTTAACAAAAGTCGAATTTAAAACATCTACTCTCCTAACCCTGAATCTATGTAAAGTAAAGACAACAAAATAGCAAACACAACAAATATACTATTAATTTAAGTAAAGACAACAAATTAGCAAAATGGGAAGTGTGGAGACATTTAGAAGATTTGGGAGTTTCTTGGCTTACTAAACTCTACAATGAAGCTATCTAAAGTAAAGACAAACACAAATCTTCAGAAGAATGCTAACATAGTGGGATTCTCTTGTAGTCCCAACTAGATTTCAATCCACCATGTCATTCTGGTACCGATCAAACCGGAAAGCGATACCATCGCTTCAACCACCCACTAAAATTTTAGAACTTTAAAGAACACTTCAGCTATCAATCACGCCCAGAAAAGCAATTCCGCATTGTTAAACCCTAAGCGAAGAATCCGAATGGTAGATCGGGAAAGATATCGAAACCCGCCAATTAAGCTGCTCCACCCGTAAAATCGGTCAACATTAAAAATGTACGCTTCATCACTTCTCACAGACCAAAAATAGTATACAAAAAAAAGAAACGATCTGCCGCTCTCATAACAAAGCTAGCCGATGACACATCATCTGATCCGTATCACGCAAAGACAGGGCATGCGTAACCTACCTATATCAGACGCCCAACCCTAACTCCCTTATTCGGACTTTCAAGTAAAAAAGTTTAAGAGAGACAGAGAGAGAGAGGGCTAACTCTAGGTAGGCGGAGAGAAGGAAAGTGGAGGCTAAAAGCACTCTCCCTGCGAAGGAAATAAATCCCATGCTCCAGAACCGACTTCCAAGAGATAGACGAGAAAACAGCAGACAGAGAGATGTTCCGCTTCTTCCTGATCCCGGCTGAGAGAAAATTGAAGAATGATACTTCTGCGCCAGATTCAATGCCTCCGTCTGCACATTGCAGACGGAGAGCCGACTGCATCGTCTAAGCAAACTACCCTCAGTATGCAGCAAATTACGACTGTGCCACTCAACTCCCCCGGCCCCCGCAAAGCGAGAGCGAATTTGTAATTGGTGAACTGAGAATTTATGGTGGAAAAAAACTTATAAATTTTTTTATTAAAATAAATAAATAATCGTAAAATTGTTGAATATATTTTTAAACAAATGTAATATTAATAATTAATTAAGATATTTTAGGAATATTTACATACATACCGCATAATTCTTATGTATTTATGATTCTAACACTTAAACCTTAAATTTTATGTGCATAATACTCAATTATTAAATATCACATTCAAAATATAATTATCACCTATTTTTTAATAAATTAAATACATATTTTATATAAAAATTTATCACAACTAAATTTTATAAATATAAATATAAAATTTTAAACGGTTGTGTAGCAACGAATGAGATTTAAGTTAGTAAGATTTAGCATATCCTATAAATTTGGATTTAGTAAATCGGAAAGGAGTTAAAATCTCAAAAATTATTTGGCAACAGTTTTAATAAATCCTATTAAATCATGTGAAATTATTTGGCATATTATGTGATGATTTAAAATGTTGTTCTGATCATTAGACTTTAACAACAAATTATAATAGGATTTTGTAAATTATGTAAATTTGAATTCTTAAAACATTCCAAAATAATCAAAATATTTTAGCTTCTTAAGGTTAATTTTTATTTTACTTCAAATTATAGTAATTAATAATTATATATCTACTAAATAAATTAATTAGTAATACAAATTTTATTAAATTAATTATTAATAGAAGTATAATATTTATAAAAGAATAATTAATGAGTTATTAATTATATTAATTATTAATTACTTATTATGATATAATGAATAAAAATTAATATTTATCATTTATTAATTACTAATTAAATGATTACCATAAATTTATTAACATATAAATAGTCTAATAATTATAAATAATAAATAATTAATCATTTAAATTAATTAAATTAACTTAAATCATTTAAAATCTTACATCATCCTCTCTCCCTCCTTGTGTTTTGCCCAAAACCCTCTCCTTTGGTACCCAACCCTCGCAATATGGATGCAACGACGAGATCATGGCTTACAGTGACTCGAATCTCCCATTTTTCTCCTCCTGCTCTTTTCCTACTTGAAACCAATAAAGAATGATAACTTCATACCTCTTTTTCTCGCGAAACGTCTATCTCGGATTTATTAAATCCGCCGATTCATGAGATTCTGTAAAATCTCAGATTTTGGCCGAAATCCGTGAAATCCACATTTTATCAAATAGGAGGCTTTATTTTGTCCAAAATGTCCGTTTGACAGGATTTAGGTTAAATCCAACTTAATTAAATTTGCTCTAAAGCTTAATTAAAAAATCCTGCTCTAATCCGTTACTAGACTGGCGCTAAATGATAGATACATAAAGATAAATTCATTTTGTTAAATTCTAGTATATTTTATCGTTGAAAAATTAATACATTTTCTAATATATTATAATTAAAATATTGTTAAATTAGTGAAAGTGTCATATATTTCAAGAAATCTTCATTTTTATTATGCTTATGATAGTATGTATAATAATCTATCAGTATATGTTTTGTTGAAATTAATATTTCTCCACATCAAATATATTTATATATATTTATATATGCTAGCTCATCAATCATTTATCTCTTTTATATATATATATATATATATATATATATATATATATATATATATATATATATATATATATATATATATATATATATATATATGGCGTTAGCTATGTAAATTCATAAGAATCATGTGGCATTAGTAGTAGTGTTATATTTATGGCATAACAAACATGTTGTTTGTGCCATATTGAATTAAGTTCACTCCTAAATACTTTGCATGTCAACTAAATTTCACATTTAGTTATTAAGTCGCCCAACATTTTGTTTGCATCTTACAAATTTAACAACATAAAAAATGATTTACATTTAAAGTGGGGCATGCCAAATATATATATGTAAGAATTATATTTTAATTTCTTGATCCTATGCAATTACATATCAAATTGTGGAATATCACTTCTAAATATGTCATATAGAAAAATCATTAAGTCTAACTTAACAACTTGAATCAGAAAAGGAAATGTGGCTTCATGGCTGCGGATAGTACTGAAAGTAGACTACTAAGCAAAAAAGTAACATGATAATGAGATATATTCGGATCGTTGGCAAGTCTGGATGGGAGCCTTATCATAGACTAGGCTATTTTAACTGAGCTCAATCTGCCCATTCGGTGCCCTGTGCAGATTCGTCTTTTCAAGTTTTTTTTTACTGTACTATCAATTTTTGTTTTGCTTCCTTTTTACTGGTCCATTGCTTTACACATGTACAATGTAACACCTCATTTTTTATAACCGAACTGTTTGGAGTGCCCACTTTTATTTGAAAACCATGCAATCATATGAATATGACTACTCAATTGTACTTTTGTATAGCATATAAATATCATCTTTCATTATTCATTATATTTTTCATAAACGCCTATCGCTTGCTTTCCTAGTGCATATTCATGTTGTCAAATAAAAGATTCGATTAAATTCTGTGTTGTAAAATTTCTTTATTCAGCCAAGCGAACAACAAGTATAATATCAGGACATTATAAGACTGTTCTTCCTTCATCCCTGTTTTCCTTAATTCCAGCGGAAGCTGGGATCCTTAATCAATCTTCTAAACCAAGCGAATAGTTTTGATCATAATAGTTTGTCAGAAATTTCATTCACTAATATTGGTTGTCTACAAGATTCTCAATCTTGAGAGCAACATACAAGTAGTTTGAAAACAAAAAACAGAAAACAGTAACAGATCGACGCATCGATCCATCATCAGACCTATCAGTAGTAAATGCAAACGACCTAAAAAGAAAAGGAAAATCATCAGCCTCGATTAGCCGGAGCAGCATCACCAACAACAGCAGAGGTAGAAGAAGTAAGATCCCCTCCCTGATTGGACGAGCTCTCGGCATTCCGCTTAGCTACAGACTGGAGGAAAAGGAGCCTTGCACTGACCTTCTCGATCACCATTTTTAACCTTACTAGCTCTTCTTTGAATGATATCCTTTGGTGCTCCTGGTTTGGTTGGGAGGAAGCAGGGTTATGGCAGGGGTGATGTTCGGCGGCGACATCAGTGCCAGACTTCGGGGGGAGGAAAACGAGGAGGGGGACGTCTATCTCGAGGAGGGCTGATGCGCGCATTATCTTCTGCAAGGATTCGATTTCATAGTTGCTAAGTGAACGGTGTGCTAGAGGGTTCTTCTTTTTCTCATGGATCTTCTGCTTCGCAGGAGCCATTGTTTCAAGATTAGAGAAGAAAGGCGAGAAATGAGGGAGAAATGAAAATGAACGGGAGGATCATTTTATAGTGGAGCTATGGTTTATTTTAGGAAAGTAGGAGCGGAGATCAGTAGAAAGGAGCGCTTTGCTTTATCTCTTCATGGGGGAAATCCGACCGTTAATTTCGCCTTGGATGGTTTTGGAGAAGCTGTGACTTATTTTTGGAAAGTGGGAGAGATCAGTCAAGTTAACGAGGAGCACACTCATTCGTCACCTCTAAGTGGGGAGATCCGACCGTTGAGCACATTTGAAATTCAAACTTGGAAGATTTACATACGTATCTCACGTTTGAATTTTGAATCTTTTAGGCGGCGACTTTGTTGCAGGTGGAGTCGAGCGAGAGGAAGATGGCGAGCCTTCGAGCGGGGTCGAGAGGCTGGAGTCTTCTGTGCGTGGGTCGTGAGGGAGGGGAGAGCCGAACAGCTGTTCAGCGTTCCTGTCGCTGAGATGGGGAGAGCGAGCGTTCGCGAATCGAGCAGAGGAGGTGTGGGTGTTCGCGCAAGAAGAAGGAGGGCGAGTGAGGCTGCAGCGAGCGGGAGAGCTGAGCGGAGAGTTCTGCGTCGAGGAGTGGGGCTTTTGCTCGCGTGCGAGAGGGAAGCAGGCAAGGGTGAGACGAGGCGGGCAACAGAGGTTGATTAAACTCGGCGTATCTGTGAAGATATTATATAGTGTTCGTTTTAGCTCTAACGAACGGAAAACGAACGAATGGCGGACGAACGAACGGCGGAAGACGAAGGAAGATGAACGAACGAACGGAAAACGAAAAGAAGATGAAGAAGACGAGACAAAAGAACGAACGCTAGATAAGGATGGGGAGGAGCTCTGCTTTCGCGTAACAATCCGAACGAAGATCGAAGGGGGCAGTAGGGTAAAAAAGAACGGCGGAACGCGGGCAGCGGGGTCGATCCCGCGGCCCGCTTTTTGCGAAAACTTACCAGGACGGTCGCCGCGAAGCTCTTGCGCCGCTCCCCCAAACAGTGCATTTCCGCGGTGGTTTGCCGCGAAGCTCCGGAGCCGCGCCCCCAAACAAGCCCTTACATACGTATCTCACGTTTGAATTTTGATTTTTTATATAATTATATTTATTTTATATATGCATGAAGAGTCAGTGTTTAAAAAGTTAAAATGATGATATTTTTTATTTTTGACATGAAAAATTTTGATGGTATAAATGTAAAAAGCGAAATTTTGGTGCTAAATATGTTAATATATGGAATTAAGAGATATGTATAATGTATAAATGGCTCTTCAAATTTTCATATGAATCGAACATAACTTAGGTCGATTGTAGCATAGTAACACTAAATGAGTCACCAAAAGAATTCACACACATTTTTCTCACATACATTTATTATATACGACGACAGATCAATAATTTTTTTCTTATAAAAACATACGATGCACATTTTTTAGTGTAAGAAGAATTAAAATACAAAGTTAATGTATCAAATAATAGACAATAATTTTTTTACATTTTTAACAAACTAAATTAGTTAAACTTTACCTCTCTTTAAAATTTAATTGATTCATTTATAAAATAAGGATCAAAGCTTTTGTGTAATTGTTTTAGAATATAATGTTTGATATTTATTGCAAAACAAGATAAAAAAAATAACGTCAATTCCATCCATTTGTTATCTGCGTAAATTAGAATTTCAAGTAGTTCTTATGTTAAATTTATTATATTTTATGAAATTATTCTAAAAATATTGTTTTTTGTTAATGAATTATTCTCTAAATATAAATGGAATAAACAATTTTGTTATTTTAAATTGTTAATAAATACTAAAAGTAAGGCCCTGTAACAATACTTACGAATATGAAGATCTAACATCATCAAAAATAAGCAAAATTTTGAGAAATAGCACCTAAATTAGGCATTTTATGGGGAGGATCGCCATTAAAAAAAATTTAAATAAGAGCACAAATTGGCAGCAAACGCCGGCGTTTCCTGAATTATCCACTCCTTTGGTCTTATTTTTTCATAAATTATTTGTACTATATCAAAATGATGCTTGTCGTTTTATAAATCATTTAGGATACGTTGAAATGTTGCCTTTTTTGTTTCTTAGGTTAATTATGTCATGTCAAAATGCTGCTCAGAAATTTTTAGAATTATTTACATGTAAAAATGCTACTCATAATTATTTTAAATTATTTGAAATATGTTTAGATACTGCTCCCAATTGATAGTCATAAATTATTACTTAATTAAAATTTAAATATTATGATTATGTTAAAAAATTAATTAAATTATTATTTATGCAATTAAATATTTTCATATTAATAATTAAAGAATTTAAACATTGTATTGATTTGTATATAGTCTAAAAACCTAACGGTGTAGGGCTACTATTTCTGAACAAGTGATTAAAATTTTTAGGTACGAGAAATATGACTCTTTTCATTACATAACTATTAGAGATATCTGGATGAAAGGAAAATGAAAATTACTTTTATGATTTTTATTTTGCATGCCAACTCCAATTTCTTTCAACGCGTATGATATCAAGTTATATAATATGCCCAATCAGTCTGTGATTGATTGTGGTGCACATCGATCATTTGATCTCTCACATTCATTTCACCCAAACTTCAGTATAAATGTTGAGCCTTCACACAACAAAAATCATAAGGGTTGCCCTTGGATATTAAAATCAACTATGAAATCATTGATAATGGCACTAGTGAAAACTCGAGCAAACATGACACAAGATGTGATGTTGATCAGAATAAAGTATTACCAGGACATGATTTAATACATCGACATGCGGAGTCAAATACACATATGTTAGATGCAATGATAGAGAACAATTAATTTGTGAGGTCAATTCATATGACTAAGGAGTGGGATGAAGTTAACGATTGTGATGCTCATGTAAATCACATCCTCTTATATGAATTTGATGTCATTCCAGATGCTTTATTTAAGGGAATGATATTTTCATGTAAGGATGCACTGGAATGTGCTTTGAATGGTTGGTTAATGTTGAATAATGTAGAGTATGTAAAAACAACCTCAAATAAAAAAAAGTCCTACAGTTCAATGTGTCCAATGTAATCATGAGACTCGTCCATTCAACGATGTCTGCATGCATCGAGGAGCCAGCGATTAGGGGGTGTCGAAAATATTCATAATTGGGGCAGCACATACATGTACTCATCCAATCATGCCAACCGAACAACAAAATTGCACGTCCAAATTCATTTGTGACCGCGTAGGCTCTATTTGACACCAACAACTTGACCTAAAGCCTAAATAAATTGTTGGTCGAATGAAGTCTAAATTTAATGTCCATGTTAGTTACCATAAAGCATGGGACGCACGCAAAAAAGCCATAAAACAAGTTTTGGTAGTTTTGAAGAGTCATACTACTCTTTATTTCATCTATTGACAGCAATATGCATTGTGATTCTGAGTTTGGTGTATAAAATAGAAGTCAAATATAATACGCATTTTCATAGTATCTTTTAGTCATGTGACCCCAGTATGCTTGGTTGGAGTTTTTGTCAACCTGTTCTTTGTATAAACGAGACATTCCTTCTAGGAAAGTATAGAGAAACTTTGCATGCTACTATAGGAATCGACAAAAATGGTGGACTCTTTCCACTTACATTTGCAGTGGTGTAATCTGAGAATACTGATTTGTGGGTTTAGTTTCTACAACAATGGTACACTTTAGTGGAAGTCATCCAGACTCATAAAGATCTAAGTATAATATCAGGCATACACCTAGGATTGGTTCGCGGTTGTAAGGAGATCTTTCCATGGGCTGTACACAGGCATTGCTTACGTCACCTACGAGAAAATTTTATGAAGGTCGTAAGACACCTTGCAATTGGGGATGTTGATAGTATTTGTGAAAAAAAAATGTATTGGGTTGGGAATATCAATGAAATAAGCACCTTTAATAGACATATGAATGATATTAACTATATTAAAAGGAGTCGTATGATTGGTTAATTGATCAAGATGTCACAAAGTGGACTCTAGTAAATGATTGTGGCTCTATATTTGGTACAATGAATACTAATGCATCTGAATGTTATAACGGGGTAATGAGCCATGCATGAGATCTCCCAATTTAAGGACTCATATGTGTTATTCATTATAATTTAGTTGCACTATTTTTGAAGCAATAAAATAATGTGCAACAGTAGAGTGAAGCAGCAGGTTTAAATTTTGTTTCTTCAAAGCCCTGGTCGTGAGGCGGTGAAATTAAGTATGGGAGAAGGGAAAGAATTTGGTGATGGGTGGAATTGTAAAGCAGGGGAAATGGTTGGGATAACTGGAAATCGACTGGACAGGAATAGTTCTGCTGAAAGAACAACAAAAGGGGGTACTGTCGGAGTGGCCAGTATTAAGGAGTGGGTAGAAGTGAAGTGAGAAGGATGTTGAGGGGTTGGGAAAGGGTAAATTACCACCTCGGGAGGGAGATGTCGCCGAAGAACCACTCAACTCTTGGAATCTAACCAACACCTTAGAACGAGATATAGTCAGAGCACTTCTCACTCTTGGCTATTGACTACTACTTCTTTGTACGGTACACCTAGTGATTTAGGATTTAAATATTATAAATTTTAAAATATACTTTATAAATTTAATAACTTATATTTTTATGTTAAATCACTTTTACACTAGGTGTTAACGTAAGTGCATGTATCGTTCAAGTAATATGAGACTTTCTTAAGTCCCGAGTATCGATCCCATAGGAAACCGAGGTAGTCAATCACTTTAGGAGAAGTTCTAGTCTACAACAATAAGGTCTTAGTTTGGAGTTTTGATAAAGGTTGTTTTGCTATCACTACTCCAAAATTAGTATTTTAATCGTATGATAAAACTTATATAGAGCAATCAATAAGGTTAAACTCAAGATTGATAAAAAGTACTTTTCTTTTGTGAATAATTAAGTAGGTTATAGGTTAGAAGTTTAAGATTATGAATAAAGCAGTGACAAAAAGAGCCTATGTCTATCTACCCTCTCAAGAGTTATAGATATGATTAGTTCACTAATTAGTTAATTACTTTTGGCAACGGTACCAGTTGGTGCCACATATAGGCTCCGCATAATGGTATGCCCCGCTTATCACCCGATAAAGCTCTAATATGAGCCTCCCTGTACGGCTTATTTTTAGGTTTGTGGTGTTGTATTTTTGAAAAGAGGTCGCCTACAGAAATTATCGGTGAATTTTTAATTTAATTTAAATAAATAATTTGAAAAGTAGTATTTGATTTTGAAAATAATTTTAAATTTGAAAATTTTAAGATATGAAATCAAACCGATCTCACATCTCCGAATAGTTTATATAAACGAACGCCGCACCACAAACCGTGTATCTATCCCGAAGAATAGACACACCGCTTGATGATGAGGCTCGATTAAATAAACTAGAAAGGTTTGTGACATCCGTTTGGTCCGCGAACCAATTTTATAAGCCGATAAGTTCCCTCGCTTAATATAAATGAATTAGCGGGGTTTATATTACATGGGTTCTTAAAGTTCCCTATAAGGGCAAGCCCCTATAGTTAATTACATCTTAAGTGACAGAAATCACCTAAGAAAACTCTCGATAATAATCGGTAGTTCCGCTCTCGAGAATTTCAAAGTTTAAGTTTTCGAGGGATTGAATTTTGGAATTTCAATAGGGAATGGATCAAATTTGGAACATTTTATTTTAGGAGTCCAAAGGAAGAGAAGTAGGGGATGTCACGGACCGAAGTGAACTTCGGTGGCTTCCCGGACTATCCTAATGTTAGGCTTTGAATTTCGGAAGTGAATTTATTTAAGTTTCAATCCCGCCAATTAATTATAGGAATTACATTTACATAATCACTCGATTATACAAATAACCCGAAAGGTAGGAGGATTTACATCGTATCGGACGACAACCTCGGAATCCTAAAGCGAGTTAGGGCTTATATTGCACGACGAAGGCCGTACAAAGGCCTAAAAGAACAGGTGAGGATTTATGTCGCACTAGGCGGACTACCTCGAATCCTATGGCTTGTTGTTTAAACTAAAGAATAGTTTTGCTGATGTCGACACGGGTTTCTTTGTTGACGATGGCCGTGCTTGCCCACCATGCTCCGGAGCTCCTTGTTGTTGCGAGAGGTTTAGTTGTAGAAGGTGAAAAAATCAAGAGATGAGGGAAGTGTTTGGTTTTAGAGAAAGTCTTAATTTCAGTGTGTCTTTAATATTTTAATTAAAACGGATCTTAAAGTTGATTAAACGAACCGATTAAGATCCCACGGTTCCGTCATCCCGACACCGTTATTTTCATCGAATTCACTTAGTCCGGATGAATTTGCTAAACTCAACTAAATGAGTTCCGCATTTTCATTTAGGCAGCGTGGAAATCCCGTTAGCAACACGTGGGTTACATCATCCGAGGTATTCCCGATCATTCGATGAGACGTTTTAATTTAGTTGTAGTTGTAGTTTTGTTGTTTTGTTTGTGATTAAATTTTGAGTTATTTTATATTTTGAATGTTGTGGCGGTGAATTTTATCTTGTAGTGTCTTTTAATTTAGTTATGGGTTTCGGTTTTAGTTTCAATCCTAAAGGTGTAGGTTTTCATGCAACTCGTTATTTATCATGCAAGAAAGGTAAAGTGCAACGCGAGTAAATGAATTGCGAGTAAGATAAATTGCAATAAAATAAAAGCGTACACGGAGGGCCTTCCCGTCATCCCAAGTCGCACTTAAAACACGATTAGAATATTTAAGCATTTAAAGTAATTTCTAGGTAAAACTACGGGAAGGGTTATGGTTTTCTACCAAAATCCTAATCCTATAGCTAGTCATTCCTATGACGTCTGGGTCTTCAATTTTGGTTTTAAGGATGATTTTCTTCACCGAAGAACAACTAAGCTCGATTTGTTCTTAAGGACATTCCATCATATTGAGGAAGTGTTTAAGACGAATCTTAAACATCTTTTCAATATTTCGGGAATTGTCCTAAGTCCAAATGAATTCCATTGTTCAAGTGAATTAATCATCCAGAGGTGTTTGAGTTAAGTTTTATTTCTTGCTCGGTGAATTAGGATGTTTGAATATCCTTATGAGTGAAGTGTCATTTTACTTGATACTCAATTTAGGAGTTATAATAGTAAAAGCTCTCAAAGCGAAAATGATATTTAATGATTTGTGATTCAAATTTAAGTTCAAATTAATGATTTAAGTTTGGAATAGTGTTCAAGTTATTTTAGATTTATTTTTGAATTCTTCATGTCTTTATATTTAATTTAATTTAATTTAATTTAACTTAATTTAATTTAATGTGGTTTAATTTAATTTAATTTAACTTAAGTTAATTTAATGTAATATGATTTAGCTTAATTTAATTTAATTTAATTTAATTTAATTTAATTTAGTTTTAATTTAATTTAATTTAATTTAATTTAATTTAATTTAATTTAATATAATATAATATAATATAATATAATTTAATTTAATTTAATTTAATTTAATTTAATTTAATTTAATTTAATTTAATATAATATAATTTAATTTAATTTAATTTAATTTAATTTAATTTAATTTAATTTAATTTAATTTAATTTAATTTAATTTAATTTTTAATTTTAAAGGGATTTGTTTTAAATAATTTAACTTTAATTTAATTTAATGATTAAGCCTTTCAACATTTTAAATCTTAAACTTGGATTATCATTTTAATTAGGAATTAAATATTATTGGGATGATTAATTTAGGGATTTTTAAATTAAAGAACAAATCTCTTCCTAATAATATCCCTATTTTAATAATTCCAATTTTATTATTCTTCCAAATTTAACTAATTATTTAATTAAGGTTTATTTCAATTATTTTAAATTATTTAGTAGGTTTCTACCCTTTAATTATTTAAATTTCAATCATCCAAATCAGATTAAGATCAAATATCTTACTCTTTAATTTTATTAAGCCTAAAGTTTTAATTAAGGGTTAAAATTTTAATTACCATTTTGCCCTTCAAGCTTAATAATTTCATAACTCACTAAATTGAGCTCAAATGAATTTGAAATTTTTATGTGGCTTCACTCATATGTCAATAAAGACATTAGAGTAGAAAATGTGATTTTTCTATATTTAATTTATTTATGTAATTATTTTTGGTGGAAAATAAGGACTTCCAAGGAAAATTTAATAATATGACCAAGGGAAAGTTTCTGTCCTTAAGAAAATTATGGGACATTCCTAATGATCAGAGGACCACTTGGACCAATTTTTGTGATTTTTTGAATTATATTTTATTTATTAAAATTATTTTAAGCTCTGGAGTATTAATTAATTTAAAAATAGAATATAAGTTGAAAAATGAATTTTATAATTTTTAAAATTCTATCTGATATCAAGGATTCCAGAGAACCAAATTTTACAATTTTATGATTTTTTTTTGATTTATTATAATTATTTTAGTGAAAATGCTAGAAAATACATTTTTTTAATTTTAAAATTACCCTAGGGCTTTAAAATTTAATATCTCATTAAATAGACCTAAGAAAAATATGGGGTTTGTTCCTAAGTGATTATATTTCAAAATATGACATTTTGGTGAATTTTATTATTTTTGTGATTTTTATTATTTTTAATTATTAAAATATTAAAATAATGATGAAAAATCAACTTTTTTAGAAAATTAAAATTTTAATTTTCTTAAATTCCCTGATATCGAGAGGCTCCAAAACCAATTTGGTGAATTTTTGAAAGGTATTTTGAAAGTTATGAATTTTTAAAGTTTAAAATGACTAAATGGCTTAATCAACCCATTTAGTAGGGCTAACCAAGTCCAATTGACTTGAAATTTTTATGGTGGGTTCCTCCGATCCTAAAGGTCAGTGAAGAATTGATTTCAAGTCAATTTGATGTATGGTTAGCTCTAATTAATTAGGGGTCTATTTTGGATGTTTAAGCCAATTAGGGTTATCTTAAGTGAATTAACTCAAGTCCTATTTTTCCTAGGGTTCTCCGGTCATAAGGAACATCACCAAATTTTCCTAGAATTTATTTCACAACATGCTAATTTTTGGAATTAAAATACTCAAAACAACAACATGCATTTGAAAAAATCAATAACTTTTCACAGAGATGGCCTCCGACCTTGGAAAATTCGGGGAATGTTCCCAAGTTCGGAGGCTTAAAAAGCCCTATGGTCTCATGCCATGGTGAATTGTATGAATGCATGGAGAATTAAAACAATGCAGGGAGTAAATAATTAATTAAAAATAAAATACTTGGATAAAATTAATTAATTTCTTTTCCACATTATTCTCCTACTGTTCACTCGAGCAAGAGGGTATTTTTATTTTATTTTTGTGATTTTTTTTACACAAAGATATGGATTTTTAAAGTTACGGTATTTAAATAAATCGAAAAATCCCTAATTTCCTACTTATCCACGCGGCGCCGTGTCAACCTCGGCGGCTCCGAAGGGGTACGTGTCGGGCTGTGATTGGGCGCCGCCATCCGAGTCGCGTCGGACCCGTGGTCACGGCTCAATCCGAACCGTCCGCTCGATACACGCGCGATCCAACGACTCCCGGTCATCGTCTACGGCCGGTGTGCACCCGTGACCGTCAACCTTCTAACCACTAATTTCTCACTCGATTCTCGACGGATTTTCGTGTTCTTATGCTCTATGGATTCGTCTTGAAGAGACGAACACATCCATACGGTAAACATGCATTGAAATTGATTCAAATTAAATGGAGAATCTCCGTAAGCTCGGGAAGAAGAATGAGTTCATACCTTTGCTCGGAGAAGTGAAGCTTCGATGCGAGAGTTGTGTCACCTTCGATTGGGTCCAAGTAAGCTCCGGATGAAGTCCTTGGCCCAGTGAATTGTCTAGCTATGAAAGTGACCACAGCTCGATCACAAAGCTTGGAGGTCTGGAGCAACTGGGTGGCCTGGAGATGGGGCTTTTAGTGGGAAACTTCTCCTCTTGGTCCAGTGAAGGTGTAGGACCAATCAATTTGGGAATTGGCTCACTGTGAAGAAGTGTCCTGGTTTTTGGGCTAAAGTTTGAGCTCAGAATTGAGCTCAGTTGGAGGGAATTGAGGCTGGAATTCGGTGGGGATCAAGTGCTCTATGTGTGGAGAGTGATCGCGGAGTGATTTTGGCGAGTTTCCTTAAGGTTAGGTTCAGCACCTCCTTTGGCCGAGAGGGTGAGGGGTTTAAATAGGCATGGTCGGAGGCTCTCCGGGGGAGTTGAGGGTCGGGATCGAGCTGCTCTTGGCATGTGAAGAACAGCCATGGTGGCCATTTGGAGTGAGGCAGCTCAGCAAGTAAGAATTCCAAGTTTGGGCTCACATGTGAGCTCTCGGCCTGGTGGTTTCCGTCGGCTGTGGTGGCTGGCCGGCCAGGGTCAGGTCACCCTCAAGCTCGGGTGGGTCGAGGGCTGGAGGCTTGTGCGATCGAGTGGGCCTTGCCATGTGTAAAGGGGGTGGCTTGGAATGGAATGGGGAAGAGGCCATTTTGGCTTCAATTTGGTCAACCCATTGGTTTGGGTTGGGTGCACCTCCCCATGGCCTGATTTTGGGCTGAGAGGATCGGTTGGGTCGACCAAGAGAGGATGGTGTGGTCTCTATCCAAATAGTTTAAGTTAATTTTGGGTTATAGCGTTGCATTAAAGAGGTTTAAATGGCTTAAGGAAGGCTTAGGAAAGGACTCCCTCCACTTGCCATTAATGGTTTGGTGACAAGTCAAACCCCCCATGGCTTCATGTGGCTTGTCTATGGCTTGCATGGCTTGTCTTTGGCTTGGGAAAAGTTGAGTCAATTTCATGGAAATGGATTTAAGAGAAATTTTGGTGTTTTAGGGGTGATTTGGCATGAGGCTTAATTTGGAATTATTTGATGATGTGATTAGAACTTAGGGAATGGCTTTGATTAAGTGGATGGCAAATGGAAATGTCATGTGGGCTTTAGGGTAGATTTTGGGCTCATTGAAATGGTTTTAGATGGGCTTTTAAAATGGTTTAGGAAAGTGGGCTTTTGAATTTTAAAATGGATTTTGGGATGAAATTTTGGTAAAGGCTTGGGCCAAATAATTGTTGAGTTTGGTTTAGGGATGTGTCATGAGTGGTTTGAAACAAATTGGAGGTGATTTGGGTTTGAATTGGGTTGGATATGGGCCTTTTGGTAAAGAGGCCAAGGTGGGCCAAAATGGGCTTCCATGGGCCAAAGTTGGGCTAAAGTTGAAATTGATGTAAAATTAATGTTGGGAAATGTTTATGGGAGTGTTTCAAAGAGGTTTTGGCTTAGGTTAGGTTTTGATTTTGAGGTTTGGGTCTATTTGGGCTAGGTTTAGGTTTAGGTCGAAATTGGGCTTTTTGATTTTGGGTTGAATTTGAGTGGGGTTTGGGTCTAAATTTTGGGCAAATCATGTTAGTGTTTTGTTTATGGGGATGTTAATGAAGGTTTAGAAAAGATTTGGGGTTAATTGGAGTTGAATTGGGTGAGTTTGGGCTAAGTTTGGGTCATGGGTCCAAATTGGGCTTTAAGGCCAAAAGTGAAATTGGATCCCAATGCCAATCAAATTGGGCTTGGATTGGGTCTAGATTGGTGTTGGGGATGTTGAATTGAAGTTTAGAATTGAATTGGACCAGAATTTGGGTCAATTGGGTAGGTTAGGTTTGACATTGGGTTCACTTTGGGTTAAAATGGGTCAAATTGGGGGTTTTGATAAAAGTGGAGTAAATTGGCAAAATTGGCCCATGGTGTAGTTGAACAAAATGAAATTGGGAATATTTGGGATTTTCTGGAATTTTCTGGGAATTTTCTGAATTTTTGGATTTTTTTGGCTAAGAGGGGTATTTTGGGTATTTGGAGGGTATTGGGAGGTATTTTTGGAATTTTTGGTATTTTTGGTTATGGATGATCAATTTGAGTGGGGAGGAAATGTTTAGGATTGGTCTTGAGGAATTTTGGGTAATTTAGGTGATTTTGGAAATTTTGGGTAGTTTCGAGGGCGTTTGGTAGGTTAGGCGGGTGTAGGGTCCCGGGGTCAAAAATTGAAAATTTGGAAAATTGAAGATTGGGTGAATATAAGTGGAATAAAATCATTTTGGTTGAGCCATGAAGCCACATCAAGCCCATATGAGCCATGAAGGGACTCATTTGAGGCATTCATTTATGTTGTTCCTAACCTCTTAGCGAGGGCTTAGGGGTTAAGGACCATCCATGTGAATCACTTACATGAGTCGGGAGGTCGAGTTAGGTATAGGTGTGGTTTTAGGAGGTGTATGGAAGTGTAGTGTATGAGTGTAGTGTGTGTGTAAGTCGGCCCCTTCACTGGACCGGACCACCTGGGCGGTCCTAAGGCCAAAGAGTCCTATAGGAACTCATCCTTTAAACTTCCACACTTGATTTCAACCCTCTAGGTGATTAGGGGTCTACGGTCAAGTTTGTGGAGTTTGCAGGGAGTTAAGAAGTGGTTTGAAATTCTATATGGTGGATCCCAATTCTAGTCCTCTAAGATAGTCAAAGGAAAAGCCTAAGGCTAGATCCTAAGTACTAAAGAGAAGAAGAGAAGACCTCATCAAAAATGAGGTCAAAACTCCCAAAATACTTATCTCCTTAACTTTGCACAACCACCTAATTACTATGTTTCATAATTAGATGATAATGTGAACTCATGTTGATTCACCACCGCTTTTCCGAGTCATAATGGGTCACAACACGTTCTAACAAATCTTATGGTAGGTAAGATATGTAAATTAAGTCCAGGATAACACTCATCATTAATAAAATTAAGATTTATTCTTATACTTCTACACCCTACACTTACTACCAAATCATCACAAAAGAAAAACACAGGGTTTTGACTCCCAATGCATGTAAATTCCATTGAAAACTTCATGAAATAAAGTAATTAAACTAAATATGTATTTACTAGATTACATTGCAATCAAAACAAACAATACTTAGCATTAATCTCTCTGAGATCCTTCCACTAACGTTCTCTACTGCTCCTTGCAATTGTTGATACAATCTCTTACAAAAGCTCTCAAATTCCCTTATAAATCCCTCTAAATAAGTGGAATCCTACTCCTAATATGGATTTCCTCCTTGGAATTTCTTCCCCAAGTCCTCAAATGGTAGAAAATCCCTTTTTCCATCGTCCCGAACCGCTAAATAACTCCCAGGAAACTTCCAAATACTTCTAGCGTCTATGCGTCTAGCTGCGGCGCCTAAGCACAATCTTCTCGGTCGGTTGGGAAAAACAAGGAGCGCCTAGGCGCTAGCATGTGGCGCCTAAGCGCCACCTTCTCTGAAAATTCTACTGGGTTCGGCGCCTAAGAACCAAAAGATAGTGCCATGACACCCTGGAGTGATGCCTAGGCGCCAGTTCAAGTCCAAGCATCCATTGCTCCATTTCGCTTCTTTTCTGCTCCAGTTTGCTCCAATTGTTTTACCTATTATACCTGCACCAAAATACTTGAAAATACATTCCTTTAAAGTTCAATTTCATTCATAAAAAAATATAAAAATTATAAGAAATTAAGCTTGCAAAAAGACAAATCAGTACCATAGAAGGGGAAACATGGATGTTGATGCCTGTCCTGAATAGAAACACAATAAAAACTGAACCTAAAACATCAAAAATGTAAATATATAACCATATGATAACTATGAGTGGTCACCACTCTAGTTAGGTGACAACTCTCTAGCCTTGAGGGCCGATATTGACTCTTTCAAAGCCTGGGCACGTCTAATTTAGATTAGGAGTCTTGTGATTACTATCATGTCCATGCATGACTCCTCGCATCAGTACAACTATTATTGAGCCTTTTGGATGATATCGAGTTAGCCTCCAAGAGTTGAAGGAGCTTTGATCTTATCCATCGAAGCTTCTGTCTCTTTATAGTAGTCAGTTTATCACTGTTGAAGGAAGCTTGAATTTCATAACTTCTTAGTAAGTCAAACCTTCAGGCACTGTCAGTTTAAAGCACATCATGATATATTAAGCATCCATCATCTTTTGGCACAACTTAAGCTGGAGTGGCATATAGATGTATATTCTCACAAGATAACTCTAGAACCATTAAATCTATAATTTTCTCCTTCCATGCTACACGACATGTTTTATCAGATAAAAAAAAATCATCTGGAGAACTAACTCGAGAATGAAATCTGTGGACGGTTGAGCAACTCCCAATAATAACCACTCGAGAGAGGTCTCTTCTGGTCTATTTTAAAATTAACCATTTTTACTCTTATATTTTTAAGGATATTATGCTTTAATAAAATGTATTTTTATATTTTTGGTTGCAGGTATAAGAAGATGAGTTTAATGATGAAAAGAAGCAATAAGGAGCATATTTTGGGCTTTAATGAGGAAAATTAACAAACTAAGTTTGGCGCCTAGGTGCCAGAGACGGTTGCAGTAGTTAATTTTTTAATTTTGGCGGTTCTGAGGTATTCTAGAAGGCTCCAGATAATAATGCACATTTTAAATAAAAGTATACAATGAATGTAGACACATTTGAATGAAGAGATGTGTCCCTGGAAGCAAAAAACACTCAAATGAATCATTTGAATTGGTGCTTAGCGTCTGTGCGCGATAGTTATATTCTAGAAGATTCAACGAATTTGGATGAATTTTGAAGTGATGTCTGAAGCAACCCTTGGTCATTTTTGAAGCTATATAAATAGGAATTAATTCTACATTAGATGGGAGTCGTTTTTAGAGTCATTTTCAATTATTCTTAGTTTTTTTTCACTTTAAGTTCAAGTTTGTAAGTGTTTAGTGAGTGCTTGTGATTTCCCGAAGTTTAGAGTTCTGTAAGAGTCAACAAAGTCAGAGAACTTCGAAGGATTGCTTTGATAAACATTCCAGATAAGTATTTGTAACTAAACTCTTAAGTTGTGTACTTTAGATTTAATGATTATGAATATATTTTGTTGTGTTAATCCAATACTTTCTGAGTAGTTTCTTTGCTTTCTCCTTATGAATATAATGTAATTAAGTCAAGAGAATTAGATTTTTGTTTAATAACTTTTTCTTTTTCTTACCTAAAAATTGTGATTATATTTTACCTAAACTTCTTTTACTTTACAACCTGGCCAATTGTATTGTTAAAACCTGTAGAGAAATCTTATAGACCTGGTCGTGGGTTAAGATTTCTTAACTTGTAAGAATCACATTTCACTTTGGAAGATCAGAAGTAATCTTCTAAGGAGGAGTGCAAATAGATAGGGAGATAAGATTTGATGGGTGTAGAACTGAATGTTTTTAGAGTGACATGTTAAATTCTATCAATTTGGTTTAAAGTAAGGAAAAATGGTCACTAGTAGGTCTTATAGAGAGGGCACAGTGGGTAAATTAGAAGTGAGAGACTAGAATCTACTCAACACTATTAATAACACTCCTGCACCAACCTTTAGACTAGTCAATGTTCTTTATGCCTGGACTAAAGGGTGAAGAATAATTATGCTCCTATTTGTCACAATACAATATTTTTTAAGTTCTAAACAATTTGAAATCCTCTACTTATTACTAAATATTTGTAAGGAGAAAGTATCTTTAATTAAGTATTTTATTCGTTTGCTTAAACACTTTCTTGCATAATTTAGAAAAAATAGTAAGTTTAATTTTTGTCATGTTTAGTTATAAATAAAAATTAAGAATTAGCACTTCCTTTTTATATTTGGTATCTTAAATTTCTTTTAATTCACACTTATTTACCTGATGGATCGATATTCAGGGTTTCTAAAAGAAAATCATATATTACTTGAAACGATACGTATACTTGTATAGTACCCATAGTGTGTTTTTTTATTTTCTAAAAATTATATTTAAATCTTGCACGCTAGCCTTTAATTTAGGGTCAAATTTACATATCTTTTAAAAGTATAATTATCTGTGTAATTGCGGGCTGGGTCAATAGGGTCTAGATCCCATTATAGAATTTTCTTTCCAACAAAGATTCTAAGGCGATTTCCAATGTTGTAGTTTATCCCTATAGTTGAACCATCTATTGGTGGGTGCATAGCTAAACTAATTTTATACCCAAAGGACTCCACATGGTCTTCAAAAATTAGATTAAAAGCTTGTTATCATTGGCCCATTGGACCTTGCTTAGTAAGGCAACCAAAGGTTAGGTTATTTTTATGAAGATTTTGACATCATCTTATGCAGGGTTGTCATGTGTCTGGTATTAACTCCTAAAGCTCATGGCCCTTGTGGGCAGTCAATGTCAGTCCTGCTGATGCTCCTCTCAACTCTTACAAAATGTAGTTTGTAGCATCATAGTCTCATACTCTGCATGAGCGCCCATTACCTCAGACTCAATATCTTCTAGCACAACCAAGATTAATTCAGCTGGAGTCTCTCTTATGGGTTTCGTTGGAATCATTGACAGCTCTTCCTTATCTGCTAAAATTTGACAATCCTCTTTGAAATCTTCACATTATCTTGAATCATTATTTACTAATTTAACTGCTCCCTGATCATTAAAAGAGGACATTTTCTTGTTTAGGAAATCTAATGAAGTATGCCTAAATTTGTGGTACTTGAAATACTACTTGACTAGAGTGGATTTGAGAATGCAGATTGGTTCTCTTTTGGATGGTTTAGTTTGGATGTTCCACTGGGTGTACTCTTGGAGCTTGATCCTGAGGTTGAACTTTTCCTATAAGATATGGTGGTCTCTCTGTAATATTTCTCTCTAACTTTGAAGCTAGAGTCTAAATATCTTGTATGTAAATAACTGGCAGGTATTGGCACAACATCTCTCATTTTAATCTTAGACAAAGTAGTAATTTTACGCTTCCTTTCTCACTTTCAAAGAATCTTCAAGATCACCCACCACTCAGATGCACTCTTCATTTACTTGATAGTAGCTAGTTTCAACATTCATTTCAGTAGATAGTCCTGACACTCAGAGACACATTCTAATGCTCAGAGCCACTTGATGAACTCGCTGGATCCATGTGGTCATTGAAATATAACAAACCTATTTTTACTTAATCATGGCTTCTCTTATATTTCATATCAAATATTTAGGGCATGCCTCTTCATCTCAGGGATCAAATGGAATTTATATGAACCATCTCGATGGTATCCTCACAAAGGTAACAAGCCTCCATTGCAGTTGGAGGGCTTTCAATTGTATATACTCTCTAGAAATTACATGGACACCTCTTTGTTCATTTTTTTATAAATGACATTATGTCATTTCCACATGATCAGGGTGCTAGCTTTTGTATCCTCAGTGGCATGGCTAGGTTTTAATTTTGGGTGTGTGGAAGAGGGTGTATAGGGGTTGTGTAGGGCGAGAAAGAAAATTTTTGGGTGACCTACTTGGAAAATTAACAAAGAGAAGAGTTTTTGATAGATATAGGTTTGAGTATTGGTGGATACTTAAAATCCTAGGATAAGATTAAAGTTGGGCTAGCTCTGATATCAAATGATACCAAATTTAACAAAAAAAAAAAATAAATAAATTTTTATTACTAAAATCAAATAAAAATTACAATCAAAACATTCAAAAATAAGAAATAAAGAAAAACACAACTCAAACTCAAAAATAGGGTTGGATTAAAGGGTGATGGAGGTGGTCGATGAAGATCTAGAAGGTGGCTGATTTGTGGAAAGGGGTGGTTAGCAAGGAGAAATAGTAAGACTGTTATTCCCAAATTTCCTAGACAGTAAGCAAGCATCAGGGATCAACATGGAGGAAATGTCCTATGTTGTGGCAGCTAGTAAGGAGGTGGCGGTGGCATGGGAGGAGGAGTCTAGTAGTGCAGAATGTAGAGGGGGTTGTTGTCTAGGGTGGTGGAGACAAGCCTGGATGAGTGGGGAGATTTGGAAGTAGCTGGAACAACAAAGACTTGTTGGCTTAAGGCGGCGAGAACAAGTATGGGAGGAGGAAAAGAGGATTGTGATGGTTGAAATTACAAAAATAGTAGAGGAATGGCTGGGACAACAAGATTCTGTTGGAAGAACAACAAAAAGGGTTGTTGTCAAGTCATTTTGCATTGAGATGAGTGTGTTGCAGCAAAGTGAGAGGGATGCGAAGGATTTGGAAAGGAATAAATCACCACCTCGGGAGTGATATATAGCCGGAGCACCACTCGGCCCTTGGAAGTTAACCACCACCTTGGAACGAGATACAATTGGAGCACCACTTGCCCATGGATACAACCATAGAGGGGAAACATTTATGTCAGCTACTACCCTGAATAAAAACACAATAAAAACTAAATCTATAACATCAAAAACACAAAATATAGCCCTAAAATAACTAGGAATGGTCACCGTTCTACTTTTGTTGTAACTCTCTAGCTTGAAGGGCCGATCAGCTTTGCCAAACCCTGGACCAGTCAGTCTAGGTTGGGAGTCACACGATTGTTGTTGAGTCCATGATGCCTTATGCCAGTGCGACTATTGTCACGCCTCTTAAACGCTACCGCAACAGTGAAGGAGAGGAATGAGAGAGAGAGAGAGAGAGAGAGAGAGAGAGAGAGAGAGAGAGAGAGAGAGAGAGGAAGGAGAATATCGAGAGAATGCAAAATTTCATGGTTGAGGACGAGAGAATCGAAGCCAGCCATTGTGTGGGAATATGTCAAATTATCGAATGGAGAGGGGATTTTATTCTTTTAGCATTATGTGAGGCCAAACAGTTTCACGAAAGGAATAAGGTGCGGGATTTGATGATTTTTTTATATGGAAATGAGGGCACACACCCACCCATGCATTAAAAAAAATAGCTTAATTATAGCCAAAAGTTCTTAAAATACAAAAAAAAAAAAAAAACTTAAGGAAAAGATCCTTAAAAGAAAACATTAGTTGAAACATTTAATGGTCAGAACCCAACAAAAAAGACTCCTATTGTTGCTCCATTCAGGAAATCTGATTCAACCAATGAAACACCCAAATCCTTACAACAAGTGGTATAGACCGTGTAAAAGAAATCAACATGAGAAACAACAATTAAACCATAATAGAGGGAAGATACCAAAACCCAAAACTAAGGGACTAGCAGGTTAGTATAGAATTTCAATAAAAAAAATCCATCTTTGAAGACAACTCTCAATGCAGTGCTAGCACAAGTAATAGAAGCAATTGACAAAGGCTAGATTTTCATCATGTAAGATAGGATACATAGAGGATTCCATCCATATTGAATACTATATAACAGAGAATATAGGAGTTCATGTAACTAAAATCAGAAATTGGTTGAGCCTCAGGATCCAAAAAGATGTCATCATAGCTTCCAAAAATCACCAAAATTTAAAAACATATCAAGAAATTGTAGTTTTTGTATCTTATCAGTTGAAAATAGCAAAATTATAGACAAAAAAGAGTTTAAGTATATGCATTAGTTGTAGCCAATCAATTTCTAATGCATGAATATATATCTTATCAGTGCAAAAAATAGAAAGAAGTGGATGAAGAAAAGAAGAAAAATGCATGACTTGATGGAGCAACAATAGGTTTCCATCAAAATAGTGTTTAAATAAATAATAGAAAAATCCATCAAAATAAATAAAGTAATAGAATATAGACAGAAGAGAGGGCCCAAGACCCAAGAGTCCAACCACACAACTTATCAAACTTTCCAAAAACCAAAACAGATCAAGGGAGTAATTAGTAGGTTCATTAAAGAGCAACATAAAACACATCAGTAGATAATAAACACAAAGAAATACGAAAGATTGTAAAGGTCTCTGAAGAAATCATGAATTTTTTGCCTATATTTTCATTTTTTAATCTTCAACTTAATTGTCCAATGAATATCATTTATGAGCAAATTCACAGGAGTAATAGAATAATTAAAAATTATATTATTCATTTTAATTTATAAGAAGTGTAATGAAGACCAAAAAGGTAAAACATCTAAATTATTTTGGCAGTGAAGGTATCGCATGAAAACTTAATGGAAAAATATTACCAACAAAAAAAAAAAAAAGTAACCTTGAGATATCCGACTCTTCAATAAGATGATAGGTAGGGAATTCAAAAAGTAAATGTGCGTGTTTATTAAGAGGAGAAACATAACACACAATAATAATGAGCAGGAATTCCTCTAGCCACAAGGATGTCACAGTGGAAGCCCAGTGTAAATGACTTTCCAAACAATGAAAGCAAATCTAATATAATAGTGTTTAATCATAAATAATTACTTTAATGAACTCGAGAAAAATTATCGAAAGCAACAAGAATATTTTTTTTTTAATGAGCATTTCGGTCAAAACCATACCAAAGCCATGTTTTTTGGTCCTCTAAAATCAAGGTCTAGATCCAACTATCAAGGGCCAAATTACATCTGCATTAGAGATAACTTCATGAAGTGTAGTGTTAGTCGAGTTTGTTAAACTAAGAAAAGATAAATTGCCAAAATTTTGAAAAATAAACGAGGATACCATCCAATTAAGGGTCTAAATAAAACATTAATAAAACTTATATGTATATATAATCGCTCTCTTCAAAATTTGTGTTTTCGCCACATTTTGTCATTCATAAGAATTTTTGCTCTTTACATTCATACGAAATCAGGTAATAATGATGTCGCTTCTAGGCAAATTTGACATTCTAAATATATCAGCCCAATCTGACTTACAATCAAATGACATTTGATGAAGGCCGAGGCATGTTAAATTTGATTCTTACAACATCGTCTCGGTAGTTAATTGTTTTGATGTTGCTCAATTAAATTGATGACTCGATAATTTTGATGCTCTGAATGCAAAGGTGCATTCTATTTTGAGAACAAAGAATATGTGCTCGAGCCAATCTAATCTCAATTCATAAGACATTGCCCGTGTAGATCGTCGTCTTAGATTGATCTTGCTCAAAGTAAATTTTGGAGCATGAAGGCAGGTCAATAAGGCTGGGATTACAAGTAATTATATTCTTTTCACTTTAAGAAGATTTTATTCTCAAAATTGTAAACTAAGTGCAAATAATATAAAAAATTGATCTCTCAAACGATAAATATCCAATAAACCGTTGATAATTTTGTACAGTTCATCGAAAAAATGTTGTGTAAATAAGGTCAATAAGGCTGGGATCCATTGCAAATTAATTTCAAATCTCCAGTATCATTTCGAGCGCAAATTATAACCATAAGATGAGAATTACATCGAAAAACAAATATGAAGTGATGCCTCTCTTGAGCAAAAATATTCATTTATACATCAATACAAGAATTCTACTCAATCCCAACAAGTTCAAGATATTTTTAAAAAAAAATCTAAAATAATTGATCTCACCAAATAATTAATTATAAAAAAAATTAAAATCACATGATGAAAATCAAATGTTGCCTGTTAAATAAAATTTTGAATTAAAGGCTAAACTTCAAGAGCGATGCACGTCAACACAGTGCATTCAATATAAATAAGCATTACTAGAATAAGAATCATGTCTTCACAGCACATCACAAATAATAGGATTTGTAGACATAAAAAAATCTCACTCAATTACCATTGGTATATTCAATATAAGAAGCTGATCACATGCACCTTAATCCAATAAGTAAGATTCATCTCTTACACAGCCAAATCATTATGATATTGAGAAGAAAAACGAAAGATCGTACTCTATCCATCACAACAACACAAAGTAAAATGATATGCCAAGCAAACTCCACTGCAACAATTAGCCCTTCTCATCACATGCAACTTAATCCAAGAAGTACGATTCATCTCTTACACGGCCAAATCATTATGATATTGAGAAGAAACAAGAAAAATCGTACTCTTTACAACAACACAAAGTAAAATGATATGCCAAGCAAACTCCACTTCAACAACTAACACATTTAACACAATGTGGTTATTACTCAAGTCATATCATACAAATTCAAAGTGCTGAAATACTAATAAGTAAACTTACTTAAGTCATATCAAATCCAATCAATTTAATTATACTTGTACCTCTATTAAAAATGTGGTTATTACAGTTTTTATCCCCATGTACTATATATTTCATTTTGTTATCAACATCTGTAACATTGAATATGAAATTACATGAAGTCCCCTTTAGCTGGTTACTTCCCAAACAAGAGGTTTCGAATTTGTACTCAATTACATATCAAATTGTGAATATAAGAAATTACATGTGTGTTAACGTATTATATTTTAGTTTCTTGATTTCGTACTCAATTACACATCAAATGTGAATATTCACTTCTAAATAAATTTGTCAAACAAATAGAGAAATCATTAATAAAAATGAAACTGCTCTAACATATTAACAGCTCCAATCAAAAAGAATATGTGACTTGATTTGGCTCGACTGCTAACCAAAAAGTAACATGATAATGAGATATTTGAAGTATGAATTATATAATATTGTATCACCACTTTTTCAAAAAGCAATGCCATCATTTGAAATTGAGTACTCAGTTGTATTTTGGTAAATCTACATATGCACCACACAATTCTTATGAATTCACACATCTAGCACCAACAGTTGACTTTTAAAAGGTTAGTAACAGTGGTATTTTTAATGTGATATTAAAGATTTGAGTGTTATAAAAATAAATATTGAAGTTTAGTTGTTAGATATATATATATACATAAGAATTGTGTAGCTAGCTATGTATGTAAATGCAAAGGCAAAATAAATTCGGTTTAAATTCTTCCAGTCAATTCTGTATCGAACAATTTCTTCAATCTGCCTAGCGAACTCCAGGTATAATATGCCTTTGCATTTACAGGACATTAAAAGGCTGTTCTTTATTTTGCTAGATGCTCGGATCTTCAACCAAGCAAGGAGTTCCCGATCATAATAGTTTGTCAGAAATTTCTTTCGCTAATAATGGTTTACAAAGATCATATCTTTTTTTTATTTTTCTTCTTTTTTGTTTCAATGGATCTTTAAGCCGCAATTGGACTTGGAGTTATCCCAAGAAATATCCCAAAAAGATGCTTATTAGAAAACCCACCCTCCTAATCTTGAACAGAAAAAAGATAGATGGTTGATTTTCACACTAAACGTGCTTTCCACAGAACACAAATTGACGCAATTCTCATAGGATTTCTAAAAAGGAAAATGGATACATCGCTCCATCATCTAATGATTCAAACAAAAACAAGAAAGTCTATCAATATTGATCAGACCTGCTACTAGTAAGATGGTAATGATTCAAACCAAGGAAAGAAAAGACTATCAACATTGATCAGCCGGAGCAGCATCACCAACAACAGTAGGGGAAGAAGAAATAGGATCCCCTCCCTGATTGGACGAGTTCTCGGTTTTCTGCTTACCTACAGACTCGAGGAAGCGGAGTCTCGCCCTCACCTTCTCAAGAAATTTATTCATTGCAACTAACTCTTCTTCTCTTGAAACCCTTCGGTTCTCCTGGTTTGGGTAGGACGGGCGGGTAGGGTTTAGGCTGCAATTACCGTCGGCGATTAAATTGGTGGAAGGTTCTGGCGGGATGATGACGATAAGAAAATCGTCTGCCCCCCGTAGAGTGGAAAACTTGCGTTTGATACGATTGGCGCGAATGGAATGGAGTGCTCGAGGTTTCGTGGGCTTTGCAGAGCCCATGGTTTCGAGAATAGAGAGGAAATGGGAGGAAGAAGGGGTAATTTGAAAATGAGGAGATTAGGAGAAGTGACAATGAAGGGGAAGATGCGAAGCTCATTTTATAGAGATGCCGAGACTTATTTTAGGAAAGTGGAGATAAGTTGAGATCCAATACATCTTTATCAGAATATCAGACCGTTGGTATAATTTCTCTGTGAAATTTGAAATTTAAATTTGGAAGACTAACCGTCTCAAAGTAACGGGAGAATCCGTCAACAATGAAGTTTATAGTGCATAATAAGCTATTTTCCCAAAAGAAATTATGATACATTCAAAACGGGCCAATACATCAATTTGGTATAGACCAGATTCAAATTAAAGATAATACTGACAAAATAATTTAAGATTTTTATCTTGGAAAAAGTTACATTCTTATCTCTCAATTACTATGCATTTATCTACACACGTGTGAATTTATACATATTAGCCACTTTATTTATGCATTATCAGGTATTTCACATTTTAAAAGTTAAAAATGTATATTTTTCTGTGATATGAAAATTTGGGTGATAAAAATGTAAATTCATTGGAATTGGATGGTATGAATGTAAATGCCTCTTTTTAATTAAAGCAGCTTCAAACTCCACCAGTCTTTAATATTGAATATAAATAAATTTCAAGATGTAGAAAATCCTTTTGTCTTATCATGGTAAATTGTAAATTCTATTTAATGGGATTCACTTCACAATAAATATTTATATTAATTTAAGAAAAATACTTGAACGTATTAATAATACCAAATTTAACAAATAAAAAAAGGAAATTAAAATTTTATTACTAAAATCAAATAAAAATTACAATCAAAACATTCAAAAATAAGAAATAAAGAAAGACACGACTCAAACTCAAAAATAGGGTTGGATTAAAGGGTGATGAAGGTGGTCGATAAAGATCTAGAAGGTGGCTGATTTGTGGAAAGGGGTGGTTAGCAAGGAGAAATAGTAAGACAATTATTTCCCAATTTCCTAGACAGTAAGCAAGCATCAGAGATTAACGTGGAGGAAATTTCCTGTGTTGTGGCAGCTAGTAAGTCGGTGGCGGTGGCATGGGAGGAGTCTAGTAGCGTGGAATGTAGAGGGGGTTGTTGTCTAGGGTGGTGGAGATAAGCCTGGTTGGGTAAGGAGATCTGGAAGCAACTGGAACAACAAAGACTTGTTGCCTTGAGGCGGCGAGAACAAGTATGGGAGGAGGAAAGGAGGCTCGTGATGGTTGAAATTACAGAAATAGTAGAGGAATGGCTGGGATAGCAAGTAACCAGTTATACAAAGATGATTATGTTGGAAGACAACAAAAAGGGTTGTTGTCAAGGCATTCTGCATTGAGGATGAGTGTGTTGCAGCAAATTGGGAGGGATGCGAAGGATCTCGGAAGGAATAAATCACCACCTCAGGAGTGATATATAGCAGGAGCACCACGCGGCCCTTGGAAGTTAACCACCACCTTGGAACGAGATACAATTGGAGCACCACTTGCCATTGGATACAACCATAGAGGGGAAACATTTATGTCAGCTACTACCCTGAATAGAAACACAATAAAAACTAAATCTAGAACATAAAAAACACAAAAATATAACCCTAAAATAACTAGGAATGATCACCTTTCTACTTTTTTTGTAACTCTCTAGCTTGAAGGGCCAATTAGTTATGCCAAACCCTGGACCAGTTCAGTTCAGGTTGGGAGTCACACGATTGTTGCTGAGTCCATGATGCCTTGTGCCAGTGCGACTATTGTCGCGCCTCTTAAATGTTACCGCAACATCGAAGGAGAAAGAATGAGAGAGAGAGAAAGAGAGGGTGGAAGGAGACGATCAAGAGAATGATTTCATGGTTGAGGACGAGAGAATCGAAGCCAACCATTGTGTGGGAATATGTCAAATTACCGAATCGAGAGGGGATTTTATTTTTTTAGTATTACTTGAGGCCAAACAGTTTCACGAGAGGAATGGGATGGGGGACTTGATGATTTTTTTATATGGAAATAAGGGCACACACCCACCCATGCATTAAAAAAATTAGCTTAATTACAGCCAAATAAGTTCTTAAAATACACAAAAAAAAAAGGACTCAAGGAAAAGATCCTTAAAAGAAAACATTAGCTAAAACATTTAATGCTCAGCACCCAACAAAAAAGACTCCTATTGTTGCTCCATCCAGGAAATCTGATTCAATCAATGAAACATTCAAATCCTGACAATAAGGGGTATAGATCATGAAAAAGAAATCACATGAGAAACAACAATTAAACCATAATAGAGGGAAGATCCAAAAACCCAAAACTAAGGGGCTAGCAGGTTAGTATAGAATTTCAACAAAAAAAAATCCAACTTTGAAGACAACTCTCAATGTAGTGCTAGCACAAGTAATAGAAGCAATTGACAAAGGCTAGATATTCATCATGTAAGATAGGATGCATAGAGGATTCCATCCATACTGAATACTATATAACAGAGGATATATGAGTTCATGCAAGTAAAATCAGAAAATGGTTGAGCCTAAGGATCTAAAAGGGTGTCATCATAGCTTCCAAAAATCACCAAAATTTAAAAACAGATCAAGAAATTATAGTTTTTGTATCTTACCAGTTGAATATAGCAAAATTATAGGCAAAAAAGAGTTTAAGTATATGCATTAATTGTAGCCAATCCAATTTCTTATGCATCCAGGGAAGGCACATTCTAATCAAATAGTCCTATGGAATCCATCAAAATAAATAAAGTAATAGAATATAGCAAGACCCAAGAGTCCAACCACACAACTTATCAAACTTTCCAAAAACCAAAACAGATCAAGGGAGTAATTATTAGGTTCATTAAAGAGCAACATAAAACATATCAGTAGATAATAAACACAAAGAAATACGAAAGATTGTAAAGGGCTTTGAAGAAATCATAAATTTCCTGCCTATATTTTCATTTTTTAAACTTCCACTTAATTGTCCAATGAATATTATTAAAAATTCACAAGAGTAATAAAATTATTAAAAATTATATTACTCATTTCAATTTATAAGTAGTGTGGAGTATTATTTTGGCAGTGAAGGTATCGACATGAAAAATTAATGGAAAAATATTACCAGCAACCAAAAAAAAAAAAAAAAACCTTGAGATATCCGACCCTTCAATAAGATGATAGGTAGGGAATTCAAAAAATAAACATGCGAGTTCATGAAGAGGAGAAACATAACACACAATAATAATGAGCAGGAATTCCTCTAGCCACAAATGTCACAGTTTAAGCCCAGTGTGAATGACTTTCTTAACAATGAAAGCAAATCTAATATAATAGTGTTTAATCATAAATAATTACTTTAATGAACTCGAGAAAAATTATCGAAAGCAACAAGAAATTTTTTTTTTGATGAGCATTTCGATCAAAACCATACCAAAGCCATGTTTTTTTGTCCTCTAAAATCAAGGTCTAGACCCAACTATTAAGGGCCAAATTACATCTGCATTAGAGATAACATCATGAAGTTTAGTGTTAGTCGAGTAGTTAAACTAAGAAAAGATAAATTGACCAAAATTTTGAAAAATAAATAAGGATACCATCCAATTAAGGGTCTAAATAAAACATTAATAAAACTTATATATAGTATATAAAACTTATATATATATATATATATATATATATATATATATATATATATTGTCATCAATCGCTCTCGTCAAAATTTGTGTTGTCGCCACATTTTGTCATTCACAAGAATTTTTGATCTTTACATTCATATGAAATCAGGTAATAATGATGCCGCTTCTAGGGCAAATTTGACATTCTAAATATATCGGTCCAACCTCACTTATAATCAAACGACATTTGACGGAGGCCGAGGCATGTTAAAATTGATTCTTACAACATCGTCTCGGTAGTTATTGGTTTTGATGTTGCTTAATTAAATTGATGACTTGATAATTTTGATGCTCTGAATGCAACGGTGCATTCTATTTTGAGAACAAAGAATATGTTCTCGGGCCAATCATAAGACATCGCTTGTGTAGATCATCGTCACAGATTGATCTTTACAAGAATTTTTGCTCTTTACATTCATATGAAATCAGGTAATAATGATGCCGCTTCTAGGGCAAATTTGACATTCTAAATATATCGGTCCAACCTTACTTACAATCAAACGACATTTGACGGAGGCCGAGGCATGTTAAAATTGATTCTTACAACATCGTCTCGGTAGTTATTGGTTTTGATGTTGCTTAATTAAATTGATGACTTGATAATTTTGATGCTCTGAATGCAACGGTGCATTCTATTTTGAGAACAAAGAATATGTTCTCGGGCCAATCCAATCTTAATTCATAAGACATCGCTTGTGTAGATCGTCGTCACAGATTGATCTTGCTCAAGTAAATTTTGGAGCATGAAGGGAGGTGGTCAATAAGGCTGGGATTACAAGTGCAAATAATTATAAAAAATTGATCTAACTCAAACGATAAATATCAATGGTTTAATGGCAATTATGTATTTTTGCACAAAGTTCTTCCGAGTTTAGGTATCCAACGACATGATTATTAATAAGAGCAACAAAATGTTGTGTACGATTCATTGTAAATTAATTTCAAATTTCCAGTATCATTTCAAGCGCAAAATATAAACATAAGATGAGAATTACTTCGAAAAACAAATATGAAAAGTGATGCCTCTCTCTGAGCAAAAATATTCATTTATACATCAATACAAGAATTCTACTCAATCCCAACAAGTTCAAGATAAAAAAAAAAATCTAAAATAATTAATCTCACCAAATAATTAATTATAAAAAAAATTAAAATTATGATGAAAATCAAATGTTGCCTGTCAAATAAAATTTTGAACTAAAGGCTAAACTTCAAGAGCGATGCATGTCAGCAAAGTGCATTCAATATAAATAAGCATTACTAGAATAAGAATCATGTCTTCACAGCACATCACAAATAATAGGATTTGTAGACATCAAAAAATCTCAGTCAATTATCATTGGTATATTCAATATAAGAAGCCGATCACAAGCACCTTAATCATTATGATATTGAGAAGGAAAACAAAAGATCGTACTCTACCCATCACCACAACACAAAGTAAAATGATATGCCAAGCAAACTCCACTGCAACAATTAGCCCTTCTCATCACATGCAGCTTAATCCAAGAAGTATGATTCATCCCTTACACGGCCAAATTATTATGATATTGAGAAGAAAAAAGAAAAATCGTACTCTTTACAACAACACAAAGTAAAATGATATGCCAAGCAAACTCCACTTCAACAATTAGACCTTCATAATTATCATAGACTAACACATTTAACACAATTCAACTACTCATACAAATTCAAAGTGCTGAAATACTAATAAGTAAACAATTACTAAGTCATATCAAATCCAATCAATTTTATTATACTTGTACCTCTATTAAAAATGTGGTTATTACAGTTTTTATCCCCATGTTATATATTTCATTTTGTTATCAACATCTGTAACATTGAATATGAAATTACATGTGGTCCCGTTTAGCTGGTTGCCAAATAAAATGTGTAAACGTATTGTATTTTAGTTTGTTGATTTTGTACTCAATTACATATCAAATGTGAATATTCACTTCTAAATAAATTTGTCAAGTAGAGAAATCATTAATCAAAATGAAACTGCTCTAACATCTTAACAGCTCCAATCAAAAAGAATATGTGACTTGATTGGGCTGGACTGCTAACCAAAAAGATATTTGAAGTATGGATTATTTGAAGTATGAATTATATAACATTGCATCACCACTTTTTCAAAAAGCAATGCCATCATTTGAAATCGAGTACTCAGTTGTATTTTGGTAAATCTACATATGCACCATTCAATTCATATGAATTTACATCTAGACCTAAAGTTGACTTTTTAAAGTTTAGTAACTGTGGTATTTTTAATGTGATATTAAAGATTCGAGTGTTATAAAAATAAATATTAAAGTTTAGTTATTAGATATATATATACATAAGAATTGTGTAGCTATGTATGTAAATGCAAAGGCAAAACAAATTCGGTTTAAATTCTTTCAGTCAATTCTGTATCGAACAATTTCTTCAATCTGCCTAGCGAACTCCAAGTATAATATGCCTTTGCATTTACAGGACATTAAAAGGCTGTTCTTTATTTTGCTAGATGCTCGGATCTTAAACCAAGCAAGGAGTTCCCGATCATAATAGTTTGTCAGAAATTTCTTTCGCTAATAATGGTTTACAAAGATCATATCTTTTTTTATTTTTTTTCTTTTTTGTTTCAGTGGATCTTTAAGCCGCAATTGGTCTTGGAGTTATCCCAACAAAAATTCCAAAAAGATGCTTATTAGAAAACCCACCCTCCTAATCTTGAACAGAAAAAAGATAGATGGTTGATTTTCACACTAAATGTGCTTTCCACAGAACACAAATTGACGCAATTCTCATAGGATTTCTAAAAAGGAAAATCGATACATCGCTCCATCATCTAATGATTCAAACAAAAACAAGAAAGTCTATCAATATTGATCAGACCTGCTACTAGTAAGATGGTAATGATTCAAACCAAGGAAAGAAAAGACTATCAACATTGATCAGCCGGAGCAGCATCACCAACAACAGTAGGGGAAGAAGAAATAGGATCCCCTCCCTGATTGGACGAGTTCTCGGTTTTCTGCTTACCTACAGACTCGAGGAAGCGGAGTCTCGCCCTCACCTTCTCAAGAACTTTATCCATTGCAACTAACTCTTCTTCGATTGAAACCCTTCGGTTCTCCTGGTTTGGATAGGAAGGGCGGGTAGGGTTTAGGCTGCAATTACCGTCGGCGACTAAATTGGTGGAAGGTTCTGGCGGGATGAAGACGATAAGGAACTCGTTTGCCCTCCGTAGAGTGGATAACTTGCGTTTGGTCCGATTGGCGCGAATGGAATGGAGTGCTCGAGGTTTCGTGGGCTTTGCAGAGCCCATGGTTTCGAGAATAGAGAGGAAATGGGAGGAAGAAGGGGTAATTTGAAAATGAGGAGATTAGGAGAAGTGATAATGAAGCGGAAGATGCGAAGCCCATTTTATAGAGAAGCTGTGACTTATTTTAGGAAAGTGGAGATAAGTTGAGATCCAATACATCTTTATCAGAATATCTGACCGTTGGCATAATTTCTCTGTGAAAATTTGAAATTTAAATTTTGAGGACTAACCGTCTCAAAATAACGGGAGAATCCGTCAAAAATGAAGTTTATAGTGTATAATAAGCTATTTTCCCAAAAGTAATTATGATACATTCAAATTTGTTTTAAAGCTAAGCGGACAATACATCAATTTTATATATTAAATAAATATTTATATTAATTTAAGAAAAATACTTGAACGTATTAATTCAGACTTGTTTGAAGAAGCAGTTCTACTTAAAATGAGGAATGAATATAATTCCTACATGATTTGAAGTATAAAGATAATTACCAAAAAATAAATATATTTACCAGGAAATCTTCTAAATTTTTCATAGAAACCCTTTCAAAAATCCAGTTTATTCATGTAATTTGTCAATGAAAAAACATTCAAACATCTTCAATCTCTTTTAAAATTTTAGTTATTGATTCCAACTTTTTTGAAAAAAAAATATACACTTAAGAAACGAAAATATCTCATATGAAAGTCATCCATAGTAAAAAATTTTCATCCATACAATTAACAATCAAACAAAACATTAAAACATTTGAAATCGTATATATTACAAACTTTACATCCTTACTGATTCCAAGTTCTATAACAATAAATTTACCAATTTAGAACGAAAGTACATTATCAGAGGCATATGTGAGATGTGGATGATGGACTGACGATGTCTATTGAGGCAACAAACTTTTTATGAACCTAAACGATAGTTGAAAGAGAAAGGCAAGACTACTTTGCAATTCAGATGTTACCATAACCCTGCATGGGATTCATGGGGTCCTATATTAGGAATTGCTCGGGATGTAGAGGCAGAACTGTTGCCAATAATATTGAAATATATGATAAATAAATTAATCACATTGGGAATTCTCATGCCTTCCTCCAAGCTTGACAGTCGTAACGTCAATATCTATGATAAAGGAGATTACATTCTGCCACGTATTGATCATCACAACTTTGAATGATCTTTTTGTATAGTGTCGCTCGTGAGTCAGGGTGATATGATCTTCGGCTGTAAATCTAGACAGTAGGTTCAAGAAAATTTACGGGGTCATGTTCTATCTCTTCACCACAAGGTTCAATTTTTGTAATAGGAGGAAGCAACGCCAATTTGATCAAGCATTGCATACCGTTTGTCCCTAAATAGCGCGTCTCTATTACCGTCAGAAAAAAACGAAGACTTTGAAGCGACCTTTCAACTACGTTCAAGATATTATGTTGCATAATACCGTGCCACTGAGCAGTGTGTCTCTCTTACCTTCAGAAGGATGAAGACTTTGAAGTAACCCATCTATTATATTCGAGATATTATGTTGCAGAGTACCAAGCGACTGTAGTTTTAAATATTTGATGATTTTCATATGTTGTGACTGTCGATATTTGTTATTTGTTATGGGTGTCATTCAGTTATATGAATATATCAAAAATGTTGGATATGTTTTTGAATGAATTAGTTTTTCTTTTATTTAAAAGTAAAAATCTTTTCTGACAGAACGAATGTGATGCTAAATGAGTTTTGAACTCTTATCCAAATGATCTTCAGATGCACAAAAAGAAAAAAAGGTTGACACTGGTTTGAAGTCTCCTAAATTTGATTGAAAATTTCAAACTTCCGAAACTTGTTCTTAAAATTAAGAAATTCCCTAACGCAGGGCAAAGTATAATTCCTCCAAGGAGTCTTATACCCAATGCAACCAATAAACAACAACAGCAACAACAACAAAGCCTTAATCCCACTAAGTGGGGTCGGCTACATGAATCCTTTTTCTCCATTGTGTCCTATTTAGTGTCAAATTTTCGTTTAATTCTAATAAATTAAGATCATTTTTTATACAATAACCCAAGTTTTCCTAGGTCTACCTCTGCCTTTCTTAACATAAGTTGTATTTAAAACATCTACTCTCCTAATCAGATCATCAGGTGGTCGACGTTTAATGTGACCAAACCATCTAAGACGACTCTCTCTAATTTTATCTGTCATTGGTGCAACACCAACCCTATTACAGATATATTCATTTCGCATTTTGTCTCTAAGTGTAAAGCCACTCATCCACCTAATCATTCTCATCTCGGCAACACTTAACTTAACATTATGCTTCTCTTTTAGGGTCTGTTTGGGGCAGCTGCAGATTATCCAGAACTTGGCGATAAGCAGATTATCACGATAATCCATCGATGATCAGTCGATCCGGAAAATTCTGTCTCGATCGTTTGGTTTGCGCTTATAAAAAACAGCTGATTCTGGAAAATTGACCAATTCTCGCATCCGTTCCGAATAATTCGTTTCTGTTGTTTGGTTAGTACGTTTGTAAACAAATTATTTGTAAATATTTATTTATTTAAATAAATAATATGTGCGGCGAATTTGTTATTTTTCTCAACAAAATTAAAGAAAAATTTGTATGATATTTTTAAAATAATATTATATGTAGTTATATATTTACATAAATGCTTTACAAAATAATTTTTAAGAAAAAATTATTTCCAAATACAAATCTTGATTTAAAATATAAATTATAATTTTTTAGTATGAAAATCTTAATTTTAAATTTATGAGAAATTGTTCCATAATTTTAACAGCAGTTCTGCAATGTCTACAAACCAATTCACATGAGGGATCCTTACATAGCTTCAAATTAACGCACTCAAAAATAAAACCATAATTCCCAATCACAAGCAATCACGCAAAATACTTTTTTAACACTTTTTCACTCTTTTATAATAAAAGATGAAAAACAATGAAAATAACATAACAAAAGACAGTGAAAATAACATTAACAATAACATCATATGTATCATCAAGACCGAGCAATCTCGTCGACAATCTGGTCGCGCAACGCAGCCATCTCCGTTGCACCTTCGCCTTCATTAACGTTGTTTTGATGTGAATCTTCTTGCGGTATGGGCCGTCCAACATGGAATTCATACGCTTCTGGTGGAATCTGGTAATGGTCATCTTCTGCATAAGTGAAGTCCGCATCTGATCTAGAGTGGTGCCGTCGAATGTAGTTGTGCAATGCCATAGTGGCCACAACTATCTTCACTTGCTTAGAAAATGGGTAATTGGGCATATCGCGTAATATCACCCACTTCTTCTTCCATACTCCGAATGATCTTTCTATCACACCGCGTAATGAGGAGTGTCGTTTGTTGAACATTTCTTTTTTCCCCCGTGCAATCCCGCTTGCTCTTTGAAAGTCGGGAATGTGGTACTTTGTGTCAGGATAAGGCTTAAGATATCCCCTCTGTAAGGGATATCCAGCATCAACAAGGTAATATTTACCTATATGAAAAATTGAATTATGAATAATTCAGAAATTTCAACAATGTTTGTTGTATTTACGTACCATGAGGGGGTGTGGGAACTGATGTGCGTGACGTCCGGTTGAAAATTTAAAAACACGGCTATCGTGTGCGCTCCCCTCCCATCCGGCCATGACGAATGTAAAACACATATTGAAGTCGCAAACGGCCATCACATTTTGTGTTGGGGAACCACAACGTCCAATGTAGGGGACTTGGTCGGTAACAGATATTCGTGCATCGACGTGTGTTCCGTCAATAGCTCCAACACAGTCCTGAAGATAAACATGTCTCCTACTTTAATAATTGAGAAGTAGAACATTTCAATATGAAGCGATATGTTTAAAAAATACCTTAAAGAAGGGCATGTAGCGAGGATCATTTGCAATTTGAGTGGGAATTGATTGGAATGAAGGATCCTCAGGCTTAATTATTTTCAAACCCAAACTTACTAGAGCATTTAAGCCCATCGAGAAATACCTGCTGATGGTCTCTGATGAATGTTGAAAGCGCTCCATGGCTCCTCTGATGGACTGATTCTGCGACAAGATATACAGTGTAATTGCTAACACCTCTCTGCATGTCATTCTGGACGAGCCATTCAACCCATGTTCGCGATGTAGTTCATATAACAGGTCGGTGAAAATCTCTTTCGTCATACGAAACATATTTGCAAAGCGTGTCGGGTGTCCCTGTAGTAACTCACCGACCCATGTTCTTTCCTGTCAATTCGTTGAATTTGGTCATAACATTTTGCCAACCTTCTTTACTGAAAAAGGTTGTTGGCATATTTCCTATGTCGATCTCTTTAAGACAGACATCACAGAATATATTGGTAGCATTTCTGTCCCATACAGCTGACGATCCACCCACGTTCGTCGTGCTCATTTTAGTACTCACTAGTAATGTAGGAAATGAGAAGTTCGCTTAAAAGCCCTATAACTCTATAATTTACATGATTCGACTTAAACAAATATATGAAAGTAATCGCATAGAGATTAAGGAATCAACTAAACTATAAAAGGAAAACAAAAAAATACGTTTTAAAAGAAGTTGGAGATGTGAACAAAAAATACAAATTTATCCAGCTAAAAAAAATTGCAATCACATGTTATGACAAGAGAGTTAGATGTGGAGAAGCAGATGCTAATGCTACTGTAGTTAGTCTCATCCCTACTCTATTGGAGTAGGCAAAGTAAGAAACGTTTCTTGTAATAACCAAAAGCCTTTTTCTTTTGCCAGAAACAAAAAAACTAATGCCTTTACTATAGGAGAAGCCAAAAATAAAAAAAAGATAAAACACTCCATATAAGCACCTATAACATACAAGCATCCTATTGAGTGTCATATTTTCACTCAATTCTAATAAATTAAGATCATTTTTTATACAATTTGCCGAAGCATGACTTTACCCAAAATAACCAAAATCAACATTGAGTTATACGTCGGCACTCTACTGGCGAAATATCAGCCAATTTGCTAAGTTCAGTAAGGTAAATTTGTGGGTAAGTAATGATTTCCTTGGGTTCCTAAGGTTATTTTGGCTACTAGGAATTTTAGTGAAATGAATTGAGAGAATTCAAGTCAACAAATATAGATTTAAAATCAACACATTAAAGTGTTGGGATTTCAGTTTATTGCCTTCATTTTCCCTGATTGACCAACAAGAAAAATCATTAGCAGTTTAAAAGTCGTAATTAATAATGCCTCACAATCATTAGCTGGTTAGAAAGCTTTTGAATTGATGATAATACCAAGTCTAGAACTTTGTAAGCATAATTTAAGATTACAAATTGATGCAGATCATAATCCAAAAGATCCATGCTTTCATATGGAATGGCATTGCTACAGTGAAATCCATGGCTATCAAAGTAATATTGAAAGGCTTGATGTAAATCAGTGGATATTCCTTACAGTGGATATGTAGCTCCACCCACACATATGTTGGAATAATAATTTGGATAACAGCGATGAGAAGGATGATCAGCGAGCAGATAAAAAAAAAGAAAGAAAAGTAACTTTAAGTGCTGTGGAGTGTAGGGCCTGCGCAGGATCGATACCAAGCATCTTTTGTTCTTTCACCATTCTGCTTCCTCAAAAAAAGGAGAAAAAAGAGGAACTCAAAATATTCTCCACATTTCATTTTTAATAGAAAGGATCAGTGGGATGGAATCCTATCACTATATATATATATTTGTAGTGCTGGTTATTCTCTAATCATTTGAAGAAACTTCCCAATCAATTTAGCTCAGCACAATCATTGCATCACAGTAAAAATAACTTGTACATATTATAATTAACAAAGCTTCATCACAAACTTGACAGTCACCTGCTTCATATACAGGTATGAACATAACAGACTTGGATGACGACCAACCTTCCCTCACAAAGAAAGACAAATAGTAATATAATAAAAACCAGAGATAGTGGGCACAGCATAGAACTTAAAATTAACCAAAATTGATATTCACCATACAAATTTTATCCCAGAGAAATGAGCAGACATTAATTCGTATCAAATTTTAAAGCATGCGCAGCACGTAATCCTTGATTTGGTATGAAAAGATTCCACGCAACACAATTCTTCAAAACAACAGCTCGTGTTTAAGAATTTACCTGAGCCGTCGCAGCAATGAAGCGAGATAGAGAGCAGCGAACGATGAAGCCTCCGGCCGCGAGAGGAGGAGGAGGAGGAGAGGTGTTCGTGCGAGAGGAGGAGAAGGAGGAGAGGCGTCCGTGCGCGGGAAGGAGATGCGTTCCCTGCGAGTTACAGCGGGTTCGACTTTCCCTTCGAAAGCCGAAGAGGAGGAGAAGCAGGTTCGGCTCCTTAGGGCGTGTTCGTGCGAGAGGAGGAGGAGAAGGAGGGAGAGGAGTTCGGGCGGCTTTCCCTTAGGGTGCGTTCGTGCGAGAGGAGGAGGAGAAGGAGGGAGAGGAGTTCGGGCGACCTGATCGGCTTTCGAAGGGTTAGGGCAGGGGCGAAAAAGTATTTCGCGCCCTGTAGGAAGCGGAACGCGCCAAATCGCGGGGGATCTGGCGCGTTCTGCTTCTAATAGAAAATTAAAAATGTGTTTTCTAAAACGCCAACAGAACGTTTTATCCAAACTTAAAATTGTGTTTTAAAAAACGCCACAGCTGCTAATAAGCTGTCCCAAACGCAGCCTTAAAGGCCAACATTCAGCACCATAGAGCATTGAAGGTCTCACCACCATCTTATAAAATTTTCCTTTCAGTCTAAGCGATACTTTTCTATCACACAATAGGCCGGACACATTCCACCACTTCAACCAACCAACCTGCATTCTATTATTAACATCCCCATCTATATCACCATAGCTTTGAACAATGGATCCGAGATATCTAAATTGTTCACACCTTTTAATAATTTGATCACCCAAAGTTATACTTCTGTCACTAGACCTACTATTACTAAAATTACATTCCATGTATTCAGTTTTAGTTCTACTCAAACGAAGACCTTTAGACTCCAATGTAGACCTCCATAAATCAAGTTTTTCTTGGACTTTTTCTCTTGTCTTATCCACGAGGGGGATATCATCAGCAAAAAGCATACACCAAGGTACATCCTTTTGTAAATGCCCAATAAGATCATCCATAAATAAAGCAAAAAAATAAGGGCTTAAAGCCGATCCTTGATGTAAACCAACAAAAATAGTAAAATATTTGGTAAATCCTCCTTCAGTTCGAACACATGTAATAACTCTAGCATACATATCTTTAATGACTTGAATATAAGTCATATCAACACCTTTCTTCTCAAGGACTCTCCAAAGAACATCTCTAGGAACCTTATCGTAAGCTTTTTCGAAATCAATAAAAATCAAATGTAGATCCTCTTTATTATCTCTGTACTTCTCCATCAAACCTCTCAATAAATGTATAACTTCCATGGTAGACCTGCCCGACATAAAACCAAATTGATTATGAGAAACCTTCGTAATACGTCTTAACCTATGTTCAATATTTTTGCCGGTGTAGCGGCCCTTGCACACTTTCCACTGTATTCAGGCCATACAGCGCGTTGCTTCCAGGGGACGCCCTAGCACTTACCCAACGCAACCAAGAAAAGAAAATTCACAGACACACTTCAAATAAATCAAAACAAACAGACCAATATTATTTTTCAGAAAAAAAAAAAATCAAAATCTTCAAAGAAAACACAAAATAACTTTTTAACCTCAAACAACATTAAAAATAAATAAATAAATAAAACCTGACAATAAAAATAAAATCTTCCTTAGCCTTAAGGCACCGCCCTTACTTAGACTATCTCGTTATTTTTTGGATAAGGTATAATTCCCTCTGAGGTATCCTACATCCAAGTATAATTAAAAAACTTACAACTTACCATCACTGCTTCTTCGTGTCAGACATAAGTTGGAGCAAGCCTCATAAGGAAACAATATGATGAGACCAGGTAGATTGGTCTCGGGCCAATTGAGACTTTTTTTTGGAGATCAATCCTTTAGGCTAAACATCTTCTTAGCCTATCAAATATTGAAAGAAGCTTATCTTTAGCCCATCATAAGTTAGAGTATGCCCCATGTAGCACCATCACGATGAGATCATCTTGATTGACTTCAAATCAATAGGAACTGGTTTGACTATCAGTAATTGAGTTAGTAAATTTGAAATGTGACGACACATATGTCTCTTTCAGTAGCACATTGACCCACTTTTAATATGTATGCAATTTATGTTTATAGCAACGGAGCCAAAAACTTGATCCCGCTTTAAATGTAGATATATGATTTAATGTATAATGTAGATTCTACACAAGTATATGTATCGTATCAAGTAATACAGGGCTCTAGTGGAGCCCTGGTTATCGATCCCACAGGGAAGTTTTTAACAGATTTGTTATCAGCTAAAATTAAAGGAATTACTTACTAATAAAGTGAACAGAAATTCAAAGTAACTATAATAAACTAAAGTAACTAATGCTTGAAATAAGTTGATTTAATTAATTCAGAAAAAGTATCATTCTCCTTGTTATTAGAAAATTAAGTGAAATGATGAATTTAAATAGAATTTTTAAATTGTATTGTGACAAATAGGAACATTCCTATTCTTTACCCTTTGGTCCAGGTGCAAAGAACATTGACCAATCCTATGTTTGATTACTCGAATCTGCGACAGTCGGGAGGATACTGGCTGCCACTTCGAAGCTCCCACGTTCCCCTCACTGAGGGCTAACATCTACACTTCGACTCTCAAACAAGTATGACCGAATTGAGTATTTTAGTCTGTCACACTAAAATATCCAATTCTACGCCCGATAATTAATATTTCCCTATTTATTTGCACTCGCCTTCCATGGCTTTTGACTTCCCTGAATATTAGATGTAATTTTTACTATAGTTGATAATTCAACATATTTTAACTACTAAATTAGCCAGATCGAAAGTAAATTAAGTTTTAAGTAAAAATTATCACAATTTATTTATATTATATTAGGTGCTTCTATTTAATTTCATCAATCCGCATAATTTTCATAAACAAGGAGAAAGACTAAGATAACTACTCAGAATGCATGGGAATAAAACAAAGCATGAATTTCATTTAAAGTTAACAACAATAAACAAAAATACTTATCTTAATTTCCTCCCTAACGGACTCCTCAAGTTCCTTTGACTTTTCCTTCTAGTACAACAAACTAAATAGTACTCAATTAAACTAATGAACTCACTAAACACACTCAAACTAAATTAAACTCACACAAATGACACTAAAAATGGACACACAGAAGACTCAAAAGACACACAAAGACACTAGAATTCGGCCTCTATTTATAGAGATAGGCAAAGGTCCAAGGGGTGCTTAAACACCTCTTCAAAAAAGTGTCCAGGTTCAATGTATATGCATTTTGAACTAGCTCGCCGTCGGCGGGAAACGACCTCGTCGTCGGCAGGGTTTCTAGAAGGTCTTCAAACTGCGCGATCTCGCTGTCGGCGGGCTCGGGCTCACTGTCGGCGAGGTAGTTATAATTCCTTCAGAAATTTCTCCTCACGATCTCGCCGTCGACGGCCTCGATCTCGCCCTCGGCGAAGTAGTTATATTTACATGAGTTTCCTCCTTTTTGATCCAAATTTGCTCCATTTCATGCTTTTTGCTTCTATCACTAATAAATCTTCATTTCTGCAATAAAATAAAGAAAATACCTTTCTTTAAAGTGCAATTTCATCAAAAATATATATGAATTTCTTGATGTATTTTTCTGTGATCAAAATCCCCCAAACTTAATTATTACTTGTCCTCAAGTAATTTTAATACTAAATAAAAGTAATGATTTCTATAACAGAATTTTTCAACTCAGATAATATATGAATTAAATTTAAATAACATTATAATAAAGTTAAATAGAAATATTTCTAAGTAATTAAATTAACTTTATAGAGATAAGATTATTTAGTTATCAGGTCTAAGATTTCTAGCTTTCTATTTAATTCAGGAATGACTATATTAAAAATTAATAAATTACTTAAGATATTTAGATGATAGAAAATTCAAGAAAACTCTATTTAGTAAAATACTAATCCATATATATATAAGTTTAGAAATATATTTAAGTTTTACCCTTTAGGTTGAATCCATTGATGCCAATTTTTGATAAGGCATATCCTCAAGCTCCTCCTCACTTATATTTTTCTTTTCTTTTATTTTTCTTTTTCTTTTTCTTTTTTAAGTGAGGATTACTGTATCTGGATAGCCTGTTAATAATTTTGAACTTCAATTTCTCTTCCTAAATTTGAAACTTAAAATATTTTTTTGCTTATATATATTTCATAGCTTTTACTTTATTGAATTTCTATCCTTTCTTTTTCACTTAAATACTTAAGAATTTTTAATTTCGAAATATAGTTTTCCTTACTTTTAAATAGTTTACTATATTCTTATTCCTTTTAACCAAATATCTTATTCTATTAATTAATTGAATTACTAGAAATATTTTCTTTAACTTTATATAATAATTAAATAAAGTAACTCATATTTATTGAATTGAAAATTACTATAGAAAATCATTTAATAATAATTTTTGAAAATAGAAATTCGAGAACAATTTTAATAATTAAATTTATATTTTTACCTTCCCCCAAACTTAAATTTTTCTATCTATACTACATAGTGAAAAAGGGAAAGTATATAAATAAAATTCATCATACCTTTGAGCTTTAGGTATTTCTTTTCTTTGAAATTTTCGCAGGCTTTTTCATTACTTAGAGAACCTGTACTGTTAGTATTCTTCCACATATAATATTTAAAAAGAAAGTGCAGGGATGGAAATTTTTAAAAAATAAGTATCAAACATAACAAGAAACTTAATCCGTTACTACACATACATTTACAATTTAAACAATACATTAAAGAAAGACTAACATCCTATATATATAAAAATTTGCAACTAATTTAACACACATAAGAAATTTAATATCACTACTCAAGCAAACAAACAACATATCAAGTCCAAAGTCCACAGAAAGTACTAAAATATTACACACAGAAATAATAAAGTTTGCAAAACAACAAATCTAAACGAACCAAACAAACTAAACAAAGACTCTAATCTTCTACATTAAAATCCCAAACTATGTCGTCTCCCTGATCTCCAGGCTGAGAAGGCTGAGCAGGCTGGTACTGTGAATAACGGGGGCACTCCGGAAAGACAACATCTAAATCACCACTCCTGTAACGACGCCGCCTTCGTAGTATGCAATCTCGTACTCGAATGTCGCTGGAGATATTCACTATCATAATCGTGTCTTCTCTCCAAGCCTCTGATCCTTTGATCTATGTGCTCAAATCTTCTTTCCATATTTTCTCCAAATAACTCAAAACTCTTTCTACTCAGGGTTAACTCGTTCATCAGATCTTGAAGGGTAGGAGTGGTGTACTGATGGGGTGGTTCATAACTAGTAGATGGTATATCTCTACTTGAAGAAGGTACATAATCCTCGTCCTGCATCTCCATCCTTCCCGGATTCATATTTCTTTATATTAGCTCGAGTAAGGGGTTTCATAGGTTCTATCCATTCCTCATCATCTCTTGCCTCTACCCCGTATAATTGGCAAAGTGCATAGATAAGACCGTGATGTCCTAGTCCTCCTCCACTTTCATTTCTAAGCAGTGGATAATATGTTTTTATATATAATATTTCCCACATTAATACTCTTCGGTTCTAAATACGTAATTCGGAATCTGTTTATCTCTTGTTACCTCACTATGGTGGTAGGTAGGTAACAAAGTAGAACAAATAAAATAATGCCGTGCTTTAGATGTTGCATTTAGCACGTAAAGAGGGAAGTTTACTCGTTCCCGTCGCTTTATCTTCCGTACTCCTTTCCCATCAGCTGAGAAAGTCGATCACCTCTTCTAGTGGTCCTTCCATAGTTCCAAAAGTTTCATACTCGCCGGTGTAGGTGTCTCGAACTTCATAATAAGCGTTTATTCTAAGCAGGGTCGAAATCTACAAAAATCCTCTAACCCTAACCGGTGCATCTTCACTCGTGTTAAGTTCGTATAAAATTCTTTCACAACTTCTACAACTGCTTCCGTTGGTCACATAACGTGTTTTCCCATCCTCGCTCCTTTATAACTCGCTCTACTTCTCCTCCTGGATTCTTGAAAACTCGATCTTGTATGCACTTTCTTGCTTGTATGTTTTGAAAATACCGCGTTTGTGCTCTTGCATTAATGAATCGGGTTTCGTCATAATCTATTCGTCGCTTTTGTCGTGGAGCCATTTCTCGATCTGTGAAATTTACAAAAGTTTTAACTAAACTCCAAAATATTACTAAGAAGGCTTCCTACAACAACTAAAATCCATTTAAATCAATTTCTATGAAATTCTTCCAAGTATTTTCTTCACATTTCAAAATTTTTCAAAATATCCCAATGTAGAAGAAATTCATGGTGAAAATCAAAAATTTTTGCATAGGAGTGAAGCTCTTACCAAGGGAAGATGAAATCCGGTGCCAAAAAGTGTTGAAATCGCTTCAAATCCAAGATCTCTCAAGCCCTAGGTCGGTTTTTTCGAAAATTTGAGGAAAGGGATGATGAATAGTGTCGGTTGACCGGACAAATATAGGTCTTTTCGCGTTCTCGCTGTCAGCGAGATTTTTCTCGCCGTCGGCGAGCTAATTAATTCCATAAGGCAAAAGTTTCAGGAAAAATCTGCCGTCGGCGAAGTCGGTCTCGCTGTCAGCGGGTTTTCTCGCTGTCGGCGAGATAATTCTCGCCATCGGCGAGGTTCCAAAAAAATTCAATTTTTGAAATTCGTCAATCATTTTCAACCTCGAATTGCCCTTAATTCAATCTTCCGATCACTTAATTTAATAATAATACGAAGATTAGATACTTATACTAACAAAAAGTCACAAAAAACAAACAATATAACTTCATAAATGAAATCCACGAAACTTACAAATTTCACACTAACAACTTCACACATACTTAACTTAATTGTTCAAATCCATAATACTCAGCATCGCAATCCAAACCACAACACTCTAAATGCTGAGACATAACAATTTACAAATAATCTCATCAAATCTGAGATGATCAAATCAAAGTTCGACTCATAATAAAACCTAACTCCAAATCAAACATACACATATACAAATATAACATAAATATAGAAATCTTTCCTACTCTTCAGTGTCTGAACTGACATCTTCTCTGATATTTCCGATGCGACGCAGGTGCATAAATAAATTGTAGATAGGCCTGAAAGGGAATTCTGTAGTAGATTCTTCATTAATCCATCCTTTCTGTCTTAGTAGATGAATAAAACTGGCCTCCAGATGTCCAAGATGATCAAAGTGCTCCTTCATTCTCAAATCAATATGATCAAACATATAAGAGATATTGTCAATGGAATTCATCACATTTTGCAATTCTTTCTCCAATCCTTTAATCTTCTTCAGAATGAAATTAGTCTTATCAGTAAAGGGCCTTACTAAAGGATTGTTCCGTGATGCTCGTCGAAATAACGGTGATCTCATCATTGTTATCCAAAGTGGGAAACATATCGGTAGGATCCAAAGTGGTTTCCATGGTAAAAGTACTTTTTCCCAAGCCTCATAAGAAACTTGGTACCGATCGCATAAAGCAAATATAGTAGATGGGTGTCCAAGTCCATGCACCGACCCATGCACAATTATTCCCAATGCGTACTTTACTATTATTGATCCAACATCGATAGGTAATCCAATTTGAATACAATAGTTTAAAATAGCGCATTCCTTTGAAACTTTATTTACTCTCATGGTAGGTAATAATTTTGATGATATAAAGAAATGCCAATGCTTTGAGACAGGGTTTAGAAGTGATGCAGAAAAACCGACATACCCGTCTTCTCGTAACTCCCAATCATCCGGTTCATCGATCAGGTATCTATAGATTTCGTTCATATTGTATCTCGAAGGCACAAAGTTGGAATAATGATGTACGAGGTATTTTCTATGAAAACAATTCATTTACTCTTGCAGGAGTAAATGTTACCCATCTTCCTCTCGACGTATACATTTCCATTGTTGATCGCATGTAAATTAGAGTAAAACTCTTTAACTATCGGTATAACTACAACGGAAGTTGTATAACAAAATACCTCCCAATGCCGCTGTGCGATCATTTCTTCGATTTTTGTAGTAGCATTCTCTACTCCTCTATTGACGAATCCACTTTCTTTGATAAGTCTTTTCTTCATCAAGCCTTTGTTGAAGATTCGTTGTGCCTCCGAACTGACAAATTTTCTCCGGTTGAAAAATTCAATTTTTGTAGTTTCTAGGAATTTGGATGTCATTTTGGATGGAATGGATTGGTCTCTAGTCGTTCCTAAGGAAGAAAATGGTGTAAAATCGGATTTGGAATAATTGCTTACGAAGGAATGTCTTAGATCCGTCCAAAACCGCACGAAAAATCTTTAAGAAGCCAAATTTTTAACTGCCTCTCCGTCGGCGGGAAGTTCCTCGCCATCGGCGACTTAGTTATAAAACTGAATGAGTAATGGTCCATGATCTCGCTGTCAGCGGGCTCGGGCTCGCTGTCGGCGAGATTCGTAAAAATCGCCCATTTTCGCTCTGGTCCGAATATTTTCTGATCTCATCAAATAGGTTCAATTTTGTGATGATTATAATAAAAATTTGAGTAGTAAGATTTGTTTTAATAATATAGACTCACTAATATGTAAACATTTAAAAATAAAGACTACTATGGGTTGCCTCCCATAAAGCGCTTGGTTTAACGTCGTCAGCCCGACCTAACTCAGTTAGTGTTCAGGTTGACTAAGCATTAAAACCTCTTTAAAATTTGGTCGTCTATTTTCAAAATATGGTTTTAATCTATGTCCATTTACTTTAAATCTATGTCCTGTTTTTGGATCGTCAATTTCTATAGTTCCATATGAAAATATTTGAGTTATGGTGAAAGGTCCTAACCATCGAGATTTCAATTTCCTGGAAATAATTTCAATCTAGTATTATAAAGCAAAACTTCTTGTCCTGGTCCAAAATTTCTCTGATTAATCTTCCGATCATGCCATAATTTCATTCTTTCTTTATAAATCCTATCATTATCATATGATTCATTCCTTAATTCTTCCAATTCATTTAATTGCAACAATCTTTTTTCACCAGCTTCTTTCATATTATAATTAAATTCTTTAATCGCCCAATATGCTTTATGTTCTAATTCAATCGGTAAGTGGCAAGTTTTTCCATATATAAGCCTCTAAGGAGTCATTCCAATCGAGTGTTTTATAAGCAGATCCTGTATGCCCATAATGCAGTTGTCTAGTCTTATAGACCCGCCCGATCTATTAGGATTTACGTGACTTTTCTAATATACGCTTAATCTCTCGATTATAAACTTCGACTAATCCACTAGTTTGTGGATGATAAGCGTTGATATCTTATGCATAATATTATATTTTTCTACTAGTTTGTGAATATATTTGTTTCTAAAATGAGTTCCTCCGTCAGTGATAATCACTCTCGACATTCCAAATCTAGTAAACATATTTTTCATTAAGAATTTTGAAACACTTTTAGTATCACATCTTGATAAAGCTTGTGCTTCAATCCATTTGGAAACATAATCAACAGCTACTAATATATATGAGTTTCCAAATGATGAAATAAATGGTCCCATGAAATCTAATCCCCAAACATAAAAAATTTCAACTTCTAATATAAAATTCAGAGGCATTTCATTTTTTCTTGATATGTTTCCTACTCTCTGGCATTTATCGCAGGTTTTAATATATCTATACACATCTCTAAATAGAGTAGGCCAAGTAGAATCCAAATTGTAGAATTTTATATGCAGCTTTATCCGTCCCAAAATGTCCTCCAAAATCGAATCGTGATATTTTTGAATAATTGGTTCAGCTTTCTTCATAAGGCACGCATCTTCTAATAATTAGATCCTTACATTGCTTATATAAGTATGGTTCATCCCAAAAATATGATTTAGTATCGTGAATGAATTTTTTCCGTTGTTGCAAAGTTAACATAGGTGGTAAAATGTCACTTACAATATAATTTACTATATCAGCATACCAAGGTATTTTCAACTCATTAATATTATAAAGTTGTTCATCAGGAAAACTATCTAAAATTTCATTATCAATATTAGATAATTCATGATTTTTTAATCTTGATAAATGATCAGCAATTTGATTATCAGTTCCCTTTTTGTTAACTATCTCAAAATCAAATTCTTGCATTAATAATATCCATATGATTAATCTTGGTTTAAAATCTTTCTTTTGCATTAAATATTTTATAGCAGAATGATCAGTATGCACAATACATTTAGTTCTTATTAGATAATGCCGAAATTTATTAAAAGCATATACAACCGCTAATAATTCTCTTTCAGTAACTGTATAATTTATCTCAGCATCATTTAGAGTTTTACTAGCATAATATATAACTTTGAAAATCTTATCATATCTTTGCCCAAGAACTGCTCCTATAGCATAATCACTAGCATCACACATAAGCTCAAATGGTTTCTCCCAATTAGGTGAAACTATTATAGGTGCTGTAATTAATTTATCTTTTAATAATTCGAAAGCATTCAGGCATTCGGTTGTAAATTCAAATTTCTTGTCCTTTTCAAGAAGTTGGCATAGAGGTTTAGTAATTTTTGAAAAATCTGTAATATAACGCCTGTAAAATCCAGTATGTCCAAGAAAACTTCTTACCCCTTTTACCGTAGTTGGAGGTAGTAATTTAGCTATTACTTGAATTTTTGCAGGTTCTACTTCCATGCCTTTTTCCGAAATTTTATGCCCTAATACAATGCCTCCTGTAACCATAAATTGACATTTCTCCCAATTAAGAACTAAATTAGTTTTCTCACATACTTCAAATACTTTTTCAAGATGATTTAAGCATGTGTCAAATGTTGTTCCAAATACGGAGAAATCATCCATAAATACTTCTATTCCATTATCAATTATTTTACTAAATATAGACATCATACATCTTTGGAATGTTGCAGGTGCATTACATAATCCAAAAGGCATCCTTCGAAAAGCGAAAGTTCCATAAGGACTAGTAAATGTAGTTTTATCTCGATCTTCGGTGAGCAATTTGTATTTGATGATAACCGGTATATCCATCTAAGAAACAAAAATACTTATGTCCGGCTAATCTATCTAACATCCGGTCTAGAAATGGTAAAGGGAAGTGATCTTTTCTAGTGGCCGTGTTTAATTTTCTATAATCAATACATATTCGCCATCCAAGTAACTTGTCTTATAGGGATAAGATCATTATTTTCATTAGCTTTCGATATTCACCCCTCCTTTTTTAGGTACATAGTGAATTGGGCTTACCCAAGCACTGTCAGAAATAGGATATATAATACCATTATCTAACTATTTTAAAATTTCTTTCTTGACTACTTATTTCATTATCGGATTTAATCTCCTTTGTGGATCGGCTTTAGGTTTATGTTCATTATCTAAAATAATTTCGTGCATACAGTATCGAAGGACTAATTCCTTTAATATCTCGTCGAAGTCCAACCAAAAATTTTCTTATATTTTTTTAACGTATCCGAAAGTTTTTGTTCTTGAGATTCATTTAATTCAGATGAAATAATAACTGGTAGAGTTGAAGAATTACCTAAGTAAGCATATTTTAAATGATTAGGTAACATTTTTAACTCAAGTTCAGGAGGATTAATAATTGATGGAAGTATATTTTTTCAGTATTTTCTGTGTTATCCAAAAATTCAAAATTTTCTTGAATATAATCTAATTCTTCATTTATCTCATATTTTTTAATTAATTCAATATTTTCTTTTTCTAATTTTTCTTCATAATATTCTTTAAAATGTTCTTTTTGTAAATGATCAAGTACTTCCATTCGAAAACACTAATCATCTTTTTTTAGCGCAGGATATTTCATTGATTTAACAATATTAAAAGTTACTTTTTGGTCATTTACTCTCATAGTTAATTCTCCTTTCTGAACATCAATCATAGCTTTTCCAGTGGCTAAAAATGGTCTTCCTAAAATGATAGAAATTTCTTTATCTTCTTCCATATCTAGAACAATAAAATCTACAGGGAAGATAAATTTATCCACTTTTACTAATGCATCTTCAATAACTCCCTTAGGATATGTAACGTAACGGTCACTAACCGAATAGTTATCGAAGTAGTGAAATTTCTCCCAATCCTAATCTCTTGAAAATTGATAGAGGCATTAGATTGATTCTTGCTCCTAAGTCACACAAAGCTTTTCCATAGAATTTTTCTCCAATAGCGCAGGGTATAGTGAAACTACCAGGATCTTTTAATTTTTTAGGAAGTTTTTTCTGAATAATAGCACTACACTCTTCACTAAGTGCAACCATTTCATTATCAGTAAATTTTCTTTTTTTATTTAGAATATCCTTCATGAATTTTACATAGTTTGGCATCTGTTCTAAAGCTTCTACGAAAGGAATATTTATCGTTAATTTCTTCAAAATTTCAAGGAATTTTGCAAACTATTTATCTTTTTTATGTTGAATTAGTCGTTGAGGAAATGGTGGTGGAGGTTTTTCAACAGAAATTTTCATTGGTATTAAAAGATTTTCTAAGTTTGGATCTTGTTGATTCTTTTCCTTTTCAATTTTCACTTCGTCTTTTTGACTTTCCAGTTCTTTCTGAATTCGAGGTTCTAATTCTTTTCCACTTCGTAATTGTATCGCTTTAATTTGTTCATTTCCCTTGTCTTTAGGATTTATTTTTACATTACTAGGAAATGTTCCAGGTATTCTATTATTAAGTGCAGTAGCGATATGTCCAAGTTGAGTTTCAATATTTTTGATAGTTGTTCCTTGATTTTGTAATTGGTTTCCTTGTATTTGTAATTGATTTCCTTGATTTTGTAAATGTTGACCCATATTTAATACTAATTCTTTTATAGATAATTTATTATCTTTAAATTGTGGGTTATTATTATTAAATCCAGGTGGATAATTAGGTTTATAATTAGGATTTCCTTGATTAGATGGATTTCCTAACTGTTGTGTCATATTATTCATCCATGGTTGATTAGTTGTATTATTATTCCAATTAAAATTAGGATGATTTTTTCATCCAGGATTATAATAATTTGCATAAGGATTATTGGGTCTGTTGTTAATTGCATTAATTGTTTCATATTGAGATTGGGATTCTATAAGTTGTCCAGATGAATTTTCTTCTGTTATAGTTGGAGAGTAATTCATTCCAAAATGATCTAATTTTTTAGATATAGCAGCAATTTGTGAAGCTAACATAGATATTGCATCATTTTCATGAATACTAGCTATTTTTTTCGGATTCATTCTATCAACAGGCCATTGAAAATTATTTGTTGCCATTTCTTCGATTAGTGCATGGGCTTCATCAAATGGTTTTGACATTAATGATCCTCCAAGCAGAAGCATCGATGATTGATCTTAAAGATCCTACTAATCCATTATAAAAAGTTTGGATAATTAACCAACTGCGTAACGCATGATATGGGCATTTCCTAAGAAGTTCTTTAAATCTCTCCCAAGATTCATATATTGACTCTCCATCAAACTGACTAAAAGAAGTTATATCAATTCTAAGCTTAGCAGTTTTAGATGGTGGAAAATATTTGGATAAAAATTTTTGTGATAATTCTCCCCAAGTTTTAATAGATCCAGGTGCTAACGAATTTAACCACAATTTTTCTTTATCTATTAAAGAAAAAGGAAAAAGTCTAAGTCTAATAGCATCGTTAGATACCCCTTCATATTTGAAAGTAGCACATAGTTCTAAAAAACTAGCAAGATGTAAATTAGGATCTTCAGTAGGTGAACCACTAAATTGATTGTTTTGTACCATTTGGATAATTGCGGTGTTTAAGTTCAAATGAATTAGCAACTACATCGTGGTTTTGAATAGTTAAATGAATTTCATCTAATGTAGGGTTGGCATAATCTCGTAATGGTCTTGGTTGATTGATATTTTCATTTTCAGGTATATTTGTCATTTGTGTTAAATTTATAATTTCTCTTTTTTGTTTTCTAATTCTTTTAATTGTACGTTCTAATTCTGAATCTTAAGGTATTAAATTTTCGTTTCCAAATTTTTGCATACAATTTTATAAAATAAAATAGTCCATTACTTTAGTAAATAATTTCTTTACTTCCCCGGCAACGGCGCCAAAAACTTGACTCACTCTTAATATGTATGCAATTTATGTTTATAGCAACGGAGCCAAAAACTTGATCCCACTTTAAATGTAGATATATGATTTAATGTATAATGTGGATTCTACGCAAGTATACGTATCGTATCAAGTAATACAGGGCTCTAGTGGAGTCCTCGTTATCGATCCCACAGGGAAGTTTTTAACAGATTTGTTATCAGCTAAAATTAAAGGAATTACTTACTAATAAAGTGAACAGAAATTCAAAGTAACTATAATAAACTAAAGTAACTATAATAAACTAAAGTAACTAATGCTTGAAATAAGTTGATTTAATTAATTCAGAAAAAGTATCCTTCTCCTTGTTATTAGAAAATTAAGTGAAATGATGAATTTAAATAGAATTTTTAAATTGTATTGTGACAAATAGGAGCATTCCTATTCTTTACCCTTTGGTCCGAGTGCAAAGAACATCGACTAATCCTATGTTTGATTACCGAATCCGCGGTTAAGTCGGGACGATACTGGCTGCCACTTCAGAGCTCCCACGTTCCCCTCACCTGAGGGCTAACATCTACACTTCAGCTCTCAAACAGTAGGACCGAATTGAGTATTTTAGTCTGTCACACTAAAATATCCAATTCTACGCCCGATAATTAATATTTCCCTATTTATTTGCACCCGCCTGTCAAGGCTTTTGACTTCCTTGAATATTGGATGTAATTTTTACTATAGTTGATAATTCAACATATTTTAACTACTCAATCGGTCGGATCGAAAGTAAATTAAGTTTTAAGTAAAAATTATCACAATTTATTTATATTATATTAGGTGCTTCTATTTAATTTCATCAATCCGCATAATTTTCATAAACAAGGAGAAAGACTAAGATAACTACTCAGAATGCATGGGAATAAAACAAAGCATGGATTTCATTTAAAGTTAACAAATATAAACAAAAATACTTATCTTAATTTCCTCCCCAAGGAGACTCCTTGAAGTTCCTTTGACTTTTCATTCTAGTACAACAAACTAAATAATACTCAATTAAACTAATGAACTCACTAAACACACTCAAACTAAATTAAACTCACACAAATGACATTACAAATGGACACACAGAAGACTCAAAAGACACACAAAGACACTAGAATTCGGCCTCTATTTATAGAGATAGGCAAAGGTCTAAGGGGTGCTTAAACACCTCTTCAAAAAAGTGTCAAGGTTCAATGTATATGTATTTTGAACTAGCTCGCCGTCGGCGGGAAACGACCTCGTCGTCGGCGGGGCTTCTAGAAGGTCTTCAAACTGTGCGATCTCGCTGTCGGCGGGCTCGAGCTCGCTGTCGGCGAGGTAGTTATAATTCCTTCAGAAATTTCTCCTTACGATCTCGCCGTCGGTGGCCTCGATCTTGCCGTCGGCGAAGTAGTTATATTTGCATGAATTTCCTCCTTTTTGATCCAAATTTGCTCCATTTCATGCTTTTTTGCTTCTATCACTAATAAATCTTCATTCCTGCAATAAAATAAAGAAAATACCTTTCTTTAAAGTGCAATTTCATAAAAAATATATATGAATTTCTTGATGTATTTTTCTGTGATCAAAATCCCCCAAACTTAATTATTACTTGTCCTCAAGTAATTTTAATACTAAATAAAAGTAATGATTTCTATAATAGAATTTTTCAACTCAGATAATATATGAATTAAATTTAAATAACATTATAATAAAGTTAAATAGAAATATTTCTAAGTAATTAAATTAACTTTATAGAGATAAGATTATTTTGGTTATCAGGTCTAAGATTTCTAGCTTTCTATTTAATTCATGAATGACTATATTAAAAATTAATAAATTACTTAAGATATTTAGATGATAGGAAATTCAAGAAAACTCTATTTAGTAAAATACTAATCCATATATAAATATAAGTTTAGAAATATATTTAAGTTTTACCCTTTAGGTTGAATCCATTGATGCCAATTTTTGATAAGACATATCCTCAAGCTTCTCCTCACTTATATTTTTCCTTTATTTTATTTTCTTTTCTTTTTCTTTTTCTTTTTCTTTTTCAAGTGAGGATTACTGTATATGGATAACCTGTTAATAATTTTGAACTTCAATTTCTCTTCCTAAATTTGAAACTTAAAATATTTTTTTGCTTATATATATTTCATAGCTTTTACTTTATTGAATTTCTATCCTTTCTTTTTCACTTAAATACTTAAGAATTTTTAATTTCAAAATATAATTTTCCTTACTTTTAAATAGTTTACTATATTCTTATTCCTTTTAACCAAATATCTTATTCTATTAATTAATTGAATTACTAGAAATATTTTCTTTAACTTTATATAATAATTAAATAAAGTAACTCATATTTATTGAATTGAAAATTACTATAGAAAATCATTTAATAATAATTTTTGAAAATAGAAATTGAGAACAATTTTAATAATTAAATTTGTATTTTTACCTTCCCCCAAACTTAAATTTTTCTATCTGTACTACGTAGTGAAAAAGGGAAAGTATATAAATAAAATTCATCATACCTTTGAGCTTTAGGTATTTCTTTTCTTTGAAATTTTCGCAGGCTTTTTCATTACTTACAGAACCTGTACTGTTAGTATTCTTTCACATATAATATTTAAAAAGAAAGTGCATGGATGGAAATTTTTAAAAAATAAGTATAAAACATAACAAAGAAAACTTAATCCGTTACTACACATACATTTACAATTTAAACAATACATTAAAGAAAGACTAACATCCTATATATATAAAAATTTGAAACTAATTTAACACACATAAGAAATTTAATATCACTACTCAAGCAAACAAACAACATATCAAGTCCAAAGTCCACAGAAAGTACTAAAATATTACACACGTAAATAATAAAGTTTGCAAAACAACAAATCTAAACAAACCAAACAAACTAAACAAAGACTCTAATCTTCTACATTAAAATCCCAAACTATGTCGTCTCCCTGATCTCCAGGCTGAGAAGGCTGAGCAGGCTGGTACTGTGAATAACGAGGGCACTCAGGAAAGACAACATCTAAATCACCACTCCTATAACGACGCTCAGCTTCATAGTATGCAATCTCGTACTCTGAATGTCGCTGGAGATATTCGCTATGATAATCGTGTCTTCTCTCCAAGCCTCCGATCCTTTGATCTATGTGCTCAAATCTTCTTTCCATATTTTCTCCAAATAACTCAAAACTCTTTCTACTCAGGGTTAACTCGTTCATCAGATCTTGAAGGGTAGGAGTGGTGTACTGATGGGGTGGTTCATAACTAGTAGATGGTATATCTCTACTTGAAGAAGGTACATAATCCCTTGTCCCGCATCTCCATCCTTCGTGGGATTCATATTTCTTTATAATAGCTCGAGTAAGGGGTTTCATAGGCTCTATCCATTCCTCATCATCTCTTGCCTCTACCCTGCATAATTGGCAAAGTGCATAGATAAGACCAGGATGTCCTAGTCCTCCTCCACTTTCATTTCTAGCAGATGGATAATATGTTTTTATATATAATATTTCCCACATTAATACTCTTCCGGTTCTAAATACGAAATTCGGAATCGCTTCTATCTCTTGTTACCTCACTATGGTGGTAGGTAGGTAACAGTAGAACAAATAAAATAATGCCGGGCTTTAGATGTTTCATTTAGCATAGAAAGAGGGAAGTTTACCCGTTCCCGCCGCTTTATCTTCCGGACTCCTTTCCCATCGATGAGAAAGTCGATCACCTCTTCCAAGTGGTCCTTCCATAGTTCCAAAAGTTTCATACTCGCTGGTGTAGGTGTCTCAAACTTCATAACAAGCGTTTATTCTAGCAGGGTTGAAATCTACAAAAAATCCTCTAACCCTAACCGGTGCATCTTCAGCCTGTGTTAAGTTCGTATAAAATTCTTTCACAACTTCTACAGCTGCTCTGTTGGTCACGTAACAGAAGTTTTCCCATCCTCGCTCCTTTATAACTAGCTCTATTTCTCCTCCTGGATTCTTGAAAACTCGATCTTGTATGCACTTTCTTGCTTGTATGTTTTGAAAATATTGCGTTTGTGCTCTTGCATTAATGAATCGGGTTTCGTCATAATCTATTCGTCGCTTTTGTCGTGGAGCCATTTCTCGATCTGTGAAATTTACAGAAATTTTAACTAAACTCCAAAATATTACTAAGAAGGCATCCTACAACAACTAAAATCCATTTAAATCAATTTCTATGAAATTCTTCCAAGTATTTTCTTCACATTTCAAAATTTTTCAAAATATCCCAATGTAGAAGAAATTCATGGTGAAAATAAAAAATTTTTGCATAGGAGTGAAGCTCTTACCAAGGGAAGATGAAATCCGGTGTCAAAAAGTGTTGAAATCACTTCAAATCCAAGATCTCTCAAGTCCTAGGTCGGTTTTTTCAAAAAATTGAGGAAAGGGATGATGAAAAATGTCGGTTGACCAGTCAAATATAGGTTTTTTCGCGTTCTCACTGTCAACGAGATTTTTCTCGCCGTCGGCGAGCTAATTAATTCCATAAGGCAAAAGTTTCGGGAAAAATCCGCCGTCGGCGAGGTCGGTCTCGCTGTCAGCGGGTTTTCTCGCTGTCAGCGGGTTTTCTCGCTGTCGGCGAGGTTCCAAAAAAATTTCAATTTTTGAAATTCGTCAATCATTTCAACCTTGAATTGCCCTTAATCAATATTCTGATCACTTAATTTAATAATAATACGAAGATTAGATACTTATACTAATAAAAAGTCACACAAAACAAACAATATAACTTCATAAATGAAATCCATGAAACTTACAAATTTCACACTAACAACTTCACACATACTTAACTTAATTGTTCAAATCCATAATACTCAGCATCGCAATCCAAACCACAACACTCTAAATGCTGAGACATAACAATTTACAAATAATCTCATCAAATCTGAGATGATCAAATCAAAGTTCGACTCATAATAAAACCTAACTCCAAATAAAACATACACATATACAAATATAACATAAATATAGAAATCTTTCCTACTCTTCGATGTACCGAACCGACATCTTCTCCGATATTTCCGATGCGACGCGAGTGCACAAATAAATTGTAGAAAGGCCCGAAAGGGAATTCGTAGTAGATTCTTCATTAATCCATCCTTTCTGTCTTAGTATATGAATAAAACTGGCCTCCAGATGTCCAGTATGATCAAAGTGCTCCTTCATTCTCCAATCAATATGATCAAACATATCAGAGATATTGTCAATGAAATTCATCACATTTTGCATCGGGTCAGACATGGCACCAGCATTATGGGATCAGGTTGATTAATCTTAGGTCAGTTAAGGCTGGTAGTAGAGGTTGATCCTTTAGGCTAAGTGCCTCCTTAAATTAGTCTATCAAATACCAAAAGATGATCGCTCTTGATCCATGGGAAGTTGAAGTATGCCCCTTTGTGGCTCCATCACAATGTGGTCGATTGGCTTCAGATTGGTTAGGGCTGGTTTGGTTGTCAATCCTTTGGGTTAGTAATAAATCTGGAATAATGTTCACCCTTTTTCAGTGTAAACCATTGTAAACTTTGTTTAAACCTTCTTCAAGCCCATTGAAAGTTGGAGCACGCCCCATGTGGCACCATCACAAAATGATAAGGTTGATTGATGCTTCTATTATTGTCAGACTGTTGAGTTATTAAATCTAGACTGGGTATGTCTTCCTCTCATCTAGTATACTCATCTCACATCGAAAATGGTTCCCAAACTTAGTTTGATCTTATTTAACCTCTCAGACAAGTTCATTTTTAGTCCATTAGAAGTTGGGGTACTCCTTCTGCTGCACCATCACCCTGTGATTAAGTTGATTAATTCCATACCAGTCAAGATTAGTTATGTGGGTTATCATTTACGTTGGTAATTCTGAGTTGAAGTAAATCATTTGGAAAAAATTTATCTCAGTTCATCTTATTGAATACCAATAGAGATATCTTATGTTCCTTCTTTCAAAACTTGTCTTCATGATTATGTAAACCGACCCCAATGAGCTGACACAATGACTGAATAAAACTAGGATAAATGCTACATCTATGTAAATCGATCGGTAGAGTTAGTCATTGCTTGCCTCTGAGTTGGAATGACAGGCCTAGAATTGAGTGGACCAGCTAAGCTAAGAGATGACTATGAATTTCTTGGTCTAATTGGTGCTACGCTATAGACTTGTAAATCTGAGGTACGTCTTGAGGTACCTATTCAAATTGTGTAGTTTATTGAATGCCTTCCTGTTGTTTTCCCTTTCTCCTGGCTTGTGGACCGTTAAGCTACATGAGGTTAGCTATGGAGTCCATTCGGTGGCTGATGTTGCCGCCATCACTAATTCTCTAGGTTGTGTTGGTTGTTGGTGTCGTCACTATCGAGGAGTCACTACTCAGTTATCCACTACATTGCTCTATTCTCTGAATAATTTATTTTCTCATATTATGCGGGTGATCTCGAGAAATTGAGGAATTCAGAGAAAAGAAAGGGGCAAACAATAACAGAAACAAATAAAAGATAATAGTGGGGAAGAACTTTCTAATGATAATTGTCGTAGAAGGAACTTAGGAGTATTGTGATTCCATACGAGAAAGAACATATGAAAACTCCCTAGCTAGAGATTTTGGTAAAATACCAATTCTAGGGTTCTCATTCTTCTATAAGAGCAATATCTTATAGTTAATTACATCCTAAGAAGTTGAAACTACTTAAGAAAACTTTCGATTAAGGTTAAAATTTGTTCTCGAAAACTTTTAAGTGATAGATTAAGGACAGAAACATCAATGTTTTGTCCTAAGGTTAGTAGATTTCTAGAAATTTGACACTATCCTATTTTTTTGTTTCTATTGGAGGTTGTTTAGTTTAGTTTCTTTTTTTTCAGAGTTTATGTTGTTTTGTTTTTGTTTTGTTTTGTTTTATCATCTTGTTTAATTTGTCATTTTGTGTTGTTGTGTTGTTAGAGTTTGTTTTGTTGTTCTGTTTAAGAAGGTCTAGTTGAGATTTGTCGTTTCGAGCCTTGAAGCTTCGTTCTTGCACAATAGAGTTCGGACATTCTAATAACATATAATATAAATCTAGGATGAATTCTACATTTTGTCTCCATCGGCCTTACAAAGCAAAGTTAACAAAAAATTATGTATTTATTAATTAATTTGTTAAATTTTTAATTTTTAAGTAGCTCAATCAAGATTAATATGGCTCTGTCGTCTCGGGGTCGTCAAGTACCCTGATCTACTTAGTCTGAGAATTGATTAAACCTACTCTGACCGGATGATTCTTATCATCGACTACATATTATGTCATCCAAGAGATTTTCGTAGACTAAGACACTGGGTTCAATTTGCGTTTGGGGATGTTTGTTTATTAAGCTTTCATTTAAGTTTTAGTGTTTTTTTTTTCAGATTTTAGGGGTCATCAAAAGTTTAGGTTATTTACAATTTCTTAAATGATTAAATTTGTCATTTTTCATTCATTTTTTTATTATTTTGAATGATCCGATCAAGATCTCATGGTTCTGTCGTCCGAGGTCATTAAAGTTTGAGGTTTTATTAGTCGCGAATGACAGGAAATGTTTTGTTAGCAATCATGGGTTACCTCCATCAAAATGTTTTCTCAAACCAAGTTTTATTTTTGGGTTCAAGTTTAAGTTTTAATGTCTTTTAAAGTGAATTTTACTTCATTTATATTGGTTTGGTACTTTAGCCCAAATTGCCTAAGTTAGCCTGTATAAGCTCGTATTCTCTTGAATTATCGTTGATCTCGATCAAACATCAATAAAATTGACTCAAGTTAGCTTTGATTTTGTCAAACTAAGCCTACTCAACTATTAGGCTAACTCTAGGGTATTGAGTCAGTCCGAAATTTGACTTAACTTGGAGTCACTTTAGGTTAAGCTGAAAGATACAAGTTAATTTAATATCCTAGGGTTGTACTTAATATCTTTTAGACTTTACATAAAGCCTTATTTGATTTAAACATTAATTCAATTCAGAAATCAATTAATTTTAACTTAAATATTGGATCAAAACTCGAAGCTGAGTCTCAAATTAAGTGAATCCAAGTTAAGTTGGATTAACCTAAGAAGACAATTGATTCGGATTAAACTGAGTTAAATCGGGTATTTCCAAAGAATTTATGTTGACTTGGGTTAGCCCGAGTTGGGTCAGATTGACCTAGAGGTTGAGTTGAATTAGGTTAATCTGAATTAATTTGGATTGACCTTGTGGCTTGGATGAATCTGGTTTAAGGTTCAATGTAGGTTGAACCAAAGCGGTTGGCTAAGTCTACTGTGACTTAACGATGGCTAAGTCTAATGTAGGTTAGACTTAGGATTTAAGTTTCATGTAGGTTGAACCTATGACTTTGATTAATTCTAATGTAAGTTAGACCTGATCAAATTTAAGGATTAAGTCAAATTTACGTAAGACTTATTCAAATAATTAAGTCAGATGAGAATTGGACCTAAAAGGATTAAGTTTAACTAAGTCTTATTTAGGTAAGACTTAATTAAGTAATCAGGTCTAATGAAGATTAGACTTAATTTGTGTTTTGGGTTTAATTAAGTTTTATTTGGGTAAAACTTAATTAGTTAATTAGGTCTAATAAAGATTAAACCTAGTTGGGGCTTAGGATTAATTAAGTTCAAATTTTGGTTGAACCTTTAGGTTTAACTTAGATTAACTTAGGCTCAATTTGGGTTGAACCTAAAGGTCTAATTTGATTTAGGTTCAATTTAGGTTGACCTAGGAGTTTAGGTTGAACCCAACATTTAGTTTGACTTAGGTTCAATTTAGGTTGACCTAGGAGTTTAGGTTGCTTAGGTTCAATTTGGGTTGAACATATGAGTTTAGGTTGACTTAGGTTCAATTTGGGTTGAACCTAAGAGTTTAGGTTGACTTAAGTTCAATTCAAGTTAAACCAAAGAATTTAGGTTGATTAATCTGATTTAAGTAAGGCTCAATGGATTAATTAGGTCTAATTTGATTAGACCTAATAAGGTTTGAAGTTAATTAAGCCTAATTTAAGTTAAGCTTAATAAATTAATTAGGTCTAATTTAGGTTAGATAGAATAAGGTTTAAGGTTAATTAAGCCTAATTAAGTTAGATTTAATAGATTAATTAGGTTTAATTTAGGTTAGACCTAATAAGGTTTAAGGTTAAGGTTAATTAATCTTAATTTAAGTAAGGCTTAATAGATTAATTTGATCTAATTTGGGTAAGACCTGATAAAGTTTAATTAAACCTAATTTGAGTAAGGTTAATAAATTAATTAGGTCTAATTTGGATTAGATCTAATTAAGTTTTAAGGTTAATTAAGACTACTTTAAGTAAGGCTTAAAGGGTTATTTAGGTCTAATGTAGTTTACACCTAATTAGAATTTAAGATGTAATTAAGCATAATTTAAGTAAGGCTTAAGGGATTAATTAGGTCTAATGGGGTTTAGAACTAATTAGGTTTTAGAGATTAATTAATCTTAATTTAAGTAAGGCTTAAGGAGTTAATTAGGTCTAATGTGGCTTAGACTTAATTAGGGTTTAAAGATGAGTTAGGTTAGGTTAGTTATGATCAGACTTAACATTCAAGACTAGGTTAGGTTAGTTATAAGTTTGGAATTGAGTCGATGGTGATTAAACTCAATATTTAAGATTTGGTTGGTTCTAACATGGTTAGGACCAACATATATGAATTTGGTTCAAATGTGTTTTGATTTGAGTCTAAGTTAATTAAACTCAATGCCTAAGGTTTAAGTTAGATCCATACCCACCATTGAAGGTCTAAGTTGGATACAAGTTGGTTGGACCAAACACCTCACCTAACCCAGGTGACCAAGGGTAATCCCATGGCTATAAGGGAGTAACCATGCAACTACTTCCTTGAACCAAGGTTAAAGATTAGCTTACACAAAATCTAGAAATAATTTTGGGCTAAAGTGTAAATTTCTAAATTTTACAAATTTACCTCTTAATCTCTAAATTTTCATTTAAATTTTTTAAAGAGTGGGAATTATTTTCAAATTTATCACCATGAATATTCTAACCAATTTCAACTTTATTTTCCAATTTTATGATTTTTTATAATTATTTTTAAAAATAATTAAAAATTTTGGTGAAAGTGGTCATTTTTATTTTATAATTTTTTCCTAATATTGGAACATTTAGAGGATATTTCCAAGGATGGAAGGAATGCCCCTTGTGAATTTCATATTTTTTGAGATTTTATTTAATTTTAAATATTTTAATTACTTCAGAGAGCATTTAATTAATTTAAAATTTAATATAAATCAATTATTATCAATTTTATTTCATTATTTATTTTCTTCTTAATCCAATGAGTTTAGGGATATTTTTGGTTTATTTTTATGATTTTTCTTCATAAAGTTATGATTTTTTAAAGGATTTATCAATTTCCTAGATTTATTTAAATAGGAAAATCCTATTTTGCTATTTATCTGAAGCGACACCAGCTCGATCATCGGCATTTCCGAATAGCTGCACTACATGTTTTTATTGGCGGAACATTTCCACATGCACATCAAAGGTAGCCACGATTCGGTGTTTCATTTGCAGTGTATTGGTTCGATTTAATCTCGACCGTCCATTTTCAATACACATAAATGGACGATTGGGTCATTGTCCCCACGAGACATTAACCCGAGAACCGTTGACATTCAAACCCTAAGATCTCCCTCATTTTTCAATGAAATATCTTAGGATTTGATCATATGGCTTCATCTACTCGAGACGAAGCCATCCATATGGTTAGTTAGGTGTATTGTACATATTTCCTCCATAAAATACTACAACTGAGAGGATTTTTAGGGTCCTTAGCCCAAGACATCGGTCTCAATGGGGGTTGATAGACACATTCATGGTGACCTTACAAAGCTTCCTCTGGATTCAATTTGGAATGAAGTCATGCATATGTATGTTCTTGGTGGAATGGTGGCTCGAATTCGACTTAAAGTAGGTTAGAGGCCTCGGGATGGCTAGATTTTGATTGGGGAAGTGTCGTGAGGACCTTAGGAAGATTTTGGGATGTTTAAGTTAAAGTTTTGACAAAGTTTAGTTTTGACTCGAAAATTGCCCTAGTTTTGGCCTAAGAAATTAGGGTTTATTTATGGATTTAAGGAGGTGAAAATGTGGGGGGTCATCTGTCTAAGGGATGGAGAGTAGTTTTGCTATCGAGTGCAAGAGAATTTGAGGGCTTGTTGACCTCATTTTTGAGGTCTTTCTTTTCCCTCTTTTTATAGCCTAGGATCTAGCCTTAGGATTTTCCTTTTTTGGACTCTCTTAGAGGACTAGACTGGGACCCACCGTATTTAGAAATTCGATCCATCTCCTCGCTCCTTGAAGTTTCATATGGACGGTTTCAAATCTTCGACATCCAATTGAATCGATTAAAAGCGGACGTATTGAAACTCTTGTTGAGTTCCTATAGGGATTTGAAAGCCATAGGTGGACCCCATTGTGCGTGACGTTTGACTTTTTGCTACGAGCAATATGTTTGACTATGGTTCTCGCTTAGGCGAAGACCGGTCATTAATTTGCTCGTTGTATGGCTCCGGTCGGGTCAAAATAATTTTATTTTGCCACATAACACGAATTTGAATTTAAATTGACTCGACAGTCAGCGAACTTGTCCGAACGGCCTCGGATGACGAAACGGACCACGCCGATGCATCCGGAATGTCAGTTTTAGCCGGGAAGGACATATAATTCAATAGGGTTTTGAATTGGATCAAATTTTGCATAAATTGACCAAATTGAGTGAAATAATAATATTAAAATAAAAAAATGACATTTCTTATAAAATAAAAAAAACTCACGCTTTCTTCATTCGTACCCTAGCCGAAACCCTTACTCCCTAACAGGAGGAACTCTCGAAGCTTCCTCCTCTTCTCGTGACAGGCTCGACCGGTTTTCTCTTCTTTTTGTGCCCTAACCGAGTCCCGGCCGCCGGTAGCCTTGCCGGTAGTTTTTCCTTAATGGATTTTCCCTCCCAAATGCATAAGGTAACATTCCTTCTTACTGATCTTGGCCGGTTTTCTTGCTTATGGTGGTGTTCTCGTCACCGTTTTGTCTCTCACCGCCGGTAAGTTTTCCCCCTTTGTTCGGCTATAAATACCCCTTGGGGAGAAGGGTTCAGGGCGATTTTTTTTTACGTGAGTTGGGGATTCTCAGTTGATTACTGTTTCCTAGCTTTTGAATTTTAGGAGATTTTCTGAAGGTAAGTCTTCTTCTTCTTCTTCTTCTTCTTCTTCTTTTCTTAGTCGATTCATGAAATATATATTCATATGGCTGGATTAGACAACTGAAGAAATGGGCTTAAACATAATATGTACAATATATGCCTACTGATTATTGTTGAAGTTGAAAAGATCTCATACTTTCTTATATTCTTGACGGCAAAAATAAAATTTACAAAAGATGGTTAATTTGGTATTTGATAGCAGAAATTCTGTTTCATTTTCTGTATTATGAAGTTCATTCTATTCCATGCATTTTCTTGATATTAAGTATTACAATTCTGTGGAAGTTTTGGATTAGACATTAAATATATTATATTCAGTGGAAATCTTTATAGCAATGATAAATGTTTATTCATGGAATTGGAGATGGTATTGATATAAAAAGCTGAAGGCAATAATGATTTGACTTAACCTTGGTCTCAAATTGATTCATAGTTTAAAAAAATAAAATAAAAAAAATATATGGATACTGTCCCATGAAATCTTTGTGATGATTAAATCTATATATCATGCTTGAATTGGTGAAAATATTGGTTCGGCTATATGAATTGTGCTTTATTAGCTAGGATTAGCGGAGCATCTTTAATTTTCTTTATCTATTTGAACATTTGAACATTATTATGAATAATTCTGGTTCTTTGTTAAGAAAACATTATTCTGCTTAAGCTCTAGCTCTAGTTCATGTAGACTTCTTGATTCATATTTGTTGGGGAGTCATTGACTCTCTACCATAACTTGGAAAATTGAAGTTCAAGAAGTTTAAAGGATTTTAAGATAAAGTTTATCTTATCATGAATTAATTGGATGCATTGAATATTGCAAGACTCTTGATCCACATAAAGAAAGATTTAAATGTGTAAATACAAATTTAAGTTAAGGGAGTTGAGAACCTTTTCTCTTGTTATTTAAAGAACTTGATTATTTGAATGCCAATTTGGAAATGACTTTATTTTTTTACCTGCTGAAGCTCACGGCTAAGCTTGTTTGCAGTGTTGGAGTATCATATTTTTTTTTCTCACTCCTGTTGCTGGAATTAAGTTTGATAACTTCCTTTGTATCAAACATATACTATTATCTCATAATTATATGTATATATATATATATATAAAAGCTTCAAGACAGTTGAGTAGTTAATTGAGCATTTGTTTCAAGTTGATGTTAACTATTCTAATAATGGCTGATCTTTTAATTTGATTGCTACAGTATACATTCCTATTATTCTACTATGAGCATTTATGATTTATGATATAAGGGGTACCTGCTTCTTTTATATTGATACATTTGGATATATTGTACAGACATGTAAATAATGAAATTTTTGCCTTTCTTTACTTATCCCTAGAAATTTACATACATACCACCCGATTCTTATGTATTTACATATCTAACACCTAAATTTTACTTTTCACATTTATACCACCCAAATATTTCATGTCATATCAAATTATTAAGTTATATGTATGTAAATACATGAGATTTAGGTGGTATGTTCAAAAACCTTTCTTGATGAATCAATTTGTAAATATGATATTTTTCTGGAATTTTGATGAAATAATGGCTGGTTGAAGCATTTAATGAATCATGGCTTAGTATTAAAGTATTTGGGCATGTAGTTTTCCAACTGCATGACCTCATTTGCAGATTTGTTTATATAGTTGGTGATATTTGATGCTTTGAAAGGCTTATTTCCATGCTGATGGGCTTTGTTTATTTTGTGATGGTTTTAATAGTTATTGTTAGATATTTATTTCAGACATTAACAATAAACTTCTCTAAAAAAAAAGCTGAGAAGTACATTCTCCTTATCAAAAATTATTTGAATGAGGGCTTATCTTGTGAAAATTGAAATTTTGTAATTTATCTTTTGTTTATATCAAATTGATGGGGTACATATGAAATATCAAAGTGGGCATATAGGTTGGAAATGCGAGATTAAGGCAATGATGCACAGACTTTAATAATCATGCTTTTATAGCTGAAACAAAATAAAATCAATACTCAATTTTAGATGCCCATTTTACCCTATAGTTTAGGTAGTTTTAATTCCTACCTTTAAGAAATTTGTGAACCAACAACAGATATTACAACAACAAACACTGCATTTGCACAATAACAGATACTATATTAATACATCAAATCAAATATCATACATATGACACATTACATCAAACATAACACACTACACATAACACACTACACATAATACACTACACACTATGCACTATTTATTACACATTACACATCACACATCACACATCACACACCATATACTACACATCAGATATTACACTCATAAGAATTCAGATACAAGTTCAGATACTACACATTGGTTCACTTATCGATTAAATGGTAGGGATTAGAATTGCCTACTCTAGGGTGATTTGCTGGTGACTTTATTTGAGATTGATACATAGACTTCAATACTTCAGGTTGCCTGTGGGATCGTGATATAAAAAGAAGTCTATAGACTGAGCCTATCCTCAAATAGAATTCTTATTCCCCCACTTTGATTTTTCATATATTTATAACTAAACTTAACTATGCAGATACTTATAGTTATTAGTTTGCTTTTGAGGCATTAACAGAGTTGGCCAGGTACACATTTTTTTTACTGCATAGCTTATTTACTTTATTTACTATATATTGTTATGCAGTCATTTCCTTTTCATTATTTCACATACTTACCCATACTCATGCTTTTAATTATTATTTCTCTTGCATACTTACATGTGACCCTAGGATAGGCCATTTAGGGCATGGTTTTTTTTTTCTATATTACACATGTCTACTTTAGTCACTTCTTCTCTTACATATTTTTATATACCCTTAGGATAGGTCGTTCGAGGCATGGTCTTCACTTCTCTTTTCCCTTTCTTCCTTTTCTCGAGACGAGACGATAGAGGATGAATGAAGAATTTTCGATCAGACTGTCGTAGATTTAAATAACACCCATAGGACGCCGAGGTCGTCGTTTGATACGACATAAATCCTCACACTTTTCTTTTAGGACTTAGTATGATTGTATATCGTACGATATAAGTCCTAAACTGTTTAGGATTCTGAGGTTGTCGTTTGGTACGACATAAATCCTCTCATATTTTTTAGGTCATTTACATATGACATGTAAATATAAATCCCAAATCATCTAAATAATTTGCAAGATTGAAACATGAACACGATTTCCCTTTCAAAGATATAAAGCCCAATCACAGGTTAGTTTGAGATGTCACTGAAGCTTCTTCAGTATCTTAGACATCTCTTACTCTTCACTCATTTGGATTCTAAAAATAACTGTTTCACATTGAACCTCTCCCATTTGATTTTTCTACAAGCAATCGTGGAAACCTAAACGTTGATATTCTTAAAGACGAAGCCCATGATCTTTATCGAGAGTTTTCTTAGGTGACTTCGGTTGCTTAAGATTTAATTAACTATAGGGGCTTGCTCCTATAGGGAATTAAGAACCCAGATTAATCTAAACCCTGTCTAATCTGTGTATTAGATAGGGAAATTTGTCGGCTATAAAATACGCAGGCCAAAATAGAGTCATAAGCTTTTAAGTTTAGATAGTTAAGCCTACTAACAAGTGGTACACTCATCTTTCGGGATGATGTGTCACTTGTAGTATCGTGCTCAACTATTTAAACTATTTGATATATGAGATCTATCTGGTCTCATTATTTTCGAAATAAAAATATATCATCATTTTAAAAATAAAAAAAATACTTTACCTATTACATTAAATTTAAATTTTAAAAATTTTTATTTTCATAAATAAAAAAAATGGCCGACAATTTCTGGCGACTCCGTTGGGGACTAATTCTTCTCTCTATTTTGGATCATGAGAATTTGTCTTCATACATCGATAGTGCGCTCATATCCCTAGTGGGTCAAACTATCATTCTTTCGTTGATGTGCTTCGCTCATTTCTTTCTTGAGTAAGTATTTTCAACTCCTTTTTGGTTCTAGAGCCACTGTTTAATCATCCTTAAACAGAGAGGCTCTAGAATCTTGAAATCCTGAAAGTGGGGTGGACCCCCAATAGGTGTGGTAGTTTAGAAGCGGTTCATCGAAGTGAGTTCGATGCGAGGTCTACTCACTCCAGATCACGACTGGGTCCTACACTAAATTTCACTCCCATAACTCTCCATTTAAACTTCAAGCGAAATAAAAATTCGTCAAAATTTTAAAAACAAAACAAAACATTTTAAAACATTGCAAGTACACAATAATAAAGCAAATCAGCAAAATTTGAAAAAAAAAATTTACATGAATAAATTTCGAAAGGATGCCCAGTTCATAAGACGAAATGCGCTAATTTTAGTACTTCTGTTGCAATCGCCTGAGATACTGTGCATACAACAAGGTAATCAGATACACTATAGAACGTTGTCTCGTCTCTAAAGATTAGCTTGAGAGGAACTACAAAAATGAGAACATAATGATCCCGAAAGGTTTATGAAAAAACCTGAAAGAGGTTCGATCAATATAACTTCGGCTGATCCAATTGTTCTGATTAATTCCTACACAAATGACAATAGATTGAACATAATTCGGGTGAAGGTTTTAAAGAAAAAGAGGGAAATACCTGACAAAGCAGTCATTCATTTCAGATAAGAGTTTGACAATACTGACATCAAGTTTGGAGATATTACTGTTGCTCTGTCTTTGAGAACTATAACGTCCGAAATGGTCTAGCCGATAAGTAGAATTTAACTTGAAGTCAACTTAGGACTTCCCACCCTTAAAGAAGGTGTTAGTTGAAAAAGACTTTCTTCGTTACTTCAAAGCTCGCTAAAACCATAAGAAGTACCCCAAGATGACTGACCGTTGTTACCCCTATCGGTCTAGTTGTCACTACACACGACATCGTTCCTTCCCAACTTAAAGGAAATGATGTTTAAATGGATGACGAGCCTATTACCGTAGAGGGTTTAACATTCTTAACAACGTCTTCTGTGTTCGAGATAGGATCTAGTTCAAGATCTGCGCCTCTGACCAGGACAGAGGAGAAAAAAGAATCGAAAGATTGGAAAGATCAAGAAAACAAAAGCTGCTGAACTGACTGCTGCTACAACCACCCCAGATAAGAAGGGAGAGGCTAGACTGCTTGAGACCTTCCCTCTTTTAGAAGGGAGCAGGTTTCATCTTTTGTCTGCCGCTCTCAATGAAGATGTTTCCATAATTGCTGCTATACTGCCACAACTTTCATCATACAATCGTCAAACAAAAGAAAAAGAATCAACGCCGCAACTTCAGATTCATACAGTTTTTGAAAGGTTGGCAAGAAAAGAACAGTGTTCCGTCACTGAGATCTTTAACAGGATGGGGTGTTTCATACCACCAAGAATGAAGTCCCAAATATTGCAAAAGTACAACTTTGTTACACAATCTACCAGAAGGGTTACAAGAGAAGAAGGTTTGCCTCTGCGAACCTCCCATAAGTTCCATTCAGATAATCGTCATGTTAACATTGGTTCTACCATCACCAATCCACCACCGCTAAGGGTTCCTGCTAAGCAACATCTGGGAACTCATGTTTCTTCCACCTTTGTTGTTTCTTTAGGGTCCGTGGGATGAAGGCTAATTAAGTCCCGCCTCGGATCAAGGGTGATCCTACCAATTGTACAGGAAAATTCCTCACCTCATGTAGAAAGGTTAAATAATAATGAGAAGGTACTTACTGATGTGTCTGGTTCGTGCGCTGGGGGGCTCACCATCTCTCGGTGTGTAGATGCCACTAATAAGTCTTCAGGACCTAAAACATTTACATTCGAGAGAATGGTGTGGTGACCCAGGGTTGCTAAATCAACACTCACAAAGATACCTGAAATTAAGGATGTTGGAAAAGACCCTAAAGGTGATGATTTACCAACAAAGATTGCTTTTATTTCAGAACCTATTCCAGAAAATGTCATTTGTCAATCGTCACCTGCTAAGGAAGTTCAATTGAAACTAAGTCAGACATGTTAAGAGAAGACATCAAACAGTTATCTGAAGCAAGAAAGGATAAGCTAGACAATGAAGAAGACTTGACTGATTATATGGATTAAGTTTTTGCAGAAATAAATGTTGTTGAAACTAGAGCATCCTCGACTTTACGAGAAGCTCTGATACTAGCTGAAGAAAATGTTACTGAAACAATGCAAAGGATTATTACTTTGTTTTCAAAGACTGGTTAGAATACAATCTCAAGAATGGGAGCATAGCGATCCTGAGAGAGTATCTGAAAGAACCTGAAATAGGTTCGGTCAATATGATTTCAGTTGATCCAATTGTTCCAAGTAACTTCGATGAATGAAATATTGGCTGAGTAAAGTCTTTGAAGTAAATTTGAGCAAGATTCAAACTTCTTCAGTGCAGTCTATGGTACAGAGTTTGAAACCTCTTACTTATTGAGGGATGGCAGGTTTCATCTTTGGATTACTACCGTTGATGAGAAAGAGATATCAACAAGATTTTTGTTACTTTGGCCCGTCCCTCCCACCACGATGGAAATAAGAAAGGAAAGAAACATGCCGTTGTCCAGAATTCATTCGACATTGGAAAAGCTTATCCAAAAGGAAATGTGTTGTGTTACTCAAATTCTACAGATAATTTAAGATCAAGATTTTTGAAACAAGAAGAAATTGACTGAGATGTCCAAAGTTTAATCAGGAGAAAGAAATGACGCAAGATAAATATTTTGGTGTTTGGTAAGACTATGATTTTAGGGGAGAATGAAATTGATATTCTAATAATTGGGTCCTTCACTTTAAGGAATTCGGACTGGGTCCTAAGTAAATTTCAAAATAATATATTGTGCTTAAAATACGAGTAATTGACTTGGGATATCACCGGTCTTTTAATATCCCGCCAATTGATTGGGTCCTGACTTTTGATTGGACTATAATATCTCAGAATTCATATTAAGCAACATTTTAAAATTATTAATTAAGGGAGTCCAGACATTCAAAATCCTTAATCAAAGATATGCTCTACCAGATATAGTACTCTCAAAAAAAAAAAAGAAGAAAAAAGGGAAACATGGAGAGTTAATTTATATAGGCTAGTAAATTATGTGAGAGTTAATTTATATTGGCTAGTAAATTATGTGAAAAGAAGTTTCCCTGAGAAGAAACTTGAGGTGAGCATATAATTAAAAAAATTGGTGTCTGAATTCTCCTTTAATTAATAAAATTTGGAGAACCATCTTAATAAAATTCTTCTAATATTATGTTCAGGAAAATAGTCAAGTGATCATGGTCTTCTTGGTTGGCTATTAACTGGCCCCGAAATATCTTTAAGAAAATGAAAAATATTTTAATCGCATGAGCAAAATTTTGAATCTGCTTAGGTCCAGAAAAAAAGAATTAAAGAAAGGGCTGTTTTATTAGCAATTAATGGAAATTCGAGCCTGATGTCATGGAATTCAATACCCAGAGAATTCAACTCAAACTTCAACACAAGAACGTCATAATGTTCTTCCAAAAAAACATGGATAATTTGTGCTGAAATTAGTAATAAAAGAATGACATCCACTACAACGGAGCTATAAATTTACAATCTTCTATGTCAAGCAGAAGTGCAAGAAATCGTCAAAGGAGTACACTCAGGGTTGTATGCTACTCACCAATTGGGTCTGAAGATGAAAATTAAAGTCGCAAAGTTTGAATACTACTGTTCAATAAAAATGACAGATTGCATGAATATTTCTAAGAATTGATACATGGAGCGGTCTTACATCAACCCCCAAATGTGCACCACCCGACGGCCGCGTTGTGGCTGTTTGAGTGTTGGGGCATAGATGTGGTTGGTACTATAGATCCTCCATCTTCAAAAGGACACCAGTTCATCCTCGTAGTTACCAATTATTTTTAAAATGGGCAGATATTGTACCGCTCAGAGAAGTGAAAGCACACCACGCGCTACAGTTCTTTAAAAATCAAGACGTCTATTGCTTTGGTGTACCACGCAGGATAATTTCGGACAACAAGTCCACATTCAAAAGCATCAAGATCAATAATTTCATTTGAAGACACGGTATTGATTGGGGATACTCTAAAATTTACTACGAGGCTGGCCAAGGCTTTTAATAAGACTCTCGTCCAAATTCAAAGAAAAATTTGAATAAAAAAGAGAAAGATGAATTAGCACGATCAGTTATTAGAAGCCTCATGGGCCTATGGAACGACATTCAGAATTCCAACTCAGTCTACACCTTATTACCTTTTGTATGGGTCCGAGACCGTTCCTCTACTGGAAATGCAACTCCCTCCCTTCAGATCGGCAGTAGCAAACAAATTCACAACATAAGATAACACCAAATTCCAGCTTGAAGAATTACAAAATCTCAAAGGAACATGAATGTCTGCATAACAAAGTTTGGAGCTTTAACAGGCCAAGGTGATACAAACTCTGATAAAATGTTTCTCCCAAATACTTTTAAAATCGGTGTTCTAGTTCTTGTTCTCAAGCGTCCTATTCTTGCATGCCGCAAGATAGGAGTGGGTATTACCAGCTCTTGAATTATCAAGGCAAAAGATCGATGTTGCTGATAAACAGATGTTACTTGAAGAAGTACTATGCATCGTGATGTTTTAAAGAATGAATTTTAGAAATAAAATATTGTTCTTAGAAGCACCAATGTTGCGCTTGTTTAAAACTGGGTCCAAATCCTAAAAAATAAAAAAAATGAAAAACTCACAAAACTCAAATCAAAATAAATAATAAAAGAACATACATTAAACCACAATAAAGATAAACTCAACATTAAATCAAATAAGATAAAAAAAATCAAATAAATTCACAATATTCTTCACAAAATTATAAAAATCTACATTGCAAATCACTTCACACACATTCTCACAGAGTTTCACACTATAATCACCATAAATTTTCATAAAATTTAACAATTTCCACATCTTTATAAATTTTCACATTTCACAGAATTTCACAAAATCTTCAAATTACACAAATTTTCACAATTATACCAATTTCCCACAAATTTCACATTTTCATAAATTTTCACATTCCACAAATTTCACAATTCACACAATATTCAACACTACATCTCTACACAATTCACATATAATTTACACACAAATCATCACATTCCTACATAATTTACACAATACATCATATTTCTTTCGGGGTCAGTATCTATATTCTGATTCCCATCCTTCTAGATCGGTACCCATATTCTGATTCTCATTCTGAGGCTGGTACCCATATTCCAGTTCTCATCTCGGGGTCAGTACCTATATTCTGATTCCCTTCTTTCGAGATCGGTACCCATATTCCGATTCTCATTTCGAGGCTGGTACCCATATTCCAGTTCTCATCTCGGGGTCGATACCTATATTCCGATTCCCTTTATTTGAGATCGCACCCATATTCTGATTCTCATTCCTAGGCTGGTACCCATATTCCAGTTCTCATCTCGGGGTCAGTACCTATAATCTGATTCCCTTCTTTCGAGATCGGTACCCATATTCCTATTCTCATTCCGAGGCTGGTACCCATATTCCAGTTCTCATTTCGGGGTCAATACCTATATTTTGATTCCCATCCAGCATACATATGATTTATACATATTGTTTATACATTTTATTTATACATATTGTTTATACATATTTGTTTGGATAGGCTTAGTCCTATTCCTTCTCAGCATACATTCATATTGCTTTGGGATAGGTTTTATCCTAATCTTTCCTCAGCACATCCTCTGGATCAGAGCCATACTTCTGAATCCTTTCTCTGCACATACTTTGGAAATCAATATTTAAATTTTGAAAATTCAAATTCACAGCGATAAATTGAAGGTACACCTGCTAATCCCCAGCTGGAACGTAACTTCACTTCAACTCTAATTCGATCTTTGATTTGTTTCAAGTATGGTTACTTGAACATTCATTTGTGATTGGGTTGATCATTTCGGTCAATGCCAATAGGCGCGGCGTGCTTGTACATCACACCACACCTATTAGGGGTCCATTTGTTGACCTCATTTTTGAGGTCTTTCTTTTCCCTCTCTTTATAGCCTAGGATCTAGCCTTAGGATTTTTCTATTTTGGACTCTCTTAGAGGACTAGACTGGGACCCACCATATTTAGAAATTCAAGCCATCTCCTCGCTCCTAGAAGTTTCATATGGACGGTTTCAAATCTTCGACATCCAATTGAATCGATTAAAAGCCGACGTATTGAAACTCTTGTTGAGTTCCTATAGGGATTTGAAAGCCATAGGTGGACCCCATTGTGCGCGACGTTTGACTTTTTGCTACGAGCAATATGTTTGACTATGGTTCTCGCTTAGGCGAAGATTGGTCATTAATTTGCTCGTTGTATGGCTCCGGTCGGGTCAAAATAATTTTATTTTGACACATAACACGAATTTGAATTTAAATTGACTCGACAGTCGGCGAACTTGTCTGAACGGCCCCGGATGACGAAACGGACCACGCCGATGCGTCAGGAACGTCGCTTTTAGCCGGGAAGGACATATAATTCAATAAGGTTTCGAATTGGATCAAATTTTGCATAAATTGACGAAATTGAGTAAAATAATAATATTAAAATAAAAAAATGACATTTCTTATAAAATAAAAAAAACTCACGCTTTCTTCCTTCGTACCCTAGCCGAAACCCTTACTCCCTAACAGGCGGAACTCTCGAAGCTTCCTCCTCTTCTCGTGACAGGCTCGGCCGGTTTTCTCTTCTTTTTGTTATCGGCATATTTTTAGGTTAAAGTGTTGTATTTTGAAAAGGGGTCGCCCAACAGAAATTGTAGGCGAATTTTTAATTTAATTTAAATAAATAATTTGAAAAGTAGTATTTGATTTTGAAAAATAATTTTTTAAATTTGAAGATTTTAAGATATGAAATCAAACTGATCTCACGTTCCGAATAGTTTATATAAACGAGCACCGCACCACAAACCGTGTATCTATCCCGAAGAATAGACACACTGCTTGATGATGGGGCTCGATTAAATAAACTAAGAGATTTGTGACATCCGTTTGGTCTGCGAACCAATTTTATAGGCCGACAAATTCCCCTGTTTAATATGAAAACATTAAACAGGGTTTATATTATCTGGGTTCTTAAAACTCCCTATAAGGGCAAGCCCCTATAGTTAATTACATCTTAAGTGACGGGAATCACCTAAGAAAACTCTCGATAATAATCAGTAGTTCTGCTCTCAAGAATTTCAAAGTTTAAGTTTTCAAGGGATTGAATTTTGGAATTTCAATAGGGAATGGATCAAATTTAGAACATTTTATTTTGGGAATTCAAAGGAAGAAAGGTAGGAGAAATCACGGATTCGAAGCGAACTTCGGTAATTTCCCGACTATCCTATTGTTTGGCTTGGATTTAGGAAAGTCCTAATATTTATTTAATGTTTTGATCTTGCCAATTTTAATTAATTAGGACTTATATTCGTATGATAAAATCATACAAATAGCCTCGAAGATGTGAGAGTTTATGTCGTATCGGATGACTACCTCGGAATCCTAAGACCGGTTAGGGCTTAATTTGCAATGCAAATGCCTAACGAAGAGTTGAGGATTTATGTTGCACTAGGCAAACTACCTCGAAGTCCTATGGCTTGATTATTTAATTCTAAGAAAGTTTTGTCGAAGTAGACTCGAGTTTTGTCGATGACGATGGCCGTGCCGCACACCATGCTCCGAGCTCCTTGTTGTTGCAGGGTTTAGTTTTAGAAGTCATAAATCGAGAGATGAAAGAAGTATTCTGGTTTAGAGAAAGTCTTAATTTCCAAGTATATTTTTTTATATTTTTTTATGTTTTAATTAAAACAAATCTTAAAGTTGATTATAACAACACGCTAAGATCCCACTGCTCCATCCTTCCGCATCGTTATTTTTATCGGATTCACTTAGTCCAGATGAATTTGCTAAACTCAACTGAATGAGTTCCACACTTTCATTTAGACCGAGGGAAATCCCGTTAGCAACACGTAGGTTACATCATCCGTGGTATTCCCGATCATCCAACAATATGTTTTAATTTAGTTGTAGTTGTAGTTTTGTGGTTTTGTTTGTGATTAAATTTTGAGTTATTTTATATTTTGAAATGTTGTGGCGGTGAATTTTATCTTGTAATGTCTTTTAATTTAGTTTTGGTTTCGGTTTTAGGAGCTATCCTAAAGGTGTGGGTTTTCATGCAACGGTTGTTTATCATGCAAGAAAAGTAAGTGCGATGTGATTAAATAAATTGCAATAAGGTAAATTGCAATAAAATAAAAGCGTACCCGGAGGGTCTTCCCGTCATCCCAAGCTGCACTTAAAACACAATTAGAATATTTAAGCATTTAAAGCAAGTTCCTAGGTAAAGCTAAGGGAAGGGTTATGGTTTTCTACCAAGGTCCTACTCCTATAGCTAGTCATCTCCTATGACGTCTAGTGTTCTGTATTTTGGTTTGAGGACGATTTCCTTCATCGAAGAACAATTAAGTTCAATTGTTCTTATAAACATCCTATCATATCGAGGAAGTGCTTAAGACGAATCTTAAACATCTTTTCAATATTTCTAGGATTATTTTAAGTCCAAGAGAATTTAATTATACAAATGAATTAATCGTCCGGGAGTTCAAGTTTTGTTATCTTGCTCAAATAACTAGTACATTTGAATATCCTATAAGTGAAGTAACACTTCACTTAATACTCCATTCAGGAGTTATGACAACAAAAGCTTTCGAGGGCAAATTGATGTTCAAGTGATTTATGATTTAATTTAATTTCAGTTAATGGATTTAAGTTTGGAATAGTGTTCAAGTTATTTTTTAGATTTATTCTTGAATTCTTTATGTCTTAGGTGATGTTATTTTTAATTCAATTTAACTTTAATTTAATTTAATTTGGTTTAGTTTTGATTTTAATTTAATTTAACTTGATTTTAATTTTAACTTGATTCTATTATTTAATTTAATTTAATTCAATTTAATTTGATATGATTTAATTTAATTTAATTTAATTTAATTTAATTTAATTTAATTTAATTTAATTTAATTTAATTTAATATGTTTTAATTTAATTTAATTTAATTTAATTTAATTTAATTTAAATTTTAATTTGATTTTATTATTTTTTTTAATTTTAATTTAATAATTTATTTTAAAAGGGTTTAATTTAAATAATTTAATTTTAATTCAATTTAATGATTAAGTCTTTTAGCATTTTAAATCTTAAATTTGAATTATCATTTTAATTAGGAATTAAATATTATTGAGATGATTAATTTAGGGATTCTTAAATTAAAGAACAAATTTCTTCCTAATAACATCCCTATTTTAATAATTCCAATTTTATTATTCTTCCAAATTTAATCAATTATTTAATTAAAGTTCATTTCAATTATTTTTAAATTGTTTAATAGGTTTCTACCCTTTAATTATTTAAATTTCAATCATCCAAGTCAGATTAGGATCAAATATTTTACTCTTTAATTTTATTAAACCTAAAGTTTTAATTAAGGGTTAAAATTTTAATTACCATTTTGCCCTTCAAGCTTAATAATTTCATAACTCACTAAATTGAGCTTAAATGAACTTGAAATTTTTATGTGACTTCACTCATATGTCAATAAAGACATGAGAGGAGAAAATGTGATTTTTCTGTATTTAATTTATTTATGTAATTATTTTTGGTGGAAAATAGGGATTTCCAAGGAAAATTTAATAATATGACCAAAGGAAAGTTTCTGTCCTTAAGAAAACTATGAGACATTCCTAATGACCAGAGGACCACTTGGACCAATTTTGGTGATTTTTTGAATTATATTATTTTTATTATAATTATTTTGAGTTTTGGAGTATTAATTAATTTAAAAATAAAATAAAGTTTGAAAAATGAATTTTATATTTTTCAAAAATCTTTCTGATATCAAGGAAATTAGAGAATCGATTTTGTAATTTTCTGATTTTTCTTTGATTTATTAGAATTATTTTAATGGAAATGCTAGAAAATACACTTTTTATTTATTTTAAAATTACCCTAGGGCTTTAAAATTTAATAACTCATCATAGGGACTTAAGAAAAATATGGGGTTTGTTCCTAAGTGATTAAAATTCAAAATGTGACATTTTGGTGAATTTTATTATTTTTGTGAATTTTATTATTTTTTAATTATTAAAATATTAAAATAATACAAAAAAATCAACTTTTTTAGAAAATTGAAATTTTAATTTTTTTAAATTCCCCTAATATCAGAGAGGCTCCAAAACCAATTTGGTGAATTTTTGAAAAGTATTTTGAAAGTTATGAATTTTTAAAGTTTAAATTGGCTAAATGGCTTAATCAACCCATTTAGTAGAGGCTAACCAAGTCAATTGACTTCAAATTTTTATGGTGGGTTCCTCTGATCCCGAAGGTCAGTGGAGAATTGATTTCAAGTCAATTTGATGCATGATTAGCTCTAATTAATTAAAGACCTATTTTGGGTGTTTAAGCCAATTAGGGTTATTCCAAGTGAATTAATTCAAAACCTATTTTTCCTAGGGTCCTCTGATCATGAGAAACATCACCAAATTTTCCTAGAATTTATTTCACAACATGCTAATTATTGGATTTAAAATACTCAAAACAAGTAACATGAATTTGAAAAATCAATAACTTCTCATAGGGATGGCCTCCGACTTTGGAAAATTCAGGGAATGTTCCCAAATTCGGAGGCTTCAAAAGCCCTATGGTCTCATGCCATGGTGAATTTCCTATATGCATGGAGAATTAAAACAATGCAGAGGGTAAATAAATCATTAAAAATAAAATACTTAATGAAATTAAATGATTTCTTTTCCACATTATTCTCCTCTCGTTCACCGAGCAAGAGAGTATTTTTATTTTATTTTTCCGATTTTTCTACACAAAGTTATGCATTTTTGAAGTTTAGGGAATTAAATAAATAAGAAAATACCCTAATTTTCTATTCGAGCGACGCGGCGCCGGCTCAGCCTCGGCGGCTCCGAACGCACACGCGTCGCCTTCGATTCGGCGCCGCCATCCAACTCGGCGCTCCGGGGCCCGCCGTATCGTTCCGTCTCCTCATCCGGCGCGATCTCGGCCGTCCGTCCGCGCGTGTATTAAATGAACGGCATCCGTTCATCGTCCCCAAGCCTCCTAACCCGAGAACCGTCCACACTAAATCCCTAATATCTCACTCAATACTTAACGGATTTTCGTGTTCTTGTGCTTCTATGGATTCGTCTTGAAGAGACGAACACATCTATACGGTGATCATGCATTGAAATTAAAGCATTTGAAATGAAGAATCTCCGGAAGCTCGGGATAAAGAGTTAGCTCATACCTTTGCTCGAGAGAAGTGTGGCTTCGATCCGAGGGTTGTGTCACCTTCGATTGGATCCCAGTGAAGCTCCGGATGAAGTCTCCTGGTCCGGTGAATTGCCTAGGTATGATTTCGACCAAGCCCGATCACAAAGCTTGGAGTCCGGAACGGATGGGTGGCACCGGAGAGGGGCTTTTCTCGGTGGACTTCTTCCTTGGTCCGAGTGAAGGTGTAGGACCAATCGATTTGAGGATTGATCCACTGTGGAGAAGTGTCCCGGTTTTGGGTGGAATTTTGGGTCGAGAAATTGGGCTCCGTTGGTGGGGATTAGGGCAAATTGCACTGGGGATCAACTCGCTCTAAGAGTGATGCGGAGCAATTTTGGCGAGTTTCGGTAAGGTCCGGTTCGAGCACCTCTCATGGCCGAGAGGGGGTGGTGTTTAAATAGGAGAGGGTGGAGGGCCTCCCGGGGGAGTTAGGGCTTGGGATCGATCTGCTCTTGGCAAGAGAAGAACAGCTACAATGGCCGCTGGGGATGGGGCGGCTCGGCAGGTGAGAATTCCAAGTTTGGGCTCACATGTGAGCTCTCGGCACGGTGGTTTCCGGCGGCTGTGGTGGCTGGCCGGCCGAGTCGAGTCACCCTCGAGGTCGGGGAGGTCGGAGTCAGGGCTTAGTGCGATCAATTGGCCATGAACATGTGTAAAGTGCTTGGATCGAAATGGCATGGGGACATGGCTAATCTTGGCTAGGTTTGGTCAACCCATTTGTTTGGGTGGGTTCACCTCCCCATGGTTGGCCTTGGGTGAGAAAATCAGTTAAGTTAGCTGTTCAAAAGGTGGTGATGTCCTTATCCAAGAATTTTTGGATTAAATCTTGGTTAAGGGGTATCATGGGTGAGGTTAAAGACTTTTAGGGATTAAGGAAAGCTCCCCCTCTTCTTACTCAATGTGGTATGGTCACATGTCAAACAACTCACATTGCTTACATGTGGCTTAAGAATGGCTTCATGGCTCACCTTTGGCTTGGGGAAAAGCCAAGTCAATTTCATGGAAATGGGTTTAAGAAAATTTTGGCATTTTGATGGGAATTTGTATGGAACTTAATTTCTAATGGCTTCATGATGAGTTTTGAAACTTAGGGATTGATTTAATTGAGAATATGGTGTAGAGCAATTGTCATATGGGTTTTGGATTGATTTTGGCCCTTTGGATTTTGGTGGAGATGGGCTTTAGGAAGGTTTCATGTAAGTGGGCTTTTAAGTTTCAAAATGGGCTTTTGGGTGGAGATTTTTGCAAAGGGCCATGCCAAATAAATGTTGGGTTTGATTTAAGAGTGTGTCATGAGTGATTTAAAGCAAATTTGGGGTGGTTTGGGTTTGAATTGGGTTGGATTTGGGTTTCTTTGGTGAATGGGCCAATATAGGTCAAATTGGGCTAACTTGGGCCAATGTTGGGCTAGGGTTGAAATTGATGTAAAATAAATGTTGGGAAATGTTTATGGGAGTGTTTCAAAGAGGTTTTGGCTTTGGTTAGGTTTTGATTTTGGGGTTTGGGCTTATTTGGGTTAGGTTTGGGTTTAGGTCAAAATTGGGCCTTTTAGCTTTGAGTTGAATTTGAGTGGGGTTTGGGTCTAAATTTTGGGCAAATAATGTTAGTGTTTTGTTTGTGGGAATGTTAAGGAAGGTTTAGAAAAGATTTGGGGTTAATTGGAGTTGAATTGGGTGAGTTTGAGCTAGGTTTGGGTCATGGGTCCAAATTGGGCTTTAAGGCCAAAAGTGAAATTGGATCCAAATGTCAATCAAATTGGGCTTGGATTTGGTCTAGATTGGTGTTGGGGATGTTGAATTGAAGTTTAGAATTGAATTGGACCAGAATTTGGGTCAATTGGGTAGGTTTGGTTTGACATTGGGTTCACATTGGGTTAAAAATGGGTCAAATTGGGGATTTTGATAAAAGTGGGGTAAATTGACAAACTTGGCCCATGGTGTAGTTGAACAAAATGAAATTGGGAATATTTGGCTTTTCTGGAATTTTCTGGGAATTTTCTGAATTTTTTGGATTTTTTGGCTAAGAGGGGCATTTTGGGTATTTGGAGGGAATTGAGCGGTATTTTTGGAATTTTTGGTATTTTTGGCTATGAATGATCAATTTGAGTAATGTGGGAATGTTTGGGATTGTTTTTGAGGAATTTTGGGTAATTTAGGTGATTTTGCAAATTTTGGGTGGTTTCAAGGGTTTTGGGTAGGCTAAGCGGGTGTAGGGTCCCGGGGTCAAAAATTGAAAATTTGCAAAATTGAAGATTAGGTGAATGTAAGTGGAATGAAATCATTTTGGTTGTGCCATGAAGCCATATCAAGCCCACATGAGCCATGAAGGGACTCATTTGAGACATCCACTATGTTGTTCCTAACCCTCTTGCGAGGCTTAGGGGTTAAGGACCATCCATGTGAATCACCTTTATGAGTTAGGAGATCAAGTTGGGTATGGGTGTGGTTTTAGGAGGTGTGTGAAAGTGTAGTGTATAAAGTTAGTGTATGTGTAAATCAGCCCTCACCAGACCAGGCTACCCAGGGCAGTCCTAAGGCCAAAGAGTCCTATAGGAACTCATCCTTTAAACTTGCACATTTGATTTCAACCCTCTAGGTGATTCGGGGTCTACGATCAAGTTTGTGGAGTTTGCGGGGAGTTAAGAAGTGGTTTGAAATTTCTAAAGGGTGGGTTCCACTTCTAGTCCTCTAAGATTAGTCAAAGGAAAAGCCTATGGCTAGATCCTAAGTACTAAAGAGAAGAAGAGGAGACCTCATCAAAAAATGAGGTCAACAAATGGACCCCCAATAGGTGTGGTGTGCTAACCCAGCACACCGCGCGTATTGGCGTTGACCGAAGCGATTAACAAAACTAACACAGAAGTCCAAGTGACAAACTTAGGACCGAGTAGGAGAGTTTCCGCTGAGGAGTGTCAAGTATCTATCTGAGACTGGAGATTCCTGAACTCTCGCTGGGGAAAGGAAAAGGAGGTGAATCCCAAATCACATGATCTGGGGGACTTTTGATTTAAATTTCATTTTGTTTCATTTTAAGCTTTGATGTGTGAGCTTAGATTTCAATTTGGAGTTTCAATTTAGATTGAAGTTTGTTAAAATTAATTTGAAGGGATTTGAACTTGAAATGAAAATTGGAATTTTGTGGTTTTAGATGTAACATCTTCAACCTCAAAAGAAAATTGGATTGATTGGATTTGAATCATTACAATGAGGAGAGTTCTCAGAGCAATGCGGTATCGGATGTAAAATCCTTAACCTCAAGAGCTTGATTTGGTGTGCTTCATTGCAATAGGGAGAGAACCTAAAACAATGCGGTATTGGATGTAAAATCCTTAACCTCAAAAGTTTGATTTTGATGTATTTCATTGCGATAGGGAAAGAACCTAAAGCAATGCAGTCTCGGATGTAAAATCCTCAACCTCAAGAATTTGATTTTGATGTATTTCATTGCGATAGGGAAAGAACCTAAAGCGATGCGGTATCGGATGTAAAATCCTCGACCCCAAAAGCTTGAATTTTGATGTATTTCATTGCGATAGGGAAAGAATCCTAAAGCGATGCGGTCTCGGATGTAAAATCCTCGACCCCAAAAGTTTGAATTTGATGTATTTCATTGCGATAGGGAAAGAATCCTAAAACGATGCGGTCTCGGATGTAAAATCCTCGGCCCAAAAGTTTGAATTTGATGTATTTTATTGCGATAGGGAAAGAATCCTAAAGCAATGCGGTCTCGGATGTAAAATCCTCGACCCCAAAAGCTTGAATTTGATGTATTTCATTGCGATAGGTAAAGAATCCTAAAGCGATGCGGTCTCGGATGTAAAATCCTCGACCCCAAAAGTTTGAATTTGATGTATTTCATTGCGATAGGTAAAGAATCCTATAGCTATGCAGTCTCGGATGTAAAATCCTCAACCCCAAAAGTTTGATTTTGATGTATTTCATTGCGATAGGTAAAGAATCCTAAAGCAATGCAGTCTCGGATATAAAATCCTCAACCCCAAAAGTTTGATTTTGATGGTAATTGATTTTGCAAAGATTTGTAGTGTTGATTTGAAAAGTATGGAATTTTGGTGTTTTGAGAATTTCATGAAAGTTGTAAAAGACTTTCATGGAAAGAAATAGATTAGGAGGGAATATGTAGATGCTACATATCCCATGCAAAAGAGTTGATCGAAAGTTGCTGGTTTGGATTGGATACAATTCCTTGCCACTAGATTCGAATCGAAAACCTCGTGGCTCCATGTCAATGGAATCGACCGCTTCCATCCCAGACAAAGGAGAGAGTAGAACGGATTGGATTTCAGATTTGGAAGGTTGAGTTTGAATTCGATTGAGATTTGATTTGAGATTTGGAAAGATCGAATTTGAAATTTGATTGGGATTTGATTTGGGCATCTGGAAGATCGAATTTGAATTTGATTTAAAATTTGTGCTCATTTTGTTTGTCCTTTAACGATTCAAATTTTATTTTATCGTGAATTTAGAGTTCATCATCATTTTTTTTATTTAGATTTTTAAGGAAAGTTATCTTTCATTCTTTTTTTTTGTTTCTTTTCTGTTCTTTGTTCGAAGTTCATTTAACTTTAATGGCGTTCCTCAGTCAACTTGCACAAAGGAGGTGAAGGCCAAAAATGTGACATGGTCACTTTCATTCCAATCATGTTGAAGATATATCATACAACTCGATCTGGAATACATCTCATACAATCCATGTAGACTCAAAACGGACTATGTATGATCTTTGTCGATCCATCCAAAAAGGCATCTGTCAAAAATCCATGTCTGAATAGTGAGGTATATGGTCAATAACATCACCTTCGAGGCCATCCTTGGCAAGGATGCCGTATGGATGTACGTTGGAGGTGTGATACTTTCCATGTAACTCGCGGCTCGTAAGGCCGGAGGCTTTCTAGCTCGGGTCCGGTTGGAAGTGGTAAGGTGTCTTCTCGTCGTCCATCCTTACGAAAGTAACGAGATCCGTTTCACTGGTACTCCTGGTATGCAATGTTTAGCGACATCTGCTCCGTTGCCTTTCAGTATCATGACGGAACCTACCGGTAATGGTATCTTTACTGGCCCTCGGAACTCATCCGGGCCTGCTATCCGGAGGTCAGATCTGAACATGATATTACACTCGTTCAAAAAGAAACTGTGCGAAAGGTCGACAAAGTCGTGGTGATGCTATGTGTGGGGGTATGCGGTCACCCTTCTTATAAATGTTAATGATGCAAGCTGTTGGGTATGCAATCTGGCGCGGTACCCTCCATGCTATCATTCTTTTTACCATCCTTTTGATGACTAATGGCATTGGATCCACCGGCCATGACGGAGTATTCCCGGTGGGTTTCCCTTCCTGTCTTCCGCGTAGTTGTAGCGACACCCACCTTGTATGGTAATTCTACCTTTCCACGGCATCCATCTCCGGGGTTCCGAGTAAGTGTTTTCTCTTAGGCGGCCCGCTCGGCCCATTCTTTTCAAATCCCGGATGCAATCCACGATTTGTTGTTGTTCGCGCTCCGAGAACAAGTCTGTATGTAACTCGAGGCCCTCTAGTATATTGATCCTCCTGCCTCTGATTCTCTCGAAGTATTCAAAAGTTTTCTTCTCGACATTCTGCATCCTTTATAGCTCGTATTCTGGAATGATTTGCAAATGGCGAGGCACGAGTGACGTATTGTGGGATATATGGCTCAATCCCTTCACGTTCTCCTCGCATACCTCGGCTCCTCGGGGATGGTGTCCGTCGGGACATCCTCCGGGGTTGCTTCTGCAACAAGGTTATGCATTACCGGTGGCTTTGTCTGGTGGCGTTGTAGCCTTCTCTCTTCTGTTCTTCTTAAGATTTCCCTGGTCTCTTCTGTTATCCTCGGAGCTGACCTCCTTTCTTCAGGTCCTTGGTGAACTGGTGTCCTTGAAGTGTATGTACTGGCAGTAGCAGCTGCCTCGTCGCGCTGGTCCGCTGCTAGTTTAGTTAACATCTTGCGGATACGACGATTTTTGTTTCTTTCGTTGAGTTCGTCGTGAGAGTAGCTCTTCGTACTTCTCGAGTTTCGTGGGCGCGGCGCTGACAAGCTCGCCCTCTCGTCGTAGCGACTACGGATTTGATTCTCTTGTCTTCTTCGGTGTTTGTTTTCCTTTTCTTCTGCTTTGGATTGGTGGCTTGGGCCACCCACTTTCATTCTTGTCCGACTGGGCGGTTCCTCTCGGTCAGTCGGGACCCGATCACTTTCCTCGTATTGCGAGCGCTGCGGTGCGAAGTCCGAGTCGATCTCGATTATCGCTCCATCTTTCACCCTCTTTTCGTCGAGTGCGAGGCTTACGCCATTTCTAAAGTTCGGGACCAACCGCCCGCTCGACATTTCCTGCGAAAAGACAAGGAAAAGGATCGGGGGCGTACTAAGAACAAGAACATTAAGAAAATGTTTATTAAAGACGAGTTTTTTTATTCCTTTTATATTTTTAAATTCAACGGGAATGAAGTGGGATAAAATTAGGAAAGAGATTTTGATTTGGAAAAGAAAACAAGGAAAACTTTATTATCATGATTTTATTTATTTTAGCACATTTTTTATTATTTTTGGGTTCGGACCCAGTCACAAGTAACTACTTCACCCGTGCTTCTAGGGATGAAGAATTCATTCCTTCGAAACATCAGGTAGCGTAATACTTTTTTAAGTATCGTCCGTTGATCGGAAGCATATGTCGTTCCCCTTGGCGGTTACTAGCCGGTAGGAGCCTCCCGAGTAGACCGCCTCAACCACGAACGGTCCTTCCCAAGTGGTTCAAATTTTCCTCCTATCTTGCGGTGTGCGAGGATAGGTCTCTTGAGAACGAGAACTAAGTCACCAACTTTGAAGGTTCTTGGGCGGACCGATCCATCATGAGCTTGAACCATCTTAGCTTGGTATAGTTCTAAATCTCGTCGCGCTGCAAGTCTTTTCCCTTCCGGGCTTTCCAATTCTTCTAGTCGTAATTTGGCATTCTCTTCTGTCGTGATTTTGTTTGCAACTACAATTTCGAGTGAAGGAAGGCTGGACCTCTAAAGGTAACACTCGCCTCGGACCCATACACTGAACGTAAGGTGTAGCTTCGAGTAGGAGTTACGAAGGTTGTCCGGTAGGCCCACAAGGCTTCTAACAACTTCTCGTGCCAATTTCTCTTATTATCGTCCAAGGTTTTCTTTAAGATTTGAACGAGAGTTTTATTAAAAGCCTCGACCGAGCCGTTCGCTCTTGGGTAGTAAATTGTTGAATAGAGTCGGTCGATTCCGTGTCTCCCGACAAAATTATTGATTTGTGTGCTTCGAATGCCGACTCATTATCCGAGATGATCCTGCGCGACACTCCGAAACGGTAGACAACTTGGTTCTTGAAAAACCGTAGCACGTGGTGTGCTTTCACTTCTCTGAGTGGAACCGCCTCTGCCCACTTGGAAAAGTAATCTGTAGCCGCAAGAATGAAGCGATGTCCTTTTGAAGATGGTGGTTCTATTGGACCCACTATATCCGTGCCCCAACATTCAAATGGCCACGACGCAATTGTCGGATGTAGCACATTTGGAGGTTGGTGTAGAACCACTCCGTGCACTCGGCATTGGTGACGGCTCTTGGCGATTTTCATGCGGTCGGTCATCATCGAGGCCAGTAGTACCCTAGTCTTTTAATTTTCATTTTCATCTTTGGACCCGATCGGTGAGCGCCACGAGTCCCGAATGCACCTCTTTAACAATTTCACGGGCCTCGGACCCGCTTAGGCACCTCACCACATTTGATCGAAAGACCTTCTATATAATGTGTTGTTTACTAATGCGTAGGACGCAGTTCTTTTCTTGATCCGATGGGCTAACGACCTATCGTCCGGAAGTTTTCCCGTTTGCGAGTAGTCTATTAATGGCCGTCGCCAATCTTCGGTGTTTTCCGTCACTCGTTGCAACCGATTCTTCTTCTTTTTCCGATTTGTGTATTGTATCTATGTCGAGCCGTGATAGGACTCGACGTCCGTGAACCGACACTTCCACCGATTCATCTTGCAAGCGGCAAATTCTTTTGCGAGGCGGCTAACGTATCCGCTAAAGCGTTTTCTTTCCGGGAATTTTGTAGATCGTCACATTCGGAATTTGTTCCAACGGCTTCATGGCAACCTGGAAGTATTGCTCGAGTCTTGGTTTTAAAATTCCGTATCGTCCGGCGATCCGTTGAATGATTAACTGCGAATCCCCGTAGATGTTGATGTTTGTTATCCCCATTTGAATAGTTAATTCCAATCTCGTTATGAGGGCTTCGTATTCTGCTTCGTTGTTTGTACACGGCTCTGTTAAGTGGTAGGAGTATCTTAACATCCCCCGCTCCGGTGTTATAAAGATTAGTCCGATCCCTGCCTTACCGGGCACTATCACTTGTGATTCTTTGTCTTTGTGTGCTGAAGATGCTCCATCGAAATATAATTCCCAACGTCGATCATCAGGGTCTTCTAAGCTCATTATTTGTTCGTCTGGCAAGTCGTCATTAAGAGGAGATTCTGCCGGCAAAGGGTGTGCTGCGAGGAAGTCTGCTAGGATTTGTCCCTTTATGGCACGAAGAGGCACGAAGGTTATATCGAATTGCAATAATATCATTGACAACCTGGCAAGTCTGCCAGAAAGCGTCGGACGGGTCATCAAGTATTGTAATGGATTAAATTTCGAAATCAGGTTGACCTTATGAGAAAGCATGTAGTGCCTGAGCTTTTGAGCGGCGAAAATCAGGGCCAAACAATGCTTTTCAATTGCGGGATACCTTATTTCCGTCGGAAGTAAACGACGGCTTAGGTAGTAAAGAGTATTTTCTTTACCCTCATCATCGACACTGGCTAACGAGGCTCCGTGAGAGTCGTCTAAAGCCGTGGTATAAAGTATCGACGGTCTACCCGAGACCGGGTCGCTTAAGAAAGGAGGTGTCATTAAATATTGTTTAATGTCCTCAAAGGCCCTCTGGCATTTCTCTTCCCAAATAAATTTGGCGTCCTTTTTAACTAATGCCGAGAAAGGCTGACACCTACCTGACAAGTTCGAGATAAAGCATCGAAGATATGCCAACTTCCCTTGAAAAGATCGTAGTTGTTTTAAGGTTTTGGGAGGCGGCATTTCTAGGATAGCTTTAATCTTTTCCGGGTCGATTTCAATTCCACGATGTCGGACAACGAATCCTAAGAATTTCCTGGAGGTGACGCCGAAGGCGCATTTTAAGGGATTCATCTTAAGGTTAAATTGTCTTAATCGTTCGAAAATAATTCTCAAATCGTACAGGTGGTTTTCCTTTACTTTGCTTTTGATGACTACATCGTCCACGTAGCATTCGACTTGATCGTGGATGAGATCATCAAAAATTCTTGTCATTGCTCTCTGGTAGGTGTTGACCTCATTTTTGATGATCTCTTCTCTTCTTCTCTTTAGTACTTAGGATCTAGCCTTAGGCTTTTCCTTTGACTATCTTAGAGGACTAGAATTGGGATCCACCATCTAGAATTTCAAACCACTTCTTAACTCCTCGCAAACTCCACAAACTTGACCGTAGACCCCTAATCACCTAGAGGGTTGAAATCAAGTGTGGAAGTTTAAAGGATGAGTTCCTATAGGACTCTTTGGCCTCGGGATCGCCTCAGGTGGCCCGGTCTAGTGAAGGGGCCGACTTACACACACACTACACTCATACACTACACTTCCATACACCTCCTAAAACCACACCTATACCTAACTCGACCTCCGACTCATGTAAGTGATTCACATGGATGGTCCTTAACCCCTAAGCCCTCAGCTAAGAGGGTTAGGAACAACATAGTGAATGCCTCAAATGAGTCCCTTCATGGCTCATATGGGCTTGATGTGGCTTCATGGCTCAACCAAAATGATTTTATTCCACTTATATTCACCCAATCTTCAATTTTCCAAATTTTCAATTTTTGACCCCCGGACCCTACACCCGCCTAACCTACCAAATGCCCTTGAAACTACCCAAAATTTCCAAAATCACATAAATTACCCAAAATTCCTCAAGACCAATCCTAAACATTTCCTCCCCACTCAAATTGATCATCCATAACCAAAAATACCAAAAATTCCAAAAATACCTCCCAATACCCTCCAAATACCCAAAATACCCCTCTTAGCCAAAAAATCCAAAAATTCAGAAAATTCCTAGAAAATTCCAGAAAATCCCAAATATTCCCAATTTCATTTTGTTCAACTACACCATGGGCCAATTTTGCCAATTTACCCCACTTTTATCAAAACCCCCAATTTGACCCATTTTAACCCAAAGTGAACCCAATGTCAAACCTAACCTACCCAATTGACCCAAATTCTGGTCCAATTCAATTCTAAACTTCAATTCAACATCCCCAACACCAATCTAGACCCAATCCAAGCCCAATTTGATTGGCATTGGGATCCAATTTCACTTTTGGCCTTAAAGCCCAATTTTGACCTAAACCTAAACCTAGCCCAAATAGACCCAAACCTCAAAATCAAAACCTAACCTAAGCTAAAACCTCTTTGAAACACTCCCATAAACATTTCCCAACATTAATTTTACATCAATTTCAACTTTAGCCCAACTTTGGCCCATGGTAGCCCATTTTGGCCCACCTTAGCCTCTTTACCAAAAGGCCCATATCCAACCCAATTCAAACCCAAATCACCTCAAATTTGTTTCAAACCACTCATGACACATCCCTAAACCAAACTCAACAATTATTTGGCCCAAGCCTTTACCAAAATTTCATCCCAAAATCCATTTTAAAATTCAAAAGCCAACTTTCCTAAACCATTTTAAAAGCCCATCTAAAACCATTTCAATGAGCCCAAAATCTACCCTAAAGCCCACATGACATTTCCATTTGCCATCCACTTAATCAAAGCCATTCCCTAAGTTCTAATCACATCATCAAATAATTCCAAATTAAGCCTCATGCCAAATCACCCCTAAAACACCAAAATTTCTCTTAAATCCATTTCCATGAAATTGACTCAACTTTTCCCAAGCCAAAGACAAGCCATGCAAGCCATGGACAAGCCACATGGAGCCATGGAAGGTTTGGCATGTGACCATGCCATTAATGGTAAAAGGAGGGGCTCCTTTCCTAACCTTTCATTAAGCCTTTTTAACCTTATCCATGACACACACTAAACCATGTTTAGCCACCTCATCATGGATAGAGACCACACCATCCTCTCTTGGCTAACCCAACTGATCCTCTCAGCCCAAAATCAGGCCATGGGGAGGTGCACCCAACCCAAACCAATGGGTTGACCAAATTGAAGCCAAAATGACCCCTTCCCCATTCCATTTTAATTCAGCCACTTTACACATGGCAATTGCCAATTGCTTGCACCAAGCCCCAGCCCTGACCCACCTGACCTTGAGGGTGACCCATGCACGGCCGGCCGGCCACCCGGTCAGCCAGGAAAACACCATGCCCGAAACCTCGGGAGAGGCCAAGCTTTGGAATTCTACCTTGCCGAGCTGCCTCACTCCGAATGGCCACCATGGTCGTTCTTCACATGCCAAGAGCAGCTGATCCCAGCCCTCAACTCCCCCGGGAGAGCCTCCGACCATGCCTATTTAAACCCCTCACCCTCTCGGCCAAAGAAGGTGCTGAACCTAACCTTAAGGAAACTCGCCAAAATCACTCCGGATCACTCTCCACACATAGAGCACTTGATCCCCACCGAATTCCAGCCCCGATTCCCTCCAGTGAGCTCAATTTTGAGCTCGAACTTTAGCCCAAAGACCAGGACACTTCTTCACGGTGAGCCAATCCCCAAATTGATTGGTCCTACACCTTCAGCTGGACCAAGAGGAGAAGTTTCCTACCGAAAGCCCCATCTCCGGAGCCACCCGAGTTGCTCAGGCCTCCAAGCTTTGTGATCGGGCGTGGTCACTTTCATAGCTAGACAATTCACCGGGCCAAGGGACTTCATCCGGAGCTTACTTGGACCCGATCGAAGGTGACACAACTCTCGGATCGAAGCTTCACTTCTGCGAGCAAAGGTATGAACTCATTCTTCTTCCCGAGCTTACGGAGATTCTCCATTTAATTTGAATCGATTTCAATGCATGTTTACCGTATGGATGTGTTCGTCTCTTCAAGACGAATCCATAGAGCATAAGAACACGAAAATCCGTTGAGAATCGAGTGAGAAATTAGGGTTAGAAGGTTGACGATCACGGGTGCACACCAGTCGTAGACGATGACCAGGAGCCGTTGGATCGCACGTGTATCGAGCGGACGGTTCAGATTGTGCCGGACCAGGGAATGATACGTGAACCGCGGGTCCCAGGACGGGCCGACTCGGATGGCGGTGCCCAATCGCGGCGCGACACGTACCCCTTCGGAGGCTGCCGAGGTTGACACGGCGCCGCGTGGATAAGTAGGAAATTAGGGATTTTTCGATTTATTTAAATACGAGAACTTTAAAAATCCATATCTTTGTGTAGAAAAATCACAAAAATAAAATAAAAATACCCTCTTGCTCGAGTGAACGAGAGGAGAATAATGTGGAAAAGAAATTAATTAATTTTATCCAGTATTTTATTTTTAATTAATTATTTACTCCCTGCATTGTTTTAATTCTCCATGCATTCATACAATTCACCATGGCATGAGACCATAGGGCTTTTAAGCCTCGAACTTGGGAACATTCCACGAATTTTCCAAGGTCGGAGGCCATCTCTCGTGAAAAGTTATTGATTTTTTCAAATGCATGTTGCTGTTTTGAGTATTTTAATTCCAAAAATTAGCATGTCTGTGAAATAAATTCTAGGAAAATTTGGTGATGTTCCTTATGACCGAGAGAACCCTAGGAAAAATAGGACTTGAGTTAATTCACTTAAGATAACCCTAATTGGCTTAAACATCCAAAATAGACCCCTAATTAATTAGAGCTAACCATACATCAAATTGACTTGAAATCAATTCTCCACTGACCTTTAGGATCATAGGAACCCACCATAAAAATTTCAAGTCAATTGGACTTGGTTAGCCCTACTAAATGGGTTGATTAAGCCATTTAGTCATTTTAAAGTTTAAAAATTCATAACTTTCAAAATACCTTTCAAAAATTCACCAAATTGGTTTTGGAGCCTTTCTGATATTAGGGGAATTTAAGAAAATTAAAATTTCAATTTTCTAAAAAAGTTGATTTTTCATCATTATTTTAATATTTTAATAATTAAAAATAATAAAATCACAAAAATAATAAAATTCACCAAAATGTCATATTTTGAAATATAATCACTTAGGAACAAACCCCATATTTTTCTTAGGTCTATTTAATGAGATATTAAATTTTAAAGCCCTAGGGTAATTTTAAAATTAAAAAAATGTATTTTCTAGCATTTTCACTAAAATAATTATAATAAATCAAAGAAAAATCAGAAAATTGTAAAATTTGGTTCTCTGGAATCCTTGATATTAGAGAGAATTTTAAAAATTATAAAATTTATTTTTCAACTTATATTCTAATTTTAAATTAATTAATACTCCAGAGCTTAAAATAATTCTAATAAATAAAATATAATTCAAAAAATCACAAAAATTGGTCCAAGTGGTTCTCTGGTCATTAGAAATGTCCCATAATTTTCTTAAGGACAGAAACTTTCCCTTTGTCATATTATTAAATTTTCCTTGGAAGTCCTTATTTTCCACCAAAAATAATTACATAAATAAATTAAATATAGAAAAATCACATTTTCTACTCTAATGTCTTTATTGACATATGAGTGAAGCCACATAAAAATTTCAAATTCATTTGAGCTCAATTTAGTGAGTTATGAAATTATTAAGCTTGAAGGGCAAAATGGTAATTAAAATTTTAACCCTTAATTAAAACTTTAGGCTTAATAAAATTAAAGAGTAAGATATTTGATCTTAATCTGATTTGGATGATTGAAATTTAAATAATTAAAGGGTAGAAACCTACTAAACAATTTAAAATAATTGAAATAAACCTTAATTAAATAATTAGTTAAATTTGGAAGAATAATAAAATTGGAATTATTAAAATAGGGATATTATTAGGAAGAGATTTGTTCTTTAATTTAAAAATCCCTAAATTAATCATCCCAATAATATTTAATTCCTAATTAAAATGATAATCCAAGTTTAAGATTTAAAATGCTAAAAGGCTTAATCATTAAATTAAATTAAAGTTAAATTATTTAAAACAAATCCCTTTAAAATTAAAAATTCAATTAAAAATTAAATTAAATTAAATTAAATTAAATTAAATTAAATTAAATTAAATTAAATTAAATTAAATTAAATTAAATTAAATTATATTATATTATATTATATTAAATTAAATTAAATTAAATTAAATTAAATTAAATTAAATTAAAACTAAATTAAATTAAATTAAATTAAATTAAATTAAATTAAGCTAAATCATATTACATTAAATTAACTTAAGTTAAATTAAATTAAATTAAACCACATTAAATTAAATTAAGTTAAATTAAATTAAATTAAATTAAATATAAAGACATGAAGAATTCAAAAATAAATCGAAAATAACTTGAACACTATTCCAAACTTAAATCATCAATTTGAACTTAAATTTGAATCACAAATCATTAAATATCATTTTGCCCTTAGGAGCTTTTACTATTATAACTCCTAAATGGAGTATCAAGTGAAATGACACTTCACTCATAAGGATATTCAAACATCCTAATTCACTCGAGCAAGAAATAAAACTTAACTCAAACACCCTGGATGATTAATTCACTTGAACAATAGAATTCATTTGGACTTAGGACAATTCCCGAAATATTGAAAAGATGTTTAAGATTCGTCTTAAACACTTCCTCAATATGATGGAATGTCCTTAAGAACAAATTGAGCTTAGTTGTTCTTTGGTGAAGAAAATCATCCTTAAAACCAAAATTGAAGACCTAGACGTCATAGGAATGACTAGCTATAGGATTAGGATTTTGGTAGAAAACCATAACCCTTCCTGTAGTTTTACCTAGGAAATTACTTTAAATGCTTAAATATTCTAACTGTGTTTTAAGTGCAGCTTGGGATGACGGGAAGGCCCTCCAGGTACGCTTTTATTTTATTGCAATTTATCTTACTGCAATTCATTTACTCGCGTTGCACTTTACCTTTCTTGCATGATAAATAACAGTTGCATGAAAACCTACACCTTTAGGACGAAACCAAAGCTGAAACCCATAACTAAATTAAAAGACACTACAAGATAAAATTCACCGCCACAACATTCAAAATATAAAATAACTCAAAATTTAATCACAAACAAAACAACAAAACTACAACTACAACTAAATTAAAACGTCTCATTGAATGATCGGGAATACCTCGGATGATGTAACCCACGTGTTGCTAATGGGATTTCCCACGGTCTAAATGAAAGTGCGGAACTCATTTAGTTGAGTTTAGCAAATTCATACTGGACTAAGTGAATTCGATGAAAATAACGGTGTCGGGATGACGGAACCAGTGGGATCTTAATCGGTTCTGTTTAATCAACTTTAAGATCTGTTTTAATTAAAATATTAAAGACACACGGAAATTAAGACTTTCTCTAAAACCAAACACTTCCCTCATCTCTTGATTTTTTCACCTTCTACAATTAAACCTCTGCAACAACAAGGAGCTCGGAGCATGGTGGGCAGCACGGCCATCGTCAACAGCAAAACCTGTGTCGACATCAGCAAAACTATTCTTTAGTTTAAACAACAAGCCATAGGATTCGAGGTAGTCCGCCTAGTGCGACATAAATCCTCACCTGTTCTTTTAGGCCTTTGTACAGCCTTGTCATGCAATATAAGCCCTAACTCGCTTTAGGATTCCGAGGTTGTCGTCCGATACGATGTAAATCCTCCTACCTTTCAGGTTATTTGTATAATCAGGTGATTATGTAAATGTAATTCCTATAATTAATTGGCAGGAATGAAACTTAAATAAATTCACTTCCGAAATTCAAAGCCTAACATTAGGATAGTCTGGGAAGCCACTGAAGTTCACTTCGGGTCTGTGACATCCCCTACTTCTCTTCCTTTGGACTCCTAAAATAAAATGTTCCGAATTTGATCCATTCCCTATTGAAATTCCAAAATTCAATCCCTTGAAAACTTAAACTTTGAAATTCTTGAGAGCGGAACTACCGATTATTATCGAGAGTTTTCTTAGGTGATTTCGTCACTTAAGATGTAATTAACTATAGGGGCTTGCCCTTATAGGGAACTTTAAGAACCCGGGTAATATAAACCTCGCTTAATTCATTTATATTAAGCGGAGGAACTTGTCGGCTTATAAAATTGGTTCGCGGACCAAACGGATGTCACAAACCTTTCTAGTTTATTTAATCGAGCCCCATCATCAAGCGGTGTGTCTATTCTTCGGGATAGATACACGGTTTGTGGTGCGGCGCTCGTTTATATAAACTATTCGGGATGTGAGATCGAGTTTGATTTCATATCTTAAAATTTTCAAATTTAAAATTATTTTCAAAATCAAATACTACTTTTCAAATTATTTATTTAAATTAAATTAAAAATTCGCCGACAATTTCTGTAGGCGACCCCTTTTCAAAACACATAACCTAAAAATATGTCGACAATTTCTGGCGACTCCGCTGGGGAATAGTTCCTCTCTCCATTTTCATCAAATAGTTCTGCTTTCAAAAATCGGTAGTGTATCCATGTCCCAAATGGATCAAACTACCCTTCTTTCCGTTGGAATACTATGTTCATTTCTACCTTGAACGAGTATAGCCAACATTCTCTCGGATTTAGGAGCCACCTGTTTAGACACCCCTAAACGAGAGAGGTTCCGAGATCCTTTTACCTCATTTCGAGGTGGGGTGGACCCCCAATAGGTGTTAGTTTAGGAGTGATCCTTCGAGTCGAGAAGTCTTGCATAAGACTTTCTTTTCCTTTCCAACTCTGAATCGGATTCATTACCTTCTCTACACCTTTGAACATTCCGTTCTAAATAAACAAACCTTCTAATGAATGACTCTTTTAACAAATATACATGAACAAGAATGTGTTCGGACTCTTTTCGATTCCTTTCTTTTCGTCCTGATGAGAAGAAGCATAACTTGGGACTGATAATCAGAATCTTCCTTGCGAAATGGAAGCCCCAAAACTGATTTTCTCCTTCACCAATGGACTGGACTTCGCTGTTTACAAGGATGAGCTGCCCGACAATGGGATCATCCGATTTGGACAAGGATTTGAGAACACAAATGTCAAGATCGCTGACGTTACCCTTTTCGCACTAATGGACAAAGTGTCAGAAACTGAGAAACCCATGATTGAGTTCAACCTTAAATCAACTCGAAGAATTTCCTCCTCTGCGAAGGTTTCCAACTCGAGAGGAGTACCGCTGTCCATAGAAGGACCGTTATCTCTACCCCCACCTGGTCTAGTCGTCTCTCGCACCTACCCCGGCTCCCGCCAAATCGAAGGGGAAGGAAGTTCAAATTTGTAACGAACATGTTACGCGGAGGGTACGATTTCCGTGCAAGACCTTCTATTTTTGAAATTGGGTCCAGCTCAAGGGTTCCACCCCTAACACGGACTCAGAGGAGAAACAGAGGCAGGAAGATTGCCAGAAAGGCCAGAGCTGCTGAATTCGCTTTCCTAGAAGAAATTCTCGAGTACACACCACTACCTGAATACATACCATTGTCTGAGTATACACCCCTTTTGGAAGGAAGTAGATTCCATCCCCTTTCCGCCGATCGGAGTATATTGCTACACAGTGATGCCGTTCGGACTGAAGAACGCAGGAGCAACCTACCAGAGAGCGATGACAAGAATTTTTGATGATCTCATCCACAATCAAGTCGAATGCTACATGGATGATGTGGTCATCAAAAGCAAAGTAAAGGAAAACCACTCGTATGATTTGAGAATTGTTTTCGAACAATTAAGACAATTTAACCTTAAGATGAATCCCTTAAAATGCGCCTTCGGCGTCACCTCGGGAAATTCTTAGGATTCGTTGTCCGACATCGTGGAATTGAAATCGACCCGGAAAAGATTAAAGCTATCTTAGAGATGCCACCTCCCGTAACCTTAAAACAACTACGATCTTTTCAAGGGAAGCCGGCATATCTTCGACGCTTTATCTCGAACTTGTCGGGTAGGTGTCGGCCTTTCTCGGCACTAGTTAAAAAGGACGCCAAATTTATTTGGGAAGAGAAATGCCGGAGGGCCTTCGAGGACATTAAACAATACTTAATGACACCTCCTGTCTTAGCAGCCCCGGTCTCGAGTAGACCGCTAATACTTTATACCGCGGCTTTAGACGACTCTCTCGGAGCCTCGTTAGCCTGGGTCGATGATGAGGGTAAAGAAAATGCTCTTTATTACCTAAGCCGTCGTTTACTGCCGACGGAAATAAGGTATCCCGCAATTGAAAAGCATTGTTTGGCCCTGATCTTCGCCGCTCAAAAGCTCAGGCATTACATGCTTTCTCATAAGGTCAACCTGATTTCGAAATTTAATCCATTGCAATACTTGATGACCCGCCCAACGCTTTCCGGCAGACTTGCCAGATGGTCGATGATATTATTGCAATTCGATATAACTTTCGTGCCTCTTCGTGCCGTAAAGGGACAAGTCTTAGCAGACTTCCTCGCAGCACACCCTTTGCGGCAGAATCTCCTCTCAATGACGATTTGCCAGATGAACAAATAATGAACCTAGAAGACCCTGATGATCGACGTTGGGAATTATATTTCGATGGAGCATCTTCGAGCACACAAAGACGAAGAATCGCAAGTGATAGTGCCGGTAAGGCGGGGATCGGACTAATCTTTATAACACCGGAGCGGGGGATGTTAAGATACTCCTACCACTTGACGGAGCCGTGCACAAATAATGAAGCGGAATACGAAGCCCTCATAACGAGACTGGAATTAACTATTCAAATGGGTATAACGGACATCAACATCTACGGGGATTCGCAATTAATCATTCAACGGATCGTCGGACAGTACGAATTTTAAAACCAAGACTCGAGCAATACTTCCGGTATGCCGTACGATACTGTTGGAACAGATTCCGAATGTGACGATCTACAAAATTCCCGAAAGAAAACGCTTTAGCGGATGCGCTAGCCCGTCTCGCAAAAGAATTTGCCTCGTTTGCAAGATGAATCGAGTGGAAGTGTCGGTTCACGGACGTCGGGTCCTATCACAACTCGACATAGACACGATACACAAATCGAAAAAGAAAAAGGATCAATCGCAGCGAGTGACGAGAAAACACGGAAGATTGGCGACAACCATTAATGGATTACCCGCAAACAGGAAAGCTACCGGACGATAGGTCGTTAGCCCATCGGATCAAGAAAAGAACTCCGTCCTATGCATTAATAAACAACACATTATACGGAAGGTCTTTTGATCGAATGTGGCTAAGATGCCTAAGCGGGTCCGAGGCCCGTGAAATTGTTAAAGAGATACATTCGGGACTCGTGGCGCTCACCGGTCGGGTCCAAAGATGAAAATGAAAATTAAAAGACTAGGGTACTACCGGCCCTCGATGATGACCGATCGCATGAAAATCGCCAAGAGCCGTCATCGGTGCCGAGTGCACGGAGTGGTTCTACACCAACCTCCAAATGTGCTACATCCGACAATTGCATCGTGGCCATTTGAATGTTGGGGCACAGATATAGTGGGTCCAATAGAACCACCGTCGTCAAAAGGACATCGCTTCATTCTTGCGGCTACAGATTACTTTTCTAAGTGGGCAGAGCCAGTTCCACTCAGAGAAGTGAAGGCACACCACGTGCTACAATTTTTCAAGAACCAAGTTGTCTACCGTTTCGGGGTGTCGCGCAGGATCATCTCGGATAATGGGTCAGCATTCAGAAGCACGCAAATCAACAATTTTGTAAGGAGACACGGAATCGACTGGCGATATTCAACAATTTACTACCCGAGAGCAAACGGCCTTCGTCGAGGCTTTTAATAAAACTCTCGTTCAAATTTTAAAGAAGACTTTGGACGATAATAAGAGAAATTGGCACGAGAAGTTGTTAGAAGCCTTATGGGCCTACCGGACAACCTTCGAACTCCTACTCGAAGCTACACCTTACACTCCGGTGTATGGGTCCGAGGCGGTGTTACCCTTAGAAGTCCGGCTTCCTTCACTCGGGATTGCGATTGCAAACAAACTCACGACGGAAGAGAATGCCGGATTACGACTAGAAGAATTGGAAAGCCCGGAAGGGAAAAGACTTGCGGCGCAGCGGAATTTAGAACTATACCAAGCTAAGATGGTTCAAGCCCATGACGGATCGGTCCGCCCAAGAACCTTTAAGGTTGGTGACTTAGTTCTCGTTCTCAAAGACCTATTCTTGCACACCGCAAGATAGGAGGAAAATTTGAACCCACTTGGGAAGGACCGTTTGTGGTTGAGGCAGTCTACTCAGGAGGCTCCTACCAGCTAGTGAACTGCCAAGGAGAACGGCATATGCTTCCGATCAATGGACGATACTTGAAAAACTATTACGCTACCTGATGTTTCGAAGGAGTGAATTTTCCATCCCTAGAAGCACGGGTGAAGTAATTACTTATGATCGGGTCCGAACCCAAAAATAACAAAAAATGTGCTAAAATAAATAAAATCATGATAATAAAGTTTTCTTTGTTTTCTCTCTTCCAAGTCAAAATCTCTTTCCCGATCTTTTCCCACTTCATTCTTGTTGAATATAAAAATAAAAATTTTTGTCTTTAATAAACATTTTCTTAATGTTCTTGTTCTTAGTACAGCCCCTGATCCTTTTCCTTTTCTTTTCGCAGGGAAATGTCGAGTGGGCGGTTGGTCCTGAACTTTAGAAATGGCGTAAGCCTTGCACTCGATGAAAAGAGGGTGAAAGATGGAGCAATAATAGAGATTGACTCAGACTTCGCACCAGCGAGCCCGCAATACGAGGAAAGTGACCGGGTCCCGATTGACCGAGAGGAATTGCCCGGTCGGACGATAATGAAAGTGGGTGGCCCAAGCTACCAATCCAACGACGGGAAAAGAAAAACAGACACTGAAGAAGACAAGAGAATCAAATCTGTAGTCGCTACAGCAGAGGGCAGACTTGTCAGCGCCGCGCCCACAGAAACTCAGGAAGTACGAAGAGCTACTCTCACAGCAACTCAACGGAGAAACAAAAATCGCCGTATCCGCAAGATGCTAACTAAATTAGCAGCGGACCAGCGCGACGAGGAAGTTGCTATGCACGCGTACATATACTTCGAGGATACCGGTTCGCCAGGAACCTGAAAAAAGGAGACCAGCTCCAGGACAACAGAAGAGACCAGAGAAATCTCAAGAGGAACAGAAGAAAGAAGGCTATTACGCCACCAGATGAAGCCACCGGTAATGCATGACCTTGTTGCAGAAGCAACCCCGGAGGATGTCCCGACGGACATCATCCCCGAGGAGCCGAGGTATGCAGGAGAACGTGAAGGGATTGAGCCATATATCCCACAAGTACGTCACCGGGCCTCGTCATTTGCAAATTATTCCGAATACGAGTTAGAAAGAATACGGAATGTCCGAAGAAAACTTTTGAATACTTCGAGAGAATCGGAGGCAGGAGGATCAATATACTTGAAGGCCTCGAGCTACATACGGACGTGTTCTCGAATATGAACAACAACAAATCGTGGACCGCATCCGGGATTTGAAAAAGATGGGCCGAGCGGGTCGCTTAAGAGAAAACACTTACTCGAACCCCGGAGATGGATGCCGGGGAAGGGGAGAATTACAATACAATGTGGATGCTCGCTATAACTTCGCGAGAAGACGGAAAGGAAACCCACCGGGGATACTCCGTCATGGCCGAGTGGATCCAATGCCATTAGTCATTAAAAGGATGGTAAAAAGAATGATAACATGGGGGGTATTGCCAGCGGATTGCATACCCAACGGTTGCATCATCAACATTTACAAGAAGGGTGATCGTATACCCCCGCACATAGATCACCACGACTTTGTCGGACCTTTCGCACGGTTTCTTTTACGAACGAGTGTAATATCATGTTCGGATCCGACCTCCGGATAGCGAGGCCCGAGTGAGTTCCGAGGGCCGAGTAAAGATACCATTACCGGTAGGTTCCGTCATGATACCGAAGGGCAACGGAGCGGATGTCGCTAAGCATTGCATACCGGGAGTACCGGTGAAGCGGATCTCGGTTACTTTCGAAGGATGGACGACGGAAAGCACCTTACCACTTCCGGCCCGGACCCGGAGTTAGAGAGCCTCCGGCCTTACGAGCTGTGAGTTACATGGAAAATATCACACCTCCAACGTACATCCATACGGCATCCTTGCCAAGGATGGCTTGGAAGGTGATGTTATCGACCATGTACCTCACTATTCAGACATGGATTTTTGACAGATACCCTTTTGGATGAATCGACAAAGATCATACATAGTCCGTTTTGAGTCTATATGGATTGTATGAGATGTATTCCGGATCGAGTTGTACGATGTATCTTCGACATGATTGGAATGAAAGTGACCATGTCACAATTTTGGCCTTCACCTCTTTTGTGCAAATTGATCGGGAAACGCCATTAAAAGTTAAATGAACTTCGAACAAAGAACGAGAAAAGAAACAAAAAGAATAAAAGAAAACTTTCCTTAAAATCTAAAAAATGATAAACTCCAAATTCACGATAAAATAAAATTTGAATCGATAAAAGATAAACAAAATGACCACAAAATCTCAATCAAATTTCAAATTCAATCTTTCCAAATTTCAAATCAAATCTCAATCAAATTTCAAATTCGATCTTTCCAGATCTCACATCAAATCTCAGTCGAATTCAAACTTACCCTTCCAAATCTGAAATCCAACTTGTTCTACTCTCTCCCTTGTCTGGGAAGGAAGCGGTTGATTCCATTGACACGGATCGAATCTGATGGCGAGGAATCACATTCAATCCAAACCAGCAACTTTCAATCAACTCTTCTGAATGGGATATGTAACATCTAAATATTCCCTCCTAATCTATTTCCTTCCATGAAAGTCTTTTACAACTTTCATGAAATTCTCGAAACACCAAAATTCCACACTTTTCAAATCAACACTACAAATCGTTGCAAAGTCAATTACCAATCAAAATCAACTTTTTGAGGTTGAGGATTTTACATCCGATACCGCATTGCTTTAGGATTCTTTCCCTATTGCACTGAAATACATCAAAATCAACTTTTTGAGGTTGAGGATTTTACATCCGATACCGCATCGCTTTAGGATTCTTTCCCTATTGCATCGAAATACATCAAAATCAACTTTTTGAGGTTGAGGATTTTACATCCGATACTGCATTGCTTTAGGATTCTTTCCCTATTCCATCGAAATACATCAAAATCAACTTTTTGAGGTTGAGGATTTTACATCCGATACCGCATCGCTTTAGGATTCTTTCCCTATTACACCGAAATACATCAAAATCAACTTTTTGAGGTTGAGGATTTTACATCCGATACCGCACTCGCTTTAGGATTCTTTCCCTATTGCATCGAAATACATCAAAATCAACTTTTTGAGGTTGAGGATTTTACATCCGATACCGCATCGCTTTAGGATTTTTTCCCTATTGCACTGAAATACATCAAAATCAACTTTTTGAGGTTGAGGATTTTACATCCGATACCGCACTGCTTTAGGATTCTTTCCCTATTGCACTGAAATACATCAAAATCAACTTTTTGAGGTTGAGGATTTTACATCCGATACCGCACTGCTTTAGGATTCTTTCCCTATTGCACTGAAATACATCAAAATTAACTTTTTGAGGTTGAGGATTTTACATCCGATACCGCACTGCTTTAGGATTCTTTCCCTATTGCACTGAAATACATCAAAATCAACTTCTTGAGGTTGAGGATTTTACATCCGATACCGCACTGCTTTAGGATTCTTTCCTATTGCACTTCGAAATACATCAAAATCAAATTCTTGAAGTTGAGGATTTTACATCCGAGACTGCACTGCTTTAGGATTCTTTCCCTATTGCATTGAAATGCATCAAAAATCAAATTCTTGAGGTTGAGGATTTTACATCCAATACCGCATTGCTTTAGATTCTCTTCCTATTGCAATGAAGCACACCAAATCGAGCTCTTGAGGTTAAGGATTTTACATCCAATACCACATTGCTCTGAGATCTCTCCTCATTGTAATGATTCAATCCAATCAATTCAATTTTCTTTTGAGGTTGAGGATGTTACATCTAAAACCGCAAAATTTCAATTTTCATTTCAAATCAAATCCCTTCAAAATTAATCTTAACAAAACTTCAATCTAAATTGAAACTCGAGTTGAAATCTGAATTCACACATCAAAACTTAAAGCTGAAACAAAATTTAAATTGAAATTTCCCGGATCTTGTGATTTGGAATTCACCTCCTTTTCCTTTCCCCAGCGAGAGTTCAGGAATCTCCAGTCTTAGAGATATACTTGACACTCCCCAGCGGAAACTCTTCTACTTCGTCCTAAGTTTCTCACTTGGACATCTGTGATTGATTTTGTTGATCTTTTCGGTCAACGCCAATACGCGCGGTGTGCTCCGTCAGCTCACCACACCTATTGGGGGTCCATTTGTTGACCTCATTTTTGATGAGGTCTTCTCTTCTTCTCTTTAGTACTTAGGATCTAGCCTTAGGCTTTTCCTTTGACTATCTTAGAGGACTAGAATTGGGATCCACCATCTAGAATTTCAAACCACTTCTTAACTCCCTGCAAACTCCACAAACTTGACTGTAGACCCCTAATCACCTAGAGGGTTGAAATCGAGTGTGGAAGTTTAAAGGATGAGTTCCTATAGGACTCTTTGGCCTTAGGACCGCCTGCAGGTGGCACTGGTCTAGTGAAGGGGCTGACTTACACACACACTACACTCATACACTACACTTCCATACACCTCCTAAAACCACACCTATACCTAACTTGACCTCCCGACTCATGTAAGTGATTCACATGGATGGTCCTTAACCCCTAAGCCCTCGGCAAGAGGGTTAGGAACAACATAGTGAATGCCTCAAATGAGTCCCTTCATGGCTCATATGGGCTTGATGTGGCTTCATGGCTCAACCAAAATGATTTTATTCCACTTATATTCACCCAATCTTCAATTTTCCAAATTTTCAATTTTTGACCCCGGGACCTTACACCCGCTTAACCTATCAAATGCCCTCGAAACTACCCAAAATTTCCAAAATCACCTAAATTACCCAAAATTCCTCAAGACCAATCCTAAACATTTCCTCCCCACTCAAATTGATCATCCATAACCAAAAATACCAAAAATTCCAAAAATACCTCCCAATACCCTCCAAATACCCAAAATACCCCTCTTAGCCAAAAAATCCAAAAATTCAGAAAATTCCCAGAAAATTCCAGAAAATCCCAAATATTTCCAATTTCATTTTGTTCAACTACACCATGGGCCAATTTTGCCAATTTACCCCACTTTTATCAAAACCCCCAATTTGACCCATTTTAACCCAATGTCAAACCTAACCTACCCAATTGACCCAAATTCTGGTCCAATTCAATTCTAAACTTCAATTCAACATCCCCAACACCAATCTAGACCCAATCCAAGCCTAATTTGATTGGCATTGGGATCCAATTTCACTTTTGCCTAGCATTTGACCTGACGACTACTTCAATCAGTTAACCCCAATCTTTCTGACCTCCTTAACATCCCTAAACAAAACACTACATGACCCAAATTTGCCCAAAATCAAGTTCACCCCAAAACCCTCAAAATCAAAACCTAACCTAAGCCAAAACCTCTTTGAAACACTCCCATAAACATTTACCAACATTAATTTTACATCAATTTCAACTTTAGCCCAACTTTGGCCCATGGTAGCCCATTTTGGCCCACCTTAGCCTCTTTACCAAAAGGCCCATATCCAACCCAATTCAAACCCAAATCACCTCAAATTTGTTTCAAACCACTAATGACACATCCCTAAACCAAACTCAACAATTATTTGGCCCAAGCCTTTACCAAAATTTCATCACAAAATCCATTTTAAAATTCAAAAGCCCACTTTCCTAAACCATTTTAAAAGCCCATCTAAAACCATTTCAATGAGCCCAAAATCTACCCTAAAGCCCACATGACATTTCCATTTGCCATCCACTTAATCAAAGCCATTCCCTAAGTTCTAATCACATCATCAAATAATTCCAAATTAAGCCTCATGCCAAATCACCCCTAAAACACCAAAATTTCTCTTAAATCCATTTCCATGAAATTGACTCAACTTTTCCCAAGCCAAAGACAAGCCATGCAAGCCATGGACAAGCCACATGGAGCCATGGAAGGTTTGGCATGTGACCATGCCATTAATGGTAAAAGGAGGGGCTCCTTTCCTAACCTTTCATTAAGCCTTTTTAACCTTATCCATGACACACACTAAACCATGTTTAGCCACCTCATCATGGATAGAGACCACACCATCCTCTCTTGGCTAACCCAACTGATCCTCTCAGCCCAAAATCAAGCCATGGGGAGGTGCACCCAACCCAAACCAATGGGTTGACCAAATTGAAGCCAAAATGACCCCTTCCCCATTCCATTTTAATTCAGCCACTTTACACATGGCAATTGCCAATTGCTTGCACCAAGCCCCAGCCCCGACCCACCCGACCTCGAGGGTGACCCATGCACGGCCGGCCGGCCACCCGGCCGCCGGAAAACACCATGCCCGAAACCTCGGGAGAGGCCAAGCTTTGGAATTCCACCTCGCTGAGCCGCCTCACTCCAAATGGCCACCATGGCTGTTCTTCACATGCCAAGAGCAGCTCGATCCCGACCCTCAACTCCCCCTGGGAGAGCCTCCAGCCATGCCTATTTAAACCCCTCACCCTCTCGGCCAAAGAAGGTGCTGAACCTAACCTTAAGGAAACTCTGCCAAAATCACTCCAGATCACTCTCCACACATAGAGCACTTGATCCCCACTGAATTCCGCCCAATTCCCTCCAATCGAGCTCAATTTCGAGCTCAAACTTTAGCCCAAAAACCAGGACACTTCTTCACAGTGAGCCAATCCCCAAATTGATTGGTCCTACACCTTCACCGGACCAAGAGGAGAAGTTTCCCACCGAAAGCCCCATCTCCGAGGCCACCCGGTTGCTCCGGCCTCCAAGCTTTGTGATCGAGCTGTGGTCACTTTCATAGCTAGACAATTCACCGGGCTAAGGGACTTCATCTGGAGCTTACTTGGACCCAATCGAAGGTGACACAACTCTCAGATCGAAACTTCACTTCTCTGAGCAAAGGTATGAACTCATTCTTCTTCCCGAGCTTACAGAGATTCTCCATTTAATTTGAATCAATTTCAATGCATGTTTACCGTATGGATGTGTTCGTCTCTTCAAGACGAATCCATAGAGCATAAGAACACGAAAATCCGTTGAGAATCGAGTGAGAAATTAGGGTTAGAAGGTTGACGGTCACGGGTGCACACCGGTCGTAGACGATGACCGAGAGCCGTCGGATCGCACGTGTATCGAGCGGACGGCTCGGATTGCGCCGGACCGGGGAATGATACGTGAACCGCGGGTCCCGGGACGGCTGACTCGGATGGCGGCGCCCAATCACGAGCGCGACACGTACCCCTTCGTAGACTGCCGAGGTTGACGCGGCGCCGCGTGGATAAGTAGGAAATTAGGGATTTTTCGATTTATTTAAATACCGTAACTTTAAAAATCCATATCTTTGTGTAGAAAAATCACAAAAATAAAGTAAAAATACCCTCTTGCTCGAGTGAACGAGAGGAGAATAATGTGGAAAAGAAATTAATTAATTTTATCCAGTATTTTATTTTTAATTAATTATTTACTCCTCGCATTGTTTTAATTCTCCATGCATTCATACAATTCACCATGGCATGAGACCATAGTGGCTTTTTAAGCCTCGAACTTGGGAACATTCCCTGAATTTTCCAAGGTCGAGGCCATCTCTGTGAAAAGTTATTGATTTTTTCAAATGCATGTTGCTGTTTTGAGTATTTTAATTCCAAAAATTAGCATGTTGTGAAATAAATTCTAGGAAAATTTGGTGATGTATCTAAAAGTTTTTGTTCTTGAGATTCATTTAATTCAGATGAAATAATAACTGGTAGAGTTGAAGAATTACCTAAGTAAGCATATTTTAAATGATTAGGTAACATTTTTAACTCAAGTTCGTGAGGTTTAATAATCGATGGAACAATATTTTTTTCGACATTTTCTCGTGTTATCCAAAAATTCAAATTTCTCTTGAATATAACCTAATTCTTCATTTATCTCGCATTTTTCAATTAATTCAATATTTTCTTTTTCTAATTTTTCTTCATAATATTCTTTAAAATGTTCTTTTTGTAAATGATCAAGTACTTCCATTCGAAAACACTCATCATCTTTTTCTAGCAAGCAGATATTTCATTGGTTTAAGCAATATTAAAAGTTACTTTTTGGTCATTTACTCTCATAGTTAATTCTCCTTTCGAACATCAATCATAGCTTTTCCAAGTAGCTAAAAATGGTCTTCCTAAAATGATAGGAATTTCTTTATCTTCTTCCATATCTAGAACAATAAAATCTACGAGGAAGATAAATTTATCCACTTTTACTAATACATCTTCAATAACTCCCTTAGGATATGTAATGGAACGGCCAGCTTAATCGAAGAGTTACTCAAGTAGGTGAAATTTCTCCCAATCCTAATCTCTTAAAAATTGATAGAAGCATTAGATTGATGCTTGCTCCTAAGTCACACAAAGCTTTTCCATAGAATTTTTCTCCAATAGCGCAGCGTATAATGAAACTACCATGATCTTTTAATTTTTCAGGAAGTTTTTTCTGAATAATTGCACTACACTCTTCACTAAGTGCAACCATTTCATTATCAGCAAATTTTCTTTTTTTATTTAGAATATCTTTCATGAATTTTACATAGTTTGGCATCTGTTCTAAAGCTTCTATGAAATGAATATTTATCGTTAATTTCTTCAAAATTTCAAGGAATTTAGCAAATTGTTTGTCTTTTTTATGTTGAATTAGTCGTTGAGGAAATGGTGGTGGAGGTTTTTCAACAGAAATTTTCATTGGTATTAAAGGATTTTCTAAGTTTCGATCTTGTTGATTCTTTTCTTTTTCAATTTCCACTTCCTCTTTTCGACTTTCAAGTTCTTTCTGAATTCGAGGTTCTAATTCTTTTCCACTTCGTAATCGTATCGCTTTAATTTGTTCATTTCCTTGTCTTTGTGATTTATTTCCACATTACTAGGAAATGTTCCGGTATTCTATTATTAAGTGCAGTAGCGATATGTCCAAGTTCGGCTTCAATATTTTTGATAGCTGTTCCTTGATTTTGTAATTGATTTCCTTGTATTTGTAATTGATTTCCTTGATTTTGTAAATGTTGACCCATATTTAGTATTAATTCTTCTATAGATAATTTCTTATCTTTAAATTGAGGGTTATTATTATTAAATCCAGGTGGATAATTAGGTTTATAATTAGGATTTCCTTTATTAGATGGATTTCCTAATTGTTGTGTCATATTATTCATCCAAGGTTGATTAGTTGTATTATTATTCCAATTAAAATTAGGATGATTTTTCCATCCAGGATTATAATAATTTGCATAAGGATGATTGTGTCTATTGTTAATTGCATTAATTGTTTCATATTGAGATTGAGATTATATAAGTTGTCCAGAAGAATTTTCTTCTGTTATAGTTGGAGAGTAATTCATTCCAAAATGATCTAATTTTTTAGATATAGCATCAATTTGTGAAGCTAACATAGATATTGCAACATTTTCATGAATACTAGCTATTTTTTTCGGATTCATTCTATCAGCAGGCCATTAAAAATTATTAGTTGCCATTTCTTCGATTAGTGCATAGGCTTCATCAAATGGTTTTGACATTAATGATCCTCCAGCAGCAGCATCGATGATTGATCTTAAAGAACCTACTAATCCATTATAAAAAGTTTGGATAATTAACCAATCTGGTAACACATGATGTGGGCATTTCCTAAGAAGTTCTTTAAATCTCTCCCAAGATTCATATATTGACTCTCCATCAAACCGACTAAAAGAAGTTATATCATATCTAAGCTTAGCAGCTTTTAGATGGTGGAAAATATTTGGATAGAAATTTTTGTGATAATTCTCCCCAAGTTTTAATATATCCAGTGCTAACAAATTTAACCACATTTTAGCCTTATCCCTTAAAGAAAAAGGAAAAAGTCTAAGTCTAATAAAGATCGTTAGATACTCCTTCATATTTCGAAAGTAGCACATAGCTTCTAAAAACTAGCAAGATGTAAATTAGGATCTTCAGTAGGTGAACCACTAAATTGATTATTTTGTACCATTTGGATAATTACGAGTTTAAGTTCGAATGAATTAGCAACTACATCGTGGTTTTGAATAGTTAAATGAATTTAATCTAATGTAGGGTTGGCATAATCTCGTAATGGTCTTGGTTGATTGATATTTTCATTTTTAGGTATATTTGTCATTTGTGTTAAATTTATAATTTCTCTTTTTTGTTTTCTAATTCTTTTAATTGTATGCTCTAATTCTGAATCGTAAGGTATTAAATGTTCGTTTCCAAATTTTTGCATACAATTTTAAAATAAATTTTAGATTAGTCTGTTACTTTAGTAAATAATTTCTTTACTTCCCCGGCAACGGCGCCAAAAACTTGACCCACTTTTAATATGTATGCAATTTATGTTTATAGCAACGGAACCAAAAACTTCGATCCCGCTTTAAATATGTATATATGATTTAATAAATAATGTGGATTCTACGCAAGTATACGTATCGTATCAAGTAATACAGGGCTCTAGTGGAGTCCTAGTTATCGATCCCACAGGGAAGTTTTTAACAGATTTGTTATCAGCTAAAATTAAAGGAATTACTTACTAATAAAGTGAACGTAAATTCAAAGTAACTATAATAAACTAAAGTAAACTAATGCTTGAAATAAGTTGATTAATTCAGAAAAAGTATCCTTCTCCTTTTTTTTTAGAAAATTAAGTGAAAAGATGAATTTAAATAGAATTTTTAAATTGTATTGTGACAAATAGGAGCATTCCTATTTTTTACCCTTTGATCCAGGTGCAAAGAACATTGACTAATCCTATGTTCGATTACCGAATCATGCGCTAAGCCGGGAGGATACTCGGCCGCCACTTCAGAGCTCCCACGTTCCCCTCACCTGAGGGCTAACATCTACACTTTAGCTCTCAAACAGTAGGACCGAATTGAGTATTTTAGTCTGTCACACTAAAATATTCAATTCTATGCCCGATAATTAATATTTCTCTATTTATTTGCACCCGCCTTCCAAGGCTTTTCGACTTCCCCGAATATTGGATGTAATTTTTACTATAGTTGATAATTCAACATATTTTAACTACTCAATCGTCGATTGAAAGTAAATTAAGTTTTAAGTAAAAATTATCACAATTTATTTATATTATATTAGGTGCTTCTATTTAATTTCATCAATCCGCATAATTTTCATAAACAAGGAGAAAGACTAAGATAACTACTCGAATGCATGGGAATAAAACAAAGCATGGATTTCATTTAAAGTTAACAACAATAAACAAAGATACTTATCTTAATTTCCTCCCTAAGCGTACTCTCAAGTTCCTTTCGACTTTTCTTTCTAGTACAGCAAACTAAATAGCACTAAATTAAACTAATAAACTCATTAAACTCACTCAAACTAAATTAAACTCACACAAATGACACTTAAGACACTAGAAATGGACACACAGAAGACTCAAGAGACATACAAAGACACTAGAATTCGGCCTCTATTTATAGAGGTAGGCAAAGGTCCAAGGGGTGCTTAAAACACATCTTCAAAAAGTGTCCAGGTTCAATGTATATGCATTTTGAACTAGCTCGCCGTCGGCGGGAAACGACTTCGCCGTCAGCGGGGCTTCTAGAAGGTCTTCAAACCGCGCGATCTCGCTGTCGGCGAGGTAGGTATAATTCCTTCAGAAATTTCTCCTCACGATCTAGCCATCGGCGGCCTCGATCTCGCCGTCGGCGAAGTAGTTATATTTGCATGAATTTCCTCCTTTTTGATCCAAATTTGCTCCATTTCATGCTTTTTGCTTCTATCACTTATAAATCTTCATTCTTGCAATAAAATAAAGAAAATACCTTTCTTTAAAGTGCAATTTCATCAAAAAATATATGAATTTCTTGATGTATTTTTTTGTGATCAATGGTTAATCTGGTATTTGATAGCAGAAATTCTGTTTCATTTCCTGTATTATGAAGTTCATTATATTCCATGCATTTTCTTGATATTAAGTATTACAATTCTGTGGAAATTTTGAATTAGACATTAAATATATTATATTCAGTGGACTTTATAGCAATGACAAATGTTTATTCATGGAATTGGAGATGGTAATGATATAAAAAGTTGACGGCAATAATGATTTGACTTAACTTTGGTCTCAAATTGATTCATAGTTTAAAAAAAATAAAAAGAATATATGGATACTGTCCCATGAAATCTTTGTGATGATTAAATCTATATATCATGCTTGAATTGGTGAAAATATTGGTTCGGCTATATGAATTGTGCTTTATCAGCCAGGATTAGCGGAGCATCATTAATTATCTTTATATATTTGAACATTTGAACATTATTATGAATAATTCTGGTTCTTTATTACGAAAACATTATTCTGCTTAAGCTCTAGCTCTAGTTCATGTAGACTTCTTGATTCATATTTGTTGGGGAGTCATTGACTCTCTACCATAACTTGGAAAATTGAAGTTCAAGAAGTTTAAAGGATTTTAAGATAAAGTTTATCTTATCATGAATTAATTGGATGCATTGAATATTGCAAAACTCTTGATCCACATAAAGAAAGAGTTAAATGTGTAAATACAAATTTAAGTTAAGGGAGTTGAGAACATTTTCTCTTTTTATTTAAAGAACTTGATTATTTGAATGCCAATTTGGAAATGACTTTATTTTTTTACCTGCTGAAGCTCACTGCTAAGCTTGTTTGCAGTGTTGGAGTATCATATTTTTTTTCCCACTCCCTGTTGCAGGAATTAAGTTTGATAACTTCCTTTGTATCAAGCATATATTATTATCTCATAATTATATATATATATATATATATATATATATATATATATATATATATATATATATATATATATATATATATATATAAAGCTTCAAGACAGTTGAGTAGTTAATTGAGCATTTGTTTCAAGTTGATGTTAACTATTCTAATAATGGCTGATCTTTTAATTTGATTGCTACAGTATACATCTTCCTATTATTCTACTATGAGCATTTATGATTTATGATACAAGGGGTACCTGCTTCTTTTATATTGATACATTTGGATATATTGTACAGACATGTAAATAATGGAATTTTTGCCTTTCTTTACTTATCCCTAGAAATTTACATACCTACCACCCGATTCTTATGTATTTACATATCTAACACCTAAATTTTACTTTTCACATTTATACCACCCAAATATTTCATGTCATATCAAATTATTAAGTTATATGTATGTAAATACATGAGATTTAGGTGGTATGTTCAAAAACCTTTCTTGATGAATCAATTTGTAAATATGATACTTTTCTGGAATTTTGATGAAATAATTGCTGGTTGAAGCATTTAATGACATGACTTAGTATTAAAGTATTTGGGCATGTAGTTTTCCAACTGCATGACCTCATTTGCAGATTTGTTTATATAGTTGGTGATATTTGATGCTTTGAAAGGCTTATTTCCATGCTGATGGGCTTTGTTTATTTTGTGATGGCTTTAATAGTTATTGTTAGATATTTATTTCAGACATTAACAATAAACTTCTCTAAAAAAATAAAGCTGAGAAGTACATTCTCCTTATAAAAAATTATTTGAATGAGGGCTTATCTTGTGAAAATTGAAATTTTGTAATTTATCTTTTGTTTATATCAAATTGATGGGGTACATATGAAATATCAAAGTGGGCATATAGGTTGGAAATGCGAGATTAAGGCAATGATGCACGTACTTTAATAATCATGCTTTTATAGCTGAAACAAAATAAAATCAATACTCAATTTTAGATGCCCATTTTACCCTATAGTTTAGGTAGTTTTAATTCCTACCTTTAAGAAATTTGTGAACCAACAACAGATACTACAACAACAAACACTGCACTTGCACGATAACAGATACTATATTAACACATCAAATCAAATATCACACATATGACACATCACATCAAACACAACACACTACACATAACACACTACACATAATACACTACACACTATGCACTATTTACTACACATTACACATCACACATCACACACCAGATACTACACATCAGATATTTCACTCATAAGAATTCAGATACTACAATCACAGATGCTACACTTTCAAAGTTCAGATACTACATATTGGTTCACTCATCGATTAAATGGTAGGGATTAGGATTGTCTACTCTAAGGTGATTTGCTGGTGACTTTATTTGAGATTGATACAGAGACTTCAATACTTCGGGTTGCCTGTGGGATCGTGATATAAATAGAAGTCTATAGACTGAGCCTATCCTCAAATAGAATTCTTATTCCCCCACTTTGATTTTTCATATGTTTATAACTAAACTTAACTATGCAGATACTTGTAGTTATTAGTTTGCTTTTGAAACATCAACAGAGTTGGCCAGGTACACATTTTTTTTACTGCACTGCTCATTTACTTTATTTACTATATATTGTTATGCAGTCCTTTCCTTTTCATTATTTCACATACTTACCCATACTCATGCTTTTAATTATTATTTCTCTTGCATACTTACATGTGACCCTAGGATAGGCCATTTAGAGCATGATTTTTTTTTTTCTATATTACACATGTCTACTTTAGTCATTTCTTCTCTTACATATTTATATATACCCTTAGGATAGGTCGTTCGAGGCATGATTTTCACTTCTCTTTTCCCTTTCTTCCTTTTCTCGAGACGAGACGACAGAGGACGAATGAAGAATTTTCGATCAGACTGTCGTAGATTTAAATAACACTCATAGGACGCCGAGGTCGTCGTTTGATACGACATAAATCCTCACACTTTTCTTTTAGGACTTAGTACGATTGTATATCGTACGATATAAGTCCTAAACTGTTTAGGATTCTGAGGTTGTCGTTTGGTACGACATAAATCCTCTCATATTTTTTGGGTCATTGACCCACTTTTTAATGTTTACAAAAATAGAAACGACACCAAAAACTTGATCCCGCTTAATATATATTTAATTTTATGATGGAATGTATAATGTGGATTCTACGAAAGTATACATATCGTATCAAGCAATACAGGGCTCTAGTGGAGTCCTGGTTATCAATCCCACAGGGAAGTTTTTAAAAGATTTGTAACGGCTAAATTAAAAGTATTTACTTACTAATATAGTATACGGAAATTTAGAATATGTAACTAAAGCGAACTAAAGTAAACTAATGCTTTAAATAAAGTTGATTTAAAGATTTCAGAAAAAGTATCATTCTCCTTGTTTTTAGAAAATTAAGTGAATGATGAATTCAAATAGAATTTTTATTGTATTGTGACAAACAGGAGCATTCCTATTCTTTACCCTTTAGTGCGGTGTGCAAAGACTATCGACTAGTCCTATGTTTGATCATCGAATCTGCGGGTAAGCTCGGGAGGATACCGGTCGCCACTTCGTAGCTCCCACGTTCCCTCACCTCGAGGGCTAACATCTACACTTCGACTCTCAAACAATAGGACCAAATTGAATATTTTAGTCTGTCACACTAAAATGTCCAATTCTACGTCCGATAAATAATATTTCCCTATTTATTTGCATCATCTTTCCAAGGCTTTTGACTTCCCTGAATATTGGATGTAATCTTTACTATAGTTGATAATTCAACATATTTTAACAAATCAATGGGCCAGATTGAAAAGTAAATTAAGTTTTAAGTAAAAATTATCACAATTTATTTTAATATATTAGGCACTTTTATTTAATTTCATCAATCCACATAATTTCATAAACAAAGAGAAAGACTAAGAAAACTACTCAGAATGCATGGGAATTAAACAAAACATGGATTTCATTTAAAGTTAACAACAATAAACAAAGATACTTATCTCGATTTCCTCCCCAAGCAGACTCCTTAAAGTTTATTTGACTTTTCCTTTTAGTACAACACACTTCTAAACTCCCTAATTACACTTACTAAAACTGAAAATGACACACAATAGACTCTCTAAAATTGACTCACGTAAGACACACACTTAAAAATAGACACCCAAAAGACTAAAATTCGTCCTCTATTTATAGAGGTAGACAAAGGTCCAAGGGGTACTTAAGCACCTCTTCAAAAAGCGTCCAGGTTCAATGTATCTAGCATTTTGAACTGTCTCACCGTCGGCGAGAAATGACCTCCCCGTCGGCGGGGCTTCTAGAAGGTCTCCAAACCGCGGGATCTCGCCGTCGGCGGGCTCGGGCTCGCTGTCGGCGAGGTAGTTGCAAATCCTTAAAAAATTCTCCTCATGATCTCGCCGTCGGCGGCTCGATCCCATTGTCGTGGCTTAATTCATTTTGCATGAATTTCTTCCTTTTTCGATCCAAATTCGCTCCATTTCATGCTTTTTGCTTCTATCATTTATAATCTTCATTCCTCGCAATAAAATAAAGAAAATACATTTCTTTAAAGTGCAATTTCATAAAAAATAAGTATGAATTTCTTAATATATTTTTCTGTGATCAAAATCCCTCAAACTTAATTATTACTTGTCCTCAAGTAATTTTTATACTAAATAAAAATAATGATTTCGTAATAGAATTATTCAATTCAGTATATACTATGAATTAAATTTAAATAATACTATAGTAAAGTTGAATAGAAATATTTTTAAGTAATTAAATTAACTTTATAGATATAAGATTATTTGGTTATCGTATCTAAGTTTTCTAGCTCGCTATTTATTTCGAGAAAGACTATATTAAAAAGAGTAATTTACTTAAGATATTTAGATGATAGGAAGTTCAAGAAAACATTATTTAGTAAATACTAATATATATATATATAAGTTTAGAAATATATTTGAGTTTTACCCTTTAGGTTGATTTCATTGAAGCCAATTTTTGATAAGACATTTCCTCAAGCTTCTCCTCACTTATATTTTTCTTTTCTTTTTTTCTCTTCTCTTTTTTTTTTTCAAGTGAGGATTACTATATCTGGATAGCCTGTTAATAATTTTGAATTTCAACTTTCTCTTCCTAAATTTGAAATTTAAAATATTTCTTTGCTTATATGTATTTCATAGCTTTTACTTCATTGAGTTTCAATCTCTTCTTTTTCATCTAAATACTTAGGAATTTCAATTTTAGAATATAGTTTCCCTTACTTTAAATAGTTTACTATATTCTTATTTCTTTTAACCAAATATCTTATTCTATTAAATAATTGAATTACTAGAAACATTTTATTTAACTTTCTATAATAATTAAATAAAGTAATTCATGTTTATTGAATTGAAAATTTACTATAGAAAAATCATTTGATAATAATTTTTGAAAATAGAAATTGAGAACAATTAATAATTAAATTTGTATTTTTCCTCCCCCAAACTTAAATTTTTCTATCTATTTCTAAATGGTGAAAAGGAAAATATACAATGAATCATACATTTGAGCTTTAGGTATTTCTTTTCCTTGAAATTTTTGCAGGCTTTTTCATTTTTTAAAGAACTCCGTACTCGTTAGTATTCTTCCATATATATAATATTTAAAAGAAAGTGCTGGGATAAGAAATTTTTAATAAGTATAAAACACAACAAATGAAAACTTAATCTATTATTACAAATACAATCAACTAACCTACTTTAAACATATTAAAACAATCTAAACATATTAAAAGTTCATAACTTATAAAACTTAAACAACACATTAAAGAAAAACTAAGATCTATCTAAAAGAAAAATTGCAAACTAACTTAACACACATAAAAAGTCTAACATTACAGCATAAGCAAACACACAAACACACCAAATCCACAGTCCACGTAAAGTTCGTAATAATTACACACAGAACAATAAAGTTTTCAAAAGAACAATTAACCTAAACAAACTAAACAAAGTTTCTAATCTTCCGCATCAAAATCCCAGGCTATATCATCTCCTTGATCTCCAGGCTGAGAAGGCTGAGTAGGCTGATACTGTGTGTAGCGGGGGCACTCAGGAAAGACAACATCTAAATCACCACTCCTATATCGACGTTCAAGCCTCATAATATGTAATTTCGTACTCGAATACCTCCGGAGATATTCACTATCATAATCATGTCTTCTTTCCAAGCCATCAATCCTGTGATCCATATGCTCAAATTTTCTTTCCATATTCTCTCCAAATTGTTCAAAACTCTTTCTACTTAGGGTCAGCTCATTCATCAAATCTTGAAGGGTAGGAGTGGTGTACTGAGGGGGTTCATAACTAGTAGAGGGTATATCTCTACTTGAAGAATGTGCATAATCCCTTGTCCCAGATCTTCATCCTTCGTGGGATTCATATTTCTTAATATTAGCCAGAGTAATGGGTTTCATAGGCTCAACCCATTCCTCATCATCTCTTGCCTCTATCCCGCATAATCGGCGAGTGCATAGATAAGACCAGGATGTCCTAGTCCTCCTCCACTTTCACTTCGAGGTGGCTAATATATTCTTATAAATTACACTTCCCACATTAATACTTTTTTGGTCGTGGATACAGAAATTCGAATCTGTTCTATCTCTTGTTACCTCACTATGGTGGTAAGTAGGTAACAAAGTAGAACAAATAAAATAGTGCCAGAGCTTTGAAGTTGCATTTAACATAGAAAGAGGAAAATTTACCCTTTCCCGCTGCTTGATCTTCCAGACGCCTTTCCCATCAGTGAGAAAGTCGATCACCTCTTCCAGTGGTCCTTCCATCGTTCCAAATGTATCATACTCACTGGTGTAGGTGTCACGTACCTCGTAGAACGAGTTTATCCTTGCAGCGTTAAATTCTACCAAAAATCCCCGGACCTTGATCGGTGCATCTTCGACTGTAGTCAAATTAAGCATAGAACTCCTTAACTACCTCCACAACTGCTTCCGTATGAAACATAGCAAAAATTCTCCCATCCTCGTTCCTTTATTACTCGCTCCACCTCTCCTCCCGGATTCTTAAAAACTTGATCTTGAATGCATTTTCTTGATTGAATGTTATGAAAATATCTTGATTGTGCTCTTGCATTCACAAATCGGGTTTCGTCATAATCCAGCCGTCGCTTTTGTCGTGGAACCATTTTCGATCTGTGAAATTTGCAAATAATCTTAACTAAACTCCAAAATATTACTAAAAAGGCTTCCTATAATATCTAAAATCCATTTAAATCAATCTCCATGAATTTCTTTCAAGTATTTTCTCCACATTTCATTTTTTTTTTCAAAATTTCCCAATGTAGAAGAAATCCATGGTGAAAATCAAAAATTTTTGCATAGGAGTGAAGCTCTTACCAAGGGAAGATGAAATCCGATGTCAAAAAGTGTTGAAATCGCCTCAAATCCAAGATCTCACAAGCCCTAGGTCGGTTTTTTCGAAGTTTTGAGGAAGGGGATGATGAATAGTGTCGGTTGACTGGTCAAATATAAGACTTTTCGCGATCTCGCTATCGGCGAGATTTTTCTCACCGTCGACGAGCTAATTAATTTGACAGAGGCAAAAGTTTCGGGAAAAATCTGCCGTCAGCGAGATCGTTCTCGCTGTCAGCGGGATTTCTCTCGCTGTCGGCGGGATAATTCTCGCCGTCGGCGAGATCCCAAAATTTTAAATTTTTGAAATTCGTCAATCATTTTCAACCTCGATTTACCCTTAATCAATCTTCCGATCACTTAATTTAATAATTTAGTATGAAGATTAGACACTTATACTCACAAAAAGTTCACACAACACAAACAACATAACTTTATATATGAAATCCATGAGACTTACAAACTTCACACTAACAACTAACAACATACTTAACTTAAATGTCCAAATCCATAATATTCAGCATCGAAATCCAAACCACTATACACTAAATGCTGAGACATAACAAATACATATAATTTCATCAAATCTGAGATGATCAAATTAAAATTCAAATTATAATAAAACCTAAATCAAAATCAACACAAATATACACACAAATATAACATAGGATAGAAATCTTTACTACTCCTCAGTGTCTGAACTAACATCCTCTCTGATATTTCCGATGTGACGCAGGTGCGCAAATAGATTGTAGAAAGGCCTGAAAGGGAATTCTGTAGTAGATTCTTCATCAATCCACCCTTTCTGTCTCAGTAAATGAATAAAACTGGCCTCCCGATGTCCAGTATGATCAAAGTGCTCCTTCATCCTCCAGTCAATGTGATCAAACATATCAGAGATATTATCGATGGAATTCATCACATTTTGCAATTCTTTCTCTAATCCTTTAATCTTTTTCAGAATGAAATTTGTTTTATCAATAAGGGGCCTTGCTAAAGGATTGTTCTGTGATGCTCTATCAGAAATAATGATAATCTCATCATTGTTATCCAAAATTGGAAACATATCCGTAGGATATGTGGTTTCCATGGCAAAAGTACCTTTTCCCAAGCCTCATAAGAAACTTGGTACTGACTGCATAAAGCAAATATAGTCGATGGGTGTCCAAGTCCATGAACTGATCCATGCACAATTAATCCCAATACGCATTTTACTATAATTGATCCAACATCGATAGGTAGTCCAATTTGAATACGTAATTTAATATAGTGCATTCCTTTGAAACCTTATTTACCCTCATAGTGGGTAATAATTTTGATGAGATAAAGAAATGCCAATGCTTCGAGACAGGTTAGGAAGTGATGCGAAAAACTGACATACCTGTCTTCGCGCAACTCTCAATCATCAGGTTCGTCGGTCAGGTATCTATAAATCTCGTTCATATTGTATCTTGAAGGAACAAAGTTTGAATAATGACATACATGGGTATTTTCTATAAAAAATAATTCATTTACCCTTGAAGGAGTAAATGTTACCCATTTTCCTCTGACGTAGACACTTCCATTGTTGATCGCATGTAGATTAGAGTAAAACTCTTTAACTACAGGAATAACTACAGTGGATGTCGTATAGCAAAATACCTCCCAATGCCGCTGCGCGATCATTTCTTCAATTTTTGTGGTGGAATTTTCTACTCCTCTCGTCGACAAATCCCCTTTCTTTAATAAGTCGCTTCTTCATCAAAACTTTGTTGAAAATACGCTGCACCTCCGAACTGACGAATTTTCTTCGGTTGAAAACTCCAGTTTTTGTGGTTTCTAAGAGTTTGGTGGCCATTTCAGATTGAAAGGAATGGTCTCTAGTCGTTTCTTAGGAAGAAAACAGTGTAAAAATGTATTTGGGATGGTTTTCTACAAAGAAATGGCTTTAGAACCGTCCAAAAACTCACAAAAAAAAACTTAAGAAACCAATTTTTCAACTGCTTCGCCGTCGGCGGGAAGTTTCTCGCTGTCGGCGAGCTAGTTATAAAACTGATTTAAAATATGGCACGCAATCTCACTGTCGGCGGGCAGTTTCTTGCCGTCGGCGAGCTTGTTATAAATTGAAATGTAATTAGGCGTCGTTCTCGCTGTCGGCGAGAATCGACCTCGCCGTCGGCGAGATTTCGTAAAATTGCCCAATTTCGCTCTGGTCCAAATATTTTCTGATCTCATCATATAGGTTTAAATTTGTGATGATTCTAATTAAAAAAAATTGAGTAGTAAGATTTGTTTTAATCATACTGACTCACTAATTTGTATATAATTAAAATAAAAAACTACTATGGGTTACCTCCCATAAAACGCTTGGTTTAACGTCGTCAGCCCGACCTAATTTCAGTTAGTAATCAGGTCGACTAAGCATTAAAACCTCTTTAAAATTTGGTCTTCTTCCTTCGAAATATAGTTTTAATCTATGTCCGTTTATCCTAAAATCTATGTCCTATTTTTGGACCTTCAATTTCTATAGTTCCATATGAAAATATTTGAGTTATAGTGAAAGGTCCTAACCATCGAGATTTCAATTTCCCAGGAAATAATTTCAATCTAGTATTATATAGCAAAACTTCTTGTCCCGGTTCAAAATTTCTCCGATTAATCTTCCGATCATGCCATAATTTCATCCTTTCTTTATAAATCCTATCATTATCATATGATTCATTCCTTAATTCCTCTAATTCATTTAATTGCAACAATCTCTTCTCACCAGACTTCTTTCATATTATAATTAAATTCTTTAATCGCCTAATATGCTTTATGTTCTAATTCAACTCGGTAAGTGACAAGTTTTTCCATATATAAGCCTCGTAAGGAGTCATTCCAATCGGAGTTTTATAAGCGAATCCCGTATGCCCATAATGCAGTTGTCTAGTCTTATAGACCGATCCAATCTATTAGTGGTTTACGGACTTTTCTAAAATACGCTTAATCTCTCGATTAGAAACTTCACCTAATCCACTAGTTTGTGGATGATAAGCAATTGATATCTCATAAATAATATTATATTTTTCTACTAGTTTGTGAATATATTTATTTCTAAAATGAGTTCCTCCGTCAGTGATAATCACTCTCGGCATTCCAAATCTAATAAAAATATTTTTCATTAAAAATTTTGAAACACTTTTAGCATTACACCTAGATAAAGCTTGCGCTTCAATCCATTTGGAAACATAATCAACAGCTACTAATATATATGAGTTTCCAAATGAAGGAATAAAAGGTCCCATGAAATTTAATCCCCAAACATCAAAATTTTGAACTTCTAATATAAAATTCAGAGGCATTTCATTTTTCCTTGATATATTTCCTACTCTTTGGCATTTATCGCTGTGTTTTTATATATCCGTATACATCTCTAAATAGAGTAGAGCCAATGAGAATCCGTATTGTAGAATTTTATACGCAGCTTTATCGATCCCAAAATGTCCTCCAAAATCAGAATCATGACATTTTTGAATAATTGGTTCAGTTTCTTTATAAGGCACGCATCTTCTAATAATTAAATCCTTACATTGCTTTTATAAGTATGGTTCATCCCAAAAGTATGTTTTAGAATCATGAATTAATTTTTTCTGTTGTTGCAAAGTTAACATAGGTGGTAAAATGTCACTTACAATATAATTTACTATATCAGCATACCAAGGTATTTTCCACTCATTTATATTATAAAGTTGTTCATCGTGAAAACTGTCTATAATTTCATTATCGGTATCGTATAATTCATGATATTCTAATCTTGATAAATGATCGGCAATTCGATTATCGGTTCTCTTTTTGTTAACGATCTCAAAATCAAATTCTTGTATTAATAACATCCATCTAATTAATCTTGGTTTAGAATCTTTCTTTTGCATTAAATACTTAATAGCGGAATGATCAGTATGCACAATACATTTAGTTCCTATTAGATAATGCCGAAATTATTAAAAGTATATACAATCGCTAATAATTCTCTTTCAAGAATCGTATAATTTATTTCAAAGATCATTTAAAGTTTTACTAAGCATAATATATAACTTTGAAAATCTTATCATATCTTTGCCCAAGAACTGCTCCTATAGCATAATCACTAACATCACACATAAGCTCAAATGGTTTCTCCCAATTAGGTGAAACTATTATAGGTGCTATAATTAATTTATCTTTTAATAATTCGAATGCATTCAGACATTCAGTTGTAAATTCAAATTTCTTATCCTTTTCAAAAAGTTAGCATAGAGGGTGTGTGAAATTGGGAATATTGGGAATATTTGGGATTTTCTGGAATTTTCTGGGAATTTTCTGAATTTTTTGGATATTTTGGCTAAGAGGGGCATTTTGGGTATTTGGAGGGTATTGAGAGGTATTTTTGGAATTTTTGGTATTTTTGGCTATGAATGATCAATTTGAGTAATGTGGGAATGTTTGGGATTGTTTTTGAGGAATTTTGGGTAATTTAGGTGATTTTGCAAATTTTGGGTGGTTTCAAGGGTTTTGGGTAAGCTAAGCGGGTGTAGGGTCTCGGGGGTCAAAAATTAAAAATTTGCAAAATTGAAGATTAGGTGAATGTAAGTGGAATGAAATCATTTTGGTTGAGCCATGAAGCCATATCAAGCCCACATGAGCCATGAAGGGACTCATTTGAGACATCCACTATGTTGTTCCTAACCCTCTTACCAAGGGCTTGGGGTTAAGGACCATCCATGTGAATCACCTTTATGAGTCGGAGATCAAGTTGGGTATGGGTGTGGTTTTAGGAGGTGTGTGAAAGTGTAGTGTATAAAGGTAGTGTATGTGTAAATCAGCCCTCACTGCATCGAGTTACCCGTGGCAGATCCTAAGGCCAAAGAGTCCTATAGAACTCATCCTTTAAACTTCCACATTCGATTTCAACCCTCTAGGTGATTAGGGGTCTACAGATCAAGCTCGTGGAGGTTGCAGGGAGTTAAGAAGTGGTTTGAAATTTCTAAAGGGTGGGTTCCACTTCTAGTCCTCTAAGATTAGTCAAAGGAAAAGCCTAAGGCTAGATTCTAAGTACTAAAGAGAAGAAGAGGAGACCTCATCAAAAAATGAGGTCAACATTTGTGCCCTAACTGAGTCCCGGCCGCCGGTAGCTTTGCCGATAGTTTTTCCCTAATGGATTTTCCTGCCCAAATGCATAATGTAACCTTCCTTCTTACTGATCTTGGCTGGTTTTCTTGCTTATGGTGGTGTTCTCGTCACCGTTTTGTCTCTCAACGCCGGTAAGTCTTCCCCCTTTGTTCGGCTATAAATACCCCTTGGGGAGAAGGGTTCGGGGCGATTTTTTTTTACGTGTGTTGGGGATTCTCGGTTGATTATTGTTTCCTAGCTTTTGAATTTTGGGAGATTTTCTGAAGGTAAGTCTTCTTCTTCTTCTTCTTCTTCTTCTTTTCTTAGTCGTTTCATGAAATATATATTCATATGGCTGGATTGGACAACTGAAGAAATGGGCTTAAACATAATATGTACAATATATGCCTACTGATTATTGTTGAAGTTGGAAAGATCTCATACTTTCTTATATTCTTGACAGAAAAAATAAAATTTACAAAAGATGGTTGACCCACTTTTAATATGTATGCAATTTATGTTTATAGCAACGGAACCAAAAACTTGATCCTGCTTTAAATATAGATATATGATTTAATGTATAATGTGGATTCTACGCAAGTATACGTATTGTATCAAGTAATACAGGGCTCTAGTGGAGTCCTGGTTATCGATCCCACGGGAAGTTTTTAACGGATTTGTTATCGCCTAAAATTAAAGGAATTACTTACTAATAAAGTGAACGTAAATTCAAAGTAACTATAATAAACTAAAGTAAACTAATGCTTGAAATAAGTTGATTAATTCAGAAAAAGTATCCTCTCCTTGTTTTTAGAAAATTAAGTGAAATGATGAATTTAAATAGAATTTTTAAATTGTATTGTGATAAATAGGAGCATTCCTATTCTTTACCCTTTGGTCCAGGTGCAAAGAACATTGACTAATCCTATGTTTGATTACTGAATCTGCGGCTAGTGGAGTCCTGGTTATCGATCCCACGGGGAAGTTTTTAACAGATTTGTTATTAGCTAAAATTAAAGGAATTACTTACTAATAAAGTGAACAGAAATTCAAAGTAACTATAATAAACTAAAGTAAACTAATGCTTGAAATAAGTTGATTAATTCAGAAAAAGTATCCTCTCCTTGGTTTTAGAAAATTAAGTGAAATGATGAATTTAAATAAAATTTTTAAATTGTATTGTGATAAATAGGAGCATTCCTATTCTTTACCCTTTGGTCCAGGTGCAAAGAACATTGACTAATCCTATGTTTGACATCGAATCCGCGGCTAGGGCCGGGAGGATACCGGTTGCCACTTCGTAGCTCCCACGTTCCCCTCACCCGAGGGCTAACATCTACACTTCGACTCTCAAACAAGAGGACCGAATCGAGTATTTTAGTCTGTCACACTAAAATATTCAATTCTACGCCCGATAATTAATATTACACTATTTATTTGCACCCGCCTTCCAAGGCTTTTGACTTCCCTGAATATTTGATGTAATTTTTACTATAGTTGATAATTCAACATATTTTAACTACTCAATTGCCGGATTGAAAGTAAATTAAGTTTTAAGTAAAAATTATCACAATTTATTTATATTATATTAGGTGCTTCTATTTAATTTCATCAATCCGCATAATTTTCATAAACAAGGAGAAAGACTAAGAAAACTACTCAGAATGCATGGGATTAAAACAAAGCATGAATTTCATTTAAAGTTAACAACAATAAACAAAAATACTTAATTGCTCGATAATTAATATTTCTCTATTTAATTGCTCGATAATTAATTGCTCGATACTTACTTGTTGATTTTCTATGCCCGATAATTAATATTTCTCTATTTATTTGCGCCCGCCTTCCAAGGCTTTTGACTTCCCTGAATATTGGATGTAATTTTTACTATAGTTGATAATTCAACATATTTTAACTACTCAATCGTCGGATTGAAAGTAAATTAAGTTTTAAGTAAAAATTATCACAATTTATTTATATTATATTAGGTGCTTCTATTTAATTTCATCAATCCGCATAATTTTCATAAACAAGGAGAAAGACTAAGAAAACTACTCGAATGCATGGGAATAAAACAAAGCATGGATTTCATTTAAAGTTAACAACAATAAACAAAGATACTTATCTTAATTTCCTCCCCAAGCAGACTCCTTGAAGTTCCTTTGACTTTTCTTTCTAGTACAGCAAACTAAATAGCACTAAATTAAACTAATAAATAGAATTTTTAAATTGTATTGTGACAAATAGGAGCATTCCTATTTTTTACCCTTTGGTCCAGGTGCAAAGAACATTGACTAATCCTATGTTTGATTTCTCCTCACGATCTGGCCGTCGGCGGCCTCGATCTCGCCGTCGCTGAAGTAGTTATATTTGCATGAATTTCCTCCTTTTTGATCCAAATTTGCTCCATTTCATGCTTTTTGCTTCTATCACTTATAAATCTTCATTCTTGCAATAAAATAAAGAAAATACCTTTCTTTAAAGTGCAATTTCATCAAAAAATATATGAATTTCTTGATGTATTTTTTTGTGATCAATGGTTAATCTGGTATTTGATAGCAGAAATTCTGTTTCATTTCCTGTATTATGAAGTTCATTATATTCCATGCATTTTCTTGATATTAAGTATTACAATTCTGTGGAAGTTTTGGATTAGAAATTAAATATATTATATTCAGTGGACTTTATAGCAATGACAAATGTTTATTCATGGAATTGGAGATGGTAATGATATAAAAAGTTGACGGCAATAATGATTTGACTTAACTTTGGTCTCAAATTGATTCATAGTTTAAAAAAAATAAAAAGAATATATGGATACTGTCCCATGAAATCTTTGTGATGATTAAATCTATATATCATGCTTGAATTGGTAGGCCAGTAGAATCACACATAAGCTCAAATGGTTTCTCCCAATTAGGTGAAACTATTATAGGTGCTATAATTAATTTATCTTTTAATAATTCGAATGCATTCAGGCATTCAGTTGTAAATTCAAATTTCTTGTCCTTTTCAAAAAGTTAGCATAGAGGTTTAGTAATTTTTTAAAAATCTTTAATATAACGTCTATAGAATCCAGCATGTCCAAGAAAACTTCTTACCCCTTTCACCGTAGTTGGAGGTGGTATTTTAGCTATAACTTGAATTTTTGCAGGGTTTACTTTCATGCCTTTTTCCGAAATTTTATGCCCTAATACAATGCCGCCTGTAACCATAAATTGACATTTCTCGCTATTAAGAACTAAATTAGTTTTCTCACATACTTCAAATATTTTTTCAAGATGATTTAAACATGTGTCAAATGATGTTCCAAATACAGAGAAATCATCCAAAAATACTTCTATTTCATTATCAATTAACTTACTAAATATAGACATCATACATCTCTGGAATGTTGCAGGTGCATTACATAATCCAAAAGACATCATTCGAAAAGCGAAAGTTCCATAAGGACTAGTAAATGTAGTTTTCTCTTGATCTTCAGGAGCAATTTATATTTGATGATAATCGGTATATCCATCTAAGAAACAAAAATACTTATGTCTGGCTAATCTATCTAACATCTGGTCTATAAATGGTAAAGGGAAGTGATCTTTCCTGGTGGCTGCGTTTAATTTTCTATAATCAATACATATTCGCCATCCAGTAACTTTTCTTATAGGGATAAGATCATTATTTTCATTAGCTTTTACGGTCACTCCTCCTTTCTTAAGCACACGAGTGAATTGGGCTTACCTAAGCACTCGTCGAAATAAGATATATAATACCATTTTCTAACCATTTTAAAATTTCTTTCTTGACTACTTCTTTCATTATCGGGTTTAATCTCCTTTGGGGATCTACTTTAGGCTTATGTTCATTATCTAAAATAATTCTCTCGCATACGTATCAAGGATTAATTCCTTTAATATTCTGCTAAAGTCCAACAAAAAATTTTCTTATATTTTATTAAGGTATCTAAAAGTTTTTGTTCTTGAGATTGATTTAATTCAGATGAAATAATAACTGGTAGAGTTGAACAATTACCTAAGTAAGCATATTTCAAATGATTAGGTAACATTTTTAACTCAAGTTCAGGAGGTTTAATAATCGATGGAACTATATTTTTTTTAGTGTTTTCTGTATTATCCAAAAATTCAAATTTCTCTTGAATATAATCTAGTTCTTCATTTATATCGGCTTTTTCAATTAATTCAGTATTTTCTTTTTCTAATTTTTCTTCATAATATTCCTTAAAATGTTCTTTTTGTAAATGATCGAGTACTTCCATTCGAAAACACTCATCATCTTTTTCTAGCGCGGGATATTTCATTGATTTAGCAATATTAAAAGTTACTTTTTGGTCATTTACTCTCATAGTTAATTCTCCTTTCGAACATCAATCATAGCTTTCCTGATGGCTAAAAATGGTCTTCCTAAGATGATAGGAATTTTTTTATCTTCTTCCATATCTAGAACAATAAAATCTAAAGGGAAGATAAATTTATCCACTTTTTCTAAAACATCTTCAATAACTCCCTTAGGATATGTAACGTAACGGCCGCCTAATCGAAGAGTTACTCGAAGTAGGTGAAATTTCTCCCAATCCTAATCTCTTAAAAATTGATAGAGGCATTAGATTGATGTTTGCTCCTAAGTCACACAAAGCTTTTCCATAGAATTTTTCTCCAATAACGCAGGGTATAGTGAAACTACCGAGATCTTTTAATTTTTCAGAAGCTTTTTCTGAATAATAGCACTACACTCTTCACTAAGTGCGACCATTTCATTATCGGTAAATTTTCTTTTTTTATTTAGAATATCTTTCATGAATTTTACATAGTTTGGCATATGTTCTAAAGCTTCTACAAAAGGAATATTTATTGTTAATTTCTTCAGAATTTCAAGGAATTTAGCAACCGTTTATCTTTTTTATGTTGATTTAGTTGTTGAGGAAATGGTGGTGGAGGTTTTTCAACAGAAATTTTCATTGGTATTAAAGGATTTTCTAAGTTTGGATCTTGTTGATTCTTTTCCTTTTCGATTTCCACATCCTCTTTTTGACTTTGCAGTTCTTTCTGAATTTGAGGTTCTAATTCTTTTCCACTTCGTAATTGTATCGCTTTAATTTGTTCATTTTCTTTGTCTTTGGGATTTATTTCCACATTACTAGGAAATGTTCCAGGTATTCTATTATTAAGCGCGGTAGCGATATGTCCAAGTTGAGTTTCAATATTTTTAATAACTGTTCCTTGATTTTGTAATTGGTTTCCTTGTATTTGTAATTGATTTCCTTGATTTTGTAATTGATTTCCTTGATTTTGTAAATGTTGACCCATATTTAATATTAATTCTTTTATAGATAATTTCTTATCTTTAAATTGAGGGTTATTATTATTAAATCCAGGTGGATGACTAGGTTTATAATTAGAATTTCCTTGGTTAGAGGGATTTTCTAATGGTTGTGTTACATTATTCATCCATGGTTGATTAGTTGTATTATTATTCCAATTAAAATTAGGATGATTTTTCCATCCAGGATTATAATAATTCGCATAAGGATTATTGGGTCTGTTATTAATAGCATTTATAGTTTCATAATGAGATTGGGATTGTATAAGTTGTCCAGATGAGTTTTCTTCTAATATAGTTGGAGAGTAATTCATTCCAAAATGATCTAATTTTTTAGATATAGCAGCAATTTGCGAAGCTAACATATATATTTCGTCATTTTCATGAATACTGGCTATCTTTTTCGGATTCATTCTATCAGCAAGCCATTGAAAATTATTGGTAGTCATTTTTTCGATTAGTGCATAGGCTTCATCAAATGGTTTTGACATTAATGATCCTCCAGCAGCAGCATCGATGATTGATCTCGCAGATCCTACTAATCCATTATAGAAAGTTTGAATAATTAACCAATCTGGTGACACATGATGTGGGCATTTCCTAAGAAGTTCTTTAAATCTCTCCCAAGCTTCATATATCGATTCTCCATCAAACTGACTAAAAGAAGTTATATCATTTCTAAGCTTAGCAGTTTTAGATGGTGGAAAATATTTGGATAGAAATTTTTGCGATAATTCTCCTCAAGTTTTAATAGATTCAAGTGCTAACGAATTTAACCACATTTTAGCCTTATCCCTTAAAGAAAAAGGAAAAAGTCTAAGTCTAATAGCATCGTTAGATACTCCTTCATATTTGAAAGTAGCACATAGTTCTAAAAAACTAGCAAGATGTAAATTTAGGATCTTCAGTAGGTGAACCACTAATTTGATTGTTTTGTACCATTTGGATAATTACGGAGTTTAAGTTCGAATGAATTAGCAGCTACATCAGGGTTTTGAATAGTTAAATGAATTTCATCTAATGTAGGGTTGGCATAATCTCTTAATGGTCTCTGTTGATTGATATTTTCATTTTTCAGGAATATTCGCCATTTGTATTAAATTTATAATTTCTCTTTTTTGTTTTCTAATTCTTTTAATTGTACGCTCTAAATCTGAATCGTAAGGTATTAAATTTTCATTTTCAAGTTTACGCATACAATTTTGTAAAATAAATTTTAAAATAGTCTGTTACTCTAGTAAAAAATTTCTTTACTTCCCCGACAACGGTGCCAAAAACTTGACCCACTTTTTAATGTTTACAAAAATAAGAACAAGCACCAAAAACTTGATCTCGCTTAATATATATTTAATTTTATGATGGAATGTATAATGTGGATTCTACGCAAGTATACGTATCGTATCAAATAATACAGGGCTCTAGTGGAGTCCTGGTTATCAATCCCACAGGGGAAGTTTTTAAAATATTTGTAACAGCTAAATTAAAAGTATTTACTTACTAATATAGTATACAGAAATTTAGAATATGTAACTAAAGCGAACTAAAGTAAACTAATGCTTTAAATAAAGTTGATTTAAAGATTTCAGAAAAAGTATCATTCTCCTTGTTTTTAGAAAATTAAGTCAATGATGAATTCAAATAGAATTTTTATTGTATTGTGACAAATAGGAGCATTCTTATTCTTTACCCTTTGGTCCAGGTGCAAAGAACATCGACTAGTCCTATGTTTGACTATCGAATCCGCGGTAAGTCGGGAGGATACCGGCCGCCACTTCGCAGCTCCCACGTTCCCCTTACCTGAGGGCTAACATCTACACTTCAGCTCTCAAACAATAGGACCAAATTGAATATTTTAGTCTGTCACACTAAAATGTCCAATTCTACGTCCGATAAATAATATTTCCCTATTTATTTGCATCCTCCTTCTAAGGCTTTTGACTTCCCTGAATATTGGATGTAATCTTTACTATAGTTGATAATTCAACATATTTTAACAAATCAATGGGCCAGATTGAAAAGTAAATTAAGTTTTAAGTAAAAATTATCACAATTTATTTTAATATATTAGGCACTTCTATTTAATTTCATCAATTCACATAATTTCATAAACAAGGAGAAAGACTAAGAAAACTACTCAGAATGCATAGGAATTAAACAAAGCATGGATTTCATTTAAAGTTAACAACAATAAACAAAGATACTTATCTCGATTTCCTCCCCAAGCAGACTCCTTGAAGTTCCTTTGACTTTTCCTTCTAGTACAACACACTTCTAAACTCACTAATTACACTTACTAAAACTGAAAATAGACACACAATAGACTCTCTAAAATTGACTCACAGAAGACACACACTTAAAAATAGACACCCAAAAGACTAAAATTCGTCCTCTATTTATAGAGGTAGACAAAGGTCCAAGGGGTACTTAAGCACCTCTTCAAAAAGCATCCAGGTTCAATGTATCTAGCATTTTGAACTGTCTCGCTGTCGGTGGGGCTTCTAGAAGGTCTCTAAACTGTGTGATCTCGCCGTCGGCGGGCTCGGGCTCGCTGTCGGCGAGGTAGTTGCAAATCCTTCAAAAATTCTTCTCATGATCTCGCAGTCGGCGGGCTCGATCTCGCTGTCAGCGGCTTAGTTCATTTTGCATGAATTTCTTCCTTTTTTGATCCAAATTCGCTCCATTTCATGTTTTTTGCTTCTATCACTTATAATCTTCATTCCTGCAATAAAATAAAGAAAATACCTTTATTTAAAGTGCAATTTCATAAAAAATAGGTATGAATTTCTTAATATATTTTTCTGTGATCAATCATTTACATATGACATGTAAATATAAATCCCAAATCATCTAAATAATTTGCAAGATTGAAACATGAACACGATTTCCCTTTCAAAGATATAAAGCCCAATAATAGGTTTGTTTGAGATGTCACTGAAGCTTCTTCAGTATCTTCGACATCTCTTACTCTTCGCTCATTTGGATTTTGAAAATAACTGTTCCACATTGAACCTCTCCCATTTGATTTTTCTTCAAGCAATCGTGGAAACCTAAACGTTGATATTCTTGAAGACGAAGCCCATGATCTTTATCGAGAGTTTTCTTAGGTGACTTCGGTTGCTTAAGATGTAATTAACTATAGGGGCTTGCCCCTATAGGAATTAAGAACCCAGATTAATCTAAACCCTGTCTAATCTGTGTATTAGATAGGGGAATTTGTCGGCTATAAAATATGCAGGCCAAAATAGAGTCATAAGCTTTTAAGTTTAGATAGTTAAGCCTACTAACAAGTGGTACGATGATCTTTCAGGATGATGTGTCACTTGTAGTATCGTGCTCAACTATTTAAACTATTTGACATATGAGATCTATCTGGTCTCGTTATTTTTGAAATAAAAATATATCATCATTTTAAAAATAAAAAAATTACTTTACCTATTACATTAAATTTAAATTTTAAAAATTTTTATTTTCATAAATAAAAAAAATGGCCGACAGGGCTCTATCTCAAGTTAAGGTCCTTTTTTAAGTTCTTATGTAAGGGCCTTAAATATCCATTGGAGGTCTCTAGAAGGTTCACGACTGATTGGAGAGGAAGGGTGGTGGCTCAGGGACGTTCAGAGGAGCTTAGGGGATAAAATTTGGCTATGGATGGTCAAGCCTTCCATCCCCCATGGTGTGCACATCATGAAGCCAAGTATGGAGAAGAAGGTGGCTGAGCTTGGAGCTTATTAACGAATCCTTGAGGTGGATAAACACTCAGAAGTGAGTGGCTTGATCCTTCAAAGCTGGTCCAAAGGGAATAGAGTGGATGCCATGTGGAGTGTCATGTGTTCCTCTCTTTATTATGGCTCAGAAAATTCAAAAATGGTGGCTTCATAAGTTGTTTAATAAGTCTTTTGTGTCATGATGGGTTTCATTGGGTTATAGGTGACCCAAAACTGATGAGCTAAGGATGACCTTGGGCTTGGGCCTCCATAGATAAGCTTGGGTCTCCATGGATGGTCTTGGATTAAGCCTTTCATGAATTCTTCACTTAATTAATCAATTAGTTATTTAATTAAATGAATCCCAAGATGATGATTAGTCATATGATCATAAGTTTGACCACTTGTGTTCACTTAAGCATATTGGTCATGTGATGTTGAGTTGACCAGATGGTCAATGTATGGGCCATATAGAGTTTTTTTTATCATATGTCCAATATGTTGACCATGAGGCTCAATGTTGACCAAATGGTCCATGTTGTAACCATAGGGCTAGGGTTGACCAAATGGTCAATATGGTGACTATGGGGTCTAGAGTTGACCAAATGGTCAATGTGGTGATCATAGAGTCTAGGGTTGATCAAATTGTCGATATGGTGACCACGGGGTTCAGCGTTGACCCAATGGTCAATGTAGTGACCATAGAGTCCAAGGTTCAGTTTTGGTATATTTCTTTCCCAAAATTGATTTAATCGTTGGTTTTAGAACATGTAGAAAGGTTCATAGGATCCTGAGTTGATTTGAGTGACTCAAGACATATCTTGTCCATAGTTGTTGACTTAAGGTAAATTCTCTCAAAAGTGAGGTTACAAGGTGAGTAAATATAAGGAATAGCTAATATTATTTTAGTTTAATCACTAGAATCCCTGGGGATAAGGCAGTTAGATCTGGTTTAGTCTTGACCATTTCATTCCACAGATCTGGCTGACAGATCTATCGGAAGTTGCAGTATGCTCTTGTAGCTCTATCATTATAGATATATTTATAAACTTAGTCAGCATGTTGAGGCTGCTAATATAGGTTAATGTGTTAAGTCAATAAACCTGAGTTAGGATGAAGTTTTTAGCTATGTATGGCCCAATGGAATACCAAAGTAAACTGGCCTTTCGTTAGGTTCATTAGTTTTGTTGAGTAAACTGGCCTAAAAAATAATTGGTGCCTTGGCTCTGTTAATCTAGGATTGATCCTAGCATGTCCATTGTACATAGAAAGGATTGTTAAACCCATCTAGTGTGGACTAGGGGAAATTGGTTGACGCTCACTCTTCGGAGTTTTTGGTTCGATGTTTTTTATTATATTTTTTTGTATGACGGAGCAGTACCTTGAATAATCAAACTAAGTTTAATGAAAAAAAATATTTTTGCTGGGAAACTTTCTTAAGTATTAGTCATGGAAAACATAAAAACAAACTTAAAAAAAAAAATGCAAACAACTAAACAAACTTAACATCTCCTTTTTGGTTCATGATTTCAGTCCCTACACATGATTTGATAAGTCAGTGTCTAAACCTAGTAGAATATGTGCAATTCTCTGGTATAGTCACTGCACACCATGAAGAACTCTTAGAAGCCATTGCCCAATGGAGTACTTCTAAGTTATGTGTTTTCTCTTAGGGTAGGTAGTCTTTGAATAATTTACTTTAATATAACACTCAACCAGTTGTTAGTATAGATTCTCATTATCTATTCTAGCTAATTCACTCTGCACACTACTCAGATCAAATATAGGTTCCTAAACTCTCTTTTTGTCAATGTATCAAGGTATGCTTTTCAATTATTAAATCTTTCCATCTTAGGTTGGATATAAGTCTTTATGCTTTCCTATCGAGCATAAATGTAAAAAATAAATCTTAAATTTTTCCATATTAGGTGGGATGTAAGTCCTTATGCTTTCCTACTGAGTATAAAAGTTTTCAAGTCTTAAATATTTTCATCTCAGGTGATGTAAATCATTATACTTTCTTGTCGAGCATAGATGACTTCAAATTTAAAACTTATCATCCTAGGTAAGATGTAATTCCTTATACTTTCTTGTCGAACATAGACATCTTCAAATCTTAAAATTTCCACTTTTATGTGGGATATAATTCATTATGTTTTTCTGTTGAGCATAGACATCTGCAAATCTAAAATCTTTCCGTCTTAGGTGGGATGTAAGTCCTTATGCTGTCTTGCGGAACATAGACGTTCTAAATCTTAAAGCTTTCCATCTTAGGAGGGATGAATGTCCTTATGCTTTCCTGTCAAGCATAGATGTTTTCAAATCTTAATTTGTTTCGTTTTAGATGGGATGTAAGTCCTTATGCTTTCCTGATGAGCATAGACATTTTCAAGTCTTAAAACTTCCCTTATTAGGTGCGATATAAGTCCTTATGCTTTTTTGCCGAGCATAGACGGTTTCAAATATTAAATCTTTTTGTCTTAGGTGGGATGTAATTCTATATGCTTTTCTATCGGGCATTTACCTCATCAAATCCTAAATCTTTTTGTCTTAGGCAGAATGTAAGTTCTTACGCTTTCTTTCTGAGCATAGATCTCTTCAAATCTTAAATCTTTCTGTCTTGTTGGGGTGCAACTCCTTATGCTTTTTTGCTGAGCATAGATGATTTCAAATTTTAAAGATTTCCTCTTAGGTGGGATGTAAGTCTTTTTGCTTTCTTAGGGTATAAGCACTCTCAAATCTTAAAACTATCCATCTTACATGGGATGTAAGTTTTTATTCTTTTTTTTCTTAGCATAGATGTCTTCAAATCTTAAATCTTTTTATCTTATGTGGGATGTAAGTCCTTATGCTTTCTTGCCATGCATAAATGTCTAAATCTTTCCATCTTAGGTAGGATGTAAGCCCTTATGCTTCTTGCCGAGCATAGATATTTTCAAATCTTAAATCTTTCTGTCTTAGGTGGGATGTAAGTCCTTATGTTTTCTTGCCAAGCATAGACATTTTCAAGTCCTAAAGCTTTTCGCCTTAAGTGAGATGTAAGACCTTATGTTTTTCTACCGAGCATAGACATTTTCAAATATTAAATTTTTCTATTTTAGGTGGTATGTAAGTCCTTATGCTTTCCTACAGAGCATAAATGTTCTCAAAATATATTTCCATCTTAGGTAGGATGTGATTCCTTATGTTTTCCTATCAAGCTTAGACGTTTTCAAAACTTAAATCTTTCTGACTTAGGCGGGATGTAAGTCCTTATACTTTCCTACAGAGTATAACTATTTTTAAATCATAAAACTTTCCATCTTAGGTGGGACGTAAGTCCTTATGCTTTCCTATCGAGCATAGACGTCTTCAATCTTAAAACTTTGTCTTAGGCTGGATGTAAGTCCTTATGCATTCTTACCTAGTATAGACTTTTCTAAATCTTAAACTTTCCACCTTGGGTGGGATATAAATCCTTATGCTTTCTTACTGAGCATATTTCAAATCTTAAATCTTTCTGTTTAAGTGGGACTTATGCTTTTCTGACAAGCATAGATGTGTTCAAATCTTAAAACAATCCATCTTAGGTGTGATGTAAGTCCTTATGCTTTCCTACCAAGCATATAAGTTTTCAAATCTTAAAAAATTCCCTCCTACGTAGGATGTAAATCCTTTTGCTTACTTGCCGAGAACAGATGTTCCCAAAATCTTAAATATTTTTCTTAGGTGGGATGTAAGTCCTTATACTTTCGTGTCGAGCACTGACGTCTTCAACTCTTAAATTATTTTTATTTTAGGAGGGATGTAAGTCCTTATGTTTCCTACCTAGCATAGGCATTTCAAGTATTAAATATATTCATCTTATATGGGATGTAATTCCTTATGATTTTCCGTTGAGCATAGATGTTTTCAAATCTTAAAACTTTCTCTCTTCTATGAGATGTAAGTTCTTATGCTTTTCTACCAAGCAAAGTTGTCTTCAAATCTTAAATCATTCCTACTTTGGTGAGATGTAAGTTCCTGTGCTTTCTTTTCGAACATAGAAGTCTTCAAATTTTAAATCTTTTTGTCTAGTTCTTATGCCTTCCTGCTAAGCATAGATGTTCTAAATCTTAAAATTTTCCACCTTAAGTTGAATGTGAGTCCTTGCGCTTTCCTCCTAAGATAAATAATTTTCCACCTTTTTATTATTTAATGATATGCTCCATAGTTGTCCTTCCTGTTCTAGTCATCTTGTTCAACTGTTAGGTTAGATATAAATCCACAAGCTTTTTCATCCTAATGTGTTTAGGTAAATCTAATCCCAGCGGATCCTAAAATCGTCATCCCAAAAAATCCTAATGCAAATCTTCTGTTTGATTGTTTTGATCAATGCCAATATGTGTGTCATACTTTGAAAAACTTGTCACACTTATTGGGGGTCCATTTTCTTACCTCATTTTTGGGTCACAAGCAACTTTCGGAGGAATATGGAGCTCCCAGAAGGGTCCTAGTGCCTCTGATCCTTCGATAGCAGCACTATGCCCCCTTTTGATCTAGCATGGTCATGCCAGGCTTAGAGCACGATCACTCTTTGGTGTGGTCACGCCCCCTAACTCTGCATCATTGATCCGTGGCCTTTGTCCAAGGATCCTCATCCCTACCATCCACTCGATCGAGTGGCTGAAAATATCTGGCAACCGTTGAAGGTTGCGGAAACCACTAGAGTAATTCGAACTGTCGATCTCCTGTCCGACCGACGGCGCAAGATGCGCCGCCGCCGCCTATTAAAGGCGGACTGATCGTCTCTCTCTATTCATCCCTCTCGGTTGGTCACTCCTTGTGCCATGGACACACACTAGTCTCCGTGTACAAGGAACCAAGTGAAGAGTGCTTCGAACCAACTCTCTGATCTTCGGTTAGCCGCCACTTTGTGTAAGTCCTTCCTCTTTTCATTTGTTTTTCAAAATTACGTGTTTTAATTTAAGCATTTGGATTAAGAAAATCTAGTTTAGGTTAACGTAGTAGCCTTGGATTAGGCTTGGGTTTAGGTTTAACTCAGGTCAACCCAAACCCGACCTAATCCTAATCCCAAAAATGGTTTAACCTAAACCCTAAAACCTAACCCAGGTATGATCCAACCCATACCTGACCCAACCTAGACTCGATCAAATTTATATCTTGCCCAACCTAACCCAAACCCTAAAACCTAAACCAGACCTAATCTAACCTAGACCTGACTAAGCTAAAGTCTAGCCCAACCTAACACAAAACCTAAAACCTAACCCAGACATGACCCAACCAAACCTAACCCAGCTCAAGTCTAGCCCAACCTAACCCGAACCCTAATACCTAACCTAGGTCTGACCCAACCCAGACTGGCCGACCCAACTCCGGTCTAGCCTAAACTAACCTAAACCTGACCCAACCTATGACCGACCCAACTATGTACGACCTAGCTTAGGTCTATTCCAACCTAATACAAATGAACCAAAACACCCTAAAACCACCCAAATGACCGAAACACCCTGAATCCATCCAAATGAACCAAAACACCCTTAAACCATCTGAATGACTCGAATTAACTTAAAACCACTTGAATGATCTGAAACACCCAGAAACCACCCAAATGACCCAAAATACTCTGGAACCACCCAAATGACTCGCAACAACCTGAAACTACCTGAATAATCTGAAATACCCCTAAATCATCTGAATGACTTGAAATGACCCAAATTACCCAAAATAAAAATGTTGGCACATGATCAACCCTAAACCCGAGTTTAATCCAAAGTTATATTTACGTTATTTCATGCACATCTCCAAGATTTATTGTGTTTTCTTGTTCTGTTACGTTACTGCAAGTCTTTTACGTTCTATTGCATTTTATTATGATTTTCAAGTTTAAAAACAAACAAAACAACAACAAAAAATAAAATAATAAATAAATAAATAAATAAATAAAACAAAAATAAAAAATGGAATCCCCTTCCAGGTGGCTTCCTACTCAAATAAAAAAAATATAAAAATAAAAAAATTTAAAACTTGGCAAACTTTGATTAACCAACATGATTGACAAGATATAGGGATTAAAACAAATGATTAATTGAATATTGAACTTTAAATTGAACTAAAATACACCAAGACGAAGAACAAGAATCAACTCTATGGAGCTCTGACATGAACTCTAAGTTAGCTAGTTAGATAACAAACTTAGGGCCATAGGCCTACCCCAGGATAGTATGAGTATAAAAACCTTGGGTAGACTAGGCACCTTAGCTAGTTCTAAGGATTAGGATCTACAAAACAAACAAACTTACTCCCAAGACTAGAAGGAATACCATAGAAGAATGTAAACCATAGTTACTGATAAAGGTATTTCAAACCTCCTCGAAACTATGAATCCCTTGACCTATGATACTTAAGGGAATTTCAGGTTATAAGGTTGGTTATAGTTGACAGATACCAATTTTCCCAGAATGACAGAAAGCCACGAGCATCTTGACCAGGTAAATTCTTCCTAGTGTCTAGGTCAGTCCACATATTAGGATTCCTTATAAAGTACATGCTTACATTTTCCATCTAGAAATCTTCCTTCTCCAACTGTATTTCTAGTTTATGGTTCCTAATTACTTATATCAGCCAAATCAAGTGCATTCAAATTAATATCCTGACCTAAACTAATCAAATTCTCCATCTTAATTTTTCAAAATCACTTCCCATGAGGTATAGCTCTCTATTCGAACCCTTTTTTCATGAAATTATAAATCACATTCATCCTCTCTTATAAAGCTTAATGTTGAACAATTTGGTTTATCATTTTAATCAAGATTTTTCTTTAGATTCTATGATCCTAGAGATATAATTAAATACGAGGATTTGCCATTATAGGAAACAAAGTTCCCACAATTAAATCTTTTTTCTTATAATTAAAAAATTTTAGTTCCACTGGTTCAAAGATTTCTTCATCTGGATGATTAGATCCATTCTGAGGTAATATTCTTATCCTTCGGGGTAACATATTATTCTTTGAATATCATATTCGATCATTCAGATAAAAGCCTTCTGAGGTTTATGGTGGCCATGTGAATAAAAAAACTACTAACATAAGCACACAAAAAAGCACAAAAATGTTGCTTGGCTGGCAAGAAAAAAACAAAGAATAATAGTCAAAGGCGTCTAGAAGACTTCTTAGCATCCTAAATCCTAGCACAACACACCATATAACAAGAAGATTCTTAACCAGCATCTAAGTGCATAAGGTAAAGTCTCTGGGTAAGTATGAATTTGACGGGTCTCCAAATCGGCTCCGCTCTAAAGATCCAAAGGGTCTAAAGGGGTGTCACCCAAGATGGATTTTAAGAGTGTTGGTCTTACATATGACCTAGCTTGCTACATGCGTATTTTTAAAATTATGGCAGATGAAACAAGTAAAGAAATGTATATTATTTTTAGTTTTAAAATAAGGGCCATTAAATGTGGACTTATAACATGTAATGTGATACGAATTAGATCCATTGGATCCTTAGCACAATCATACTCGTGTTAATTCTGATGTGATAATTAACATTACTCATCATAATCAACCTGAAAAGCAATGCTTGTTAAGTCATAGAGACCAACACGAGGTCACTCGCCTATCAAGCTTGGTAACTAGGATGTTCAACCTGCTGGGTTGACCGAGTGGTCAATCCGGGGCAACATAGCCAACAGGCTTAGTCGGACTAAGGTGGGTAACTGGACAAATGTAATTGGTCGACCAGGTAGAAGCGAATGGTTGGACCAAAGTGGTCGGTCGACAAAACCGGTCGACTGGGCCGGGGTGACAGGTTCAGCAAAAGTGGTCAGTTGACCGAGCTAGGGCGACCTGTTGAGCTAAAGTGGTTGGTCAACTGAGTCTGGGTGGCCGGTCAATCCTAAGTGACCGATCGACAAGGTCGAGGTGGCTGATCGGACCTAAGTGATCGATCAACCAGCCTGGGGTGGCCAGTCAGACCTAAGTGATCAGTCGACCGATCTGAGGCAACCGATCAGACCAAAGAAAGTTCGATCATCCTGGGGCAGCCGGTCAAACCTAAGTGCAATGTGCAAAATATACGATGCAACTTACATCACATCGAAACATGCAACGTAATGTAATCATCATGCATAATAGCAAACTATGCTCACCCTAACATACATACAAAGGAAACTAGAGTTCAGCTCTTGGATTTGTAGCATAGCTGCCTCCAACTTTGGCAAGGAAACATGGAGAACTCCATTCTCTGATTTCTCGTAGAAGAATTCCATCACTATTTGTATTGAGGACTAGCTACAAAGTTTTTTCCATTCTACGAACCTTCCATGATCTTGTAGAAGGAGCTAGCTACAAAGTATTTGAGCATGGTATGCATCGAATGGGTGGAAATGGGATTGGATGGCCTGCCTGCTTTAGGAGGCACATGATTAGGTAGAAGTTGTGGTATGGATGTTGTAGTTGGTTGGGATATGGTAGGGGTAATGACTGAATATAATTCAGTATTTCTCTATTTAGAATTGGACTATGGCGCCTGAAGGGAAGGATCGGTGTGAGTCTGCTGTCTAGAGCCAGGGAAAATTTTTGTTCCAGCAGTGGTGCTAGTTTCGGTTGTTGTGTTGGGCAAGAGGATGAGGGATGGTATATATGAGTTGGGATTAGAGTAGCAGATGTTATTGGGTAGGTGATTGGATGGGAAGTAAGTGTTGACCTCATTTTTGATGAGGTCTTCTCTCTCTCTCTCCTTAGTACTTAGGATCTAGCCTTAGGCTTTACCTTTGACTATCTTAGAGGATTAGAGATGATACCCACCATTTAGAAATTCAAACACCTCTTAACTCCCTTTAAACCCCACATGCCTGATTGTGAACCCCTAAGCCACTTGGAGGGTTAAGATCAAATGTGGAGGTTTGAAGGATGAGTTCCCTATAGGACTCTTTGGCCTTAGGACTACCCTGGGTGGCCTGGTCTAGTGAAGGTTGACTTGCACACACATTAAAATTTCACACACATTACACTTTCACACAAATTTCAAATCCTAAAACCATTCATACCCAATTTGACTTCCTGACTCATGTAGGTAATTCATATGGATGGACCTTAACCCCTAGGCCCTTGGCTAAGAGGGTTGGGAACAACATAGTGAATGCCTCAAATGAGTCCTCTCATGGCTCTTATGAGCTTGATATGGTTTTCTGGCTCAACCAAAGTGATTACATTCTACTCAAACTTGATCAATCTTTATTTTTCCAAAATTTCAATTTTTGACCCCCGGGACCCTAAACCCACCAAACCTACCAAATGCCCTTGAAACCACCCAAAATTTGCAAAATCACCTAAATTACCCAAAATTCCTCAAAACCAATCCTAAACATTTCCCTCCATTCAAATTGATCATCCTTGGCCAAATATACCAAAAAAAATTCCAAAAATACCCCCCAATACCCTCCAAATACCCAAAATACCCTTTTAACCCAAAAATTCCAAAAATTTAGAAAATTCCCAAAAAATTCCAGAAAATCCCAAATATTCTCAATTTCATTTTTTTGCAACTACACCATAAGCCAAATTTGTAAATTTAGCACACTTTTACTAAAACCCCCAATTTGACCCATTTTTTAACCTAAATGGACCCAATGTCAAACCAAATCAACCCAATTGATCCTAATTTTGATCCAATTCAGTCTTAAACTTCAATTCCATATCCCTAATATCAATTTAGACTAAATCCAAGCCCAATTTGATGAACATTTGGATCCAATTTCAATTTGAAGCTTAAAACCCAATTTTGGCCCATAACCTAAACTTAGCCCAAACCAACCCAACTCAACCCCAATTAACCCCAAATCTTTTTCTAAACCTTCTTAACATCCCCAAAAACAAAACACTAACTTGATTTGCCCCAAATTTGAATCTAAACTCCACCCAAACCTAACCCAAACCAAAAATCCCCAATTTTGGCCTAAACCCACCATGAACCCAAATGGGCCCAAATCCCAAAATTAAAGCCCAACCAAAGTTGAAAACTCTTTGTAACACTCCCATAAACATTTCTCAACATTAATTTTACATCAAACCTAACATTAGCCCAACCTTAGCCCAAGTTAGCCCAATTTGACCCACTTTGGCCCCTTTACCAAAAAGTCCCAAATCAAACCCAATTCAACTCCAAATCACCTCAAATTTGTTTCAAATCACTCATGACACATCCCTAAACTAAACCCAACATCTGTTTGGCCCAATCCTTCACAAAATTTTCATCCACCAATTTGTTTTCAAACCTAAAGGCCCGCTTTCTTAAACCCTTCTAAAAGCCCATTTTCACCAAATCCAAAAGCCCAAAAATCCATTCTCAAGCCTACATGGCACTTTCACCTCATCATCCCTTTGATTTAAATCACTCCCTAAGTTTCAATTTCATCATTAAATTTTTCTAAACTAAGCCATGTGCCAAATTACCCCTAAATGTCCAAAATCCTTATAACTCATTTCCATGAAATTGACTAACCTTTTCCCAAGCCATGAGCAAGCCAAATGAAGCCATTCACAAGCCATATGAAGCCATGAGAGCTTTGACTTGTCATCAATCCATTTATGGCAAGAGAGGGGAGCTCTTTCCTAACCTATGATTAAACATTTTAACCTTACCCATGCTTCACCTAAACCCAAAATTAATCTAAATAAGCTTGGATTGAGACTTCTCCACTCAAAACCAGCTAACTCACTCCGACTCCCCACAGCACCCAAAGTCCCTTGGTGGGTACACCTAGCCCAAAAGCATGGTTTGACCAAACCAAACCCAAAATGACCCTTCCCTCTTACCACTTAAATCAAACTCCTTTACACATCTCAAGCCTCAATTGACTGCACCAAACCCCAGTCCTGACTCTCCTGAGTCAGATGGTGACTTGACTCTGGCCGGCCGGCCACCAGGCCGCCAGAAAACACCATGGCTGAGGAGCTTGGAATGAGCCAAATTTCAAATTCTCACCTGCTGAGTTGCCTCACTCCAATTGGCCACCACAGCTCTTCATCTCCTCCCCAGTGCGCTGATCCCGGCCATCAATCGCCCCCGAGAAGCCCCGGCCATGGCTATTTAAACCAGCCACCCCTCTCGGCCAAAAGGTTGGTCGAAATCAACCTTCATAGAATCCCTCCAAACTCCTCGCGAGCTTCCCTTAGCCAAGAGCAATCCATCCCCACCGTTCTTCTTCCCTAAATCCCATTGATTGAGCTCAATTTTGGAGCTCAATTCTCAAGTCAGAACAGGACATCTCTCAAACCTCCACGAAAATCAAATTAAACTCACCCACACCTGCACAGGACCAAGAGAAGGAGTTCTCCAGTGAAAGCCCCCTCTCCAGGCCACCCAATTGCTCTAGCCTCCAAAGTCTGAAATCGGGTTTTGTCACTTTCATACTTAGACCTTTCACCAGGGCCGAGGCTTCATCCCTAGGCTCTTCCAGCTCCAACGAACGTGCCGAGTACATTCAGTTGAGGCCTCACCTCCTGAAGCAAGGTATGGAGACTTCTCTTTAACCCGAGCTTCCAACGATTCTCCATTTCGTTTGAGTTAATTTCATAGCATGTAAACTGTATGGATGTGTTCATCTCTTCAAGAAGAATCCATAGAGTATAAGAACACGAAAATCCATTGAGAAACTAGGGAGATATTAGGGTTTGAGTGTGGACGGTCACGGGTGCACACCAGTCGGAGACGACGACCAGCCGCCGTTGGATCGAGCGTGTATAGACTGAACGGCTCAGATTACGTCAAACTAGGGAACGTACGTGAACCGCAGGCCACGTGGCGCTGAGTCAGATGGCGGCGGCGAATGGGAGCACGCCGCGTGGAGCTTCGGAGACATTAAGGTTGACGTGGTGCTGAGTCGGATAAGTAGGAAAATATGGAATTTATGATTTAATTAAATGCCTGAAACTTAGAAAATCCATATCTTTGTGTAGAAAAATCAAAAAAATAAAATAAAAATACCCTCTTACTCAGTGAATAGAGGAGAATAATGTGGAAAAAGAATTGAGTTAATTTGATGAGTATTTTATTTTTAATTAATTATTTACTCATTTCAGTATTTCAATTCTCCATTTACATAGACAACTCACCATGGCATGAGACTAAAGGGCTTTTGAAGCCTCTGATATTGGGAACATCCCCTGAATTTTTCAAGTCATAGGCTATCTCTATGGCAAGTTATGTATTTTTCAAGTTTATGTCACTATTTTTGATATTTTAATTCCATTAATTATCATATTGCTTAGAAAATTCTAGAAAAATTTGGGGAAGTTTCTTAGGACCAGAGGACCCTAGGATAATTATGTTTTGAGTTAATTGATTAAGAATAACCCTAATTGGCCTAATTACTCAAAACTAAACTTTAATTAATTAGGTTTAACCACACATCAAAAGAACTTGAAAATAATTCTCCACTGATCTTTAGGATTAGAGGGACCCCACATAAAAATTTGAAATCAATTGGAAATGTTTAGCCCCACTAAATGGATTAATTAGGTCACATGAGTAAAATTAAACTTTAAAAATTCATAACTCCAAAAATACATTTCAAAAATTCACCAAATTAGTTTTGGGACTTCTCTGGTAATAGAGGAGTCTAATAAAATTAAAATTAAAATTTTCTAAAAATCTTCATTTTTCACCTTATTTTAATATTTTAATAATTAAAAATAAATAAAAATCACAAAAATTATAAAAATCATAAGAATGTCACATTTTAACTCCTAATCATTTAGGAACAAACTAAATATTTTTCCTAAGTCCCTAGGATGAGATATTGAATTTTAAAAACCCTAAAACATTTTTGAATTAAAAAAATAAATTTTCCAACATTTTCACTAAATTAATTCTAATAAATCAAAAAAAATTATAAAATTATAAAATTTATTTTTCTGGACTCCTTGAGGTCAGAGAGATTTAAGAAAAATATAAAATCTATTTTTCAAATTTAAATTTATTTTATAATTGATTAATACTCCAAAACTCAAAATAATTATAATAAATAAAATATAATTCAAAAAATCACCAAAATTGGTCCAACTGGTCCTCTGGTCATTAGGAATATCCCATAATTTTTTTAAGGACAGAAACCTTACCTTGGTCATGTTGTTGAATTTCCATTGAAAATCCCTATTTTCTATTAAAATAAATATATAAATTAAATTAAAATCAGAAAAATCACATTTTCTCCTCTAATGTCTTAATTGACATGTGAGTGAAGTGACATAAAAATTTTAAGCTCATTGGAACTCAATTTGATAAGTTATGAAATAATTAATCTTAAAAGGGCATATTAATAATTAAGAATTTTAACCCCTAATTAAAACTTTAGGTTTAATCAAAATGGGGGGTAAAATATTTGATCCTAATTCTTTCTTAGATGATTGAAACTTTGAAAAATAAAAGGGTAGGAACTCATTGATCACTTTTAATAAACCAAAAAAAAATGAAACCTTAATTAATTAAATAATTTGAATGTTGGAAGAATAATTAAAAATATTTGGATTATTAAAATGGGGATATAATTTAGAGAGACTATAATCACTAAAACTAAAATCCCCAAATGAATCACTCTAATTATATTTAACTCTTAATTAAACTTAAGATGATAATTGAAATTAATAAATTAATAATAAAGAAAAGGTAACCCTTAATTAAATTAAAACTTAAAACATTAAATAACTTGATAATTAAATTGAAATAAATTTAAAACATTAAAAAATAATAATTTCAAAAATCACTTGAAAGCAAATTTAAAACAAACTCGAAACATCAAAATCAATTTCAAAAAAAAAAGTTCTTAATTAAAAAAATCAAACCAATTTAAAATTAATCTAGAATATTGCAATATTCACCGTAACGGCAATCGAAATATAAAATAGCTCGAAAATTGAATCGCGAAGCAAACGACAAAATAACAATTGCGATTAAATTAAAATGTCTCTTATCGGATGATAGAAAATCCTTTAGGAGGAGGCAACCTAAAGAACAACTAACGAGATTTCTCGCGGTATAAATGAAAGTATTGAATTCATTTACTTGAATTTGGTAAATTCATCTAGACAAAGTGAATACGAAGAATACGGTGGTGCGGAATGAGGGAACCGTGGGATCTAGCGGTGTCGTTATATAATCGAAGCTTAAACTTTTAATAAAACTTAAGACATTAAATTTGACCATATTTATAAAACTTGAACTCCAAAACATGAAATTTCTCTCATCCACGCATTTTGACATTTCTAAAAACTAAGCCCTGTATGACGAAACGTGGAGCAAACACGGTGAGCACCATGACGAGGAATCGAACAACTCTACAACATCGACCACCATGACGAGGTGAAAAAAAGCCATAAAACTTTTAGGTTGTTTTCTTTAGTGCAACATAAACCTTCAATTTATCTCTTTAGGCCTTTGCATCTCGTGCGATATAAGCCACAACTTGGCTTAGGATTGTGGGTAGTCGTTCGGTATGACATAAATCCTTCTATCTTCCGGGTTATATATATAATCAGTATTTTCCAAATGTAAGCCAACTTAATAAAATTAACAGATGAAACATCTAATATCTCTTAAAAATTAAACGGCATAATAGAATAGTTTGGGAAGTCACAAAGGTTTCTCTCTTTGGATGCGCGCGTCCCTACCTCTCATTCTTTTGGATTCTTAAAAGAAATTATTTGCTATTTGCACCAATCCCCTTGATATTCTTCAGAGTGCATCCTTGAATACCTTAAACTTTGAAAATCTTGAGAGTGAAACCAGTCTTTATCGAGAGTTTTTTGAATGACTTCGGTCATTTAAGATGTAATTAACTATAAGGGCTTGTCTTTATAGGGAACTTTAGAAACCAAGTAATATAAACCCTGCCTAGTTCTCTTATATTAGGTAGGGTAACTTGTCGGTCAACATAAAATTGGTTCATCTGAAATGGATTTCGCCAAATGTATTAGTTTATTTAATTAATGTCAACATCGAGGTAATGTGTCATATCTTTTATGATAGGTGCATGGCTTGCGGTGTATAGTTGCTTTTAAATTTAAACTATTAAGGATATGAGATCGAGTTTGGTCTCATATTTTCAAAAATCAAAACATAACATTCCGGAATTATATATATATATATATATTAAATTAAATCTATTTTAAAAATTTGGGTGACGGGATTCTTATTCGGCGGCCAGGCTATTTCCTAATTTGGCGACCAACATATTTCTAGGGGAGCTACTGCTGGAATAGTTATTCTCTCTATTTTGATCGAATGATTTTACTTTCATAAAAATGACGTGCGTATGTCCCTCATGGACTAAACTACCATTCTTTCGTTGGCATATCTCGCTGGCATTTCTGCAGCAGGCAAATATAATCAACTCCATTTTGATTACGGAGCCACTGTTTAAACACCCTTAAACGAGAGAGGTTCCGAATGCTCCCTTCTGAGGTAGGGTAGACCCTTAATAGGTGTTAGTTTAGGAGCGATTATCGAAGTGAGATCGTTATGAGGTTTACCCTTTCTTTCTAATTCTCGGCGAGTTCTTTTACCTTTCTCTCTTGTGACTAAATTGTTCCTAACAAAACTATCACCAACTTTCTATTCTCGAAATCCTTCAGCAATCGAGCCTTAGACAAAATGAAACTTAATGAAAATTGAGAAAACTTTCTGAAAATAAATGAAACCTAAATAAAAATAAATAAATAAGAATGTGTTCGAACAATGCTTTGAATTTTCTTTTTTTCATACTAAAATTGTTGCAACGAAAAGGGAAGCATAGGATAACATTAACACTGCGAATCCTCACTTTGCAAAAGAATGTCTGGCATGAGTTTATCTTTTCCTGCTGCTTTGGAATGGACTTAGCAATCAACAAGAGTGAATTGCTAGACGGGCAGTCATTCGCTTTGGACAAGGATTTGATAAAACGGACATCAAGTTTGGAGACGTCAAAGTTGTCATGCTAAAATCGATATATCATAATTTTTCAAGCTTATAGTTGGTCATCTTGAAGTCATCACGGGAGTTGCCTCCCCTTTAAAGGGTCAGTAGGAAAGCATTGCGCCCATAAGAGATTAGTTGTCAAAGCTAACGAGGTTGCCCTTGGGGCTGTCGTCGCTGCACGACCAATCTAATTGTCCTTTGCACCTACCCCCGTTCTTGCCAATCTAAAGGGGAAAAAAGTTCACATAGGTGATGAGCACCTTGCTACCGTGGAGGTAGAGCACAAAAAAGAATAGGAATAGGATGGTTATTTGAGATAAAGAAGATCGAAACCTTGAAGTTATCATTCCCTCTTGAAATTCTCAAGAAAGAAGAAGAAACTGTAAATCTCACTTCTTGTTTTTAGAGGTAATAGGTTTCACATATAAAACGCCTCAGATGAAAAATATGCCAGAAAATTTCCACTACGAGCGGAAGGAAAGAAAGATAAAGAATACACCATTGACCGAGTTACAAATAGTAATTGAGAAATGACAAGGAAAGAAAAGCTGCCCTATGTACGAGATTTTGAGAAGAATGGGAAGAGTACCGGTCAAGTCCCGTCTCGGACCAAGAGTGTCTTCCCTAACACTTAGAATAAGTCTTCACCCCCGAAGAAGAACGTCGGTTAATAGATTACACAACTGTATTCTGCAGTGCATGTTAGGGAACACACCACCTATCAACATACTGCGCGGACTATCTGTCTTAGGCCCTCGACATCAAGAAGGATGGTGTGGAAACTGAAATTTTTGAACCAATACGATGAGAAAGTTTGAGAGGGAAAGGGCCGTGGGGAGCTTAATTCTCGAAAGGAGTCTTTGCTAGTCCGGATGCCACTCCGGAAGATGAGAAATTCAGCAACCGTTGCCCGTTAGTCTCAAAACTATCAAAGGAAGATCACTCGAACACTTGGAGAAGTTACAAACTGATTTCGGACGGTTGTCTAGAGAAATAAAGGATGAGCTTGAAGGCGAAGAGGATTTATCAAAATACATGGAAGAAGACTTTTGCTAAGTAAACTTAGTTGAAACTCGAGCGTCATCATCTCTACGAGAGGTCCATAACCCGTAGAAGGAGATGCAAATGCAAATGCTCCGCTTCCAACGAGAGGGATGAAATGATCAACCGATTGGAAAGGAGGGTGGAAGAAATGATGTCCCGCCCATGTCACACTCAAGCTTGACACGAAACTCCAAAGAAGCGCCCGCAGAAGGTCATTCAAATCATGGAGATGGAAGAAAGAATTCACTTCCATCAATGAGAAGAACAACCGAAGAAGGATACTATACGAAGTCTAGTACCGGAAAATGACATTAAGAATATGGTATAACACCGGGTAAGAGGCATTAGTCCGATTCGAAGTGGGCAGTAGTCCGAGAGGTAGACCCTACCCCGAAGAATTTGATGTCATACAATACCCCAAAGGCTGTGCCACCTCTGTTCAAGACATTTGACGACACGGGGAACCCTCGACATCACGTTGTACATACATTCCAGAGATTCTTTATAATGCGGGGGTAGTGATGCTTTGTTGTTTTTGTCGGTTTATTAGCAGTTTTTTTAGGAGTTGCCTTTGGCGGGTACGCGGAGTTGCCCAACAGTTCAATTAAGACATTCACAGAATTAGAAAACCTATTCGTGAAACGGTTCATTGGAGCTTAGCACCACGTTACTTGTTGGTGATCTTGTGGTAGAGAAACGTAGGCCGAGGACGAAACTTGGTGGACTATATTATGTAGTGGAGAAATTGAAGCATGAAGTATGAACTGCAACTCCAAGAGTAGCATGCAATTGTATTCTGTTTAAGAGTATTCACGGCTCGATAGCACTTATCCTTAAATGGATTTACAATAAAGACATTCGAGAAACTACTTAGCAAGGCCGAAAGTCTACGAAAGAGGCAAAACAACTTAGTTTCTTGTAAAAGTCGGTAAGCCAAACCCGAGGGAAAGCCTTCGAGATGAAATCAAGAATCGTCGCAGCGATAGATAAGGGCAAGCGACGATACAAATACAAATGAAGACCTCGGCAAAGTTACCAGCGACCTCGGCAAAATTACCAATGCATCTCGGCGGTATAATCGGCAACCTTCTCAACGGAGAGGTATCATCGGACGAGAGGGGAGAAGCACTATGACGAGAACTCTTTGAACAAGTGTACCCCTTTAAAAGATAGACGATTAGGAAAGATGTTCCATAACTTGATAAAAAAGAATGGGTTCAATTTCCATAGCCTAAAAGACCGAGACGAAGTAGATAAGAGAGATCATCCGTTGTATTGCCCTTGCAATGGGATGCTCGGACACAAGATAAAGACTACTTCACTTTCAAGACTCGGCTCGAGGACAACTTCGAGAAGGAACATAACAATCCCGAAAAGAGTACATGAGAGAACACCCGAGGAGGTTCTATTAATGTCATTTCGGCCGGTCTATTGTTACGATAGACCCGTACACGATCAATGGTGGATGGAGTACGACATGGACAAAATCTTCAAAAAAAAATATTGAATCACATCCGAACCGCTTCCGGAGTGCGCGCCTCAATTCAGAGTTCGAGGTCTTGCTAGTAACACTATCGATCGTAATGGACAAGCCACCTTAGAAGGAGAAGGATGAGAAGACCGCAAAAGAGGAGATCGCGGCGTCATAGAGTAGAGTAAGGAAATTTGAATTTTCCTAGAATGGTTATTTCCGATTTAGGAAAGAAATCCCTCAAACTTCTGACTCTATATGATTATTTGTTTGCTCCCGTTAGTACTATAATGAGAGGAGTTATGGTGTTGGCTACGTTTTGACTGTCTCTAGCAATGACGTAGACAACCAATCTAACCTGGATCTCGATTTTGATTTTAATAACAATTCTCAAATCATACAAAACTTCAGCATTAGCAATAAGGAGGAGGACGTCAATGAAAGCGGTTGCGATAGTCCGGGGAACGACAAACTCATCTGTGTTCCGAAGGTCCCAAATTTGACGTTCAATGCTTCTATGAATAAATAAAATTGATCTATCTAAGAGAAAATGATTAAAATATTTGTTTGAAAATATTTTACAGTAAGCATAACAAACTATAGGATAATCTGAATATTATTTATGAAAAACCAAAATTGGAGTACTCATAGCTTCTAAGCTTAAGATTGCACAAAAAACATTGGGAATTAATATCAATAATACAAAATCCAAGGTGTGTTCTTATGTATTCCTTAATTTAGCCAATAGTATACTGCCCAACATCTTAATTCTTCTACTCTAATTACATAATGGAGTTATCGTGCGAAGAAAACGGTAGATATTTAATAGGAAAATCAATTTTTCAAACTTGTGTATGGACGATCAACTAAACCATCATCATCATTGTCTTTCTGAATAAATAAAAGTGATTATTTCAGAAAAAAAAAATGATTGAAATATTTAACATTCTATTCTTCTATGAATAAATTAAGTTGATCTATTTCAGAAAAATGATTGAAATATTTGATTGAAAATATTTTATATTCTGTGTAAAGGTCATAAATTTTGATTTTATGATTGCAAATTTTAATTGGAGCCATCTTGTCAATAATGGTATTGCTATTATAAGCTGAAATCATGCTTAACTCCTATTATTGCCGCTTTAACTTATTAATAATCGGTCATGAGGTCATAATTAAATACTGATTGTAGTCTTATGCAAATTCCGGGTACCGTTCAATATAAAAAATTTTATTATAGAATATTCTTTGGGATAATCAATATAATAAGATATTTGACATGTGATGTATGCTATAATTTTGAGATTACGCAAATTAGGTTAGGTCGATTCAGAAAAATTTTGGTTATGTTCTAATTTCTAATATACCTTTTTCAAATATGCATATGGACGTAAAATTCAACACGTTAATCAATACAATAGTATTTTGGCGATGGACATTATTATTATTTTTATTGCCGAGCTTAATATTGTATCCACTAAAAAAAAATTACGCATTCATCATTTCACATTTAATTTCGAAAATTGTTAATTTTAAATGCGCTATTCACGTATTCCATTTTGGAAACACACTTGGGATAACTTTCTTCTTTCTTCCCATGGTGAATTTGATCTATGAACCCCGCTTGTTTTATATCTTGCATCTGAAAATTTAATCTATTTGCTAGAAGATTTGATCACGACAATAGCGCCAAAAACTTGATCCGCAACCCGACTTTACTTATGTATGAATTTATATTTTAAATATTTATAATAAGTTTTGTAAAAGTCACGATTTCAACCATGAGTATATGTATCATTTCAAGTAATACAAGACTTTATTAGAGTCATGATTCTTAGACAAAGAAAAACTTTTGAGAAAATTAACTTAAGAAATATTTTAGATTTTCAAAATTAAAAGTAATTATTATTTTTATTTATTTTCAAAATTCAAATTTTAAATTTAATAGAATTTTTACTAAATGTAAGTAAGCAATATTTAAATAAAGATTAATGCGGGTATAAATAAAATAACTTTCTCCTTTTCAAGTATCCGAAATTTTTTAGAATAATTATCATTTGTGGAGAATTTAGATTATGATATTGTGCCGAATAGAATCATTTCTATTTTTTACCCTTTGGACCGAGGTATAAAAGAACATTGTCTAATATATAGATCGGTTCGGGATGTTTTATTAGTAGAATGAGTTAATGCAGAGCTCACAACACTAGATGTCCGAGGGTATTGTAATTCGGCCTACAAAGTGACTCGTTCGCTTTAATAAAATACAAATTATTAGAATTTAGTCGCTCAAAAACTAATTAATTACGCCCGATAAATCATATCCTCATTTAGTTGCACTTCGCCTTGAATAACCGGCATAAAACCTTCGATTGCAAGGATTCATGTGATATCTATCTCATCTCCAGATGAGTCTCAAGGAGTAACTGACGGAGTTTTAAAAATTTAAATGATCGGTTTAAAAAGTAAATTAGATCGGTATTAATATCATCATGATTTCTATAAATATTTTAAGTTAAATTCTCCAAAAAAATCAATTATCTTATTATCTTTTCATAGGTTGAAAGGTGAAAAAAAATAAACTACTCATAACCGTTGAATTCACACAAACAAAATATATTTATAAAACTTTGAAATAAGTTACGAATACTTATCTGGAATGTTCGCTTGAAATGATTCGGCCTCCCTGCGCTCGATACAAGGTACAAAACTTTAACAACAACAATGCCCGAAAACTCACACTTACTACACGGAATTGAGTAGTAATACTCGAAATAAACTCACTTAAATACGAAAGTGGCTCCTTTAAAACTATTTTCAAGGGTGGAGAGCTTTGGGTTGATTATGCGCACTTTTCTCTACGAATGGGCACTGACATAGAGCTGCGAAAGATTTGGCCAGGGGTTGCTTAAGACACCTCTTCAAAATTTGTCCGAAATCTGATGTATCTTCTAGAAGGTAGCTACATCGCGCCTAAGCGCGGGATTTGGCGCATAGGCGCGTGCAATATTGTAAGTGCGCACGCCTTACCGCTGGATCGCCTCTTCGTAATTAAAATCATTTTCCTGTGTCCGGATGCATTTAGCATCACATGTCATTTATGTATTAGGACTAACTTCCCGATCTTCGAGAGGTCGACTAACCGCTTAACACCGCCGAAATGTATCCCGAAGTTGTCGAAAATCTTTTTACGTACGTATCGGGCGCGCGTAGGCGCCGGGTTACGCGCCTAGGCGCCCGGACCTGAAATTTTGGCAACTTTATTTTCAAGCTCTATTTTTGCTTTCCTTTTTCTCATTTTCATCTTGAAGCTATTTTTAATCGCACTACGTCAAAAACATAAAAATATCTTTCATTAAAGCATAATATCGTTAAGAATTGAATCATAAATAAGACATCAAAATAGGTATTTTTTAAGTGGATCAAATTCCACATTTAAATGTTAACATTCTCAAATGGCAGCACTGATACGCTAAAATGTATAACATTTGGAATGAAATTTAAATATTTAAGATTCGTTGTAATTTTTGGTTTTATAAATGCTTTAGCAAATCATAAACCAAATTTCACTAATTAAGTTTAAGTTTAAGAATTAAAGAATAGTTAACTACCAAATTAAAAGACTTCACATTTTCATTTATTTAAAGAATAATTGTAATTTATCATATTAAGGTCACATAGAATATTTACAAAAAAAAAACTTTCATGAAATATTTTTCTAGTAAAAATATTTGTATATAACAATTAAGTTAAATGTGATGAGTTTTTTTCCTATAAGATGATTCAGTGGTAATTTTTGAATTAGTCGTTTATATTACTCATATTTCTTTGTTCTTTTCTTTTCTTTTGGATTGTTCTCAATCTTTTTAGTGAGGATACGGCTTTATATTTTGGATAACTGTTAATAATTTTTGAAGCATTATCTTAACTTATATTTAAAAACTTTATACATTTTCACTTAATAAATATGACATTCTTTATAATTTTTTCAAAAATTATTTGATCACTTTCTCTTTTTTTTTAAGTAATAATCTTGATTCCTCGATATTTTGAAAATACGAGTTTTCTTTACTATAAATAGAAAAATTTTAATCTTATTATTCTTTTTCGTAAATAATTCTATTCTTAAAATCAATCAAATTTATTGAAATTTTAGTTAGTCTACTAAATTATTCATAAATTCAAAAATTTAGTAATCTAAATAGATTTTTCATTCATTATCTTATGTTAGTATTTTTAAAGAAAATATTATTACATTAAGGACAAATAATATTTAAATTTTAAAAATTTTCCTTCCCCCAAACTTCAGCTTTAGTATAAAAATGAATCATAAAATTTTCTAAAGCATAGAGAGAAAGAAATAAACGGTATTTATCTAGGTAAAAAAAATGATGTAGTAATGAAAAAAATTCTTTTACCTTACACACATGCGAAATGAAAAAAATTTGCAGAGCGAGTTAATTTCTACAACAATTTTTTACAATTTTATATTATAATTATCCCTTTTTTATATATGTTAAAACATGCTAAATTACTAACAATTCATGAATATTAAACGAGCGGTAGAAAACGAAATAAACATTTATCATAGTAAATAAAAAATTGACCATATTTCGATCTTAAATACTTAACACGTCAGATGACCTAAAACTGTCTCAACATCAAAAGTCCATACAAAGTTAATTAAATAAATCAACACTAACAAACAACAATAAAATTAGACTAATTAGTACTAACAAACGAAAATAAATTAAAAATAGAATAAACACATCTCGAGGTAAATCGAGCTACTAATCAACTGTCTTGTAGCCTCGTCGTAAATCGTCACCAAAAAGAAAATTCCACATCCTTCGGATCAACATACGGTGAAAATATAGGACAGGTAGGGAACTGAACATCATGATCAACCTTCGAGGAATCGACTAAAGACTCGGAATACTCGGCATACGCCAATAAACAACACATTTCGTTAAGCTGAAGAAAGATGATCGATCTTCTTATCGATCTTATCTTTCATAATGAGTTAGAAATAATTCATTCTCATAAACTTATCATGCATGGATTCCGAAACTAGATGGTGGCTCGGCAACGAAGTAGAAGGTCGAAGTGGCTACCAGGTAGTAGGTAATGAACTAGAAGGTGCGATTAGAACTCTTACATCAAAGTCGATCATAGATACTAACACTTTCTCTCCTATAGGCTTTGTAGACTTGAGCTTTTCCTCAGAAAGCTCGGCTATAACTCAAGCATTCTCGCACGGAGAATAAATCGGGTGGAAATCCAAGTCCGACGAAGTGCTAGAACGAACGATGGCTTCTATAGAGTCATAAATGATACTCCCTACATTAATCGGCTTCCTCTCTTGTATGCAGTAGTTGAGGATAGCTTTGTCCTTGGTAACCTCGCTCAAATGATTGGATGGAAGGAGAGGGCGAGCATAAATAAAATAATGACATACTTTTGAAACACCATTAGGCTTAAAAGATGAAAAATTTACCCTTTTTTTCGTTCCGGATCTTCCAAGCTCCGATCACTATCAATAGAATAAGCAATAATCATCTCTAAATCTCCCTCAGATGGAGACAATCTAGAGTAATAGCACTTGATGTTCGGTGACAGGCCGTGAAAATGTTGAAAAGCTGCGGAGTAAATCTACACCAACGCCTCTTAAAAAAATCTTGTACTCTTCAGCATCCACAAAATTTGCATAAAACCACGACTACAAGGATAACAGCAATAGCAGTGAAATAATAGAATCGTTGCCAGTTGAATGCAACGATCATATCCTCAATCCTTCCTCCAGGATTATAAAAATTTCGTTCCGAAATAAACTTCCTGGTCGTAGCAAAATCGTTGTACCGAAAATGTGCGGCAACGGTGACAAACTTGCTACGGTCAAAATTTTCTCGTTTCTTTCCTCGCTTAGATTTGGGTGTCATCTAAACGTGAAATAAAACGTAAAATAAATTTATAAGATCAAAGAAATGAACTAAGTTAAGCTTTTCAAACTTGAAAGAGCTTAAAAATCCATGTAAGATTTAACCTAAAAATAATTTTTTTCTCCAAAATTTCGGTTTTTCTTCAAAGGCAAAATCCATGGTGAAAATAAAAAAAATTGGTTTAGAGTGTAGATCTGACCTTCGGATGAATAATTTGAGTTATTTCAACCTTAAAAACTTGAAAATCGAGCTTCAAAATGGATCTCTAAGGTCGATTTTGCGAAAGCAGAGGAAAGGAAGCTTAGGCGTCAAAAATGGCGTGGGGTGGTTTAAGAAGATGATGTTTCGGGTTCAGGCCGAACCGGCGCCTAGGCGCCGAATTCTGGAGCCTAGGCGCCAGATTCACCTTTTCAAAAAATTCAATTTAAATATTTTATTTTCCACGAAAAAATTATCAAATTCGACTTCTAATTACTCATATGAGAGTATTAATCCAATTTCCAACTTCCAAACATTTCGAAAAATCAATTAAAATGATAACATAGATCCACATTTCAAACTCAAGATGTAACTAAACTCTTCAATTCCATTTCATAATTTTCATTCCAAGCTCATTAAATTCCAGAGTAAGACTTATACAAGGTTCATCATTCTTTAACTAACACGAACAATCATAAATTTAAAATGAATTTTCAATCCAACTAACACACATTGAACAATTAAGCAAACACACAAACTTGATATTCTACACACTAGAACTAGACTCAATCACACTTATAACACAAAAAGATCAATTTAACACTGAATTTGAGTTTCCATCTCATTTCCAATGAAGTTTTGCTAGGACCGAATGGATAGAAAACCAGTATCTTAGAAATTCCAAAGTCGTCTTTTCATCGATCCACTTGCTCTTCACATACATTGCTACTTGAGCGTCTTGATAGGCTGCCATATGATCAAATTGAAGTTTTGATTGCCACTCCAAATGCTCATATTGATGACACATCTCGTGCGAAAGATTCCCCGTGCTTTGAAGTTGCTTCAATCTTTTTCAATGACTAAATAACCTCTCCATACTAATTGCAATAAAACCATCAAAATAAGGTTGAGGATCTTTGGGGGATTTGTCTCTTACCTCATTTCCATGATTTCCTCTTTCCATTGCTTCCGAACTCCATTTATCTCCTCCAAAATAGATTGCTCGATCGAAATAAAGTTTCTTAGGGATTGGGGACGAAGGTAGGGCGATTTATAGGGAGAATTCGTGTGAAGGCCCAGAAGAATTTTGATTTTTACACGATGCATGGCAATGGCGCTTAGGCGCGGGAATACGCGTCTAGGGGGACTATCGATACGCACTTGTTATGCGGCTCTTAGGTCTTTGAGTTTTGGCGCCTAGATGCGGAACCACGTTCGACTCCGTTTCGCATATCGTCGATTTTATAAAGTTTAAATGCTTAAAAATAGGTTTAATAAAAGGTGTGATCAGCACATAAACAGCGGAACAAGATAAATTAGAATCACAAACAATCACAATGATAATAAATGGGTTGCCTCCCACAAGCGCTTGGTTTAACGTCGTCAGCCCGACCTAATCAATTGAATTAATCGGGTAGACACGGTTCGTAAGCCTCTTTGTAATTTGATTTCATTTCTCCCATATAAGGCTTGATCTTAATTCGTTAACTTTAAATATTTTTCCGGTTTTGGGATCTTTAATATCCCATGACTTCATAAGGGATACTTTCTCAATTATAAATGGTCCCATCCATTTAGATCTTAATTTTCAGGGAAAATATTTTAAACGAGCATTAAATAGTAATACTTCTTGTCCGAGCTCAAATATTTTCCTTGAAATCTTTTTATCATGCAATTCTTCATTCTTTCCTTTTAGATCTTCAAATTTTTCATAGGATTCATTTCTTATCTCTTCCATTTCATTCAGTTATAACTAATTGTTTCTCTCCTCCAACATTCGGAAATTGTAGTTGACTCCTTTATCGCCCGGTAAGCTTTATGTTCCAATTCAACGAGGTAGATGACAATGTTTACCATAAATTAACGAGATAAAGTGATATTCCGATAGGTGTCTTATAAGCATTTTATAAGCCCATAATCCAAAATCAAGTCTATAAACCCAGTCGAGTTTTTTAGGATTAACATTCTTCTCTAATATTCTTTTAATTTATCTGTTTGACACTTGACCATTCCACTTGTTTGTGGGTGATAAGCGATTTAACGATTCTATGTTTAATTTCGAATTTTTCTAGTAATGATTAAATTCTTATATTTAGAAATGACTTCCCCATCGTGATAATTACCCTTGGCATTCCAAATCTTGTAAACATCATCTTCTTTAAAAATTTTGAAACACTTTGGAATCAGGTTAGGTAAAGTGTTCTGACTTTGATCCGCTTTGAAACATAATCGAAATTTCTTAAAAAAATATAAATCTTTCCGAATGATGGTACGAAAAGGTCCGTAAAGTGTTTAAACCACATACATCGAAAATTTTCAATTTCTAATATATAGTTTAGAGGCATTTCATTTTTTGGATATATTTCATTCTTTAACATAGATCACGATTTTTCACATAATGTCAACATCTTTGAATAATGTAGGCCAATAGAATCCGAATTTAAAATTTTAAGCAGTTTTATCCACTCCAAAGTGTCCTCCAAATTCAGAATCGTGACATTTTTGAGCTTATTGCAAAAGTTCCTTCATTAGGTACACGTCTTGAATCCACCAGAATATCTTCCTATTTTGAATAAATAAGGATCTTCCCAAATATGATTTAGAATTATTCTTAAATTTCTTAATATGTTGTTATTCAACTCATACGGTAAAATATTGCTAACCAAATAGTTAACTATATCGGCATACCAAGCATTTGTAATCCTTGAATAACATATAGCTTGTTCATCAGGAGAATTTCTCATTTATATTTTCTTCATAAATCTTCTCACTATTATTTTTAATTCTTGATAAATGATCAGCAATTTGGTTGTCAGCTCCTTTTATGTCTACTATTTTAAAAGCAAATTCTTGTAAAAGTAAAACCCGTCGACGATCTAGGTTTAACATCCTTTTAGGCATTAAATACTTAATAGTAGAATGATCGGTGTGCACGATACATTTCATCCCAAGAAGATATGGTCTAAACCCATCAAAGGCATATACTATTGTAAAAGCTCTTTCTCGATGGTAAGTGTAATTTCTTTGTTATCCCCAATAAATCTACCTTTAAGAAAAGCGGTTTGATTCAAAGAAATAATATTACCTAAAAAAGGTTGAATCCTATTAACCATGATTTTAGAAATGATTTTAGACACCACAAAATTAATACTAATGGGTCTAAAAGCATCCCAAGAATTAGCACCATGATCCTTAGGAATAAGAATAATAGTAGAGCTTTTAAAATATTTAGGCAGTTCTTTGCCACGAAAGAAATCTTGAATAATTTCAACAAAATCTGGTTGAATAATATCCCAATAAGATTTGTAAAATTCAATATTAAAACCATCAGGCCTAGCTGACTTACCAACCTCCATACTATCAAGAGCAGTTTTAATTTCAACTAAAGATGGACTGGAAGTAAAATTAATGCAGTTCAAATTAACAGAAGAAGAAAAAACATCCATATCAATTTGCTCCAGATAACAATTATCACTATTAAATAGAGCACTAAAATAGTTGATCCCATCAGAAATAATATCATTTTCATAGGTTAATAAACTGCCATTATAACATTTAATACTAGAAATATAATTCATCATCCTTCTGTTTTTAATAACAACATGAAAGAAGGTAGTGTTTCTATCACCTTCTAAAAAGTTGATTTTAGCAGCTTTTTGAGCATAGAAACTCTCTTCCATGTTAATAACATTACTAAGATCTTTTTGAGCTTGATAAAAAAGATCAAAAGTAATAAGATTCTGAGTATAAAGAGTTTCTATATCTTTAACTCTAATATCAGCCTCCCTAACAATTTTCTCCAAATGACCAAACACATTCCAATTCCAGTTTTTTAAAACCTTTGCAAGATTTTTCTAAAGCCACCAAAGTTTTTGACCGGAATTAGTTGGTTTAAAATCAAGCTTATCAACCAACCAAATTATCTTTAACAACTTGAAGAAAAGTAGGATGTTGAATCCACATATTGAGAAAACAAAAGTGATATGATTTTTTAGTAAAATTATTAGAAACTTTTAATAACACAGGGGTGTGATCAGAAGAAGTAAAATTTAAGTGATGAACCTTAAAATTAACAAAACTATTACACCAAGAAGAATTTGCTAAAAATCTGTCAAGCCTTTCAAATACATTACCTCGATGCCATGTAAACATTGATCCCACATATCCAAGATCAAAGAGCTCAGCATCTAAAATGGCTTTATTAAAATTTCAATTAAATTGATGTTAGGTGGACCACCACCTATTGATCACTGAAAAATTTATTAAGAAATTCATACCTATTTTTGATGAAATTGCACTTTAAAGAAGGGTATTTTTTTATTTAATTGCAGGAATGAATAATTTAGGTGATAAAAGTAAAAATCATAAAAAGGAGCGAATTTGGAGCAAAATCATGTAATTTGTGCTGAGTCGCCGACGGCGAGGTTACGAGAAGAAAATTTTGAAGAATTTATAACTGTCTCGCTGACAGCGAGCCCGAGCCCGCTGACAGCGAGCTAGAGCGGTTTAAAGATCTTCTAGAAGCCTCGCCAACAACGAGGTAGTTCGTCGCCGACGGCAAGCTAGTTCAAATGGTGCAAATACATTGAACCTGGACACTTTTTGAAGGGATGCTTACACACCTCTTGGTCCATTGCTCACCTCTATATATAGAAGCCGAAATTAAGTCTTTAGTGTGTTATTTTGTGTGTTCTAAGTGTGTTAAGTCGAGTTTTGTGTCTTAGTGTGTGTCTTAAAGAGTTCTTGAGTAAGTTAGTGAGTTTTTAGTGAGTTTTGCTGTACTGGAAGGAAGAGTCAAAGGAAATGCGAGGAGTCTGCTTGGAGATAAATTAAGATAAGTATTTGTATTTATTGTTTTTAACTTTAAATGAAATCCATGCTTAGTTTAGTTTCCATGCATTCCGAGTAGTTTATTTAGTCTTTCTCCTCGTTATGAAATTAAGTGATTTGATGAACTAAAAATAGAAGTACTTTTATATATTAATAAATTGTGATAATTTTTACTTAAAACTTAATTTACTTTTCAACTGGCCATTTTATTTGTTAAAATATGTTGATTATCAACTATAGTAAAAAATTACATCCGATATTCGGGAATTCAAAAGCCTTGGAAGGAGGGTGCAAATAAATAGGGAAATAATATCATTGGGCGTAGAATTGAGCATTTTAGTGTGACGGACTAAAATATTCAATTCGATCCTATTGTTTGAGAGCCGAAGTGTAGATGTTAGCCCTCGAGCGAGGGAATGTGGGAGCTCGAAGTGGCGAGTCAGTATCCTCCCGAACTTCACTGCAGATTCAGTAATCAAACATAGGATTAGTCAATATTCTTTACACCTGGACCAAAGGGTAAAGAATAGGAATGCTCCTATTTGTCACAATACCTATTTAACAATCATTTAAATTTCTAAACAAGGGGAAAGATACTTTTTCTGAATAGTTAAGACTTATTTAGCAATTAGTTTTATTTCCTGCACTTTCAATTCGTATTAATTTTCTTCTTAGTTAATTTATCTAATTAAAATTCTTAGTTTACTTTATTGCGCTTAAATTCAGAATTCCAAATTTTCGTATATTATTATTATTATTATTATTATTATTTTAAAATTAATCTGTTATTTAATTTTCTCTTTCCCCGTGGGATTGATAACCAAGACTCCACTAGAGCCTCGTATTACTTGATACGATACGTATACTTGCGTAGCATCCACAACATAAACAATTACAATTCTATACATATATTTTAGCGGGGTCAAGTTTTTGGCGTCGTTGCAATTAAATTAAAAATATCATAATATAAAATTGTGGGTCAAGTTTTTGGAACCGTTGCCGGGGATCGTAAGAAAAATTTTTACTAGAGTAACGGACTATTTTAAAATAATCATAATAAATAAAATTAATATCTATTCTAAAATTGTATGCGCAAATTTGGACACGAAAATTTAATACCTTACGATTCCGAATTAGAGCGTACAATTAAAAGAATTAGAAAACAAAAGAAACAAATTATAAATTTAACACGAATGACAAATATTCACGAAATTCAAAATATGAACTAACAAAGACCATTAAGAGATTATGCCAACCCTACATCAAATGAAATTCATTTAACTATTCAAAACCCCGATGTAGTTGCTTAATTCATTTGAACTTAAACACTGCGATTATCCAAATGGTACAAAACAATCAATTTAGTGGTTCACCTATCGAAGATCCTAACTTACATCTTGCTAGTTTTCTAGAACTTTGTGCTACTTTTAAATATCGAGGAGTATCCGACGATGTTATAAGACTTAGACTTTTCCTTTTTCATTAAGGGATAAGACTAAAATGTGGTTGAATTCGTTAGCACTCGGATCTATTAAAACTTGGGGAGAATTATCACAAAAATTTCTATCCAAATATTTTCCACCATCTAAAGCTCGCTAAGTTTAGAAATGATATAACTTCTTTTTGTCGGATAGATGGAGAATCAATATATGAATCTTGGGAGAGATTTAAGGAACTTCTTAGGAAATGCCCACATCATGCGCTACAGATTGGTCGATTATTCAAACCTTTTATAATGAATTAGTGGGATCTTTAAGATCAATCATTGATGCTGCTGCTGGAGGTTCATTAATGTCTAAACCATTCGATGAAGCTTATGCACTAATCGAAGAAATGGCAACAAATAATTTCCAATGGCCTGCAGATAGAGTAAATCCAAAAAAAATAGCCAACATTTATGAAAACGATGCAATATCTATGTTAGCTTCTCAAATTGCTGCTATATCTAAGAAATTAGATCATTTTGGAATGAACTACTCTCCTACTTTAGAAGAGAACTCATCTGGACAAATCATAGAATCTCAATCTAATTATGAAACTTTAAATGCTATTAATAATAGAACTAATAACCCTTATTCAAACTATTATAATCCTGGTTGGAAAACTCATCCAAATTTTAATTGGAATAACTCATCTAATCAACAATGAATGAATCAACCTAATCAAGCAAATCCAAACTATAAATCTAATTACCCACCTGGATTTAATAACAATAACCCTCAATTCAAAGATAAGAAATTATCTATGGATGAATTAATTTTGAATATGGGTCATCAACTACAAAATCAAGGAAATCAACTACAAATTCAAGGAAATCAATTACTAATTCAAGAACATCTATTAAAAATATCGAAACTCAACTTGAACATATTCTACTCGCGCTAAATAATAGAATACCGGAACTTTTCCTAGTAATGTGGAAATAAATCCTAAAGATCAAGGAAAAAAACAAATTAAAGCAATACAACTAAGGAGTGGAAAAGAACTAGAACCTCAAATTCAAAAAGAACTTAAAAGCCAAAATGAGGAAGTGGAAATTGAAAAGGAAACAATTCAACAAGATTCAAACTTGGAACATCCTTTAATACTTATGAAAATTTCTGTTGAAACACCTCCACCACCCTTTCCTCAACGACTAGCTCAACATAAAAAAGATAAACAATTTGCTAAATTCCATGAAATACTAAAGAAATTAACAATCAATATACCTTTTGTCGAAGCTTTAGATCAGATTCCAAATTATGTAAAATTTATGAAAGATATTCTAAATAAGGAAAGAAAATTCACTGATAATGAAACAGTCGAACATAGTGAAGAGTGTAGTGCTATTATTCAGAAGAAGCTTCTTGAAAAATTGAAAGATCCTGGTAGTTTCACTATACCCTGCGCTATAGGAGAAAAATTTTATGGAAAAGCTTTGTGTGACTTAGGAGCAAGCATCAATCTAATGCCTCTATCGATTTTTAAGAGATTAGGATTAGGAAAAATTACACCTACTTCGAGTAACCCTTCGATTAAGCTGATCGTTCGGTTACCTATCCTAAGGAGTTATTGAAGATGTGTTAGTAAAAGTGGATAAATTTATCTTCCCGATAGATTTTATTGTTTTAGATATGGAGGAAGATAAAGAAATTCCTATCATTTTAGGAAGACCATTTTTAAGCTACTTGGAAAAGCTATGATTGATGTTCAGAAAGGAGAATTAACTATGAGAGTAAATGACCAAAAGTTACCTTTAATATTGCAAAATCAATGAAATATCCTGCGCTAGAAAAAGATGATGAATGTTTTCGGATGGAAATACTTGAACAATTACAACGCGAACATTTTAAGGAATATTACGAAGATAATTTAGAAAAAGAAAATGCTGAATTAATTGAAGATAATAATGAAGAATTAAATTATATTCGGGAAAAATTTGAATTTTTGGATAATACTGAAAACAACGACAAGAATATAGTTCCATCGATTAGTAAACCTCCCGAACTTGAGCTAAAAATATTACTCGATCATTTGAAATATGCTTATTTAGGTAATTCTTCGACTTTACCAGTTATTATTTCATACTGCATTAAACGAATCTCGAAGAACAAAAACTTTTAGAAACTTTAAAAAATATAAGAAAACTTTTGGTTGGACTTTAGCGGATATTAAAGGAATTAGTCCTTCAATACGTATGCATAGAATTATTTTAGATGATGAACATAAACCTAAAGCGAGATCCCCAAAGGAGATTAAACCCGATAATGAAAGAAGTAGTTAAGAAAGAAATTTTAAAATGGTTAGATAATGATATCATATATCCTATTTCGACGGTGCTTGGGTAAGCCCGATTCGCTGTGTTCTAAGAAGGGAGGAGTGACCGTCAGCATGTCGATGAAAATAACGATCTTATTCCTATAAGACAGAGTTACTTGGTTGGCGTATATGTATTGATTATAGGAAATTAAATACCGCCACCAGGAAAGATCACTTCCCTTTACCATTTCTAGACCGGATGTTAGATAGATTAGCTAGGACATAAGTATTTTTGTTTTCTAGATGGATACACCGGTTATCATCGAATACAAATTGCTCCCGAGGATCAAGAGAAAACTACATTTACTAGTCCTTATGGAACTTTCGCTTTTCGAAGAATGCCTTTTGGATTATGTAATGCACAAGCAATATTCCGAGAGATGTATGATGTCTATATTTAGTAAGTTAATTGACAATGGAATAGAAGTATTTATGGATGATTTTTCTGTATCTGGAACATCATTTAACATATGCTTAACTCATCTTGAAAAAGTATTAGAAGTATGTGAGAAAACATATTTAGTTCTAAATTGGGAGAAATGTCAATTTATGGTTCCTGGCGGCATTGTATTAGGGCATAAAATTTCGGAAAAGGCATGGAAGTAGACCTCGCAAAAATTCGAGTTATAGCTAAATTACCACCTCAACTACGGTAAAAGGGGTAAGAAGTTTTCTTGGACATGCTTGGATTCTACGTACGCTATATAAAAGATTTTTCAAAAATTACTAAACCTACATGCCAACTTCTCGAAAAGGACAAGAAATTTGAATTTACAATCGAATGCTCGAAAGCTTTTGAACTCTTAAAAGAAAAATTAATTACGGCATCTATAATAGTTTCACCTAGCTAGGAGAAACCATTTGAGCTTATGTGTGATGCTTAGTGATTATCTTTGTAGGAGCGATTCTTGGGCAAAGATATGAAAAGATTTTTAAAGTTATATACTTATCTTAGTAAAACTCTAAATGATCGTTGAAATAAATTATACGATTCTGAAAGAGAATTATTAGCGGTAGTATATGGTTTTAATAAATTTAGACCTTATACGATTGGAACAAAATGTATCGTGCATATCGATCATTCTGCTATCAAATATTTAATGCAAAAGAAAGATTCAAACCAAGATTAATTAGATGGATGCTATTAATGCAATAATTCGATTTTGAGATCGTTAATAAGAAAGGAACTGATAATCGAATTGCGGATCATTTATTAAGATTAGAAAATCATGAATTATCGATATTGAAAATGAAATTATAGACAGTTTTCCGATGAACAACTATATAAAATCAATAAGTGGAAAATACCATGGTATGCTGATATAGTAAACTATATAGTTAGTAATAATTTACCACTTTATGCTAACTTTGCAACAACGAGAAAAAATTCATCCATGATACGAAAACCTATTTTTGGGATGAACCATATTTATATAAACAATGTAAGGATTTAATTATTAGAAGATGTGTACCTTATGAAGAAAGCGAACCAATTATTCAAAAATGTCATGATTCGATTTTGGAGGACATTTTGGGATCGATAAAGCTCGCTTATAAGATTCTACAATCTGGATTTTACTCGGCCTACTCTATTTAGAGATGTATACGGATATATTAAAACTTGCGATAAATGTCGAAAGAATAGGAAATATATACTAGAAGAAACGAAATGCCTCTAAACTTTATATTAGAAGTTGAAATTTTTGATGTTTGGGGATTAGATTTTATGGGACCTTTTATTCCTTCATTTGGAAACTCATATATATTAGTAGTTGTTGATTATGTTTCCAAATGGATTGGGGCACAAGCTTTACTAGGTGTGATGCTAAGAGTGTTTTAAAATTTCGATGAAAAATATTTTTACTAGATTTGGAATGCCGAGAGTGATTATCAGCGACGGAGGAACTCATTTTAGAAATAAATACATTCACAAACTAGTAGAAAAATACGATATTACTCATAAGATATCCACTGCTTATCATCCACGGACTAGCGGATTAAGCTGAAGTATCCGATCGTGAGATTAAACGTATTTTAGAAAAATCCGTAAACCCGAAATAGGTTAGATTGGTCATTAGATTAGACATCTGCATTATGGGCTTATAGGATCGCTTATAAAACTCCGATTGGAATGACTCCTTACGGGCTTATATATAGAAAAGCATGCCACTTACTGAGTTGAATTAGAACATAAAGCATATTGGGCGATTAAAGAATTTAATTATAATATGAAGGAAGTGCGGTGAGAAAAGATTGCTTGCAATTAAATGAATTGGAAGAATTAAGAAATGAATCATATGATAATGATCAGATTTATAAAGAAAAGATGAAATTATGGCATGATCGGAAGATTAATCGGAGAAATTTTGAACCAGGACGGGAAGTTTTGTTATATAATACTTAGATTGAAATTATTTCTGGAAAATTGAAGTCTCGATGGTTAGGACCTTTCACCATAACTCAAATATTTTCATACGGAACTATAGAAATCGAAGATCCAAAAATTGGACATAAATTTAAAGTTAATGGACATAGATAAAAACCATATTTTGAAGGTATAAGACTTAACTATAAAGAGGTTTTAATGCTTAGTCGACCTGATTAATAATTGAAATTAGGTCGGGCTAACGACGTTAAACCAAGCGCTTTATGTGAGGCAACCCATATTAGTTATCTATTTTTATTGTATCTTAATAGTTAGTTTATACATTCACTAAAGGTTTATAAATATTTATAATTATTGCAAACATTCACTAAAGGTTCCAGAATACCAAAAAAAGATAAATAATAAAGCCGAATTATATTTTTCAATATATTAGAGGCATTCATATTAGCAATACCTCTAATATTCCAAAATAATGTGTTAAAATTCATCATCAATGTCTTTCCTACCTCTAGTTATTCTAGAAGAGGAAGTAACATCAGTAGGGTCAAGAATCTTACCTGACAGTTGTTCATTGAAAGCCTCAGGATTAACATAGCTTAATTCCCTACTACCTTTAAATCTCCTTCGTCTGGAAGCTTTTTGAATTTGCCAGTCTTCTTCAAGCTCTGTTCTGTTAAGATTATTATTATTCACACATATCATGTCAGCAACATACTCATCAATTATATCTTTATCATTGTTCAAAAGTGTAAAATCAACATTCTCAATAGCTGTATCAATTATAGGATCAACCAGCAGGTTAGGTTGCACATTATTCAAAACAGGATTCTCATTATTAATAATATCAATATTTGCTTATTCTTGAACTTCTTCATTTTGCACTTGATTAACATTAGACATTTCCATATTAATGTAGTTAGCAGATAATTGATCATTATTATCAACATTCTCCTGAATAAGAAGAATATTAGAATGGACAAGATTTGCAGCATTGTCATTTTTAGGTGATATAATATCAATCTTATTAACATTATCCTCTTTATTCCCAATAATGTTCTTATTAAGATTTTTATTCTGTTTTATTTTTAAATGAGGATGAGCTATAAAACAGTTATTATAAGAATGACCAAACATTCTACATTTATTACAATAAGGTGGAATAAATTCCATTTCAACAGGCTGCCAATATCCCGAACTAGCATCTTCCAGCCAAATAGATTCACAAAAAGGAGCAGTAACATCTCTTTCAATTAATATACGAGCAATAGAAGGACGATTATAATTGACTGAAGCCATATCAATTTTCATTGGTGAACCAAATATTTTTCCAATAGAATATAAGACTTTCTTATTATAGAATTGCAATTTTAAACCCGGGAATCTGAACCATATAGGAACTATCGGAGGTTCTTCCCTAGGGTTAAAATCAACCGTCTATTTAAGTATCTGCATATATACTTTTTCAATTTGTATAACTTTCTTGGAAAAAAGCTGCGTATAATCTGACTCATTCTCTAATTTAATCATCAAATTCCTTCCGTCGATAAGACTAACATTCCATTTACCTAATAATTTAAGATCAACAAAATACTTCCTAATAACCTCCATTTTAGGATGAACATAAGTAAACTTGCCTATTAACGTGTATTTTAAAGTCTCTGCAAGAGGATTTGTTTCTTCCTCATTGAAAATTAAGGCAGGTTTACCGTTCTTTTTTGAAGCTCTTTTTAACAAACTATCTGTACCATCTTCACTGAATTGATCCCTAAAAGAAGAGGGAAATAAACAAACGTTAGTCAAAGAAGAAGAACCATCCATATTTCCTTTCAGAGCCTCAAGAAAAGAAGGCCGATTAAGAGAATCAGCCATGAGAAATAAGAAGGAAACTTCCAAATCTTAAAGATTAGACGAAGGGAGAAGGATCCTAGAAGATAAGACGATCTAATCTCAGCGCCGTTTCAGGAAGCAGAGCTCCAAGAACACATCCGTCTTTTCATTTCCGCTTTAGCCATAAGAAAACTTCCAAATCTTAAAGATTAAGACGAAAGAAGAAGAATCCGAAGAGAGAAGACAATCCGATCTCAGCGCCGCTTCCTAATATATGTAGAATTTATTCCTCGTTCTTATCAGAGTAAGGGCCCGTTTGGGGTAGCTTATAATTGCATGGGCATTTTTGAAAATAATTGTGATATTCTGTTTACAAACCTTAGAGTTCTAAGCAGACGAGGGTGTACAAGAAAGAGGAGTTCAGGAGGCGCTGGTATATGAAAACAGGGACAACACTGTTCAGGAATCGAAAGACTACAGCACAGTAATTTTGAAGTCCTCAATTCATGCAGACTACTAGGGCTGACAATTTGGCTCGTTGTTCGCCAGCAGCTCGTGTTCGGCTCGTTAAGTAGCTCGTGTTCGGCTCGTTCGTTAAGTCTAACGAGCAGAACACGAACAAATTTTTAAGCTCGAAATGTTAACGAGCCGAACACGAACAACTGTTTGTTCGCTCGTGTTCGGCTCGAATTGGCTTGAAATAAAAAAATAATCATATAATTATTTATATAATAATTTATTATATATATATTATTTATATATTAATATATTATATATATTTATATTTAAATTTAAATCATAATTGTTTCTGTGATAGCGTGGTAATGCTTCTTGTTTCCATTCATTTGGTTCAGGTTCTAATCCGACGCTAGACATATATTTTTCCAATTAATTTTAACGATTCAATTTCGAGCCGGACATGAGCCGAACACGAACAAGAATATTTAATTCGAGCCGAACACGAACACACCTTTCACGAGCCATTTCGAACACGAGCCGATTTTGAGCCGAGCTAATTTCGAACGAGCCGAACACGTGCCAAGCCTGAGCTCGCTCAAGCTCGGCTCGTTTACAGCCCTACAGACTGCAGCTCCAGCTTTCAGCCTCGACCACTGAGAAGTGCCAGTCTTTGGCTAAATTTTTGGGGCTCCATATCTTTCTAGACGACCTTGTTTATCTCTTTATTAATTGCTTAAATTCCTTAAACAGGCAATTCCCATTATTTTGGAATAGTAGACTGATTTATTCGATCTTTGCTCACTATCTAGAGTTTGGCGAGTGTTCGCTAATCGGATTGATGGCGAGGAAGAGGAAATCAGATGCAACCCATCTCGACAATGTCGATTGGACTCTTTACTCGACCTTATGCAGCGCGGCCAACTCACTTTCTCAACTCTACACCCAAGTCATGAATCACCAAAAGGTCGCTTTTCAGGCTGGCGAGTGGCAGGCTCTGGTTCTTTTCTACCTCTTCAATATATGTTTTTTTTTTTCTGATTCTTTAATTATATGTTTTCATATAATTATATATGTCTTCCGATTATTAAAGAATATGCGAAGACATATATAATGATAAGTTATTTCAGGCTGGCTAGCGGTAAAGCTCTAGTTCGTTTGTACAAATATGTCTTCAGCTCTTTTCTACCTCAACTATTCTTCAAGATTTGAAAATTTCAGTAGCTGGTTTTGAAACCTTTTCAGCTCTGATAAATAGCTAACTGGCTTGTCTGTTTTTTGTTGTATTTTGTAGTACCTGAGAATTCTCTTGTTTTTTAATTGACATAGACATATAATGATGGTTTATTTTTGAAGGGCTCTTCCCTTATTTTTTAGTCGACATATTCACATAATGACGGTTTATTCTTGAAGGGATCTCCTCTTAATCCAGCTCATTCACAAGTTGCAACTATCTACATTTAATTCTTTTTGGCTCACTTTAGCATATAGATTCACTTTTTTATTTAATGGGCCAGTTTTCCTTAGCTTTTAATTATAGTTTGTGCGGTATTAGGAGCTTACAAAATTGGTAACTTTATTTGATCTTGGATGATGCACTTTTGTTTGTAGAATGTTATAAACCTGCAAATCAGCTGTTCTCAATAAGCACAAACCAAACTGTTAAACAGCTTATTTAAAATAAGGGCAGAATAGTCATTTATCCAGAATCAACTGTTTTTCAAACACACAAACCAAACAATCAAATATCTTATCTGGATCAATTGTTGATCAGTAGCTTATAAGGATAAACAGTTCATCTGGATAAGCTGGATAAGCTGCAACAGCCCCAAACAGCCCCTAAATTACATAATTTTGAACTCCATTCAGAGTTGAACCCAATTTTCCTTTATTATTATCAAATTTAATATAGATTATCCTATCCAAATTTTATCCATATTTGCAGGAATTTTATGGAGACCGATACTCAAGATATACGTGTCCTCATTACACCAAGCTTCTCTAATTTGATCTCCCATTACTTCTCATAAATATTGATCATGCATATGGCAAAGACGTACTTTGCTTTTTTTTTTTTTTCACCGGTTATCTACAAATCTGCATTCGTGCAATATGCTAATATTTTTTTAATGTCTAACATCTTTCTATTGTATGAAGATCAGACAAAAAAAAAAAAAAAAAAAAAAAATCTCTCGTGTTCTCTCTGCAAGTATTTTCTATTATCCTTGTATTTGCTAGATTTTCGTACAACATTCAAACACTAATATATCACTTTACTATTAGGCTCTAAAAGAGCCGAGCTTGAGCGAGTTTGAAATCGGCTCGTGTCCGAAATTGACTCGTGAACAGTGTATTGATATTTGACTCGATTTAAATATTTTTGTTCATGTTCGGCTCAGTTAAAATTAATTGGAAAAAATAGAGTCGAACATGGATGGAATCTATGCAAAAGAAGATACATATCCACATTACTATAAGAGCTGTCTTGATTTAACCTTAGATATATATAATATATTATTATATAAATAATTATACGATTTTCTTATGTCGAGCTAAAACGAGCCGAAGACGAGTGAGCAAAGAGCTGTTCATGTTCAGCTCATTTATAATTTGAGCTTGAAAAATCATTCGTGTTCAGCTTGTTACTTAACGAACGAGTCGAACATGAACTACTTAGGACAAGGACTGTTCGCGAACAACAAACTTTTTTGACAGCCCTATCTACTATTATGAATTTATGAGAACTCAACACTTTTTTGTACTATTAAGAAGTGTTAATTTAAGTAGGCATAATTATGCTATCATAATTGTGTACTTTCTTCAGATATACTAGCGGCTTATGGCCTACCCAAACTTTTTCTAGCACTCGCCAACGATATAGTGGTTGATGGTGTAATTTTCACCACGAGGTTGCATGTTTGAATTGCATATATTATACTTTGAGCTCATATTTCCGAAAAAAAATCTGATCTATATCATTATAAAAAAAATAAATGAAGACTAGAAACATCCACACCGACGTCGGAGTCCATGTAAGAGTTTAATTATAAATGCCTTCTTTATTTCATAGTCTATGTAATGTCCCATGCCGGACCATATTTTCAGCTCAATTATTGCGTTTGTAAACATGCTCGTTAAACAATGTATGTAGAAATGACGTCGGTCATATAATATAATTCTTTAACCAAAAACCAAATTTACCGACTGCTAAATTTCAAAGTGAAGTTATTCCATACTTAACTGCACCTAACAGCATATGAAATTTCAAAAAATCCTCAGTTCTTCTGCTACAATATTTCAGACATAACGCATTATTTGCTTACATGAAATATGGCATAGACTTTGACTTAGGAATGAATCCACTTGCAATTTTAAAGAGCTATTATGCCGCGTCCAAAACGTTAGTCAAATATTTATATTTATTTAGAATAGATTTATGAAAGATTTTAGCTCTACGTTCAATATTTTGGAATCAGTATGAAAAGTTACAGCTGTGTTAGGTGTACATTAAACTATTCAAGGCTTCTGTAAATTCAAGGGAGAAAGTAACCGCGCCTATATACTATATAAACCCCGGGTTACTCAAGTTATAGAGGATGCATGAGAAAGAGCTGGCTTATTCACAGATACCCAATTTACTTTTTTTGGAGGATTATTTCTGTGGTTTGATGCCACTAAGCGGTTCAGTCTCTTGGATACATCGAGTGATTGGTTTCCCCACACAACCGAGAATATAAGAGCGCCCTCACTTCTGCTGGATTTGTTGTGGTCTGATGGGATCAAAACGTCTTTAGAGGGTCTTAGCCGCTGAGAGCTTGGTATGAGTGTGGACCGGTTTCACCTCATGGAGGCGCAGACCCTTCATTTCCAAGGGTTAGCCTTGGCAAAGTCGAAGAGATGTCTGGATGTGGCTTGGAAGAAAGTTGCTTCTCTGCAGTCGAAGCTGGGGAGGATATGTGATGATCAAGACCTCCTGCAACTTAGATCTGACAACACTCTCAAGAACCATGAAGAGTCTCTTGCGACTATACAAACTTTGAAAGGTGAGGTCAAGGAATTGAAAATGAAGGCTGCTTCGTCTATGTCCAAGGAGGAGCATAGAATTGAACTGGTAGGACAACTCTGAAGCAGGGTGGAGTTTGTTGTCTAGAGGTTCCTCCATCATGGCCTCATCGACCCCAAATTTTCTGATCCGGATGAGTTTTTTCCCTGATTTCGGACAAGTCGGAAGATTCTCCTGAAGAGGAGGGCAGTTCGAGAAACGATGATGGATTGGTCGCTCGCTAACATCCTGCTGCAAAAATGGACTTGCATTTTTTTTAAAATGAATTAAAAGAAAGAAATTTGTAATTCTTTTGGGGATATATGAGAAAAACCTATTAGTTTTTGTTTTGTTTCAAATTGATTCTGATTTGATTTATTGCATGCTCATCTTGTGAGTTGGTATGTTGCACTGGTTGGCCGACTGATAGCTCGTTAATGCCATTGGATCAGGTTGTCGCCTCTGGAAAGACTCGAATTTGAGGCAACCCTTATGACCTGCGGCGGATCTTGTTACTGACATGTGTCTTGATAGCCTTCAGAGCTAAACCCAAACTTTGGATATCACATTCCCGTTGGTCCACCCTTACTTCTTTAGGGATTTGTCTGAATTAAATTGTCGATTGCAAGTTGAACCATGCTTCCAACCACTTTGTCACGATGATCGATGAATGCATGTCGATTGATTGGTTGGTACAAGACCTAAATTATTGCCTACCCTTGCCCTTACCCCTTCCTCATTCACTGGTCGATCGGGTCTTTGCCTCGGCCATGTTTGTTCCTTTTGCTAATTGTGGATCTTGTATCACTTGTTAGGGTCACCCTTGGGGGATTATTTTTGAGATGATTTTCATACACACTTTTGAAGATCATGTTGTTAGTGAGCGGAGAGCCATCTCCAAGGGCCTGACCTTTTTAACTATAGAGGCTTAGTTTTGCGATGCGAAGGTGGTGCAACCAGTCAATCAATTCATCGTAATCGGGATCACACACATCATTGTGTACATATGAGAACATATACATTATTTTTATTAGTTATTCTTTCATTCAATGTACTTGTGATCCAAGGGTCATAAAATCAGTAGCCATGTGGCTCTTAGAGCACCCTCAGTTGGATCGAGTTCCCCGATCGTTGAAAAACGATGATTGACTTTTTTAGCGGGTTTGGTGTAATTTTTGCATCATGTAACCTTGGTGAGTTGGTATTAAAGGCTAAATTACGGTGATGTAGATTCACTTTCCCTTTCCCTTTTGGGAAATTCATCGCCGACCTCTCCCAACATTGTATCTAGTTGTTTGTTTCACGGTGGATCCCAGGAATGCTTATATTAGTAGTCAATGTTTTGGATCACTGATCCCTTTTCTTTAATAAAAAGAGAAAAATGGGGCCATTTTCGACTGTGTTTACACTTGAAGAAAAATTTTTAGCGGATGACAATGGGAGCACAAACAATTTAGTGAAGGACCAAAGGTGAAGGTGACTTTCTTTCAACGAGAGTGAGCCTTGCATGAGTCATGTGTCGAAGGAGAGTTTTCCTCCAAGTCGAGTGTCGTACGAGACACCATGCTAGGAGGAATACTGAAGTCATCCCTCCTCGCGAAAGGGTGTATTATCCTAGGGGATGTGTTGTGCTAGTAGCATGTTCCTAGGGAACACAATACATTTGTTCGGTGGTGTTCGCCAGCCACTTGGTCCACTCCGAGGAGTTGATTAGGAGGAGTCAAACCCACACACTTTTTGAAAGGAAGTACCTATTTCTACACTCTTTCTCGCTTCTAGGTTTCTCGAAGAAGAATGTGAAGAATACGGGCATCCACTCGAGGGAGATAGACCCGTGCAGTGCACAGGAGAGAAATCATCTTCGCAGGAGGGGATGGTGCCCAATTGTAGCGTATCTGATGGCATCTGAACTGGCTTGTCACTGTCAGTGCAGTCAATTCTCTCGTGTCGTGATGGATGTTGGAATGTCTGTCGATATCGTTGTTTAGGAGTCGCCACTCTATTTATGTATCATATTGACATAATCTTTAATTAATCTTATTCTTTTGGATCATGTAAAGGATCTTTAGATATTACGAAACTTGAAGAAGAAAGATAAGTGCTGATAAAATAGAAAAAAGTAGAATAAGGAAATGTCAGTAGTGAACCTTACAGAGAAGATTCTAGAATGCCTTATTCTGGATATTTTTGTATAAGGATGACCCGTGAAAAATCTATTAACCAGAGATTTTAGATATGATACTTATTCGGGTGATGGATACCATATTTCAAGTACGAAAGGTGTTTAAACCAGGACCAGAAGACTCTTGTCAACAACCACAGATTGCATCGTCCAAGAAATCTTTATAGATCAAAAGATATTGAATTTCAAGTTGCGTTCGGTGATCTTTGTTGATTAAAGTTTCATTTAAGTTTTAATATCTTTTGTAGGATTTTAAAGGTTGAAATATTTTAAGTTGTTTATGACTTATAAACGGATTAAATTTAATTATTTTATCATTTTATTTCATTTTTAAGGATTTGATCAAGATTGTTAGGTTCAATTTAAGTAGAACCTAATGTATAAAATGATTTAGATTCAATGTTAATAAAACTTAATGTATTCAAGTAAAACCTAAAACATAAAATGATTTAGGTAAAACATAAAGTTTAGTTTAGATTCAATTTAATTAGAATCTAAGGTATATTTTCTCTTAAGTTCAATTAGGATTTGAACCTAAGTTAAAGGGGTTCGTTTTACTTAGATTCAATTTAGGTAGAATCTAAGGTTTGATTCGTTTAGATTCAATTTAAGTAGAATCTAAAATTTAATGTCTTAGATTTAATTTAGATAAAATCTAATATAACCTGAAGTTTGTTTTGGTTAAATCTAAGTTTTAAGTTGATTTAGTTTCAGTGTAGGTTGAACTTATGATGTCTTTTTTATTTAGGTTCAATATAGGTTGAACCTATAATGTCTTTTTAACTTAGGTTCAATATAGGTTGAACCTATAATGTCTTTTTGACTTCGGTTCAATTTGGATTAAACCTAAGGTATAGGTTGACTTATGTTCAATATTAGTTGAACCTAAATGTTTGATCAACTTGGGTTCAAGTTATGTTGAACATAAGTTATAGTTTTGGTTTAGGTTCAATGTAGATTGAACTTAAAGGTTTGGGTTAACTTGGGTTCAAATTGTGTTGAACCTAAGTTTAGGTTTGATTTAGGTTTAATGTAGTTTAACCTAAGGTATGGGTTAACTTTGGTTCAAATTAGGTTGAACCTAAGTTATAGTTTTGATTTAGGTTCAATGTAAGTTGAACCTAAATGTTTCATCAACTTGGGTTTAATGTAGGTTTAACCTAAAGTTTAGGTTAACTTTGGTTCAAATTGGGCTGAACCTAAGTTATAGTTTTTATTTATGTTCAATGTAGGTTAAACCTAAAGTTTTGGTTAACTTGGGTTAAAGTTAGGTTGAACCTATGCTATAGTTTTGATTTAGGTTCAATGTAGGTGTTGACCTCATTTTTGATGAGGTCTTCTCTTCTTTTTTTTAGTGCTTAGGATCTAGCCTTAGGCTTTTCCTTTGACTATCTTAGAGGACTAGAATTGGGACCCACCTTTTAGAAATTCAAACCACTTCTAAACTCCCTACAAACTCCACAAATTTGACCATAGACCCCTAATCACCTAGAGGGTTGAATCAAATGTGGAAGTTTAAAGGATGAGTTCCTATAGGACTCTTTGGCCTTAGGACTCTGCCCAGGTGGCTCAGTGCAGTGGGGGCTGACTTACACACACACTACACTTATACACTACACTTTCACACACTTCCTAAAACCACAATCATACCTAACTTGACCTCCTGACTCATGTAGGTGATTCACATGGATGGTCCTTAACCCCTAAGCCTTTGGCTAAGAGGGTTAAGAACAACATAGTGAATGCCTCAAATGAGTCCCTTCATGGCTCATATGGGCTTGATATGGCTTCATGGCTCAACCAAAATGACTTCTTTCCACTTACATCCACCCAATCTTTAATTTCCCAAATTTTCAATTTTTGACCCCCGGGACCCTACGCCCGCTTAGCCTACCCAAAACTCTTGAAATTACCCAAATTTTTGCAAAATTTCCAAATTACCCAAAATCCTCCAAAATCATTCCCAAACATTTTCACATCACTCAAATTGATCATCCATGCCCAAAAATACCAAAAATTCCAAAAATACCTCCCAATACCCTCCAAATACCCAAAATACCCCTCTTGGCCAAAAAAATCCAAAAATTCAGAAAATTCCCAGAAAATTCCAGAAAATCCCAAATATTCCCAATTTCATTTTGTCCAACTATACCATGGGCCAATTTTGTCAATTTACCCTACTTTTGTCAAAACCCCCAATTTGACCCATTTTAACCCAAAGTAAACCCAATGTCAAACCAAACCTATCCAATTGACCCAAATTCTGGTCCAACTCAATTCTAAACTTCAATTCAACATTCCCAACACCAATCTAGACCAAATCCAAGTCCAATTTGATTGACATTTGGATCCAATTCCATTTTTGGCCTTAAAGCCCAATTTGGACCCATGACCCAAACCTAACCCAAACTCACTCAATTCAACTCCAATTAACCCCAAATCTTTTCTAAATCTTCCTTAGCATCCCCACAAGCAAAAAAATAACATGATTTGCCCAAAATTTAGACCCAAACCCCACTCAAATTCAACTCAAAGCTAAAAGGCCCATTTTTGACCTAAACCCTAACCTAACCCAAATGAGCCCAAACCCCAAAGTCAAAGCCCAACCAAAGTCAAAACCTCTTTGAAACACTCCCATAAACATTTCTAAACATTAATTTTACATCAATTTCAACCCTAGCCCAACATTGGCCCAAGTTAGCCCAATTTGACCTACATAGGCCCACTTACCAAATAAATCCAATTCAAACCAATTCAACCCCAAATCACACTAAATTGACTCCAAGCCCTTCATAGAACATCCCTAAACCAATTATAACACTTATTTGACAAGGTACTTCACAAAATCTTCACCCAAATGCCCATCCTAAAATCAAAAAGCCCATTTCCCTTAAACTTTCCTAAAAGCCCACTTCCTTCAAATTCAAAAGCCCAAATTCATCCAAAGCCCACATGGCACTTCCCTTCATCATCCATTTAATCAAAATTGTCCCTAAGTTTCAATGTCATCAATCAAATAATTCCAAATCAAGCCACATGCCAAATTACCCCTAAATACCAAAATTTTTCTTAAATCCATTTCCATGAAATTGACCCAAGCTTTTCCCAAGCCAAATGGAGCCAAGGATGAGCCATTCACAAGCCATATGAAGCCATGAAAGTTTGGCATGTGACCATGCCATTAATGGCAAAAGGAGGAGGTCCTTTAACCATCTCCTAAAAGTCATTAGCCTTAAGCATGTTTCCCTTAACCAAGATTTAATCCAAATATTCTTGGATAAGGACATCACCACCTCTTGACCAGCTAGCCTAACCGATCTTCTCAGCCCAAGACCAGCCATGGGGAGGTGAACCCAACCCAAACCAATGGGTTGACCAATTTCGAAGCCAAAGGGGCCTCTCCCCCATACCATTTTAATCCAAGCACTTTACACATGTCCAAGCCCGATCGACTTCACCATTGCCAAGCCCCGACCTCCCCGGTCGAGATGGTGACCCATGCCTGCCGGCCGGCCGCTCGGATCGCCGGAAAACACCACACCCGAGAGCTCACATGTGAGCCAACTTTGGAATTCCACCTTGTTGAGCCGCCCTATGCCCGATGGCCACCATGGCTGTTCTTCCCATGACCGAGCAGGTGATCCCGACCCTTGGCCATCCCCAGGAGGCTCTTCGACCACCTCTGATTTAAACCCGACCCCCTCGCGGCCATGAGAGGAGAGTTGCACAAACCTTGCCGAAACTCGCCAAAATTGTTCCAAACCCTTCTCCACCCTCGGAGCGAGTTGATCCCAGGTGTCAATTTGCCCTAATCCCCACTGATAAAACTCGATTTCCCAGCCGAAATTCCACCCAAAACCGGGACACTTCTCCACGGTGAGCCAATCCCCGAATTGATTAGTTCTACACCTTCACCGGACCAGGGAAGGTGTCCACCAAGAAAAGCCCCATCTCCAGAGCCACCCGGTTGCTCCAGACCTCCAAGCTTTGTGATCGAGCCGTGGTTGAAATCACACATAGACAATTCACCGGACCGGAGACTTCATCGCGGAGCTTCTTAGGATCCGATCGAAGGTGCAACAACTCTCGGATCGAAGCCACTTCTCCGAGCAAAGGTATGAGCTAATTTTTCATTCCGAGCTTCTGGAGATTCTCCATTTCAAATGCTTTAATTTCGATGCATGATAACCGTATAGATGTGTTCGTCTCTTGAAGACGAATCCATGAAACATAAGAACATGAAAATCCATTGAGTATCGAGTGAGATCTTAGGGATTTAGTGTGGACGGCTCTCGGGTGAGGACGCTCGGGGACGATGAACGGATGCCGTCCATTTAATACACGCGCGGACAGACGGCTCAGATCGCGTCGGATCAGAAGACGGAGCGATACAGCGGGCCCCGAGAGCGCTGACTCGGATGGCGGCGTCGAATGGGAGCTCGACGCGTGTGCGTTCGGAGATGCCGAGGATGACGCGGCGCCGCGTAGATAAATAGAAAATTAGGGGTATTTTCTATTTATTTAATTCCCTAAACTTCAAAAATTCATAACTTTGTGTAGAAAAATCGGAAAAATAAAATAAAAATACCCTCTTGCTCGGTGAACGGAGGAGAATAATGTGGAAAAGAAATCATTTAATTTCATCAAGTATTTTATTTTTTATAATTTTTTTACTCTCCGCATACATTTAATTCTCCATGCATGTATACAATTCACCATGGCATGAGACCATAGGAGCTTTTGAAGCCCCTGAATTTGGAACATTCCCTGAATTTTCCAAAGTCGAGGCCATCCCTATGAAGAGTTATTGATTTTTCAAATTCATGTTACTGTTTTGAGTATTTTAATTCCAATAAATAGCATGTTGTGAAATAAATTCTAGGAAAATTTGGTAATGTTCCTTAGGACCAGAGGACCCTATGAAAAATATATTTTGAGTTAACTCACTTGGAATGACCCTAATTGGCTTAAACACCCAAAATAGATCCCTAATTAATTAGAGCTAACCATACATCAAATTGACTTGAAATCAATTCTCCACAGACCTTTAGGATCAGAGGAACCCACCATAAAAATTTGAGGCCAATTGGACTTGGTTAGCTCTACTAAATGGGTTGATTAAGCTATTTAGTCAATTTAAACTTTAAAAATTCATAACTTTCAAAATACTTTTTAAAAATTCACCAAATTGGTTTTGGAGCATCTCTGATATTAGGGGAATTTAATAAAATTAAAATTTCAATTTTCTAAAAAGTTGATTTTTTAATATTATTTTAATATTTTAATAATTAAAAAATAATAAAAATCACAAAAATAATAAAATTCACCAAAATGTCACATTTTGAATTTTAATCACTTAGGAACAAACCCCATATTTTTCTTAGGTCTATTTAGTGAGATATTAAATTTTAAAGCTCTAGGGTAATTTTAAAATTAAAAAAATGTATTTTCTAGCATTTTCACTAAAATAATTATAATAAATCATAGAAAAATCAGAAAATTGCAAAATTTGATTCACTGATTTCCTTGATATCAGAGAGATTTTTGAAAAATATAAAATTCATTTTTCAACATTTATTTTATTTTTAAATTAATTAACACTCCAAAACTTAAAATAATTATAATAAAAATAATATAATTCAAAAAATCACCAAAATTGGTCCAAGTGGTCCTCTAGTTATTAGGAATGTCCCCTAATTTTCTTAAGGACAGAAACTTTCCCTTGGTCATGTTATTAAATTTTCCATGGAAATCTCTATTTTCTACCAAAAATAATTATATAAATAAATTAAATACAGAAAAATCACATTTTCTCCTCTCATGTCTTTATTGACATATGAGTGAAGTCACATAAAAATTTCAAGTTCATTTGAGTTCAATTTAGTGAGTTATGAAATTATTAAGCTTAAAGGAGTAAAGTGGTAATTAAATTTTTTTAATCCTTAATTAAAACTTTAGGTTTAATAAAAAATTAACAAGTAAAATATTTGATCCTAATCTGATTTGGATGATTGAAATTTAAATAATTAAAGGGTAGAAACCCATTAAGCAATTTAAAATGATTAAACATTAATTAAATAATTGATTAAATTTGGAAGAATAATAAAATTGGAATTATTAAAATAGGGATATTATTAGGAAGAGATTTATTCTTTAATTTAAAAATCCCTAAATTAATTATTTCATTAATTTTTAATTCTTAATTAAAATGATAACTCAAATTCAAAACATTAAAAGACTTAATCATTAAACTAAAATCAAATTATTGAACTCTTTTAAAATTTTAATTAAAATTAAAATGAATAAAATTAAATTAAAAATTAAATTAAATTAAAAATTAAATTAAATTAAATTAAATTAAATTAAAAATTAAATTAAATTAAATTAAAAATTAAATTAAATTAAATTAAAAATTAAATTAAAATAAAATAAATTAAAAATTAAATTAAATTAAATTAAATTAAATTAAAAATTAAATTAAAAATTAAATTAAATTAAATTAAATAAATTAAATTAAATTAAATTAAATTAATTAAATTAAATTAAATTAAATCAAATTAAATTAAAATTAAATCAAATCAAATTAATTTAATGTAACATCAAATCAAACTAAATTGAATTAAATTGAATTAAATTAAATTAAAACTCGATTAAATTAAATTAAATTAAATTAAGTTGAATTAAATATAACATCACCAAAGACATAAAGAATTTAAAATAATTCTAAAATAACTTGAACACTATTCCAAATTTAAACCCATTGATTGAATTCAAACTAAATCACCGATTTACCCTCGAAGCTTTAGTTATCATAACTCCTAAACAAAATATTAAATGAAATGTTATTTCACTCGTAGGATATTCAAATGTCTCGGATTCATCTGAAAGCAAGTTAACAAAACTTGAATCCCTGGACGATTAATTCATTTATATAATTAAATTCATTTGGACTTAAAGCAATCCTAGAAATATTGAAAAGATGTTTAAGATTCTTCTTAAGCACTTCCTCAATATGATAGGATATTTATAAGAACAATTGAAGTTAATTGTTCTTTGATGAAGAAAATCGTCTTCAAACCAAAACACAAGGAACCTAGACGTCATAGGAAATGACTAGCGTATAGGATTAGGAATTTGGTAGAAAACCATAACCCTTCCCTTAGCTTTACCTAGGAACTTGCTTAAATATTCTAATTGTGCTTTAAGTGCGGCTTGGAATGACGGGAAGACCCTCCAGGTACGCTTTTATTTTATTGCGATTTACTTTCCACGCAATTTACTTTCTTGCAATTTACTTTATTGCAAATGCACTTTACTTTTCTTGCATGATAAAACAAGCTGTTGCATGAAAACCCACACCTTTAGGATAGTCCCTAAAGCTGAAACCAAAACTAAGTTAAAAGTCATTGCAAGATAAAATTCACCGCCACAACATTCCGAAATATAAAATAACTCAAAATTTAATCACAAACAGAACACAAAACTACAATTACAACTAAATTAAAACGTCCTGTTGGATGATCGGGAATACCTCGGATGATGTAACCTACGTGTTGCTAACGGGATTTCCACGGTCTAAATGAAAGTGTTGAACTCATTCGATTGAGTTTAGCAAATTCATACGAATTAAGTGAATCCGATAAAAATAATGATGCCGGAAGGATGGAACCGTGGGATCTTAACCGGTGTCGTTATAATCAACTTTAAGATTTGTTTTAATTAAAACACAAAAAACACTTGGAAATTAAGACTTCTCTAAACCAAAACACTCTTCTCATCCCCTGATTTATGACTTCTAAAACTAAACCTCTGCAACAACAAGAAGCTCGGAGCATGGTGGGCAGCACGGCCATCGTCATCAGCAAAACCTGAGCCTACTTCAGCAAAACTGTCTTAGAATTAAATAACAAAGCCATAGGACTTCGGGGTAGTTTGCCTAGTGCAACATAAATCCTCAACTCTTCGTTAGGCACTTGCATTGCAAATTAAGCCCGTCAGGTCTTAGGATTCCGAGGTAGTCGTCCGATACGACAATAAACCCTCGCATCTTCGAGAGCTATTTGTTTGATTTTATCATACAAATATAAGCCCTAATTAATTAAAATTGGCGAAGATCGAAACATTTAAACAAACATTAGGACTTTCCTAAACTCGAGCCAAACAATAGGATAGTCGGGAAATTACCGAAGTTCGCTTCGAATCCGTGATTTCTCCTACTTTTCTTCCTTTGGATTCCCAAAACAAAATGTTCCAAATTTGATCCATTCCCTATTGAAATTCCAAAATTCAATCCCTTGAAAACTTAAACTTTGAAATTCTTGAGAGCGAAATTATTGATTATTATCGAGAGTTTTCTTAGGTGATTCCCGTCACTTAAGATGTAATTAACTATAGGGGCTTGCCCTTATAGGGAATTTTAAAGAACCCGAGTAATATAAACCTCGTTTAATGCTTTCATGTTAAGCGGGGAATTTGTCGGCTTATAAAATTGGTTCGCGGACCAAACGGATGTCACAAATCTTTTAGTTTGTTTAATCGAGCCCCACCGTCAAGCAGCGTGTCTATCCTTAGGGATAGATACACGGTTTGTGGTGCGGTGCTCGTTTATATAAACTATTTGGGATGTGAGATCGGTTTGATCTCATATCTTAAAACCTTCAAATTTAAAATTATTTTCAAAATCAAATACTACTTTTCAAAATTATTTATTTAAATTAAATTAAAATTCGCCGACAGCTTCTGTCAGGCGACCCCTTTTCAAATATCACACAACCTAAAAATAGTGCCGACAGTAGGTTGAACCTAAAGTTTGGGGTTAACATGGGCTCAAATTGTGTTGAACCTAAGTTTAGATTTGATTGTAGGTTTAACCTAAGGTTTGGCTTAACTTTGGTTCAAATTAGGTTGAACCTAAGTTATTGTTTTTATTTAGGTTCAATGTTGGTTGAACTTAAATGTTTGATTAGCTTGGGGTCAAGTTGTGTTGAACCTAAGTTTAGGTTCAAGGTTGGTTCAATGTAAGTTGAACCTAAAGATTTGGGTTAACTTAGGTTCAAGTTGGGTTGAACCTAAGTTATAGTTTTGATTTAAATCTAATCAGAGATAGACAAAATTAGGGTTAATTAAACCTAATTCAGGTAAGATTTAATTGAATTAACTAGACCTAATTATGATTAGGTCTAATTAGGGTTTAAGCTTAGTTAAACCTTATTTAGGTAAGGTTTAATTGGATTAATTAGACCTAATTAGGGTTAGTTCTAGTTAGGATTTAAGGTTAATTAAACTTAATTTAAGTAAGGTTTAATTAGGTAATTAGACCTAATTAAGGTTAGGTATAATTAGGGTTTAAGGTTAATTAAACCTAATTTATATATGGTTTAATTATATTAATTAGACCTAATTAGGGTTAGATCTAATTAGAGTTTAAGTTTAATTAAACTTTATTTAGGTAAGTTTTAATTGAATTAATTAGACCTAATAAGAGTTAGGTCTAATTAGGGTTTAAGGTTAATTAAAACTAATTTTGGTAAGGTTTAATTAGATTAATTAGACCTATTTAAAGTTAGGTCTAATTAGGGTTTCTGATTAATTAAACCTAATTTAGATAATGCTTAATTGAATTAATTAGACCTAATTAGGGTTGTTAGGGTTTAAAGTTCAATTTAACCTAATTTAAGTAAGGTTTAATTAGGTTAATTAGACCTAAATAGGGTTTGGTCTAATTAGAGTTTATTAGAATTAAACCTAATGTTATTAATGTTTAAGGTTATTAAGCTTAATTAAGGTTTTTTAAGCTAACTAAAACTTAGGGATTCATTTTGAAGTATAAAGTGACTTAAACTTAAATATTAGGATTTAATTAATCCTAATTATCTCTTTCATAAAAGATAGCAATTTTTAGGGTTTAATTTATAATTTTCAATTTTTACAAATTTTACCCTAAAACACTAAAATGTTATTTTAAAATTTTTAAAGATTAGAAAACGTCATTTTTGGGGTTCAAATTCATAACCCTAAGGTTTATAATCATTTCCAAATTTTATTTTCCAAAATTCTAATTGTTGTAAATATTTTTGAAAATAATCACAAAGCAAGGTTAAAAATTGGATATCTCATGCTAGAGACTTCCCCCAGACTTGGAAAAATCACAGAGTGTCCCCAAGGATGAGAGGAGAAATCTGTGAAAATTTCATAATTGATCGGTTTATAAATAATTTTTAATAATTAAATCAATCCAAAGAGTAATTAATTAATTAAAAATTAAATATAACACATTAATTCCAAATTTTTGTTTTAATAATTTTCTCATTTTCCCTGAATCTAGAGGTATTTTTATAGTATTTTTGTGATTTTTCTTTGTCAAGATATGAATTTTTAAAGATTTTATTTATTTTTTGAATTTATTAAATCCCTAATTTTCTACTTAGCTGACTAGGCACCAACGCTACCTAGGAGATGTTGAATCTCTACACGACGCTATTTGATTGGTGTGGATTTACATTCGACAGCTTGCGTGACCCACAGTTTCATCCATTTCATATGGGCGGATCCACTTTTCAAGTGAATCACACCTGTCCATTTCCAATACACAGAAATGGATGACATCCGATTGTCTCCCCCAACCTGGTGTGTCCCGTGAGTCATTCATTTTAAAACCTTAAAATCTTTATCATTTCTCAATGGTTTTTGAAGAAATTTGTTTCTAGAGCTTCATCTCGAAGATAAGAACTCATACATACGGTGATGTATAGGCTTTGAAATATTCAACTTCACAAATGTCCAAACCCGAATAAGATTTAGGTCAAAATGGCCATACCTGGTCTTTATGAAGTGAAACTTCAATCAAGCTTAACAAACACGATCGTTACGTCCTTGTGAAGCTTTCCCTACGCTCAATTTGAAGTGAAATCGAGTAGAGGTATGATTTCACTGAAATGGGTTTACGTCTTGATCTTGGAATGGGTTAGAGCTCACGGAAAGGTCCAATTTCGATTGGAAACTTCTTTGTAAAACTCAGGGATGGTGTAGGTGTGGTCAATTTGGAGTATTGAAGGGTTTTGACACCCGAAAATATGTCATATTTTTAGGGCATAAAATTGGAAAGGGTAGTGGATTTTAGGAGCTTATTCTATAAGGGATCAATTCCTTAGGGTTTAGGGAGCAATTTTGGTCTTGGGTGTTTCAGAGTGGGCCTCTCTTCTTCTTGGGGGCTCTCAGGTTAAGCAATATTTATAGCCATGAATGGTCATGGATAAGCTTGGGTTTTCTTGGGAAGGAAGGTGACAACTCAGGGAAGATTAAGGATCCCAAAGAGATTAGAATTGGGCTGAGAATGATTGCATTTAGCATCCCTATGGTTGGTTCACCATATCTTCAAAAATTTTGAAAATGGAGGCTATGGTTATGACTTGTTCCTATTGGGAAGTAATGAGGTGGATAAGGACTTTAATACAAGCTAGATTGACCTTCCTCACATAAGCTTAGAAACTCATTCAATAGGTTTGAAATGGAATGACACATAAGCCCTCTCTTCCCTTACTTCTATGACATGTCATGATGAGGCCAATTATGATGGAGAGGGTGATTTGGTTAAAGTTACTTTTTAATTGGATGAAGTGTGAGGTGAGTGATGACTTCACCAAATCCTCCTTTCGAGGGTTCATGAAGGAATAACACCTCCTTCACCCCTCATGATGGTGTCATAATGGCCTTTGATTTGGTTAAGAATGGAGGCTCATGAGTTGGTTTAATGGGTTAACCATGTTATGGTGAATGTCATGTGTCATGGGTGACCCATTATTAATTTTTCATGAATTAAATTTAGGGTTTAAATGTAAAGCACGAGTTTTTGGGTTACCAGGGGTTTGTCTTGCTATGGGTTTAAACCATGATTTTGAACTTAAACCCTAGGTCTAATGATCTTTTATTTCACTCTCTCTAATTGATAAATAATTAATTTATTAAGAGAATAAAAAAATTGATTAAAAGACCTAATTTTGACAAAAAATGGTAAATTTGACCTAATTTGACCAAGGTTGACCATGGTTGATCACAGTTAACCAGTTTAGGTCCAAGGTTAATTAGGGTGATTTAGCTATCCACATGATGGTTGAATGAGTGATGGAGGGTTATTGGATAGCTTGATTTGATCGCATGGTTAGGTTTGACCAATTTTAGTGTTTAGGTTGACCAAATGGTCATGTTTAGTCATTTTGGTATCTTGAGTTGATCAAGGGGTCAAGTTTGACCAATTTGTATCTAGGTTGACCAAATAGTCCATGGGGTAGTCATTGGGTTCATTATTGACCATTTTAACCAAGATTGACCAATTTAGGTCTATGGTTCACCAGATGGTCAATGGTGGTCAGTGGGTCCAAAATTGACTATTTTTACCAAGTCTGACTAATTTAAGTCGCATCGTTGACCAGATGGTTAATGGAGTGGTCAGTGGGTCCAATATTGACAAGTTTGACCAAGTTTGTCCAATTTTGTCTTTGGATTGACCAGATGGTCAATGTGATTGTCATTGGATCCAAATTTGACCATTTTGACCAAGTTTGACCAATTTAGGTCTATAGTTGACCAGATGGTCAATGTGGTGGTCATTGGGTCCAAAATTGACGTTTTTGACCAAGTTTGACAACTTAGGTCTATGGTTGACCAGATAGTCAATGGGGTGGTCAGTGGGTCCAAAATTGACTATTTTGACCAAGTTTGACCAATTTAGGTCTATAGTTGACCAGATAGTCAATGTGACCCCAAATAGGGTTTATTGTCATTTGTTCGGTTCATCTGGGATGTCTCCAGAATTTGGGCTCAAAAGGATATAATTTAGTTTTACCCAAAATTTTAGGGTTTAGAGGATCATGGATAAGGTACTCCTTAATAGAGATATGGTCGTTGTCTAGTTCCAGGACTTCGGTGAGAGATCTTGGTTTGAGCAAGTTCAGGTCATACCTGAATCGTTGGCTGCAAATTTCCTAATACAGGGCAGTTCGGGCGATGAGAGGCTCCAGATTTTTTGCCTCCAGCATTTCATTCTGGAAGTGAGTGATGTAGGCTCGTAGGCTTTCATTCTCTCTCAGCCTGATCTGGAGAAGGGTCTCAGTATCCTTTCTTGGCTTCTACACGTTGACAAAGTGCACTAAGAAGAGTATTCTGAATCCGTAGAAGGTGGGATGATGTCATCCGACAGGCTGTAGAAACACTGAAGCGCAACCTCCTTTAGCGTGGTCAGGAAGAGTCGACAACTCATAGCGTAATCAATTTTTAGAACTCCAATTGACGATTTGAAGGACGCCACGTGGTCCGCTGGGTCACTCTTCCCCTTATGAGGATCCACATTAGGAATCCTTAACTTCGCTGGGGAGAACGTTTCTAGAATTCTTTGAGGGAAGGCCCCACCTTTCGTCGGCCGGGCGGGCTGTCCTGCTCAATCCACCTGGAGCTTGATCATCAACGTAGATGCCTCGCTATCGCCGAGCTGGGAGTCCCTCTGCTATTCGATTAGTCGGTCGCCGAACTAACCGTTAGTTTCAGGAGAATCTTTGTGAGGGACCTTTTGAGGGCACGTTCCCCGATATTCTCCCTCTGAGAGTTGTGGTTGAATTATACTCTAAGATAGGGCTACTTGGAAGGCATCAAACTAGTCCAGTATCTGTGTTCACAACACTTGGACGTCTTCCTGGATGACTCGGCGCACCATTTCTCTATTGAATTCCATGGGTACCGCATCCCTCTGCAAGGCTTCTTGTTCATAGTTATACTTGCTTCTCGTCTGGAGCTTGTCCACATTCACTGCACGACATTTTAGTATGTTGAAGCCTAAATTGTCATTCAGATGAAACACATCTCGAGAGTTAGTGCCGAGAGGAGAATAGAGAGAGAGAGAGAGAGAGAGAGAGAGAGAGAGAGAGAGAGAGAAGAGAAGTTAGAATTCTTTAGAGAGAAGAGTAGGGCGAAAACCTCTTTATTCATCTTTGGCCCCCTATTTATTGGAGGTCTTTTTGTATAGTTACAGAAAGAATGAAACGATTATGAAAATCATTGTTAATTACCGAAATAAGAGATTGACTATGGAAACCACCCTTAATATAATTCATAAGCTAATTTATTACAAGATTAGTGTTGTCATTTAAATTTAATACAACGATCATTAGCAGATCGATGCATTTAGTTTGGTTGTTCATCCCGCCAAGGCAAAACCGGCCGATCGACTTTTTGTGATCGAGTGCTTCTGAAAGAAGCTTGGGTATTTGGGACATTTAGCATGGTTTTTCGATTGAATCCCTTAATAACGTGGGTCTGCCGACCTGATAGAGTAGCTAGTAGTCGAACGACTAGTTCAAATCATACTACCTCGACCCGTAGCTTTGATTTCTCGAACGTTGTCCTTATCCTCATGATTGCTTTGAGATTTGTGCTAACATTTTTGATGTATACTAGGCCTAATAACTCCTAATTATTATGAGTGTTACTTTATAAATATTGAAAATGTGAACGTCATGCATGCAATTTTCCTATAATTTTACATCATAAATGATGACCACGCCTCTCTCTAAATCTACTACAATCTCATACGTAGATAACATATTATAATTCGCATAACTCGATTTACATCATCCCCTCTGCATTGTTGGCAATCACTCCCACGCCGTATAAATAACCTCCACCTTTTCCATGGTAGTATATGAGGAAGGCGCAAACAGGGATGGCCTCAACTTATCCTGGTTGACTCCTATTATATACCTCTCAACCTCAACGCCATTAATTTCCGTCCCATCAATCCAATTATGGAAGAAGACTTCTTCTCCTCTTCCGCAATGGCAGCCTTCGACCCTCTCATCCACATCCAATCCCTCTACTTCGATCTTTCCATCCTCCACGACAAAATCCATCAAATCCAATTCTTCATCGGCAGCTTTACCTCCCCCGACGCCAACGTTGTCATTCAGGACATGATCTCCGTTGCGTCTTCAATTCTTTCAACTCTCCAGCAGTTGGCGTTCTGTTCCCCCGCAGCACCCGCTCCACAAACTCATCACAATTACCACATCGCGCACGCTGCGCCGTCTGCTCCGCAGCCGGCCCACGACGTGGTCGAGATGGACGCGGGAGCGCTATTAGCCAAATACACGCACTACTGCCAGGTGTGCGGGAAGGGGTTCCGACGCGACGCCAACTTGAGAATGCACATGAGAGCGCACGGAGATGCGTATAAGACGAGGGAAGCGCTGACCAAAGGAGGAGGAGGGCTTTCGCATCAAGGGGAACAAGCCGTGAGTACTGCGAGTAAGAACAAGTACTCCTGCCCGCAGGAAGGGTGTAGGTGGAACTGGAAGCACGAGAAGTTTCAGCCGCTTAAATCGGTGGCCTGCGCGAAGAATCATTACAAGAGAACGCATTGCCCGAAGCTCTACGTGTGTAGCAGGTGCGGGAATAAGGAGTTTTCGGTGCTTTCGGATCTGAGGACCCATGAGAAGCATTGTGGAAACCCAAGATGGCGCTGCTCGTGCGGCACGACTTTCTCGCGCAAGGACAAGCTTTTGGGCCACGTAGCGCTGTTTGTTGGACATGTGCAAGTGGCGGAAGGTGAAGCTTTTGATGTAGGGCAGCAGCAGGAGTTGCAGTGGATTGCTGGGAACTGGGGAGGAAGGGATGATCATCCTGTAACTTGATATGGTAATGGGCACAGAATTTGTATGTCTTTACATATTCATACAGATAGCATTCAAACTTTTAATATCATACTAAAGATGGTATTTTTGTCACTTTTTAAAAGTGAAATGCACCTTTTCATGTATAAAATTTGAAGTCTTGTGTTTGTATAAGTGAAAATTTAGGACTGAGATATGTATGTGATGATATTCTGATTAGAACTTAGTTAAAATGAATGCTAAATTTATTAAATTTATTTTAAAATTTATACATTATATGAATAGTAAATTAAAACTTATACTATATTCATCTCAAAATAAATTTTATAAAAAATGTCAGACTGTTTTGGAATGGCTAACTAGTGTACAAGAGTCGGTTGTGTATTTTGGTACAAGAAGGAGATATCTGAGAGACGTGAAATTGTTTTTCAAATACGGATCAAATCTATGTAAATTTACTACTAGATATTTTCTTATATATTTTTATCGTTTAATTATGTGTGCATGGAATATTTAATCTAGTGGTTGATTCTCAGAACATTTTGTTGCAACTGATGAGCTAGATTAGGGCTGTCAAAAAAACTCGTTGTTCGCGAATAACTCGTGTTTGGCTCGTGAAGTAACTCGTGTTCGGCTCGTTCATTAAATAAACGAGCCGAACAGGAACAAATTTTTTAAGCTCATATTACAAACGAACCAAACACAAACAACACTTTGTTCGCTCGTGTTCGGCTCGTTTTAGCTCAAAATAAAAAATAATCATATAATTATTTATATAATAATTTATTATATATATTATTTATATATTAATATATTATATATATTTATATTTAAGTTTAAATCATAATTGCTTGTGTGGTAAGATGGTTATGTGTCTTGTTTTCATTCATTTGATTCATGTTCGAATCCGGCACTATGCATATATTTTTTCCAATTAATTTTAACGAGCCAATTTTGAGCCGAACACGAGCCGAACACGAACAATAATATTTAATTCGAGCCGAACACGAACACACTTTTCACGAGTCATTTCGAACAAGAGCAGATTTCGAGCTCGAGCCAGTATCGAATGAGCCGAACACGAGCCGACCCTGAGCTCGCTCAGGCTCGGCTCGTTTACAGCCCTAAGCTAGATACATATTTAATATGGTAATAAGAAGAAATTAGACATTTCCTGAAGGAAATGGGACATTTCTTGAAGGAAATGGGACTAGGGCTGTTAAAATGGCTCATTGTTCGCGAACAGCTAGTGTTCAACTCGTTAGGAGCTCGTGTTTAGCTCGTTGCTTAAGTTAACGAGCGCTTAAAGAGCGGAACACGAACAAAGATTTCGTTCGTTCGTGTTCGGCTCATTTTGGCTCGAAATACTATTCCTCAATTATATATATATATATATATATATATATATATATATATATATATATATATATATATATATATATATATATTAATGAGTAGTATTTTTAAAAAATTTAAAAGATTTATAATCAATTAAAGTTATTAATTAAGTAAATATACTAAAAAGTATTAAATTAGATTCAAATGATGTTTTAAAATAAACTATAATTCCTATATCTTGCCTCAATCCTTAACATTTTATGGTTACCTGATTAGGATTGTCAAAACGACTCTTTGTTCGTGAACAGCTCGTGTTCGGCTCGTTAAGCAAACGAGCCGAACACGAACATACTTTTTGGGCTCGAAATATAAACGAGCCGAACACGAGCTAAGCACAGTACCATATATATATATATATATATATATATATTAATGAGTATTATTTTAAAAAATTTTAAAAGATTTATAATCAATTAAAGTTATTAATTAAGTAAATATACTAAAAAGTATTAAATTAGATTCAAATGATGTTTTAAAATAAACTATAATTCCTAAATCTTGTCTCAATCCTTAACATTTTATGGTTACGTGATTAGGATTGTCAAAACGACTCTTTGTTCGTGAACAGCTCGTGTTCGGCTCGTTAAGCAAACGAGCCGAACACGAACATACTTTTTGGACTCGAAATATACACGAGTCGAACACCACACTTAGGCCCCGTTTGGTTGGAAGTTTTGTCGAGCGGTGCGACAAATAGCCGCGAATTTTCGTGCAATGCGCCCTACGGGATCGCGACTTCGCGGGAACGCGCTGTGAAGTTGGGTGAAAGCGGGCCGCGGGATCGACCCCGCGGCCTCCCGTTCGCCCCACTATTATTACCTCCCGGCCCCGCGATGTTGTCTGGCGAATGCTCCTCGTCTCTTGCCCTTCTCCGCCTGGTGTTCCCAAGCTTTCTGGCGAAGTCCCGTGCGTTTCTTCCTCGACGAAGCGGGTAAACCTGCGATTATGAACCCACAGAACGCGGGATGGATTGCCTCCTCTGCAGTGGAGTGCTCAGCTTGCAAACTTTGTCGGGAAGATCGCGAACAGGCGGCGAGGGTGCGTGGAGAGTAGGAAATGCAAGGAGAGATTGGGGCCGAAGAGGAACTCAGTGTAAAACTTTCAATGGGAGCGGTAGAGGATTGATCGATGATGATTGAAGGAGGTGAGATAAGCTCGGGGTTAAATAACCTTTAAGCACACAATATAACCTGTAAATCATATATTATTCTGAATAAATAAAATAAGTAAAACATGTTTTTTATTTTTCTTATCTTATAGTTTAAAACAGTTTTAATAAACAAGATGATAGCCGATCATTTTTACGAAAAAGTTGCCTTGCAATTGCTTTTTCCACGCAATTATGACAACAAATGAACAGTCATTCCCCACAATGCTTCCTCCCCGCATATGCTTACTCCACTGCAATGCTTCACAGGCAATAGCATTGCATTCTGAAGCTCGACAAGTCCGCAAATTGAACCAAACAGACCCTTAATATTATCTCATTGAGCGATGGCATCTCTATGCTAGCTCGCTTGGTGTGATAGATGATGTGATTAGGAGGTCTCATTTTAAAATAACAATTACAAATTTTAGAACTTTTTTTTTTTTTTTTCTAAGAATACATTAAAAATATTGACAAAAAATATATTGTCGAAACTTCAAAGGCAAAAAGTGGCCCCAAACAACTTTTGGCACTGCTGTAAAAAAATTGCCCAAAAATTATTGCATATAAAAACTCTTGTGTTTATTAAATTTGTTATGTGCATTAATTTGTACCGATTTTCTTATTTTTGCTTTATACTAAAATATTTATGGCGAAAGTTTATTTTCTTGACATTGAACTAAAATTTTACAGTCATAAGAGATATGAGATTTTTTATATTTTAAATTTAAGAAGGGAAAAAAATCACGAGACATAACTTAAATAAAATAATTTATTTATAGTGAGTTGTATATAACAAATAATAATCTTAGTTATAACTAGAGAATGCATTAATGCAATGTAGTTGACTTGAATTGTGAAAAATATCTTCCATGATAAAAGTTAGAGTTTATGATGTCAAAGTTATTGTTAAGTGATGATGGAAAATTGCTACATTTACTCTTCTTGCAAGAAATAAGACTAAACAATCGAAAAGCTATATGATATTAGTAGTTAAAAATAATTAAGAGGTGTTTATTATTAAGCATCAGAGGATGCTTTGTGAATTGCTTGGTTATTCCCCTTCTTGGAGGGGAGAATGGGCAACAAGGAAGGTTATCATTAAACATTCTTGGTTGGCATATGCTAGATATTGGTATGCATTATACAATGGTTGATTAAGTTTGATGGTTGTCGAGCAATAGTCAACTAAGAATGTCAGTTATTGGGAAATGGTTGGTGGTTTATTCAATTGTTTTCTTGAATAAAAAAAGGTAAATGATTAGAAAAGCTGGTGTTGAACATTAATATTTTACCATTATCATGTTTTAGTGACTAATAAATGTTGAATAGTGGTGCTAGTTAGTTATAGACACCAAATATTGGTAATTTACAAACATCAAACTTGATAAGTTATCATGCAATTATAGCAAGCTATAGCATTTCCTCCAAAGACAACTTCTTCTCCTTAAAATTAGGATTATTATTAAAGCCTGAAGGATAAGAAGGTCTATAGTTGGTACTTCCCTGATGATTTCAATTCCCTATAAGATTTGCTTGGTTATTTTCTCATTGTTGGTTTCCCCAACCATAATTGTTATTCTAGTTAAAGTTTGGATGCTTCTTCCAACCCGAGTTATAGAAGTTGGAATAAGAGTTGTTAGGTTTGTTGTAATTCATTTAAGGTCTCAAATGATGAAGTGCTAGAATCAACCATTTGTCCAAATGAATTTTCCTCGATTATTGGAGTTACATGAGGCTGGTTCATTCTAAATTGATCTTAATTTCTTTATATTGTTGCTACTTGAAAATTAAGAATTGAAAGCATATCAGCTACCTTTCTAGGGCCTAACCTTTCTGATGGCTATTGGAAATTTTTTGTAGCCATATCTTCAATCAAAGACTAAACCTCATCAATTCACTTTGACATGAGTGAATCATCAGCAACATCATCAATAATAGATCTAAGGGATGCCACTCAACCATTATAAAAAGTTTGAATACCATACTAGAGCTTAAAGTGGCCAAAGATGATCACACACTTGGACTTTGTAGCTTCATGCGACTCTCCTCATGTATCATTACAACAATGGATTCATCCAATGAAGGGATAATCTCCTGAGCTAGGAGAAAAAATCTCCTATGATCAAAGGCTGAGTTTAGATGGGATAGAAAATGCATAGTCCTCATCTGAGTAAAGATCTCCCCTTTATTGCACTCCAGATTGTCACAGCTCGACATTGGTGTGACAAGTGATTAAGATCTACCCACATCCACTCCAGCTTTATCTAGTACTCTTGAATCAATCGATCACCCTGAACCACTACCTCTATCTCGTGTTGACTTTGGAACACCCTCATGTGATTCTCAAATCCAACGTAGAACTTCTTCTGTTTCGCCTAACTTAAATTCACATTTTGAATGCCATCTACTTATGACGCAATCGATGGAACCATCTATTTGGGTAGCCAGTTGTAAAGGAGGGTGTTTGTGATCCTCAACTCATCCTTTTCAGCACTGTTCCTTTTTGGCTTGACTCTCATCAGATATCCCACTAATCTCTTCCCTACTATGTGACCAACTCAGATATGTGGCCGGTTCATCAAGTTTCAGATCCATAGAAGGGACATTTAGCTTCACCTGTATCAGAGCGCATGCTAAGGTAGCATCTCCCATTGAGATGCAAGCTCCTTGTATGAGCTCGACCTATAAAATTTTAGGATCTATCTCCCCTAAAAGCTTCAAACCCTTACCTCTCACACTATCTTTGTCTCCTGACATCCTCAATTTAACTATTTGATAGCTTTTGTCATCCTCTCACGCATGTAGAACCAAAGTTCTCCGCTCCACTACTCTGGTTTCACATGCACTTCACCTTGCCCTGCACCGAACCACTTGAACCATTCTAGCGTGATCCAACTGCGAAGGGCATCGTCAGTTTGGTCCTACGGCATGCCGAGTGCACCTTTTACTTCCTAGGTTGCTGCAATCGCACCTTTATCGCAAACATTCGTCGCGGTCGCATTCCCAGTTTGCTCGAATTGTGACTCACGATCGCCTTTTCAATTATCTCTAATCACAACTGTATCGCGAGATTCCACTCCGCAATCCTTTGCTATCGTCCCAATTAGCTCTAATTACAACTATTTCACAATTACGAAGTGGAAGGAAGAGAAAAGCAGAGTTCTGGGTCGCTGCACGCCAACTGATGACCAAGTAGCACCAATGATGCACGGCGATCCCGACTAGCAATACTAACATGATGGTTGTTAGGATTAAGGCTCTGATACCATAAAAAATGAATTGCTTGAAAATTCTCCTTTGTACATTCATAACACATGCTTAAATAGAGTACTACAATATTTTTACAAATAAACTCCTAGACTCTTCAATATTCCCATTTTATCAACGAGACTCTAAATAAGGTCCAATCCTCGGCATGATATATTTGTATCCGACTGAGTGTGATTATTTGACACTATATGGTAGCTATTTAATCTTAATATCAGTTTATATTATATAGAAAATTTTAAAATTATCTGAATAATTTTTTACTTGCAATTAAGATATATATTCCATGAGTTAAGGTTGGCTCACCCGAAATAAATATGATTTAGCATGGAACCTACCAGAGAAAAAAAAAATATAAATATGATAAAATATACTTTAATTCACATTTATATAATAAAAAAAATTTTATATAAATTTTATTCATGTATATTTATTCACAATTAAATAATAAAAAATTCATGGATTACCTTCCTACATACTTCGCTTTTATATTATGACTTTATAAATGGATGGTTCGTAATAATGAGAAGCATTAAGAGGCCAAAATGAATCACTTTGGTTAGAATAGTCTTTTTTAACCTCATTTCACTTTACATTAAATGTGTTGGTTTACAAGTTTCCAAGCTCAACTATTCTTACAAATTAAGATAATTTTATTTATTGGGTTAAGCCTACTTTTGATATTGTTAAAGGGAATATTGATGGTTTTGTTCAAAATAACTTGAATGGCGGAGAAGGCTTATTTAGGAATTATTGTGGCAATGCTGCTTTTATTTAGAGAAATTTACAAATATTTATAATATTTGATATTTATATTTATAACATTTTAGTATTATAAAATGATGCATAAAAATGTGTGTTTTAGTTTTAGAAAGTAAGAAATAATGATATATGATACCAAATTTTCTTCGTCCAGTACGAATCTCGATGTATAATAGAATCTCAAGGTAATATTTTAAGCAAGAAGCATTCAAACTTTAATTCAAAAGTCCTCCAGAGTTTCGATTTTAGCAAACTTAAGAGTCAAACTGACTGGCTTGATAAGACGGACCCAATGATACCAAAATTGGTTCAATCGAAGTCAAAAGCTTAGATCAAGTCATTAAACCACTTTTGGAAGGTTTCTAGACATATTTGAAAGGTCGAATGGGTGTCGAATCCGGCGGGCTTATAATTGAATCGAGCGTCTCAACAAGAAGAATCTAATGAGCCCAAGATTACTTAATTCAGACATCATTAAGACACTCAAATGTTCATCAAATACCGTCAGATTGAAGATAGCTCTTCGACTGTCCAATTAAAGTGGTTCATATTCATGCATTAATTGCACCGAAAATACTATAAAAAGAGCTTCACCCATCTCATGAAAAGGGGGCTTGCACCTTGAGACAGAACATGAAGCTTTCAGAATGCGCTGAAGTCCAGCACCATCCCTGCCAGCGTCGATCGGCCGCCGTCGACTACTGCCGACCTTCGTCGATCGCCGCCGACCTCTGTCGACCACCGTCGATCTTCTTCGACCACCGCCTACCTCCGTTTAACACCGTTGACCGTTGTTGACCACTATCGACTGTCATCGGGACACCGGCCGATTGTCGTTGACCACTACCGACCGCCGTCGAGAACCACCAACCACCGTCGAGCTATACTGTCGTCGTTAACCACCACCGACCATCTTTGACCACCACCGACCTCCATCGATCACCACCAATCATTGTTGACCATTATCAACCAGACGCCGTCAGTCAACGTTGTAAATTGGAAAATCTAGTAACATTTTCTCGTCTATGAGACAAGTGATCTTTATAATCATCAACCTATAATGAATTTTTACAACTAGGTCAGGCCCCTTGATTTTTTTCTTTTATTGGTTTTTTCACGCAAAAACTTCTGGTGTGGTTGTTTTCACCAAAATGTGTAGAAATCTTGTGCAACGTTAAGATGATAATTCATTACTCTACCGCCGCAAATTTTATCACGCATCAATATATTTGATGTGATGCTAAAGATATGAGTGTTTACACGTGTAACGGTTAAGCTGTTAGATATATAAATACATAAGAATTATGTGGCATGTATGTAGATGCCACTCCGTTGCCTACTACTTCTGTAGGTAATATTTTATCTCTTAATAGGGCATGAGAAATTTGTATTCCTTTTAAATTTTATAATGGATAGATATTGATGCTTTCCTTTTGAATTTTATAATGTTTGGAATATTTTATAATATTGGTACCGAACATGTTAAGAAACATGAGTACAACAATGCTAAAATTTTCAAGAGAATTTTTCAGCTTAATGCAAATATGGATTTTGTGGGATTTAACGATCTTTCTTAAGGATTAGTTGATATTCATAAAATAGGATTATTCTATTTTAGGAATCAATGAGTTGCTCATATTTTAAATTATATTTCGTGTATTCCATCTTCATAACGATCATTTTTTCCTAGTTCTTTTAGATTCGGTCATGTCTTTCTTCCTAGCTTTATTTTCTATGGATTCTCTGATTCTTACGAGCTAAAGTAATTGTGTTATTTTAGATTGAGTCATTTATTCATAGTATTTATCTTCCTTTTTTCTTTAATGATATTCATGAGTTCACATAGTTTTATTGTTGGTGGCATTTGACGAAGGATAATTCCATATACATGATCAACAATAATTCCATATACATGATCTACAAGAATAAAATCCTGACTAACTCTTCTTGCACAAAACTAAATTGTACATTGTTCTGAACAATTCCATTGTCTATAGATACTTTATGAGATACATTGTATTGATATGGAAAAATAATTAGTACTCTTTCATCCTTCTTCTTATTCTTCACTTCTATTGAATTGTTACCACTCTCTTTTTGAATCCCTTTCATATGTCATGGTATCATAGCCCTTGCTTCACAGCCTTGGAAGATTATCAAAATTTTGACCTTTAAAAGCAATGGTAACTCTCAAGATCTCTGAAACACACATTTATCCTTCTCTTAAATTTATTATATCCAATTTGAAAAACGTTGTCGTAATATCCTCTCTGCTAATAACTAGTGACTATGTAGATCTCAAATAATTACAATCACAAAGGCCAATGGATTATTGGGATTTATTGATGGAACTATTCCTCAACATGTCAAATCTGTGGATATAGATGCTATAGGTTTTTTGTGGATGATTCTACTAGATTTACTTAGTTATGTCCTATGTCAAAAAAGTATGAAGTCTTCAATAAATTTATAAGGTTCAAATAGTAAGTACAAATTCAATTCAACAAACATATAAAAGCTCTTAGAATTGATGGAGGTGTTAAATACAAAAACTCATATTTTTAGCAATTTACTCAGTAACTATGACATAATACCTCAAATTTCATGTTCTATACACCTCAACAAAATGGTATTGTCAAACACCAACATCACCATATTCTAGAAACCATCAAAGCTCTACTTGATGATTCAAGACTTCCTTCTATTTTTTGGATTGAGAGTGCTCTTACAACAATTCACATACTCAATTGACTTCCATCAAAATCAACATCTCACAAATCTCCATATCATATGTTATATGACATAACTCCTACAATCATATAAGGGCATATGGATGCGAGTGTATTCCCTAGTTACCACCAATTCAGCGAAACAAACTTCAACAAAGATATTTGCCTTGCATTTTCTTGGGTTATCCCAAATGCACTAAAAGATACAAATGTTTTGATCCCTCAACTACTAAAATCCTAATCTTAAAGAATGTTGTATATGAAGAAAATGTTTATCCTTACAAAAAACAAACAATTCATAAAAAGAAAAATCAAGTACCTCATCCACCACTACATTTACATTAATAAATATGTCAACCCTTCCTCAATAAAAGCATACACCTGCAGACACACGTTCTTATCCACCAATACATATCAAAACCCTCCAACACTATTGACTCAGATGACCACTTAATTTCAGACTACTCTTATGTTAATTCCTCTAACATCCACAACCCACCCACAATCATTAGCTACTAAATGACCACAAGGTCAGTACATAAAAATTTGGTTCATTATTTATCAAAAAAACCTTTGATTTACTACACATACAAATAAGTTCAAATGAACCAACTACATATAAACAAGATACTCAACACAAGCATTTGCTGCAAGATATCGGAGAAGAATTTCAAGCATTTTAAAATTAGAACACTTGGATCCTAGTTCGACCACTTAAAAATTAACCCATACTTGACATCAAATGGCATACAATATCAAGAAGAAAACAGATGGATATGGGGTCGGATATAAATAATCTTGATTATTGGCAAGTATGGACTAAACTACAATGATACATTTAGTTCAATGGAAAAATTACCTAAAATTGGCTCCTACTTGTTGTTTCTCTCCACCATAACTGGAATGTCTTACAAATTGATATGCCCAATGCTTTCTTACATGAAAAACTACATTAAATTGTATATATTTACCAACCACCATGTAACATTGATCTCAAACTTCCTAAACATGTTTTTCTTTACAAAAATCTTTGTATGCTCAAACAAGCTCCAAGATAGTTTCAACCGAGTAGTTGATACTTCACTCTACACCTACAAACACAACACTAGTGTCATTTATATGTTATTGTATATAAATGACACCCTTGTTACAAGAAAAAACTCTAGTTTGATACATTAATTGTAGCAATAACTATGAAGAAACTTCTTCATGAAATTAATAGAATTATTTTCCAAATTTCTCAGAATTCAAATAATATACAAACTATGGATATCATTTATGCCAATTCAGTTTTGCAAGGGAATTTCTCAATAGAGCTGGCATGAAATATTTTAAACCTATATTAAATCCTCAATCTCTGTAAACTAAACTTAACGTCGAATCAAATCAATCATTGTCAAACCCATCACTTTACAAACATCTGGGTAGATCACTGCATTATTTTACTATGAACAAACTAAACATCACATTTGTCGTTAACACACTCTCACAATATCTTCCACTTCATCTCAGAATTCATTTTCAAAATATTATTTGTTTTCTAAGATACATCAAAGGAAAATTAAACTTGAGCTTACTACTCAAGAAGGGACCGCTCTTGCTACACTCATATATTGATGATAGTTGGGCTGGTGATTCTAATGACTGGCATTCAATCAATCATAGGACTTTGCACATTCATCACACCCAATAATCCTTCATGGTATGTGAACCGACTCCACGCGCTGTACGTAATTTTAATTTTTGTAACAAGTATATAATATATTCTTTAATCGCAGAGTTACAATTCAACGCAAGTATACGTATCGCTCAAGTAATACATGACTCTAGTGGAGTCCTGGATATCAATCCCACAGGGAATATTTTAGAGGCTACGAACTAGGATTATAGAAACCAATTCATAATTCACAACTTGGAAATCGAAATTGTCTATCTGTCACTAATATGCAATCGATAATAATATTAAGTTTTAAATAAACTAGTTCTACTAACCGATAACTAATTCTACTAATAAAGTGAAGTTCAAATATATAAGCAAGAATCTTTCTCCTTTGTTAAGAAATTTAAGTGAATGGATAATTAGAATTAGTTTAAAACGGTGTTGTGCCAAATAGGAGCATACCTATTATTTACCCTTTGGTTCAGGCATAAAGAACATTGACTAATCCTATGCTTGGTTATTGAATCTGCGGCTAGGCTGGGAGGATACCGGCTCTCACTTCGGAGCTCTCACGTTCCCCTCGCCTGAGGGCTAACATCTACACTTCAGCACCCAAACGATAGGACTGAATTGAGAATTTTAGCCTGTCACTCTAAAATCTCCAATTCTAAGCCCGATGAATATTATTTCCCTATTTATTTGCACCCTACTTCCAAGGACTTTGACCTCCCTGAATCTCAGATGCAATCTTTACTTCAGTTGTTAAACTCAACATATTTTAATTAATCAATTGGTCAGGTTGAAAGTAAATTAAGATTTAAGTAAAAAATTATCAAAACTTCTCTAAACTTTTCTTGGCGCACTAATTCAAATAACAATTTCACAAAAATATCAAAATAAGGAGAAAGACAGAAAAACTACTCAGATTTCATGGAGAGGATACAATAAAACTTAGATTTCATATATAAAAATAAAGTTCTACATACTAAAATAGGTAAACATAACTTATCTTAAATTCCTCCCCAAGCAAACTCCTTGAAGTTCCTCTGAATCTCTTCCTTTCTTTACAGTACGCAGAATTCTCATTCGAAATGGCAATGTAGAAGAAAGCTCACTTCCCTTCCACTCTTACAATCTCTTGAAGAATTCCTCACAAATATCACTAATTTGAACTCACTGACTAACACTCTAAACTCTATGGACTCACTAGACTCACACGCTTGAATCTCTAATGGATTAGATTGACACGTGGTGGACACAAATGGAAGCTAGTGGACACTTTTTTCGGCCCCAAATTGTTTCTTTTAAAGTAAATGAAAAGTCTCTAAGAGTTTTCCAAGAATCCCTTCAATGATCGTCCACATTCAATGCACCTTGTGAGAGAACCGACTTTCCCGCTGTCGGCGGCCTCGAGCTCGCCATCGACGGCCTTCTAGAATACTTAGCCTTGGACCCTTCTGCATAAGCCCCACTGTCGGCAGGCTCGATCTCGTTGTCGGCGGGCTCCCTTGTAATATTTTTCTGAACTCTCGGGAAAAATCTGTTATCGGCGCCGTCGGCGCCCTAGATCAATTTTTTACAATTTTGGTCCTTTTTGCTCCAAATTCGTTCCTTTTTGCATATTTTCGCTCCAATGTCCTTAAACCTTCATATTTGCAACAAATCATCAAAAATACTCTTCTTTAAAGAGCAATATCATCAAAATCAATATAAAATCGACATGAAAATCTTAACATATTTTCAATGGGTCAGTATGTCAAAAAGCAACCAACTGTGATAGTCGACTACAAAGGCTGACTACATCTCTATCATGGTCTGTAACAGATATCATTTGGTTAAGAAATTTTCTACAAGACTTTCAGATGACTTCAATGAGTTAAGCACGCTTCATTGTGACAACATATCAGTAATGGCAATACCTCAAAATTAAATTTTTTATTTAAGGACTAAACAGATTGAAATAGATTATTTTATAAGAGAACACAACAAATCAATCTTTGACTCTTTGCCTATAGATGATCACAACTGACATATTGACCAAATCTCTTCCAACTTTACATATTCAGAAATTTAGAAAAGGTAAAATTAGCTTGGAGGGGCATGATAGAATACCTGAAGAACAAGGGAAATACAACAATAATGAGTTCATCTCTCTAGTCCCACTGAATCGTAACGATTTGTTCTTGCAACTTGCTAACTTCTAACTTTGTTCTAGACAGTTCCACTGTCTATATATACTCTATGAGATACATTGTATTATATGAAATAAGAATTATTACTCTCTCATTTTTCTTCTTTTCTCTTCCCCTAATTTTCTATTATTCTCTTTGTTAGTCTCCTACTAATTTCATAATGCAAGTGTATTTAGGGAGGGAGCGAGTCCATTTGAGTTGGGCAAATGATATTGAGCCAATGTGAGTCCTTTTAAAGTAATCAAGTGCATTAGATCTAGGGTGACTCTCTAACCTAAGCAATTTAGTCTAAGTTGGAGCGAGTATTTTTGAATTAAGGCAAGTCCAATTGTTTTGGGCATGTCACTTTAAGATGAATGGGTTCCACTAAGCTAAGGTAAGTGCCCCACCTGATTAGATGAGTAGTTTCTTGATCTATAAATTATTTTAATTTTTCGATATCCTAAAATGTATATTTCATATGTAGATATGCTGATTTACAACTAATCTTACAAAGTTGTTTTTTAATTGAAATGACTGTATTTTTTATATGTTTGTTGGAATCACAGAAGTCACAGTAATTACTATATGTTAAAAATTACTCTAAAAATTTTCATTATCTTATAGTAACACTCTCATAATTGAATTAATTTTGATTCATTTTAATCTTCTAATAAGTAATAATATTTTTGTAATTATTATTTTGATCCCCAAAATTAAGGTGTTTGTTCCACTATGTACTAACTTAATACTTGTCACAAATTGTTATAAATAATCAATATTTGTTAAGCCTTTGCATCTTGGCTCTACCATAGACATAACAATTATCACAAAATAGTCATCAATAACAACCAAGAATCCATTTTAATTAAACAACCTATATTTATAAATGATTTTATAAACTGACCAAGGCCATCAGATTCACCAATAGTAGATTGTTAAATAAAGTAATTTGTTATGGGAGCTAATTGAAAAAAACATCAATGAGGGCGACACTAGAAGCCTATAGAAGAAGTAGTTATAAAGGAAGCTATGACTTAAAGACATAGACCAATGAGGAAAAGGAAGTCACATTGTGGCGTCATTTGTAGAATGGTGGTTCCTGATAGTGTGATACCTGGGAGACGAGTCAATAATACCTAAAATGACAAAATGTGTAGATATGTTTTAATATTTGCTTGAGCTAGCTAGTATAAAAATGAGTCAAGCTAGCTTAAAAGCTTGATTTGGTAAAACATACATACAAGCCTGAATCCGAGCACAAACTCGAACTTGTGGCTCAATATGCTTGACTTGTGAGCTAACTAGCAAGTCTGCAAGCTCAAGCTGGCTCATGAGCCATCTTGAGATACTTGTACCCCCTATACCTAACTAGTAATGATTGATCAACCAATACAATAAGACGTGCTTAAGATGGGCTTTAATAGCTCTCGAGTTCCCAATGATACATAAAATTAGACGTACCAAAAATATACATTCCCTTCTTAATAAAACATCATCATAAAAGAAAATTTTGAGCCTACAATCTCTCTTAATGATCCAAAACCTCAAATCATAAAACGTAAAATCATGTCATACGTTTAATCATAAAATGTCGTGTGTAAATGAAGCCTTTTATATTTTTGTTTGAATGCATTCTCTATCAATGACTAACTTTTTTATATGGAAAAATATGGGTAAGTTCTAATATTTGTGTTATAATAAAACATTGTGTTATTTTGGTATACGCACCTAAACGATTGCATCGAGCTGACCTACCGAGTCAACTTGTCGAGATTACTTACCGAATGAACTAATAAATTCAGTTTATATAACTACATGAAATGACATGACTTAAACTATAGAACATGACATAAAACTACAGGACATGACATAATAATATAAGACATAACATAAAACTATGAATGCAATATGTAACATAACATTGTTTAAAATTATATATTTTTATTCTTTATCAAATCTTGTACCATTTAAAAAGTTACCCCAAGATTTATAAATAGTTGTCAAACGTATAAACAGATGAGGAGCTGGAAAAATAACTCTCTTCCTGCGTGCTCCTCCACCTCCCCTATCTCTTTCTCCTTCTCTTCGTAAATGAATACATTTGTGCATAACCTACGGATGATACAGACCCTACATACTAAAAAAGAATTCAATATTTGGATATCATCGAAATATCCTGTCAAAGTGAATTTTTTAATCAGGAGCCTAATATTGAATGTCATTAATTTTATCTCTCTATTTTCCATTTGGCTCGTGAATGCTATGCGAAATGTCCTTTCAAAATGACTTTAGTACGAAGCTTCTGTCAAAATCACAAGCAGAAAGCTAAACAGGTCAAACAGTTTGGCCAAATACAGCCGGAAATAAAGTGACAGCCATAAATTTTTGTGCCAACCTTCTTATTCTGTCATTCTTCTCACGTTCATGCAAACCTGTAAACTTGCAAGAATGTGACTGTATAACGGACCCAAATCTTACTAGCAGGCATCATAATAAAATCTAATTTTATATTTAAATAATTTATACTTTAATTCACATTTATATAATAAATAAAATTTTATAAAGATGATAAAATATACTTTAATTCACATTTATATAATAAATAAAATTTTATATAAATTTTATTCATTTATATTTATTCACAATTAAATAATACAAAGTTCACGAAGTATCTTCTACATACTTCCCTTTTATATTCTGACTTTATATATCGATGGTTTGTAATAATGAGAAGCATTAAGATGCAAAAATAATCACATTGCAGTGATTAATAGAATGCTGGTTAGTTAAAATAGTTTTCTTCAACTTCATTTCACTTCACATCAAATGTCTTGGTTTACAAGTTACCAAGCTTAATTATTCTTATAAATTAAGATAATTTTATTTATTGGATTAAGCCTACTTCACATTAAAATAATGATTAATAGAATGTTTGGTTAGTTAAAATATTTTTTTTGAACTTCATTTCACTTCACATTAAATGTCTTGGTTTACAAGTTACAAAGCTTAATTATTCTTGCAAATTAAGATAATTTTATTTATTGGATTAAGCCTATTTTGATATTATTAAAGTGAATATTGATGGTTTTGTCCAAAATATTGTGAATGGCTGGGAGGCCTTATTTTGGAATTATTGGGGCAATGCTGCTTTATTTTGAAAATTTTATATATATTTAAAAATTAAGGCCTAATATTTTATATATAACATTTTGGTATTATAGGATTATGCATAGAAAGGTGTGTTTCAGTTTTAGAAAGTAATAATGATATATTATACGGCACCAGAAAATTCTTCACCCAACACAAATCTTAAGGCATAAAATGAATCTCAAGGTAACTTTTGAACATGAAACATTTAAACTTTAATTAAAAATCATTCAGAGATTCGATTTCAGCAAACTTATTGTCAAACTAACAAACTCGACGAGACGGACCCAATGATACTAAAATTGGTGTAATTCCAGTCAAATCAAGCTCAGATCAAGCCATTAAAATACTTTTGGAAGTTTTCTAGATGTATTGCAAAATCAAATGGGTGTCGAATCTGGCGAGCTTATAGTCAAATCGAGCGTCTCGACAAGACGAATCCAAAGATCCCAAGATTGCTGAATTCCAACATCATTAAGGCACTCAAATGTCCATCAAACGCTGTCAAATTAAATGAAGCACTTCGGACGGTCCAATCAAAGTAATTCATATTCCTGCGTTAATTACACCTAAAATACTATAAATAGAGCCCCACACATCTCATGAAAGAGGGGCTTGAGCCTTGAGAGAGAACTGGAAGCTTTAAGAAGGAGATGAAGTCGAACACCATCACTGCTCATCGTCGATCGCCGCCGGCTGCCGTCGACCAATGCCGACCTTCGTCAATCACCGCCGACCTCCGTCGAACACTGTTGACCATCTTTGACCACTGTCAATCGACATTGACACCCGCCGATTATCGTAGATCACTGTCGACCGCAGTCGACAACTACCAACCACAGTCAAGCTATACTATTGTCGTTAACCACCACCGACCAGAGTTGATCACCGCCGACCTCCGTCGATCACTACTAATCGTTGTCAACCGCCACCAACCAGACGCCGTCAGTCGACGTTGTAACTTGGAAAATCTAGTAACTTTTTCCCGTTTGTGGGACAAGGGGTCTTTGTAATCATCAACCTGTAATGGATTTTTACAACTTTGTCAGACCACGTGATTTTTTCCTTTTACAGATTTTTTCACTTATAAACTTATGGTGTCCTTACTGGTTGTTTCCTTTCACCTAAGTGTGTAGAAATCTTGTGCAGCACTAAGACGATAATCTATTAATCTACCGCCGCAAATTTTCTAGCACTCAATCAATATATTTGATGTGATGCTAAAGATATGAGTGTTTACACATGTATCGGTTTAGGTTTTAGCTATGTAAATACATACGAATTATGTGGTATGTATGTAAATGCCCCTCCTTTGCCTACTACTTTTTTAGGGAATATTTTATCCCTTAATAGGGCATGAGAAATTTGTATTCCTCTTGAATTCTATAATGTTTGGATAGACATTGATGTTTTCCTTGGTACCGAACATGTTAAGAAACATGAGTACAACAATGCTAAAATTTTAAGAGAATTTTTCAGCTTTTTGATTCTTTACAATTTTTATTTCTTGTATTTATAGAGAAGGGAACTTGTGTATTGATTTGTTAGCTAAGTATGATGCAAGTTAAGCTTAAGGCAAATATGAATTTTGTGGGATCTAACGATCCTTCTTAGCTCAAAGGATTAGTTGATATTCATAAAATAGGATTATTCTATTTTAGGAGCCAATGAGTTGCCCATATTTTAGTTGTCATTTTTTTCTAGTTCTTTTGGATTGGGCAATACTTTTCTTCCTAGCTTTATTTTGTATGGGTTCTCTGATTCTTAAGAGCTAAAGTGATTGTGTTATTTTACATTGAGGCATTTATTCATAGTATTTATCTTCCTTTTTTCTATAATTATATTCATGACATCACATAGTTTTATTGTTTGGGTATTTTTAGAAGGATAATTTTATATACATGATCTACGATAATTCCATATACATGATCTACAAGAATAAAATCCTAACAAACTCTTCTTGCACAAAACTAAACTGTACTTTATTCCGGACAATTCCATTGTCTATAGATACTTTATGAGATATATTGTATTTATATGGAAAAATAATTATTACTCTTCCATCGTTCTTCTTATTCTTCACTTCTCTTGAATTGATACTACTCTCTTCTTGAATCCCTTTCATATTTCATGGCATCATAGCCCTTGCTTCACAGTCTTGGAAGATTATGAAAATTTTTATTTTTAAAAAGCAATGGTCACTCTCAAGATCTCTGGAACACTCAGTTATCCTTCTCTTAAATTTATTATGTCAAATTTGAAAAATGTCGTCGTAATATCCCTCTCTACTAATAACTAGTGACTCTGTAGATTTCAAATAATTAAGATCACAAAGGCCAATGGATTCTTGAGATTTATTGATGGAACTATTCCTCAACATGTCAAATCTATGGATATAGATACTATAGGTTATTTGTGGATGGTTATACTAGATTTACTTAGTTATGTCCTATATCACAAAAGTATGAAGTCTTCAATAAATTTATAAGGTTCAAATAGTAAGTACAACTTCAATTCAACAAACATATAAAAGCTATTAGGATTGATGGAGGTGTTAAATACAAAAACTCATATTTTTAGCAATTAACTATGACATAATACCTCATATTTCATCTTTTATACACCTCAGCAAAATGGTATTGTCGAACACCAACATCACTATATTCTAGAAACCATCAAAGCTCTACTTGATGATTCAAAACATCTTTCTCTTTTTTGGATTGAGAGTGCTCTTACAACAATTCACATAATCAATTGACTTCCATCAAAATCAACATCTCACAAATCTCCCTCTCATATGTTATATAACGTAACTACTTACTACAATCATATAAGGGCATATGGATGTGAGTGTATTCCCTGGTTACCAACAATTCAGAGCAACAAACTTCAACAAATATATTTGCCTTGCGTTTTCTTGGGTTATCCCAAACGCACTAAAAGATACAAATGTTTTAATCCCTCAACTACTAAAATCCTAATCTTAAAGAATGTTGTATATAAAGAAAATGTTTATTGACCCACAATTTTATATTATGATATTTTTAATTTAATTGCAACGACGCCAAAAACTTGACCTCGCTAAGTTTATATGTATAGAATTGTAATTGTTTATGTTGTGGATGCTACGCAAGTATACGTATCGTATCGAGTAATACAGTGCGCTCAGTGCGAGTCCCTGTTATCGATCCCACAGGGAAATAGAAAATTAAATAACAACTAATTTTAAGATAATAATAATAATTTTAAAATAGTATACGAAAATTTGGAATTCTAAATTTAAGCGCAATAAAGTAAACTAAGTATTTTAATTAGTGTAACTTAACTAAGTAAAAAATTAATACATATTGAAAGTGCGAAATTAAACTAATTGCTAAATAAGTCTTAACTATTCGAAAAAAGTATCTTTCCCTTTGTTTAGAAATTTAAGTGATCGATGAATTTAAATAGATAATTTTAAGGTATTGTGACAAATAGGAGCATTCCTATTCTTTACCCTTTGGTCCAGTGTAAAGAATATCGACTAATCCTATGTTTGATTATCGAATCGCGTGCCAGCTGGAAGGATACCGATCGCCACTTCGTAGCTCCCACGTTCCCTCGCCCGAGGGCTAACATCTACACTTCAGCTCTCAAACAATAGGACCGAATTGAATATTTTAGTCTGTCACACTAAAATGCTCAATTCTACGCCCAGTGATATTATTTCTCTATTTATTTGCACCTTCCTTCCAAGGCTTTTGAATTCTCCGAATATCCGATGTAATTTTTACTATAGTTGATATTCAATATATTTTAACAAACCAAATGGCCAATTTGAAAGTAAATTAAATTTTAAGTAAAAATTATCACAATTTATTAATATTTAAAAGTACTTCTATTTTTAGTTCATCTAGTCACTTAATTTCATAAACAGGGAGAAAGACTAATAAACTACTCGTAATGCATGGAACTAAACTAAGTATGGATTTCATTTAAAGTTAAAAACAATAAATACAAATACTTATCTCGATTTATCCCCAGCGTACTCCTATAGCTTCTTCGACTCTTCCTTCTAAGATAAGTGAAGCACTCACTAAAAACTCACTAACTCACTAAAGACTCACTAAAGACTCACTAAAGACTGCTCACACATAAATAAAAGACTCTTAAGACACAAATTGACACACACTTCACAAATAACACACACTTATAAGCTGAATTTCGGCCTCTATATATAGAGGTGAGCAAAGGACCAAGAGGTGTGTAAGCATCTCTTTAAAAAGTGTTCAGGTTCAATGTATATGCACCATTTGAACTAGCTCGCCGTCGGCGACGAACTACCTCGCTGTCGGCGAGGCTTCTAGAAGGTCTTCGAACCGAGCTATCTCGCTGTCGGCGGGCTCGGGATCGCTGTCAGTGAGACAGTTATAAATCCTTCAGAATTTTCTTCCTCGTACCCTCGCCGTCGGCGGGCTCGATCTCGTCGTCAGCGACTCAGCACAAATTGCATTATTTTCTTCCTTTTTGTTCCAAATCCGCTCCTTTTTATGATTTTTGCATTTATCACCTAAATTCTACATTCCGCAACAAAATAAAGAAAATACCTTTCTTTAAAGTGCAATTTCATCAAAAATAAGTATGAATTTCTTAATAAAATTTTCAAGTGATCAAAATCCCCAAACTTACTTATTACTGTCTCAAGTAATTTTAAGTATTACATAAAAATAATGAGTTCTATAATAAGAATTTTCAATTTAAATAAACTATGAATTATATTAATTAATATCATAATAAAGTTAAATAAAAATAATTCATGTAATTTAATTAATCTTATAGAAATAAATTATTTAGTTATCGAGTCTAAGATTTCTAACTTACTATTCATTTCAGAATGACTATGTTTAAAAGAATAACTACTTAAGATATTCATATGATAAGAAATTCAAGAAAACATTATTAGGTAAAATTCTAATCCATAAACATAAGTTTGGAAATATCTAAGTTTTTCCCTTTAAGTTAATTCAAATGAAGCTCAATTTTTGATAAGCGCATCTCCTCAAGCTTCTCCTCATTTTCTTTTTCTTTTTTTTTTTAATCGAGGATTACCGTATCTCGAGAGCTCGTTAATAATTTTGAACTTCATTTTCATCTTCCTAAATTCGAAACTTAGAAATATTTCTTAGCTTTATATATACTTCATAGTTTTTACTTCATCGATTTTCAATCTTTTCTTTTTCACTCGAATACTTAAGAATTTTAATTTTTAGAATATAGTTTTTCTTACTAAAAATAGTTTACTATATTCTTATTCCCTTTAACCAAATATTTTATTCTATTTAATTAATTAAAGCACTAGAAATATTTCATTTAACCTTTTATAATAATTAAATAAAATAATTCATATTAATTAAATTGAAAAATTTGCTATAAAAATCATTTTATAATAATTTGAAAATAGAAATTGAGAACAAGTTAATAACTAAATTTGTATTTTACTCCCCCCCAAACTTAAATTTTTATATCTACTCTAAATAATGAAAAAGGGAAAGTAAATAAATCATACCTTTCAAGTTTAGGTATTTCTTTTTCTTTGAAATTTTTATGCGCTTTTTCATTTTTCATTGAACCCGTATCGTTAGTATTCTCCATATATATATATATAACAATTTAAAGAAATTGCAGGGATAAAATCTCGAGATAAGTATTAAATACAACAATTAAAATTAACGCTACACTACACATATGAATTACTAACATATTAAAAACATCGAACTAACGTATTAACAATTTTACAACTTACAGAATAAAATAAAAATATACTAAAGAAAACTAACATCCTATTTAACATAAAAACAAATGCAATTAACTAATACAAAAACAAAAACTAAACTACTATAACATTTCAAGCAAATAATCTAACAAACATCCAATGTCTCACAACATAAAGTATCGAATATTACAAACATATAAAAGTTTCCAAAATAACTTAACATCAAACAAACAAAACAAATAAAGTCCTAATCTTCAGCATCAAAGTCCCAAACTATATTATCATTTCCTCCTTGATCTGTAGGCTGAGAAGACTGAGCAGGATGATACTGAGTATACCTCGGGCAATCTGGAAAGATGACATCTAAATCTCCACTCCTGTAGCGACGTTCAGCTTCATGATATGCTATCTTGTACTCGAATGTCTCCGCAGTACTCACTATCATAATCATGTCTCCTCTCCAGATTATCAATCCTTTCGATCAAAATGATCAAATCTTCTCCCCATCGTCTCTCCAACCGCTCAAAACTCCTCCTATGCGAGGTCGACTCATTCATCGGATCTTGTAGGGTAGGGGTGGTAGGCTCAGAGATTCATGGCTAGTAGAGGGTATATCTCTACTGACCGAGTGAAATAACTTCTCACTCCCGATCTCCACCCTTCACGAGATTCATACTTCTTAATATCGGCAGCTGTGAGTGGTTTCATAGGTTCCACCCATTCTTCATCATCTCTAGCCTCAACTCCGGAGAGTTGGCAGAGTGCAAAAATTAATCCAGTGGTGTCCCAATCCAAACTCTACTCTCATTTCGAGGAGTGGCCAGGATGTTTTGATAAATAATTCTCCCAATGTTGATGCTTCTGTTTTTCTGAATACAAAAATTCAGAATTGCTCCATCTCGTATTACCTCACTGTGGTGATATGTGGGTAACAGAGTAGAACAAATAAAGTAATGCCAGGCTTTGGAGATTGCATTTAATTTAGAAAGAGGAAAATTCACTCTTTCCCGCTCGCTTAATTTTCCAAACTCCGGTTCCATCGATGAGAAAGCTAATGACTTCCTCCAGTGGTCCTTCCATCGTTCCAAAAGTTTCATACTCGCTAAAGTGCGAGTCATGAACTTCATAGAACGAGTTAATTCTTGCAGCATTGAAATCTACAAAAAATCCTCGTACCTTTACTGGTGCATCTTCGACTGCAGATCAAATTGGCATAAAATTCTTTAACCACTTCTACAATCGCTTCTATATCGAACGTAATGTAAATTCTCCCAACCTCGTTCCTTAATAATCCACTCTACTTCTCCTCCCAGATTTTTGAAAACCCGATCCGCAATGCACTTTCTTCCTTGTATGTTTTCAAAATATTTAGCCTGTGGTCGTGCATTGATGAATCGGTCTTCGTCGAATTCTACTCGACGTTTTTGTCGTGGAGCCATACGATCGATATGTGAAAATCGTGAAAATTTTCACTAAACTTAAAAATAATACTAAGAAGGCTTCCTACAACATTTATAAGCAATTTAAATCAAATTCCATGGATTTCCACCGAATATTTCTTCCACATTTTGATTTTTCCCAAAATTTGCAATGTGGTGAAAATATATGGTGAAAATCAAAAATTTTTGCATAGGAGTGAAGCTCTTACCAAAAGAAATTGAAGTCCAGTGTTTTTGAGTCCTGAAATCGTCTCCACAAGTAAGATCTAGCAAGCCCTAGAGGAGTTTTTTCGAAATTGAGAGGTTGGGGGTGATGAATAGTGTTTTTGACCGGTCAAAATATATTTTTTCGCGACTTCGCTGTCAGCGAGATTTTTCTCGCCGTCGGCGAGCTAATATTTTTCGGAACAAAAAACTCTCGGGAAAAATCCACTGTCAGCGAGAAATTTTGCTCTCACTCTTCGCCGTCGCCGAGATCGAGCTCGCATTGTCGGCGGATTTTGCTCGCCGTCGGCGAGATTCCAAAAATTTAAATTTCGAAATTCGTCACTCATTTTCGTCCTTGATTTGCCTTATATTATATTTCCGATCACATCATTTATTAATTTAATTTGAAGATTAGCTACTTATACACAAACAAATTCACACAACACAACAAATTAACTTTAATATTGAAATCCATGAGATGTACAAACTAACATAATTTTAAACTCTATAATCAAACTTCAATTCTCCAATCCTTACTACTAATCAGCATCGCAAACCAATCCACAACACATTAAATGCTGATACAAAACTATGACGCATATCTCAACTAAGTTTGAGATATTCAAATCATCACTCCAAACATAATAAAATCTAAATCAAATCAAACAACATAAATACAAACATACTATGGAAATCTTTACTACTACTCCTCAATGTCATAATCTTCATCTTCTCTGATATTTTCGATATGACGATGATGCACAAATAAGTTATAGAAAGGCACTCGAGGGAAACTCCGGCTGCATTCTTCGATGATCCAACCCTTCGTCTCGCAAATGAAGAAAGCTAGCTTCCAGTGTCCAGAATGATCAAAGTGTTCCTTCATCCTCCAGTCAATGTGATCAAATAAATCAGATATATTGTCAATTGAATCTCTCATATTCTGCAGTTCTTTCTCTATTCCTTTAATTTCCTTCATAAGTAACTTTGTTTTATCTGAAATAGGCTTTGCTATAGGATTATTCTGTGAAGCTCTATCAGAGATAAATGTAATGTTTTTATTATTGTCCAAAGTAGGGAACATATCTGTAGGATCAAGCGGCTTCCAAGGTAATGTAACCTTTTCCCAAGCTTCATAAGAAACTCGGTACCGATCGCATAATGCAAAAATAGTAGATGGGTGTCCTAGTCCGTGAACCGACCCATGCACAATTAAACCCAATGCGTACTTAACAATTATTGATCCAACATCAATAAGCAATCCATTTTGAATACAATAATTCAATATAGTGCATTCCTTCAAAACCTTGTTTACCCTCATAGTAGGTAACAATTTAGATGAGATGAAAAAGTGTCGATGCTTTGAGACGAGATTCAAAAGTGATGCGAGAAACTAACATACCCGTCTTCACGCATTTCCTAATCTTCCGGTTCATCGATCGTATATCGAAATATCTCATTCATATTATATCGAGAAGGCACAAAATTTGAATAGTGACATACCGGGGTGTTTTCTATAGAGAATAATTCAATTACTCTTGATGGAGTAAACATCACCCATCTTCCTTGGACGTAGACATTCCCATTTTTGATCGCATGTAAGTTAGAGTAGAACTCTTTCACAACTGGAATAACAACAGCAGACATAGTGTAACAAAATACCTCCCAGTGCTGCTGCACGATCGTTTCTTCTATCTTCGTAGTGGAATTCTCTAATCCTCGATTTACAAATCCCCGTTCCTTGATAACTCTTTTCTTTACCAAAATCTTGTTGAAGATCCGCTGCGCTTCCGCACTCATAAATTTCCTCCTGTTAAACACTCCAGAATTAGAGGAATCTAAGAATTTGGAGGCCATTATGGTGAATGGAATAAATTCTGCAGAAGAAGGCGGATCCAGTAATGATTTAAGAATGGGTTTTCACTAAGGAATTGGTGTTGAAACCGTCCAAATCGGCATTCAAATTATAAATAACTCATCTTTATAACTTCCTCGCTGTCGGCGAGAAGTTTCTCGCTGTCGGCGAGAAGTTTCTCGCCGTCGGCGACTCAGTTATAAAAACTGCCTCTCATGTTCTCGCTGTCGGCGGGACGTTTCTCGCTGTCAGCGAGCTCGATAAATAAACTGAATTTAATTTAGGCGCGAACCTCGCTGTTGGCGAGTATCGACCTCGCTGTCGGCGAGATTCCAAAATAATGTTCAATTTCGCTCTAAATCGAATAATTTCTTTTTCTCATCATAATGGTTCGAATATGTGATGATTCTTAATAATAATTGAGTAGTAAAGTTTCAATAATATAGAATAACTATTAAGATACAATAAAAATAGATAACTAATATGGGTTGCCTCCCATAAAGCGCTTGGTTTAACGTCGTCAGCCCGACCTAATTTCAATTATTAATTAGGTCGACTAAGCATTAAAACCTCTTTATAGTTAGGTCTTATACCTTCGAAATATGGTTTTAATCTATGTCCATTAACTTTAAATTTATGTCCAGCTTTTGGATCTTCGATTTCTATAGTTCTATATGAAAATATTTGAGTTATGGTAAAAGGTCCTAACCATCGAGACTTCAATTTTCCAGAAATAATTTTAATCTAAGTATTATATAGCAAAACTTCCCCGTCCCGGTTCAAAATTTCTCCGATTAATCTTCCGATCATGCCATAATTTCATCTTTTCTTTATAAATCCGATCATTATCATATGATTCATTTCTTAATTCTTCCAATTCATTTAATCGCAGACAATCTTTTCTCACCAAACTTTCCTTCATATTATAATTAAATTCTTTAATCGCCCAATATGCTTTATGTTCTAATTCAACCTGGTAAGTGGCATGTTTTTCCATATATAAGCTCGTAAGGATTCATTCCAATCGGAGTTTTATAAGCAGATCCTATAAGCCCATAATGCAAGTTGTCTAATCTAATAGACCAATCTAACCTATTCGGGTTTACAGATTTTTCTAAAATACGTTTAATCTCACGATTAGATACTCAATTAATCCGCTGAGTCTCGTGGATGATAAGCAATGGATATCTTATGAGTAATATTGTATTTTTCTACTAGTTTGTGAATGTATTTATTTCTAAAATGAGTTCCTCCGTCGCTGATAATCACTCTCGGCATTCCAAATCTAGTAAAAATATTTTTCATCGAAATTTTGAAACACTCTTAAGCATCACACCTAGTAAAGCTTGTGCTTCAATCCATTTGGAAACATAATCAACAGTCTACTAATATATATGAGTTTCCAAATGAAGGAATAAAAGGTCCCATAAAATCTAATCCCCAAACATCAAAAATTTCAACTTCTAATATAAAATTCAGAGGCATTTCATTTTTTATAGATATATTTCCTACTCTTTGACATTTATCGCAAGTTTTAATATATCTGTATACATCTCTAAATAGAGTAGCCGATAAAATCCAGTATCGTAGAATCTTATAAACAGCTTTTATCGATCCTAAAATGTCCTCCAAAATCGAATCATGACATTTTTGAATAATTGGTTCGATTTCTTCATAAGGTACACATCTTCTAATAATTAAATCCTTACATTGCTTATATAAATATGGTTCATCCCAAAAATAGGTTTTCGTATCATGGATGAATTTTTTCTCGTTGTTGCAAAGTTAGCATAGGTGGTAAAATATTACTAACTATATAGTTTACTATATCGGCATACCATGGTATTTTCTACTCATTGATATTATATAGTTGTTCATCGAGGAAAGCATCCATAATTTCATTTTCAATATCATATAATTCATGATTTTCTAATCTTGATAAATGATCCGCAATTTGATTATCGAGTTCCTTTCTTATTAACGATCTCAAAATCGAATTCTTGCATTAATAGCATCCATCTAATTAATATTGGTTTGGAATCTTTCTTTTGCATTAAATATTTGATAGCAGAATGATCGGTAGCACGATACATTTTGTTCCAATCGTATAAGGTCTAAATTTATTAAAACCATATACTACGGCTAATAATTCTCTTTCATGAATCGTATAATTTATTTCGGCGTCATTTAGAGTTTTACTTAGCATAAGTATATAACTTTAAAAATCTTTTCATATCTTCGCCAAGAATCGCTCCTACAACATAATCACTAGCATCACACATAAGCTCAAATGGTTTCTCCTAAGCTAGGTGAAACTATTATAAGTGCTGTAATTAATTTTTCTTTTAAGAGTTCAAAAGCATTCGAGCATTCGATCGTAAATTCAAATTTCTCGTCTTTTCGAGAAGTTGGCATAGAGGTTTAGTAATTTTTGAAAAATCTTTTATATAGAATCTGTAGAATCCAAGCATGTCCAAGAAAACTTCTTACCCCTTTTATCGTAGTTGGAGGTGGTAATTTACTATAACTCGAATTTTTGCGGGGTCCACTTCCATGCATTTTTCCGAAATTTTATACCCTAATACAATGCCGCCCGCAACCATAAATTGACATTTCTCCCAATTTAAAACTAAATTTGTTTTCTCACATACTTCTAATACTTTTTCAAGATGAGTTAAGCATGTGTCTGTTGACCTCATTTTTGATGAGGTCTTCTCTTCTTCTTTTAGTACTTAGGATCTAGCCTTAGGCTTTTCTTTTGACTATCCTAGAGGATTAGAACTGGGACCCACCACTTAGAAATTCAAACCACTTCTAAACTCCCTGCAAACTCCACAAACTTAACTATAGACCCCTAATCACCTAGAGGGTTGAAATCAAATGTGGAAGTTTAAAGGATGAGTTTCTATAGGACTCTTTGGCGCTTGGTGACTACCCCAGGTGGCCTGAGTCGCAGTGAGGGCCGACTTACACATACACTACATTTATACACTACACTTTCACACACATCCTAGAAGCACACCCATACCTAACTTGACCTCCTGACTCATAAAGGTGACTCACATGGATGGTCCTTAACCCCCAAGCCCTTGCTAAGAGGGTTAGGAACAACATAGTGGATGCCTCAAATGAGTCCCTTCATGCTCTCATGTGGGCTTCGATATGGCTTCAAGGCTCAACCAAAATGATTTCATTCCACTTACACTCACCCAATCTTCAATTTTCCAAATTTTCAATTTTTGACCCCCAGGACCCTACACCCGCTTAGCCTACCCAAAACCCTTGAAACTAGCCAAAATTTGCAAAATCACCTAAATCACTCAAAATTTCTCAAAATCAATCTCAAACATTCCCACATTACTCAAATTGATCATCCATACCCAAAAATACCAAAAATTTCAAAAATACCAAAAATTTCAAAAATACCTCCCAATACCCTGCAAATACCCAAAATACCCCTCTTGACCAAAAAATCCAAAAATTCAGAAAATTCCCAAAAAATTCCAGAAAATCCCAAATATTCCCAATTTCATTTTGTTCAACTACACCATGGGCCATTTTTTTCAATTTACCCTACTTTTGTCAAAACCCCAATTTGACCCATTTTAACCCTAAGTGAACCCAATGTCAAGCCAAACCTACCCAATTGACCCAAATTCTGGTCCAATTCAATTCTAAACTTCAATTCAACATTCCCAACACCAATCTAGACCAAACTCAAGTCCAATTTGATTGACATTTGGATCCAATTTCACTTTTGGCCTTAAAGCCCAATTTGGACCCATGACCCAAACCTAACCCAAACTAACTCAATTCAACTCCAATTAACCCAAAATCTTTTCTAAACCTTCCTTAACATTCTAACAAACAAAACACTAACATGATTTGGCCAAAATTTAGACCCAAACCCCACTCAAATTCAACCCAAAACCAAAAAGCCCAATTTTGACCTAAACCCAAACCTAACCCAAATAAGCCCAAACCCCAAAATCAAAACCCAACCAAAGCCAAAACCTCTTTGAAACACTCCCATAAACATTTCCCAACATTTATTTTACATTAATTTCAACCCTAGCCCAACATTGGCCCAAATCCAACCCAATTCAAACCCAAATCACTCCAAACTCATTTCAAATCACTCATGACATATCCCTAAACCAAACCCAACAATTATTTGGCCCAAACTTCTACAAAATTCCCATCCATGAATTCATTCTTAAACTTAAAAGCCCACTTACATGAAACCTTCCTAAAGCCCATCTCCACCAAAATCCAAAGGGCCAAAATCAATCCAAAACCCATATGACAATTGCTTCTACACCATATTTTCAATTAAATCAATCCCTAAGTTTCAAAACTCATCATGAAGCCATTCCAAATTAAGCCCCATACAAATTCCCATCAAAATACCAAAATTTTCTTAATCCCATTTCCATGAAATTGACTTAACTTTTCCCAAGCCAAAGATGAGCAATGAAGCCATGCATGAGCCACATGGAAGCCATGAGAGCCTCTTTACATGTCACCATGCCACATTGGGTAAGAGGGGAGAGCTTTCCTTAATTCCTAAAAGTCTTTAACCTCACCCATGATACCCCTTAACCAAGATTTAATCCAAATATTCTTGGATAAGGACATCACCACCTTTTGACCAGCTAGCCTAACTGATTTTCTCCGCCCAAGGCTAGCCATGGGGAGGTGAACCCAGCCCAAACAAATGGGTTGACCAAACCTAGCCAAGATTAGCCATATCCCCATGCCATTTTGATCCAAGTTCTTTACACATGTCCATGCTCGATTGATCGCACTAATGCCAAGCCCCGACCCCACCGGCCAAGATGGTGACTCGAGGCTCGGCCGGCCAACCACCAGGCCGCCGGAAAATGCCATGCCCGAGAGCTCACATGTGAGCCCAACATTGGAATTCTCCCTTGCTGAGCTGCCCCATGCCCAATGGCCACCATGGCTGTTCTTCCCTTGACCTAAGCAGCTGATCCCAACCCTTGGCCATCCCTGTGAGGCTCTCCAGCCACCTCTATTTAAACCCGACCCCCTCACGGCCATGGAGAAGAGTTGCACAAACCTTGCCGAAACTCTGCCAAAATTGATTCAGGCCCTACTCCATACTTAGAGCAGTTGATCCCCAGTGTCAATTTGCCCTAATCCCCACCAACAGAACCCAATTTCTCAACTGAAATTTCACTCAAAACCAGGGACACTTTGCCACGGTGAGCCGATCTTCAAATCGATCGGCCCTACACCTTCACTTAGACCGAGAGGAGAAGTTTCCCACCGAAAGCCCCATCTCCGAGCCACCCGATTGTTCAAGCCTCCAAGCTTTGTGATCGAGCTGTGGTCACTTTCATAGCTAGGCGATTCACCGGACCGGGAGACTTCATCCGGAGCTTCTTCGGGATGCGATCGATGGTGACACGACCCTCGGATTGAAGCCACACTTCTACGAGCAAAGGTATGAGCTAATTCTTTATCCCGAGCTTCGGAGATTCTCCATTTCAAATGCTTTAATTTCGATGCATGATCACCATATAGATGTATTCGTCTCTTCAAGACGAATCCATAGAGCATAAGAACACGAAAATCCGTTGAGAAATGAGTGAGTTCTTAGGGTTTTAGTGTGGACGGCTCTCGGGTGAGGACGCTTGGGGACGATGAACGGATGCCGTTCATTCCATACACGCGCGGACGGACGGCCAGGATCGCGCCGGATGAGGAGACCGAACGATACAGCGAGCCCCGGAGCGGCGGGAGTTGGATGGCGACCTCCGAATCGAAGGCGACGCGTGTGCGTTCGGAGCCGCCGAGGTTGAGTCGGCGCCGCGTCACTTAAATAGAAAATTAGGGTATTTTCTTATTTATTTAATTCCCTAAACTTCAAAAATGCATAACTTTGAGTAGAAAAATCGGAAAAATAAAATAAAAATATCCTCTTGCTCGGTGAACGAGAGGAGAATAATGTGGAAAAGAAATCATTTAATTTCATCAAGTATTTTATTTTTAATGATTTATTTACCCTCTGCATTGTTTTAATTCTCCATGCATATAGGAAATTCACCATGGCATGAGACCATAGGGCTTTGAAGCCTCCGAATTTGGGAACATTCCTTGAATTTTCCAAAGTCGAGGCCATCCCTATGTGAAGTTATTGATTTTTCAAATTCATGTTACTTGTTTTGAGTATTTTAAATCCAATAATTAGCATGTTGTGAAATAAATTCTAGGAAAATTTGGTGATGTTTCTTATGACCAGAGGACCCTAGAAAAAATAGGTTTTGAATTAATTCGTTTAAAATAACCCTAATTGGCTTAAACACCCAAAATAGGTCCTTAATTAATTAGAGCTAATCATACATCAAATTGACTTGAAATCAATTCTCTATTGACCTTTAGGATCAGAGGAACCCACCATAAAAATTTGAAGTCAATTGGACTTGGTTAGCCATATTAAATGGGTTGATTAAGCCATTTAGTCAATTTAAACTTTAAAAATTCATAACTTTCAAAATACTTTTCAAAAATTCACCAAATTGGTTTTGGAGCCTCTCTGATATCAGGTGAATTTAAGAAAAATAAAATTTTAATTTTCTAAAAAAGTTGATTTTTTGTACTATTTTAATATTTTAATAAATAAAAAAATAATAAAAATCACAAAAATAATAAAATTCACCAAAATGTCACATTTTGAATTTTAATCACTTAGGAACAAACCCCATATTTTTCTTAAGTCTATATGATGAGATATTAAATTTTAAAGCCCTAAGGTAATTTTAAAATTAAAAAAAATGTATTTTTTTAGCATTTCCACTAAAATAATTCTAATAAATCAAAGAAAAAATCAAAAAATTGTAAAAATTGATTCTCTGATTTCCTTGATATCAAAGAGATTTTTAAAAATATAAAATTCATTTTTTAATCTTTATTTTATTTTAAAATTAATTAATACTCCAAAACTCAAAATAATTATAATAAAAATAATATAATTCAAAAAATCACCAAAATTGGTCTTAGTGGTCCTCTGGTCATTAGGAATGTCCCATAATTTTCTTAAGGATAGAAACTCTCCCTTGGTCATATTATTAAATTTTCCTTGGAAATCCTGATTTTCCACCAAAAATAATTACATAAATAAATTAAATATAGAAAAATCACATTTTCTCCTCTAATGCTTTTATTGACATATGAGTGAAGTCACATAAAAATTTCAAATTCATTTGAGCTCAATTTAGTGAGTTATGGAATTAGTAAGCTTGAAGGGCAAAATGATAATTAAAATTTTAACCATTAATTAAAACTTTATGCTTAATAAAATGAAAAAGTAAAATATTTGATCTTAATCTGATTTGGATGATTGAAATTTAAATAATTAAAGGGTAGAAACCTATTAAACAATTTAAAAATAATTAAAATAAACCTTAGTTAAATAATTGATTAAATTTGGAAGAGTAATAAAATTGGAATTATTAAAATAGGGATATTATTAGGAAGAGATTTGTTCTTTAATCTAAGAATCCCTAAATTAATGATCTCAATAATATTTAATTCCTAACTAAAATGATAATTTAAATTTAAGATTTAAAATGTTAAAAGACTTAATCATTAAATTAAATTAAAGTTAAATGATTAAACTCTTTTTAAATTTTCAATTAAATTAAAATTAAAATTAAAATTAAATTAAAGTTTAAATTAAATTAAATCAAACAAATTAAATTAAATTAAATTAAATTAAATTAAATTAAATTGAATTAAATTAAATTAAAATTAAATTAATTAAATAAAATTAAATTAAAACATATCAAATTAAATTAAATTAAATTAAATTAAATTAAATTAAATCAAATTAAATTAAATTAAAGGAAATTAAATCAAATTAAATTAAATCAAGTTAAATTAAATTAAGCTAATTCACATCAAATCAAACTAAATTGAATTAAATTAAATTAAATAATGGAATCAAACTAAATTAAATCAAATTAAATTAAATTAAAATTAAAATTAAACTAAATTAAAATTAAATTAAAGTTAGATTAAATTGAATTAAAAATAACATTACCTAAGACATAAAGAAAATTCAAAATAAAGCAACCTGAACACTATTCCAAGTTTAAACCCGATAACTGAAATTAAATTAAATCACAAACCATTTGAACACCAATTTGCCTCGAAAGCTTTGGTTATCATAACTCCTAAACGAACGTTAAATGAAATGTTACTTCACTTATAGGATATTCGAATGTCCTAGTTCATCGAGTAAGATAACAACAAAACTTAACTAAACCTCGGACAATCACTTCACTCTGATTGATTAAATCCATTTGGACTTAAAGCAATCCTAACGATATTGAAAAGATGTTTAAGACTCGTCTTAAGCACTTTCTCAATATGATAGGATATTTATAAGAACGATTGAATTTAATTGTTCTTTGATGAAGAAAATCGTCCTCAAACCAAAACACAAGAACTCAGACGTCATAGGAGATGACTATACGTATAGGGTTAGGAACTTGGTAGAAAACCATAACCCTTCCCTTAGCTTTACTAGGAACTTGCCTTAAATGCTTAAATATTCTAACTGTGTTTTAAGTGCAGCTTGGGATGACAGGAAGATCCTCCAGGTACACTTTTATTTTGTTGCAATTTACTTTATTGCAATTTATTTAATCGCATCGCACTTACCTTTCGTGCATGATAAACAATTGTTGCATGAAAACCCACACCTTTAGGATAGTCCCTAAAACTGAAACCAAAACTAAATTTAAAAGTCATTACAAGATAAAATTCACCGCCACAACATCTCGAAATATAAAACAACTCAAAATTTAATCACAAACAGAACACAAAACTGCAATTATAACTAAATTAAAACGTCTTGTTGGATGATCGGGAATACCTCGGATGATGTAACCTACGTGTTGCTAACGGGATTTCCCACGGTCTAAATGAAAGTGTGGAACTCATTTAGTTGAGTTTAGCAAATTCATCCGGACTAAGTGAATCCGATAAAAATAACGATGCGCGAAGGATGGAACCGTAGGATCTTAACCGGCGTTGTTATAATCAACTTTAAGATTTGTTTTAAATAAAACATAAAAAACACTTAGAAATTAAGATTTTCTCTAAACCAAAACACTTTTCTCATCTCTCGATTTATGACTTCTAAAACTAAACCTCTGCAACAATAAGGAGCTCGGAGCATGGTGGGCAAGCACGTGCCATCGTCATCAATGAAAACCCGAGTCTACTTCAACAAAACCTTCTTAGAATTAAATAACTAAGCCATAGGACTTCGAGGTAGTTTGCCTAGTGCAACATAAATCCTCAACTTTTCGTTAGGCATTTACATGATCATGTCATGTAAATTAAGCCCTAACCGGTCTTAGGACTCCGAGGTAGTCGTCCGATACGACATAAACCCTCACATCTTCGAGGCTATTTGTATGATCATGTCATACGAATATAAGCCCTAATTAATTAAAATTGGCAAGACTGAAATGTTAGATAACATTAGGACTTTCCTAAATTCAAAGCCTAACGATAGGATAGTCGGGAAATTACCGAAGTTCGCTTCGAATCCGTGATTTCTCCTACCTTTCTTCCTTTGAATTCCCAAAATAAAATGTTCCAAATTTGATCCATTCCCTATTGAAATTCCAAAATTCAATCCCTTGAAAACTTAAACTTTGAAATTCTTGAAAGCAGAACTACTGATTATTATCGAGAGTTTTATTAGGTGATTCTTGTCACAAATCTTTTCGTTTATTTAATCGAGCCCCACCATCAAGCAGTGCGTCTATCCTTAGGGATAGATATACGGTTTGTGGTGCGGTGCTCGTTTGTATAAACTATTTGGGATGTGAGATCGGTTTGATTTCATATCTTAAAATTTTCAAATTTAAAATTATTTTCAAAAATCAAATGCTACTTTCCAAATTATATATATATATATATTTAAATTAAATTTAAAATCTAAAATTCGCCGACAATTTCTGTTAGGCGACCCCTTTTCAAAACACACAAACCTAAAAATATGCCAACAGTGTCAAATGATGTTCCAAATACAGAGAAATCATCCATAAATACTTCTATTTCATTGTCAATTAACTTACTAAATATAGGCATCATACATCTCTGGAATGTTGCTGGTGCATTACATAATCCAAAAGGCATTCTTCGAAAAGCGAAAGTTCCATAAGGACTAGTAAATGTAGTTTTCTCGATCCTCGGGAGCAATTTGTATTCGATGATAACTCGGTGTATCCATCTAGAAAATAAAAATACTTATATCTGGCTAATCTATCTAACATCTGGTCTAGAAATGGTAAAGGGAAGTGATCTTTCCTGGTGGCGGTATTTAATTTCCTTTAATCAATACATATACGCCAACCAATAACTTGTCTTATAGGAATAAGATCGTTATTTTCATCAGCGAGTGACTCGGTCACTCCTCCTTTCTTAGGAACACGATGAATCGGGCTTACCCAAGCACCGTCGAAATAGGATATATGATACCATTATCTAACCATTTTAAAATTTCTTTATTAACTACTTCTTTCATTATCGGGTTTAATCTCCTTTGGGGATCCGCTTTAGGTTTATGTTCATCATCTAAAATAATTCTATGCATACGGATTGAAGGACTAATTCCTTTAATATCCGCTAAAGTCCAACCAAAAGTTTTCTTATATTTTTTTAAAGTTTCTAAAAGTTTTTGTTCTTGAGATTCGTTTAATGCAGATGAAATAATAACTGGTAAGGTTGAAGAATTACCTAAATAAGCATATTTCAAATGATCGGGTAATATTTTTAGCTTAAGTTCAGGAGGTTTAATAATTGATGGAACTATATTCTTGTCAGTGTTTTCAGTATTATCCAAAAATTCAAATATTTCCTGAATATAATCTAGTTCTTCATTATTATCTTCAATTAATTCAGTGTTTTCTTTTTCTAATTTATCTTCGTAATATTCCTTAAAATGTTCTTGTTGTAAATGTTCAAGTATTTCCATCCGAAAACATTCATCATCTTTTTCTAGCTGCAGGATATTTCATTGATTTTGCAATATTAAATGTAACTTTTTGGTCATTTACTCTCATAGTTAATTCTCCTTTCTGAACATCAATCATAGCTTTTCCAGTAGCTAAAAATGGTCTTCCTAAAATGATAGGAATTTCTTTATCTTCCTCCATATCTAAAACAATAAAATCTACTAGGAAGATAAATTTATCCACTTTTACTAACACATCTTCAATAACTCCCTTAGGATAGGTAATCGAACGATCAGCTAATCGAAGGGTTACTCGAAGTAGGTGTAATTTTTCCTAATCCTAATCTCTTAAAAATCGATAGAGGCATTAGATTGATGCTCGCTCCTAAGTCACACAAAGCTTTTCCATAAAATTTTTCTCCTATAAGCAGCAGGTATAGTGAAACTACCAGGATCTTTCAATTTTTCAGGAAGCTTCTTCCGAATAATAGCACTACACTCTTCACTAAGTGCGACTGTTTCATTATCGGTGAATTTTCTTTTCTTATTTAGAATATCTTTCATAAATTTTACATAATTTGGCATCTGATCTAAAGCTTCGACAAAAGGTATATTGATTGTTAATTTCTTTAATATTTCAAGGAATTTAGCAAATTGTTTATCTTTTTTATGTTGAGTTAGTCGTTGAGGAAATGGTGGTGGAGGTTTTTCAACGTAAATTTTCATAGGTATTAAAGGATGTTCTAAGTTTGAATCTTGTTGAAGTGTTTCCTTTTCAATTTCCACTTCCTCTTTTCGGCTTTCAAGTTCTTTTTGAATTTGAGGTTCTAATTCTTTTCCACTCCTTAGTTGTATTGCTTTAATTTGTTCTTTTCCTTGATATTTAGGATTTATTTCCACATTACTAGGAAAAGTTCCAGGTATTTTATTATTTAGCTGCAGAAGCAATATGTCCAAGTTGAGTTTCGATATTTTTAATAGATGTTCCTTGAATTTGTAATTGATTTCCTTGAATTTGTAGTTGATTTCCTTGATTTCGTAGTTGATGACCCATATTCAAAATTAATTCATCCATAGATAATTTTTTATCTTTGAATTGAGGGTTATAGTTATTAAATCCAGGTGGGTAATTAGGTTTATAGTTTGGATTTGCTTGATTATGTTGATTTATCCATTGTTGATTAGATGTGTTATTCCAATTAAAATTTGGATGAGTTTTCCAACCAGGATTATAATAGTTTGAATAAGGGTTATTAGTTCTATTATTAATAACATTTAAAGTTTCATAATTAGATTGAGATTCTATGATTTGTCCAGATGAGTTTTCTTCTAAAGTAGGAGAGTAGTTCATTCCAAAATGATCTATTTTCTTAGATATAACAGTAATTTGAGAAGCTAACATAGATATTGCATCGTTTTCATGAATGTTGGCTATCTTTTTCGGATTTACTCTATCAGCAGGCCATTGGAAATTATTTGTTGCCATTTCTTCGATTAGTGCATAAGCTTCATCAAATGGTTTAGACATTAATGAACCTCCAGCAGCAACATCGATGATTGATCTTAAAGATCCTACTAATCCATTATAAAAGGTTTGAATAATCAACCAATCTGGTAGCGCATGATGTGGGCATTTCCTAAGAAGTTCCTTAAATCTCTCCCAAGCTTCATATATTGATTCTCCATCTAACTGACAAAAAGAAGTTATATCATTTCTAAACTTAGCAGTTTTAGATGGTGGAAAATATTTGGATAGAAATTTTTGTGATAATTCTCCCCAAGTTTTAATAGATCCAGTGCTAACGAATTCAACCACATTTTAGCCTTATCCCTTAATGAAAAAGGAAAAGTCTAAGTCTTATAAGCATCGTCAGATACTCCTTGATATTTAAAAGTAGCACAAAGTTCTAGAAAACTAGCAAGATGTAAGTTAGGATCTTCAGTAGGTGAACCACTAAATTGATTGTTTTGTACCATTTGGATAATTGCATGTTTAAGTTCAAATGAATTAGCAGCTACATCGTGGTTCTGAATAGTTAAATAAATTTCATCCGATGTAGGTCGGCATAATCTCTTAATGGTCTTTGTTGGTTCATATTTTGAATTTCAAGAATATTCGCCATTTGTGTTAAATTTATAATTTGTTTCTTTGTTTTCTAATTCTTTTAATTGTACGCTCTAATTCAGAATCGTAAGGTATTAAATTTTAGTTTCCAAATTTGCGCATACAATTTTAGAATAGATATTAATTTATTTATTATGATTATTTTAAAATAGTCCGTTACTCTAAGTAAATTTTTCTTACTTTCCACGCAACGAGTGCCAAAAACTTGACCCACAATTTTATATTATGATATTTTTAATTTAATTGCAACGACGCCAAAAACTTGACCCCGCTAAGTTTATATGTATAGAATTGTAATTGTTTATGTTGTGGATGCTACGCAAGTATACGTATCGTATCAAGAAATACGAGGCTCTAGTGGAGTCCTCGGTTATCGATCCCATAGGAAATAGAAAATTAAATAATAACTAATTTTAAAATAATAATAATAATTTTAAAATAGTATACGAAAATTTGGAATTCTAAATTTAAGCGCAATAAAGTAAACTAAGTATTTTAATTAGGTAACTTAACTAAGTAGAAAATTAATACGTATTAAAAGTGCAGAAATTAAACTAATTGCTAAATAAGTCTTAACTATTCAGAAAAGTATCTTTCCCCTTGTTTTGAAATTTAAGTGATTGATGAATTTAAATAGATAACTTTAAGCGTATTGTGACAAATAGGAGCATTCCTATTCTTTACCCTTTGGTCCAGTGTAAAGAATATTGACTAATCCTATGTTTGATTACCGAATCTGCGGCTAGGTCGGGAGGATATCGACCGCCACTTCGCAGCTCCCACGTTCCCCTCGCCCGAGGGCCGACATCTACACTTCAGCTCTCAAACAATAGGACCGAATTGAATATTTTAGTCTGTCACACTAAAATGCTCAATTCTACGCCTAGTGATATTATTTCCTTATTCATTTGCACCTTCCTTCCAAGGCTTTTGAATTCCCCGAATATCCGATGTAATTTTTACTATAGTTGATATTCAACATATTTTAACAAATCAAATGGCCAATTTGAAAGTAAATTAAGTTTTAAGTAAAAATTATCACAATTTATTAATATTTAAAAGTACTTCTATTTTTAGTTCATCTAGTCACTTAATTTCATAAACGAGGAGAAAGACTAATAAACTACTCAGAATGCATGGGAACTAAACTAAGTATGGATTTCATTTAAAGTTAAAAACAATAAAGACAAATACTTATCTCGATTTATCCCCAAGCAGACTCCTCGCAGTTCCTTTGACTCTTCCTTCCAGTACAACAAGACTCACTAAAAACTCACTAACTCACTAAAGACTCACTAAAGACTGCTCACACATAAATAAAAGACTCTTAAGACACAAATTGACACACACTTCACAAATAACACACTCTTATAAGCTGAATTTCGGCCTCTATATATAGAGGTGAGCAAATAACCAAGAGGTGTGTAAGCATCCCTTTAAAAAGTATCCAGGTTCAATGTATCTGCGCCATTTGAACTAGCTCGCCGTCGGCGACGAACTACCTCGCTGTCGGCGAGAGGCTTCTAGAAGATCTTCAAGCCCTGCAGCTCGACGTCGGCGGGCTCGGGCTGTTGTCGGCGAGACGATTATAAATTCTTTAGAAATTTTCTTCTATTAACCTCGCCGTCGAGGCGAGCTCGATCTCGCCGTCGGCGACTCGGCCTAGGTGCATGATTTTGCTCCAAATTCCTCAACTTTTATGATTTTTGCTTTTATCACCTAAATTCTTCGTTCTGTGATAAAATAAAGAAAATACCCTTCTTTAAAGTGCAATTTTATCAAAAATAGGTATGAATTTCTTAATAGAATTTTCAGTGATCGAAGCATAGGTGGATTTCTCTCTGACCAATTCACCGGTTAGTCGGAACCTCCTGAGTAGGCGCGCTCTTGACCACGGACGACCCTTCCCATGTTGGTTCACATTTCACCTTCTTGCGGTGTGCGAGAATAGGTCTCTTGAACAAGAACTAAGTCACCGACTTTGAATGTCTGGGAAGGGCCGGTTTATCATGGGCTGGATCATCTTGGCCTGATACGGTTCTAAATTACTGGCACGTGTTGAAAGTCTTTTCTCTTCAAGCTTTCCAATTCTTTCGGTCGCCCGAGTACGGCATTTTCTTACGCAGCGATCTTTTACGCAAGCTGCAATTCGAGTGACGGAAGCGAACTTCTAGGGCATGACGGCCTCGGACCCGTACACTAAAGCGTATGGCGTGGGCGGTAGGAGTCACGAAAGTCGTCCTGTAGGCCCATAAGGTTTCTAACAACTTCTTGTACCAATTTCTCTTATTGTCGTCTAAAGTTTTCTTTAAAATTTGAACGAGAGTTTTATTAAAAGCTTCAGTCAAGCCGTTTTCTCTTGGGTAGTAGATCGTTAGTATCGCCAATCGATCTCGTGTCTTCGGACAAAATTGTTAATCTTTGTACTTTTGAATACGGTCCATTATACGAAATGATCCTTTGTGGTACCCCAGCAGTAGACAACTTGGTTCTTGAAAAACATGGCACGTGGTGTGCCTTTACTTCTACGAGTGGTATAGCCACACTGTTAGAAAAGTAGTCATATGTTTGCTAGAATAAGCGATATCCTCTTAAAGAAGGTGGTTCTATCGGACCCAACATGTCGTGCCCCAACACTCGAATGGCGGCCATGATGCGATTGTCGGATGTGGCACATTTGGAGGTTGGTGTAGAACACTCGTGAACTTGACGCGGTTACAACTTTTGGCAACTTTCATACGAGTCGATTGACATTGAGGGCAAGTAGTACCTAGTCTTTTAATCTTCATTTTCATTTTCGGACCCGACTAATGAGCGCCACCAAGTCCGAGATAATACTTCTTTAACGATTTCACGAGCCTCGGACCCGCTCGGGCATGTAGCCACATCGGATCAAAGACCTTACGTATAATGTATTATTTATTAATGCGTAAGACGAGTTCTTTTCAACGGTTTGATGGGCTATGACCGCGTCCGTTGGTTCCTTGTCTGTGAAATCGAAAATCTGCAGCCAATATTCCACGCCGAATCACCTTGTGTTTCCATCTTCTTTTGTTGTTTCTTCTGCTTTTCTTTACATGTGTGTCCTTGTCGAGGCTGTGATAGGACTGTCCGTCCTTGACGACCGCCCGGCGGCCATCCTGCTGGCTTGAGGCAAATTTCTTTGCGGCGGGCTAACACATCGGCGAGAGCATTTATTTTACGGGAATCTTGTAGATTGTTATGTTTGGAATTTGTTTCCAACAATTTCATGGCATACTAAAAGTCTTGTTAAGTCTTGGCTTTAAAATTTTGTCTTTGTCACGACGACTGTTGAATGATCGGCGAGAATCTCCGTAGATGTTGATGTTCGTTATTCCATGCGAATGGTTAATTCTAGTCTGTTATGAGGGCTTAGTATTTTGCCTCATTTTTGGTACACGGTTACGGTAAGTGGTAGGAGTATCTTAACATCCCCGCTCGGCATTATAAAGATTAGTCCGATTCACACTTGTATCGGGCACGCTATCATTTGCAATTCTTTGTTCTTCGTGCGAGGACGCTCCATCGAAGTACGGTTCCCGAGCGTCGATCATCGGGGTCTTCTAGGCTCATTATGCGCACTGCGTCGGGCAAGTCGTCATTGAGAGCGTCTGCACATGCAAAAGGGTGTCTTGCAAAGTCGGCTAGACTTGTCCCTTTACGGCTTGAAGAGGAATGAGAAAGTTATATCGAATTGCAATAATTATCATCGACAACTGGCAAGTACGCGAGGAAAGCGTCGATTGAGTCCTTCAGTATTGCGAACGGATTAACTCTCGAAATAAGGTTGACCTTATGAGAAAGCGTAAATGCTGAGCTTTTGAGCGGCGAATCGGTGCAAATATGTTCTCGATCGGAGGATACTTTACTTCCGTCGAGGATTAGATGACGGCTTAAGTAGTAGAGAGCATTTTCTTTTCCTCATCATTGACTTAAGTGCAACGGGGCTCAAAAGTCATTTAAAGCCGCGGTATAAAGTATCAATGATCTTTACACAGACTGAAATTTTGCTAAGAGCAGGAGGTGTCATTAAATATTATGTAACGTCCTTGAAAGCCTATTTGTGGCATTTCTCATCAATGAATTTGGCGTCCTTTTTAACTAATACGAGAAGAACGACTTACGACAAGTTCGAGATAAGCGTCGAAGATATGCCAACTTCCCTTGAAAGGATAGTAGTTGTTTTGAAAAGTTTTGGGAGGAGGCATTTCTAAAATAGCTTTAATCTTTTCCGGATAAATTTCAATTCCACGGTGTCGGACAAAAATCCTAAGAATTCCTCAAGGTGACGCCGAAGGCCATTTTAAGGATTCATCTTAGATTAAATTATCTCGGTCGCTAAAGCAATTCTCGAATCATACGGGTGATCTTCTTTGGTTTGCTTTTGATGACCACATCATCCGCGTAGCACTCGACTTGGTTGTGAATGAGATCATCAAAAATCTTCATCATCGCTCTTTGGTATGTTACTCCTGCATTCTTGTCCGAATGACATTCTTGTGTAGCAATACACAGATCACGTGATCCCCAGATGCCGTGAGCTTTAAATATTACGAATTGCCATCTTTATCTGGTTGTATACGATGATCCGTCCGCTGAAAAGAAGATTTCGTGTGTTGAAGCAATGTCGATCATCAGTTAGATTGGTAGTGGAAATTCATCCTTTGGACATGCTTTATTTAAATCTGCGAAATCTACGTAGATTACGATTCCATTCTTCTTTACGTGGTACCACATTGGCTAGCCAAGTAAGGTATTGTTCTTCGCGGACAAATTTAGCGTCTATTAGCTTCTTAACTTTGTGGCTATTACTTGTTGCTTTCAAATTTCTAGACGCATTCTTCTACTGGGAGCTTGTACGTGGAGACGGAAGTAGGATCACTCTTCCTTTTGTTGCTACTTGGAGCTAATCACGACATTTCGTTGTAACTAAGAAAATAATTCTTGAATTCCATTTAGTAGCTTTATTGTTTTCCTTGAAGTCTTCTTTATTGAGTAAGGAGCTAACAAAGGTTGGCTGGGCTCTTCGCTAGTACCTAAGTTAACTTCCATTAATTCGTCTATTGTAGATTTGATTTATTCTTCGGGTCTGGTGGAGCATCGGCAGGTTGGTAGATCTTCGAGGTCTTCGAAGCTTCCAAGCGATCTTTATTAGGTTCGCAAGTGACAATCGAAGCAAAATCCGTATCATCAGCGGTCTGCGTAGAGATACGGGGGACATGTTTTGAATTGGGAGGCCGACCGGCATTATTCCATAATTTTCAAAATGTTGTGATCGGCCTTTTGTCCATTATTAAGTAAGACACCGCGTTGAATTAAATTTTGAACACAGGTAGAGTACCACTCAAAAGTTAGTTCCATTAATTCAGATGAAGTAACAGGTGTACATCTTTTTCAGTATTGGAAGAAGAAGTACCACGGTAAAGCAGTGGTTTAGTACCACCACCATGTACTTCCTTGACCACCATACCCTCGATATTATTAGAATGGATTGGGGTCGGGGTCATGACATGTACATAATGGTTAATCTTCTCGTACATTTGATTTGTATTCTTCATTCCATTCATCTTCGAGAGATCTTGAAGCGGGGTTTCTTTTGATTTGCGGCTAACATCTTTCTTGATTTCTTCTTCTTCTTCGGAAGACATTCCTTACGAACAACATCGATGGCGGTTCCCTGTATCGACCATTCCAACGTTTCTTCCACGTCCTCGTCTGACCTCGACCTCGGTGCGAGTTAAGGGCTCTTCACCATCTCACCGTGAGGGGAGTGGTGAGTAACCGTTGGACGAACCTCGAGTTCTTCATCGTCTCGAATTTCTTTTGCTTCATTTGGTATGGTATTTACGGAAAAGATTGTTTTCTTCGGGGGCTCGTAGTAGGCCGCATCATCATGAATTCCAATCTCATGTACGGAGAATGGTTGCAAGTCACCTTTTGATACCACTTTTGTTCCCACTCCCTTCGTAATACTTTATGCACTAAGGAAGGGATGCCGAGGGGGGCGACGGTACCATCCGGTTTTCATGGATCCACGGCCGACCCGGTAGAGCGTTGAATGATGTCTCGGAATCAATTATGTGGAATTTTACGGTTGTCTTTGCTAAATCACCGGTCTTCATTAGTAATGTTATCGATCAAGAGCTCTTTCTCCTTTTTGATTGAAGCCTCTTAATAACATCTTGTACGCTTCAAGCTCGCGAGCATCAATTTCCAAATATGCTAGCGTCAGAAGATTCATCCTCAGTTGATATGGGATCAGCAACATACGGGAAACTCGACTTCCGATAGTGAGCGGAAATGTATAACGGTCTGGTTGCAATCTTGTTCTGACAATAGATAATTGTCCAAGTGAAGGTAACACCTCCTTGTTCTTTTAACGAGCAAACCTCGTGAAGGAATTACCCGGCCATTTAAGTTAAACAAATCTGGATCAAGTAAAGCCTTGATTAGAGCCTCCCTCATCTCCTTTGAGAGGATCGGAGGCGTCGTATATGCTTAGTTTGGCTGGTAGCTTCCTAGAATGGGCTAGCACGTTGTATTACACTTTATTACCATGTTGACCTGAGTCTCTTCCCGAATGAGCAATTCTTTTGCTGGGGGTTGCTCTTTACGAGCAACCACCTGCTCCCTTTATCCTTTGGACCCATTCTCGGGGGTAGAACTTTTCCACTTCTTAAATTTACTTCAGTTATTTTTTGAATTTGGGGTTGAATGCGCTTGGGTGTATCTCTTGAATTAGGAACGACTAGCTCTTCGAAGTTGCTTTGGTGTACGATGGTTCTAATTCATGATAATAGGAGCCTCGAAATTCACAAATGGACTCGTTGCTTGTCGAGCTTTCGTAGCCTCCTTTGAACATCTTCTTTGTCATGATCAGTCGAGGTTATGTGGTTGGTCGTTATTTGTATTAGAATTGAGATCGGATTAAGAGCGTTGTCGCTGAATTACATAATCATTAGAAACAGTCAAAACGCTGGCCAATGCCATAACCCTTATCATTATAAGATCCCGCCGGAGCGAGCAAATAATCATACATAGTCAGGAGTTTGAGGATTTCCCCACGAATCGGAAATAACCATCTGGGGATAAAGCGGCCTCAATCACACCCTTCGGAGCCTCGGTTTTCTTTCTTCCCGATCTTCTCCTCCTCTGAGGCGGTTCTTTAATTGCAGTGATGGTACCCGCTCGACGGGTTTCAAACTTTGAGTTGAAGCGTGTGCAAGTGGTTTGGATGTGATCCAAAATTTTCTTTGATGACACAATCAAGACGGTACTCCATCCATCATCGGTGTCACCGGGTTTATCGGAACAATGGGATCCATTGAAATAACATTGATGGAACCTCCTTTCGGGGTTTTCATGTATTCCTTTGGGATTGTTATGTTCCTTTCAGTTGTCATCAAGCCAACTCTTAAAAGTGATGCACAGTCTACATCTTATGTCAGAGGCAGCATCGGTGGTAAGAGCTTGATAGTTCGGATGATCTTTCTTATTAAATTCCTCTGGCTTCTTGGGCTGCGGCAGCTAAAAATCCGGTGTCTTCATTAAGCTGCGGAACATCTTCGCTACTGCTTCAGTTTTGAATGGATATTCTTTATTTAGAAGTTCTCTTAAGGTACGCGATGAACGAAGCAGTTGTTCATAATGTTGAGGTATTTAGTAGCTCGGAACGAAGGTTCTTGATAGCCTTGTTGAGGTTGCTGATAACCCTGCTGAGGTTTATGATAAGTCTGTTGTGGTGGTTGATAACTAGGCTGTGGCCGCTCGGTATATACGAGCAGGTTTTGCTTGCCTTATCTACTACCGCGCGATTCGGTTCTTTTCGAATGTTTTCAACGGGTTCCCTTGTATCGGCCTTAACCACGAAACTTAAGCTGCTTTGCCTCTTCTTGCAAGCTCCGGCCTTGCTAAACAACTTCTCGAAAGTGTGATTGTAAATCCTTTAAAATTGCTATCGAGGCCATGGATACTCTTAAGTAGGATGCAATGCATGTTTTTCTTGGTTATAGTTCACACTTCATGCTTAAGTTTCTCCATCGAAATGTCTCAATCCACTAAAGTCTCGTTCGACTTTTGTTGCTCCACTACTAGATCACCGATAGTGATGTGGTGCTGAGCCCCGACAAATCGTTTAACGAAGAGATTCTCTAGTTAAAAAGGTCTTTACTAAACGTTCGGCAGTGCAACGTACGATCGAGCAGCCCACGATAAGCTTTGCTAACGAAGTTTGTCGTAAAGAGTAAGCGTCACTTCCACCGGCATTGCAGCAACTAGCACGAAAATGTGCAACATGTTGCCGGGGGTTTCAGTTCCATCAGGGTTTTGAACGAGAGGTGGTACGAAGCCTTTCGGGTATTGGACTGCATCAAACTCTTAGGTAAGGTCTACCCGTTTAATCGTGCTCCACTCTTAGATTGTGCTAGGGCTCTACTTTCTTTGTTCATGCTCTTAATGTCCTTTTACGGAATCATGCTGTGCGGATCTTTCTTTGGTTGTTCGTCTCTAGTTGACGGATGTGATCTCTTTTCCTCCGCTCTGTGATATGGATAATTTACGGGGGTCTCTTTATGAGGTTGTACTTGACTCTAAGAGTGGCTAAAGCGGCAGTAGATCTCTTCCATCCTCTTTGTCGTTTGGGAAATTGTGTCATCTCTTTCCGAATACGTACTCTCATCACTTCCGGTTCATCTCTTTCTGCCGTCTATGGGAGCACCTACTGACGGCGATGCTCGTGTCTTAACCATGTTGATCTCGGCATACTCCTCATACTTGAACTACGATGAGTCAACTTCATCTCCTATTCTTCTTCTCTTTCTTTTGCTAACCGACGGATGTCGGTCCTTAACCATCCATGGCATCCCTCTAATGGCCTTTCCGCACGGTCTCGCGATCGTCTCATGACGGTTGTTGAACTTCATTCCCGGGAGTCCCTTTATTCTGAGTAGCACTTTCTTCGATTCAAGTCTCTGAAGAGACTTTCTTCTCGGGACATTGTTTTGGTCTTAAATCACCGGTAGTAGTGTACTTCACTTACCATCCTTCTTGCAGTAGGAAGCCTAGGACCGGATGATACATCGGCTATGTATTTGTAGGTGGTATCTTCCCTGGTACATGGACGAGTAACAACGGGTGGGCGGCTTTTTTTCTTCTTTGGTTTCTCTATGGCAGCAGGCTGTTCGCGGTCCGGCGGGATTTAGGCGGCACCGTCCTATCCTTCTTAAAATTTCGACCACAGGGCATCTTTCTTTCTTTGCCAATCTTTCTATCACGGCTTGCGGTCGAGCAAATCGCGTAGTCTTATCCCTTTTCCTCTTGTAATTCTTTGTAGTACAATTCGGGCTGTGGAGGTGGTGATCCTATGGACATTCTCTTCATCTAATGCGGCGAAGAGAGAGTGAAACACTGCTCCCTTCCAACAAAGGTATATGCTCGGGCAATTCTTCTCTTTCCTCGATTTCTTCTAGAAAAGCAACTTCGACGAGCACAGGCGCTGCTCGGCAATCTTTTGCCTTTATTTCTCCTTTGGTACGAGTTAGGGGTGCAACTCTTGAACTTGACCCAATCTCAAAAACAGTGGTATTATTGGCAAAATCGCCTCCACGGTGACGGGCTCATCGCAGACTTAGTTCCTTCCCCTTCGGTTGGCGAGAAGTCGGGGTAGGTGCGGAGATGACTAGACCGGTGGGGGTAGAGGCAACGGTCCTTGTGAGCAGGTAGTACTCCTTTGACTAGAATCCTTTGCGGGGGAGGGAATTCTTGAGTTGATTTTAGATTGATCTCGATCACGGGCTTTTCGAGTTTCGACACTTTGTCCATTAGTGTGAAGAGAGTGACGTTATTGAACTTGACATGTTTGTGTTGCCGAATCCTTGTCAAAACGATTATCACATTATCGGGCGGCTCATCCTTGTAAATGGCAAAGTCCATTCCATTGGTGAAGAGAGAAGATTAGCTTTGGGGCGATCATTTTACGCAAGGCGAGATTCCGAATGTCCGGTCCCGAATTATGCTTCTTTCGTCTTAAAGTTTGGGACGAAAAAGAAAGAGTCCGAACACATTTTCGTTTATCTTAGTGTATTTGTGATTTTGAAAAGAGATTGTTTATTAGGAGGTTAGTTTATTAGAACAAAACAATTAAAGGAAAAAGGGTTGTAGAAAAGGTAAAAAGGCTAGATTCGAAATTGGAAAGGAAGAGAAAGTCTTATGCAAGATTTCTTGACTCGGACACTCTAAACTAACACTGATAGGGGTCACCCACCTTGAAAAAGGGAGATAGGGTCTCGGAACCTCTCCGTTTGGGGGTGTGTCTAAAAGTGGCTCCTAAATCCCAGGAAGGAGTTGGCTATACTCGTTCGAAGACGAAAATGAACTATGTATCCCAACGGAAGAATGGTAGTTTTTGGTCCACTTAGGGATACGGACTCACTGCGATTTATGACAACAAAACTATCTAATCAAAAATGAAGAGGAACCATTCCCCGGTGGAGTCGCTAGAAGATGTAGAGGCATTATTTTTAGGTTAGTGTTGTATTTTTGAAAAGGGTCGCCTATAGAAATTGTCGGCGAAATTTAAAATTTGATACAATTTAAATATATATATAATTTAGAAAATAGTATTTGATTTTGAAAATAATTTTAAAGTTTGAAAATTTTAAGATATGAAATCGAACGATCTCACATCTAGAATAGCTTATATAAACGAGCATAGCACCACAAACCATGTATATATCCCGAAGAATGAACACCTTTGTGATGATGAAGTTGGATTAAATAAACTAGAAGATTTGTGACATTTGTTTGGTTTGCGAGCCAATTTATAAGCCGACAAGTTCCTGGCAATATTAGAGATTAAGAGGTTTATATTACTGAGTTCTAAAGTTCCTATAAGGATAAGCCCTATAGTTAATTACATCTTAAACGTGAGAATCATTTAAGAAAACTCTCGATAATGATTAGTGGTTTTGCTCTCAAGAATTTCAAAGTTTAAGGTTTCTGAAAAGTTTGAGTTTTGGAAATTTTCAATAGAATAGATCAAATTTGGAACAATTTATTTTAGGAGTCCAAAGGAACGAAAGGTAAGGGATGTCACGGATTCGAGACAAGTCTCGGTGACTTCCTAACTATCCTATTTGTATGGCTTCAATTTAGGGGTTTATTTAATGTTGCAATCCCGCCAATTTTAATTAATTAGGACTAATATTAGTATGACATAATCATACAAATAACCTAGAAGGCATGAGGGTTTATGGTATAAACGACTACCTCGGAATCCTAAGACTAGTTAGGGCTTAATTTGCATAACATGATTAGATACCTAACGAAAAGTTGGTTATGTTGCACTAAATGACTACCTCGAAAGTCTATAACTTGGTTATTTAATTCTAGGAAAGTTTTTCTTAAAGTAGACTCGAGGTTTTGTGATGACGATGGACGAGCTGCCCACCATGCTCCGTGCTTTCCTTGTTATTGCAGAGGTTTAATTTTAAGTCATAAATCAGGAGATGAAATTGTTTGGTTTTGAGAAAATCTTAAAATCAGTGTTTTTAATATTTTAATTAAAACAAATCTTAAAGTTATTTAAACGAACCGATTAAGATCACGGTTCCGTCATCCCGGCACCGTTATTTCCATCAAATTCACTTAGTCCGGGATGAATTTGCTAAACTCGGGCTGAATGAGTTCCACACTCGTGGAAACATGGGAAATCCCGTTAGCAACACGTGGGTTACATCATCCAAGTGTTCCGATCATTAATTGAGACATTTAATTTAGTTGTGATTATAGTTTTGTTACGTTTGTGATTAAATTTTGAGTTATTTTATATTTTTGAAATGTTGTGGCGGTGAATTTTATCTTGCAATGACTTTAATTATTTTCAGTTTCAGTTCAGGGACTACCCTAAAGGTTTTATTTTCATGCGGTTTTATTTAACATGCAAGAAAAGTAAAGTACGGTGCATGTAAATGGGTACGATGAGTGCAATAAAATAAAAGCGTGCTGGAGAGTGCCCCGTCATCCCCAGGCTGCACTTAAAACACATGTTAAGGCGTTTCAAATGTTTCAATAGATACCTAGGTAAAGCTAAGGAAAGGATTTTTGGTTGTCTGCAATTAATCTATGTGAGTAAATCTCTGTAGCGTCTTGGTTCTTGGTTACGATTTTAAGGATGATTTTCTTCATCGAAGCAATCCAAATTCATGTCTAAAACATCTCGTCATATTGAGGAAGTGCTTAGGACTTGTCCTAAACATCTTTTCAATATTTCTGGGATTGTTTTGAGTCCAAGTAAATTTAACTACATAGGTGAATTAATCATCCGGTAGTTTAGTTAAACTTTGTTTCTTGCTCGGTGAACTTAGATGAATGAAGTGACATCTCACTTAATACTGTATTTAAGAGTTATAATAATTAAAGCCTTTAAGGGCAAGTTGGTTTATCGAGAATCTTAATCATAATTAAAAGTTTGAGTTAATGGTTTAAAGTGTTTTAATTTAATTATGGGTTTAATTTTAAGTTTGGAATAGTGTTCAAATTATTTTAGATTTAATTCTTAATGATTTCATTTAGGTTTGTTGTTAAATGATTTTAACTTAATTTAATTCAATTTGATTTTAATTTAATTTAATTTAATTTAATTTTAATTTAATTTTAATTTAATTTTATTTTAATTCTAATTTAATTTTGTTAGTTTAATTTTTAGTTTTAATTTTGATTTAATTTTAATTTTAATTTAACTTTAATTTTTAATTTAATTTTAATTTTTTAATTTAATTTTTAAAATTTAATTTTAATTAAATTTTTAGTTTTAATTTTAATTTTAATTTAATTTTAGTTTTTAATTTTTTAATTTTAATTTTAATTTAATTTTAATTTAATTTAAATTTAATTTAATTTTATTTAATTTTAATTTTAGTTTAATTTTAATTTTAATTTTAATTCTTAATTTGGTTTTATTATTTTAATTCTTGGTATAGACTAAATATTATTAAAGTGATTTATTTAAGGATTTTTAAATTAAAGAATAAAATATCCTCTTAATAATATCCACAAAACAATAATCCATTTAAATATGATATTTCAAAAAATCTAAATCATTTAATTAATTAAGTTTCATTTTTTTGATATTTTCAAAGTGTTTAATGGGTTTCTACCCCTTAATTCCCTAAGTTTCAATCATCCAAGAGAAAGTCAAATATTTTACCCTCCATTTGATTTAAGCCACAAGTTTTAATTAAGGGTTAAAATTTTTAATTACCTTTAATGCCCTTTTAAGCTTTATTTATTTTATAACTCACTAAATTGAGCTCAAATGAATTTGAAATTTTTATGTCACCTCACTCACATGTCAATTAAGACATTAGAGGAGAAAATGTGATTTTTTTGAATTTAATTTATTTATATAATTATTTTTAGTTGAAAATAAGGGTTTTTCGAAAATTGACAACGAGACCGGAAAGGTTTTCTATCCTTAAAGTATGAATGTTTCTAATGACTAGAGGATCACTTGGACCAATTTTAGTGATTTTTGAATTATATTTTATTTATTATAATTATTTTGAGTTTTAGAGTATTAATTAATTTTAAAATAAAACAAAAGTAGAAAATGGATTTTATATTTTTCTTAAATCTTTCGACCTCGAGGAGTTCGAGAGGAGCAGAATTTATAATTTTCTGATTTTTTTCTTTGATTTATTAAAATTATTTTAGTGAAAAAGAGGGTTAAAATTTATTTTTAATAATGAAATACATTAAGCTTTTAAAATTCAATATCTTACCTAGGGACTTAGGAAAAATATTTGGTTTATTTCTAAGTGATTAGGAGTCAAAATGTGACTTTTTTATGATTTTTAATATTTTTATGATTTTTATTATTTTTAATTATTAAAATATTAAAATATTGTGAAAAATCAACTTTTTTAGAAAATTCCAATTTTAATTTTCCTTAACTCCCCTAATATCAGAGAAGCTCCAAAATCATTTTTGTGAATTTTTTATAAGTATTTTTGGATTTATGAATTTTTAAAGTTCAAATTTGCTTATGTGGCTTAATTAATCCATTTGGTAGGGTTAATCAAGTCCAATTGGTTTCAAAATTTTTTGTAAGGTTCCTCGACACTAAAGAGTAATGGAGAATTATTTCGAGTCAATTTTGTTGTGGTTAACCTAATTAAATCGAATTGATTTTAGGGGTTTAGCCCAATTAAAAGAGTTATTATGTATGAATTAACTCAAAATATATTTTTCATAGGGTCCTACGGTCCTAAAACATCACTAAATTTTCTAAATTTGTTACAACATCTTAATTATTGGAATTAAAATACCTAAAGCAGTGACATGAAATTGAAAATTCAATAACTTTTCACGGAGATGACCTCGACTTGAAAAAATTCGGGGAATGTTCCCAAGATAAAAGCTTCAAAAGCCCTATAGTTTCATGCCATGGTGAATTGTCTATGCAAATGAAGAATCAAAATCTTGAAATTAATAAATAATTATTAAAAATAAAATACTCATCCGATTAACTTGATTTCTTTTCCACATTATTCTCCTGCGATTTCATGAGCAAGAGGATATTTTTATTTCTTTTTGTGATTTTTCTATGCTAGGATATGAATTTTTGAAGTTCAGGGCATTTAAATAATTCAAAAATACCCTAATTTCCTACTTATCCCAGGCTGGGCGCCGCGTCGAGCTACGGCGGATCGAAAGCAACGCATGTGACTGTGATTGATGCCATCATCTAACTCGGCTCTCCGGGGGCCCGCGGTTCATACCATTGCGGCGTCGGCTTGATCTCGACCGTCCGCTCAATACACGCGTGAGTCAACGGCTCCACAGTCATCGTACGAGGCTGGTGTGCACCCATGACCGTACACACTAAAACCACAAGATCTCACTCGATTCTCCATTGGATTTTTGTGTTCTTATGCTCTATGGATTTGTCTTGAAGAGACGAACACATTCATATGATTTATAGACTATGAAATTAACCTAAAAAAATGGAGAATAGGCTGAGCTCGGGAGGTAAGTGAGTTCATACCTTTGCTCGAAGTGGCTTCGATGCGAGTTGTGTCACCTTCGATTGAGTCCGGGCAAGCTCCAGATGAAGTCTCTGGCTCTAGGGAATTGTCCAGTATGAAAGTGACCCAAGGCCGATCACACAAGCTTGGAGAGGTGGAAGCCGTGTTTGGCTTTGGTGAGGGCTGTTGATTCTCCTCTTAGTACGAGGTGAAGGGGTAGGACCCCGATACGATTTGGATATTGGCTCACTGTGGTGAAGTGTCCTGTTTTTTGTGTGGATTTCAACTCAGAAATTGAGCTACGGTAATGGGGATTAGGGCAAAGGAACACTTGGGGATCGGCGCTGCAGGTTAGGAGAAGGTCTCGAAGTAATTTTGGCGAGTTTCCATAAGGTCTAGTTCATCTCCTCCTTTGGCCGAGGTGAGTGGGTTTAAATAGAGGTGGATGGAGGCCTCCCGGGGGGGTTTTAATGGCTAGGATCCACGCACTCGGGGCAAGGGAAGAACAACTACGATGGCCATTGGGCATGGGACAACTCGAGCTAATTCAAATTGAATTTTCGATTCAGAAGTAAGCCTCTCGGCACAGTGTTTTCCGGTAAGTTTATGGTGGCTGGCCGGTCAGGCATGGGTCACCCTCAGGGTCAGGGAGGTCAGAGCTTGAGTTTGGTGCCAACAATTGGCTTTGGACATGTGTAAAGGAGTTGAATTGAAATAGCATAGGGGGAAGCTTATTTTGGGCTTATTTTGGTCAACTCATGCAAATGGGTTTGGTTCACCCTCCATGACCTAGTTTGGGCTGAGGAAAGTCATTGGTCAACTTGATTGGAGTGGTGAAGTCTCCATCCATGGTGAGGTGGCTAAGCATGGTTTAGGCATTTGTGACATGAATATGGTTAAAGGGCTTAATGAAAGATTAGGAAAGAATCCCTCTTCTTGCCATTAATGGCTTGGTGAGGTGGAAAGTGACCTCCATGGCTTCCATGTGGCTTGTACATGGCTCAATGGCTCATTTGGCTTGGAAAAAGTTTGGTCAATTTCATAAAAATGGATTTTAAAAGTTTTGGATATTTTGGTGGAAATATGGATGAAGCTTCATTTAAATTATTTGATCATTGGTTTAGGACTTGGGATGATTTTTAATTGAATGCATGATGAAGAAGAGTGTCATATGGACTTTGGATGAATTTTTAGGCTTTTGGATTTGGTGGAAGTGGGCTTTTAGAATGGTTTAAGAAAGTGGGCCTTTAGGTTTGAAAATAAATTGGTGGATGGAAATTTTGTGAAGGATCATGCTAAATTAATGTTGCAATTGGTTTAGGCATGTGTCATGAATGGTTTGGAATAAGTTTAAAGTGATTTTGAATTGAATTGGGTTTAATGTGGGGTCTTTTGGTAAAAGGGGGCAGAGTGGGCCAAATTGGACTAGCAGGGTTAAGAGTTGGGCTAAAGTTGGATTTGATGTAAAGTTAATGTTCAAAAATGTTCATGGGAGTGTCAAAAAGAGTTTACAACTTTGGTTGGGCTCTAATTTTAGGATTTGGGCCCATTTTGGTTAGGCTTGGGCTTAGGTCAATTTAAGGGATTTTGGTTTTAGGTTAGGTTTGGGTGGAGTTTAGGTTAATTTTTGGGCAAATCAAGTTAGTGTTTTGTTTATGGGGGTGTTAGGAAGGCATTAGAGAAGATTTGGGGCCAATTGGAGTTGGTGGATGGGTTTGAGCTAGGTTTAGGTCATGGGCCAAGTGGGCCTTAGGCTTCAAATTGAAATTGGCCTCGAATGCGGTCAGATTGGACTTTTATTTGATGCAAATTGATATTGGGGATGTTGATTTGAAGTTTAGGGTAGATTGGACCAAAATTGAGGTCGGTGGGGTGGTTTGGTTTGACATTGGGTTCACTTGGGTTAAAATGGGCCAAATTGGGGTTTTGGTAAAGTGGAGTAAATTGGCAAAATTGGCATATAGTGTAGTTGAACAAAATGAAATTGGGAATGTTGGGATTTTGGAATTTTTGGGAATTTTGAAGTTTTGGATTTTGGGGTAGAGGGCATTTGGGTATTTGGAGGGTATTGGGGAGTACTTTTGGAATTTTTTAGTATTTTTGGCTATGGATGATCAATGTGAATGAGACGGAAATGTTTTACGATTGATTTTGAGGAATTTTGTGTAATTTAGGTGATTTTGTAATTTTTGGATAGTTTCGAGGGCTTTTGGTAGGTTTAGTAGGTGTAGGGCCCACAGGGGAGTCGAAAATTGAAACTTTGAAAAAATGAAGATTGATCAAATTTGAGTAAAATGAAATTACTTTAGTTCGAAGTAGCAAGCCGTAAACGTATGAGCCATGAGAGGACTCTTTTGAGGCATTCAACATATTGTTCCTAACCCTCTTAGCTAGGGCTTAGGGTTAAGGACCATCCATGTGAATTACCTACATGAGTCAGGAAGTCGAAGTTGGGTGAGTGTGGTTTTATGACTTGGAATGTGTGGGAGAGTGTAGTGTATGTGCAGTCCCGGCCTCATGAGACCGGGCCGCTGAGGTATTTCTAAGGCCCGAGGGTACATAGAGACTCCATCTTTAAGCCTCTACATTTGATTTGACCCTCTGGAAGTTAGGGGTCTGATCAAGCTTGTGGTTTGCGAAGTCGAGGTGTTTGAATTTCTAAAGTAGGTTACTTAGTCCTGGGATTCGAAGGAAAACTGTGATAGATCCTAAGTACTAAAGATAGGAAATAGACACCATGGCGGGGTCGGCAGGAAACCTCAACCTCGAAGTGAAGTCAAGTTAATTATTAATTGAAAAGGATGAAAACAAAATTTAGGTATTAGTCACAGAAATAGAAATGAAATTTAGTACCGATCTCGAAAAGGGAGTATTGAAATTTGGTATCAATCTGGAAAAGTCGAATTTAATTGCCGACCTCGAAAAGCTGGAATTTGGTACCAATCTCGAAGAATTAAATTTAGTATCGATCTCGGAAAAAGTCGAAGTCGATGCAAAACCTCGAAAAGGGGAAGCTGGAATTTAGTACCGATCTCGAAAAAATTGAAATTTAGTATCAATCTCGGAAAAGTCAAAATTTAGTACCGACCTCAAAGGAGAGAACTGGAATTGGCTGATCTTGAAGAAGGCTTGAAATTTGGTATAAATCTGGAAGAAGTCGAAGTACAATCTTAGGCCTCGAAAAAGGAAGAAGCTGATTTAGTACAGTCTCGAAGAATTGAAATTTAGTATCAATCTCGGAAGGAAGTCGAGAATTTGAATCATGACCTTGAAAAGAAGAACTGAAATTTAGTACCGATCTCAAAAGAAGAATTGAAATTTAGTATCGATCTCGAAAAAGAAGAGTCGGAATTTAGTACCAACCTCGAAAGGAAAAATTGGAATTTAAATTTGATCTCGAAGAATTGAAATTTGGTATCAATCATGAAGAAGTCGATTTAGTACCGACCTCGAAAAGGAAGAACTGGATTTAGTACTGATCTTGAAGAAGAAATTGAAATTTAATATCAATCCGGAAGAAAGTCACAATTTAGTACCAACACAGAAGGAAAATTTGGAATTTGAGTATCGATCTCGAAGAAGAATTGAAATTTGGTATCAATCTACGAGAAGAAGTCGAATTTGGTATTGACATTTCAAAGGAGAAGAAGCTGGAATTTGGTACCGATCTCTAAAGAGGAGTGAAATTAGTATCGATCTCGAAAAGAGTCGAATTTGGTACCGACCTCGAAAAGGAGAGAATTAAATTTTAATACCATTCTCGAAGAGAATTTGAAATTTGGTATCAATCTTAGAAGAGAGTCGGAATTTAGTACAACCGAAAGGAGAGAACTTGGAATTTTGTACTGGTCTCGAAAGAGAATTGAAATTTGGTATCGATCTCGGAAAAGTCGAATTTGGTACCGACCTCGAAAAGCTGGAATTTGGTACAAGTCTCGAAAGAGAGAATTGAAATTTGGTATCAATATCGAAGAAAGATCAGAATTTGGTACCGACCTCGAAAAGGCTAGAGTTGAGTACTGTCTCGAAGGTGAAATTTGGTATCGATCTCGGAAAGTCGGAATTTGGTACCGACCTCGAAGGAAAGGCGGAATTTGGTACCGATCTCGAAGAGAATCGGGGAATTTAGATGCGATTCAATAGTTTGTATTCGGTTGGTTTTTGAGATTTTGTGGAAATTTCAGTTTAGTGGAAGTTTGGAATGAGACATGAAAGTAATTTCACATCCGAAGAGTTGATCGAAATTTTGATTGTTTAGCGAGATGCGGAATCATGCCATCGAACCAAGTTAAAAATTTCGTGGTTACGTAATGCATTGAACAGTCGACCTTCTCCAAAAGAAGGAAAGAGATCGCGAGGAGAGTCGAAGGATTTCAAGACAACGAAGAAGTTTAAAGCTTGGAGTTAAGGTTTGAGTCTTCCGTGGGGAAGAATACGACTCGAAAGGATTCGAGCTTCAAATGGATTTTAGTCGAAGAAGGTGAAGATTCGAATTGATGAATTCAAATCGAATTCAATTCAAGATTTTAGACCGTTCGTTGTTTTGAGTGATTCAATTTCATTCTTGTTGTTTATTTAGGGTTCGTGTTAATTTGAGGTTATTTTTGACAATTGATTCTTAAAGAGAGTTCTTATTTATTTTCTATTTTCCTTTCATTCTTTGTTCAAAGTTCATTTAACTTAATGGAATTTCCTAGTCAATTTGCACAAAGAGATGAAGGCAAAACCGACATAATCGTTTCCATTTCAATTTGTTGAAAATACATCGTATATCTTGATCAACATGATGATATTTTTCATGAAAATTGACATCTCATTACAATTCACATCGTCAAAACGGATTGTGTAAGATTTTTCAAGTTTCTTCAGCATCTGTCGAAATCCATGTGAATAGTAAGATACACTTGGACAATAACATCACCTTCCAAGCCACCCTTGGCCGGAAATATTGTTTGGATGTGCATTGAGTGTGCTATCTCCGTGTAACTCGCAGCCTCGTGGTGTTCGGAGACTCTCTAACTACGGATACGGTTGAAAGTGGGCATTTCTGTCATCCATCCTTACGAAAGTGATGGAGATTCGTTCAACAAGAACTCCTGGAATGCAATGTTTTGCTACATCTGCTCCATTTCCTTTTAACGCGCGAGACGGAACCTCTTGTGTGTTATCTCCATCGGCCCCTCCAATTCTCCGGGGCACCGCAATTTGGTCGAATCCAAACATGATGTTTCAACTTGGTTGACGGAAGACAACGTGCGAGAAGGTACGATGAAGTCATGATGGTCTATGTGTGGAGGAATACGATCACTCTCCTTATAGATATTAATGATGCAGGCTGACCCAGAACATGCGGTCCGCGGGCAATACCACTCCATGTCTTATCCTCTTTACCATTCTCTTAATAATTCTTGGCATCGGATCCACCTCACTGCGACGGAGTATGCAATTGGACAGTTTCCTTTTACATCTACCGCGAAGTTGTAGCAACACCGCATTGGACCGTAACTCTTCCTTTTCTTGGCATCCATCTTCGAGGTTCTAAATAGGTCTTTTCCCTTGGTGCCCGGCTACGACCCATTTTGAAGTTCAATGATACGATCTACAATTTGTTGTTATTCATAATCGAGAACACATCTGTGTACAGCTCGAAGCCTTCCAGATATTAATCCTCTTGCCTCGGATTCTTGAAATATTTAAAAGTTTTCTTTTCAACATTATGCATCTTTTCCGGCTCATATTCCAAAATTATACGCAATAGGTGAGGCTGGTGACGTGCGAGGAGATGTATGGTTCTTGACATGCTCTCACACATGTCTTGGCTCCTCGGGAATAGTCTCTATCGGGACATCCTCCGGGTTGCTTTCGCAACAAGACTCTTCGGCAGTACATACGCAGCGTCGAGGCGATTCTATTCTGCTCCTCTTGGGATTTCTTTTATCTTTTGTTGTTCTTGGAATTGACTTTCTATTTTACGGTTTCCTAACAAACCAATTTCTTTGAGAAATGTTGTATTGAAGATGTATTGTCTCTTCTTGTTGATCAGCTGCCAACTTGGTCGGCAGGGCGATGACAAGCTCTAGATTCTATAAGTCTAGCGTCTCTTGCTGGAAGTGAGAAATGAAGCCTTTAAGGCTCTTCGTGGGTTCTTGTTGGATCTTCAGGAGAGCCTAAGAAAATTTGGGCAAATTTTACGTGCTAACAAATTGAGCTAAGAACATATACTTGAACTCATTGAAATAGGTGATCACCCCTACTGAAAAGTGGTTGAACTAGCATAAAATTAATTCTTTTAAAACCATAAAGAATAAATGACACATTAAAGTATCATTTATTTTGAGCTGGCAGACAGCTAGCTCGAATGATTCTTTGTGATCGGTAGGGTTAGACCTTTCATTTTAATACTCGATGGATGGAATCTTAAACTTTCTCGGCGGTCCGACTTCCGCAATTTCTCTTGAAAATGTGTTCTCTATCGGTCTCCATTTTTTCTTCTACTGGTTTCTTCATCGGAATGATCAGGACACAAGATTAAGTCTTCTCCTCTTCCTCCTTTCTCCTTCAGCCTAGGCTGTGACATGCTCTCCTTCTTCAGGATGTGGGGTAACATTTCGTTCCACTCCTTGTCCAAGGGAACGGCTAAGAGCTCTTCTTGGTCCAGGTCTCGACAGGTTTTGCACAGGCTACTTATGCTTTGGTAGATCTTGTTGACAAGCCACAAATCGTAACGATTAAGTGTGAGTTCTGGGCTCAGTTTGAGAACAAGATATGGAAGCTTTTCTTGCGTCATGCCTGACATTGAAAACTTGTTCCCTTAGTTTGAATCTGCTGCATTGCAAACTTCCTAGAACAATCCATTGCCCTCCATCTCTCCTTATATGATCCTTTTGTAGATTTTGAGTATGAACTCTATGCTCATTGAACCTTTCAAGATGTTGAATCATTTTAGGACGTAGGGTCTCATATCGTTTGTGAATACATATGAAATCGGTTAAAATCTTGCTTTTGTGGCGGAAATGTAGAAGAGAGAGAGAGAGAGAGAGAGAGAGAGAGAGAGAGAGTCGAATGTGAGACCCATAAAAAATTTCAGAAGTTATTTATTGAATTTGAGCCTTTGGTGCGCTAGAATATTGGGGTCGTTAGAGGTTTTTCAAGCAAAAGAGACAGAAACTCGAGAAAGAGTCCTCCTATCTCTTAGCTTGACTTTCCTTTCACACAAGAAAAAAATTTAAAAAAAATTATATTTAGCACTATATGACTCCCATTCATGGTGTCTTGGTAAAAAAACTGTGATGTGAAAGTTAGATAGTGCTTCTAAAGAAGGATAGACCCGCGTCCCTTGCTAGTAATCATGACTATCTCTTGTAGCAGTCTCTCTAAGTGAACTAGGCTACCCCTTCATGGATGAAAGAGAAGAGTTCAGCCACTTCAATAGATGAGCTCAGTTCTGTCACTTCTTTTGATGGGCTTGATTCAGCCACATCAACAAGTTGGGTTCAATTCTGCCAATTCGGTGAGTTGGCTCAGCAATCGTGTAAAAAGTCCTATATAGTCGTATTTTTGTATATAGAGTCGTAGACCATCCAAGGCAAGAATAGTTTTCTATTTCAATAAATTTTTTGATCAAATACAGAAGACAACTGATTGTATCAATGAATCCGTTCTAACAAAAACGGATCTCAAAGTCCAAATTTGTTTGAATTAAGTTTTTTTGTTTTGTTTTGTTTTTTTTTTTTTTTTTTTTTTTTTTTTTTTGTAATAAAGTTAGGGATTTGTTGAATTTTTTTTTTTACTAATGTTATAGTTGAAATTTGAAACTTGGTGAGTTGAATTTAACGAACTCAAACCTTCTTAATCATTATGTCATCCAATAAAGTTCGAAATTTTCACAAAAAATAATCAAGCAAAAAATTATAAATAACATGGAAGTGATTAAGAGTGGAGAGTGCTCTTGAATTCATCTGAAATCCTAAAATTCTGCCTATTGATCAATGCTAACCATCATCATTCATTACCAACTCCTCCGCACTCATCTAAGCACCATCAACTGATTTTGACGATCTACATTTTTTAGTCCTTTTTGAGCAATGTAAACACTCTCACCGGATACTTTTTAAGATCTATTATTTCTTCAAAAATTTTCACTATTCATAAGCCAGTAACAATTGCTCTATATTATAGCATCATCTTGTCAATTAACTTCTATAACTTTACCATACATTATAAATTATTTCAATAATCCATTTTTATTGCGCCTCTTCCGAGCTTAAACCAAGAAACCAAATCACCAATATCACCAGTAATCATCGCACGAACACAGTCCATCCTTAAAGCAGTGAAAACGATTAACGTCTCGGATCACCATCTTCCTGTTCGTAGCCTTCGAAAACAGCTTTATAGCAATATGGCAATCTTCACACATCCTAAGATTTTTAATAACATAAATTGGAGCTCCTGAAGGCGTGCTTATAAGCCCAAAAACAACAGCCAACTTCTCACTATGAGACTTCAGATAGCATTCCTTATATTCTTCCTCCACATCGTGCAGAAAACTCGCTATGTTAGGAGAATAACCCATCGCCTTTATCTCATCTAACAACTCATTCAACTTTCTGTGAATTTTATCTATCAATGGATGCTGATTGTCCTCCGAAGCAAACACATGCAGCTCATTCCTCACCTGTATCCAGCTGACTCCAGGTTCCTTTTTTATGCATTTTTCTCTCATCAATTTTCTAATTTGCACAACTACGTCCCACCTATTTCCCTTCGCATACATATTGGACATCAAGATGTAAGTGCCCACATCATTAGGATAAAGCTGAAGAATGGAGTCTGCGACTCTTCTACCAAGTCCAAACTTCTTATGTAATTGACAAGCGCTCAGTAGTGTTCTCCATGAAATTAAATCCCACTCAGAATTTGTAGTTCTCATGTATGTATCAGCTTCGTCCAAACGCCCTGCTCTGCACAAGAGCCCAACTATGCAAGTATGGTGTTCAACCACTGGAATTATCCCCATATTTCTCATGAAATGATTGACATAATAGAATCCTTCGTCTACCAAACCCAGATGAGCACAAGCTGACAAAACACCAATGAAAGTTATGTAAGTTGGAGTCACTTCTTCTGCCAGCATTTCATGGAAAGTCTCCAACGCTTTCCTCCCAAACCCGTTATGTGAGTAGCCATTAATCATACTGTTCCATGTTATAATGTTCTTCGAAGTTAGATCTTTAAATATTTCCTGAGCGTCCTCAATGCTGCCACTTTTAGAGTACATGTTAATCAAAGCATTGCTAACGGTTAAGTGTGCTTTATATCCAGATTTTTCTGCATGAGCGTTCAGTGAATTACCATTGCCGAGCGCCGCCAGTCCTGCGCAAGCATTCAGTGCGACTGCGTAAGTTAACTCGTTGGGTTGCGTGCCTTCCATTTGCATTTTTAGAAATAACTTCAAACTTTCCTCACAGAATGAATTTTGATTACAGGCAGCCATCATAGCCGTCCATGAGATCACATTTCGACTTGAAAGTTCATTAAAAGCTGACCGGGCAGCAAAAAAATCACAACTTTTTCCATACATATCAACTATGGCACTTCCAACGAATAAATTTTTCTCAAATCCTCTTCTTAAGATCTGACAGTGAGCTTGTTGGCCTAAAACTAAGTTTCTAGAATCAGCACAGAGGCCTAGAACTGCGACGTACGTGATATGATCCCACTGGGAGATCTCGCTCACCATCCTTATTAAAACGTCCATTGCTTCCTTGATCAGTCCATGCTCCAGGAAACTATTAATCATGGAATTGAGAGAGACGATCTCAGCTCCAGGCACTGACTGGAAGACTTTTTTAGCATCTTCCAAACCAGAGCAAGTTGAGTACATCTGGAGCAGCACATTTCTGATGTATGAATGAAACACCAATCCGGACTTGAGGACATAAGCATGGCACTGTAGACCCATTTTGAAAGCATGCATGTCGGAACAGGAAGAGAGGACCGTGGCGAAGATGAACTCATTGGGACGATGCCACAAAGGGCCGAAAGACATGGTTTTGAATAAGGAAAACACTTCGGATGGGTGTCCATCGTGGAAATAACCAGCCATCAGCGAGCTGAAGGACACTACATTTTTCTCAGGCATCATGTCGAACACTTGGCGAGCAGAAGAGAGGTGCCTGCATTTGGCGTAGAGATGGATGAGATAGTTGGACTCGATGATATCGCATAAGTTGGAGATGATTAATTTGGCGTGGATGGACTTCCCCAACCTCAAGTCCTTTGTTTTTGAGATTATGTTGAGAAGGCTGAGGTTGGTTTGGCTGGAAGCGAGATCTCGCATGCTCTCCCTAAGATTATATAGGGAGAATCAAACCAGTTTTTTCCGATTCAAAAAAAGCTTTTTGAGTTCCCCTGTTGAGGCGTGTCCCGCCTCTCTCACCCAAGTCCATTTCGTGTCACAATGGCCACTAAACTGAAAAAATATTACTTCCGAACTCTTGACCTAGAACACGTCCCTTTTTTTTTTTTTACCAATCCTTGAGAACCTTTTACAATAAACTCAGGAAATGCCAAGCTTCAAGCTAATAAAATGACGTGAGCACAACTAGAAAATAGTGCCCTGGCGCTCATGAAAATGAAAGCAAATCTCCTCGAAGCCTAGGGGCAAACATTCCTTTATGAAGTCAGGAGAAAGGATTCCCATTTTCTCATCAGCAGTTGGTATTTATGATACGGCCTTTGAATAGAGCCTCTTCCCATACTTTTTCGTGCTGTATGGCTTTGGTCTTTTCGGCATTCACAACACATAGCTAGCCGCTGGCCCACATTCTTTTCCGGAAAAGAAAAAGAAGAATTTGCATCAGCTGCCTTCCTACCACGCCCTAATTTGAAGGATGCCAGTTTTTTTACCCATAATAAGGTTTTTCCCATCCCAAGATAATAGAATCAAGTTGGCAAAGCAAAACCACTGCTGAATCTGGACTAAGCCCTCACTCTGAGGCTCCTCAGGGAAAGAGAATAGGAACCGGGCGGGAATAGTAGTGATTGGCAAAAGAAGCTTCTAATCCCAATGACTTGGGGTCTCCCTAAAGCTTAGGTCAGGGTGGGGCAGTAAGAATCTTCACCGACCAGTGTGAATATTGGAATACGCTAGGAGAAAATATTCCGTTCCGAAAAAGAATCTGACAGTTTAGAAACCTTCCTCCTGGGATGAATTGCCGGAAATCATCTATCTAATTGGAATTGCCAGTCGAAAAAGGGTCAGGAGGGTTGGGGTTAGCAGCCCATAAAAGAAAAGGCGCTAGTCGAGCAATAAAAGGAAAAGTCTTGAAGCTAATCTAATAAGCTATTTATTCTTTTTGGCGAGAAAAACAATAAGAAAGTTCTAAGTTCAAGTTATATATATAGGAGTTCTCCCAGAATAGTGAAACCTAAAGCCTATCAGAGTTTGACCAAATAGCTGACTGAGCTTCAAAAAAAGTTGATTGAACTACCTATACCTAAAATTCGGAAACATTGGTATGAATGCTTGAAGCCGATTTGAGTTGAAAACTTCATTTTTTCTATTGAGTTAGAGTGAGATTTTCAGAATCTTGCTTGGGGTACATTGACTTCTTCAGTTTCAGTGATGTTCACTTGTTCACTTCTTCTTCTGGAGTGAATTTCCCACCCGAATATAGAAGAGTAAGTATGGGCTGCTATTTTCTTTTACTATAGATCTAAAAGGGCAAAGCATAAAAAAAAAAGAGAAAAATCTTGGACAATATGACTTCTTATTCAAAGAAAATATTACATACAAAAAATCTCAAATATTCAATATTGAGATTTCAAGAATCTCAGAATATTTCATCTATTTCCGGATAGAATTCTCAGAATTTTCAAGAATTTGAATATTTTCATAGAATTGTAGCGAAAGTCATCTTTAGGGCTGGCATTGACTAAAGCCTTAGCTCCACTAGATAAAGCTCTATACGTGAAATAGCGCAGTGTTTCATGTTTCAGGCAAACAGGCACGCAAGTTCTTTCCTAACACAAAAGCTTCAAAACTGGGTGCAAAAAACCAACCAGATTGACCCTACGAAAAGATCGCTTGGATTGAAGAAAAGGTTATTTTTATTTATCCATGGTCTGTTTATTTCTTGCATAAGGCCACTTCGCCAACTGGCATTACCTGCGCTTTCGTCTCTCTCAGTGTGGTCAGCACTGGGTGTTTCCGAGCAGCGAGGCTGACACCCATTCGCATTAATTCATCCAAAGTTCCTTACCCTTATGCACGAATTTTGGAAGAGAGGTTCCATAATCTTCAAATTTTGAAAGTGTGGTGGACCCCCAATAGGTATACCCGCTCAAGGAGGAAATGAGTGAGAAACACCAATGAAAGAATGGTAGCCTGGTCCACGAGGACATAGACACACTACTCAATGTTTGAAGGCAAAACCAGCTCGATCAAAGATGGAGAGAGGAGTCCAGTTCCGCGGAGTCACTCGGAACTTGTTGGTCGCTTTTGAAAATAATTTCAATTTCATTTAATATATATATATATATATATATATATATATATATATATATATATAATTTTTAATCTGAAAAGAGTATCTTAATTTTGAAAAATGATGTGACCGAATAGATCTAATATAATTAATTTTGAACAGCGTCCGAAGTCCAATCTAGAATGGGCACATGAAATGTTGGATCCACCTACAAAACTGATAAAATAATTTAAAAAAAACGCACGACCCAACCCGACTGAAACCCGAGTATTTTCTATTAAATACTGTTGTCGAAAACACGCCAATAACACCACAAATTTACTCGAATAACAACACCTTTGAAAACATATCAGTAACATTACAATAACACCGCAATAACACTCGAATAACATCGTTAGAATATTCAAATAACACTCGAATATTATGCGGAGCCAATAACACTGCAATAACACCTCAATAAACTGTAAAAATACTCAAATAATACTGCTAGAATATTCAAATAAAACTCGGTTATTATGTGATCCCAATAACACCACAATAATACTATAATAACACCGCAATAACGTCAGAATAGCATCGCAAAAACACCACAATAACACCGCAATAACACTCTAATAATACTGCTAGAATATTCAAATAACACTCAAAATATTATGCAGTGTTATTATGGGTGTTAATTTGAGGTGTTATTGTTGTGTTATTGCGGTGTTATTTGAAGTAATTTGCGGTATTATTGGCATGTTTTCGATGGCGGTGTTATTTGAGTAAATTTGCGGTGTTATTAGGAATATTCCTAATATTATTTCAATTTCCGCTGTGTTATTGGGGCTTCTATGTGTCAAAAAGTGTCTTTTGAACGAAGTGTCATAACTTTGGGTTGGATTCGGGCCGAGTCGCGCGGTAAAAAATATTAATTTTCTAATTTTTTTGTAGGTGAATCCGGCATTTCAGGTCTCCATTTGAAATTGGACTCCGGACAGTAAACTCTGGCGGTCTAACTAAACAAATTTACCTAAAATTTCTCAATTGTCCTTGGAACATATGAGTAGTGTGATTCATATTTTATCAAATCATATTGTAAGCGATGTGATTTATATTGATTATTGGGTCATTTGCATAAATACCACATAAAATTCTTATGCATCTACGTTTCTAATGCTTAAAATTTTACATTTTACCCCAAATTTCTAAAACTTGAAATTTATGTATTAATCTATTAGATATATAAATACATTGAAATTAAGTAATCCTCTCAGACACAGATATTATCACTTTATCAGAGGAGAATTATCTATAAATGGACAGTTGAGTACTTGTGTGTTGAACGGGATTGATACACATATGTATGTTGTGTGCGTTCTAACCGAGTAACATATGGGTGGTGCTAAAGACTAAGAGTGGCAAATTTTAATTAGGATTTCTAATTTAATTTGTTTTCTTGCCAAGCAAGGCATCGGCCAAATTACCATTTGCAGTCTTACGGGCGCCAATCCATATCTTGATTATGATTTATGAGCATTATTTTTTATCTGATACAACTTTCCGGTTTTGGCTTCTCAACAAGTTTGTCTGTATCCATTCTCATATTTACACCATTAATTCCCTTTTTAGCTTATAATATATTAACAGGACGTGATTTAAAATTACGATCGCATCATCATGATAACCAAATTTTTCTATTACTGGCTTAAAAAAGGAGGGATTTATAAACATGTCATATCTAATATTATAGTTTGATGTTTTCATATTTAATATTTTAGGAGATAATTAACTCAAAATATATACATTAAAATTATATTTTATTTTAAAAATTTATTATGAGTTTTATTTTTAATGTTTCATAGAGAAGGTGTCCGTCTGAAATTATTCCTACTTAATAGCTCTAGATAAAATAATAGAACATTTACATTCATACCACTCAACTCCTATGTATTTGCATATCTAACACCTAAAGTTTAAATGTTTTACATGGGTAACCCTTTTACCTGCTCGAAAGCCACGGCGGCGGCGCCTTGGAACATTTCTCCATCACAGCGGCTGCCACTTGCAACGCTCTCGCTCCGCTGTACCCTGACGTGCACCAAAGATTCACCAAATCCATACATTTCTATATTTTCCTTTTTATACACGCAAGAAGAAACTTGTCCAAAGAGGCGCGCGGCGAATTTTGTTGCAGCTCCTAGTCTGATATGTTGGTGAACGATCCCTGTCGTCCCGTTGGAGTTCGGATTTGTATTTGATCCTGATTACCCTTTTCTCGTCTCTATTGATCCAGTATATATATGTGTCAAGCATTGCTTGTCCCCACTGTTTCTCTTCTTTCCCCGCTCTTTCTCTCCTACTTCATCCACCGATGATAGATAGAAGGTAGAAGCCGAGGTTCTGTAGCTTCTCCGGCGGCTTCTGAGAGAGAGCCTGTTGGCGGTCTTTCAGGTGGAGCTCCGATTTTCCATTATCTTTGCAATCTTTTGTTTTGAATTTCTCTTTGTTCCGTGCGAATTTCGGTTATGGGTTTCTGGCTTTCTTGAATCGATTTGTTGTGATTCATATAGGATGGCCGTTTTGCTAAACTGGTAGGGTTGGTTTCTGCTGCTCTTGCGGTATTCAGCCGTTGATTGCTAGTTGAGTTTTTTGTGTTTTTGCAATACAAGTCATTCAATTCTTAGCCGTCACATTTTCAGTCATTATCTATATGCGTTTAGTTCCTCGGCTTGTGGAATGGTTTCTGGCTTATATGAGTTTTGATCTAATTTTCATATTAAAGTGAGATATTGGCAGAGTTCTATTTGCAATTTATTGAAAATAAGTGCTAAGACTGCCTTCCGACTCTTTCCAGAATTTCAGAGTTCTTAAAAGAAAGATTTACGTAAATACCACGCAATTCTTATGTATTTACATGTCTAATACTTCAATTTTTCCATACATGCCATATCTTACTTATGTGTGAAAAGGGTTATTTTATTTTTTATTAGTTTAAATATGGGTTTTTCATGTGATATTAAAGATATAGATGGTCTAAATGTAAAAAACAAAGTTTAGTTGTTAGATGTATAACTATATAGGACTTTGGTGGTATGTATGTAAATTCCCCATGAAATTATAAATTAATTCTTTTGTATTTATTATGAACTGAAACAGTTCTAACACTCTTTTAAAGTTAGGATTGTCTTAACCCCCAATTAAAAGTCATGAATAATCTGCCACTTTCTCGGCAAATAATCAAGGAATCATTTGGGCGCTTTTCTCCAATCTATTAACTATGCACAGTGATGAAATTATGATTTGCTGCTGAAGAATTCAAGGGTATATTACTATGAAGTTATATCGATCTTTCCTCAACTGTAGGGGAGCAAACCGTCCCTGATTTCACTGATCGTGTATCTTTGCCCTATTGCATGAAGTTCTTTTTGAAGTGCATGTTCTTTTGTATGGGAGCTCCTCGCCGATAATTGAAACAATATGACTTAATAGATTTTGCTCATCTTTGTTTGTGGGATCTCCTTTGACAAATTTGCTAATTGACAAAGCTTTTGCTTATAAGAAGCTGTTAAATGGAGTAATATTTTGGTATTGAAAAAAAAAATTGGCTATTTTGAATTTCTTTCTTTTGAAGGTTTGGTTGGAAAAATGGTTTTGCTGTGTTTATGGATAAAAAAGCACTCCGAGAATCCGACGCCTAAGCGTCCATTGTTGGGCGCTGTTTATTGATGGGGCGCAACCATTGTTGGGTGCTGCTTCTTTTTTGCGCCCTTAATGGATGCTTTGGCGCAAACATAGAAGCCAAAGCTTTTGCGCCACCCTTGGGCACTCAAGCACCCGTTTTGTTGGGCGCGGGATTTTCTTTCTCGAGAGCTTGGCGCTTAGGCCCAAGTCAGGGCGCCTATGTGCCAGGTGTGGTTGGCTTTGAGAATTCTGGTTTTAATGCTGAATTAAAGCGGTGTAATTGTGTTTTCATGTTTCTTTCTTCTGAATTTTTCGACGAGCATCCCAGTGAAGGTGAGGAGTGTCGAAGAGGTGGATTTCAGTGATTAGGCGTGATTTTTTGCGTCAAATCGGAGAGGAAAGATTGTGAAGTGAATCCTCCAAGTTTTCTTTGTGTGTGAAGAAAAAATTAGTATAAGTTCTTTGTAAAATCTTTTGAATTTCGCAGTGAAAATTTCTGGTGGTATAGCTCTGTCGTTTTTTCCCATTCTCGGGGTTTTTCACATAAAATTCTGGCGTGTTTTTTGTGGTTGCTTTGATTGTGTTTTTTGTTCAACTTTTGTTCCGGTTTTCTCAAATTGGTGCAATCTTGTTATTCTGTGGGGTGGTTTAGTTTCTAATTAATCATAAGTCCGGTAAAGTTTAGGGATTGTTCGAGATAGTTTTCTATCAGGTTTGTTCTGGTAGGAGGCCATTGAATCGAAATAAATATTTTATTGAGCTGCCACATTTATAAAAAGGGTGTTGACACCGGCTTTCCTATTCAGCCTCTTCTATTAACAATTATGATTCAGCCATTGATGAGATTTCTGGCTTAGAAACATTAAGAAATCAGTTTTAATGCACTCCACTTGCTTTGCATATCACTTAGCTTCTTACTCCAGATTGCTTGTTATGAATTTATTTCTCAAACAAAAAATGAGCAGTGAATTCCATATCTAGGGATACATATGTAGGCGTTCTAAAGTGCTTTGAACAATTTCCTACGGTTGTTGAAATGAAGTTGCTTTAGGATATTAGGTTTGTGTGAGATTTACGTTATCAAGAACTGATTTTAAGAGTATTTTCTGTTGATATTCTCTATTAAACATAATAAAAAGGGCCCATTTTTAGATGGAGAAGTTAGCAGACTTGCACTTTAAATACCTGATCAATGTTGTTACACCAACCTTTAAGTCTATATGTTTCTTGTAATCTGCAACCTCTGAATTTTTTTAATGCTGTACTCGTTGAATTTAGCCAGAGACAGTTGTCGCAGTATAAATTTACTGATTATAATTTAAATCATCAGCACTTGAAATAATGAAAAGCATCTAACCATTCTTATTTTCTCATTTCATGAAGGGTGCAGAATATATTGTAGTTGCTGTGAGATGTCAGGTTTGACATAGTCAATCATATAAAAAGGAAATGGGTGGGTGTTGCTGCTCCTCAAGAAATGCATCAGGCGGAATATCTGTTTACTACCAAGTAAGCAGCCTCCTAGCTTGCGTTATTATTGTAGACAACAACATTTCAAGTTTTGCCAGTTCTTCTGATATTTTCTTCTTTGATATCACAGGATACTTGAGAATTATATTCTTAATTTTAATAGTTTCTTTTTCTTTTTTGATATCTATGATTGTATCTTTTCTAAACATAACATATGCATTTAAAGCTACGGAATTCTGTAGTTTACGATGATAAATTATCACTGAAAGAACTTATGTTTCCTCCATTCCAATATATTTTAATTGCTTACGGTAGGAATTTTTATTATTTATTATTGTTATTTTTTTTAATAATTGACAATATTCTTCTTTGTTATATATTTCTGTGTTGTATATTTCTTTGTTGTTCTCTTCTCTTGCTTGTATATAAGAACAATTAGTGACACATAAATGCTTATACTAAAAAGTTGAGTAAAGATTTAGTTCTGTATAATTGTCTTTAATTTCAAATATTGTATCAACGTTATGGTCTAGAATTCCTCCAGCTCTCTAAATCAATTCCTGTTGATGCTACACTCGAATTTCTGATCTCAATTTGCTGCTTTCACGGTTTCTTGCATCTACAAACTGTTTGTGCTCTACCAACCCCTCCTTAAGTAAGAGTCTCGTCTCGATCATGGACCGTTGAGGCACTTTTTCTCCTCTCTTTCTCACAGAAATGCACACCTATGCAATCTATCTTTGTTTTCCTATGGTGATTGTGTCATGATTTTCTTTCGTATGAATCTTGTTGCCAAAATTTTCAACTTACGTTATTATCTCTTTCACAAATGGGCCAATCCAACTCAAGTTAACACTTTTTATGCCACTTTGAATTTGCATGGGGGTATTATCATATTGAAATCATTACATGTGCTAGCTATTAATACTAAGAATATGCTATATTTGTTTTTTTATATTTCTTCATTGTTAATAATATTCTTTTTTATTTTCATTTTTACTCTATTTCTCATTGATGATTGCTCTAAAAAGATAATTATTTAATGATCTTGCAATCTTCTCTCTTTTCTAATACTCTACATGGATAATTTTTGCCTATTCAACACAACATTTTGGCATGGTTAAAGAATTTTTCTGATTTCTCCATGTTTAACATGCTCTATTTTGACATATTTCTAAAATATCATATACCATGTTGGAGCATTGCGTTCAATTAGCTTTCATATATCTATTAGTGTCCGGATAGTTTCAGCACAAAAAATTTGTGGTTCAATTAGATCTGATAGCTTATCTCTTCCAGTATCCACGGGATTTCAAGGACAATGAATCTCTGCCTTCCACTCATGGTAAATAATCCGCTGTTCCTGTTTTAATTTTTGATTCAATTCGGGAGACTTGAGTCCTCTTATGTAAAAAAACTAATGCTGTGCTGCTTCTTTTGAATTTCACAGACGCACAAACTAATGCTGGAAGCGCTGAAAACTATCCAAGCAAAAATGAACAGAGGCAGTCAGCAGATTCTTTATCAATGAGAGATAAAACTGTGGATTGGTGTGGTGATTTGATAGAGCCCAAAAATAAAGAAGAATTTTCACATATACAAAGCCCCACAAGTTTCTCAACCGATGAGGATGATGTTTGCCCCATTTGTCTTGAAGGTAGCATTTCTCCCCTCTTATCCAAACGTAATTTATTAGTGTTGCTTTCTTTTTTTCATATCTGGAAGTTATGTTGCGTTTACAAAATGATTTCCTAGAGTGTCCTAAATATATATCAGTTCTATTATAACTTGTTTTATCCTGTCATTAATTCTCTTGCTTTGCAGAACATGGTCGGATTATTTGATAAAATTTATCTCACGTCTTATGCAGAGTATGATGATGAGAACCCTCGTATTTTTTCAAAATGTAAACATCATTTTCACCTTTCGTGCATACTAGAATGGTTTGAGAGGAGCAATAAGTGCGCCGTATGTGACCAGGTATGAGAAAATCAACCATTTTTTTTCCAAACTGCTTAGAGCTTCTCTTCATTCTTTGGGGATTTTCCTAACAAAACCATGTGTAACATGAAGACTTTGTGCTTGTTGCAAGTTTGGTGTAAAAGAAATGTTTTTGCATCTCAATCCTTTAATATTGTTGAAGAAACAACATTTGAAATCAGTTCCTTCGTATTTCCATCAATGTAATTTAGTGGCTGTTTGGCAACTTCTGGGAATTAAATTATTAAGATTTGCTAAATCCCTTAAATCCGGATTTAGTAAGCACTGAAGGGATTAAGTCCCAATAACTGTTTGGGAATTTATGCCAAAATTTAAATGTCTGTTTGGTTTTGTTAGAATACACAAACATAATTAAAATTTAATTATTTCATTTCTATGATATAATTTAATTAATTTTATAATATTAAAGTATTACTAATTCAACGTTATTTTTCTTATTTCCTTACAATTTATGCAGCTTATGGAGGTTGCAGATATGGATCTGTTTGACCGAACCTTGTAGGTGAGGCCATTTGGATGAAATGATTTCTTACCTTACAGCCCATTACATGACCGAGTCTAAGGTTCATGAGTCTTGTTTAATGGTTAGTTTGTTGGATGAACAATGAAAACTTATTGGGCGAAGGAAACTTCTCTTTGAAGATCAGCAGAACAGATGGATGGGCATCTGAGCTCGAGCAACTCTTTAGCGTTATTTTATGTTTTTTCTACCGTCCACTTTATTTTGATTTTTTGTTTATATTATGTACCGATTTTTTTTTTTAATAGAGTTCCTGATGTGCTAGTCATTCATTAATTTACAGATCTGCGAAATCTGATTATTTGGTTGTAAAATTCTTGTGTACTTAAGATTACTGTTATTGTTGATAATGGTTCATTTTATTTACTTTAAGTTGCAAGTTGAGAATATTTGTAGTGTTATTATTGTATTTGTTATAATCTTAAGTGTACTTAACAGCTAATAGGATTTCACCTATATATAGTTGTTTCTATTCCTGTATTAAGCGGCTTTATGTAACAAACAGTCAATGTATTTCTGTGTCTCTCTTCTCTGCCTATCTTCGAATTCCATTATGATATCAGAGCATGTATCCTTCACAGGTTCTCTCTGAAGCTCTAGCTTGCGCCTTTCTCTCTTCTCATTTCTTTTTCCTCTGTTCTTACTTTCCCGCATCCTGACTCTCTGGTTCGTACCTTTTAGCCCGCTCGGTCTCCCGCGTTCAATTCTTTAGCTGGTTTTTTTATTCTTCTTTAACCTTCCATTTCTTCGGTTGCTTTCTTCTACCAATCTCATCTATGGATTCGGCAAACTCCTCCGCAGATACTAACACTTTTCAACCTTTATCTCCATCAATTCCTCCAGCTCTCAAATTCCTCATGAGGAACATCAAAAGTCGTGTTACAACCCAATTAAACACCGGTAATTTTCCCATCTGACATTCTCAAATCTACAGACTACTCAAGGCTAAAGGATTCGAATCGTTTCTTGATGGATCTTCGATCTATCCTCTCCCTCTCAGGAACGACAATTTGGTCAACAATGCTGATCTAGCTGGAAATTGATTTATCAAAATCTCGCAACTGCCCTCTACTTCACTATCTATTCATCCCTTTTACTTATGTGTTAAATCTGGTAACACTACAACTTTTTGCAAGACCTTATCAAAAAGATTCCAATCATCTAGTCGGATCACTTGTCATATAGCTCAAGGACTAGCTATATAACATCACCATTAAAACAAACTCCATGAATCAATATCTGAACGAATTCAAATCTTTAGTGGACCGAATCGCCGCTAATGGCTCTCATGTTGATCTCGAGGATATCATTGTTTACATCTTGAACTATCTCCCCACCTCTTATGACTCTTTCACTACTGAACCTATTACATTGGAGGATCTTTAAGCTCTTCTTTGCAGCGAGGAAATACACCTTAACGCTATGGCAGATGAGGAAAAAACCATAGCTCAAATAGCGCTGTTTTCCAATAAGGATCGTGGTCGTACCAACGCCCGCAAAAAAGGTGGAAGATCGTCAACAATTTACCGGTCACCAAAGATCTACTACTATATGTCAAATTTGTGGAAAGACAGGTCACTCCACACCCATATGTTGGCATCGGTTTAACTTAGCGTATGTACCCAAATCTCACTCTCAACCATAGATTGCTCTTAGCACTAACCTGAAATCGGATCTCTCCACCGATTGGATCCTTGATACGGGTACTGTCACATATGACACCCAACTACAACAATATTCAACAATTGCAATCATATAATGGTAATGAACAAGTTCAAGTTGGCAACAGTGAGAACCTTTTCATTCAGCATAGTGGTTGTTGACCTCGTTTTTGTCGAGGTTTAGTTTTCCTCCTAGGATTTAGGGTTTTAGCTTTAGGAGCTTCCCCGACGATCTTAGATTCCTAAGCATTGGCCCACCTCGGCTTTAGAATGATCGAAACCACTTCGACACTCTTTTGAGTCCGGACGGAGTTACGGCCTCTAGCTCGCGAGCGGGTAGGTTGGAATTAGCGTTAGGACTCCGAGTGGTCCTATGGGACCACCTGGACCTTAGGATAGCGCTCGTGCACATTTTCTGCATGCCACGGCACAGATTCTCCGAGCCACGGCCTCGACGTCTTCAAATTATTCTCGACGGATCGAGGTCGAAGTCAGAATGCCAGAACGAGCGACATCAAAGTCAGAATTTCAGCGAGATCGAATTTGACGCACTTTCGACTTGACCGGTGATGAAGTTCTCCGAACGGCCTCGGATCGCGAAACGGACTGAGCCATTGCGTCCGAAACGTCGAATTTGCTAGGAAAAGACGTATAGCTTGCTATGTTTCCGAGCACGAGTTCGCGACGCGAAATTCGGCGTAGTTTAATAAGATAAGTTTTATTTTACTTTAAAATTTTTTTTTTAACCCTTTAAACCCAAAACCCTTATTTCCCTCACGCTCGCGCCTCACGCACGCAGCAGAATACCGCGCCTGTCTCCTCTCGGTCACGAGCCGAACGCTAGGGCTCGGCCGAAATGCTCGCCGAGCCGCGTCTCCTCCCGCGAGCAGTTGCACCTAGGAGAGGCCTTCCTCCGAGCTCGTGAAGCTTCTACCTGCTCCCTCTAGTTCCCTGTCGCCACTCCCCTCTGCAATTCCTGTCGCCACTCCCCTCTGCAATTCCTGTCGCCACTCCCGCTTGGTTCCTTTGGTTTGGCTCACCTCCATGTAAGTAAAGGGTTGGGTGCTCCTCCATTTTGCCTATTTAAACCCCACTTGGGGAGCTCTCTAAGGTTGGCCGAAAATTTACGTGTGGGGGAAAGTGCTTGCCAAAATTTTTATAGAAATTGTTGGGGTTGCTCCATACTTCTTCGGGTTTGTTCTCCGTGAGCTTTGGTGGGGAGATCTCGCTGTTTCTTTTAAGTGAAAGTCGAAGCAAGGTAACTCTTCCCCCTTCCTCTCTTTCTAAGTTGCACTCCCGTTGTTAGCATGGAGGAATGTTTATGTGCTTGCTGTTGATATGTTTACATGCTTAAGTGGGAAGTAATACTCCCCTCTCCCCTCTGATGGCATTATAACTCATGTTTTTTCTGTTAAAAGAAGATGAGAAGTGGGAAAGAGGTGTGTTTAGCTAGTTTTCTCTTTGCCTTGCAAATGCTCTTTAACTTATGAGTTTGGCATGCTATACTTGAAGAGTTTTCTAGGTGGGAAGTTTGGCTAGCTGATCCCTCTTCAGCTCTTGTTGCATAATTTTATTTTTGGAAATATTTCATATGGCATGTGTTTATGCAAAAGTTTGAAGAGTGTTATTATGTGAAGCATGTGAAAGATAGGAGTGTAAGCATATGGAAAGTTTGGGTTTCGATGGCATGCTAATATCTCCCTCTTTATTTTATGTTCAAAGCAGGTATAAGATGTTAAAAATGTGGCTTTAGGTTCATGCTAGCCCTTCTTGCAAAAATATTGAGATGTGTAGCTTGGAGCTTTTTATTCATTCTTGTTTGTTAAAGAATAGTAGGGGAGCTCATTCTGTGTTCTCTCATAAGCACATGAGATTCATTTCTTGCCCCTTTTAGTGCTTTCTTTATCAAAAGAGCATGTTAGGAAAGAGCTTAGTTTAAACTTGAGAAATTTCATGCTTCTTATATAAAACACGTTGTGGCCCTATGTTTGAAATATGTGGAAAGCTTAATCTTTGGGCTTCTTACATTCTAGCCTTTCATGAAGCATGATTTATTAATTTGAAAGATTTCCATGTTCATTCTATACTCATTATTGCTAGCAAGCACATGGTGGTGAAGCTTTTAAAGGATATATACATGTGCTTCATTTTAATTGAGATTTCAAGGAGAGTTTGCTTCAGCTCTGTGTTGGCTTTGGATTTAATTATGGTTGGAGTCGGTTTTGGCTTTGTACGGCTCGGTTTTGTTTTCGTTTGTGGCTTTTCTCGGAGTTTTCCACGGACGTTTCTTTTCTTTCTTTCCCGACTTTCTTGCTTTTCTTCTGCGGTTTTCCTCGCTTTCTCGGCATTTTACTTCGTTTTTTCTAGTTGAGTTTTCAGACTTTCTTTCTGTGTCATGCCATATAGACCCATGTTTGGTAGGTTGTTTTCGCTCATTACTTTTATTCACTCTTTTAAGATCTTGTAATGTCTCGTTGCGGAAATAAAAAAAATAAAATAAAATAACGGATAAACAAATGATATGTATGAGGATAATGGCATCTGATGCTTACTCTGTAATGATCTTTTACTTTCCTTCATACATGCTTGGCATGTTTCACTTTTCAAAGTATACTTTCATATTTGGTACGGTACATTTCTTTCGATACGTATCTTGCTTAGCGTGTTTCTTGTCGTAAGACGTATTATTCACAGCTTGGTTTAGCATGTTTCTGCTAGCTAAGCATACTGCGATTTGTGATAGGTCTTTATGTTATTCGACTATAAGCGTGCTCATGTTTCTTAACTCTTTTCTTCTACACTTATCATTCATTGTGCACACTCACTCATGATAAAAAAAATAATAAACGACTTTCATGCTCACTTTAACTTAAAACTTAAATCTAAAGCTACGATTCTCTACTGACGTGGAGACTTGGAGACTGGTGAGCGACGTAGTCATCTTCTTCAATGAAAACGTGTGTCGACATCAATGAAACCAATTCTTTAGTTTAAACAATAGCCCTGGGACTCGAGTAGATCCGCCAGTCGCGACATAAACCCTCACCTTGATTCTTTTAAGCACTTTGACATGACCTCACGTGCGATATAACCCTAACTCGCTTAGGTTTCAGAGGTTGTCGTCCGATACTGACGTAAGCTCTCCTATCTTTCGGGTAGTTTGCGTAATCGGGACATTATGCTGAACATAATCCTATAATTAATTTGCGGGATTGAAATTAAAATAAATCTCTTTCCAAAATTGAAAGCCTCAGCCATAGGATGAGTGCGGGACGTCCTCGAGGTTCTCCTCGAGATCCGTGACATCCCTACCCTTCTTCGCTTCGACTCCACGAATAATCATTCCTCCTCTGTGTCTTTCACACTATTGGATTCCTACTACCAAATTTCGTCGAAAGCCTACATTTTGACTCGTGAAGATAGAAACCGAGGCACTAAATCGAGAGTTCTCTCGAGTGACTTCGGTCGTTTGAGGGTAATTAGCTATGAGAGCATGCATTCATAGGGAGTTTTAAGGACTCGGATAATATAAACTATATTTAATTCTTTTGTATTAAATAGGGAATTTGTCGGTCACGTATAGGTTCATGACGGAACGGATGTCGTAAATTTTGTGATTTATTTGATCGAGCGATATTGTCGAGTAGGGTGTACGATGCTTCGGAACGGATGCGTTATTCGCGATATTACGCTCGTTCATCAAGCTAACTTAACGAATGAGATCCGTCGCTTTCATTCTAATATTTTAAAATTTAAAAATCTTATTTTCAAAACTAATATACGTATATCAATTAAATTAAATAAAGAAAAGAGACGCAGGCGCCTCATTAAAGCTAGTGACAACTTCAGCGACTCCGTGAGGAATAACTCTACTCTCGCATTAAATCGAAGGTTTCATCCTCACACATCGACGATGTGTTTATGTCCTCGTGGTCCGGATTGTCATTCTTCAGTTGGCTCGCTTCGCTCGTTTCTCTCTTGGCGAAGCACGATCGGCTCTCTCGGATTTCGAACCGTCTATTTAAATCACGCTTTAAACGAGCGTGGTTCGGGAATCCTTAGGGTTTCTTTTGATTTTGCGGGGTCGGACCTCGATAGGTGTGTTGTGCTCGAGGTGCTGCTGCGGTTCGGCTCAGGGCCAGGTCCCAGATTTCCCTTCACTTCGTGTTCCCGGGTTTGATTTGCTATCGGCAAATTAAACCAAATCTTCGCTCTTGTACCTTCCGTTTAAATCGTGAAATTAAATGAACAATAAAGATAAAATAAGGTGAAAACACCAAACAAAATGAGGGGATTGCCTGGTTTACGAGTACGAAGTGCGGTAAGCAGATACTTCAGTTGAAGCTGCAAGATACGGGACGTTACTAGCACCGTGAAATTCTTTAAATGCCGGGAACGATGTCGTCACCAAAGTTAATCTTCTTGTTCGATGGAAATCAGCACGTGACAAGGCTGCGCTCTACTGGGGAGCAATGATAAAGTTTGGTGCGGGCCGACGAAGTCGAAGTCATCCTCGGAAAAGCGTCGTATGTAGTCATGAAGGCTCGCTCCGTCGGAGGTCGCCGAGCCCTGCCGCCGAATACGACTTGAATGAAGATGCTGATTTTCCTGCAATTAAGAGGCCGAGGACCAGGAGTGCTCCTGCTAAGCCTGTTGCCCCCGTGTCTGCCAAGTCTGTTGTCTACGTGCCGAGGAGGATCGTTACCACTACCTCCGCCGGATTCGCAATCACCGCACCGACTCTATCGTCTGCAAAAGGAAAAGAAATCTTGTTCAAAAGAAATTCTGTAGATTTGTTCGCTTCTGCACCGTCAGTGTTCGAAGTTGGTTCTAGCTCTCAGGCTGCGCCATTAACTAAGGCACAGAGAAAGAACCAAAGACGAAGAATTCTCAAAGCTGCAAAGAGATTGACTTCTGTTGAGCCGACCTCTCAACTGGAAGAGGATGAAGAGTTTGGAACCTCCCATCTCTTCAAAGGGAGTAGGTTTCATCCGTTGTCTGCTTCTACGGAGAAGAGAGTCTCCACGGGATTGCTGTCTGTGTCTTACTACCACCTCGTATCCCGAGCGAGTTACGACTAGGGAAACGTGTTTCCACTTCTGCTACCGTTTCGGACGTTGCTTGCGACAGGTTCGAAGCGCAGTGGTCGCGAGTCGGTTAAGTCTCGCACAGGTCAAAGTGTTACTCTACTACTTGTAATGAAAAACTTCCAAGGGGAATAATGGAAAGAGATCGGCTTTACATGGCGTCGGGTTCACACTTTGGGGACCATACCCCCTTTCAACGCGCGATGGCATGCAGAGACACCCCGTCTCGAGGCATCAACGTCAAGAAAGAAAGTTTGGATACATAAAGCCATTTGGACCGATGCTTTTGAAAGGAGCACAGGAACGTTCCCTTGAAATGGAATATAAGTCCGATACTTCGGTTGCTACTACTACGACTACTTCGAAGCTTGCTACGGGAAACATTCCAGAAGTGCCAATCGATCTCAAGATAGTTAAAGGGAAGGAAGTTGATGATAAACTGAAGAAGCTCAGAGCTGAGATCACTGGGTTAACAAAAGAGCGAGGAGTAAGTTTCGATGGCGAAGATTGTGACCTGTCAGACTCCGCGGATGAAGAATTCGCCGAGGTTAATGTTGTTGAAACCCGAGCTACGTCGTCTGCACGTGATGCTCCGTCTGTTGAGGAGAACACGACGGATGAGTGGCGAAGGTCTTCACAGCAGAAGGATGAAATTTATCAACCGCCTTGAAAAGAGGATCGAGGAAATGATGGCTGTTATGGTTGCCGCACAGGGACAATCACACTTGCAGCGAGTAGCGTCCCCAAAAATAAATCAGCCAGAGATTGTCCATATTACAGATGAAAGAAGGGAAGTCGCTTCTGCAAGCCGAGATGTGCCGCCAAAGAAAGATTCAACTCAGAATATGGTGCCAGAAAAAGACATTAAGCAGTTGGTTGAACAGCAAGTAAAGGAAGCCTTAGCCTAATCGAAAGGGGGCGCATCGATTTCAAAGGGTAGACCCTACCCGGAGGAGTTCGATTCTGTCCCATATCCTAAAGGTTTTGTACTCACCGACCTTTAAGACTTTCGATGGAACGGGCAACCCTCGTCAGCATGTTGCACACTTCCGAGCGAGTTGCTGCAACGCGGGGGGTAGCGAGGCATTACTTTTCCGTCAGTTCGTCAGCAGTCTTTCAGGGATTGCATTTGATTGGTACGCAGAGCTGTCGAATGGGTCGATAAAAACGTTCACAGAGTTGGAAAATTTGTTCGTGAAGAGATTCGCCGGAGTACATCACCACATTACCATTGGAGATCTTATAATGGAGTCTCAGAAGCCCACAGAGACTTTGGTAGAGTATGATTCTACGGTGGAGAAACTTGAGCGTGAAATGCGAGCCTCGGTCGCAGGAGCAGCATGCGATTGAGGTCTTACTCAAGAGCATCCATGGGCCGATAGCTTTCATGCTTAAAGGACTCACCATCAAGTCATTTGAGAAATTGCTTAGTAAAGCCAACAATCTGCAAGAAGAGATCAAGCATACAGAATCTCAGGAAAAGACTGACAAGCCCAGACCAGTGAAAGCTTTTGAGAAAAGATCCGGAGTAGTGGCAACGATCGACAAAGGAAAGCAGCCGATGGAGATACAGATCGAGCAGACACCTCGACACAGTCAGCAGCAGCCGCCGCCTCAGTACGATCAGTTTCCACATCGGTACAGTCAGTCGCTTCCTCAGTTCAGTCAGCCGCCTCAGTGGTATGTTCCACACCCACGGCAGTACTTTCAGCTACCGGAGCAATACGTTCAACAACCACCACAGTATATTCAGCATGTCCAACAGTACGGTCAGCGGTACAATCAGCCTAGTCAGCAGCCGTCTCAGCAAAAGTCGTACGAAGCGGGTGGAAGACATGTTCCAACAACGTCAGATCGGTTACACAGAAACTATTCCTTCAAGGATGATGCGGTGGCGAAGATCTTCAAGAATCTGATCAAGAAACCAGAGTTCAGGTTGCCTGAGCCGAAAAAGCCGGAGAAGATGAACAAGAAGGATCAACTCAACTTTTGCCCATACCACAAGTTCGTTGAACATACCATAAAGGAGTGCTTCAGCTTTAAAGACTGGCTTGAGGAGAACTTCAGGAATGGAAGCGTAACGATCCCCGATGAATATTTGAAAGGAACTTGAAATAAGTCTCATCAATATGATTTCGGGCGATGTGTTTCGTCTGATTGATTCTACGCAGCGACGACGGACGGGACACTTTTTGGATTACTTATTGTACTACTTTTGTGGCTTAGTATGATCGAGTGTTGGTACGTACCATTCCTCTGTTGCAATGAAGAAAATGAGTTTGTTTTTGTCGAAATTGCTCGACATTTGGAAAGCTCGAAATCGGATATTTTCTTAAGACTTCGACTTCGAGGAAGAATGAAATTAATGCCACTAATAATCGAATTGTTTCTTTAAGGAATTCGAGACTAGGTCTAAGTGGATCTCGAAATGAAGCGGTGTGCTTGAAATACGAGTAATTGACTATGGATATCAAAGGTCTTTTAATTTTCTGTCATGTGGCTGGGTCCAGACTTTCGAAAAAGTTATAATATTTAAGGATTCACGTTAAGGGACATTTCAGAATTATTAGTTGGGGGAGTTTTTGACATTCAAAATCATTAACAGAAATGTCTTACCAGATACAGTAATTCTCAGAAAACAAAAGGAGCAAAAAAAAAAAGAAAAGAAAGAAGTGTTAGCGAGGAGAGAGCTGAGGTAAGCCTATAATCAAAAATTGGTGTCGCAATCAGGACATTCAAAATCTTTAATCATGCTTCGCTAGATATAGTAATCCTCAATTAAAAAAAAAGAGGAGAGCGAAAAGCTCAATAAAAAAAAAAGAATGCTCTCGAGAAGAAGTGCAATGACGATATAATAAAAAATTGGTGTCTTAATCTTCCCCCGATTAATGAAACTTGGAAGGTTACCTTAAGAAGTTTACTTCGATATTATGCTTTGAAGAGAGTCAAGTGATTGTATGCCTTTTGGTCGGTCATTAATTGGCTCGAAAATATATTTAAAAAAAATGAAAAATGTTTTGATCACATGAGCAGAAATTTTGGGATCTGCTTAGGCCCAGAAAGAAAGAATTAAAGAAATGATGACGATATTAGCAATTAATGGAAATTCGACACGAAGTCGTGTCTTTCAACGCCTGAAGAATACTAACTTCAACTTCAACTCGAAGAATGTCAGAAAGATTTCTCAGATACAACTCCAACTTCAACTCAAAAAACGCCAGAAATACTTATTAGAGTCAACTTCAACAACTTTTACAGAATCTGCAACAGATCAAATGGTGACTACTACAAACAAAGCTACGAACTTACAACGTCTTCAGCTCTGGTGTCCCTAGAGGTCCTTAGCCAGTGGACAATACTTCAGGAAGCACTGTGCCTTCTGTTTCAAAGACAAAGACTCGTTCTTAGAGCTCAGATGTCGCCCTTGTCTGTGACTGGGTCCAAATCTAAAAGCAAATACAATATAATAAAAAAAAAACTTTGCGAAGAAAGAAAACATTTCCTTCTCAATCCCGAGTACCTCACTCCCTTTTGCATTACCCTTTGTCGCTTTAGGGGCCGCCCCCTATTGCATTTCTTTTTGTCGCTTTAGGGGCTGCCCCCTATTGCGTCATTTGTTCGTTGCTTTAGGATCTCCTCCTATCGCAACCTTCGAGTATTAAATTCGGAAGTTGAGGATTCCACATCCGATTCGCTTTAGGGGCCGTCCCCCTATTACATTCCTTTCTGGTGCTTTAGAGGCCGCCCTCTACTGCACTCTTGTCATCGCTTTAGGGGTCGTCCCCCTATTACATTCCTTTCTGGTGCTTTAGAGGCCGCCCTCTACTGCACTCTTGTCGTCGCTTTAGAGGCCGTCCCCCTATTACATTCCTTTCTCGTGCTTTAGAGACCGCCCTCTACTGCACTCTTGTCGTCACTTTAGGGGTCGTCCCCCTCTTACATACTTTTTCGGTGCTTTAGGGGCCGCCCCCTACTGCACTCTTGTCCGTCGCTTTAGGGGCCGCCCCCTATCGTGTTCCCTGTCCGTCGCTTTAGGGGCCGCCCCCTATCGCGTCCCTTTCCGTCGCCTTAGGGGCCGCCCCCTATCGCGTCCCTTTCCGTCGCTTTAGGGGCCGCCCCCCATCGCGTCCCTTTCCGTCGCCTTAGGGGCCGCCCCCTATCGCGTCCCTTTCCGTCGCTTTAGGTGCCGCCCCCCATCGCGTCCCTTTCCGTCGCTTTAGGGGCCGCCCCCTATCGCGTCCCTTGTCCGTCGCTTTAGGGGCATCCCCCTATCGCGTTCCTTTCCGTCGCTTTAGGGGCCGCCCCCTATCGCGTTCCTGTCCGTCGCTTTAGGGGCCTCCCCCTATCGCGTCCCTTGTCCGTCGCTTTAGGGGCCGCCCCCTATCGCGTCCCTTGTCCGTCGCTTTAGGGGCCGCCCCCTATCGCGTCCCTTCCGTCGTTTTGGGGCCGCCCCTATCGCGTCCCTTGTCCGTCGCTTTAGGGGCCGTCCCCTATCGCGTCCCTTTCCGTCGCTTTAGGGGCCGCCCCCTATCGCGTCGCTTTAGGGGCCGCCCCCTATCGCGTCCCTTTCCGTCGCTTTAGGGGCCGCCCCCTATCGCGTCCCTTTCCGTCGCTTTAGGGGCCGCCCCCTATCGCGTCCCTTTCCGTCGCTTTAGGGGCCGCCCCCTATCGCGTTCCTGTCCGTCGCTTTAGGGGCCGCCCCCTATCGCGTCCCTGTCTGTCGCTTTAGGGGCAGCCCCTATCGCGTTCCTGTCCGATCCTTTAGGGGCCGCCCCCTATCGCGTTCATTGTCCGTCGCTTTAGGGGCCGCCCCCTATCGCGTTCTTGTCCGTCGCTTTAGGGGCCGCCCCCTATCGCGTTCCTGTCCGTCGCTTTAGGGGCCGCCCCCTATCGCGTACTTGTTCGTCGCCTCTTAGGTTGGATGTGAGTCCTTGCGCTTTCCTTCCTAATGTGACACCCTTGCTACCTCTTGGGTTGGATGTGAGTCCTCGCGCTTTCCTTCCCAATGTAGTAAGGTTTCCTAGGATCGGTGCAGGGTCGTCCAATGCCTTTTTGTCTTTCCTTTTCTGTCATTCTTGGGTTGGATGTGAGTCCTTGCGCTTTCCTTCCCAATGCCTTAAATTTCCTCAATCAGCCTTTGAGTTGGATGTGAGTCCTCGCGCTTTCCTTCCCAATGTAGTAAGGTTTCCTAGGGTCGGTGCAGGGTCGTCCGATGCGCTTTTGTCTTTCCTTTCGTCATTCTTGGGTTGGATGTGAGTCGCTCGCGCTTTCCTTCCCAATGCCTTAAATTTCCTCAATCAGCCTTTGAGTTGGATGTGAGTCCTCGCGCTTTCCATCTCAATCTAGTCTCTTCACTTTTCTAAAAACTCGAATTTTACTCTGGAATCGAAATCAAATCTATGTTTGAAATTTGATGTTTGAAAAATTAAAGTCGCGGCTCTCTTAATTGAGAGTTCCCCCTCTTTTTCCCCAGCGGAAACTACTCATTCTCTCTTTTCTTTTTCGTTCCTCGCGTTCTGTCAGCCTTGTGTTGGTTTGTTGATCTTCTTCGGTCAACACCAATACGCGCGGTGTGCCTGTCCGGCGCACCACACCTATTGGGGGTCCATTTGTTGACCTCGTTTTTGTCGAGGTTTAGTTTTCCTCCTAGGATTTAGGGTTTTAGCTTTAGGAGCTTCCCCGACGATCTTGGATTCCTAAGCATCGGGCCCACCTCGCTTTAGAATGATCGAAACCACTTCGACACTCTTTTGGAGTCCCGGACGGAGTTCCCGACCTCTAGCTCGCGACGGGTAGGTTGGAATTAGCGTTAGGACTCAAATCGAGTTCCTATAGGACCACCTGGACCTTAGGATAGCCTCGTGCACATTTTCTCGCACCACCGAGCACAAATTCCTCGAGCCACAGCCTCGACGTCTTCAAATTATTCTCGACGAATCAAGGTCAGAAGTCAGAATGCCAGAACGAGCGACATCAAAGTCAGAATTTTAGCGAGATCGAATTTGATGCACTTTGGACTTGACCGGTGACGAAGTTCTCCGAACGGCCTCGGATCGCGAAACGGACTGCGCCATTGCATCCGAAACGTCGAATTTGCTAGGAAAAGACGTATAGCTTGCTATGTTTTCGAGCACAAGTTCGCGACGCGAAATTCGGCGTAGTTTAATAAGATAAGTTTTATTTTACTTTAAAATTTTTTTTTTAACCCTTTAAACCCAAAACCCTTATTTCCCTCACGCTCGCGCCTCGCGCACGCGGCGGAATACCGCGCTGTCTCCTCTCGGCCACGAGCCGAACGCTAGGGCTCGGCCGAAATGCTCGCCGAGCCGCGTCTCCTCCCGCGAGCGGCTGCACCCGAGCGAGGCCTTCCTCCGAGCTCGTGAAGCTTCTACCTGCTCCCTCTGGTTCCCTGTCGCCACTCCCCTCTGCAATTCCTGTCGCCACTCCCGCTTGGTTCCTTTGGTTTGGCTCACCTCCAGGTAAGTAAAGGGTTGGGTGCTCCTCCATTTCGCTTATTTAAACCCCACTTGGGGAGCTCTCTAAGGTTGGCCGAAAATTTACGTGTGGGGGAAAGTCTTCGCCAAAATTTTTATAGAAATTGTTGGGGTTGCTCCACACTTCGTTGGATTTGTTCTCTCGTGAGCTTTGGTGGGGAGATCTGCTCGTTTCTTTTAAGTGAAAGGCTGAAGCAAGGTAACTCTTCCCCCCTTCCTCTCTTTCTAAGTTGCACTCCCGTTGTTAGCATGGAGGAATGTTTATGTGCTTCGTTGTTGATATGTTTACATGCTTAAGTGGGAAGTAATACTCCCCTCTCCCCTCTGATGGCATTATAACTCATGTTTTTTCTGTTAAAAGAAGAGGAGAAGTGGGAAAGAGGTGTGTTTAGCTAGTTTTCTCTTTGCCTTGCAAATGCTCTTTAACTTATGAGTTTGGCATGCTATACTTGAAGAGTTTTCTAGGTGGGAAGTTTGGCTAGTTGATCCCTCTTCGACTCTTGTTGCATAATTTTATTTTTGGAAATATTTCATATGGCATGTGTTTATGCAAAAGTTTGAAGAGTGTTATTATGTGAAGCATGTGAAAGATAGGAGTGTAAGCATATGGAAAGTTTGGGTTTCGATGGCATGCTAATATCTCCCTCTTTATTTTATGTTCAAAGCAGGTATAAGATGTTAAAAATGTGGCTTTAGGTTCATGCTAGCCCTTCTTGCAACAATATTGAGATGTGTAGCTTGGAGCTTTTTATTCATTCTTGTTTGTTAAAGAATAGTAGGGAGCTCATTCGTGTTCTCTCATAAGCACATGAGATTCATTTCTTGCCCCTTTTAGTGCTTTCTTTATCAAAAGAGCATGTTAGGAAAGAGCTTAGTTTAAACTTGAGAAATTTCATGCTTCTTATATAAAACATGTTGTGGCCCTATGTTTGAAATATGTGGAAACTTAATCTTTGGGCTTCTTACATTCTAGCCTTTCATGAAGCATGATTTATTAATTTGAAAGATTTCCATGTTCATTCTATACTCATTATTGCTAGCAAGCACATGGTGGTGAAGCTTTTAAAGGATATATACATGTGCTTCATTTTAATTGAGATTTCAAGGAGAGTTTGCTTCAGCTCTGTGTTGGCTTTGGATTTAATTATGGTTGGAGTCGGTTTTGGCTTTGTACGGCTCGGTTTTGTTTTCGTTTGTCGAGCTTTCTCGGAGTTTTCACGGACGTTTCTTTTCTTTCTTTCCCGACTTTCTTGCTTTTCTTCTCGCGGTTTTCCTCGCTTTCTCGACATTTTCCTTCGTTTTTTTTTCGTTGAGTTTTCGGACTTTACTTTCGTGTACACACCATAAGACCTATGTTTCTTCAGGTTGTTTTCACTCACTACTTTTACTCTCGCTCTTTTAAGTCATCGATAAATCTGCTGCGAAATAAAAAAAATAAAATAACGGATAAACAAGTATACAGTGCGCCAGGATAATGACAATACTGATACTCCCAGTGACGAGTCTTTACTTTCCTTATACATGCTTGGCGTGTTTCACTTTTCAAGCATATACTCTCGCTATGCTAGGTACGTTTACTTTCGATACATATCTTGCTATAGCGTGTTTTACTTGTCGTAGCATGTTATTCGCTTGGTTTAGCATGTTTCCGCTAACTTGAGCATACTGTCTTTTGTGATAGGTGTTTTATGTTATTCACTATAGCGTACGCTTCATGTTTACTTCTTCTTTTCTTACACTCTGTCATTCATTCTGTACACATTCACTTCGATAATAAAATAATAAACGACTTGCATGCTCACTTTAACTTAAAACTTAAATCTAAGCTGCGATTCCCTTCTGACGATGGAGCTTGGAGCACGGTGGCGACGATAGCCATCTTCTTCAATAAACCCGTGTCGACATCGCAATAAGCCATTCTTTGGTTTAAACAATGAGCCCTGGGACTTCGAGGTAGTCCGCCTAGTCTGACATAAACCCTCACCTTGTTCTTTTAGCGCTCTTGCACGACCCTCCTGTGCGATATAAGCCCTAACTCGCTTGGGTTTCAGAGGTTGTCGTCCGATACGACGTAAGCTCTCCTATCTTTCGGGTAGTTTGCGTAATCGGGACGTTATGCGAACGTAATCCCTATAATAATTTGCGGGATTGAAATTAAAATAAATCTCTTTCCAAAATTCAACGCCCAACCATAGGATAGTACGGGACGTCCTCGAGGTTCTCCTCGAGATCCGTGACATCCTGCTACCCTTCGCTTCGACTCCACGAATAGCTGTTCACTCCTTGTGCCTTTCACCTATTGGATTTCCTACTACCAAATTTCGTCGAAAACCCTACATTTCGACTTCGTGAAGATAGAAGCCGAGGCACTAAATCGAGAGTTCTGCCGAGTGACTTCGGTCGTTTGAGGGTAATTAGCTATAGGGGTTTGCCTCTATAGGGAGTTTTAAAGACACGAGATAATATAAACCCTATTTAATTCTTTTGTATTAAATAGGGAATTTGTCGGTCCACATAAAGGTTCGCGGCATCGAACGGATGTCATAAATTTTGTGGTTTATTTGATCGAGCGATATTGTCGAGTAGGGTGTCTATTCTTCGGAACAGATGCGTTATTCGCGATATTACGCTCGTTCATCCAAACTACTTAACGAATGAGATCCGTCCTTTCTCATTCTAATATTTTAAAATTTAAAAATCTTATTTTCAAAACTAATATACATATATCCATTAAATTAAATAAAGAAAAAGAGACGCAGCGCCTCCTTAAAGCGGCCGACAGTGGTCAATGAATATTACCGACACCTCATTGTAATTTTCTTCTCACGAGACTCTTACATGTTCCCTATATTTCTCATAACTTATGTATCTATAAATTTGTCCATGACATTAATTGCTCCATTCAATTTGACCCCACTGGTTATCAAATAAAGGACCTTAAAAAACAAGGAAATTCTCAACGGCAGTTCCAAACACGAACTTTAATCGGTTAGTTCTCAAGAAGACGACAACAGCGAACAAGTTTTCCACACTTGAGCTATGTTGAAAATTGATTGGTATCAAAGGCTCAGGCATCCCCATGCTGAAGTCTTAAAGCTCATCTCGCGACAGGCTAAGTTTTTAAATATGTGTTTTTGCTACTAAATGTACCCATGTATGTTTGCTAAAAGTCATCGCTTGTTGTTACCATTTTAAAGAAATTGTGGCAATAAACTTTTTCAATTGTTTTATAGTGAGCAATAAACCTTTTCAATTATTGCATAGTGATGTATGGGGACCGGTTCCCGTTCTGTCACTTTATGGGTATAAATACTATCTTCTATTTGCAATGATTGTACTTGGCACCCTTGCTTAATACCTTCGGAAAATAAGTCCCAAGTTCTTTGAAAAGTTTTTCAATTGCATAAACTTATCAATAACCAATTCAACACCTTGATCAAAGCTCTTCGAACTGATGAGGGAGGAGAATTTACATCTCACGCTTTCCAAACATACCTCTCTACAAATGGGATACATCATCAAATGAGTTGTCGTTACACTCCAGTAGCTGAATAGAGTGGTAGAATGGAAACATCTGTCACATCATAGAAATGACACGAGCTCTCTTACTCGACCAAAATACCTCTCAAATTTTGGACTGAGACAGTACAAACTGCCACATATCTAATCAATTGAATGTCGTTCATAAACACAAAGAACATCTCACCATTTCAACTACTATATCACAAAGCTCCAAGCTATGATCATTTGCAAACTTTTGGATCATTCTGCCACACTTGGCAACACCCCATCCTCACTAAAAAGTTGCAATCCAAAGCCCCACTATGTATATTTTTGGGTTAATCCACTCAACATAAAGGCTATCACTGCTATAATTGAACAACCAATAAAATTATCATAGCCAGACACGTTACATTTGATGAAGCTTACTTCCCATCCAATCACCTACCCAATAACATCTGCTACTCTAATCCCAACTCATATATACCATCCCTCATCCTCTTGCCCAACACAGCAACCGAAACTAGCACCACTGCTGGAACAAAAATTTTCCCTGGCTCTAAACAGCAGACTCACACCGATCCTTCCCTTCAGGCGCCACAGTCCAATTCTAAACAGAGAAATACTGAATTATATTCAGTCACTACCCCTACCATATCCCAACCAACTACAACATCCATACCACAACTTCTACCTAATCCTATGCCTCCTAAAGTAGGCAGGCCATCCAATCCCATTTCCACCCATTCGATGCATACCAGGCTCAAATACTTTGTAGCTAGCTCATTCTACAAGATCATGGAAGGTTCGTAGAACGGAAAAAACTTTGTAGCTAGTCCTCCATACAAATAGTGATGGACTTCTTCTACGAGAAATCGGAGAATGGAGTTCTTCATGTTTCCTTGCCAAAGTTGGAGGTAGCTATGCTGCAAATCCAAGAGCTGAACTCTAGGTTCCTTTGTATGTATGTTAGGGTGAGCATAGTTTGCTATTATGCATGATGATTGCATTACGTTGCATGTTTCAAAGTGATGTAAGTTGCATCGTATATTTTACACATTTCACTTAGGTTTGACCGGTTGCCCCAGGACAATCAAACTTTCTTTGGTCTGATCGGTTGCCTCAGCTCGGTTGACCGATCACTTAGGTCTGACTAGCCACCCCAGGCTGGTTGATCGACCACTTAGGTCTGATCAGCCACCCCGACCTTGTCGATCGGTCACTTAGGATTGACCGGCCACCCAGACCCAGTTGACCAACCACTTTAGCTCAACAGGTCACCCTAGCCCAGTCGACTAACCACTTTTGCTGAACCTGTCACCCCGGTCCAGTCGACCGGTTCTGTCAACCGACCGCTTTGGTCCAACCATTCACTCCTACCTGGTCGACCAATTACAGTTGTCCACCTTAGTCCGACTAAGCCTGTTGGCTATGTTGCCCCGGGTTGACCACTCGATCAACCCAGCAGGTCGAACATCCTAGTTACCAAGCTTGATAGGTGAGTGACCTCGTGTTGGTCTCTATGACTTAACAAGCATTGCTTTTCAGGTTGATTCTGATGAGTAATGCTAATTATCACATCAGAATCAACACGAGTATGATTGTGCTAAGGATCCAATGGATCTAATTCGTATCACATTACATGTTATAAGTCCACATTTAATGGCCCTTATTTTAAAACTAAAAATAATATACATTTCTTTACTTGTTTCATCTGCCATAATTTTAAAAGTACGCATGTAGCAAGCTAGGTCATATGTAAGACCAACACTCTTAAAATCCATCTTGGGTGACACCCCTTTAGACCCCTTGGATCTTTAAAGCGGAGCCAATTTGGAGACCCCGTCAAAGTCATACTTACCCAGAGATTTTACCTTATGCACTTAGATGCTGGTTTAGAATCTTCTTGTTATATGGTGTGTTGTGCTAGGATTTAGGATGCTAAGAAGTCTTCTAGACGCCTTTGACTATTATTCTTTGTTTTTTTTTTTTTGCCAGCCAAGCAACATTTTTGTGTTTTTTTGTGTGTTTATGTTAGTGGTTTTTTTATTCACATGTCCACCATAGACCTCAGAAGGCTTTTATCTGAATGATCGAATATGATATTCGAAGAATAATATGTTACCCCGAAGGATAAGAATATTACCTCAGAATGGATCTAATCATCCAGATGAAGAAATCTTTGAACCTGTGGAACTAAAATTTTTCAATTGTAAGAAAAAGATTTAATTGTGGAAACTTTGTTTCCTATAATGACAAATCCTCGTAGTTAATTATATCTCTAGGAGCATAGAATCTAAAGAAAAATCTTTATTAAAATGATAAACCAAATTGTTCAACATTAAGCTTTATAAGAGAGGATGAATGTGGTTTATAATTTCATGAAAAAAAGGGTTCGAATAGAGAGCTAAACCTCATGGGAAGTGATTTTGAAAAATTAAGATGGAGAATTTGATCAGTTTTGGTCAAGATATTAATTTGAATGCACTTGATTTGACTGATATAAGTAATTAGGAACCATAAACTAGGAATAGAGTTGGAGAAGAAAGATTTCTAGATGGAAAATGTAAGCATGGACTTTATAAGTGTTGGCATATTTTTAGGTTTGTGCGTTGTATTTTGAAAAGGGGTCGCCTACAGAAATTGTCGGCGAATTCTAAATTTTAAATTTAATTTAAATATATATATAATTTGAAAGGTAGCATTTGATTATTTGAAAATAATTTTAAGTTTGAAAATTTTAAGATATGAAATTGAACCGATCTCACATCCCAAATATTTTATATAAACGAGACGCCGCATCACAAACTCGTGTATCTATCCCGAAGAATAAACACACCGCTCGATGATGAGGCTCGATTAAATAAACTGAAGATTTATGACATCCGTTTAGCCTCGCGAACCAATTTTATAAGTTGATGAGTTCTTCCGTTTAATATAAAAGAATTAAACGGGGTTTATATTACTTGATTCTTAAAGTTCCAGATAAAGGCAAGCTCTATAGTTAATTACATCTTAAATGACGAAAATCATTTAAGAAAACTATCGATAATGATTAGTGGTTTTGCTCTCAAGAATTTCAAAGTTTAAGGTTTTCAAAGGATTGAATTTCAGAGATTTCAATAGGGAATGTATCAAATTTGGAACAATTATTTTCAAGAGTCCGAAGGAAGAGAGTAGGAGAAGTTGAGGATCCAAGAAGAATCTTGACAACTTCCCAAACTATCATATTGTTTGGCTTCAATTTGAGAGTTTATTTAATGTTGTAATCCTGTCAATTTTAGTTACTTAGGACTGTCGAGTATTTTTAGGTTGTAAGTTTAATTTTAAAAAGGGGTCGCCTACAGAAGTTGTCGGCGAATTTTAGATTTTAAATTTAATTTAAATATTTATAATTTAGAAAGTAGCATTTGATTTTGAAAATAAGTTTAAAAAAATATTTAAGATATGAAATCAAACCGATCTCACATCTCGAATAGTTTATATAAACGAGCTCCGTATCACAAACCGTGTATCTATCCCGAAGAATAGACACACTGCTTGATGATGAGGCTCGATTAAATAAACTAGAAGATTTCGTGACATTCGTTTGGCTACGCGAACCAATTTTATAAGTCGAAATGATTCCCTAGCTAATATAAAGGAATTAGCGGTGTTTATGTTACTCCGAGTTCTTAAAGCTTCCTATAAGCGGCATGCTCTATAGTTAATTACGTCCTAAATGTTCAAAGACACTTAAGAAACTCTCGATAATGATCAGTGTTTTTGCTCTCAAGAATATCAAAATTTAGGTTTCTAAGATTGGATTTTGGAATTTCAAAGGAATTAACTCAAATTTAGAACAGTTTATTTCGGGAGTCGAAGGAAGAGAAGTAGGGGATGTCGCGGACCGAAGAGAACTTGGTGACTTCCAGTACTATCCTAATATTAGGCTTTGAATTTTGAAAATGAATTTATTTAAGTTTCAATTCTGTCAATTAATTATAGGATTTACACTTACATAATCACCTGGTTATGCAAATAACTTGGAAGGTAAGAGGATTTACGCCGTATCAGATGACGACCTCGGAATCCTAAGCGAGTTAGAGCTTATATTGCACAACGAAGGTTGTCACGAATGCCTAAAAGAACGGTGAGGATTTATGTCGCACTAGGCGGACTACCTCGAATCCTATGGACTTGTTATTTAGACTAAGGATTAGTTTTCTTGATGTCGACACGAGTTTATTGATGACGATGGTCGTGTTGCCCACCGCGCTCCAAGCTTCACGTCATAGAAAGATCGCAGTTTAAATTTAAATCTTAAGTTAAAGTGAACATGCAAATCATTTTATTCCATATTATTATTATTATCGTTTTTTTTTGCAAGCGTGTGTGCTACATGATGACGTGAACGAGTAGTAAAGAGAACGAGAAAACATGTATATGCTACGAGTAAACGATAGCATGCTTACTGCTAAGCGGAGTAAGTACAAAGAAAAGTAAAGGATGCTACGCTAACAGGAATATGCGTTGTAACAGGTAAAACATGCTATACTAACTGAAGCAAATACTGATAAAGTAAAACATGTTACGCTAGCAGGTATATATGCTACAAAAAATAAAGGCGCTGATAACCCGCGGCGTATTCTTACCTGTTTATTATTATCACTTTATTGTTTCCTGCAGAAAAGGCATCAGCACCAAAGCAAAACAAGAGTGAACGTAGTAAGGAAAACTTGACTAAGTGCGCTACCGTATGTGTAGGGAAAGTAAGGTGCAAAACCCGACGGTAAATCCAAGAAGAAAAAGGCGAAAGAAAGAAAAAGAAACCCGAAAGAAAAGCGAAAGAAAGCAAAGAAAATCGAGAAAGAAGAAAAAGAAATCCCGTAGGAAACCTCGTAGAAATCGCGAAAGAAAACAAAATAAAGTCGTAGCGAAAACCACAAAAACACTGAAAGAAAAAACTTACAGAAGTCCCGCTAAACTCACGGCGAACCGTAAGAAAGCCATGGGGCATCTGAAAAAGGACTGTAAGCATGGTGGCGTTAAGGATTCAGAGTTGCGCTGTATGTCCCACTCCAGATCGACTACTAGCACCAACTTTCTACAGACTCGAGTGAACTTCCGTGGACCTTTATAAATTTTCACACATTTCATTTTGGGTTTGCATGCAAGTAAAAAGTTGTAGGTAAGTAGGCTGTGTTGTTGTGGAGGTAATTTTTTTTGTATTTTTTTAAATGTATGTATTTTTATTATTATTTTTTTTTATACATTTTAGTCCACAGGTTGAGTTAATCTTAATCTGGATTGTGATCGCTAACATCTTTAGACGATAGACGAGTAGAAACTTCGAGGACGGGCGAATAGTGTCTCGAGTTCCTCGCTCTACTCTCTCCAGGTCTCCGAGTCGAGCAGACCATTCTATAATTTTCTCGTAACCTTCCATATGCAATTTTATCGGTCTCCCACCACACTTACAACACTGTTGATGGCCCCACATATAACCTAAAGAGGTTATATGTGCACACCTACACGTCCCCCGTAGGTGCGGACATCGAACCAAGAAGCGCGAGAAAATCGAGGACGAGAGAACAAAATAAGGAGAGAGGAGAAAACAATTCACCTAACACAGAATCGTAAAATGAGGTGAATTGGTTCTCAAAATTAATCAACTCAAGTCAATCACCCCAGACTCCCGACAATCCTCACTCGTCCTAAAGGAAAAACCTAAAAGTGCCGCCACGCTCGTGAAGTGACCTAGGCCTCTAGGGTGGCGTCAAACCCATCCCCATGACACTCAAGTAATGGCAAAGAAAATGGAAAAATAAAGCTGCGGGGAAGGAAAATAAAACGGAGTGAAGTAAAAATGAAGTAGAAAAAGAACAAAACCAACCAAGAAAAATCGGCAAAGCATAACAGCATAAAAATGAATTTTCCACACCTACAATTTGCATAAAAAGAGATGTCGCAAGCATATGTATATGTAACAACCACTGTTTTCATCCATCCCAAGCATGTATAAAGCATGTTAGAAGCATGAAAACCAAGCCCTCCATTTTAGTGCAAATAGGAGCAGCTCCTACAACTAAAAGAGCCAAACCGAGCCCCAAATCCAAATGCAAAAAGGTGGCGGCCTCTCCCCATTTCAAATGCCACATCTCAAAACTTTTCACATTTTCAAAAAAAAAAACTATGTCAAGTTTTAGATTTTTCAAATAAGCCACCCGGGACCTCTAAATTTTCACAAAAAAAAAGTCATGCAAAGCTTTACAAGTTTTCACATATAAGCCATCCAAACATTCAAAATTTTGCAAATGAGCCCTCCCAAACTTTCAGATTTTTTTTTTACAAATAGGCCACCCCGAAGTTCCGAATTTTGTAAAGCAAACACCTCAAATATTTCAGGGTTTACAAAATGAGCACCTAAGCATCTCAGATTTACTAAATAAAAGAGATAAACGTTTCAGATTTTACCGAAAGAAAACACCAATGTTTCAGATTTTATAAATTGGTCACCCCAAAATAAATGATTAGAATCATTCAAGATGTTAGTCATGTAAACATATATGAGAAATTGAATGGTATGTATGTGATTGCCTCAATTCAAAATAAATCTGTAAGCTTTCTCTTCTCAAATAATTTTGCAATGCAATCCTCCCTAGCATCCCTCACATTTCCCAGAAAATGAATTTTTTAATTTGCACAACTCATTCAGATGTTCCAACTCCCCAATTCCATAACCATTTTCAATTTCCATAGAGGACCTCACATGTTTTCAAAAGTGCAAGACTCATGTTCATCAAATGATTAATGGGGTAAAGGAAGTTGAATAAGGCTATAAAATCAAGAAGCAAGGAAAGATTCCACTGTCATCTCCTGTTCTCAATTACAAAAACATGTACACACACACACACACACACACACACACACACACACACACACACACACACACACACACACACACACACACACACACACACACGCGCGCGCGCGCGCGCGCGATCAATAGCACCAATTATCAGCATTATTGCAAGAGTTATCACACAAGAATATTCAAAATATAAAATAGCCGATACAGACCACTAAAGCATAGTGATGGTCTACATGCATTCCATTTAACCTTTCTATGTATCACCTAAAGAATCCAGGTGGTATAAATGAAAAGAAATGATGCTTTGTATAAATCTCTTGCCAATCAATTCCATCAAGACTAAAAGGTTAATCGGATCCATCAAAATTTTAAACCAAGCTCCATAGAGAAATAGACCCGACATTTTTAACTCAAGTTGGAACAAATCCCTAGATTAAATTTCATGTAGCAGCTAGCCATCGTCAAACGGTTCCCAGCTAATTAACATACAATATACAAATGTATGAGAAGCATGCCACCAATTTCCTTATTTTCATGAATTCCAGATTTTCCACAAACAAAAACATTGAAGTTTCAGATTTCTACAAACTCTATAACTTCCAAACAATGTATAGCATGTAATGAGAGTTTTTTTTGAACCAAGTCGTTAAGCCATAAAGCTCCAATAATGAAAAGCATACAAGAAGAAAACCAAATCAGCAAGTCATAAGGTGTTCGCCGAGGTATAACTTGTAATTCAAGCAAAAGAGGTAGCCACAGAGAGCCGAATCGAATTTCCCAAACAATATATATATATATTTAGCTTCAACAGAGGAGAAAAATAAACGTAGCTTCTTGCATACAGTTCGAACAGTAGAATAACAGGAAGCAGAGAAATGAAAGTTAGCCCCGAAGCAAGAGTTTTAACAGCCTCAACAGTAGATATTGTCATTTGCACATGTTCCAAAATAAGAAAGAAATAGTAGGGGACGATACAAGACCTCCTAATGATTTCAGATTTTTTTTTTGAAAAATCGGCCACCAATAGTTTCAGATTTTGAAAAATAAAGGTCCCAGATAATTTCAGATTTCACAAAAAGGAACACCCAATAGCTTTAGACTTTCATGAATAAGCCACACAAGTTTCAGATTTTTGAAAATAAAGATTTGCTTAAGGTGCATGAAAGAATCAAATGCTTCACCATTAATCTTTGACGCAAATATGATGAACTACACCTACCTACACCATTTCGGCAAACACCTAGCATGCAACCATAAATCCATCGACTTAGGATAAAGAACTTTATCCTTGACTTTTAATCACCCAAATAGAGGTGTAAGGAAGAGTTTTAGCATGAAAGCAAACACCACATTAAATGGCTAAAGAAGAGAAGAAAGGAAGGGGTTACCACTTGCCGTAGAGCACACAGGAAACGGAAGAGTAGGTCTAGAAGCAATCCGGCAGCACCTCCCCCTTCCCTTTGAAAATTTTGGCCAACCTTTCATCCCTTCCCCCAAGTGGGGTTTATATAGGCTAAAGCCGAGGGAGAGAGGAGGAAGAAGCGACAAATGTCGCAGCGGAGATCGTGGAGGCAAGGCTGAAGCGTGGCAGAAAGCGTGGTCGGGGGAGGAAGCTTTTGGCCAGGCACGCGTACGAGGAGGGGGGACCGAAGCTGAAGCTTCGCGAGGAGGAAGAGGGGCTCGGCGAGGAGAAGGGGCTCGGTCGGGCTCCATTCGCGAATGGGAGAGGGGATCGGGCGTGAGTGCTGCGTGAGGGAGAGTGATGCGTGGGTTTAGAATTAGGGATTTAGGAATTTTGCTTTTCTTTTTTTTTTTTAATTTTAAATTAAAGTTTTATTTAAATTTTGCCAATTCAGATAAAATTCGACCCCGCACGAAACTATATCAAAATTAATGTCCTTCCTAAGTAATTTCGAAGCTGCGAACTCAACGACGCAGTCCGTTTCGTCATCCGAGGTCTTGTGGGCAACCTCATCGACGGTAGCGTTTGAATTTTATTAAAATTTCATCTCGCGCTCGATAATTTCAAAATTTAATTTTAGTTTCGATTAATTGAATTAAATAAAAATTTGATTGATGGGAATTTCAGAGTTTAAAAGTGTCGAGGGTCCGAATTGTGAAATTCACACGTGCGGCGGTGCGAAAAGTGCACAAGGCAACCCTAAGGCTTAAGGGTTCTATAGGGACTCATTTTGAGCTCCGTCGTGTTAGTTTCGACCTTCTAAATGTTAGAGGTTGACAACCATACGAGCATAATTTCAAGACAAGTAAAAAGTCAGTTCGAGTTTCTAAAACAGGGTGGGTCCCATCTCCAATCCTCTAGGATAGTCAAGGAGAAGTTCTATGGCTAGACCTTAAGCACTAAGAGGAAAAAAAAGACATCGCCAAAAATGAGGTCAACAAGGACTTATATTTATATGAAATGATCATATAAACAGCCTCGAAGATGTGAGGGTTTATGTTGTACCAAACGACAACCTCAGAGTCCTAGAACCGGTTAGGGCTTAATTTGCACGACATTATTATGCAAATGCCTAACGAAAAGTTGAGGATTTATGTTGCACTTGGCAAACTACCTCAAAATCCTATGGTTTGGTTATTTAATTTTAAGAAAGGTTTTGTTGATGTAGACCTGAGTTTTGCTGATGACGATGGTCGTGCTGGCCACTATGCTCCAAGCTCATTGTCGTTGCAGAGGTTTAGTTTTAGAAAGTGAAAATCATGAGATGAGAGAAGTGTTCTAGTTTAGAAAAGTCTTAAGGTTCAGGTGTTTTTAACATTTTGTTAGGGGAATCTTAAAGTTGGTTATAACAACACCGGTTAAGATCTCACGGTTCCATCATTCCGGCACCGTTATTTTTATTGGATTCACTTAGTCTAAATGAATTTGCTAAACTCAACTGAATGAGTTTCACACTTTCATTTAGGCACGGTGAAATCCCGTTAGCAACACGTAGGTTACATCATCCGAGGGATTCCAGATCATCCAACGAGACGTTTTAATTTAATTGTAGTTGTAGTTTTGTTGTTTTGTTTGTGATTAAATTTTGAGTTGTTTTATATTTTGAATGTTGTGGCGGTGAATTTTATCTTGTTTTGATTTTTAATTTAGTTTTGGGTTTCAGTTTTGTGGCTATCCTAAAGGTTTCAGTTTTCATGCAAGGTGACAATCTTGTTTAACATGCAAGTTTTGCAAGGAAAGGAAGTAAAATACAACGTATGTAAATAAATTGCAATAAAACAAAAGCGTACCTGACAGGGTCTTCACATCATTCCCAAGCTGCACTTAAAACACATGTTAAGGCATTTATATATTTGCAACAAGCACCTAGGTAAAAGCTAAGGAAAGGTTTTGGTTGTCTACCAAAATCCTAATCTTATTGCTAGTCAATCCCTATGACGTCTAGGTTTTTTGTGTTTTGTTAAGGATGATATTCTTCATCAAAGAAAAATTAAGTTCAGTGGTTCTTCTAAAACATATCATCATATTGAGAGAGTGCTTAGGACGAGTCCTAAACATCTTTTCAATACTTCTGAGATTATTTTGAGTCTAAATGAATTTTATTGTACTTGTGAATTAATCATCCAAAGTTTAGTTGAGTTTTGTCTCTTGCTCAGTGAACTAGGATGTTTGATTATCCTACGAGTAAAGTGGCATTTCACTTAATGCTTTACTTCAGTGTTATAATAATGAAAGCCTTTAGGGGGAAAATCATTTTGTTAAAGAATTTAACCGCTTTGATTAAAGTTGTATTGATGATTTAGGATGATTTAATTTAGTTTCAAAATTCAAGTTGATTTTCTCTTAAGTGTTTTAAATTTTTTGATTTGAAAGAGGTGTTTAGATTATTCAATTTAATTAAACTTTTAATGATTTAAATTTAATTTGACTTAATTGTAACACTTTAGGTCAATTTTAATTGGTTTGATTTTTTATGTTTCTAATTATGAATTGCCTTAAGGTTGATTTTCTTTAATGTTTCGAATTTGTTTTAGATTTGTTTTTTAAGTGATTTCAAATTAATTTTAATGTTTTAAATTTATTTCAATTTGATTATCAAATCACTTAATGTTTTAAGCTTTTAATTTAATTAAGGTTTATTTTCCTTTTAATTATTTAATTATTAATTTCAATTATCATTTTTGAGTTTGATTAAGAGTTGAATATCATTAAAGTGATTCATTTAGGGATTTTAAATTAAAGAATTGATATCTTCCTAAGTCACATTCCCAACTTTAATAATCCAAATTTTAACTTATTCTTCCAAAATTCAAATTGTTTAATTAATTAAAATTTATCGTAAATATTTTAAAGATGATTAATGGGTTTCTACCCCTTAATTCCCTAGGTTTCAATCATTTAATGAAAATTTTAAAATCAGATATTTTACCCTCCCCTTGATTAAACCTAAATATTAATTAGGGTTAAAATTCTTTAATTACCTTTATGTCCTTTTAAGCATGCTCATTTCATAACTCATCAAATTAAGTTTAAATGAACTTAAAATTTTTATGTCACTTCACTCACATGTCAATTAAGACATTAGAGGAGAAAATGTGATTTTTCTGAATTTTATTTAATTTATATATTTATTTTTATGAAAAATATGGATTTTTAATAAAATTTCAACAACATGACCAAGGTAAGGTTTCTGTCCTTAGGAAAATTATGGGATGTTCCTATTGACCAGAGGACAATTTGGACCAATTTTGGTGATTTTTTGAATTATATTTTATTTATTATAATTATTTTGAGTTTTGGAGTGTTAATTAATTATAAAATAAAATTAAAGTTTAAAAATGGATTGTATATTTTTTTTATGTCCCTCTGACCTCAAGGAGTTCAGAGAAATAAATTTTATATTTTTCAAATTTTTCTTTGATTTACTAGAATTAATTTAGTGAAAATGTAGGGAAATTCATTTTTTAATATTAAAAATTGTTTTAAGCCTTTAAAAATTCCATATCACAACCTATAGACTTGAGAAAAATATTTGGTTTGTTCATAAATGATTAGGAGGCAAAATGTGACATTTTTATGATTTTTAATATTTTTGTAATTTTTATTATTTTTTAATTATTAAAATATTAAAATATGGTGAAAATGAAGATTGTTAGGAAATTCCAATTTTAATTTTTTTAGACTCATCTGATATCTGAGAGCCCACAAAACAAGTTGGGTGAATTTTTGAAATGTATTTTGGGAGTTGTGAATTTTTATAGTTTAATTTTGGTTATGTGATTTAATTAATCCATTTAGTGGGTTAAATCATTTCCAATTGATTTGAAATTTTTATATGGGACTCCTCTGACCCTAAAGGTTAGTGGAGAGTTGTTTTCAAGTGGTTTTGATGTGTGGTTATTCCTAATTAATTAAAATTCAATTTTGAATGTTTTGGCCAATTAGGGCTATTCTTGAGGAATCAAACCAAACCAAAATTTTCCTAAAGTCCTCTAGTCATATGATATCTCTCTAAATTTTTCTAGAATTTTGTAAGAAACATGCTAATTATTGGAATTAAAATTTAAAAACAGACGCTTAAACTTGAAAAATCAATAACTTGCCATAGAGATGGCCTCTGGCCTTGGAAAATTCAGGGAATGTTCCCAAGAACAGAGGCTACAAAAGTCCTATGGTCTCATGCTATGTTGAATTTTATAAATGCGTGGAGAATTAAAATATTGAAATCAGTAAATAATTAATTAAAAATAAAATACTCATCAAATTAACTTAATTCTTTTTCCACATTATTCTCCTCTATTCACTGAGCAAGAGGGTATTTTTATTTTATTTTTGTGATTTTTTATGCAAAGATATGCATTTTTAAAGTTTCAGGTATTTAAATAAATAGAAAAAATCCTATTTATCTCCTTAACCCAGTCAGCGCCGCGTCAACCTTGGCAGCTCCGAAAGGCCATGCGGCGTGCTTCTATTTGACGCCTCCACCTGAGTCAGCAATCACACGTCCAGCGGTCTCGTTCCATCTGTTCGTCCTACGCAATCTGGAGCATCCAACCGATATACGCGCGATCCAACAACTACTGGTCATCGTCTCCGACTGGTGTATCTCGAGAGTCGTCCACACTAAAACCTTAAGATCTCGAGCTATAGTTAACCAAATGACAAGCGGTATTCTCCTACATGTTCGTCTAGCCTAGAGCTACACATCCATACGGCAAACATGCATCAAAATCGACTCAAATTAAATGATGGATCGGTGGAAGCTCGGGCTAAAGAGAACTCCACATACCTTGGTTCAGGAGGTGAAGCCTCGACTGAATGTGCTCGGCACGTTCGTTGGAGCTGGAGGAGCCTAGGGATGAAGTCTCTGGCCCTGGTGAATTGTCAAGACCGGACTTCTACCAAGCCCGATTTCAAAGCTTGGACGATAGGAGAGAGGGCTAGCTTGGAGAGGGGGCTTTTGCTGGGGAACTTCTTCTTTTGGTCTGGTTAAGCTGTAGAGTCAATCAATTTGAGGATTGGTTCACTATGGTAAAGTGTCCTATTTTTTGAGTGGATTTTGAGCTGAGAAATTGAGCTCGGCTAGAGGGAATTAGGGCTGGATTTCAGTTGGGCTCAAGTGCTCTGTGTTTGGAGAAGGGTCTGGAGTGATTTTGGCAGAGTTTTGGTAAGGTTTGGTTCAGCACCTCTTTTGGCCGAGAGGTGCTGGTGTTTAAATAGAGGTGGCTGGAGGGCTTCCAGAGGCGATGGAGGCTGGGATCGAGCTGCTCGGGGAGGAGAAGAACGGCCATGGTGTCCATTTGGGTTGGGACAACTCGGCCGGTGGGTTTGAATTTTTGAAGCCGAATAAGGCTCTCGGCTCGGTGTTTTCCTGCGGTTGTGGTGGCTGGCCGGCCGAGCATGGGTCACCATCTGACTCAGTGGGGTCAGAGCTCGAATTTGGTGCAATCAATTGGGGTTTAACATGTGTAAAGGGTTTGATTTAAATGGCATGGGGGGAAGCTCATTTTGGGCTTGGTTTGGTTAACTCATGCAAATGGGTTGGGTGCACCCTCCCATGACCTGGTTTTGGGCTTAGGGAATCATTTGGGTCAATCTGAATTGGAGTGGTGAAGTCTCCATCCAAGGTGAGGTGGCTAAGCTTAGTTTAGAGTGTAGCATGGATGAGGTTAAAAATGCTTAATGAAGGTTTAAGAAAGAGCCCCCTCTTCTTGCCATTAATGGCTTGGTAAGGTGTCAAAGCTCTCATGGCTTCATATGGCTAGTGAATGGCTTCATTTGGCTAGGGAAAATGTTTGGTCAATTTCATAAAAATGTTATTTGGAATTTTTGAAAACTTTGGATTTTTTGGATTGGTTTTGTCATGATGCTATTTTGGTTTAATCAAAATGATGGGGTTTGGACTTAGGGGATGATTTAGATCAAAGGGATGATGAGGGGAAATTTCATGTGGGCTTTGGAATGGATTTTGGGCTTTTTGAAATCATTTTGTATGGGCTTTTAAAATGGTTTAAGAAAGTGGGCTTTTAGGTTTTGAAATAAATTGATGGATGAAAATTGGTGAGGGGTTGTGTCAAATAAATGTTGGGGTTGGTTTAGGAATGTGTCATGAGAATTTTAGAAGATATTTGATGCCATTTGGATTTGAAATGGGTTCAATTTGGGATTTTTTAGTAATGGGGTCAAAATGAGCGAAATTGGGCTAACTTGGGCTAAGTTTGGGTTAATATTGGGTTTGATGTAAAATTAATATTGAAAAATGTTTATGGGGGTGTGACAAAGAGTTTTCAACTTTGGTTGGGCTTTGATTTTGGGATTTGGGCTCATTTGGGTTCATGATGAATTTAGGTCAAATTGGGGATTTTTGTTTGGGTTAGGTTTGGGTGGAGTTTGGTTTCAAATTTGGGGCAAATCATGTTAGTATTTTGTTTGTGGGGATGTTAGGAAGGTTTAGGAAAATATTTGGGGTTAATTGGAGTTGAGTTGGGTTGGTTTGGGCTAAGTTTAAGTCATGGGCCAAAATTGGGTTTTAAGCTTCAAATTGAAATTGGATCCACATGTTGATGAAGTTGGGTTTGGGTTTGGTCTAAATTGATATTGGAGATATTAAAATGAAGTTTAGGACTGAATTAGATCAAAATTAAGTTCAATTGGGTTGGTTTGGTGGGACATTGGGTCCACTTAGGTTAAAAATAGGTCAAATTGCGGGTTTTGGTAAAAGCGGGCTAAATTGACAAAATTGGCTTATAGTGTAGTTGAACAAAATGCAATTGGGAATATTTTGGATTTTTTGAAATTTTTTAGGAATTTTATGAATTTTTATAATTTTTGGGTTAAAAGGGTATTTTGGGTATTTGGAGAGTATTGGGGGTATTTTTAGAAATTTTGGTATATTTGGTCATGGATGATCAATTTGAGTGGGGGGAAGTGTTTAGGATTGATTTTTAGGAATTTTGGGTAATTTAGGCAATTTTGCAAATTTTGGGCAATTTCAAGGGCATTTGGTGGGTTTGGTGGGTTTGGTGCCCCAGGGGTCAAAAATTGAAATTTTGGGAAAATGAAGATTGATTAGGTGTGAGTAAAATGAGACCATTTTGATTGAGCCATGAAGCCATGTTAAGCTCACAAGAGCCATGAAAGGACTCATTTTAGACATTCATTATGTTGTTCCTAACCCTCTTAGCCGGGGGCTTAGGGGTTAAGGTCCATCCATATGAATTACCTACATGAGTCGGGAAGCCAAATTGGGTAAGAATGATTTTAGGGTTGGAATGTGTGTGAGAGTGTAGTGTGTGTGCAAGTCAACCCTCACCAGACCGGACCATCCAGCGTAGTCCTAAGGCCAAAAAGTCTTGTAGGAAACTCGTTCTTTAAACCTCCATATATTGATTTTAACCCTCCATGTGGTTTAGGAGTTTGCAATCAAACATGTGGGGTTTAAAGGGAGTTTAAGAGGTGTTTGAATTTCTAAGTGATTGGTCCCATTTCTAGTCCTCTAAGATAGTCAAGGAGAAGCTCTATGACTAAATACTAAGTACTAAGGAGAGAGAAGAGAAAAGACCTCATCAAAAACGAGGTCAACAAATGGACCCCCAATAGGTGTGGTGTGCTAACCAAGCACACTGAGCGTATTAGCATTGACCGAAGAGATCAACAAAACCAACACAGATGTCTAAGTGACATACTTAGAACAGAGCATAGATAATTTTCCGCTGGGGAGTAACAGGTAAATCTCCATGACTGAAGATTCCAGAACTCTCGCTGGGAAGGAGAAAAGGAGGTGAATTCCAAATTAAAATATCTGGAGAAATTTGATTTAGATTTTGTTTCATCCTCTATTTCAAGTTTTAATGTTGAGTTTGGATTTCGATTTGTTTCGGGTTGCAATTTCGATTGAAGTTTAATTTAAAATTGATTCAAGAAAATTTTGAATTTGAAATGAGAATTGGAACCTAGCTTCTAACCTCGAGATTTACAAAGAGAACTGGAATTTAGGTACCAGTCTCGAAGTGAGAGTCGGAGTTTAAGTATTAATTGAAAAGGATGAGAATCAGAATTTAGGTACTGATCTTGAAATGAGAACTGAAATTTGGTACCAGTCTCGAAAAAGAGAATTGAAATTTAGTATCAATCTCGGAAGAGAGAATCAGAATTTGGTACCAACCTCGAAAGGAGAGAACTGGAATTTGGTACTAGTCTCGAAAGAGATAATTGAAATTTGGTATCAATCTCGGAAAGATAGTCGGAATTCGGTACCGACCTTGAAAGGAAAGAACTGGAATTTGGTACCAGTCTCGAAGGAGAGAATTGAAATTTAGTATCAATCTCAAAAGAGAATCAGAATTTGGTACCGACCTCGAAAGGAGAGAACTAGAATTTGGTACCAGTCTCGGAAGAGAGAATTGAAATTTAGTATCAATCTCGAAAGAGAGTCGAAATTTGGTACCGACCTCGAAAGGAGAGAACTGGAATTTGGTACCAGTCTCGAAAGGATGGGAATTGGAATTTAGGTACCAATCCCAAAAGTTTGTATTTGATTTGGTTTGGAAGATTTTATGGAAATCTCAATTTAGTGGAAGATTGGAATGAGACATGAAAGTGTTTCACATCCCATGAGAGTTTATTAAAGTTTGATTGTTTAGCGAAGGATATGAATCCATGCCATCAGAACCAAATCAAAAATTTTTGTGGTTCTGTGTCAGTAGACTCAGTCGACCTTCTCAAAAGAGGAAAGAGATTGCGGAGAGTCGAAAGGATTTCAAGACGACGAAGAAGTTTAGAAGCTTGGAATTAAGGTTTGAGTCTTCCGTGGGGAAGAATCAACTCAAAAGAGGATTCATAGGAGCTTCAAATGGATTTCAGTCGAAAGATTCAACTCAACGGATTCGGATCGGAATTCAATTCGAGATTTAGATTCGTTTCGTTTGTTTTGGTGATTCAATTTCATTTTTGTTTATTTAGAGTTCGTGTTAATTTGGAGTTTATTTTGACATCAGATTTTTTTTTAAAAGAGTTCTTATTTATTTCCTATTTTTCCTTCGTTCTTTGTTCGAAGTTCATTTAACTTAATGGTGTTTCCCAGTCAATTTGCACAAAAAGAGGTGAAGGCAAAACATGACATAATCATTTTCATTCCACTCTTGTCGAAAATACATCATATAGCTCGATCCAAAACATGATGATATTTTCTTTGAAAATTCAACATCTCATACAATCCATATAAATCCAAAACGGATTGTGTAAGATTCTTGCAAGTTTCTTCCAAAAACATCTGTCAAGATCCATGTTTGATTAGTGCGTTACATGGACAATAATATCACCTTCCAAGCCATCCTTGGCAGGAAATGCCGTGCGGATGTGCATTGGAGGTGTGCTATCTCCCATGTAGCTCACAGCTTGTAGGGCAGAAGGCTCTCTAACTCTGGATCTGGCTGAAAGTGGAAAGGCATTTTTCTGTCATCCATCCTCCTGAAAGTGACAGAGATACGCTCAACAGGCACTCCTGGAATGCAATGTTTTGCTAGTATGCTCCATTTCCTTTTAATACCAAGACGGAACCTACCGGTAGTGGTATCTCCACCGGCCCTCGGAATTCTCCTGGGCCTGCAATCCGGAGGTCAGATCCGAACATGATGTTGCACTGGTTGACAAAAGACACTGTGCAGAAAGGTCTGACGAAGTCATGATGGTCTATGTGTGGAGGTATGCAGTCGCCCTCCTTGTAAAAATTAATGATGCAGCTGTTGGGTATGCAGTCCGCAGGCAATACCCTCCATGTCACCATCCTCTTTACCATTCTCTTAATAATTCTTGGCATTGGATCAACATCACTGCGACGGAGTATCCCTGGTGAATTTCCTTTTTTGTCTACTGCGAAGTTGTAGCAACACCCGCATTGGATCGTAACTCTTCCTTTTCCTGGCATCCATCTTCGGGGTTCTGAATAGGTCTTTTCCCTTAGGCGGCCAGCTCGACCCATTTTCTGAAGCTCGATGACACAGTCCACAATTTGCTGCTGTTCATAATCTGAGAACACATCTGTATGCAGCTCAAGGCCCTCCAAGATGTTGATCTCTTGCCTCGGATTCTCTCAAAATATTCAAAGGTCTTCTTCTCAACTTGTTGTAATTTCTCCAGCTCATACTCCGGGATTATCTGAAGTCCTCGGTGTCTGGTAACATATTGTGGGATGTACGGATCAACCCCAGCACACTCTCCTGCATGTCTCGGCTCCTCGGGGATAGTCTCTGTCTGGACATCCTCCTGGTTTGCTTTCGCAACAAGACTCTTCAAAACTGGTAAATCTGCATGGCGTCGTGGCGCCGATTCTGTTTTCGTTCTTCTTGGGATTTCTTTTATCTTTTCTGTGTTCTTGGATTTTCTTTCATCCTTTTTGTTGTTCTTGGAATTGAATTTCTCTTTTCTGGTTCCTGACGAACTGATTTCTTCGAAGTACTTGTATTGACGGTAGCAACTGTCTCTTCATGTTGGTCCGCTGCTAGCTTGGTTAGCATCTTGCGAATACAACGGTTCTTATTTCTTCGCTGAGTAGGAGTGAGAGTAGCTCTCCTTACTTCTTGAATTTCTGTGGGCATGGCGCTGACAAGCCTGCCCTCTGTTGTAGCAACCAAAGACTTAACTTTCTTGTCCTCTCCCGTTACATGAGCGGCGTTTACTTTTCATTTCTTGCTGGTGGACTGTTGACTTGGGGCACCCAATTTCATTACTGTCTAGCTGTGGAATTCTTCCCGGTCAATAGGGGTTCAATCAGTTTCTTCATACTGTAGCCCTCAGAATCAATCTCAATCACGGCTCCATCCTTCATCCTCTTTTCATCGAGTGCCAGACTCACTTTATTCTTAAAGTTCAGAACCAACCGCCCGTTCGACATTTCCCTGCGAAAAATAAGGAAAGGATCAGGGGTTGTACTAAGAACAAGAACAATAAGAAAACATTTATTAATGAAAAATTTTATTTACTTCTTTTAAATTTTAAAGGAAGTAGGGAGAGATGAGGAAAGATCTGGAATGAATTGATTTAAAAGGAAGGAATCAAAATTTCATTATTATGATTTCACATGTTTTCTTTTAACACATTTTTTGTTAATGATTTTTATCATCCATTTTTATGTTTTTGGGTTCGGACCCAGTTACAAGTGATTACTGTGCCCGTGTTTCTACGAATGAGACTCCACTTTTAAAGTCCATCCTTCGAAACATCAGGTTGCGTAATACTTCTTTAAATATCATCCATTAATTGGAAGCATATGTCGTTCTCCATGACAATTCACAAGCTGGTAGGAATCTCCTGAGTAGACTGTCTCGACCACGAATGGCCCTTCCTAAGTCGGTTCAAATTTACCTCCTATCTTGCGGTGTGCAAGAATAGGTCTCTTAAGGACTAGAACTAAGTCACCGACTTTGAATGTCCTTGAGCGGACCAGTTTATCGTGGGCCTAGATCATCTTGGCTTGATATAGTTCCAAATTCTGCTGCACTGCAATTCATTTTCTTTCCAAGCTTTCCGATTCTTCTAGTCATAATTTAGCATTTTCCTCTGTAGTAATCTTGTTCGCAACTGCAATTCTGAGAGACGGAAGCTGCACCTCCAAGGGTAAGACGGCCTCGAACCCGTACACTAAAGCATAAGGTGTAGACCGAGTAGGAGTTCTAAAAGTCATCATGTATGCCCATTAGGCTTCTAGCAACTTCTTGTGCCAATTTCTTTTGTTGTCGTCCAAAGTTTTCTTTAGGATTTGGACGAGAGTTTTATTAAAAGCCTCGGCCAAACCATTCGCTCTTGGGTAGTAGATTGTCGAATAGCGCCAGTCGATCCCGTGTCTTCTGACAAAATTGTTGATCTTCGTGCTTCTGAATGCGGACCCATTATCTGAGATAATTCTGCGCGGTACCTCGAAATGGTAGACGACTTAATTCTTGAAGAACTGTAGCACGTGATGTGCTTTCACTTCTCTGAGCGGTACTACTTCTGCCCACTTGGAAAAGTGCTCTGTAGATGCAAGAATGAAGCGATGTCCTCTTGAAGAAGGCGGTTCTATCGGACCCACGATATCTGTGCCCCAACACTCAAATGGCCATGATGCGATTGTCGGATGTAACACATTTGGAGGTTGATGTAGAACCACTCCATGCACTTGGCACTGGTGACAACTCTTTGCAACTTTCATGCAGTCAGTCATCATCGAGGGCCAGTAGTACCCTAATCTTTTAATCTTCATTTTCATTTTCGGACCTGACTAATGAGTGCCACAGAATCCTGAGTGCACTTCTTTAACAACTTCACGAGCTTCGGACCCGCTTAGGCACCTTAGCCACATCTGATCAAAAGACATTCTATATAACGTATTGTTTATTAATGCATAAGACAGAGTTCTTTTCTTGATTTGATGGGCTAATGACTTATCATCTGGTAGGTTTCCTGTTTGCAGGTAGTCTAAGAGTGGTTGACGCCAGTCTTTTGCATTTTCTGTTACTGCTGCAACTGATTCTTCTTCTTTTTCGACTTGTGTATTGCATCCATGTCGAGCCGCGAGAGAACCTGACGTCCCTGAACTGACACTTCAACTGATTCATCCTGCAAGCAGGCAAATTCCTTTGCAAGGCAGGCTAACGCATCTGCGAGAGCATTTTCTCTTCTGGGGATCTTGTAGATCGTTACATTCAAAATCTGCTCTAACAATTTCATTGCATACTAAAAGTACTGCTCTAGTCTTGGCTTTAGAATTTTGTACTGTCCGGCGACCTGTTGAATGATCAACTGTGAATCCTCGTAGATGTTGATGTATGTTATCCCCATCTGAATAGTTAACTCTAACCCAGTTATGAGAGCTTCGTATTCAGCCTCGTTGTTCGTACATGGCTCTGTTAAATGGTAGGAGTATCCACTCCGGTGTTATAAATATTAGTCTGATTCCTGCCTTACCGGGCACTATCGTTTGTGATTCTTTATCTTTTTTTGCTGAAGATGCTCCATCGAAGTATGGCTCCCAACGCTGATCGTCGAGGTCTTCTAGGCTCATTATCTGCTCGTCAGGCAAGTCGTCGTTGAGAGGCGATTCTGCCTGTAGAGGGTGTGCTGCGAGGAAGTCTGTCAGGACTTGTCCCTTTACGGCACGAAGAGGAACGAAAGTTATATCAAATTGCAATAGTATCATCGACCACCTGGCAAGTCTGCCTGAAAGCATCGGTCAGGTCATCAAATATTGCAACGGATTAAACTTCAAAATAAGGTTGACCTTATGAGAAAGCATGTAATGCCTGGGCTTTTGAGCAGCGAAGATCAGGGCCAAACAATGCTTCTCAATCGAGGGATACTTTACTTCCGTCGGAATTAAACGATGACTTAAGTAGTAGAGAGCGTTTTCTTTTCCCTTGTCATTGACCTGGGCTAGCAGGGCTTTGAGAGAGTAGTCTAAAGCCGCGGTATAAAGTATTAACGGTCGACCTGAGACTGGGGCTGCTAAAACAGGAGGTGTCATTAAATACAGCTTAATGTCCTCGAAGCCCCGCTGACATTTCTCTTCCCAAACAAATTTGGTGTCCTTTTTTATTAATGCAGAGAAGGGCTGACACCTACCTGACAAATTCGAGATAAAGCATCGAAGATATGTCAATTTTCCTTGAAAGGATCGTAGTTGTTTCAAGGTTTTGGGAGGTGGCATTTCTAAGATAGCTTTAATCTTCTCCAGATTGATTTTAATTCTACGATGTCGGACAACAAATCCTAAGAATTTCCCAGAGGTGACGCCGAAGGCGCATTTCAAGGGATTCATCTTAAGGTTATATTGTCTTAATCGCTCGAAAACAATTCTCAAATCATACGAGTGGTCTTCTTTCGGCTTGCTTTTGATGACCACATCATCCACGTAGCACTCGACTTGGTTGTGAATGAGATCATCAAAAATCCTCGTCATTGCTCTTTGGTATGTTGCTCTTGCGTTCTTCAATCCGAAAAGCATCACTGTGTAGCAGTATACTCCGATTGGCGTTCTGAAGGTTGTGAGCTTTTCATCTTCCAGTGCCATCTTTATCTGGTTGTATCCTGATGATCCATCCATGAAAGAGAAGATTTCATGTGTCGAAGCAATATCGATCAGTTCTGGAATTGGTAGAGGAAATTCATCCTTTGGATATGCCTTGTTCAAATCTCTGAAATCTACGCAGATTCTGATCTGTCCATTCTTCTTTCTGACTGGTATCACGTTGGCTAACTAAGTCAGATATTGTTCTTCACGGACGAATTTAGCGTCTATTAGCTTCTTAACTTCAGCTATTACTTGTTGTTCAACTATAGACGCATTCTTCTGGGAGCTTGTCTGACTGGAACGGCAGTGGAATCTACTCCTAGTTTGTGAACTCCGACTTCTGGAGCTAATCCCGGCATTTCATCGTAACTCCAAGCAAAATGGTCTTTAAATTCCATCAGTAGTTTGATCATGTTTTCGGGGTCTTCTTTATTGAGTAAGGAGCTAACAAAGGTCGGCTAGGCTCTTCTCTAGTACCTAAGTTAACTTCCATTAACTCGTCTATTGTAGATTTAATTTCTTCCTCGAATTCTGGTGGAGCATCTCCAATTGGTAGATCTTCAAGATTATCTGAAGTTTCCAAGCAGTCTTCATTAAGCTCGCAAGTGACAACCAAGCAAAATTTTGTATCATCAACTGATCCCACTGTGCCGAATCCGAGACCATGTTTTGAATTGAGAGCCGACTAGCGTTATTCCATAATTTTTCAAAGTGTTGTGATTGACTTTTTGTCCATCGTCGAGGCAAGACACCACGTTGAATTAATTTTTGAACACAGGGAGAATACCACTCAAAAGGTAGTTCCATTAATTCTGAAGAAGTAACATCTTCAAATTGTACATCATTTTCAGTTTTGGAAGAAGAAGCACCACGGTAGAATTTGATCGGTTTAGTATCGCCACCATGTACCTCCTTGACCACGATACCCTCGACCTTACTAGGATAGATCAGGGTCAGGGTCATAGTATGCACATAATGGTTGATCTTTTCATACAATGATTTGTATTCTTCATTTTTTTCATCTTCGAGAGAGATCTTGAATTTGGGTTTCTTCCGACTTATTGTCACTGCTTCTTTCTTGATTTCTTCTTCTTCGAAACTGTTCTCCCAATCAACGTTGATGATCGGTTTCTTCTGTCCAATTGTTCCACCGTTTCTTCCACGACCTCGTCCCCGGCCTCGACCTCGGGTGCGAGTTCTGGAGAAACCTTCACCATCTCGCCGTAAGGGAGTGGTGAGTAACTGTTGGACTAGAATTTTAGGCTCTTCATCGTCTCGAACTTCTTTTGCTTCATTTGGTACGGTGTTTCTAGAGAAGATTGTTTTCTTCGGAGGTGCGTAGTAAGCTGCATCTTCGTGAATTCTGATTTCATGTACGGAGAACGGTTGCAGGTCTCCTTTGATACACTATTCTCCTCCTTCATAATACTTTATGCACTGGTGCAGAGACGATGGTACCATCCGATTTTCATGGATACACGGCCGATCCAGTAGAGCGTTGAACGATGTCTCAGAATCAATTATATGGAATTTTGCGGTTTTCTTTGCTAAATCACCGGTCTTCATCAGTAGTGTTATCAATCCAAGAGCTCTTTCTCCTTTTTGATTGAAGCCTCTCAGTAACATTTTATCTGCTTTAAGCTCGCGAGCATCAATTTCCAAATATGCTAGCATCTGAAGATTCATTATGTTGATTGATGCTCCTGGATCAACCAACACTTGGGAGAGCGTGAACTTTTTGATAGTAATTGAAATATACAACGGTCGGTTGTGATCAGCTGTTCCCAGTAGTAGATCATTGTCCGTGAAGGTAACACCTCGTTGTTCTTTTAACGAGCAAACCTTGTCGAAGGAATTACCGACCATTTGAGCTAAGCAAATTTCTGGATCAAGTAAAGCCTTGATCAGAGTTTCTCTCATCTCCTTAGATAGGATCAGAGCGTCGTAGATGCTTAGTTTGGCTGGTAGCTTCCTAAGATGGGCTAGCATGTTATAATCCACCTTATTACCATGTTCCTCGATTTCTTCCCGAACGGGCAATTCTTCTGCTGGGGTTGGCTCCTCCTGAGGAACCACTTGCTTTCCTTTATCCTTTGGAACCATTCTCGAGGGTAGAACTTTTCCACTCCTTAGATTGACTTCAGTTACTTGTTCTGAATCTGGTGGTGAATCTACCAGTGTTTCCTCTTGAATCGGAACGACTGGCTCTTCTAGAGTCTCTTCAGAATCTGATAACTCTAATTCTATCGTGATTAGAGCTTCTCGGAATTCACAAATAGACTCATTGCTTGTTGAGCTTTCGTATCCATCCTTGTGAATGTCTTCTCCTTCGTTGTGGTCATCGAGGTTCAGTATGATTTGAGAATCGTTATTTATATCAGAACTGAGATCAGGATTAGGTTAGTTGTCGTTAGTTACGTAATCATTAGAAACAATCAAAATGTAGCCAACACCAAAACTCTTATCATTATAAGATCCCGCCGAGGCGAGCAAATAATCATACAGAGTCAGAGGTTCGAGGGATTTCTCCCCCGAATCGGAAACAACCATCCTAAAATAAGCAGCCCCTAGTCTACCCTTCGGAGCCTCGGTTTTCTTCTCTCCTACGATCTTCTCCTCCTTCTGAGGTGGTTCTTCAATTGCAATCGATAGCACCAGCTCGGTAGGTTTCAAACTCTGAGGCAGTTCTTCAATTGTCGAGGTGGTCCTTCTGAGGCGGTTCTTCACGAAGCGTTTTGGATGTGACCCAAAATTTTCTTCGAAGACTTTGTCCAGACGGTACTCCATCCATCATTGGTCGTGTAAGGGTCTAACAGAACAATAGGATCCGTTGAAATAACATTAACGGAACCTCCCTTTTGGGGTTCCTTCATGTATTCCTTCGGGATCTTTATGTTCCCTTTCCAGAGATTGTCGTCAAGCCAACTCTTGAAGTGATGCAATCCTCTATCTTGTGCCCGAGCATCCGGTGATAAGGGCAATAGTTTGGATGATCTTACTTGTTGACTTCTTCTGGCCTCTTAGGCTCTGGTAGCTAAAAATCGGGTTTCTTCATTAAACTGCGGAACATCTTTGCTACCGCTTCAGTCTTTAATGGATATTCCTTATTTAGAAGTTCTTTCACGCGATGGATGAGGTGGTTGCTCATAATGTCGAGGAACCGGTGATAGCTCGACCGAGGCTGTTGGTAGTTACGCTGAGGTGCACGATAAACCCGTTGTGGTGGTTGATAACTAGGGCCGTGGTCGCTCCAGTCGTATCTCGCACCGGCCGCTTGCCTTTATCTACCGCAGCCGACGATTCCGCATTTCTTTTCAAATGCTTTTACAGGCTTATGCTTATCGGTCTTGTCCATGAAACTTAGTTGTTTTTCTTCCTCCTGCAAGCTCCCGACCTTGCTAAGCAACTTATCGAAAGTCTTAATTGTGAATCCTTTAAGGAGAAGTGCTATCGGGCCGTAGATACTTTTCAGCAAAATACCGATCGCATGTTGTTCCTGAAGTTGTGGTTCACACTTCATGCTTAAGTTTCTCCATCGAAGTATGTAATCCACTAGAGTTTCATTCGGTTTCTGTTGCTCCACCACTAAATCATCGATAGTGATGTGGTGCCAAGCTCCGGCAAAACGCTTAACAAAGAGGTTTTCTAACTCTAAAAAGGTCTTAACTGAGTCATTTGGCAATTCTGCATACCAGTCGAAGGCAATCCTTGACAAACTGCTGATGAACTGTCAAAAGATTAAAGCATCGCTCCCACTTGCATTGCAACATTAGCACGAAAATGTGTGGCATGCTGCCAGGGGTTTCCCGTTCCATCAAAAGTTTTGAACAGAGGTGGTACGAAGCCTTTTGTGTATTGGACCGCATCAAATTCTTCGGGGTATGGTCTACCCGTCTGGATAGATGCTCCACTCTTAGACTGAGCTAAGGCTTCTCGCACCTGCTGTTCTACCATGTTTTTGATATCCTTTTCGGGAATCATGCTTTGCACGAAATCTTTCTTCCGTTGTTCAACTCCGTTAACAGATGTGATCTCCTTTCCTCTGTCCGCGATGTGAATAATTTCTGGGGGTGTTTCCTTTTGAGGTTGCAGCTGACTCTGGAGAGTGGCTAAGGCGGCATCCATCTTTTCTATCTTTTTTGCCATCAGGGAAATTGTATCATCCTTTTCTTGAAGTTGTGCTCTCATCACTTCTGGTTCCTCCCTTTCTGAAGCTGACGGAGCACCTTGTGAAGCTGCTGATGCTCGGGTCTCGACCATATTAATCTCGACGTACTCTTCATCCATAAATTCTGATGAATCTACTTCAATTTCCAATTTTTCTCCTTCTTCTCACAACTGTCACAGAGGAACAGTATTTGAAGAACGTTCAGTTACCACAGCACATATCCATCCTGGAGTTGAGGATATTTTTGGATTATTTTTTTCACTGAATTTTTTTCTAATATTGCCATTAACCATAGTGTGAAGACCAACTTTTCCAGATAGCTAGAGACCACGTGTCTGGTCACGGCCGAAGACGTTTTTAGCACTATTTGGAAGTCGTGTATTTGTACATAGTAGGCTTGCCGTAAAGAAGTCGCCGGTGAAGTCACTAGCTTAAATCGCCTAGATTGAAGGCAATGGCAAACGAAATGGCGAATTGCCGACATGACAACCGACCAATATCCACTAACAACAAGCAACGAAAGTACGTACCAAAACCGTGAACAACTTTGCAAGAGGCGACAAAATACACCGCTGGCAAGTGGCAAATTAGCTGGGCAAACGAAGTTTTGTGACATCCGCTCGTCACGGCCAGTCTTCACAAAATCAAACACGATAAAGCGGATATTGGGAAATTTCACGTGGACAGTAAAAGATAAAACAAGGCTTGTATACGCAAAGCTCTTCTTCTTCTTTTGCCAAGTTTTTCACATAAAATCTCATATGCCAAAGCTGAAATAACACCAAGATTCGAGACGAAACCGCCACCAAGAAACTCTATTGAACAAATCAAATAGGCTCCAAGCCCACAGACAAATCGACAAAAAAGCTCATGCTCAACATCAACATCAACAAAGAACAGTAAATTCATCAACATACAGAATCCAGCGAACAAAGGAGAACATTCTGTGCTTACCAACCTACGTACTCTCATCATCAATAATGTTCGCTCAGCAAAATTTGCAGGGGAAAGTCCTGCAATGTCATTTGACAGATTTAATTAAATCTTGAAGAATCTCCTGAATTAACAGCAAGTAATATTGACATTAGCCTTCCAATGGCATTTACAAAACAAAACAAAAACAAATTGACAAATTATGTCTGATGAACTTAAACTGCACGAGAAGAATCAAACAAACAAACAGAACAGATCATAAAGGTTGTCGCGCCTTCCATCAACACGAGACGTTAAGGGGGGGGGGGGGGGGGGGGGGGGGGGTGGGGGGGGGGGTGGGTGGTGGGTGTGGTGTGTGTGGGATAGCGTGCGGGGGCACACTCACAATTTTTTTTTCCTGTTTGTTGCCTGAAGGACATGAGAAAGGCAGAAGACACACCACACCCACCCCAACCCCTCCCCTCTGGCGTTCAGCTCAGCACGGAGGACAAAATAAAAGAACCACAAAGGTCCCTAGTGTTTGGTTGAGTTTGTGTCCAGAAAAAAAATGTTTCATCACCTTGTGTGTGTGTGTGTGTGTGTGTGTGTGTGCCCCCCCCCCCCCCCCCCCCCCCCCCCCCCCCCCCCCCCCCCCCCCCCCCCCCCCCCCCCCCCCCCCCCCCCCCCCCCCCCCCCCCCCCCCCCCCCCCCCCCCCGATATAGTAGACACATTATACGAGAAAAGTGTTTTTCCAGAGAAGTCTTAATTTCCCAGTGTTTTGTATTTTGATTAAAACAAATCTTAAAGTTGATTATAACGACACCGGTTAAGATCCCACGGTTCCATCCTTCGGCATCATTATTTTTATCGGATTCACTTAGTCCAGATGAATTTGCTAAACTCAACTGAATGAGTTCCACACTTTCATTTAGACCGTGGGAAATCCCGTTAGCAACACGTAGGTTACATCATCCGAGGTATTCCCGATCATCCAACGGACGTTTTAATTTAGTTGCAATTGTAGTTTTGTGTTCGTTTGTGATTAAATTTTGAGTTGTTTTATATTTTGAAATGTTGTGGCGGTGATTTTTATCTTGCAATGACTTTTAACTTAGTTTTGGTTTCGGCTTTAGTGGACTATCCTAAAGGTGTGGGTTTTCATGCAACAGTTGTTTTATCATGCAAGAAAAGTGAAGTACATCTGCAATAAAGTAAATTGCAGGGAAGTAAATTGCAAGAAAGTAAATTGCAATAAAATAAAAGCGTACCTGGAGGGTCTTCCCGTCATCCCAAGCTACACTTAAAACACAATTAGAATATTTAAGCAAGTTCCTAGGTAAAGCTAAGGGAAAGGTTATGGTTTTCTACCAAATTCCTAATCCTATACTTAGTCATCTCCTATGACGTCTAGGTTCTTTGTGTTTTTGTTTGAGGACGATTTTCTTCATCAAAGAACAATTAAGTCCAATTGTTCTTATAAATATCCTATCATATCGAGGAAGTGCTTAAGAAGAATCTTAAACATCTTTTCAATATTTTTAGGATTGTTTTAAGTCCAAATGAATTTAATTATATAAATGAATCAATCATCCGAGGTTTTCAAGTTTTGTTAACTCTGCCCAATGAATTAAGACATTTGAATATCTTATGAGTGAAGTAGCACTTCATTTAATGTTTCATTTAGGAGTTATAATAATCAAAGCTTTCGAGGGTAAATTAGTATTCAAATGATTTGATTTAAGTTAAAGGGTTTAAATTTGGAATAGTGTTCAAGTTGCTTTATATTTAATTTCTTTTATGTCTTAGGTGATGTTATATTTAATTCAATTTAATTTAATTGAGTTTTAATTTAATTTAATCTAATTTAATTTGATTTGATGTTTAATTAATTTGATTTGATTTAATTTAATTTAATTATTTAATTTAATTTAATTTAATTTAATTTAATTATTTAATTTAATTTAATTTAATTTAATTATTTAATTTAATTGTTTAATTTAATTTAATTATTTTATTTTATTTAATTTAATTTGATTTAATTTTAATTTAATTTTAATTTACTTTATTTTTAATTTTAATTGAAATTTTAAAAGAGTTTAATAATTCAATTAAGTCTTTTAATGTTTTACATTTGAGTTATCATTTTAATTAAGAATTGAGTATTAATGATATAATTAGTTTAGGGATTTTTAAATTAAAGAATAAATCTCTTCCTAATAAATATCCCTTATTTTAATAATTCCAATTTTATTATTCTTCCAAATTTAATCTATTATTTAATTAAAGTTTAATCATTTTAAAAATTGTTTAATGAGTTTCTACCCTTTAATTATTTAAATTTCAATCATCCAAACCAGATTAAGATCAAATATTTTACTTGTTAATTTTTTATTAAACCTAAAATTTTAATTAAGGGTTAAAAGTTTAATTACCATTTTACCCCTTAAGCTTAATAATTTCATAACTCACTAAATTGAACCCAAATGAACTTGAAATTTTTATGTGACTTCACTCATATGTCAATAAAGACATGAGAAGAGAAAATGTGATTTTTCTGTATTTAATTTATTTATATAATTATTTTTGGTGGAAAATAGAGATTTTCAAGGAAAATTTGATAACATGACCAAAGGAAAGTTTCTGTTCTTAAGAAAATTAGGGGACATTCCTAATGACCAGAGAAGCACTTGGACCAATTTTGGTGATTTTTTGAATTATATTAATTTTATTATAATTATTTTGAGTTTTGGAGTGTTAATTAATTTAAAAATAAAATAAATGTTGAAAAATGGATTTTATATTTTTTAAAAATCTCTCTGATATCAAGGAAACCAGAGAAACAAATTTTGAAATTTTCTGATTTTTCTATGATTTATTATAATTTTGTTAGTGAAAATGCTAGAAAATACATTTTTTTTAATTTTAAAATTACCCTAGGGCTTTAAAATTCAATATCTCACTAAATAGACCTAAGAAAAATGTGGGATTTGTTCCTAAGTGATTAAAATTCAAAATGTGACATTTTGGTGAATTTTATTATTTTTGTGATTTTTATTATTTTTTAATTATTAAAAATATTAAAATATTATTAAAAATCAACTTTTTTAGAAAATTGAAATTTTAATTTTCTTAGATTCCCCTGATATCAGAGAGGCTCCAAAATCAATTTGGTGAATTTTTGAAAGGTATTTTGAAAGTTATGAATTTTTAAAGTTTAAAATGGCTAAGTGGCTTAATCAACCCAATTAGTGGGGCTAACCAAGTCCAATTGACCTCAAATTTTTATGGTGGGTTCCTCTGATCCTAAAGGTCAGTGGAGAATTGATTTCAAGTCAATTTGATGCCTGGTTAACTCTAATTAATTAAAGACCTATTTTGGGTATTTAAGCCAATTAGAGTTGTTTTGAATGAACTAAGCCAAAATCTATTTTTCCTAGTGGTTCTCTCGGTCATAAGGAACATCACCAAATTTTCCTAGAATTTATTTCATAACATGCTATTTACTGAAATTAAAGTACTCGAAAACAGTGACTCGAACTTGAAAAATCAAGAACTCTTCATAGGGATGGCCTCGACTTTGGAAAATTTAGGGAATGTTCCCAAATTCGAGAGGCTTCAAAAGCCCTATGGTCTCATGCCATGGTGAATTGTATGCATGCATGGAGAATTAAAACAATGCAGAGAGTAAATAAATTATAAAAAATAAAATATTTGATGAAATTAAGTGATTTCTTTTCCACATTATTCTCCTCTCTTCACCGAGCAAGAGGGTATTTTTATTTTATTTTTCTGATTTTTCTACACGGAGATATGAATTTTCGAAGTTTAGGGAATTAAATAAATCGGAAAATCCCTAATTTTCTACTTATCCGAGTCGGCGCCGCCGCATCCTCGCAGACTCCGAAAGGCCACGCAGCGCACTCCCATTCGACGCCGCCACCTGAGTCAGCAGCCCGGGCCCCGCGGTTCTTGTACCGTCTCCTGGTCCGACGCGATCCTGACCATCCGTGCGTGCGTGTATTGAATGGACGGCATCTGTTCATCGTCCCCAAGTGTTCTCACCCGAGAGCCGTCCACACTAAATCCCTAAGATCTCACTCGATTCTCAATGGATTTTTACGTTCTTATACTCTCATGGATTCGTCTCAAGAGACGAACACATCTATACGCTTAACATGCATTGAAATTAAAGCATTTGAAATGGAGAATCTCCGAAGCTCGGGATGAAGAGTTAGCTCATACCTTGGCTCGGAGAAGTGTGGCTTCAATCCGAGAGTTGTTGCACCTTCGATCGGGTCCCAGCAAGCTCCGGATGAAGTCTCCCGGTCCAGTGAATCGTCCGGATATGATTTCGACCAAGCCCGATCACAAAGCTTGGAGGTCAGAGCAACCGGGTGGCCCGGAGATGGGGCTTTTGATGGTGGACACCTTCCTCGGTCCGGTGAAGGTGTAGAGCCAATCAATTTGGGAATTGGCTCACCGTGGAGAAGTGTCCCGGTTTTGGGTGGAATTTCAACTACGAAATCGAGCTTACAGAGGAGAAATGGCAGGGGAATTTCACCTGGGATCAAGTGCTCTAAGGGTGGAGGAGGGTCCGGAACAATTTTGGCGGAGTTTTGGCAAGGTTTATGCTTCTCTCCTCCTCATGGCCGAGAGGGGTGGAGTTTAAATGAGAGCTGGGCTTGGGGGCCTCCTGGGGGAGTTAGGGCTTGGGATCACTCGCTCCAGTGAGGAGAAGAACGGACCGTGGTGACCACTAGGCAAGGGCGGCTCAAGCAAGTGAGAATTTCAATGTTGGCTCACATGTGAGCTCTCGGCCATGGTGTTTTCCGGCGGCACTGGTGGCCGGCCGCCGTGCATGGGTCACCCTCAAGGTCGGGTGGGTCGGGGCTGGAGGTTTGTGCAATCAATTGGCCATGGACATGTGTAAAGGCTTTGATCCAAAGTAGAATGGGGCATGGCTAGTTTTGAGTCTAAATGGGTCAATCCACCCATTTGGGCTTGGTGCACCCTTCAAGGTGGCTTTGGATGCCGTGGGGGATCAAAGGGATCAGCTGGTTTGGCATGGAGAAGTCTCCATCCAAATATATTTGGATTAAATTTAAGTTTAGGTGAAACATGATTAAGGCTAATGAGCTTTAGGGATTAAGGAAAGCCCCCCTCTTCTTACCCAATATGGCATGGTGGAGTGTCCAAAGCTCTCATGGCTCACATGTGGCTCATGCATGGCTTCATGGCTCACCTTTGGCTTGGCAAAAAGTTTGGTCAATTTCATAAAAAAGGATTTTAAGGATTTTGGATAATTTGGTGGAAATTTGGATGAAGCTTCATTTAGAAATATTTGATCATTGGTTTAGGACTTAGGGATGATTTTAATTGAAAGTATGATGAGGGGAAATGTCATATGGGCTTTGGAAGAATTTTTGGGGTTTTGGATTTGAATTGGGTTGAAATTGGGTTAGGTTTGGGTTTAGGTCAAAAATGGGCCTTTTAACCTTGGGTTGAGTTTGAGTGGGACTTGGGTCTAAATTTTGGGCAAATCATGCTAGGGTTTTGTTTATGGGGATGTTAAGGAGGATTTAGAAAATGTTTGGGGTTAATTGGAGTTGAATTGGGTGAGTTTGGGTTAAGTTTGGGTCATGGGTCCAAATTGGGCTTTAAGGCCAAAAGTGAGATTGGATCCAAATGTCAATCAAATTGGACTTGGATTTGGTCTAGATTGGTATTGGGAATGTTTAATTGAAGTTTAGAATTGAATTGGACCAAAATTGGGGTCAATTGGGTAGGTTTGGTTTAACATTGGGTTCACTTTGGGTTAAAATGGGTGAAATTGGGGGTTTTGACAAAAGTAGGGTAAATTGACAAAATTGGCCCATGGTGTAGTTGGAAAAAATGAAATTGGGAATATTTAGGATTTTTTGGAATTTTTTGGGAATTTTCTGAATTTTTGGATTTTTAGGCCAAGAAGGGTATTTTGGGTATTTGGAGGGTATTGGAGGGTATTTTTGGAATCTTTGGTATTTTTGGGTATGGATGATCAATTTGAGTGATGTGGAGATGTTTGGGATTGATTTTGGAAAATTTTGGGTAATTTGGAAATTTTGCAAAAATTTGGGTAATTTCGAGGGTTTTGGGTAGGTTTAAGTAGGTGTAGGGTCTCGGGGTCAAAAATTGAAAATTTGGGAAATTGAAGATTGGGTGAATTTAAGTGGGAAGAAATCATTTTGGTTGAGCCATGAAGCCATTTCAAGCCCATATGAGCCATGAAAGGACTCATCTGAGGCATTCACTATGTTGTTCCTAACCCTCTTAGCCAAGGGCTTAGGGGTTAAGGACCATCCATGTGAATCACCTACATGAGTCAGGAGGTTAAGTTGGGTATGAGTGTGGTTTTAGGAAGTGTGTGGAAATGTAGTGTGTAAGTGTAGTGTAAGTTAGCCCTTCACTGCACTGTGCCACCCGTGAGGGCCCTAATGCCAAAGAACCCTATAGAACTCATCCTTTAAACTTCCACATTTCGATTTCAACCCTCTAGGTGATTAGGAGTCTATAGTCGAGTTCTGTGGAGTTTGCAGGGAGTTTAGAAGTGGTTTGAATTTCTAAAAGGCAGGTCCCAATTCTACTCCTCTAAGATAGTCAAAGGAAAAGCCTAAGGCTAGATCCTAAGCACTAAAAAGAAGAAGGGAAGACCTCATCAAAAATGAGGTCAACAGTGTCCTCCCTAATATGGTGTCCAGATACGACAACAGACGAACTTCTTTCACTAACTAGCATTTTCTTCCTTGGCCTCTCTGGGGCAGTGACGGGGTTCACTTGCGGTCCGAGGTGGGATTTGACTGGCACTCGTCACATTCTTCTTAAGAACTCTGATACGGGGCATCCTTCCTTCTTAGCTAGTTTCTGTACTACGGCTAGCAGTCGAGTAAGCGGTGTAGTCTTGACCCTTTTCCTCTTACAGTCACTATAGTATGAAGTTCGAGGTAATGCAGCGGCGATCCTCCGGACATCTTCCTCATCTGATGCAGCAGAGAGAGGTGAAACCTACTTCCTCCCAACAAGCGGTGAAATTTCGAGTAGTTCTTCCTCCTCCTCAGAATCTCTTCCGTAAAAGCAACTTCGAGCTAGCTTAGCCTTCTCGATCCTGGCAATCTTTATGCTCCTATTTCTTCTTTGAGTCTGAGTTAAGGGTGTAAACTTTGAACTGGACCCAATCTCGAAAATAGACTGTATTGCAGCGAAATCTGCAACCTCCACGGTGGCAGGCATATCATAAACTTGGACTCCCTTCCCTTTCAGTTTGGCAGGAGCCGGGGTAGGTGCAGAGATGACTAGACTGGTGGCGGTAGAGACAACAGTCCTCCTACGAACAATGGTACTTCTTTTAGCTGGGACCCTTTGCAGGAGGGAACTCTTGAGCCTATTTCAGGTTAAACTCAATTATGGGCTCCTCAGTTTCCGATACTTTGTCCATTAGTGTGATGAGGGTGATGTCAGCGAACTTAATATCTGTATTGTCAAATCCTTGTCTACAACGGATGATTCCATTGTCGTGCAGTTCATCCTTATAGACGGTGAAGTCTATTCCATTGGTGAAGGAGAAAATTAACTTTGATGCAATCATTTTCTGCAGGGTAAATTCCGAACGTCAGTCCCGAATTATGCTTCCTTTTATTGCAAAACTTAAGACGGAAAAGAAAGAGTCCGAACACTTTTTAGTTTGTCTTAATGTATTTGCGATTTAAAAGAGTTCTCTAAAAAAGGTTGTTTATTAGAGGATTTTTTGTTAGGAACAAAATGATTAATGGAGGAAGGTTAAAGGAAAGGTAAATGACCCGATTCAGAATTGGAAAGGAAGAGAAAGTCTCGTAAGACCTCTCAACCCGAAGGACCGCTCCTAAGCTAACACCTAGTCGGGGTCCACCCCACCCCTGAAAGAGGCAAAGGATTTCGGAACCTCTCTGCTTAGGGGTGTCTAAACGAAGGCTCCCAAATCCAAAAGGAGTTGACTATACCCGTTCAAAACAGAAATGAACGTGGTATGCAAACGGAAAGAATGGTAGTTTGGTCCACAAGGGGCATGGACTCGCTACCGATTTATGAAAGCAAAATCATCTGATCAAAATAGATAGAGGAACTAGTCCCCAGCGGATTCGCCAGAAGTTGTCGGCATATTTTTAGGTTTGTGTGTTGTATTTTGAAAATGGGTCGCCTACAGAAATTATAGGCGAATTCTAAATTTTAAATTTAATTTAAATATATATATATATTTTTCGAAAGGTAGCATTTGATTATTTGAAAATAATTTTAAGTTTGAAAATTTTAAGATATGAAATTGAACTGATCTCACATCCCAAATAGTTTATATAAACGAGCACCGCATCACAAACCGTGTATCTATCCCGAAGAATAGGCACACTGCTTGATGATGGGGCTCGATTAAATAAAATAGAAGATTTGTGACATCCGTTTGGTCTGCAAACCAATTTTATAAGCCGACAAGTTCCCCTGCTTAATATAAAAGAATTAAACAGGGTTTATATTACCTGGGTTCTTAAAGTTACCTATAAGGGCAAGCCCCTATAGTTAATTACATCTTCGATAATGATCAGTGGTTTTGCTCTCAAGAATTTCAAAGTTTAAGGTTTTCAAAGGATTGAATTTTGGAGATTTTAATAGGGAATGGATCAAATTTGGAACAGTTATTTTCAGGAGTCCGAAGGAAGAGAAGTAGGAGAAGTTGAGGATCCAAGAAGAATCTTGACAACTTCTCAAACTATCCTATTGTTTGGCTTCAATTTGAGAGTTTATTTAATGTTGTAATCCTGCCAATTTTAGTTACTTAGGACTTATATTTATATGACATGATCATATAAACAGCCTCGAAGATGTGAGGGTTTATGTCATACCAAACGATAACCTCAGAGTCCTAAAAGCAGTTAGGGCTTAATTTGCATGACATGATTATGCAAATGCCTAAAAAAAGTTGAGTAATTATGTTGCACTAGGCAAACTACCTCAAAATCCTATGGCTTGGTTATTTAATTCTAAGAAAGGTTTTGTTGATGTAGACCTGAGTTTTGCTGATGACGATGGTCGTGCTGGTCACTATGCTCCAAGCTCCTTGTCGTTGCAGTGGTTTAATTTTAGAAAGTGAAAATCAGGAGATGAGAGAAGTGTTATGGTTTAGAAAAGTCTTAAGGTTCAGGTGTTTTTAACATTTTGTTAGGGGAATCTTAAAGTTGGTTATAACAACACTGGTTAAGATCCCACGGTTCCATCATTCCGGCACCGTTACATTTACCGGATTCACTTAGTCCAAATGAATTTGCTAAACTCAACTGAATGAGTTCCACACTTTCATTTAGACCGTGGGAAATCCCGTTAGCAACACGTAGGTTACATCATCCGAGGTATTCCCGATCATCCAATAAGACGTTTTAATTTAGTTGTAGTTGTAGTTTTGTTGTTCTGTTTGTGATTAAATTTTGAGTTGTTTTATATTTTGAATGTTGTGGCGGTAAATTTTATCTTGTTGTGATTTTTAATTTAGTTTTGGGTTTCAGTTTTGTGGCTATTCTAAAGGTTTCAGTTTTCATGCAGGGTGACAATCTTGTTTAACATGCAAGTTTTGCAAGGAAAGAAAGTAAAATACAACGCAAGTAAATAAATTGCAATAAAACAAAAGCGTACCTGGCAGGGTCTGCACATCATTCCCAAGCTGCACTTAAAACACATGTTAAGGCATTTATATATTTGCAACAAGTACCTAGGTAAAAGCTAAGGAAAGGTTCTGGTTGTCTACCAAAATCCTAATTTTATTGCTAGTCAATCCCTATGACGTCTAGGTATTTTTGTGCTTTGTTAAGGATGATTTTCTTCATCAAAGAACAATTAAGTTCAGACGTTCTTCAAAAACCTCTCATCATATTGAGAGAGTGCTTAGGATGAGTCCTAAACATCTTTTCAATACTTCTGAGATTATTTTGAGTCCAAATGAATTTTATTGTATAATCATCCAAAGTTTAGTTGAGTTTTGTCTCTTGCTCAGTGAACTAGGATGTTTGATTATCCTATGAGTAAAGTGACATTTCACTTAATGCTTTACTTAAGTGTTATAATAATTGTTGACCTCATTTTTGATGAGGTCTTCTCTTCTTCTCTTTAGTACTTAGGATCTAGCCTTAGGCTTTTCCTTTGACTATCTTAGAGGACTAGAATTGGGACCCACCTTTTAGAAATTCAAACCACTTCTTAACTCCCCGCAAACTCCACAAACTTGACTGTAGAACCCTAATCACCTAGAGGGTCGAAATCAAATGTGGAAGTCTAAAGGATGAGTTCCTATAGGACTCTTTGGCCTCAGGACCGCCTCTGGTGGCCCTGGTCCGGTGAGGGGCCGACTTACACACACACTACACTTATACACTACACTTTCACACACTTCCTAAAACTACACCCATACCTAACTTGACCTCCTCGACTCATGTAGGTGATTCACATGGATGGTCCTTAACCCCCGAGCCCTCGCTAAGAGGGTTAGGAACAACATAGCTGAATGCCTCAAATGAGTCCCTTCATGGCTCATATGGGCTTGATATGGCTTCATGGCTCAACCAAAATGATTTCTTTCCACTTACATCCACCCAATCTTCAATTTCCCAAATTTTCAATTTTTGACCCCCGTGACCCTACACCCGCTATAACCTTACCCAAAACCCTCGAAATTACCCAAATTTCTCAAAAATTTCCAAATTACCCAAAATTCTCCAAAATCATTCCCAAACATTTCCACATCACTTAAATTGATCATCCATACCCAAAAATACCAAAAATTCCAAGAAAACCTCCCAATACCCTCCAAATACCCAAAATACCCCTCTCGACCCAAAAATCCAAAAATTCGAACAATTCCTAGAAAATTCCAGAAAATCCCAAATATTCCCTATTTCATTTTGTCCAACTACACCATGGGCCAATTTTGTCAATTTACCCTACTTTTGTCAAAACCCCCAATTTGACCCATTTTAACCTAAAATGAACCCAATGTCAAACCAAACCTACCCAATTGACCCAAATTCTGGTCCAATTCAATTCTAAACTTAAATTAAACATTCCCAACACCAATATAGGCCAAATACAAGTTCAATTTGATTGACATTTGGATCCAATCTCACTTTTGGCCTTAAAGCCCAATTTCGACCCATGACCCAAACCTAACCCAAACTCACCCAATTCAACTCCAATTAACCCCAAATCTTTTCTAAATCTTCCTTAACATTCCCACAAACAAAACACTAACATGATTTGCCCAAAATTTGGACCCAAACCCCACTCAAATTCAACCCAAAGCTAAAAGGCCCATTTTTTACCTAAACTCAAACCTAACCCAAACTCACCCAATTCAACTCCAATTAACCCCAAAATCAAAGCCCAACCAAAGCCAAAACCTCTTTGAAACACTCCCATAAAAATTTCCCAACATTGATTTTACATCAATTTCAACCCTAGCCCAACATTAGCCCAACTTGGCCCACTTGGACCCATATAGGCCCACTTACCAAATAAACCCAAATTCAAACCAATTCAACTCCAAATCACACCAAATTGACTCCAAGCCCTTCATAGAACATCCCTAAACCAATTATGACATTTATTCGACAAAGTTCTTCACAAAATCTTTACCCAAATGCCCATCCTAAAATCAAAAGCCCATTTCCCTTAAACTTTCCTAAGAGCCCACTTCCTTCAAATTCAAAAGCCCAAAATCTACCCTAAAGCCCACATGACATCTCCATTTTCCATCCACTTAATTAAAGCCATTACCTAAGTCCTAAATTCACCATCAAATTATTCCAAATCAAGTTTCATACAAATTTCCATCAAATTACCAAAAATTCTTAAAATCCATTTTCATGAAATCGACCAAACCTTTTCCCAAGCCAAAGGTGAGCCATGCAAGCCATGGACAAGCCACATGAAGCCATGGAAGGCTTCGACATGTGATCAAGCCATTAATGGCAAAAGGAGGGGCCCCTTTCCTAATCCTCCTTAAACCCTTTTTTACCTTAAGCATGTCACACACTAAACCATGCTTAGCCACCTCATCATGGACGGAGACCACACCATTCTCTCTGGCCGACCCAAGTGACCCTTTTCGCCCCAAGACCGTGCCTCGGGTGGTGAACCTAGCCCAAAACCATGGGTTGACTCATTTGAACCCAAAATGGTCTTCCCCCCATTCCATTTCAATCCAAGCTCTTTACACATGGCATTTGCCAATCGCTCGCACCAAGTCCCGCCCCGACCCACCCGACCTCGAGGGTGACCCATGCCCGGCCGGCCGACCACCGTGCCGCCGGAAAACACCATGGCCGAGAGCTCACATGCGAGCCCAACTTGGAATTCTCACCCGCCGAGCCGCCCCATCCCCAGCTGGCCATCGGAGCCGTTCTTCTCTGCCAAGAGCAACCGATCCCAAGCCCTAACTCTCCCTGGAGGCCCTCCACCCTCTCCTATTTAAACACCACCCCTCTCGGCCATGAGAGGTGCCGAAACAAACCTTAAGGAAACTCGCCAAAATTGTTCCGTACTCCTCCCCATACACAGAGCACTTCGATCCCCAAGCGAGATCCCCCGCCATTTCTTCTCCGCGAGCTCAATTTCGTAGCCGAAATTCCACCCAAAACCAGGACACTTCTCCACAAGTGGACCAATCCTCAAATCGATTGGTCCTACACCTTCACTGCACCAAGGGAAGGTGTCCACCAACAAAAGCCCCATCTCCAGGCCACCCAGCTTGCTCCAGCCTCCAAGCTTTGTGGATCTGGCTTGGTCGAAATCACATCTAGACAATTCACTGCACCGAGAGACTTCATCCGGAGCTTCGCTGGAATCCAATCGAAGGTGCAACAAACCTCGCATCGAAGCCACACTTCTCTGAGCAAAGGTATGAGCTAATTCTTCATCCCGAGCTTCTGGAGATTCCCCATTTCAAATGCTTTAATTTCAATGCATGATAACCGTATAGATGTGTTCGTCTCTTCAAGACGAATCCATAGAGCATAAGAACATGAAAATCCATCGAGTATCGAGCGAGATCTGTAGGATTTAGTGTGGACGGCTCTCGAGCGAGGACACTCGGGGACGATGAACGGATGCCGTCCATTCAATACACGCGCGGACGGACGGCTCGGATGGCGTCGGACTCAGAGACGGTACAAGAACCGCGGGGCCCGAGCGCCGAGTCGATGGCGGCGTCGAACGGGAGCGCGACGCGCGTGCGTTCGGAGATGCCGAGGATGAGTTGGCGCCGCGTGGATAAATAGAAAATTAGGGGTATTTTCTATTTATTTAATTCCCTAAACTTCAAAAATTCATAACTTTGTGTAGAAAAATCGAAAAATAAAATAAAAATACCCTCTTGCTCAGATGAACGGAGGAGAATAATGTGGAAAAGAAATCATTTAATTTCATCAAGTATTTTATTTTTTATAATTTATTTACTCTCTGCATACTTTTAATTCTCCATGCATGTATACAATTCACCATGGCATGAGACCATAGTAGCTTAAGCTCTCCGAATTCGGGAACATTCCCCGAATTTTCCAAAGTCGAGGCCATCCCTACGAAGAGTTATCGATTTTTCAAGTTCATGTTATCTGTTTCGAGTATTTTAATTCCAATAAATAAGCATGTTGTGAAATAAATTCTAGGAAAATTCGATGATGTTCCTTATGACTGCAGAACCTTAGGAAAAATAGGTTTTGAGTTAGTTCATTTAAAACAACCCTAATCGGCTTAAACACTCAAAATAGTTCTCTAATTAATTAGAGTTAACCATACATCAAATTGACTTGAAATCAATTCTCCACTGACCTTTAGGATCAGAGGAACCCACCATAAAAATTTCGAGGTCAATCGGACTTGGTTAGCCCTACTAATCGGTCGATTAAGCCACTTAGTCATTTTAAACTTTAAAAATTCATAACTTTTAAAATACCTTTCAAAAATTCACCAAATTGGTTTTGGAGCCTCTCCGATATTAAGGGAATCTAAGAAAATTAAAATTTCAATTTTCTAAAAAATTGATTTTTAATATTATTTTAATATTTTTAATAATTAAAAAATAATAAAAATCACAAAAATAATAAAATTCACCAAAATGTCACATTTTGAATTTTAATCACTTAGGAACAAACCCCATATTTTTCTTAGGTCTATTTAGTGAGATATTAAATTTTAAAGCTCTAGGGTAATTTTAAAATTAAAAAAATGTATTTTCTAGCATTTTCACTAAAATAATTATAATAAATCATAGAAAAATCAGAAAATTGCAAAATTTGCTTCTCTGATTTCCTTGATATCAGAGAGATTTTTGAAAAATATAAAATCCATTTTTCAACATTTATTTTATTTTTAAATTAATTAACACTCCAAAACTTAAAATAATTATAATAAAAATAATATAATTCAAAAAATCACCAAATTTGGTCCAAGTGGTCCTCTGGTCATTAGGAATGTCCCCTAATTTTCTTAACGACAGAAACTTTCCCTTGGTCATGTTATTAAATTTTCCTTGAAAATCTCTATTTTCTACCACAAATAATTATATAAATAAATTAAATACAGAAAAATCACATTTTCTCCTCTCATGTCTTTATTGACATATGAGTGAAGTTATATAAAAATTTCAAGTTCATTTGAGTTCAATTTAGTGAGTTATGAAATTATTAAGCTTAAAGGGTAAAGTGGTAATTAAAATTTTAATCCTTAATTAAAACTTTAGGTTTAATAAAAAAATTAACAAGTAAAATATTTGATCCTAATCTGATTTGATGATTGAAATTTAAATAATTAAAGGGTAGAAACCCATTAAGCAATTTAAAATGATTAAACCTTAATTAAATAATTGATTAAATTTGAAGAATAATAAAATCTGGAATTATTAAAATAAGGATATTATTAGGAAGAGATTTATTCTTTAATTTAAAAATCCCTAAATTAATTATCTCATTAATATTCAATTCTTAATTAAAATGATAACTCAAATTCAAAACATTAAAAGACTTAATCATTAAACTAAAATTAAATTATTAAACTCTTTTAAAAAATTTCAATTAAAATTAAAAAATAAAATAAAATTAAAAATTAAATTAAATTAAGTAAATTAAATTAAATTAAATTAAATTAAATTAAATTAAAATTAAAAGTTGAATTAAATTGAATTAAATTAAAGATTAAATTAAATTAAATAAACAAATTAAATTAAATTAAATAACTTAAATTAAATCAAATTAAATTAAACTAAATTAAATCAAATTAAATTAATTAAATTAAATTAAATTAAATAAATAAAACCAAATTAAATTAAGTGAAACCAAATTAAAAATTAAATTAAATTGAATTAAATTAAATCAAATAGATTTAAAATTAAATCAAATCAAATTAATTTAATGTAACATCAAATCAAACTAAATTGAATAAAATTAAATTAAATTAAATTAAAACTCAATTAAATTAAATTAAATTAAATTAAATTGAATTAAATAACATCACCTAAAACAGAAAGAAATTAAATATAAAGCAACTTGAACACTATTCCAAATTTAAACTCATTAACTTAAATCAAATCATTTGAATACCAATTTACCCTCGAAAACTTTGGTTATTATAACTCCTAAACAGAACATTAAATGAAATGTTACTTCACTTATAGGATATTCAAATGTCCTAGTTCACTCGAGTAAGATAACAACGAAACTTGAATTCCTGACGATTAATTCATTTGTATAATTAAACCCATTCGAACTTAAAACAATCCTAGAAATATCAAAAGATGTTTAAGATTATTCTTAAGCACTTCCTCAATATGATAGGACATTTATAAGAACAAATTGACTTAATTGTTCTTTGATGAAGAAAATCGTCCTTAAACCAAAACACAAAGAACCTAGACGTCATAGGAGACTGACTAAGCTATAGGATTAGGAATTTGCAGAAAACCATAACCCTTACCTTAGCTTTACCTAGAACTCGCTTAAATATTCTAATTGTGTTTTAAGTGCAACTTGGGATGACGGGAAGACCCTCCAGGTACGCTTTTATTTTATTGCAATCTACTTTCTTACAATTTACATCATTGCAATTTATTTAATCGCATCGCACTTATGTTTCTTGCATGATAAACAATTGTTGCATGAAAACCCACACCTTTAGGATAGACCCTAAAACTGAAACCAAAACTAATTTAAAATTCATTGCAAGATAAAATTCACCGCCACAACATTTCAAAATATGAAACAACTCAAAATTTAATCACAAACAGAACACAAAACTACAATTACAATTAAATTAAAACGTCCTGTTGGATGATCGGGAATACCTCTGATGATGTAACCTACGTGTTGCTAACGGGATTCCCTACGGTCTAAATGAAAGTGTGGAACTCATTCAACTGAGTTTAGCAAATTCATCCGGACTAAGTGAATCCGATAAAAATAATGATGCCGAAGGATGGAACCGCGGATCTTAACCTGTGTCGTTATAATCAACTTTAAGATTTGTTTTAATTAAAATATTGAAAACACTGAAATTAAGATTTTCTCTAAACCAAAACACTTTTCTCATCCCCCGATTTATGATTTCTAAAACTAAACCTCTGCAACAACAAGGAGCTCGGAGCATGGTGGGCAAAGCACGGCCATCGTCATCGCGAAAACCCGAGTCTACTTCGTAAAACTGTCCTAGAATTAAATAACAAAGCCATAGGACTTCGAGGTAGTTTGCTCAGTGCAACATAAATCCTCAACTCTTCATTAGGCACTTGCATTGCAGATTAAGCCCTAACCGGTTTTAGGATTCCGAGGTAGTCGTCCGGTACGACAATAAACCCTCACATCTTCGAGGCTATTTGTTTGATTTTATCATACAAGTATAAGCCCTAATTGATTAAAATCGGCAAGATCAAAACATTTAAATAAGTATTAGGACTTTCCTAAATCCAAGCCAAACAATAGGATAGTCTGGAGATTACCGAAGTTCGCTTCGAATCTGTAATTTCTCCTAATTTTCTTCCTTTCGATTCCCAAAACAAAAATGTTCCAAATTCGATCCATTCCCTATCGAAATTCCAAACTTCAATCCTTTCGAGAACTTAAACCTCAAATTCTCGAGAGCAGAATTATCGATTATTATCGAGAGTTTTCTTAGGTGATTCCCGTCACTTAAGATGTAATTAACTATAGTGGGCTTGCCCTTATAGAGAATTTTAAAGAACCTGTGTAATATAAACCCTCTTTAATGCTTTCATATTAAGCGGGGAATTTGTCGGCTTAAAAATTGGTTCGCGGACCAAACGGATGTCGCAAATCTTCTAGTTTATTTAATCGAGCCCCACCATCAAGCAGAGTGTGTCTATCCTTAGTGGATAGATACACGGTTTGTGGTACGGTGCTCGTTTATATAAACTATTTGGGATGTGAGATCGGTTTGATTTCATATCTTAAAATCTTCAAATCTAAAAATTATTTTTAAAAATCAAATACTACTTTTCAAATTATTTATTTAAATTGAATTAAAAATTCGCCGACAACTTCTGTTAGGCGACCCCTTTTCAAAATAAAACACACAACCCTAAAATAAGCCGTACAATAATGAAAGCCTTTAGGGGGCAAATCATTTTGTTAAAGAATTTAACCGCTTTGATTAAAGTTGTATTGATGATTTAGGATGATTTAATTTAGTTTCAAAATTCAAGTTGATTTTCTCTTAAGTGTTTTAAATTTTTTGATTTGAAAGAGGTGTTTAGATTATTTAATTTAATTAAACTTTTAATGATTTAAATTTAATTTGACTTAATTCTAACACTTTAGGTCAATTTTAATTGGTTTGATTTTTTATGTTTTTAATTATGAATTGTCTTAAGGTTGATTTTCTTTAAAGTTTCCAATTTGTTTTAGATTTGTTTTTTAAGTGATTTCAAATTAATTTTAATGTTTTAAATTTATTTCAATTTGATTATCAAATCACTTAATGTTTTAAGCTTTTAATTTAATTAAGTTTTATTTTCCTTTTAATTATTTAATTATTAATTTCAATTATCATTTTTGAGTTTGATTAAGAGTTGAATATCATTAAAGTGATTCATTTAAGGATTTTAAATTAAAGAATTGATATCTTCCTAAGTCACATTCCCAACTTTAATAGTTCAAAATTTAACTTCTTCTTCCAAAATTCAAATTGTTTAATTAATTAAAATTTACTGTAAATATTTTCAATATGATTAATGGGTTTCTACCCCTTAATTCCCTAGGTTTCAATCATTTAATGAAAAATTTTAAAATCAGATATTTTACCCTCCCCTTGATTAAACCTAAATATTAATTAGAGTTAAAATTCTTTAAATACATTTATGTCCTTTTAAGCATGCTCATTTCATAACTCATCAAATTAAGCTCAAATGAACTTAAAATTTTTATGACACTTCACTCACATGTCAATTAAGACATTAGAGGAGAAAATGTGATTTTTCTAAATTTAATTTAATTTATATATTCATTTTTATGAAAAATATGGGTTTTCAATAAAAATTCAACAACATGACCAAGGTAAGGTTTCTGTCCTTAGGAAAATTATGGGATGTTCTTATTGTTAGAGGACCATTTGGACCAATTTTGGTGATTTTTTGAATTATATTTTATTTATTATAGTTATTTTGAGTTTTGGAGTGTTAATTAATTATAAAATTAAATTAAAGTTGAAAAAATGGATTTTATATTTTTCTTAAGTCCCTCTCACCTCAAGGAGTTCAGGGAAATAAATTTTATATTTTTCAAATATTTCTTTGATTTACTAGAATTAATTTAGTGAAAATGTAGGGAAATTCATTTTTTAATATTAAAAATTGTTTTAAGCCTTTAAAAAATCCATATCTCAACCTATAGACTTGAGAAAAATATTTGGTTTGTTCTTAAATGATTAGGAGGCAAAATGTGACATTTTTATGATTTTTAATATTTTTGTGATTTTTATTATTTTTTAATTATTAAAATATTAAAATATGGTGAAAAATAAAGATTTTTAGAAAATTTCAATTTTAATTTTCTTAGACTCCTCTCATAACAGAGAGCCCACAAAACAAGTTGGGTGAATTTTTGAAATGTATTTTGGGAGTTGTGAATTTTTATAGTTTAATTTTGGTTATATCACTTAATTAATCTATTTAGTGGGTTAAATCATTTCCAATTGATTTCAAATTTTTATTTGGGACTCCTCTGACCCTAAAGGTTAGTGGAGAGTTGTTTTTCAAGTGGTTTTGATGTGTGGTTAATCCTAATTAATTAAAATTCAATTTTGAATGTTTAGGCCAATTAGGGTTATTCTTGAGGAATCAAACCAAACCAAAATTTTCCTAAGGTCCTATGGTCATAAGATACCTCCCTAATTTTTTCTAAAATTTTCTAAGAAACATGCTAATTATTAGAATTAAAATGTCAAAATAGACACTTAAACTTGAAAAATCAATAACTTGCCATAGAGATGGCCTCTCACCTTGGAAACTTCAGGGAATGTTCTCAAGAACAGAGGCTACAAAAGACCTATGGTCTCATGCCATGGTGAATTATATAAATGCATGGAGAATTAAAATATTGAAATCAGTAAATAATTAATTAAAAATAAAATACTCATCAAATCAACTTAATTCTTTCTCTACATTATTCTCCTCTATTCACTGAGCAAGAGGGTATTTTTATTTTATTTTTGTGATTTTTTTATGCAAATATATGCATTTTTAAAGTTTCAGGTATTTAAATAAATAAAAAAAATCCTATTTATCTACTTAACCCAGTCAGCGCCACGTCAACCTCGACAGCTCCGAAAGGCCATGCGGCGCGCTTCTATTCGACGCCGCCACCTGAGTCAGCAGCCACGCGTCTCACGGTCTCGTTCCGTCTGTTCGTCTGACGCAATTTGGACCGTCCATCCGATACATGCGCGATCCAACGACTACTGGTCATCGTCTCCGACTGGTGTATCCCGAGAGCCGTCCACACTAAAACCTTAAGATCTCGAGCTATAGTTAACCAAATCGCAAGCGGTTTTCTCCTACATGTTCATCTAGCCTAGAGCTACACATCCATATGACTAACATGCATCGAAATTGTCTCAAATTAAATGATGGATCGTTGGATGCTCGAGCTAAAGAGAACTCCACATACCTTGGTTCAGGAGGTGAATCCTCGACTGAATGTGCTCGACACGTTCGTTGGAGCTGGAGGAGCCTAGGGATGAAGCCTCTGGCCCTGGTGAATTGTCTAGACCAGACTTCCACCAAGCCCGATTTCAAAGCTTGGACGATATGAGAGATGGCTGGCCTGAAGAGGGGGCTTTGCTGGGAAACTTCTTCTTTTGGTCTGGTGATGGTCTAGAGTCAATCAATTTGAGGATTGGCTCACTGTGGTGAAGTGTCCTGTTTTTTGGGTGGATTTTGAGCTGAGAAATTGAGCTCAGCTAGAGAGAATTAGAGCTGGATTTCAGTGGGGCTCAAGTGCTCTGTGTTTTGAGAAGGGTTTGGAGTGATTTTGGCATAGTTTTGGTAAGGTTTGGTTCAGCACCTCTTTTGGCCGAGAGGTGGTCGTGTTTAAATAGAGGTGGCTGGAGGGCTTCCCAGGGGCAATGGAGGTCAGGATCAGCTGCTCAGGAGAGGAGAAGAATAGCCATGGTGTCCATTTGGGTTGGGACAGCTCAGCCAGTGGGTTTGAAGTTTTTGAAGCCAAATAAGGCTCTCGGCCTAGTTTTTTCCGGCGGTTGTGGTGGCTGGCCGGCCAGGCACGGGTCACCATCTGACTCAGTGGGGTCAGAGCTGGAAGTTGGTGCAATCAATTGGTGTTTGACATGTGTAAAGGGTTTGATTTAAATGGCATGGGGGGAAGCTCATTTTGGGCTTGGTTTGGTCAACTCATGCAAATGGGTTGGGTGCACCCTCCCATGACCTAGTTTTGGGCTTAGGGAATCATTTGGGTCAGCTGAATTGGAGTGGTGAAGTCTCCATCCGAGGTGAGGTGGCTAAGCTTAGTTTAGAGTGTAGCATGGATGAGGTTAAAAAAGCTTGATGAAAGTTTAAGAAAGAGCCCCCTCTTCTTGCCATTAATGGCTTGGTGAGGTGTCAAAGCTCTCATGGCTTCATATGGCTAGTGAATGGTTTCATTTGGCTTGGGAAAAGGTTTGGTCAATTTCATAAAAATGTTATTTGGAATTTTTGAAAACTTTGGATTTTTTGGATTGTTTTTGTCATGATGCTATTTTGGTTTAATCAAAATGATGGTTTTTGGACTTAGGGGATGATTGAAATCAAAGGGATGATGAGGGGAAATTTCAAGTGGGCTTTGGAATGGATTTTGGGCTTTTTGAAATCATTTTGGATGGGTTTTTAAAATGGTTTAAGGAGTGGGCTTTTAGGTTTTGAAATAAATTGATGGATGAAAATTGGTGAGAGGTTGTATCAAATAAATGTTGGGATTGGTTTAGGAATGTGTCATGAGAATTTTAGAAGAGATTTGATGTCATTTGGAGTTGAAATGGGTTCAATTTAGGCTTTTTTAGTAATGGGGTCAAAATGGGCCAAATTGGGCTAACTTGGGCTAAGGTTGGGTTAATATTGGGCTTGATGTAAAATTAATGTTGAAAAATGTTTATAGGGTGTGACAAAGAGTTTTCAACTTTGGTTGGGCTTTGATTTTGGGATTTGGGCTCATTTGGGTTCATGATGGATTTAGGCCAAATTGGGGATTTTTGGTTTGGGTTAGGTTTTGTTGGAGTTTGGTTTCAAATTTGGGGAAAATCATGTTAGTATTTTGTTTGTGGGGATGTTAAAAATGTTTAGGAAAAGATTTGGGATTAATTAGAATTGAGTTGGGTTGGTTTGGGCTAAGTTTAAGTCATGGGCCAAAATTGGGTTTTAAGCTTCAAATTGACATTGGATCCACATGTTGATGAAATTGGGTTAGGGTTTGGTCTAAATTGGTATTAGGAATAATAAATTGAAGTTTAGGACTGAATTGGATCAAAATTGAGGTCAATTGGGTTGGTTTGGTGGGACATTGGGTCCACTTAGGTTAAAAATAGGTCAAATTGGGGGTTTTGGTAAAAGTGGGCTAAATTGACAAAATTGGCTTATGATGTAGTTGAACAAAATGAAATTGGGAATATTTGGGATTTTTTGGAATTTTGTGGGAATTTTCTGAATTTTTGGAATTTTTGGGTTAAAAGGGTATTTTGGGTATTTAGAGGGTATTGGGGGTATTTTTAGAAATTTTGGTATATTTGGTCATGGATGATCAATTTGAGTGGGGGGAAGTGTTTAGGATTGATTTTGAGGAATTTTGGGTAATTTAGGCAATTTTGCAAATTTTGGGCAATTTCAAGGGCATTTGGTGGGTTTAGGGCCCCAGGGGTCAAAAATTGAAATTTTGGGAAAATGAAGATTGATTAGGTGTGAGTAAAATGAGACTATTTTGGTTTAGCCATGAAGCCATGTTAAGCTCACAATAGCCATGAGATGACTCATTTTAGACATTCATTATGTTGTTCCTAACCCTCTTAGCTAGGGGCTTAGGGGTTAAGGTCCATCCATATGAATTACCTACATGAGTCGGGAAGCCAAATTGAGTAAGAATGATTTTAGGGTTGGAATGTGTGTGAGAGTGTAGTGTGTGTGCAAGTCAACCCTCACCAAACCAGACCATTCAGGGTAGTCCTAAGGCCAAAGAGTCCTGTAGGAAACTCATCCTTTAAACCTCCATATATTGATTTTAACCCTCCAAGTGGTTTAGGGGGTTACAATCAAACATGTCGGGTTTAAAGGGAGTTTAAAAGGTTTTTGAATTTCTAAGTGATGGGTCCCATTTCTAGTCTCATCTAAGATAGTCAAGGAGAAGCCCTATGGCTAGATCCAAAGTACTAAGGAGGGAGAAGAGAAATGACCTCATCAAAAATGAGGTCAACAATAAGAAATCCTAATAGGTGGACTGACCTAGACACTAGGAAGAATTTACCTGGTCAAGATGCTCGTGGCTTTCTGTCATTCTGGGAAAATCGGTATCTGTCAACTATAACCAACCTTATAACCAGAAATCCCTTTAAGTATCGTAGCTCAAGGTATTCATAGTTTCGAGGGGGTTTGAAATACCTTTATCAGTAACTATGGTTTACATTCTTCTATGGTATTCCCTCTAGTCTTGGGGGGTAATTTTGTTTGTTTTGTAGATCCTAATCCTTAGAACTAGCTAAGGTGCCTAATCTACCCAAGGTTTTTATACTCATACTATCCTGGGGTAGGCGTATGGCCCTAAGTTTGTTATCTAACTAGCTAACTTAGAGTTCATGTCGGAGCTCCCAGAGTTGATTCTTATTCCTTGTCTTGGTGTATTTTAGTTTAATTTTAAGTTCAATATTCAATTAATCATTTGTTTCAATCCCTAGATCTTGTCAATCATGTTGGTTAATCAAAGTTTACCAAGTTTTAAATTTTTTTTATTTTTATATTTATTTTTTTTATTTGAGTAGGAAGCAACCTGGAAGGGGATTCCATTTTTTTATTTTTGTTTTATTTATTTATTATTTTATTTTTTGTTGTTGTTTTGTTTGTTTTTAAACTTGAAAATCATAATAAAAATGCAATAGAACGTAAAAGACTTGCAGTAATGTAACAAAACAAGAAAACACAATAAATCTTGGAGATGTGCATGAATTAATGTAGATATAACTTTGGATTAAACTCGGGTTTAGGGTTGATCATGGGCCAACATTTTTATTTTGGGTAATTTGGGTCATTTCAAGTCATTCAGATGATTTAGGGGTATTTCCGGTTATTCAGGTAGTTTCAGGTTATTGCGAGTCATTTGGGTGGTTCCAGAGTGTTTTGGATCATTTGGGTGGTTTCTGGGTGTTTCGAGTCATTCAAGTGGTTTTAAGTTAATTCGAGTCATTCGGATGGTTTAAGGGTGTTTTGGTTCATTTGGATGGATTCAGGGTGTTTCGGTCATTTGGGTGGTTTTAGGGTGTTTAGGTTAATTTGTATTAGGTTGGAATAGACCTAAGCTAGGTCGTACATAGTTGGGTCGGTCATAGGTTGGGTCAGGTTTAGGTTAGTTTGAGCTTGACTGGAGTTGGGTCGGTCAGGTCTGGGTTGGGTCAGACCTAGGTTAGGTATTAGGGTTCGGGTTAGGTTGGGCTAGACTTGAGCTGGGTTAGGTTTGGTTGGGTCATGCCTGGGTTAGGTTTTAGGTTTTGTGTTAGGTTGGGCTAGACTTTAGCTTGGTCAGGTTTAGGTTAGATTAGGTCTGGTTTGGGTTTTAGGGTTTGGGTTAGGTTGGGCAAGATATAAATTTGATCGAGTCTAGGTTGGGTCAGGTCTAGGTTGGATCATACCTGGGTTAGGTTTTATGGTTTAGGTTAAACCATTTTGGGGATTAGGATTAGGTTGGGTTTGGGTTGACCTGAGTTAAACCTAAACCCAAGCCTAATCCAAGGCTACTACGTTAACCTAAACTATATTTTTTTAATCAAAATGCTTAAATTAAAACACGTAATTTTGAAAAACAAATGAAAAGAGGAAGGACTTACACAAAGTGGCGGCTAACCAAAGATCAGAGAGTTGGTTCGAAGCACTCTTCACTTGGTTCCTAGTACACGGAGACTAGTGTGTGTCTATGGCACAAGGAGAGACCAACCAAGAGGGATGAATAGAGAGAGACGATCAGCTGGTTTTAATAGGCGGCAACAACTGTCCTGTGTCGTCAGTCAAACAAGAGATCGACGGTTCGATTTACTCTGGTGGTTTTCGCAACCTTCAACGGTTGCTAGATATTTTCAGGCACTTGATCGAGTGGATGGTAGGGATGAGGATCCTTGGATAAAGGCCAAGGATCACTGATGCAGAGTTAGGGGGCGTAACCACGCCAAAGCGTGATCGTGCTCTAGGCCTGGCATGACCATGCTAGATCAAAAGGGGGCATAGTGCTGCTATCGAAGGATCAGAGGCACTAGGACCTTTCTGGGAGCTCCATATTCCTCCGAAAGGTGCATGTGACCCAAAAATGAGGTAAGAAAATGGACCCCCAATAAGTGTGACAAGTTTTTCAAAGTATGACACACATATTGGCATTGATCAAAACAATCAAACAGAAGATTTGCATTAGGATTTTTTTGGATGACGGTTTTAGGATCCGCTGGGATTAGATTTACCTGAACACATTAGGATGAAAAAGCTTGTGGATTTATATCTAACCTAACCGTTGAACAAGATGACTAGAACAGGAAGGATAACTATGGAGCATATCATTAAACTTGAAAAATAATCAAAAGAAATATAGAAAAATATTTATCTTAGGAGGAAAGCGCAAGGATTCATATTCAACTTAAGGTGGAAAATTTTAAGATTTAAAACGTCTATGCTTAGCAGGAAGGCATAAGAACTAGACAAAAAGATTTAAAATTTGAAGACTTCAATGTTCGATAAGAAAGCACATGAACTTACTTCTCACCAAAGAAGGAATGATTTAAGATTTGAAGACAACTTTGCTCAGTAGAAAAGCATAAGAACTTACATCTCATAGAAGAGAGAAAGTTTTAAGATTTGAAAACATCTATGCTCAGCGGAAAAACATAAGGAATTACATCCCATATAAGATGAATATATTTAATACTTGAAATGCCTATGCTCGGTAGGAAACATAAGGACTTACATCCCTCCTAAAATAAAAATAATTTAAGAGTTGAAGACGTCTGTGCTCGACACGAAAGCATAAGGACTTACATCCCACCTAAGAAAAATATTTAAGATTTTGGGAACATCTATTCTCGGCAAGAAAGCAAAAGGACTTACATCCTACGTAGGAGGGAATTTTTTAATATTTGAAAACTTATATGCTTGGTAGGAAAGCATAAGGACTTACATCACACCTAAGATGAAATGTTTTAAGATTTGAACATATCTATGCTTGTCAGAAAAGCATAAGTCCCACTTAAATAGAAAGATTTAAGATTTTAAATATGCTCGGTAAGAAAGCATAAGGATTTATATCCCACCTAAGGTGGAAAGTTTAAGATTTAGAAAAGTCTATACTAGGTAAGAAAGCATAAGGACTTACATCCAGCCTAAGACAAAGTTTTAAGATTTGAAGACGTCTATGCTCGATAGGAAAGCATAAGGACTTACGTCCCACCTAAGATGGAAAGTTTTATGATTTAAAAATAGTTATACTCGGTAGGAAAGTATAAGGACTTACATCCCGCCTAAGTCAGAAAGATTTAAGTTTTGAAAACGTCTAAGCTTGACAGGAGAACATAAGGAATCACATCCTACCTAAGATGGAAATATATTTTGAGAACATTTATGCTTTGTAGGAAAGCATAAGGACTTACATACCACTTAAAATAGAAAAATTTAATATTTGAAAATGTCTATGGTCGGTAGAAAAACATAAGGTCTTACATCTCACTTAAGGTGAAACGGTTTAGGACTTGAAAAGGTCTATGCTTGGCAAGAAAACATAAGGACTTACATCCCATCTAAGACAGAAAGATTTAAGATTTGAAAATATCTATGCTCGGCAAGAAGCATAAGGGCTTAAATCCTACCTAAGATGGAAAGATTTAGACATTTATGCTTGGCAAGAAAGCATAAGGACTTACATCCCACGTAAGATAAAAAGATTTAAGATTTGAAGACATCTATGCTAAGAAAAAAAGAATAAAAACTTACATCCCATGTAAGATGGATAGTTTTAAGATTTGAGAGTGCCTATACCCTAAGAAAGCAAAAAGACTTACATCCCACCTAAGAGGAAATCTTTAAAATTTGAAATCATCTATGCTCAGCAAAAAAGCATAAGGAGTTGCACCCCAATAAGACAGAAAGATTTAAGATTTGAAGAGATCTATGCTTAGAAAGAAAGCGTAAGAACTTACATTCTGCCTAAGACAAAAAGATTTAGGATTTGATGAGGTAAATGCCCGGTAGAAAAGCATATATAATTACATCCCACCTAGGACGAAAAGATTTAATATTTGAAAATGTCTATGCTCGGCAAAAAAGCATAAGGACTTATATCGCACCTAATATGGGAAGTTTTAAGACTTGAAAATGTCTATGCTCATTAGGAAAACATAAGGAGTTACATCACATCTAAAACGAAAAAAAATTAAGATTTTAAAACATCTATGCTTGATAGGAAAGCATAAGGACATACAACCCTCCTAAGATGGAAAGCTTTAAGATTTAGAACGTCTATGTTCCGCAAGACAGCATAAGGACTTACATCCCACCTAAGACAGAAAGATTTTAGATTTGCAGATGTCTATGCTCGACAGAAAAACATAATCATTTATATCCCACATAAAAGTGGACATTTTAATATTTGAAGATGTCTATGCTCGACAAGAAAGTATAAGGAAATACATCTTACCTAGGATGGTAAGTTTTAAATTTGAAGTCATCTATGCTCGGCAGGAAAGTATAATGATTTACATCACTTGAGATGAAAAGATTTAAGACTTGAAAACTTTTATACTCGGCAGGAAAGCATAAGGACTTACATCCCACCTAATATGGAAAAATTTAAGATTTATTTTTTACATTTATGCTCGATAGGAAAGCATAAAGACTTATATGCAACCTAAGATGGAAAGATTTAATATTTGAAAGGCATACCTTGATACATTGACAAAAAGAGAGTTTAGGAGCCTATATTTGATCTGAGTAGTGTGCAGAGTGAATTAGCTAGAATAGATAATGGGGATCTATACCAACAACAAGTCGAGTGTTATATTAAAGTAAATTATTCAAAGACTACCTACCCTAAGAGAAAAAACATAACTTAGAAGTACTCCATTGGGCAATAGCTTCTAAGAGTTCTTCATGGTGTGCAGTGACTATACCAGAGAACTGCACATATTCTACTAGGTTTAGACACTGACTTATCAAATCATGTGTAGGGACTGAAATCATGAACCAAAAAGGAGATGTAAGTTTGTTTTGTTGTTTGCATTTTTTTTAAGTTTGTTTTTATGTTTTCCATGACTAAGACTTAAGAAAGTTTCCCAGCAAAAATATTTTTTTCATTAAACTTAGTTTGATTATTCAAGGTACTGGTCCGTCATACAAAAAAATATAATAAAAAACATCGAACCAAAAACTCTGAAGAGTGAGCGTCAACCAATTTCCCCTAGTCCACACTAGATGGGTTTAACAATCCTTTCTATGTACATTGGACATGCTAGGATCAATCCTAGATTAACAGAGCCAAGGCACCAATTATTGTTGAGGCCAGTTTACTCAACAAAACTAACGAACCTAACGAAAGGCCAGTTTACTTTGGTATTCCATTGGGCCATACATAGCTAAAAACTTCATCCTAACTCAGGTTTATTGACTCAACACATTAACCTATATTAGCAGCCTCAACATGCTGACTAAGTTAATAAATCTATCTATAATGATAGAGCTACAAGAGCATACTGCAACTTCCAATAGATCCGTCAGCCAGATCTGTGGAATGAAATGGTCAAGACTAAACCAGATCTAACTGCCTTATCCCTAGGGATTCTAATGATTAAACTAAAATAATATTAGCTATTCCTTAGATTTACTCACCTTGTGACCTCACTTTTGTGAGAATTTACCTTAAGTCAACAACTATGGACAAGATATGTCTTGAGTCACTTAAATCAACTCAGGATCTTATGAACCTTTCTAGATGTTCTAAAACTAACGATTAAAACAATTTTGGGAAAGAAATATACCAAAACTGAACCTTGGACTCTATGGTCACTACATTGACCATTGGGTCAACCCTGAACCCCATGGTCACCATATCGACAATTTGATCAACCCTAGACTCCATGATCACCACATTGACCATTTGGTCAACTCTAGACCCCATAGTCACCATATTGACCATTTGGTCAACCCTAGCACTATGGTTACAACATGGACCATTTGGTCAACATTGAGCCTCATGGTCAACATATTGGACATATGATAAAAAAAACTCTATATGGCCCATACATTGACCATATTGTCAACTCAACATCACATGACCAATCTTATGCTTAAGTGAACACAAGTGGTCAAACTTATGATCATATGACTAATCATCATCTTGGGATTCATTTAATTAATTAATTAATTGATTAATTAAGTGAAGACTTCATGAAAGGCTTAATCTAAGACCATCCATGGAGACCCAAGCCCATCTATGGAGGCCCAAGCCCAAGGTCATCCTTAGCCCATCAGTTTTGGGTCACCTATAACCCAATAAAACTCATCATGACACAAAAGACTTATTAAACAACTTATGAAGCCACCATTTTTGAATTTTCTAAGCCATAATAAAGAGAGGAACACATGACACTCCATGTGGCATCCACTCTATTCCCTTTGGACCAGCTTTGAAGGATCAAGCCAACTCACTTCTGAGTGTTTATCCACCTCAAGGATTTGTTAATAAGCTCCAAGCTCAGCCACCTTCTTCTCCATACTTGGCTTCATGATGTGCACACCATGGGGGATGGAAGGCTTGACCATCCATAGCCAAATTTTATCCCCTAAGCTCCTCTGAACATCCCTGAGCCACCACCCTTCCTCTCCAATTAGTCGTGAACCTTCTAGAGACCTCCAATGGCTATTTAAGGCCCTTACATAAGAACTTAAAAAAGGACCTTAACTTGAGATAGATCCCTCAAACTCTCTTGCACTCGATAGCAAAACTACTCTCCATCCCTTAAACAGATGACTCCCCACATTTTCACCTCCTTAAATCCATAAACAAACCCTAATTTCTTAGGCCAAAACTAGGGTAATTTTCGAGTCAAAACTAAACTTTGTCAAAACTTTAACCTAAACATCCCAAATCTTCCTAAGGTCCTCACGACACTCCCTCAATCAAAATCTAGCCATCCCGAGGCCTCTAACATACTCTAAGTCGAAGCCGAGCCACCATTCCACCAAGAACATACATATGCCTGACTTCATTCCAAATTGAATCCAGAGGAAGCTTTGTAAGGTCACCATGAATGTGTCTATCAACCCCCATTGAGAACAACCTCTTGGGCTAAGGACCCTAAAAATCATCTCGGGTGTAGTATTTTATGAAGGAAATATGTACAATACACCTAACTAACCATATGGATGGCTTCGTCTCGAGTAGATGAAGCCATATGATCAAATCCTAAGTTATTTCATTGAAAAATGAGGGACATCTTAGGGTTTGAATGTCAACGGTTCTCGGGTTAATGTCTCGTGGGGACAATGACCCAATCGTCCATTTCTGTGTATTGAAAATGGACGACCGAGATTAAATCGAACCATTACACTGCAAAAATGAAACACTGAATCGTGGCTACCTTTGATGTGCATGTGGAAATGTTCCGCCAATCAAAATATGTAGTGCAGCTATTCGGAAATGCAGATGATCGAGCTGGTTTCGCGTCGGATAAATAGCAAAAATAGGATTTTTCCTATTTAAATAAATCTAGGAAATTGATAAATCCTTTAAAAAAGCATAACTTCATGAAGAAAAATCATAAAAATAAACCAAAAATATCCCTAAACTCAGTGGATCAAGAAGAAAATAAATAATGAAATAAAATTGATAATAATTGATTTATATTACATTTTAAATTAATTAAATACTCTCCGAAGTAATTAAAATATTTAAAATTAAATAAAATCTCAAAAAATATGAAATTCACAAGCGACATTCCTTCCATCCTTGGAAACATCCTCTAAATGTTCCAATATTAGGAAAAAATTTATAAAATAAAAATGACCAATTTCACCAAAATGTTTAATTATTTTAAAAAATAATTATAAAAAATCATAAAATTGGAAATTAAAGTTGAAATTGGCTAGAATATTCATGGTGATTAATTTGAAAATAATTCCCACCCTTTAAAAAATTTAAATGAAAATTTAGAGATTAAGAGGTAAATTTGTAAAATTTAGAAATTTACACTTTAGCCCAAAATTATTTCTAAATTTTGTGTAAGCTAATCTTTAACCTTGGTTCAAGGAAGTAGTAGCATGGTTACTCCCTTATAGACATGGGATTACCCTTGGTCACCTGGGTTAGGTGAGGTGTTGGGTCCAACCAACTTGTATCCAACCTAGACCTTCAATGGTGGGTCTAGATCTAACTTAAACCTTAGGCATTGAGTTTAATTAACTTAGACTCAACCCAAAACACATTTGAACCAAATTCCTATATGTTGGTCCTAACCATGTTAGAACCAACCAAATCTTAAATATTGAGTTTAATCACCATCGACCCAATTCCAAACCTATAACTAACCTAACCTAGTCTTGAATGTTAAGTCTGATCATATGGAACTCATCTTTAAACCCTAATTAAGTCTAAGCCACATTAGACCTAATTAATTCCTTAAGCCTTACTTAAATTAAGATTAATTAATCTCTAAAACCTAATTAGGTCTAAACCCCATTAGACCTAATTAATCCCTTAATCCTTACTTAAATTATGCTTAATTACATCTTCAATTCCAATTAGGTATAAACTACATTAGACCTAAATAACCCCTTAAGCCTTACGTAAAGTAGGCTTAATTAACCTTAAAACTTAATTAGATCTAACCCAAATTAGACCTAATTAATTTATTAAGTCTTACTCAAATTAGGTTTAATTAAACTTTATCAGGTCTTACTCAAATTAGATCTAATTAATCTATTAAGCCTTACTTAAATTAAGATTAATTAACCTTAACCTTAAACCTTATTAGGTCTAACCTAAATTAAACCTATTTAATCTATTAAGCCTAACTTAATTAGGCTTAATTAACCTTAAACCTTATTCTATCTAACCTAAATTAGACATAATTAATCTATTAAGCTTAACTTAAATTAGGCTTAATTAACCTTAAACCTTATTAGATCTAAGCAAATTAGACATAATTAATCCATTGAGCCTTACTTAAATCAGATTAATCAACCTAAATTCTTTGGTTTAACTTGAATTGAACTTAAGTTAACCTAAACTCTTAGGTTCAACCCAAATTGAACCCAAGTCAACCTAAACTCATATGTTCAACCCAAATTGAACCTAAGCGACCTAAACTCCTAGAGTCGACCTAAATTGAACCTAAGTCAAACTAAATGTTGGGCTCAACCTAAACTCTTAGGTCAACCTAAATTGAACCTAAATCAAACTAGACCTTTAGGTTCAACCCAAATTGAGCCTAAGTTAATCTAAGTTAAACCTAAAGGTTTAACCAAAATTTGAACTTAATTAATCCTAAGCCCCAACTAGGTTTAATCTTTATTAGACCTAATTAACTAATTAAGTTTTACCCAAATAAGACTTAATTAAACCCAAAACACAAATTAAGTTTAATCTTCATTAGACCTGATTACTTAATTAAGTCTTACCTAAATAAGACTTAGTTAAACTTAAACCTTTTAGGTTCAATTCTCATCTGACCTAATTATTTGATTAAGTCTTACGTAAATTTGACTTAATCCTTAAATTTGATCAGGTTTAACTTACATTAGAATTAATCAAAGTCATAGGTTCAACCTACATGAAACTTAAATCCTAAGTCTAACCTACATTAGACTTAGCCATCGTTAAGTCATAGTAGACTTAGCCAACCGCTTTGGTTCAACCTACATTGAACCTTAAACCAGATTCATCCAAGCCACCGAGTCGACCCGAATTAATTCAGATTAACCTAATTCAACTCAACCTCTAGGTCGATCGACCCGACTCGAGCTAACCAAGTCGACTTAAATTCTTTGGAAATACCCGATTTAACTCAGTTTAATCCAAATCAATTGTCTTCTTAGGTTAATCCAACTTAACTTGGATTCACTTAATTTGAGACTCAGCTTCGAGTTTTGATCCAATATTTAAGTTAATATTAATTGATTTCTGAATTGAATTAACGTTTAAATCAAATAAGGCTTTATGTAAAGTCTAAAAGATATTAAGTACAACCCTAGGATATTAAATTAACTTGTATCTTTCAGCTTAACCTAAAGTGAATCCAAGTTAAGTTAGCTCAAATTTCGGACTGAGTCAATACCCTAGAGTTAGCCTAATAGTTGAGTAGGCTTAGTTTGACGAAATCAAAGCTAACTTGAGTCAATTTACGATAATTCAAGGGAATGCTAGCTTATACAGGCTAACTTAGGCAATTTGGGCAAAAGTACCAAACCAACATAAATGATGTAAAATTCACTTTAAAAGACATTAAAACTTAAACTTAAACCCGAAAATAAAACTTGGTTTGAGAAAACATTTTGATGGAGGTAACCCAAGATTGCTAATAAAACATTTACTGTCATTCGCGACTAATAAAACCTCAAACTTTAATGACCTCAGACGACAGAACCATGAGATCTTGATCGGATCATTCAAAATAATAAAAAAATGAATGAAAAATGACAAATTTAATTATTTAAGAAATTGTAAACAACCTAAACTTTTGATAACCCCTAAAATCTAAAAAAAACACTAAAACTTAAATGAAAACTTAATAAAAAAACATCCCCAAACGTAACTTGAACCCAGTGTCTTAGTCTACGAAGATCTCTTGGACGACATAATATGTAGTCGCAGGTAAGAATCATCCGATCAGAGTAGGTTTAATCAATTCTCAGACTAAGTAGATCAGTGTATTTGACGACCCTGAGACGACAGAGCCATATAAATCTTGATTGAGCTACTTAAAAATTAAAAATTTAACAAATTAATTAATAAATACATAATTTTGTGTTAACTTTGCTTTGCAGGGCCGATGGAGATAAAATGTAGAATTCATCCTAGATTTATATTATATGTTATTAGGATGTCTGAACTCTATTGTGCAAGAACGAAGCTTCAAGGCTCGAAACGACAAATCTCATCTAGACCTTCTTAAACAGAACAACAAAACAAACTCTAACAACACAACAACACAAAATGACAAATTAAACAAGATGATAAAACAAAACAAAAGAACAACAAAACAACATAAACTCTAAAAAAAACAAAACTAAACAACATCCAACAGAAACAAAAAAAATAGGATAGTGTCAAATTTCTAGAAATCTACTAACCTTAGGACAAAGCATTGATGTTTCTTTCCTTAATCTAGCACTTAAAAGTTTTCGAGAACAAATTTTAACCTTAATCGAAAGTTTTCTTAAGTAGTTTCAACTGCTTAGGATGTAATTAATTATATGATATTGCTCTTATAGGAGAATGAGAACCCTAGAATTGGTATTTTACCTAAATCTCTAGCTGGGGAGTTTTCATATGTTCTTTCTCATATGGAATCACAATACTCCTGAGTTTCTTTTACGACAATTATCATTAGAAAGTTCTTCCCCACTATTTTTTTATTTGTTTCTATTATTCTTTGCCCCTTTTTTTTCTCTGAATTCCTCAATTTCTCGAGATCACCCACATAATATGAGAAAAGAAATTATTCAGAGAATAGAGCAATGTAGTAGATAACAGAGTAGTGACTCCTAGATAGTGACGACACCAACAACCAACACAACCTAGAGAATTAGTGATGGCGGCAACATCAGCCACCCAATGGACTCCATAACCAACCTCATGTAGCTTAACGGTCCACAAGCAAGAAGAAAGGGAAAACAACAGGAAGGCATTCAATAGACTACACAATTTGAACAAGTACCTCAAGACGTACCTCAGATTTACAAGTCTACAGCGTAGCACCAATTGGACCAAGAAATTCATCAACATCTCCTAGCTTAGCTGGTCCACTCAATTCTAAGCATGGCATTCCAACTCAGAGGCAATCAATGACTGACTCTACCGATCGATTTACATAGACGTAACATTTATCCTAGTTTTATTCAGTCATTGTGTCAGCTCATTGGGGTCGGTTTACCTAATCAAGAAGACTAGTTTTGAAAGAAGGAACATAAGATATCTCTATTGGTATTCAATAAGATGAACTGAGATAAATCTTTTCTAAATGATTTACTTCAACTCAGAATTACTAACGTAAATGATAACCCACATAACTAATCTTGATCGGTATGGAATTAATCAACTTAATCACGGAGTGATGGTGTAGCAGAAGGCGTACCCCAACTTCTAATGGACTAAAAATGAACTTGTCTAAGAGGTTGAATAAGATCAAACTAAGTTTGGGAACCATTTTTGATGTGAGATGAGTATACTAGATGAGAGGAAGACATACCCAGCCTAGATTTAATAACTCAATAGTCTGACAAAAATAGAAGCATCAATCAACCTTATCATTTTGTGATGGTGCCACATGGGGCGTGCTCCAACTTTCAATGGGCTTGAAGAAGGTTTAGATAAAGTTTACAATGGTTTACACTGAAAAAGGGTGAACATTATTCTAGATTTATTACTAACCCAAAGGATTGACAACCAAACCAGCCCTAACCAATCAGAAGCCAATCAAACCACATTGTGATGGAGCCACAAAGGGGCATACTTCAACTTCCCATGGATCAAGAGCAATCATCTTTTGGTATTTGATAGAATAAGTTAAGGAGGCACTTAGCCTAAAGGATCAACCTCTACTACCAGCCTTAACTGACCTAAGATTAATCAACCTGATCCCATAATGCTGGTGCCATGTCTGACCCGATGTAGTACAAAAGTTGTGCATTATATTTCCATTTAAAAATTTTTAATTTGATTTACTTCATTTATTTCATTTGATTTATTTTGTTGATTACAATTTAATATTAGGTGTGTGATGAGTTTACTGGATATAACCCGACCCAGATTTAATAACTCAAAGGATTAATGGTAATGAGAGAGTCAATCAACCCAATCACATTGTGTTGGTACCACATGAGGCATACTCTAGAAAAAGAAGATTCAGATAAAGCTTTATGATGAGCTACTGAAAGAGACATATGTGTTGTCACATTTCAAATTTACTAACTCAATTACTGATAGTCAAACCAGTTCCTATTGATTTGAAGTCAATCAAGATGATCTCATCGTGATGATGCTACGTGGGCATACTCTAACTTATGATGGATTAAAGATAAACTTCTTTCAATATTTGATAGGCTAAGAAGATGTTCAGCCTAAAGGATTGATTGATCTCCAAAAAAAGTCTCAATTGGCCCGAGACCAATCTACCTGGTCCCATCATATTGTTTCCGTATGAGGCTTGCTCCAACTTATGTCTGACCCGAAGAAGCAGTGATGGTAAGTTGTAAGTTTTTTAATTATACTTGGATGTAGGATACCTCAGAGGGAATTATACCTTATCCAAAAAATAACGAGATAGTCTAAGTAAGGGCGGTGTCCTTAAGGCTAGGTAAGATTTTATTTTTATTATCAGGTTTTTTTTTTTTAAATGTTGTTTGAAGTTTAAAAGTTATTTTGTGTTTTCTTTGAAAATTTTGATTATTATTTTTTTTTCTGAAAAATAATATTAGTCGGTTTGTTTTGATTTATTTGAAGTGTGTCTGTGAATTTTGTTTTCTTGGTTGTGTTGGGTATAAGACTCCTTGGAGGAATTATACTTTGCCCTGCGTTAGGGAATTTCTTAATTTTAAGAACAAGTTTAGGAAGTTTGAAATTTTCACTCAAATTTAGGAGACTTCAAACCAGTGTCAATCTTTTTTTCTTTTTGTTCATCTAAAGATCATTTGGATAAGAGTTCAAAACTTATTTAGCATCACATTCATTCTGCCAGAAAAGTTTTTGGATAAGAGTTCAAAACTTATTTAGCATCACATTCATTCTGCCAGAAAAGTTTTTTACTTTTAAATAAAAGAAAAACCAATTCATTCAAAAACATATCCAACATTTTTGATATATTCATATAACTGAATGACACCCATAACAAATAACAAATATCGATAGTCACAACATATGAAAATCATCAAATATTTAAAACTACAGTCGCTTGGTACTCTGCAACATAATATCTCGAATATAATTGATAGGTTACTTCGAAGTCTTCATCCTTCTGAAGGAAAGAGAGACACACTGCTCAGTGGCACGGTATTATGCAACATAATATCTTGAATGTAGTTGAAAGGTCGCTTCAAAGTCTTCATTTTTTTCTGACGGTAATAGAGACACTATTTAGGGACAGACGGTATGCAGTGCTTGATTAGATTGGCACTGCTTCCTCCTGTGACTAAAACTGAACCTTGTGGTGAAGAGATAAAACATGCCCCTGTAAATTTTCTTGAACCTACTATCCAGATTTTACAGCTGAAGATTATATCACCCTGACTCACGAGCGACACTATACAGAAAGGTCATCCAAAGTTGTGATGATCAATGTGTGGCGGAATGTAATCTCTTTTATCATAGATATCAACGATACAACTATCAGGCTTGGAGGAAGGCATGAGAATTCCCAATGCGATTAATTTATTTATCATATACTTGAATATTATTGGCAACGGGTCCGCCTCTACATCGCGAGCAATTCCTAATATAGGACCCCATGAATCCCATGCAGGGTTACCTTCTCTTTCAACTATCGTTTAGGTTCATAAAAAGTTTGTTGCCTCAATAGACATCGAGAGTCCATCATCCACATCTCACATATGCCTATGATAATGTACTTTTGTTCTAAATTGGTAAATTTATTGTTATAGAACTTGAAATCAGTAAGGAAGTAAAATTTGTAATATACATGATTTCAAATGTTTTAATGTTTTGTTTGATTGTTTATTGTATGCATGAAAATTTTTTACTATGGATGACTTTCATATAAGATATTTTCGTTTCTTAAGTGTATTTTTTTTTTCTTCAAAAAGTTGGAATCAAGAACTAAAATTTTAAAAGAGATTGAATACGTTTGAATGTTTTTTCATTGACAAATTATATGAATAAAATGGATTTTTGAAAGGGTTTAGGGTTTCTATGAAAAATTTAAAAAATTTCTTGGTAAATATATTTATTTTTTGGTAATTATCATTAGCATAAGAGATCATTCTTTATACTTCAAATCATGTTGGAATTATATTCATTCCTCATTTTAAGTAGAATTGCTTCTTCAAACAAGTCTGAATTAATACGTTCAAGTATTTTTCTTAAATTAATATAAATATTTATTTAATATATAAAATTGATGTATTGTCCGCTTCGCTTTAAAACAAATTTGAATGTATCATAATTACTTTTGGGAAAATAGCTTATTATGCACTATAAACTTCATTTTTGACGGATTCTCCCGTTACTTTGAGACGGTTAGTCTTTTCAAATTTAAATTTCAAATTTTCACAGTGAAATTATACAAACGGTCAGATATTCTGATAAAGATGTATTGGATCTCAACTTATCTCCACTTTCCTAAAATAAGTCACAGCTTCTCTATAAAATGGGCTTCGCATCTTCCCCTTCATTATCACTTCTCCTAATCTCCTCATTTTCAAATTCACCCTTCTCCCTCCCATTTCCTCTCTATTCTAGAATCCATGGGCTCGGCAAAGCGCACGAAACCTCGAGCACTCGATTCCATTCGCGCCAATCGGATCAAACGCAAGTTATCCACTCTACGGAGGGCAGACGAGTTCCTTTTCGTCTTCATCCCGCCAGAACCTTCCACCAATTTAATCGCCAACGCTAATTGCAGCCTAAACCCTACCCGCCCGTCCTACCCAAACCAGGAGAACCGAAGGGTTTCAATCGAAGAAGAGTTAGTTGCAATGAATAAAGTTCTTGAGAAGGTGAGGGCGAGACTCCGCTTCCTCGAGTCTGTAGGTAAACAGAATGCCGAGAACTCGTCCAATCAGGGAGGGGATCCTATTTCTTCTTCCCCTACTGTTGTTGGTGATGCTGCTCCAGCTGATCATTGTTGATAGACTTTCTTTTTTTCGTTTGAATCGTTAGCATCTTACTAGTAGCAGGTCTGATCAATATTGATAGACTTTCTTGTTTTTGTTTGAATCATTAGATGATAGAGCGATGTATCGATGTTCCTTTTTAGAAATCCTATGAGAATTGCGTCAAATTGTGTTCTGTGGAAAACACGTTTAGTGTGAAAATCAACCATCTATCTTTTTTCTGTTCAAGATTAGGGTGGGTTTTCTAATAAGCATCTTTTTGGAATATTTCTTTGGGATAACTCCAAGACCAATTGCGGCTTAAAGATCCATTGAAACAACAAAGAAAAAAAATAAAAAAAGATACGATCTTTGTAAACCATTATTAGCGAAAGAAATTTCTGACAAACTATTATGATCAGGAACTCCTTGCTGCTTGGTTTAAGATCCAAGCATCTGGCAAAATAAAGAACAGCCTTTTAATGTCCTGTAAATGCAAAGGCATATTATACTTGGAGTTCGCTAGGCAGATTGAAGAAATTGTTCGATACAGAATTGACTGAAAGAATTTAAACCGAATTATTTTGCCTTTGCATTTACATACATAGCTACACAATTCTTATGTATATATATATATATGGGGATAAAAACTGTAATAACCACATTTTTAATAGAGGTACAAGTATAATTAAATTGATTGGATTTGATATGACTTAAGTAATTGTTTACTTATTAGTATTTCAGCACTTTGAATTTGTATGAGTAGTTGAATTGTGTTAAATGTGTTAGTTGTTGAAGTGGAGTTTGCTTGGCATATCATTTTACTTTGTGTTGTTGTTAAATAGTACGATTTTTCTTTTTTCTTCTCAATATCATAATGATTTGGCCGTGTAAGAGACGAATCTTACTTCTTGGATTAAATGTTGAAGTTGAGTTTGCTTGGCATATATCATTTTACTTTGTGTTGTTGTGATGGATAGAGTACGATCTTTCGTTTTTCTTCTCAATATCATAATGATTTGGCTGTGTAAGAGATGAATCTTACTTATTGGATTAAGCTGCATGTGATCGGCTTCTTATATTGAATATACCAATGATAATTGACTGAGATTTTTTTATGTCTACAAATCTTATTATTTGTGATGTGCTGTGAAGACATGATTCTTATTCTAGTAATGCTTAGTTATATTGAATGAACTGTGCTGAGCCTTTAATTCAAAATTTTATTTGACGGCAACATTAGATTTTCATCATGTGATCTTAAATTTTTTTATAATTAATTATTTGGTGAGATTCAATTATTTTAGATTTTCTTTTTATCTTGAACTTGTTGGGATTGAGTAGAATTCTTGTATTGATGTATAAATGAATATTTTTGCTCCAAGAGAGACATTACTTGTATTCATATTTGTTTTTCGATGTAATTCTCAACTTATGTTTATAATTTGCGCTTGAAATGATACTGGAAATTTGAAATTAATTTAGAATGGATCGTATACAACATTTTGTTGCTCTTATTAATAATCACATGTCGTTGGATACCTAAACTCAGATGAACTCTGTGTAAAAATACATAATTGAATGTCTAAGCCAATAAACCATTGATATTTATTATCGTTTGAGTTAGATCAATTTTTTATAATTATTTGCACTTAGTTTACAATTTTGAGAATAAAATTTTCTTAAAGTGAAAAGAATATAATTACTCGTAATCCCAGCCTTATTGACCTCCCTTCATGCTCAAAACTTTACTTGAGCAAGATGGTGAGATTGGATTGGCTCGAGCACATATTCTTTGTTCTCAAAATAGAATGCACCGTTGCATTCAGAGCATCAAAATTATTAAGTCATCAATTTAATTGAGCAACATAAAAACAATTAACTACCGAGACAATGTTTTAAGAATCAAATTTAACATGCCTCGGCCTCCGTCGTTTGATTGTAAATCAGATTGGGCCGATATATTTAGAATGTCAAATTTGCCTAGAAGCGGCATCATTATTACCTGATTTGGTATGAATGTAGAGAGCAAAAATTCTTGTGAATGACAAAATGTGGATGGTAATATATATATGGCTTTGGTATGGTTTTGATGATTATATATATATATATATATATAAAGTTTTATTAATGTTTTATTTAGACCCTTAATTGGATGGTATCCTTATTTATTTTTCAAAATTTTGGTCAATTTATCTTTTCTTAGTTTAACGACTCGACTAACACCAAACTTCATGAAGTTATCTCTTATGCAGATGTAATTTGGCCCTTAATAGTTGAGTCTAGACCTTGATTTTAGAGGACCAAAAAACATGACTTTGGTATGGTTTTGATCCAAATGCTCAAAAAAATAATAAAAAAAAATTCTTGTTGCTTTCGATAATTTTTCTCAAGTTCATTAAAGTAATTATTTATGATTTAAACACTATTATATTAGATTTGCTTTCATTGTTTGGAGCGTCATTCACACTGGGCTTAAGCTATGACATTCTTGTGGCTAGAGGACATTATTATTGTGTGTTATGTTTCTCCTCTTGATAATCACGCACATGTATTTTTTGAACTCCTCTTGATAATCACGCACATGCATTTTTTGAATTCCCTACCTATCATCTTATTGAAGGGTCGGATATCTCATGGTTACTTTTTTTATGTTGTTGGTAATATTTTTTTACCTTTTTGGTCTTCATTATACTCCACACTATGTATAAATTGAAATGAATAATATAATTTTTAATAATTTCTTTACTCCTGTGAATTTGCTCATACATGATATTGATTGGACAATTAAGTGGAAGATTAAAAAAATGAAAATATAGGCAGGAAATTAATGATTTCTTCAAAGCCCTTTACAATCTTTAGTATTTCTTTGTGTTTATTATCTACTGATGTGTTTTATGTTGCTCTTTAATGAACTTATTAATTACTCCATTGATCTATTTTGGTTTTTGGAAAGTTTGATAAGTTGTGTGGTTGGACTCGTGGGTCTTGGGCCCTCTCTTCTGCCTATATTCTATTACTTATTTATTTTGTTGGATTTCATAGGACTATTTTCATCGCTGGAGTTTCAAGTCATGCATTTTTTTCTTCTTTTCTTCATCCACTTCTTTCTTTTCTTTTTTTTTTCTTCTTTTCTTCATCCACTTCTTTCGATTTTTTGCACTGATAATATATATATTCATGCATTAGAAATTGATTGGCTACAACTAATGCATATACTTAAACTCTTTTTTGTCTATAATTTTGCTATTTTCAACTGATAAGATACAAAAACTATAATTTCTTGATATGTTTTTAAATTTTGGTGATTTTTGGAAGCTATGATGACACCCTTTTGGATCCTGAGGTAATCAATTTCTGATTTTGCTTACATGAACTCCTATATCCTCTGCTATATAGTATTCAATATGGATGGAATCCTCTATTTATCCTATCTTTACATGATGAAAATCCAGCCTTTGTCAATTGCTTCTATTACTTGTGTTAGCACTACATTGATAGTTGTCTTCAAAGATGGATTTTTTTTGTTGAAATTATATACTAACCTGCTAACCCCTTAGTTTTGGGTTTTGGAATCTTCCCTCTATTATGGTTTAATTGTTGTTTCTCATGTTGATTTCTTTTTCATGATCTATACCCCTTGTTCTCAGGATTTGAGTGTTTCATTGGTTGAATCAGATTTCCTGAATGGAGGAACAATAGGAGTCTTTTTTGTTGGGTTCTGAGCATTAAATGTTTTAGCTAATGTTTTCTTTTAATGATCTTTTCCTTAAGTTTTTTTTTAATTTTATTTTTTATTTTATTTTAAGATCTTATTTGGTTGTAATTAAGCTATTTTTTTAATGCAGGGGGGGGTGTGCCCTCATATATAAAAAAATCATCAAATCCCACATCCCATTCCTCTTGTGAAACTGTTTGGCCTCACGTAACCCTAAAAAAATAAAATTCCCTCTCCATTTGTTAATTTGACATATTCACACACAATGGCTGGCTTCGATTCTCTCGTCCTCAGCCATGAAATCTTGCATTTTCTCGATCTTCTCCTTCCACCCTCCCTCTCTCTCTCTCATTCTTTTTCCTTCACTGTTGCAGTAGCGTTTAAGAGGCGTAATAATAGTCACACTAGCGCAAGGCATCATGGACTCAACAACAATTGTGTGACTCCCAACGTGGACTAAACTAGTTCAAGGTTTGGCATAGCTGGTCGGCCCTTCAAGCTAGAGAGTTACAACAAAAGTAGAACGGTGACCATTCCTAGTTATTTTAGGGTTATATTTTTTGTGTTTTTGATGTTCTAGATTTAGTTTTTATTGTGTTTCCATTTAGGATAGTAGCCGACATAAATGTTTCCCCTCTATAGTTGTATCGAAGGGCAAGTGGTGCTCTAATTGTATCTCGTTCCACGGTGGTGGTTAACTTCCATGGACAAAGTGGTGCTCCTACTATATATCACTTCCGAGGTGGTGATTTACTCTGTCCCAAATCCTTGGCATCCCTCTCACTTTGCTGCAACACGCTCATCCTCAATGCAGAATGCCTTGACAACAACCCTTTTTGTTGTTCTTCCAACAGAATCATCTTTGTATAACTGGTTACTTGTTGTCCCAGCCATTCCTCTACTATTTTTGTGATTGCAACCTTTGCAAGCCTTCTTTCCTCCTTCCATACTTGTTCTTGCCACCTCAGGACAACAAGTCTTTGTTGTTGCAGCTGCTACCAGACCTCCCCAACCATCCAGGCTTGTCACCACCACCCTAGACAACAAACCCCTCTGCATTCCACACTACTAGACTCCTCCTCCCATTCCACTGCCACCTCCATCCTTGCTGCCACAACATAGGACATCTCTTCCACGTCCATCTATGTTGCTTGCTTTTTATCTAAGAAATTAGAAAATATATGTCTTACTATTTCTCCTTGCTAACCACCCCTTTTGACCAATCAGACACTTTCTAGATCTTCATCGACCACCTTCATCACCCTTTGATCCAACCCTATTTTTGAGTTTGAGTCTGGTCTTTCTTTATTTCTTATTTTTGAATGTTTTGATTGTAATTTTTATTTGATATTAGCAATAAAAATTTACTTTCCCTTTTTTTTGTTTAAATTTGGTATCGTTTGATATCAAAGATAACCCAACTTTAATCTTATTCTAGGATTTTAAGCATCCACCAATACTCAAACCTATATCCATCCAATACTCTTCTCTTTGCTGATTTTCTAAATAATTCACCCAAAACTTTTCTTTCTCGCCTTACACAACCCCTATACATCCTCTTCCACCCACCCAAAATCAAAACCTAGCCATGCCTCTGAGGATACAATAGCTATAAGCCTGATAAAGTGGAAATGAAATAATGTCGCTTATAAGAAATCTACAAATCCTAGGACAGTGTGGATATTCAGTGGGAAGCCCTTCAACTGCAATAGAGGCCCGTTAACTTTGTGAGAAGCCATAATTTTGAAGATTTGATAAGAAATATAAGAGGAGCCATAATTTTGAAGTAAAAATAGATTTGTCATAATTAAGGACCACATGGATCCAGAAGAGTTCATCAAGTGGCTCTGAGCATCAGAATGTGTCTCTAAGTGTTAAGACATTCCACTGAACGAAATGTTGAAACTAGCTACTATCAAGTAAATGAAGAGTACATCTCAGTGGTGGGTAAACTTGAAGATTCTTTGACAGTGAGAAGGGAATCATAAATTTACTACTTGGTCTAAGATTAAAATGAGAGATGTTGCGCCAATACCTGATAGTTATTTACATAAAAGATGTAGTCTTTAGCTTCAAAGTTAGAGAGAAATCTTACCGAGCGACCACCATATCTTATAGGAAGAGTTCAACCTCAGGATCAAGCACCAAGAGTACATCTAATGGAAACATCCAAACTAAACCCTCCAAAAGAGACACTCATTCAGAGTATTGGAAGGACAATCTGCATTATCAAATCCATTCTAGTCAAGTAGTATTTCAAGTACCACAAATTTGGACATATTTAATCATATTGCCTAAACAAGAAAATGTCCTCTTTTAATGATCAGGGAGCAGTTAAAGTAATAAACAATGATTCAAGATAATGTAAAGATTTCAAAGAGGATTGTCAAATTTCAGCAGATAAGGAAGAGATGTCAATGATTCCAACAAAACCCAGAAGAGAGACTCCAGTTGAATTAATCTTGGTCGTGCTAGAACATAGTGGGTCTGAGATAATGGGCGTGCATGCATAGTATGAGGTTATTATGCCACAAACTACCATTTTGTAAGAGTTGAGAGGAGCATCAATAGGACTTGCATTGACTGCCCACATGGGCAATGAGCTTTAGGAGTTGATACCAGACACATGAAAACCCTGGATAAGATGATGTCAAAATCTTCAAATAAATAACCTACCTTTCGAGTTGCCTTACTAAGCGAGCTCTAATAGGCAAACAATAGCAAGCTCTTAATCTACTGTTAGAAGACAATGTGGAGTCATTTAGGTATAAAATTAGTTTAGCTATGCACCCACCAATAGACGGTTCAACTACAACATTGAAAATCTCCTTAAGATCTTTGTAGGAAGGAAAATTCTATAATGAGATATAGGCCCTACCAAAGAAGAAGAGACCTCTCTCGAGTGGTTGTTATTGGGAGTTGCTCAACCGACCACAAATTTAATTCTCGAGTTAGTTTTCCAAATGAATTTTTCTATCTGATAAAACCTGTCGTGTAGCGTGGAAGGTGAAAATTATAAATGTAATGGTTCCAGAGTTATCTTTTCAAAATCTACATCTATATGCCACTCCAACTTAGGTTGTGACAAAAGATAATGGATACTTAATATATCAGGATGTGCTTTAAAATGACAGTGCCTGAAGGATTGACTTACTAAGAAATTATGAAATTCAAGCTTCTTTCAACAGCGAGAAACTGACTACTATAAGGAGAATAAAACTTCGATGGATAATATTAAAGCTCCTGCAACCCTTAGAAACTAACTCAATATCATCCAAAAGGAACGACAAGAGCTGTAATGATGCGAGGAGTCATGGATGTGACAGTAATCAGAAGATCCTAACCTAAATTAGACGTGCCCAGGCTTTGAAAGAGTCAATATCGACCCTCAAGGATAAAGATTTGTCATCTAAGTGGAGTGGTGACCACTCATAGTTATCATATGGTTATGTATTTACATTTTTGATGTTTTAGGTTCAGTCTTTATTGTGTTTCTGTTTAGGACAAGCATCAACATCCATGTTTACCCTTCTAGGATTATAGTTGATATGTATTTTTGAATGCTTAATTTCATATACTTTTTATATTTTTTAATGAATGAAATTGCACTTTAAAGAAATATATTTTCATGTTTTCGGTGCAGGTAAAAGAGGTAAAACAATTGTAGCAAACTAGAGCAGAAAAGGAGTGAAATTGAGCAAATAGAGCAATTGATGCTTGGACTTAAACTGGTGCCAAGGCGCTAGCTTTTGGCATCTAGGAGCCACTCCATGGCGCCATGGCACTAGTATTTATTGCTTAGGGGCCAGACCCTAGAGAATTTCTAGAGAAGGTGGTGCCTAAGCGTCACATTTTGGCTCCTAGGTGCTAGTTGTTTTTCCTAGCCGACCAAGAAGATGACTCCTATGCTCCATAGTTAGGCGCCTCAGCACCAGAGCTGTTTGGAAGTTTTCTGGGAGTTATTTAGTGGCTTAAGACTATGGAAAAAGGGATTTTTTATCTTTTGAGGACTTGGGGAAGAAGTTCCAAGGTTTGTAACTCCCCAATGACTGCAGGAAATCCATATAAGCAGTAGGATCCAATTATTTAGAGGGATTTGTAAAGGAACTTGAGAGCATTTGTAAGGGATTGTATCAAGAATTACAAGGAGCAGTAGAGAAATTTAGTGGAAGGATCTCAGAGAGATTAAAGCTAAATATTGTATGTTTTGATTGAATTATAATATAGTAAATACATGTTTAGTTTAATTGCTTTGTTTCATGAATTTTTCTATGGAATATATCATGCTTTGTGAGTAGAAACCCTTTTTTTTTCTTTTGTGATGATTTGGTAGTAAGTGTAGGGTGTAGACGTTTAAGAATAAATTTTATTTTTATATGTGATGAATGTTCTCCTAGACTTAATTACATATCTTATCGACCATAAGATTTTTTAAATTTTGTTGTGACCCATTAGGACTCGGAGGAGTGGTGGTGAATCAACATGAGAATGTCCACATTGTCCTTTAACTATGAAATGTAGTAGTTAGGTGACCGCGCAAATTTAGGGAGAAGTATTTTAAGAGGTTCATATTAGAGTTTTTTTGGGTGACAAGCAGAGCATACAGTTATGAGGAGCCTATATGTAACACCAACTGGCATCGTTGCCAAAAGTAATTAACTAATTAGTGAACTAATCATATCTATAACTCAAGAGAGAGTAGATAGACATAGGCTCCTTTTTTCACTACTTTATTCATATTCTTAAACTTCTAACCTATAACCTACCTAATTATTCACAAAAGAAAAGTACTTTTTATCACTCTTGAATTTAACCTTATTGATTGCTCTAGATAAGTTTTATCATATTATTAAATAGTAATTTAAAAGTATTGATAGCAAAACCACCTTTATCTAAACTCCAAACTAGGACTTTATAATTGTAGACTATAACTTCTCTTAAGTGATTAACTAGCTCGGTTCCCTGTGGGATCGATACTTGGGACTTAAAAAAGTCCTATATTACTTGAACGATACGTGCACTTATGTTAACACCTAGTGTGAAGTGATTTAACATGAAAAGTTAATTTACTAAATTTATAAAATATATGATAAAAATTATAATATTTAAATCTTAAATCATTAAGTCCACTATACATAGAAGTAGCAGTTAAGTTTTTGGCGTTGTTGCCGGGGAGTTTTGATGGTAGAATAACTTTTTAGGGGAAATTTAGTTGAATTTGTAAGACTTGGATTTGGATATTGTAGTGTTTATATAAAGTGATTAGTATATTGTGTGACTTCATTTATAAAAAGAAAAGCTAAAATACCAAAAAAAAAATTGTGTGTTAGAAATCTATCATATTAGTAAAATCTTTAGTATTTAATACATAGTTCAAGAGTTGCAGACCTTGAAACATACGACTCGAAACTAGAGAGAACGGTTTAGAGTATTAGGAAACAAAAAAGCCTTCAAAAACTCATTGTAGAAATGGCGGATCAAAATCATGAAAACCCAGATATAAATTGTAATGTTAATAGACCTTTAAGGGATTATGTGAACCCTACAGTGGATGAAACCCACTTAATTATATAAAATCCCTCTGTAGAGGCATACATTTGAACTTCAGCCTGCAATCATTCAGATGGTGCAATATAATCAATTTAGAGGATCTCCATCTGATGGCCCTAACATACATTTAGCAAGTTTTTTAGAACTCTGTGCTACATTTAGGTATAATGGTATCTTCAATGATGTTGTTAGACTTAGCCTTTTACCCTTTTTATTGAGAGATAAAACTAGAATGTGGCTCAATTCGTTAGCATCGGGGTCCATCAGAACACGAGGAGATTTAGCTCAGAAATTTCTTGGTAAGTATTCTCCACCATCCAAAACAGCTAAGTTGTGAAATGATGTCATATTGTTCAGTTAATATGACAGTGAATCAATTCATGGGGCTTGAGAACGATTTAAAGAATTCTTAGGCAGTGTCCACATCACGCATTACCCGATTGACTTATTATACAAACCTTCTATAAAGGACTAGTTGGATCATTAAGAACGATTAAAGATGTTGTTGTAGGTGGGTCTCTCATGTCCAAACCTAATGAACAGACCTATTCTCTCATTGAGAAAATGACCACTAATAACTTCCAATGGCCATCTGATAGAGTTAACCTCAAGAAAGTAGCTCATATTCATGAAAATGATGTACTTACAATCCAAACGTCTCAAGTAGCAGCTATTGCATGGAAATTGAACCATTTCATGATGAGTCAAAATCAAGGACTTCCTATCATTGAGGAAAACTCATTTGTACAACTGGTAGGAACTAACTTCATTGAAAATATCCATGTGATTATTAATATTCAAAATAACCCATATTCCAATTATTACAACATAGGTTGGAAGAATCATCCCAATTTCAATTGGAATAACAATTCTAGAGGAGGAGACCAATCTTGAGAAAATAATCCAGTTAATCCAACAAGTAATTGGAATAATCAGGACAATTCTAATGCCAGAGCTTCTAATTCTTCCTGATTTAATGTGAACCCATAATTTAAGGAGAAGAAGTTATTGTTGGAAGAGGTTGTTATTCAACTGAGAAATCAGTTGCATAACCAAGGAAATTCACTTAAGAATATAGAAAACAAACTAGGGCGGATTGCTTATAAACTTAGCAGTCATCCTCGGGAAATTCTTTCTAGTAACACTAAGGTGAACTTTAAGGAGAAGGTTGGAGTGCAAGGCAAACATACATAATTCTTGGATTCGTCAGGCTGACGATGTTAAACTAAGCGCTTCGTGGGAGGCATCTCATGGTTCTCTTTGTTAGTGTAATTGTTAGTGAGTGTGAATGATATGTGTAAGATGGTCATGGATTGCTATGATTGATAGTGTTCTTGGATAATTATGTGTAAGAGTCAATTGTAGTTGATGTGTCATGAGGGAGGTGAATTCCTAACTTCTTGGGATGGCTAGACTTGTATATGTTCTCTGTAGTAATTGGATTCAAGAGTCCAGTACAACTCAATTCTCAACTGAACTTGAGTTTTACAAGAGATGTGTTGAGTTTGGTCAAGTTATAGGTCCATCTCAATTCTGTTACTTCCTTTGTCTGACCTTATTTTTATTTAGTAGGTTATGAACCTAGTTGATAAGTAAAATGAGGATGAGTTAACAACATAAAGTTTATGGTCCATATATTAAGGGTTGAGGTAATGCCTAAGGCTGACAATACATGAGTCAATATAATAGGGATATTTTTACCCATGGGTTTAACCCTATAAAATTTGTAAAAAAACCTAAAAGTTTTAGTGTTTTGATTTCGTTAGAAATTGAAAGTATGGATGAGAGATGTGATGAGTTTTAGGAAGAATTGATCTCATTTAGCTTGTGTGTCTGTGAATGTGTTACTAGAGTAATTTAGGATTTGGGGAGATTAAAATGTTCATTTTAGGCTGACCTAAACTAAAATCAGAGCATGTAGGAAGCTGTGGTCTTTTCTGTTGTTACTTGGATGTTGATATATTATCATTTGGTTAAGCTAAACTGACGTTTGTCATTATTCATTCATGATATAATATTTAGAACAAGTGATGTTAGTACTTTTTTATTACTATTATAATGCTATATGCACGTTAATTAAACTTTCTTTTTACAATTTTCATTCTAACATGTGTATGATAGATTTACTTTCTGTTACATGCTAATCTGTTATGTCCTGAGTAATCTTTGAAAAATAATTCTGATAGACACTTGTGATAGATTGTACTTCTGAGTTGTAATTTTTCTTCCTGCGTATATTTCTTATTTTAAATGTCTTATATGTTAAAAATTAATTTTGGACCCGGGGGGGGGGGGGGTGGTGGAGGGGGAGAAAAATATTTTTAAATACTTAAGCTTTATTTGTCCTCAATAAACTCTTTATTAAGATAAAATCACAGTACATGAGTTGTGGTATTTGGTGTTATCCTTAGGGCACTATAAATTTTGATCCTAGGGAATATTACAGAAGATTTAGTGAAATTTTTGAAAAGATGTTCTAAGGTTAAGATATTTTTTAGGAAACAATAGAAAAATAATTTTACTATTTATAGTAGGAAAAAAAAATTATATTTTTAAAAAAACTAGGGTTTTTAGAATTACATTTTTAAAATAATTAAACCTCTGCACTTGTTTTAAACTGATACTTTTATTCTTTTTGAAATAAGTGTAGGATAGCTATAAGTATTTAACTTTTATTCAAAACTATTAATGATATATCCAGATACAGTAATCCTCACATAAAATAGAAATGATTGAAAAATGTTCTGCTAAAAAAAATGGACGTGAGGAGAAGCTTGAGGATAAGCCCAATTAAAAATTACTTTCACTTGAATCTTCCTAAATAAGAAAATTTAGATACTCTCCTAAACTTGTTTTTACTTTCATCAAAAGTATTAGTTAAATCTTTCTACTAGAGTGCTTTAATTCTATCTTTTATACTCTCTAGGAATCCAAAGTTTAACAAATTACAATTATTTTTGAAATAGGTAGAAAGTTAGTATTCCTGGGGTGAATGTAAAATAACCTTAAACCCTAGTTCTAGTCTAATTCAGTAGATTTCTCCTAAGTTGTACTATGATATTTCTGAGGCAAAAATATATAAAATCTTAATGAAACTCACAACCTCAAATCAACAGATTTAGTTTTTAAAGTTGTAGTGTTACTTGAGGACAAGTCACGTTTAAGTTTTGCGAATTTTGATGTCTTTTTGTATGTTTAATTTCTTATACTTTTTATATTTATTTATGAATGAAATTATACTTTAAAGGAAGGTATTTTCATATTTTTGGTGCAGGTATAATAGTTAAAGAAATTGGAGCAATCTGGAGCAGAAAAGGAGCGAGATAGAGCAAATGGAGCAATGGATGCTTGGACCTGAACTGGTGCCTAGGCTCCACTCCATGGCGCCATGGCATTATCTTTTGGTGCTTAGGCGCCGGACCTCGTAGAATTGTTAGAGAAGGGCGCTAGGCACCACATATTAGAGCTTAGGAGACACATACTGGCACTTAGGCGCTAGTTGTTTTTCCCAGCCGACCATGAAGATTGCACCTAGGTGCCTAGACGCCAGAAGTGTCTGGAAGTTTTCTAAGAGTTATTTAGCGGATCAAGACAATGGAAAAAGGGATTTTCTGTCATTTGAGGACTTGAGGACGAAGTTCCAAGGTTTTGAACTCCCCAAGGACTACAGGAAAGCCATATTAGGAGTAAGGTCTCACTTATTTAGAGGGATTTGTAAGGGAATTCGAGCGCATTTGTAAGGGATTGTATCAACAATTGCAAGGAGCAGTAGAAAACTTTAGCGGAAGGATCTCAGAGAGATTAAAGCTAAGTATTGTATGTTTTGATGGCATTATAATCTAGTAAACACATATTTGGTTTAATTAATTTGTTTTGTGAAGTTTTCTATGGAATTTATCATGCATTGTGAGTAGAAACTATGTGCTTTTCTTTTGTGATGATTGGTAGTAAGTGTAGGGTGTAGAAGTTTAAGAATAAATCTTAATTTTATAAGTGATGATGTTCTCACAGACTTAATTTTACCGACATTAAGATTTGTTAAAACTTTTTGTGATCTACTAAGACTCGGAAGAGTGGTGGTGAGTGGTGAATCAACATGAGTTCACATTGTCATTTAATTATGAAACGTAGTAGTTAGGCGGCTGTGCAAAGTTAGGGAGATAAGTATTTTGGGAGGCTCATATTAGAGTTTTTTGGGTGATAAGCGGGGCATACAGTTATGGGGAGCCTATATGTGGCATCAACTGGCACCTTTGCCAAAGTTAATTAACTAATTAGTGAACTGATCGTATCTATAACTCGGGAGAGGGTGGATAGACATAATCTCCTTTTGTCACTACTTTGTTCATATTCTTAAACTTCTAACATATAACCTACTTAATTATTCACAAAAGAAAAGTATTTTCTATCACTCTTGAATTTAACTTTATTGATTGCTCTATATAAGTGATTAAAATAGTAATTTAGGAGAAGTGATAGCAAAACCACCTTTATCGAAACTCCAAACTAGGACCTATAGTTGTAGACTAGAACTTCTCCTAAAGTAATTGACTACCTTGGTTCCCTGTGTGAGTGATACTCGGGACTTAAGAAAGTCATATATTATTTGAACGATATATACACTTATGTTAACACCTAGTGTGAAGTGATTTAACGTGACAAGTTAAGTTATTAAATTTATAAAATATATTTTTAAAATTAGAATATTTAAATCATAAATCACTAGGTGTACCGTACAGAGAAGTAGCAGTCGATAACTAAGAGTGAGAAGTGCTCTGACTGTATCTCATTACAAGGTGGTGGTTAGATTTCAAGGGTTGAGTGGTTCTTTGTCGACATCTCACTCTTGAGGTGGTAATTTACCTTTTTTTTAGCCCCTCTGCATCCTTCTCACTTCAATTCTACTCACTCCCTGCTACTGGCCACTCCAACAGTACCCCTTTTATTGTTCTTTCTGCAGAACAATTCTTGTCCAGTCGATGTCCTATTGTCCCAACCATCCTGTGCTTTACAATTCCAGCCATCTCCAACTTCCTTCCCTTCTCCCATACTTAATTCCACTGCCTCACGACCGGGGCTACGAAGAAATAAAAATTGAACCTGCTGCTTCAATCTACTGTTGCACATTATTTGATCGCTTCAAAAATAGTGCAACTAAATTATAATAAATAACACATATGAGTCCCTAAATTGGGCGATCTCATGCACAGCTCAATACCCGTTAAAACATTCAGATGCATTAGTAGTCATTGTACCAAATCTAGAGTCAAAATCAGTTACTAAACTCCACTTTTTGACATCTTGATCAATTAACTAATCATACTACTTCTTTTTAATATTGTCACTCTCATTCATGTGTTTATTTTATTTCATCGATATTCCCAACCCAATACATTTTTTTTCACAAATTCTATCAACATCCCCAATTGCAAGGTGCCTTACTGGCTTCTTAAAATTTTCTCGTAGGTGCGTAAGCAATGTCTGTGTACATCCCATGGAAAGATCTCCTTACAACTACGAACCAATCCTGGGTGTCTGTCTGATATTATACATAGATCTTTATGAGTCTAGATGACATCCACCAAAGTGTACCATTGTTGTAGAAACCAAACCTACAAATCAGTATTCTCATATCACACCACTGCAAATGTAAGTGGAAAGAGTCCAGCATTTCCGTCAATTCCTAAAATAGCAAGCAAAGTCCCTCTACACTTTCCTAGAAGGAATGTCTCGTTTATACAGAGAACAAGTCGACAAAAACTCCAACCAAGCATACTGGGGTCAAATGACTACAAGATACTATGAAAATGCATATTATGTTTGACTTCTATTTTATACACCATACCCGAAATCACATTGCATATTGCTGTTAGTAGACGAAATAGAGAGTACTATGAATCCTCAAAACCTGTGTGCGTCCCATGTTGTAATGTAACTAACACGGACATTGAATTTAGACTCCATTCGACCAACAATTTCTTTAGGTTTTAGGTCAATTTGTTGGTGTAAAATAGAGCCTACGCTGTGACAAATGAATTTTGACGTGCAATTTTGATGTTCGGTTGGTATGATTGGATGAGTACATGCCCCAATTACGGAGATTTTTCCACACCCCCCTAATCACTGGCCCCTCGATACATGCAGACACCATTGAATGGACAAGTCTCATGATTACATTGGACACAATGAACTATAAGTCTTTTTTTGTTTTATTTGAGGAAGTATTTACATACTCTACATTATTCAATATTGACCAACCATTCAAAGCACATTTCAGTGCATCCTTACATGAAAATATCACTCTCTCAGATAAAACATGTGGAATGACATCATCTTCATATAAGGGGATGTGATTTACATGAGCATCACAATCGTTAACTGCATCCCACTCCTTAGTCATATGAATAGACCTCACAAATTGATAATCTCTATCATTGCATCTAACACCTTTGTATTTAGCTCCGCATGTCGATGTATTAAATCATATTCTGGTAATACCTTATTCTGATCAACATCACATCAACTAAGATCCTCGTTTGTGTCATGTTTGCTCGAGTTTTCACTAGTGCCACTATCAATGATTTCATAGTCGATTGGGTTAATATCCAAGGGCAACCCTTATGATTTTTGTTGTTCGAAAGGCTCAACATTTATACTGTCGTTTGGGTGAAATAAATGTGAGAGATCAAATGATCGATGTGTACCACAATCAATCACTGACTGATTGGGCATATTATAGAACCTGATGTCATACGCGTTGAAAGAAATTGGAGTTGCCTACAAAATACAAATCATAAAATTAATTCTCATTTTCCTTTCCTCAAGATATCTCTAATAGTTATGTAATGAAAAGAGTCATATTTCTCGTACCTAAAAATTTTAATCACTTGTTCAGAAGTAGCAGCTCAGCTCTGTACCTTCTGATTTTTAGACTATATTAAAGATCAATAAAATGTTTCACCATATCCTAAATGATTTAGACAACGACAAGCTTCATTTTGATATAGTACAAATAATTTATGAAAAAAATAAGACCAGTGTTTTGACGGCGTGGATAATTTAAGGGAAATAGAGTACATAATTTAATAAATTCACTGGCAAAATTTCAACATCGTACATACAATTTAAGAATATTACGATATTATACGGGCGCTTTTTTTTGGGAAAGCAGGAAACGCCGGCTTTTGCTGCCAATTTGTGCTCTTATTTAAAATTTTTTTAATGGCGATCCTCCCCATAAAATGCCTAATTTAGGTGCTATTTCTCAAAATTTTGCTTATTTTTGATGATGTTAGATCATTATATTCGTTAAGTATTGTTACAGGGCCTTACTTTTAGTATTTATTAACAATTTAAAATAACAAAATTGTTTATTCCCATTATATTTAGAGAATAATTCATTAACAAAAAACAATATTTTTAGAATAATTTCATAAAATATAATAAATTAACATAAGAACTACTTGAAATTCTCATTTACGCAGATAACAAATGGATGGAATTGACGTAATTTTATTTATCTTGCTCTGCAATAAATATCAAACATTACATTCTAAAACAATTACACAAAAGCTTTGATCCTTATTTTATAAATGAATCAATTAAATTTTAAAGAGAGGTAAAGTTCAACTAATTTAGTTTGTTAAAAATGAAAAAAATTATCGCCTATTTGTGTATATGTTAACATTGTATTTTAATTCTTACTACTCGCATCATATGTTTTCTGAGAAAAAAAATTATTGATCTGCTATATCAAATAGATATATGTGAAAGAAATGTGTGTGAATTCTTTTGGTGATTTAATTATGTGTTACTGTGCTACAATTGACTTAGGTTGCGTTCAGTTCATATGAAAATTTGAAGAGGCATTTATACATTATACATATCTCTTAATTCCTATACATTAACATCTTTAGCAACTGATTTTCACTTTTTACATTTATACCATTAAAATTTTTCAGATCACATAAAAAATATCATCATTTTAACAACGCTTCATGCATATATAAAGTGATATATAATTATGTAAAAAATCAAAATTTAAACGTGAGATACGTTAATACATAGTAATTGACTGATATGTATGTAAATCTTCCAAGTTTGAATTTCAAATGTGCTCAACGGTCGGATCTCCCACTTAGAGGTGACAAATGACAGTACTCCTCGTTAACTTAACTGATCTCTCCCACTTTCCAAAAATAAGTCATAGCTTCTCCATAGCCATCCAAGGCGAAATTAACGATCGGATTTCCCCCATGAAGAGATGAAGCAAAGCGCTCCTTTCTACCGATCTCCGCTCCTACTTTCCTAAAATAAATCATAGCTCCACTATAAAAAGATCCTCCCGTTCATTTTCATTTCTCCCTCATTTCTCGCCTTTATTCTCTAATCTTGAAACAATGGCTCCTGCGAAGCAGAAGATCCACGAGAAAAAGAAGAACCCTCTAGCACACCGTTCACTTAGCAACTATGAAATCGAATCCTTGCAGAAGATAATGCGCGCATCCGCCCTCCTCGAGATAGACGTCCCCCTCCTCGTTTTCCTCCCCCCGAAGTCTGGCCCTGATGTCACCGCCGACCGTCACCCCTGCCAGAACCCTGCTTCCTCCCAACCAAACCAGGAGCACCAAAGGATATCATTCAAAGAGGAGCTAGTAAGGTTAAAAATGGTGATCGAGAAGGTGAGTGCAAGACTCCTCTTCCTCCAGTCTGTAGCTAAGCGGAATGCCGAGAGCTCGTCCAATCAGGGAGGGGATCTTACTTCTTCTACCTCTGCTGTTGTCGGTGATGCTGCTCCGGCTAATCGAGGCTGATGATTTTCATTTTCTTTTTAGGTCGTTTGCATTTACTACTGATAGGTCTGATGATGGATCGATGCGTCGATCTGTTACTATTTTCTCTTTTTTTTTTTGTTTTCAAACTACTTGTATGTTGCTCTCAAGATTGCGAATCTTGTAGACAACCAATATTAGTGAATGAAATTTCTGACAAACTATTATGATCGAAGCTAGTCGCTTGGTTTAGAAGATTGATTAAGGATTCAAGCTTCCGCTGGAATTAAGAAAAACAGGGATGAAAGAAGAACAGTCTTATAATGTCCTCATATTATACTTGTTGTTCGCTTGGCTGAATAAAGAAATTTTACAACACAGAATTTAATCGAATCTTTTATTTGAGAACATAAATATGCACTAGGAAAGCAAGCGATAGGCGTTTATGAAAAATATAATGAATATTGAAAGATGATATTTTCATACTATACAAAAGTACAATTGAGTAGTCAATTTCATATGATTGCATGGTTTTCAAATAAAAGTGGCCACTCCAAACAGTTCGGTTATAAAAAATGAGGTGTTACATTGTACATGTATAAAGCAATGGACCAGTAAAAAGGAAGCAAAACAAAAATTGAGAGTACAGTAAAAAAAAACTTGAAAAGACGAATCTGGACAGGGCACCGAATGGGCAGATTGAGCTCAGTTAAAATAGCCATAGTCTATGATAAGGCTCCCATCCAGGCTTCCCAACGATCCGAATATATCTCATTATCATCTTACTTTTTTGCTTAGTAGTCTACTTTCAGTACTATCCGTAGCCATCAAGTCACATTTCCTTGTCTGATTCAAGTTGTTAAGTTAGACTTAATGACTTAATGATTTTTCTATATACATTTAAATGTTGGGCGACTTATTAGCAAAGTATTTAGGAGTGAACTTAATTCAATATGGTACAAACAACATGTTTGTTATGCCATAAATATAACACTACTACTAATGCCGCATGATTCTTATGAATTTACATAGCTAACGCCATATATATATATATATATATATATATATATATATATATATATATATATATATATATATATATAAAAAAAAGATAAATGATCGATGAGCTAGCAATATATAAATATATATGAATATATTTGATGTGGAGAAATATTAATTTCAACAAAACATATACTGATTGATTATTATACATATTATCATGAGCATAATAAGAATGATGATTTCTTGAAACATATGACACTTTCACTAATTTAATAATATTTTAATTATAATATATTATAAAATTTATTAATTTTTCAACGATGAAATATAATAGAATTTCACAAAATGAATTTTTATTTATGTATCTATCATTTAGCGCGCCAGTCTAGTAACAGATTAGAGCAGAATTTTTAATTAAGTTTTAGAGCAAATTTAATTAAGTTGGATTTAACCTAAATCTTGTCAAACGGACATTTTGGGCAAAACAAAGCCTCATATTTGATAAATGTGGATTTCATGAATTTCGGCCTAAATATTAGATTTACAGAATCTCGCGAATCGGCGGATTTAGTAAAGCCGTGATAGACGCTTCGCGAGAAAAAGAGGTATGAAGTTATCATTCTTTATTGGTTTCAAGTAGGAAAAGAGCAGAAGGAGGAGAAAAATGGGAGATTCGAGTCACTGTAAGCCATGATCTCGTCGTTGCATCGGTATTGCGAGGGTTGGGTCACAAAGGAGAGGGGTTTGGGCAAAACACAAGGAGGGGGAGAGAGAGGAATGATGTAAGATTTTATTTTATTTAAGTTAATTTAATTAATTTAAATGATTAATTATTTATTATTTATAATTATTAGACTATTTATATGTTAATAAATTTATGGTAATCATTTAATTAGTAATTAATAAATGATAAATATTAATTTTTATTCATTATATCATTATAAGTAATTAATAATTAATATAATTAATAACTCATTAATTATTCTTTTATAAATATTGTACCTCTATTAATAATTAATTTAATAAAATTTGTATTAATAATTAATTAATTTAGTAGATATATAATTATTAATTACTATAATTTGAAATAGAATAAAAATTAAATTTAAGAAGCTAAAATATTTTGATTATTTTGGAATGTTTTAAGAATTCAAATTTATGTAATTTACAAAACCCTTTTATAAATTTTAAATCATCATATAATATGCCAAATAGTTTCACATGATTTAATAGGATTTATTAAAACTGTTGCCAAATAATTTTTGAGATTTAACGATTTACTAAATCTAAATTTATAGGATATGCTAAATCTGACTAACTTATATCTCATCCGTTGCTATACAACTGCTTAAAATTTTATATTTATATTTGTAACATTTTGATGTGATAAATGTTTATATAAAATATATATTTAATTTATTAAAAATAGGTGATAATTATATTTTGAATGTGGTATTTAATAATTGAGTATTATGCACATAAATTTTAAGGTTTAAGTGTTAGAAACATAAATACATAAAAATTATGCGGTATGTATGTAAATATTCCTAAAATATCTTAATTGATTATTAATATTACATTTGTTTAAAAATATATTCAACAATTTTAGGATTATTTATTATTTTAATAAAAAAATTTATAAGTTTTTTTCCACGATTAATTCTCAGTTGTCACCAATTACAGACCCGCTTTCGCTTTGCTGGGGCCGGGGGAGTTGAGTGGCATAGTCGTAATTTGGTGCATACTGAGGGTAGTTTGCTTAGACGATGCAGTCGGCTCTCTGTGCTTTGTGCAGACGGAGGCATTGAATCTGGCGCAGAAGTAACATTCCTCAATTTTCTCTCAGCCGGGATCGGGAAGAAGCGGAACATCTCTCTGTCTGCTGTTTTCTCGTCTATCTCTCGGAACTCGGTTCTGGAACATGGGATTTATTTCCTTCGCAGGGAGAGTGCTTTTAGCCTCCACTTTCCTTCTCTCCGCTTACCTAGAGTTAGCTCTCTCTCTTTCTGTCTCTCTTAAATTTTTTACTTGAAAGTCCGAATAAGGGAGTTAGGGTTGGGCTTCTGATATAGATAGGTTACGCATGCCCTGTCTATGCGTGATACGGATCAGATGATGTGTCATCGGCTGGCTTTGTTATGAGAGCGGCAGATCGTTTTTTTTTTTTTTTGTATACTATTTTTGGTCTGTGAAAAGTGATGAAGCGTACATTTTTAATTTTGACCGATTATACGGGTGGAGCAGCTTAATAGGTGGGTTTCGATACCTTTCCCGATCTACCATTCGGATTCTTCGCTTAGGGTTTAACAATGCGGAATTGCTTTTCTGGGCGTGATTGATAGCTGAAGTGTTCTTCGAAGTGCTAAAATTTTAGTGGGTGGTTGAAGCGATGGTGTCGCTTTCCGGTTTGATCGGTACCAGAATGACACGGTGGATTGAAATCTAGTTGGGACTACAAGAAAACCCCACTATGTTAGTATTCTCTTGAAGATTTTGTGTTTGTCTTTACTTTAAATAGATTCATGGCAGAGTTTAGTATGCAAAGAAACTCCCAAATCTTCTAAATGTCCCCACACTTCCCATTTTGCTTATTTGTTGCCTTTACTTAAATTAATAGTGTTTTTGTTATCTTTACTCTAGATAGATTCATGCTTAGGAGAGTAGATGTTTTAAATTCGACTTATGTTAAGAGAGACAGAAGTAGACCTAAAAAGACTTGGGCATATTGTATAAAAAATGATCTTAATCTAGTAGAATTAAATAAAAATGACACTGCAATGAAGAAAAATGATTCATGCAGCCGACCCCCACTTAGTCGGATAAAGGCTTGTTGTTGTTGTTTTTGTAGGTAGATGTTGGCTGCATTTGCTAAATGAATGAAGTTCTGAGGTAAGAAATCTTAATTGAATTTTTTAATCTTCATTTTCAACATAAAGTGGGAATGTGGGCTGCCTTTACATGCCCTCTTGTTATTATTGTAAAAATCATATGTGAAGGAGGGTTCCTAAAGAAAAGAATGTGACTCAGACATTTTATGAACTTGGATGGGTTTAAATGTAAATAGATCGAGTTCATTCATTTTTCTTATTTGTCGAGTTCAGGATGAGGTTGAATAAGTACAGTGTTATAAAATCTTGTTCATGTATGCTTATTTATTTTTCTATCAAGTTTCCCTTATAATCAAGCTTTAATTGACCCCAGCTATGTAAACATATGTTGACAATTTAAATTTATAACCTTTTTAGACTATAAATGTATTTGTATAATGCTCAACAAAATTATCATAATTTAGTCAAATTATTTCTAATATATTATGAATGATAAATTTTGAATTAAATAGGATGACTTAGTTATTTGATCAATATAATGTTTCATCAGATATATATCTCTAGTAATAACAATAGACATCATTTTTGTTGCTCGTTGAAAATTTGTGTCTGCAGTGATTGTTTAACTTCATAGTTTGAATGATAATCTTGAATGCACACAAATTAATTGAGAGCAAACTATATAATATTTCAGATTTTTATGCATGAAAAATCTACAACCAAAAAAAAAAAAAAATCATAAAGCTTTGCTTAGTTGAATCAATTCCATTATTATGAGTCAAGGATTTTGAAATTTCCTATGATTAAGAAGCCATTAATAGGCCTCAGTTGTCAAAGCTATCATCGACTGATGAGTGTCATGTGATAATTGTTGGGGATCATCAAAAGTGAGATTATAGTGGACGATCTACTTGTTATTATCTAAATTCAGACACAATAATTGAAAACAAATCTCTTACATTGATTGTCGCTTCATTGCCGTTGATTATGGTTGAATAAACACCTACAGGCATTATACATTATCTTAAGAAGGGAAAGGCAGGAGATGTTGGTGGGGAGGTCTATGAGTGCTTGCACATTCTTTGGATGTGGTTTCTTGTGTTTCCACTGCTCGTTATGACAAGGAGATCATTGCCATTTTTTTTTCTTTTCTTCCTTATCTATTGATAGGGGTGTATATGAGCCGAACATGAGCGAACCCCGGCTCAACTCGAGTTTGACTCGTTAAGAAATATCATTGTTCGTGTTCGGCTTGTTTATATTTCAAACACAAAAAGTGTGTTAGTGAACAAAGAGTTGTTTTGACAATCCTAATCATGCAAACGTAAGGTATGAAGAGTTGAGGGTAGTATTTCGAGCCAAAACGAGCCGAAAACGAACGAGCAAATCTTTGTTCGTGTTCGACTCGTTTATATATCGAGCACAAAAAAAATTGATCGTGTTTGGCTCGTTAACTTAGCGAACGAATCGAAGACGAGCTTCTTAACTAGCAGAACACGAGCAGTTTTGACAGCAATATCTATTGACTAGAGAGGTTGGACATATCTCAATCTTTTTTTTATGGCTGAAGTGAAGACCAACCCCCTCTGACATGCCAGTTGTCGTCTCTCAAGGATAGATCTATTTCCCTATCTTCGATTCCACGAAAAGGAGTATCTTGTGGCCTATATTTAAGAGGATTTTAAGTAGCAGGAAGCATTCCTACCTTTTGATCTCAATGGTGTTCAAGGTTTCAGGGAGCATTGGGATCTCCATAGCCAATAAAGATTGATTCTTCAAAAATATTAGAATTGACCACCTATGTTAGGGATGATAAAGTAGTTTTTCTAGTAGTTCTTCGAGTTTTTTAACACCATTTTCTTCAATAGTTGGGGGTCATGTGATGAGATGCATGAAACCTTTTAGCTGCCAGAGGTTGAAGAAGTAGAACATCTTCACCATTAAGAATGACAATTTGTACATATGGAAGAGGGTCGTCTTTTGTTGTTGGATGTAGACAAAGTTGGCTTTGGGTTATACCGGTATGAAATGACAATCCTTTCAAGACTTTTGACATCTCTAACATGAATGGAAGCAACAACTTATGATGAATCATGATGGAATAGAAGCACAGCCCTTGGTCAATTATGGCAATATGTTGCTAGATGAGATATGATAGTCGGACCGTCATCTTTGCGAAATGTACTAGAAACACATCCACTTGATGATAAGTCATAGTGGTCCACGTTATAAGGTTAAGCATGAAGCTATTTGGCCAAGGGTAGCTTGTTTTCTTGGCTTGGACTCTCCATCAGTGTAGAATCAACAGGACATGAAGAAGCTAATGTCGTCGAAGTAGATGATGTGCCAAAGGTACAAAAAGAATTGACAAAGAAAGTTAAGGGAAGAATCAAGTATTAGAAGCTCCTTGTGTTGTTCACAAGGCCCTTCTATTAATGTGTGCTGGTGGGCTGATGATGGGACAATTCCCAAGAAACTTAAACACTACGACCTTCATTTTTTCAATATTGAGAAGACATAAAGGGGCTCCTATACAGCAACTACGTGTCATTGACATCAAATTAAATCAAAATGATGGGAGGAATTTAAATCATGACAAGACTTATGAAATGATGTTTGTCTCCAAAACTTCCTAAGGCAAAATTGTTTAGATTGTTCTTATGCATGGGTGGGTTTGTTTACTTTGGATAATTGGTTAGATGCACTTAGTAAACATAGGAGCTATAAACATATTTGATTTCATTTGTAATGAGAAACCCTCTTTCCGGTTGACGTATTTCTCTTTTACTCTCTTACCCATGTTATGTTCTAATTGAGGAATTTTGATTCAGACAAAAGTATATTTACAACCTTAATTTCTTTTTATTTCACAACAACAACAACAACAAAGCCTTAATCTCACTAAGTGGAGTCAGCTACATAAATCCTTTTTCTCAATTGCATCCTATCTAGTGTCATATTTTCATTTAATTCTAATAAATTAAGATCATTTTTTATACAATAAGCCCAAGTCTTCTTAGGTCTACCTCTGCCTTTCTTAACAAAAGTCGAATCTAAAACATCTGCTCTCCTAATCAGATCATCAAATGGTCTACGTTTAATGTGACCAAACCATCCAAGACGACTCTCTCTAATTTTGTCTCACTGGAGCTACACCAACCCTATCACGGATATATTCATTTCGCATTTTATCTCTAAGTGTAAAGCCACTCATCCACCTAATCATACACATCTCGACAAAACACTTAACTTAGTATTATGCTTCTCTTTTAAGGCCATTCAGTGCCCTAGAGCATTGCAGGTCTCACCACCATCTTATATAATTTTCCTTTCACTCTTAGCGGTATTTTTCTATCACACAAGGCTCGAAGTATTCCTCCAATTCAACCAACCAACTTGGATTCTACTATTAACATCCCCATCTATATCACCATCTCTTTGAACAATATACCCGAGATATCTAAATCGTTCATACCTTTTAATAATTTGATCACCCAAGGTCACTTCTGTCACTAGAGCTACTACTACTACTAAAATTACATTCCATGTATTCAGTTTTAGTTTTTCTCAAACAAAGACCTTTAGGCCCAATGTAGACCTCTATAATTCAAGTTTTTCTTGGGCTTTTCTCTCGTCTTATCCACGAGAAAGATATCATCAGAAAAAAGCATGCACCAAGGTACATCCTCCTGTAAATGTCCAGTAAGACAATCCATAACTGAAGTAAAAATATATGGGCTTAAAGCCGATCCCTGATGTGATCCAACAGAAATAGAAAAATATTTGGTCAATCCTCCTTTAGTTCGACAAGGAAATTTAGTTTGTGGAACTATGCTTGTTGGTTTTGCCATGCACATAAAATGGCACAATAGCTCGTGCTATTGCCTTTTAACAAAAAAAATGTAGGGGATTAAACAGTTAATGCGGATAGGTAATAACTCATAACACATGATCTTTGTAGCATGGGGCTTTTTAATTTTTATAGTTTATTATTTAAAATTAATATAAGTGTGGAATTCAAGAGGAAAAATTATATTTTTTCCGCAGGAGTTCCACGACGCCCTCGAACTCGATAATGGCAGCTAAGGTTCATTTGAAAGTTGGGCCGTAAGAATGGCAAACCCGCGCTTTTTCTCACGGAGGAGGACACGAACATTCTAGCCTCATCGTGCCGTCTGGTTCTGGTGGGAAAATTTTTGTACGGGCGTCGAAGATGGACACTATACGCCATTTCTTTGACACTTTAAAGCTTACGGGATCTCGGAAAGTTGGCTCCGTCGACGTTAGACACGTTCGATCCATCTCACTGCGATATCGACTACACTTCTATTTTCTCCATAAAGTGATAAAAATTGACAAACGGATTCATGAAGGTTCTCGAATGGACGGTGGATTTTGATCCAAAGGCCGAATCTCTATTATACCAGGTATAGGTTAAGTTTCACGGGCTTAAATATCATCACTTCAACTACGAGATTCTCTTCTCACTTGCCGAAGGATTTGGGAAACCGCTACAGGTGGATAAAAACACCGTCCATCGATGCCTGTTTCACGGTTTAACGTGATGTTACCGAGCCATACCCAGATGAGGTTTGGATTGGTTACGGGCATACGGGGTATTGGCGACCGGTGGCGATGGGTCCTCACCCTCCTTATTGCTCGCACTGTTCCATGTTTGGTCATAGCCTTATTGCTTGTTATAAGCTACAACCAAACTTAAAGCCGCAAGCTCCTTCGTTGGGGAACAATTTTGGGTTTGTCTCCCACCCCTTTCCTCCTGCTGTCCCTGCTGAAGTGCCACCTCTTGTAACCACGGACGTCTCACGGCCCTCTGAGCATCAGCCTGAGAATTTAGTCGTTACTTGCAAAGCCTCTTAACTCTCTGGCGATGTCCCACGGAACACTTGAAATCCGGTCCGAAATCTAGAGGCCCCACCGGTACTCGTACTTGATCCACATGATGATCATTTCATCCCGGATCCTATTGATGCGAGCGTCTGTCGCTTCTCCTCCTCTTGCTCTCCACTCACTTACGGAAGACACTTTTTCAAGGGGAGGAGGTGGCTCCTAGTGCCGCGGTTATCACTAATGTCTTTCCTCTCGGCGCATAAGTGACTATTGAGAGAGATGAAACTAAAGTTCCTAATACACAACTAGGTGAGATAAATGCTACCCAGCCCTCAGAAACCGTCGAAGATGAAGAAGAAGAAGATGAGACCGAAGAAGAAGAACAAGACAAGGAAGAAGAACGACAATAACAAGTTTACATTTCCCGGAGAAAGAGAAAGATAGGGGGTACCTCTAAGTTTCAAGGTTTAATTGACGATACTTTGGCTCCCCATGGAATGGGTCAAACACTTGAAAATTTACTTGCTCAAACCGGTCCACGTCCTCGCAGAGGAAGGCTCAGACGTCTTTAGCTACTACTTGTGAAAATGGAAGACTTGCATTTCCACTTTCCTTTCTAATACCTTTGTATTTTTTCCTGTTTGCACCCTGTTTCAGAGTGCCTATGTTTTTTCTATTTTTTTGTGCTCTTAGGAGATGCCCCAGCTACGGGGTTTTCCCATAACTCTTGTATCAGTGCTTTATTTCACTGAATTGACTCACGGGCTTTTCTAATATATATATATATATATATAGAGTGACTGACCTCATTCAATTGGAGGAAAATTCAAATCTGATAAGGTGGAAAAAATAATAATAGTAAGAATGAATAATTAAGGGAGAAGAATTTCTCCCCCTCAAATGTAGCAGTGGACTCACGCTTTCCTAAACCTTGGGTGGGCCCATGTGGTTCACGATTATATGCACCTGAATACTCCCCCTTGAGTTGTATGTCATACTTCCCATACTTATTGCTGATATCACTAAAGTGGTATAGAGGAAGAGTCTTGTTAAGAATGTCAACAATCTGATACTGAGTTGGGATGTAGTTTAGTTAAACAACCCCTTCGTTGATCTTCTCAGAGATTAAGTGCCTGCCAGTCCTATTTGTTTGGTTCGATAATGGTGTAATAGATTCTTTGAAATACTGATGGTTGGATGACTATCATCGAACATCTTAATAGTGCTCTTGTTCCCCATGTAGTTCTTATAGTAATTTTTGTAGTCACATTTCCTCACAAATTCCTAGGTCTAGAGCACGATACTCAGATTTTGCACTACTTCTTGCCACCGTAACTTTCTTTTTATTTCTTCAAGTAACTAGGTTACCCCATACCAAATGAACAGGAATCTGTGGTAGATTTTTTGTTAGTCAGTTGTCTTGCACAACTAACATTAGTGTAGATCTCAATATTACTGCTCTCAGTTTTCTTAATCATCAATTAATATCTTGGAGTCACCTTAGGTACCTTTGGATTCAAAAAATCGTTTCCAAATAATTTTCATTAGGATCTTTTATATATTGACTTACTACACCCATAGAAAAAATAAGGCCGGGTCTTATATGTGATGGATAAAAAATTAATCTCACTAGTATTTGATTTCTCATTTTCTCAACTGGGGTGTTATCATCTCTTTTTTGACACTCGTTGATAGGGATTCATATGAGTTATCTGTTGGTTTGCACCCCAATCTCCAGCCATCTTTAATAAGTCCAGAATATGTTTTTTTTGGGAAATGACTGCACTAGTTGGATCTAACTACTTTCATTTCTAAGAAGTATCTTAAAGTCCCAAGATCTTTGATCTCAAATTAAGAAGCTGTTTTCTGTTATTTTAAATTTACTTATGCCGTTGCTTATAAAAATAATATCATCTTTATATACAATATGGATGATTATCATACCTTCTTGATTTGATTTCATAAGCAAAGTACGATCAACCCGATATTGATAGCACTCATTGACAATAACAGTATTGGCGAAGCTTTCAAATCATGCTTGTGGAGATTGTTTCAACCCTTGTAATGATTTCTTTAATTTACATACTAGCTGATTATTTGTGTTGTTCTTTAATCCTAGAGGTATCTCCGTATACACTTTTTCCTTGAGATTCTCGTTAAGAAATGCATTTTTAGTATCTAGCTGATGTCAAAGGCTAGTCCTGGTTGACAACCAATTGTAGTATTACTCTTATTGTGTGGAATTTTGCTACTGGTGTAAATATCTCCTGGTAGTTGATCCCATAGGATTGAGTGAACCTTTTGTTTACAAATCTAGACTTGAACCTTTCTATGCTCCCATATGCTTTGTATTTAACACCAAATACCCATTTGCACCCTACAATTTTTTTCCCAGGTGTAAGAGTTATGATTCCGGTACTGTTCTTTTCAAGAGCAATAATCTCTTCTTCCATAATTCTTTTTCAAGTAGTAATAAATGAGGTCAGTTGGATTGATTTTGAAACATGCACATTATCCAAGTTCTTAACAAAAGAGGATGACAATTTTTCTTAGGTTATAAATTTTTCTATCGAATGTTGTGGATTCTTGTGTTCCTTTTTCTCGATTCTCGGGATGTGTTGATGCAATCTCTATGTGAATATTTGGGGTGTATGAAGTTGGTTCCAATGATTTGCATTCTTTATTTTGCAGATTTTTTCTTACATGCTTACAAGTTTTTTTCCTTTTTGGTGTACACAGAGTTTTTGGTCCTTGGTGAGAGCTATGGGAGGATTTAGTGGATTACTAGGCTCATTTTTCAATTTGATTTGTGATAGTGGAGACGAGTTCGTTCATTAGGGATATAAGGGAGGTGAGCTTGAGATTCCTGAATGGTACCCAAAGTTGATATTCTCCCTAGTTCTTTCTCTAAATATTAAATTTGGGGTAACATTGTTTTTCAAAGAATGCAATATCCATGAAGTTATAGAATTTGTGTTTATGGAGTTTAGAAGTTATACCCTTTTTTATTTGAAAAGTAACCCATAAAGATGCATTTGATTGACCTAAGATCAAATTTGGTCTGATGTTATTAATGTAGATAAACAAAAACGATGCAACCAAAATTTTTAGTAGTAGGTTAAAGGTGAAAAACTAAATCTGGGGGTAGGACTTTATGAGGGTGTTAAGAGGTTTGTTAAAATTTGACATTCGTTGGACATTCTATTTATGAGATTTGCAGATGTGAGAATTGTGCCCCCTAGAAGTGTTTGGATTGTTGATGAATATAATTAAATGAGTCACTTTAAGGCTATGTCTGTTCTTTCTTTCAACCACACCATTTTTTTAGGGCGTGCTAACACAATAACTTATATGAATGATGTAATTTTTAGATTGACAAGGGTTGAGAGTGAAGTTATACTAATCTTTTGCGTTATTGGTTTTGAGAATTTTAGTTTTGCTATGAAATTATGTGATGATCATGTTGTGGAGTTTTCAAATATGTTGATAGTTTTCAAGTTTTTCCTTCAAGAGAAGGTTTCAGGTGGTTCTGGTGTGATTATCAATGGAAGTGATAATCCACATAGCCCCATTTGTATTTTTTATTTTTGAGTGCCCCTAGATATGATTATGATGAACCATGGAAACGTGATGTTTTGGCTTGTATTTCAGGCTTGGGTACACTTGCTGAGTATGTTTAGCAAGTTGATAAATTTTATAGTGATAAGAATAATGATTTTTGTTGATAAAAAATGAGGATATAATTGTTTAATATAATAAAAATTAGGATGGCCAAGTGGAAAACGCTATAACATAGCTTGACTCTCATAAGAAACAGACTCGGATACAAGACTTGACTCAGATGATTATGAATGGTGGGATAGTTATTTTGAAGTGGGAGTCCTAGCAAGTAGATAAAGTTCATGATACATGTCAACACTGTCAATCTTCTTCTCCAAGTCCATCACTTGAGATTGACACAATATTTGGAGTGTTAAACTATTGAGTAACATTCAACTCATCCTGTCGCAAATCATAATCAAATTTCAATATCAAACAACTAAGTGGTGTTGTCAATACTCGAATAGGTTTACCTTGCGGCATCCTAGATTTCTTTTGCCATTTTGTACAAGAGGATGTTTTTTTTTTGTTTTCATGTTCATGGAGTAGACAAACTATGTCATGACTATGTGATCTTCAATCTTTCATGTTCGATGTTAGATGAGTAATTTCTATTTCAGGATTTTCCCCGGTGAGATAGTCTTTTCTTTTACCATAGATATACATGAAAACAAATTGAAATAATGGGAAGAAATTATTTCTATGCAATTTTTGATTGGTGATGCAGGAAGAGATTTCAAATGCTGTAGAACCAAACATCCTAAGATTAGGTTCAAAAGTAACAATGAAAAGGAAGGACCTTTCATGTCTTATTTTGTCATGCTAAGGTGTCGGCAGGAAAAAGTTTGACTAGGGAGAAGCCGTCTATCGACTGATACAGGAGAAACTGTCTGTGACCAACACGTGATTTGCCTCAGAGAGATAAAGTAGTTGCCACTAGAGAGATGATTGTCGCGTAGGGCATAGACAAATGAGATATACTTGTAGGTTTGGGATTTTGTCCTCAACCCTTTAATTTTTCTTCTTTTAGAATATTGCTTTGGAGTTGCGAATTCCTTGCACTTCAACTTTTTGCTTTTATTGTGGGAACAAGAGGACTCTGATGGGGAGAGAAGAAAGAGAATACACACCTAAATGTGTCAAGAAATTGCTAAACTAATGCCTATCAATAAAGTTTTAGAGTGAGGAGAAGGTGTTACATTTTTTTTTTCACGCACTTGGTTAGGTTTGCCATGCATCAAGAAAATTCGAATTATAGTTCTATTGGTTTACCAACATTAACTGGCTAGATTTGGAAAATGGCCTACGAGGATCGATCCAAGGCTAAACTGGACGAATTGTCTTACAAAATATTGACTAGATCAAGATTTCTTGTCTGATTAGATTAGATCAAGATGACTTGTCAGTTAGTTCTATGAAATGTCGCATAAGCCTACTCCATTTCAATTTGGTCAAACCATCAAGGGAGCTAACAAAAAGATTAGTCACTAACAAATTCACATAGAATGTTCCTTTACCTGGACTAGATTTGTTTCTTGAACCTCAAAAGATTCCACCCTGTTGTTTTGATGCATTTGTAATCATTATCATTTGAACTAGCCACTTAGGAAGAATCATGTGGCTACTTTCAGCACGGAGTATCTGCTAGCTATGATAAGGATATTCCTTGCAGTATTAATGTTTCATTTCCATAATGATTTTTTTTCAGTTTTGTAGCAGCTGTCTTGCTTCTTGTTTTGAGTAAATGATCTTTGTGCCCCTATAGTATAGTGCTGTTTATAACAGAACAAATTATGCTAGCACATTTCATACTTGAAAAGAAATATCTCATTTGAATGTTACGAAATAAAAAATGATACCTCACAAAATAGTGAGTAACATAACAATCAAAATTAAAAATAGAATTATTAAAATAACAAGTAATAATATCATAACATTATTTTTAAAATGCAGTTGGTTAATGTCACGAGTAATCCCTCCAACGAAATTCTTCATATCTCATAATTATTGGCGATAGAATCCTTGAATCAATCCCTTGTCTAAAAAAGTCACAATTCATAGTTCTATTCCTTAGACACTTGTAAAATTTTCTCCTATAGCTATGTGGCTGCCACAGAGTGAGCATAAATATTATAGTATATAGTAGCAGAACAATGCTCTGGAGGTACCTAAAGACTTTAAGCTCTTTTCTTCTGAATGTTTAAAATCATAAAACAAAAAATATTAGATGCAACATTAGTAATGAAGAATAATAGAAATACTCAATTCAAGTTTTATGAAATTACGAGATCTTAGAGCACAGAGTAGAAACCAACGAATCCGCCACTACAAGAAGATACTAGACCTTCAAAAAATATTTTTGGTTTCTTTTAAATTACGTAATACCGATCTCGTATGTGTAACATATGTATATCACCAAAAAAACTTTCCAGAAAAACCTTATAAGTCATAGGATTGAAAAAAAGAAAAACTTAGTTGTTGTCATTGAGATTTTACACATCTTAAGAATCAGTAGCAATAAATAGAATCCATAAGAACTCATAATGTTGAATATCTCATCATAGACCTAAACAAAAAGCAATAAAATCTCACATTACATATTATACCCATTGTTGTCTCACCGACCATGCAAGTGGAAGAAAATACATGTAAAAGAACTGAAAATAAAAGTTCTCTACATTGAGGTTCAAAATATACATCGGTGCATAAACCATCAATACAATAAACGATAAATGTTTTCACAACACATTGAAAATAAAGTAACAACAAAAAATACGATTGCTCTGTTCAACTGCCAACGATGACATCTGTAATTCGTTCTCTCAATTCTATCATCTCCTGTACCTTCTCATCCTAAGTGCAAATCTCAGACAAATCACTTTCAGCTTGTAATAAAAATTGTCCTAGACGATATTCATATAACAGAGACATGTGAATGATTTTCATCCGTCTTATTGAAGTCAATATCATTACATGAAGAATGACAACGAATGTAGTTGTGGAGAGCCATTATAGCGACCACAATCTGCACTTGTTTACTAAACGGATATCGGCGTATCCCGTAGTATTACACATTTTTTCTTCCAAACTCTAAGTTTTCTTTCAATGACACCACGCAAGGACGAGTGTCTTTTGTTAAACATCTATTTTCTACCACGAGTAATATTATTAGTTATTTCAAAATCATGAATATGGTACTTAGTGTCAGTCAATTGTTTGAGAAACTCTCTCTGTGGGTTATCTAAAATCGATCAAATAATATTTATCTGACATAAATATAATAATTAATATTGCAGTGAAAATAACTTCTTATTAGTTCAAACTCAAGCAAACCTTGTGGTGGTTGCAGAAAGTTGTATTTCTGAGTTCTTGTGACAAATTTGAATGTGACTGTCATATGCACTACCTTTCCAATCAGACACAACAAAAGTGAAACACGTGTTAAACTCACATACAATTATGACATTTTGCATTAATAATCTGCATCGCCTGATGAATGCGATCTTTTCATTATTCAACACGTGCATCCACGTGTGCTCCATCGATTGCTCTAATACAATTCTAAAACATTTAGCAAGAGTATCCAAATCACTATGTTAATTTGAATTTAAGAAAATATGAATGAATATAATTACCTTAAAATATGTAATATAACGTGTCTTGTGAAATCTTTATGAGGGTCCTTTGAAAGGTTGAGTCCTCGATCGGGTTTGATAATTTCATTAGAACATTCAACCAACATGAAAAATATCTACTAATTGTTTCAAATGAGTGCTGAACTTATTTCATGGCTTATATCATAAATTCATTCTATAATAAAATATAAAAGATTACTGCTAACACCTGTTTGGAAGACATCCTGGAGGAGCCATGAAGTCCATGATTTCTGTGCAGTTTTTCCAAAAGATCGATGAATACGGGCTGTGTTATGTGGAACATATTGATAAATCTTGTTGGGTGTCCTACAAGCAACTCTCCACTTATCGCCGATGCATGAAGATGTCAGGCAAGAAGAGCGAGCAATATATAAGTTGTAGTACTCATATATCAAACATAACACAACTGTATTCTTCTTTTGGTTTTTCTATACATATGATTCATTGTTTATGCAGCCAACACATAAAAATTACCAAGTTAACTAATATCAGGACATGCTTTAAACAAACAACAATCATAGATAAACTTTGAAGAACAAATAATAAGTTGTACTATCCAACTTCTCTCATAAGTAAAAAAATACTAGTGTTCAAGATAGAAAATCGAAGTATATCCAAAGTAGCATATATAATGTCCCAGTGAAATACAAATATAAATGTCCAACTAAAACAGTGGAACTCAAGCGTCCTTGTTATCATGTAAATAATTCACCATAAGGTCAGAGGTCATCGTTATAAAGAACTCTCTCCAAGTTGGGTTTTCAAGCAACTTCATAGAGAATAACTATGAAATTTCATTGTAAATTTTTGAAGTTGTTTTCATAATTCTCATTGCTTGCTAAATAGAAATTGTCTGTGATGTGTCAGGGTCATTGGTGCGTGAAGCAACTAATCGTGAAATTTGGCTTTTAATGAACAATACATTCTTATTTCATTTTCTCAAATCTAGAATGCTTAGATCGATTTGCAGATTCAACTTCATTAAGGTTAGGGTTGAGACCTTCATTGGAACCAAAAATTAGCTCGACATCTACATTCTCAGCTATGCCGGTAAACCCTTTCTTGCTAGGGGTTCGTGCATGATCGCCTGTGACAACGATTTCACCAAACATACGATATAAATTTTCTTCAAGCTCTGGATCAATACCACTGAACTTAATCTTTTTAGCATTCAGAATAATGTGCAAATTAATGGATTATTCATATATTAATGTAACTGAAGAAATAAATAATTGGTATGGGATTTCACGTTTCATAACTTCTCAACTCCAATCCCTCGGCCCACCATTCTTTTGAAGCATCGATGGTTACCCTAAGCCTGTGGATCCACGCTTCAACTATTTCCATATTTTTCAGTCATTCTTTATCTGGTTCTACCTGTTTTTCAATTGCATCCTATTATATTCTCTTTCTGTGCACTCTCTAAACTTCTTTATGATATTTCACCAGTCCTCATTGTTAAAATATGTGGTTGACCTATTTCTCAATTCCACTTCTTTAAGTCAAAAATCACAAAATATTATTTTGACATCTTTATCCCACATGACAAACGAACTAATTTCTTTTGTCTTTACTATGCCGATACTAGCATGAAAAAGAACCAATCAACATAAATGTATAGCAGAGGAAAAACAAAGTGTCATTTAAAATATCATAAATTGATAATGTAACTTAAGGAAACATCACTACAAATCACGAACAGCAACATCACCACTAAGAGCACTACCATCACCACTAACGACACCACCAACATCACCACCAACTTATCACCCCCAACATAACCACCAACAGTACAACCAAGATCACCACCACTCTGGCACTAAAAAACTACCATCATCATTCACACAAATCACCAATACCACCACCGACAACACGAGAAATATGGCATTGCCATCACCAATAGTGCAACTACAAACATCACCACAAACACGATCATCACAATATCACAAAAAAATTATCACCAACATCCACACATATTGCTAACATCACCACCCCGGCACCAAAAGCTACCACTAACATCCATACACCACATACAACACAACTGACAACACAACCAACATGACAGAAATAAATCATCACCAACAGCACCACAAACAATATGATCAACTTGACACACAACATCATCACCAACAACACCACCACCATTACACTGAAGAACCACCCCTGACATCTAAACATACCACCAACGACATCATCACCATGTCAACAAAACCTCATGACACAAATCAACCACACCCAACATATACACACACCATCATGCACATCACCACCAACAAAACAAACCACTGTTGCACAAAGAAAAAGCATCACTCATGCCAACACTACAAACATCACTATCAACATAACATTGCCTAATCCAAGTGAGAGGGCAAACCATCAACAAGACTAACCGACGAATATAGTAGCAAGTCTGCCCTAATTGAACCAAAAATAAAATAGAGGGGAAGCCCTAACTGAGCAAGCCACATTGGTCAAAAAAATAAAAAAAATCTAGCATAGGCCAAGAAACAGTCCACGTAAAAGTCTGCATTTGCTTAGGGTTTCAAATTATGCTCTTTCTGCATACCTTCCAAAATATAAGAAAGCGCACAAGCCAAATATGTAAAGAAAATTGTCATAAATCGCATAGAGGCTCGCATAGAAATCTTCTCACATGGATGATATAGCGAAGGCCACATGGACAATAGAACAAACACCAGAAACCACAAGTAAACCAAAGCCATAAATTGCAAGGAGCAAGCCACAAATGGAAAACCTCAAACGATAACTTAATATCAGTGCCAATAGTGTAGGTTAGAGATTACTGATGCTTGGAAATGGGAGAGTGCCACTGGAACTGAATATCAGAGAGAATGGAGGAAGGAAAGATAATAGTAATGCCACTAGAACCGCTGACCACAGTTAGGGGGAGAGGAGGAGCTAGGGTAGACGATTGCGAGATGAGCACTGCAGGGTCGGGGGGTCGAAAAGAGAACGTGAGGGCAACACGATAATATTTTGCGAATGAAACGTAGGCCACGGGGTCGAACCCATGGTCCGCGGTTAACTCAAATAATCTGGAAAAGCCGCCACAATGCTTTTTCAAACACTCAAATGTGCGTTAATGCAGCCTGCGTGTGATCTTTTCTAATTTAGCCATATGAACCATTTCCTTTGTTTTTACTAGATTTGATCGCTTTTGATCTGCATGTTGTTATGCACATTTGTATTGTCTCTTACTAGGATGTTTCCTATGATACCTATGCTTTGGTTTTTTCAGGTGGTCTTTACACACCCAATTGAGTCGATTCAAGTACTACTGGCCATTATGTAGAATAGTGAAATCTTCCTCCTTTTTTATAATGTCCATAAGTCATCATGCAAAATAATGCTGTGGTCGATTTTCCAATATTTTTTTCCACCAATTTTTTTTTGTCTTGCTTAATGGTTGGACCATTCTCTCCACTAAAGTAAACTATCTCGAATGATGTTGACCTTTTGATCTTTTCATTATGAATCGACTGAAACTTGCGTTAAATCCTACACGTCCTCTTTTAACACCATCTTCCATTCATGTTGGGTGGTTAGTTTGACTGTCCTTCTGAGAGGAGGGGAGATCAATGTCTGGGAAGATGGGTAGCATCTGTTGTATATTGGTCATTCACAGGCGTTCGTCAACTGGAAATGTAAGAAGTTGGGCAGTGGTTTGTGAGGGGCCTTACTTGTGCCCTTGGTAGAAGAGAAGTCTGGGAGGCTGAGAAGACGAGTATTAAATATGGGTAGCTATGTTAGACATTGGTCATTGTTAGGCATTGGACTAAAGTCGTTTGGAATGGCTGAAGTTTAGTAATAGTGGCAGTGGCTGTGGACTTGGTTGATCCTTTAATGGGTGAAGGATTGTGCAACTTGTTCTTTTGATAGGCGGAGAGATAAGGAGAATGAGAGGATAGGCATTGACATTGTTGACTGATGATGACAGATGTTGGTTGTTGGTGGGCGCTAAGTGATGGTTGAAAGTGAATGTTAGAATTTAGGCAATGGTAGGAGGTTGACTTGGTTGCTATCCTTGTAGCAGGGGGCATTGGGCAGTCGAGAGGACATGAGTTAGAGGAAGTGCAACCATGATTGTTGTTGTCAGTTATTGGCGGTAATTGGATGATGGGAGATGATAATCGTTTGCATGGGATGACGATGGCGATGTATGCCGACTTCAAAATTCATTCACTGAGTGTTTTGTTGGTGTAGCCATCCTTATAGCTTGAAGGAAATTAAGTTAGCTAGGAAAGTTAGAAAAGTTGGACCAGAGAAATAATAAAGCTGAGCACTTGGGTTCCAAATAGCAAATTGAGCTATAAAATTTGTCAAGTTTGAAATTTGTGTCCACCAAATGTCCTTCTTAACTTTGTTGGAACAATGCATTTTTATTGAGGTGATACTTTGGTCATTTCTGCAAAAATATTGGGCACTTTAGTAGACTGTCTGAATATGTTTCCTTAATTAATTTATGCTTTTTTGTCATCTCAATACTTCAAATATCTCAAAATTGAGCACGATCTTGGATTCTTTCATTTGCGTCTTTGAGATGCTCATTTGAATTGTAAAAATATAGATTTTAGACAAAATTTGATTCCCTCAAATGACCTCAAGTTTTCAATCACGCTTTGTAGTGTTTATCTAAGCTTATTGAACTCAAATTTGCGTAATTTTGGTCTTTTTTAAGTCGTTTCATTGAAGTAAACTATTTTGCGCATAATTTTTGTTGGAAATAGAGTTCATATGATTTTAGAATCTATGTTTTTAAAAGTTTTTTGGCCAAATAATAGGACTCTTTTAAGATCTGAAATTACATAATAGTTTTTTTTATTATTTTATTATTTTTTTATTTTACTGATCATATCAAATTTGAGAATCACATCAATTTTAATGTGAATTGGAAAAAAACAAAGTTGATAGAATACTTATATTTAATCACTAAATAAGTTATTAGTCATCATTAAATGAGTATTCGATTATGCTTGTAGTACTTGTTAAAAAACATATAAACATATTTACGGATGTAAACAAAACAAGTTGGCTAATATTCTCCACAAGTTTGATGAAATGGATTTATGGCCATCCTTTTGATTTGCCACAAAAAACTCAAGCTTGAGTCAAATTTGTTTTGATTAAAAAGTTTAGTGAGTTTCTAATTTTAGGACATTTTTATCACTGCTAGCTACATCATAACACAAATCTACTGAATAGTTGAGTAAATATTTGTGCAAATGTTTGAATTCAAATCAGTAATAAGGAATATATGGATGGTGTGTGATATCTGCTGACTAAAGATATTATATCCTTAAATCAGGCAATTGAATTTACTTTATGTGCTGTATGATATATCTTGGTGTAGCGTTTGATTTGGTTTAGGTACTTCTCCATTAGTTAATCAATGAAAATTTTATCTCGTTGTCTGGACTTGCCCGTTATTTTACTAATTTTATGTGATAGTTGAATGGTTGGATCCTTCTTAGAAATTTGTGGAATTTCTTGTCCTGATATGCTTTATGGTGTACATTAATATGCACCATTTCTTACTTGCCTATGGGATATTACATGATGGAAAAATAAACCTACTCAAAATTTTTGTATAATGAATGAAACTATTCCCATAGTGATAGTAGTTTACACACATACATGCACATTACTATTCATTTATGTGAAGCATATATATTCTCAACGTATTTAATTTTCTGCATTAGTGCCTTCAAATGTAAGATCAATGTTATTGCGTTAATCTACAACCTTGGAATAAATTGTTAGCCTAATTTCTTAAATTTTTATGAAAATTTGACTAGTGATTAAACTAAAGGAAGAAATATATGATTTGTAATTTTTTATGCAGGATAAATGCTATATTTAACATGCACTGCAGAAGTAGGATGATTTTCCCAATTAGTTATTTAGATTTTTATTCTTATTTTGGAGAGTATTTAACTTAGTTGATCACTAAAGTCGACCAAACTAACAAATGTGAAGATGGTACTAATTTATGTTAACTGGCACTTGATTTCTGGCATCAAGAATGTTAGGAAACAAAATAAGTTAGTTCTGATAATAGAGGAGTTGAGAAGCTCAGTGACCAAGTGGGGATAATTTAAAGACAATTTACATGAATGATTTTTTGTTGCGAAGCTCCCCTGCCCCTTCTTTGGAAGTCTTTCTCTAAGGATCACAAGACTCACACTCGAGAGGAAACTATAGTCCTAAGAATTCAATCTTTCTTCCAAAACAACATGAAGGAGTATTTTGGTCGAAGTCAAGGTGATATGGTACTCAAGATCAAGGAACAGTCAAATTTGTAGAATGAAGGTCAAATTTGCTTAAACAAAGAATTTGGCATTCCTTGGGCCCAACCAACACAAAATACATGACCTACTAATGACTCAAAATGTAAAATCCAAAATACTTGATTCATCGTCTAAAACACAAGGGCCTTTATATATATATATATATATATATATATATATATATATATATATATATATATATATATATATATATATATGACAAAGGAAATTATCTGAGGCCCTATTTGCATGTAACACCTGTCCCAATGATGATCATGATGCCTTAAATCAATGACACGCTACGAAGGGGCTCTTTGGGAATACATGCGTTTTAAATTTTAATTTTATGTTTTAATTTTGTTTTTTTTTATGTTTTGATTTGAAATAAAACAAGCTTGATAAAAACATTTCAGCTTGTTTTAAAAACTAAAATGCTCTAAACAAACTTATTAGTTTTCAAAAATAAAAATATAAAGAATGAAAAAGGAAAATTCAATAAAACATTTCTAAAAACAAAGAAAAAAGAAAAAAAATTCCAAAAATGCCTTAAACTACTACTTCTGCATGTTTTTTGTTTATTAATTCTAATAACCTAAATTGTACCAAATAATATATACCAAAAACTTTTATTTAATACGAGTACTCTTATAACGTGAACTTTTTGAATCAGTTGGCTCACTATTTAGCCTTCTTCATTAAGTGTTACTTCTGTTTGCTTGGTGTGTGAAATTTGATGAAATTTAGCATCATATCACTTGTTCCAGTGAAGCTTTAGGTTACTGACTTTGATTTGCCGGTTGGATGTTGTCTGATGGAAAAATAACGCAAAATATGTGTGTGAAATGTTTTCTTTGGCATTGTCAATGGGGCACGCGGGCGCACTCACACACACACACACACACACACAGACACAGACACACACACACACACACACAGAGACAGACAGACAGACAGACACACAGACACAGACACACACATACAGACAGACACACAGACACAGACACACACACATACAGACATACATAAACACTAGCTAGATTTTTCTCATCTAAGATCAAAATTTTTTTTACAATGAATTAATGTAAAAAATTTAATGCTTGTGCTCTCATTGTGATGTTGAGATTTGTAGAGCTATGAGTGATTTTATTGTGGTTTGGTTTACAAAGTTTTTTAAAAAAATATCCTTAAACCTAGATGATATTGTAGAAGAAGTGGCTAGGAAATTTAGCCTGTCCATTATTTCAATAGGTATTTATATACAAAATTACTAATAAAAAGTGAAATAAATAATTATAATAATAAATAAAAAATAGCCTTTAACTCGTTGTAGTTTGATTATTTAGACATCATTGATTGGTGCCAAGAGAGCAATTTGTGGGCTTAGTCTTTCCTTTTTTGTATATTAATTCGTGTGAGGTATTTTCTTATAAGCAATGAATCTGTGACATCAAATTTTTTTTATCTAAATCTTATTGATCCAATGGCTTTTTAATAGATGTCAGAAGCCCGAAGAAGCAACATTTTGCTACTAATATTGAGAGAGATGAGTAGCTGTTAAAGGTTATAATAATTTAGATGAATCAAATTTTTGAGTCATAATGCAATTATGAGAGAGAGAAGTGAAAGGGAGGCTTAAATTTAACTTTAACATCAAAGTATCAATTAGGGTTTATGGCATGAAGATCTCTTATAGATGCAACTAGGTGTTCAGAAAATTGAGAGCAATTTGTGGGCTTATTCTTTCCTTTTTTGTATATTAATTCGTGTAGCAATGAATCCGTGACATCAATTTTTCGTTATCTAAATCTTTTGATCGAATGGCTTTTTAATAGATGTCAAATGCCCGGAGAAACAACATTTTGGTACCAATATTGAGAGAGATGAAAAGCTGTTAAAGGTTATAAGAATATTGTTGAATCAAATTTATGGGTCATATTATGCAGTTATGAGAGAGACAAGTGAAAGATAGGCTTAAAATTTAATTTAACATCAAAGTTTCAATCATAGATGCAACTCCTAGAAAATTGAGAGAAATTTGTTGGCTTATTCTTTCCTTTTTTTGTATATTAATTCGTGTAAGATATTTCCTTATAAGCAATGAATCCTTGACATCAAATTTTTCCTTGTCTAAATCTTATTGATCCAACGGCTTTTTAATAGATGTTAAATGCCCGGAGAATATTGAGAGAGATGAATAATTTTTAAAAATTATAATAATATAGATGAATCAAACTTACGGGTTATATAATGCAATTGTGAGAGAGAGAAGTGAAACATAGGCTTAAAATTTACTTTAACATCAAAGTATCAATTAAGGTTTGTGGCATGAAGATCTCTTATAGATACAACTACTGTGTTTAGAAAATTGATAGAAACTTATTAAGTAGAGAAAATAGCATGTATTTTTTATGACCTTGAGAAGGCTTATGATTAAGTGACATGAAAGTTGATTTGTTGCGCATTAATGAAAATATACCTTAATGGTATGATGAAGCTATTAATGATAATCTTGATTTAGCATTAACTGCCATTTATCTTGATCGTGGAGGGATTAAGTAGTTTTTAATTATACCAAAGTTACATCATAGAGCTAAATTAAGTTTGTATTTGCTTAAATTAACTATGAAGATGCTAATAAAAGAAACTTCAAATTATTTGTCTTTTTTATGCTTTTTGTCGTTCGTAGTTGTGATTTGACGACATATCTATTAAAAGAAATGTAAGATTAGAACATTTGAGAAATATTTAGATGGTTAAGAGTTTTTAATTAGTTAACAAATTAAAGCATATGATATATATGACATGTAATTTTACTTTGTTGGATTTAAAGATTTTAATTCCATATTACTCTTAGTATAAAGTGTTGTGCTTGTTAAATTGTTAAATAAATATATAATTTTATGGTGAAGACTCTTGGTGAAAATATAGAAGCTCCTTGGGATTATTATGAAATGAGAGTAACATTGAGTGATAAATTTTATTAAACTATACTTAGTGTGATAATGTTCTATAGATATGATTATTGAATGTTAAAAGAAGTTATTGATAGCCACGTTGAGCGTTAAATAAATGAAATGTTTCAAGGTAGATGCGTGAAGAACTTATTAAAATTTTAGTGTTTTTGGTTAAAATTTTTAGAATCTCTTGAATAGTTTTAGTCGAAACTTGAGAGTTTGGTGAAATTTCTAACCCTTTTTAATAAACTCATGTTTTTGATTGAAACGTCAATAAAATTATATCATGTATTCATTTAAATTTTACTAGAATCTATCACTAAAGTTTCATTAAATTCTTTTTGTATTGAACTTGAACCTCAGTTTGATAACTTGTTTGTCTAATACTTTAATTATACTATTTATGGTATTTTCTGATAAAAATGTGATTGAAACTGAATCCTTAAACCAACAAAACTATCATGCCAGTGGAAATTGAGAATTTAATGGTGGGACCAAAAGTAAATTTGAAATCAAAATCAAAATTGACTTTTAAAATTTTAGAGGGGATAAGTACAGTCAAGGGTAGAAAATGCACCTTTAAGCTAGGTAGATAAAATTATTGCGTAATTAGAGGAAGGAAATCTATATATATATCAAACATTACATGAATAGAAGTCTTTCAAATGGTTTGGATTGCATGAGAATATATTTCAATATTAATGAGTGGGGTCTTTCAAATGGTTTGGAATTAAAGATATGAGAAGTTAATAATGTTCATCGCTTATTTGATGGTTTTGATTGCTGAAATCCACAAGTTATGAAAGTCAATGAAATTTGATGTAAAAATAATTTCATGTTGTTGAAGAAACATAATTTGATTTTTTGTTTGAGGACTGTAGAGTCTTCTAAAGAAGTAAATTAAAAAGTTGATCATTCTTTTTATAGAAGGAAACAGCTTCTCTCTCTCTCTCTCTATGTATATAAAGGATAATGTTTTATATTTTCACAAATTTAGAAAAACTTCATAATAATTAAAACATAAATCAAGCATATGAGAAATAGAAAGTCAAACAGGATATATAAACCCTTTTAAAGGTCTTGTTTTGCTCATATTGTTTACCGATTAATACCATCGACGGGCTCCAAAAATAGTCAATGGTCCACTTATTTAATGCCAATGATCGGCTAGTGCATTTGCTACTTAAATAATACAAGATGAGTATTTTTTTCATGAGGATCAGATTTAATTTCTAAAAATATTTGATTTTTAGTTATATTTTTTATTATTTTATTCAACTAATACACAGAAAAAATGGCAGTAAAACAATTCTATAACCTAACTTTCAACTTAAAATGAGATAAAATATGGATTTTTGGCTTCATTTAAGCTTCAACTAAATTCATAGAATATTATAATAAAAGTGGTTGTCAATTCAAGGACAATTGAATTTTCTAGTCTCTTCTGGTAATTACAACTATTAACTTTTTAGTTTAATTCGCTATATTCATATGTGTACTAGAATCAAAAGTTAGTATTAAGTATTGTTCTTAAATTATTGCAAGTTCTAATTCAGTATATTTCTATTTCAACTAATAACTTGTTGATATATCTTGCTCAAATATAAAATAACTCTTCCAGTATTGTTAGATGCAGAAAACTTTAAATTCATTATTGGTTATATGATCAACTAAATGAAGTTTAAGATGCATCAAACAATTATGAGAGTTAAAATCACAACAACAATCACACTATTTTCATTAAGTAAAGCAGTTTGTCTATAAAATAACCCAAGAAGCAACTTTGTTCATGTCAGGATTTAACATACAATCCATAAAACTAAAGTTAATTATAGGAGGGGAGAAAAATAAGAGTAAATAAAAGAAGTTACAATTCGTGATTTTGTGCCCAAAATAACTTTGCCTTTCCATGCCTTCTCCTCTTGGTTTGATGCTCTCTTCTCTCCATCTCACTCTTTCAGTTCCTGCTCTAGCCTCTCCCAGTCACCAAAAAATTTCCTACTTAAAATCTCTCATATTTTTCCCATAAATTGCTTCAAACCTTCTGTGGTTATCGGATGAAAATTGCTTAAAAATTACAATACTTGATCAAGCTGCAAGGTGCTCCATTCTCTTCCATTGGACTTATTTGGGAGCGCTGCAACACCGCTCAAGCGCCTCGGTTCTTTGCTTTCTATTTTTGAGAACATAACCAATTTGAATGTCTTTCAATCCCTCTTTCTTTATGTTAGCACCGCAATGCTCTTTTTTGGGTTGAATTGTTGATATGAATCATCAGAATGTAGTAACTCATCGCCATAAAGTATTGTGCTGCAACACTGGGACCTGTTTTCTTTTTTTAAGCGGATCTTCAAAATTTTACCTCCTTTTTTGGATCAACATTTGCTCCTTCATTTCCATCTAATGTAATTCATATTTACAGATAATTTTACTTTTATTATACATTCATTTAATTTTCATAAATTTTTATTAAAAATTGTGTAAAATGACTGTCCTTTTGATTCAATAAAACGCACTTTTGAATGTCTTTATACTTCTGAAATCACAGTTTTATTATGCAATCAAAACCAGTCATTATAACTTTTTTGATGCATTCAATTGATGACCAATCCCTTAAAAGGCCTTTAAATCAATAATATCACTAGTTTAATGGTATTAAAAAAATGAGCTGTTTTTGTCTTGCATCGTTGTAATCTCTTTGGTTTGAGAATGCCCTTGAATATGAAGGAATAAATCGATGATGTACACCATTCAATATAGTAAATGAAATAGATTAATTGTATTTTCTATGATTACTTTGTTTGTAACTTATAAGATTGCATGATTTAACATTCCTTTTTTTTTGCTATATGTTTCAAATAAGTGAATTTGTTCATGGTTAGTATTTATAAATCTTTCTTTCCTTCTACCATATAAAGAATGTAAGCAAAAGAGAAAAGCAGCAGTTAACTGAGAGCAGGAAGCATATTAAGGCGTTTGTATTGCTGTCTTAATTTTTCTGTGCTGCTGCTTATGCATCGGGTCTAAAAATGGAAGAAATATTACATTAGGACTCTGCACGTAGAGCTACATGTGGAATCCAATAAAATGATTTCACGTGGAAGTGACAGAAAAATAAAAAAACAGCGCGGTAACACGGGGGAATATTTTTCCCGTGTTATTCCGCATTAAGTGTTATTATGGTCGTTTTGATGTGTTATTGTGTTATAAGAATATTCTCGGTGTTATAATAACACAATAACACATCAATAACACCTGAATAACACATAATAACACCTGAATAACATATAATAACACCTGAATAACGCGAAATAACACGGAGAGAATATTTCCCGTGTTACTGGGCCGACGGGAATATTCCCCCGTGTTATTCAGGTGTTATTGTGTCTTATTCATTTGTTATTGTGTTATGAGAATATTCTCTGTGTTATAATAATCTAATAAAATGTCAATAACACATCAAAATCACCACAATAACACTTAATAATGCGGAACACGACAGGAATATTCCCCCGTGTTACTCCCGTGTTACCGCGTCTTTTTTTTTTTATTTTTCCGTCACTTCCATATGGAGTTATGTTATTGGACTCCACACGTAGCTCTACGTGCGGAGTCCTGATGTTATATTTCTTCCTAAAAATGGGTGGAAGGCTTGATACAATTTTTCTTATTTTTGTGCATTTTGTTAATAAAGGCAGAGGTAGACCTAGGAAGACTTGGGCTTGTTGCATAAAAAAATGATCTTAAATGGAGAAAAGGGATTCATGTAGCTGAGCCACTTAGTGGGATTAAGGCTTTGTTGTTGTTGTTGTGCATTGCGTTTGGTTGGAGTAGCTTGAAATGGACACCTCTCTCTCTCTCTCTCTCTCTCTCTCTCTCTCTCTCTCTCTCTCTCTTAAATTTTTCTTGGTTAATTTTCAGGATCCCTAGAAAAAATATAAAATTTTATTGTCTTTCAATTGTGGATGGTTGTTTATACATGAGGCTTTTGAGATAGATAAAAAAAATTAATATTCTACGCTTGCATGCCTTGGAATACCACTTATTTTCGTTATCTTATCTCTTATGGGGCATTCGTTTAAATCCTTTATTTTTTGCTGGCAAAAATCCACACTTGAACTAGTTTCACAACTGACTGAATATCAGTGTTTCTGTGTGATTTATCTGTTGCCTTTGAGCTATCAAAAATTTATGCTTATTTGAATATTTATAACCCCCTTTATGTTTCTAATTCTTATTTTGAACGCACAGGTTTAATGAGTTTGGCAGTGATGGTGGCCCAACATCTCAAGCCTTGAAGCCCAAATATAACGTTTTCACAAGACATGTTACCAACACTCTGGGCGTGGAAGTGCCTAAAGTTGAAGTGAGTCTTTGTCCCGTCAATTTTCCATTAAAATTGTTTCATTATGTTTAATTTCTCCCCGTTTCCTTAGATCAAACATATTGTTGCTGCTAATATTGCACTGAAAGGAATTGGAGGCCTTCTCTTTATCCTTAATAGTTCCTTTGGAGCTTCCCTGCTGGTAAGTATTTCATTTTCGTTACCCTTGATTCGATTAGTTCTGACAATGATGGTTTTATATGCTCGCAGCTTTTTCATTTGGCGTTGACTGTTCCGATATTATATGATTTTTACAACTATGACATAGAAAAGCCAGTATTTGCGCAACTGTTTGTCGACTTCACACGGGTTTGTTGCTTTTTTCTCCTTTCTTCATGTGCTTATCATGGAAATCATGAAAATTAAGGCTAAACTTGTCAGCATTAAACAAGTTTTCTTATGTTCTTCAGAATCTTGCTCTATTTGGCGCATTACTATTTTTCCTGGGAATGAAGAACTCAATACCGAAAAGGCAAGGTAAGAAGAGAGCTCCCAAACCAAAAACGCACTAAAGTGAAGATAGTGGCATTTATTATCATCATTGTCTGATGTTATGATTATTTTTGGGTTCATGATATGGTTTAGTACATGGTTTGTACATGGAACTTGTTTTCTGTTCTAAAGATGAACGCGGTATTCTATACTTGTGTATTGTTCTGGATTCTTTTTCCAAGGATGCATTTCTGTAGACCCACCTCTAAGAAGGGCTGTAATTCTATATGCCCCATTTTGATGTACAACGAGCCATTGCAGGACACCACACGTTTGTATGATTAGTTTATTCCAAAAAAGTAATATGCATTTATTATCGTTTTAGATGTGCTGACGCATGTTGTTGTAGTTTATGCCAATAATATGAATGCGAATGGTTGTATTTTCGTGCGGTCCAGTTGTAGTTGATGCTGCGCTATCTGGCTTTCATGCCTGCTCTTGCATTTTATTCAATTTTGGTAGGAAGATCTGAGTTCTTCACTTCTATTAAGATGGGGATAGCTTTAACAAATTATTTGGAGCCTTTTTTTTAAGAAAATTCTTTTTTGATTGCATTGATGAATGGTATATCATAAATATATACATTGATTTTTTTATTTTCATTTTAGGGAGAAAGATTATTTCACGTTTTCTGCTCTTAAATGTTGCTTAATTGAAAGGGCTTCCCAGATCATCACCCGTGCGCTTAGGAAGATAATTTATAGAAAAGCTAGCACTCATAGATTTTTCCCTCACGCATACTCAATATTGCATATGTAAGGTTAGGATCTCTTGGTTGAAAGGTAAAAGTTATCAGTCACAAGATTAAGGTGACTTGTATGGCTTGCTCTCATAGATTGATCTATCTTAGGGGTAATAATCTGGTCAAGTTTATGTTAATCTGTTTAGCATGAGATGGAATATTTTGATTTTAATTAAATTTGAGTAGGGAATGCAATGATTGATTTTTAATTATGTCCATTTTCTTAAATACTATAAATTTTTAATCAAGATGTTATTTATATACATATATTTAAATTTTTATTCAAAATTATTTTCCATTAAATTTAATATAAAATTCTATATATTAACATAAATGTTTATATTTACCATGCTTGATGCTTATTTGAGTTAGAGAATCAACTGTTTCTAACGGTGTGTTGACATTAGGGTTGTATTGTTGCCGAGTCTAAGTTTGTCATGATATGATTTGGCTGGTTAAATTTTAAGTTCAAGTTTAGTTTTTCACACATACATATATACATACATACATACATACATACATACAGATATATATATATATATATATATATATATATATATATATATATATATATATATATATGTTTAAATTTAGCTTAATGACCATGTTTGGATTATATTTAATTTTATTTATATTAATTGAATAAGGTAAAAATTTTAGTTTTCAAATGAAATTAAAAATTAATATTTATTTAATTTTTTATAGGGCTAATAATTTTGAATGAGTATATGATTTTCTTATATAAAGTTATTAATAAATAACATCATATAAATAAATAAATGGTTGTCTAAATTTTAAATTAACAATCAATTAATCTACATCAACTAAAAAAATAATATGTAAGTTGTAAATTTTTTGTAATTAATTAATATATATAATTTCTAATAAATTTATTTATTAATTAAAAATAATTATTAAATTTATATGCATATTAATGTTTTATGATAATATATTATTATTAAATATATAATTAAATCAATTCTAATTAATGAAATTTTGTTTAAATAAAAATTATACAAGTAAAGTTTATTTTATAAATTATATGTTGAACAACAATGAGTTTATTCATGATCTTTAATAAATGAATTTTTATGCTTAAAATTAATTCATTTAACATTAGAATTTAAAAAAAAATATTTAAATTTATTTATTTACTAATTTAAAAAAATATGATTGAGTATTAATTGAGCATAATTAGTATTGTTTAACAAATGCACTGATTAATTTAAAGCAGCCTTCCTTGTCATTTAGTTGAATCATATTGTCGATATTGAGTATTGGCCCTGCACTTGGAGGTTAGTCTTCATAAGCCTATCTTGTCTGTGGGTTTTGACTAAAAAAACAAGAGTAGAAGAGTGCTAGAAAAAGAAAGCAAGCTTTGAATAAATCAAGGAAGCTTTAATCCAACGAGTGAACCATGGTGGATGAAAGGTATTTAATTCATCAAGTTTGGTGGGAACTTTGTATGTTCATTGTCACACGCATCAAATTATTTCATTAAGAAAATGCACGTGAAAGATTATAGTATCTTATTACTGTATATGCAGGCTATCGTAGCAGAAAGTCTTGAGGCTTTTCAAAGTCTGGATTAACCTTAATGAATAATAAAGTGTCACATAGTGAGCTGTTTAAACAAATACCACTGAATATACACTTAGAAAAATTCCTTTTTGAGTGAGAGATTACTAAGATTTTGGAGATTACTTTTTTCTTCTTAAAACAAAATTCTCAAATTATATTATGTGATTTTCTTATTATTATAAACTCTTTGATGGAGATTTGATTTGAATTTTTTTGGGACATAATGCTATGAGAGAATTTCATATGTATTTAGTGAGTGATTTGTGATCTTAAATAGGCATTCTGGAATGTCTAAAAATCATCTATGATGACCTCCCAAGTGAATCTCATCTCTAACAACCACAAATGATACAACAAAATGGGGAAATATATTAAAAAGAAGATAAAATTTCATGATTATGTACATTTGCATGGTTTGGAGAACTTTTGCCCTCTAATCTTTTGAAGTGTAATCTTAAGGCTTTGATTGGATTACACAGAGGTGAGAAAAACAAAAAAAAATTGTAAGTAATTTATAATTATCTATTTTTTAACAACCAATGATTTGAGAATTTTTTAACTCCTTATTTTCTTCGACTTAAAATTCCATAAGCCAAATGGAATCAAGATAATTCATTCTTCTCTAATTGTATGTTTAAATATGCACAGTATTAATGAGAGAATTTATCGTTTTAGCATTGAGCAAGAATTACACACACACGTTAAGTTGAAAATGTGCATAGGAAAAAAGAGATTTTTTATGTATAGAAAACTCAAGAAAAATGGAACCATGGAATCTGACTTAGTTGAATAAACTTCTCTAGTGTAAGTTGCATTTTATAAAAGATGATTTCTATAGTAATGAAAAAAAAGGAATAAATACAATTCATTATATATAAATATCTCTTACAACGAACGTAATAGCATTCAAATACTTGAGTAGTCATTAGGTGAAGATGAGCAATTATCTTCTTCACTCTTTTTATAAGAGGAAACATTACATGTTTGAGAAGACATGAATTAGAAATCAATGGTGTGTAGACATTAAGCATTCGAAAGTGTTGTATGATGGACAATGTTAAAATTTGAATGATACTTTGTAATTTGATCAATCATTCTTCTTATATGAAGGGAATTGATGAAGAAGGTGGATGCCATATGTTTAAGGCTCATAGATAGGTGTTAGATGATAAGTGATCAAAAACGTTAGCAGATTATCAATGGTATATAGATGATAAGCGATAAAAAACGTTAGCAGATTATCAATGATATATAAAGTCATTTTTCTTACAATAGATAAGAATAATAACCAATATAACAAACTTCAGACACCAATGACAACAATATGTTAGACATTAGTCATCAAATGATGAATGATTGTGTGTTGGATATTTGGGGTGGTTAGTGATTTTTTGAATCTCTTTTCTTAATAGAAGGGAGGCTCTCTCATAATGTGTAGAACTATAACCTGTTTATATATTATACATTAAAGAAAATTTTGTGAAAATTAGCAAAAAAGTTAGCTCGATTTTTTGCTAGTTACTTAAAGTGAAAATGTAGCTCAGCCATCGTTGTAAAATTTATGGTTGAAAAACCAAAGGAATTCCAACCTATTTATTATTAAATTATTTCTGGATAACATAATATTGACAAAAAAAAAATCCTCGAGAATTGCATCAACCATCAACGATAAAATACATAGCTGGTTTTGAGTAATTCAACTAAAAATTGATAGTTGTTTTAGTCGATCATTTATTACTCATCTTTGACTGAAATAATAGCTAAAATTCAATTGAAAAACTGACACAACTGCTTATTTTCTGCCAACTATTTATTTTATTTCAATACCAAAAGATGAAACCTTCTTTTATTCTATAACTCGCACTCACTCACACACACACAAACTCTCTCTCTCTCTCTCTCCTCTCTCTTTAAATTGAGGAGACCCTCTTGCCCTAACTTGCTCATGAGCGGCTCATTAGGAACTTTTTACTTCTTTTTTTCATGATATTTAAGGTAAAACTTGATCTAGATCTTTCATCAACATTTTTTTAAAGATTTAATCTGTAAATTTTAAGATTTAGTATTTTAAAATTCTTTGAAAAATTCCAAGAGTTTGGTAAACTTTGCTAGAAATGTGTTCCGTGTTTTGGTTATTTTACATTGTTTCATATCTAGGCTATTGTAATTTGATGTTTGGGTAATTAAAATATGCACAACATAATTCTTCTGGATCTACATTTCTAAAACCTAAAATTTGTTATAAACCTATGCATAAAAATGTGCATTTGACTTTTGAACAGTTAGTAAAGTGGTATTTTTGATGTGATGTTAAAGGTTTGAGTTTTATATATGTAAACACTGAAGTTTTGGTATTTGGTATGCAAATATATAAAAATTGTGTGGTATGTAAGAGTGTAAATTAGTCAAGTTGAGCTCGGGCCTCTCTTGGATTGAGCTCAATGATAATTAATTAATGAAGTTCAAGCTTGGACAAGCGCTCAATTTTAAAGCTTGAGATGGCTCAAACTCTTTAGCACATGAGCCAACGAGTTGAGTTGGGACAGGCTTGAGCTTAGATTGTTAGCTCCTCGAGCTTAGTTCATGAGCCACTTATCGAGCTAAGTTTGAGTAGGATCATAAGTCGGTTTAGCTCAGTTACACCCATAGTTGTATGTATATAAATTCCTCTATAAGTAGGATTAGGATGAAGTGTAAGTTTAGGTAGGGCTTATGGAATGTGCATTCTACAAAAGAATCATTTAATGAAGATTTATGGACAACCCACACAATTCCTATGTGTTTACATATCTAACATGCTACCTTAACCATGCATGAAAATGCGTATTTCACTTTTCTTAAAATTAAACTCGTGATATTTTTTATATGATATGAAAGAGATGTGTGTTACTTATATATTTATTTATCTAAACCCCCATTTTCAATTGTTACATACTTACCCATGTATGAAATAAATTTATTTAACTAATGAGTTAAATGTGTTTATCCTATTATATTTAAGTTATTAAAAAATATCTAAATATATGATTATGGATGTAAAATAGATTACATCAGGGAAAAAAAATTAACAGATGGGTTTTTGAATGGTAAAATCATGCAAGCGATATAACAAATTCATACTTATCCTTTTGGGGTTAAATTTCAATGCTCATATACGAAACAAAAAAAAGTGAAAATATTTAACACTAGGTAAAATAAGATTTGATTTATATTGTGGGAGATTTCAATCAAATTAATAGTTTTGAAATTCACACGAGAATGAACTATACATTGAAGTGAATGTGATTCCAGTAGATTGAAAGAAATGATGTTCTATACAATAAGAGTTTAGTTTGCTAGAGAAATGGATAAGGAAGGTCCATTGAATAGAGAAGCTTTTAAGTTATATGAATTACTAGATGCCACATAATAAAAGATTGTATAACCCATTATGACATTTCTGAAGCTCGTAGAATCATTAAAACTTAATATAATATATAAAAATAAAATTTTAACTAAATCACATGATTATCAAAGGAGATAATTTTGAAAAAAAAATTTAATACCAGAGAACTTAAATATAATGAAGAAAATAGTGCTGAAGCTAGAGTGAATATAAAAAAAGAAAGATTACTATGTTAATGACTGAATGCTATATTACAAGGCTGATGTAATAGAGAATCATTTTCATTTGGTGGTGCTCAAAGATTAAAATCTTAAGGGATAAAGCTAAGACGTGGTTAAATTCATTAGCACCTGGATCTATCATAACTTGGGGAGAACTGTCACAAAAAGTTTTATCCAAATATTTCCCACATTAAAATACTGCTAAACTCAGAAATGATATTACATCTTTTTGTCAATTTGAAGGAGAATCAATATATAAAGCATGAGAAATATTTATGGATCTCCTTAGGAAGTGTCCACATCATGCTTTACCATATTGGTTAATAATTCAAAAATTTTATAATGGATTAGAGGGATCTCTTAGATCGATTATTGACGCTAATGCTAGTGGATCATTAATGTCAAAACCTTTTGATGATGCCTATCCTTTAATTAAAGAAATGACTACTAACAAATTTTAATGGCCCTCAGAATGGGTAAATCCAAAAAGAGTAGCTAGTATTCATGATTCTGATGCAATATCTATGTTGGCTTCTCAAATTGCTACGATTTCAAAGAAAATAGATCAATATGGAATGAACTATTCACAAACGCTTCAGGTGTTAGAGGAAAACTCATTGGGACAAATAGTAGATTCTGATTCATCTTATGAGATTTTAAATGCTATAAATAATAGACCCAACAATCTTTACGCTAATTATTATAACCCCGATTAGAAGAGCCACTTAAACTTAAACTGGAATAATAACACTGATGCTGTTAACCAACAGTGGGGGAACAATTTTGTGAACCCATTGGGAAATTCAAACAACCAGAGAAACACTAAGTATAAACCTTATTCTCCATGATTTAATAGTAACCCTTAATTTAAGAAGAAGATGTTGTCTATGGAATAATTGATATTAAATATGAGTAATCAATTGAAAGTCAAAGGAATCAGTTGCAATGTCATGGGAGTCAATTGCAAAGTCAAGGAGCCACTATTAAAAATATTGAAAATCAATTGGTGCATATTGCTATTGCACTTAGTAGTAGACCTTCTGAAACTTTTTCTAGTAACGTTGAGATTAACCCAAAGGATCAAAATAAAGAACAACTTAAGGTTATACAATTAAGAAGTGAAAAAGAATTAGAATTAAGGATGAAAAATAAAGTTTAAGTTGAAAAAGAGAAGGTGGAAACTGATAAAGGACATGATAATATATATCCAAATTTAGAATATTCGCTTAAACCGATGAAAATTACTATTGAAATACCACCACCTCCATTTCCTCAAGGATTGAAACAATAAAAGAGTGAAAATTTTTTTTCAAAATTCCTTGAAATCCTTAACAAATTATCAGTAAACATCCCTTTTGTTGAAGCGTTAGAATAAATGCCTAATTATGTGAAGTTTATGAAAGATATATTAAATAAAAATGAAGTTTACAGATAACGAGACTGTTGCACTCAGTGAGGAGTGTAGTGCAATTATTCAGAAAAAGCTTTCTGAAATACTTAAGAATCTTGGTAGCTTCACTATACCTTGTGCTATTGAAGAAAAAATTTTTAGAAGAGCCTTATGTGACATTGGAGCCAACAATAATCTTATGCCTCTATCAACTTTCAAAATATTGGGAAGGAGAAATTTTACCTACTTCAGTAACTTTTCAGTTACCTAATCGATCTATTACTTATCTTAAAGGAGTTGTTGAAGACATTTTAGTAAATGTTGATAAATTTATCTTCCCTATATATTTTATTGTTTTAGATATGGAGGAAGATAAAGAAATTCCTATAATTTTGGGAAGTTCCGTGCGACTAGAAGAGCTATGATAGATGTTCAGAAGGGAGAATTAACTATGAGAGTTAATGATCAAAAAGTTACATTCAATATATCGAAAGCTATGATGTATCCATCAAAAGAAAAAGATGATGAATGCTTTCGAATGGACATTTGTGATTATTTAGAAAATGAGTATTTTAAGGAGAAATATGAAGAGGAACATGAACAAGAAAATTTTAGAAAGTGACAAAAAAATGAAATGGAAGAAAAATATGTTGAGATAGATAATGAAGAACTGGATTATGTTCAAGAAAGATTTGAAATGTTGGATATTACAGAAAATGATAATAAAAGTTTAATTCCATCTATCATAACACCCCTAACTTGAGATGAAGATACTTCCAAACCATTTGGAGTATGTGTTCTTAGGAGAATTATCTACTTTACCAATTTTGTTTCCTCAGATTTAACTGATATACAAGTTCATAAATTGCTAGAAATTTTGAAAAGATATAAAAAAGCTTTTGGTTGGACATTAGCTGATATTAAAGTAATCAGTCCTTCGGTCTGTATGCATAGAATCTTGTTGGATGAACAACATTAACATAGAGCTGATCTGTAAAAGAGATTAAATCCATTGATGAAGGAAGTAGTAAAGAAAGAAATTTTGAAATGGTTGGATGCTGGAATTATATATCCAATTTCAGACAATGAGTGGGTGAGTCTGATCTATTATGCTCCTAAGAAAGGATGAGCGACTGTTGAGACTAATGAAAGAAATGAATTAATCACCACAAGACAAGTCACTGGTTGGCGAATTTGTATTGATTATAGAAAATTAAATGCCGCCACTAGGAAAGTTCACATTCCTTTACCTTTTCTAGACCAAATGTTGGATAGGCTTGCTGGGCACAAATATTCTTTTTTTTTAGACGAATATACTCTCTATCATCAAATACCAATAGATATTGAGGATCAAGAAAAGACTTCCTTTACTAGTCCTTATGAAACATTTACTTTTCGACGAATGCTCTTTGGATTATGTAATGCACCTGCAACATTTCAAAGTTGTTTGATGTCTATATTTAGTAATTTGATTGATAATGAAATAAAAGTTTTTATGGATGATTTTTTTGTATTTGGACCTTCATTTGACATTTGCTTAAATAATTTGGACAAAGTTTTGAAGTTATGTGAAAAAATAAATTTAGTTCTAAATTGGAAGAAATGTCAAATTATGGTTGCAAGAGGAATTGTGCTTGGGCATAATATTTCTGAATGTGGCATGAAAGTATACCCTACAATGATTCAATTTATTGCGAAACTACCACCTCCAACTATTGTGAGAGGGCTTAGAAGTTTTTTAGAACATGCTCGGTTCTACATGCATTATATTAAAGATTTTTCAAAAATCCTAAGCCTCTGTGCCAACTTTTAGAGAAAAATAAGAAAATTGACTTTAATGAAGATTGTTTAAATGCTTTTGAAATTTTAAAAGAAAAATTAATCATTGCCCCTATAATAGTTTCACCTAATTGATAGAAATCATTTGAACGTTTGTACGATGCCAGTGATTATGCAATTAGAACTGTTTTAGGACAAATGTATGATAAAATTTTCAAAGTTATATACTATGCTAGCAATACTCTTAACGATGCCCAAATTAATTATACCACTACTGAAAGAGAGTTATTAGCGATTGTATATGCTTTTGAAAAATATAGGCCGTACTTAATTGAGACTAAATGTATAGTACATACAAACCATTCTGCTATCAAGTATTTAATGCAAAAGAAGTATATTAAACCAAGATTAATCAGATGGGTGCTTTTAATGCAAGAATTTAATTTTGCTATAGTGGATAAAAAAGATCTCACAATCAAATAGCTGATCACTTATCTAGGGCGGAACATCACGATCTATCTGATTTTGAAGATGTAATTATAAAAAGTTTTCCTGATGAACAACTTTACAATATTAAGGAATGGAATTTACCGTGGTATGCCAATATTATGAACTATATAGTTAGTGATATTTTACCACCTGATTTACTAAAGCAACAAAATAAAAAATTTATCTATGATGTTAAATTTCATTTTTGGGATGACCCTTATTTATATAAATAATGTAAGGACCTAGTTATTAGGAGATGCGTGCCTTATGAAGAAATTAAATCAATTATTCAAAGATGTCATGATTTTGAATTTGAGGGACATTTTGGAATTGACAAAAATGCACATAAAATTTTATAATATGAATTCTATTGGCTTACTCTTTTTAAGGATATTAATAGATATATTAAAACATGTGTTCGATGTCAGCGAGTAGGTAATATTTCTAGAAGAAATGAAATACCCCTAAATTTTATATTGAATGTTGGAATATTTTATGTTTGGGGACTAGATTTTATGTGACAATTTATTCCTTCATTTGGAAATATATATATATATATATATATATATATATATATATATATATATATATATATATATATATATATATATATATAGGTTGTTGCTGATTATGTATCAAAGTGGCTTGAAGTCATAGATTTAGCTAAATGTGATGCTTGAAGTGTCTCAAAGTTTTAATTAAAAATATTTTTACAAGATATAGAATGCTGAGAGTTATCATTACTGATGGTGGATCCCATTTTAGAAATAACCTGATTTAGAGATTGACTGGAAAATATAATATTATGCATAGAATCTCTACCATTTATCACCCTCAGAAAAGTGATTTAGCTGAATTTTCTAATCACGAAATTAAAGGAATTTTGGAGAAATCTGTAAATCCTCATAAATTAGATTGGTCTACGCGATTAGATACTGCATTATGAGCATATAGGGCTGCTTATAGAACTCCTGTATGAATGTCTCCTAATAGACCAATTTTTTGGAAAAACCTGTTATTTACTAGTTGAATTAGAACATAAAACATATTGGACAATTATAGAGTTCAATTTTAATTTAAAAGATACTGGTGAGAAAAGATTATTGCAACTTAAAGAATTGGAAGAAATGAGAAATGAATCTTATGATAACGAAAGAATTTATAAAGAGAAGATGAAGATATGACATGATCGGAAGATTATTAAAAAAAGATTTCAACATGGATAAGAAGTTTTGTTATATAATACAAGATTAAGATTATTTCATGGAAAACTTAAGTCTAGTGGACAAGACCTTTCCCTGTGATAAAAGTCTACCAGTTTGGAGCTCTTGATTTCGAAAATCCAAAAATTGGAAGGACATTTAAAGTTAATGGGCATTGATTGAAACCATATTTTGAAGGATCATGACTAAATTATAAAGAGGTTTTAATGCTAAGTCATCCTGATTGAAACTGATGTTTGTCGGGCTGACAACGTTAAACCAAGCGCTTTATGGGAGGCAACACATAGTTATTTATGTTGTTTAGTTTGTTTTGATTGTGTTATAGTTGATGGTATTATTAGATAGTCTTATATTTGAGTCATACTCTCTCATAATTATCCTATATGATGCTAATTATTGGATTGAATCGAAGATTTGGACGAAAAAGATGTTGGAGCAAAGTTGTGAACTGGCACCGACGGCGCTCAATTCAGTGCCGACAACGCCTGATTCAACACCGACAATGCTTGATTCAGTACCGAAGGCACCCAAATTAGCACCGACGGCGTCCAAACCAGCGCGGACGGCTCTTAAACCAGCGCCGACAACGCCCAAACCAGTGCCGACGGTGGATTTTTCCAGAGAACAACTTATTTTTTTGGAGCTTGGGAAACTATGGTGCTGACAACCAGATAATGGTTTTTGCAGTTTCAAAAGATGGGATTTTGGTAGTTTTGAGCAGGAATTTCACCCTTAAAACTCCCTAAACTCAGTTTTAAACCCACTAACTCCAAAAAAAAAGAAGAGGAAGTTCCAAAATTTGCATTCCATGGTTTCCAAATTCTTAAAATCTCCAAAAATTTAGAGTTTTCAATAGGAGGAAGTTCATCAGTTTCTAGGCGCAACAACTTTATGACAAATTTCTTATAAAGAGGAGGCTTATCAAAGAACGAGACTTTATACATTGAGGTATGAATGTTCCTAGCACTCGTGTTGAAGAAATTATTATGCAGAGGCATTGAGAAGTATTTTGTTACACTATTACTGTAGTAGTCATTCCTGTGGTGAAGGAATTTTATGCAAATCTTCATGGAATCAACCAAGGAGTCGTCTATGTGCGAGGTAGGTGGATATCATTCACTCCTTCCAAGATTAATGAACTCTATATGATAGAGAATGTGCCAATTTGCCATTACACAAATTTCATCCTTACAAGAGACAACATGAATGAAATCTATTAATATTTGATGGATGAAAGTGAAGATTGGGAGATAAGAGATGACATGTATGTCAATTTCTCTACAACATTTTTGAATCCTGTGTCGAAGCAATAACATTTCTTTATATCTTCTAAATTACTCCCGACTATGAAAATTAGTAAAGTGACGAAGGAAAGTGCGATATTAAATTATTGCATTCAAACTGATAGACCTATTGATATTGGTACTATAATTGTGAAATATGTTTTGAGTTTGATTGTGCATGGATCAAACTATGGTTTGGGACATCCTTCTACAATATTTCTACTCTGCAGTTAGTCACAAGTACCATATGAGAGTTGGGAAAAAGTGCTTCTTCCCTGGAAGCCCATGGACCCAACTAATGTTTACGACTGTCCGACAACTGGGGATGAAACTGATCTGAGCATAACGGTTGACCAACCATCTCAGAGTTTATTACTTGTTCAAACTCATTTTCCTGAAAATGCGTAGTTGAATCTAGAGAAGATCAATAAACAGGAGAAAGATGTACAAAATTTTATGAATGTTATTAATAATATATCTGAATTATTTGATCATCTGAATTAGAGGATGAAGGAACAGTTTGATCATATTGGGCGTATGGAAGAAAAATTGATACGATTGATGAAGAAGAAGGCTTGGATTGAAGTGGATTCAACTGATGAATTCCCGTATCGACCCTTCTACAATTTGTTTGTGCACCACCAATTCATGAGAGATATTAGAAATGATAGCACATATGTTGATGAGGAGTAGTGATTCTCTATTTTTATCTACTTTATTAAGTATTTAAATATTATTTGTTTGAGTTTGATTTGTATTTGGCTTTCTTATGGTGTTATTTTAGATATAATATGCTTGAGATTTGAATCTTTATTATGTTTTTAGTGTTAGAGTGTTGTGGTTTGATTGTGTCGTTAAGTTTATGATGTAGTAGACTGATTGATGTGTGTAAGTTTGTAATTTTGGATTATATATATAAAAGTGATGTTTTGTGTTGTTTGTGTAATATTGGTGTTATTTCATCTCTTATCAGTGAATTTAGATGCTTAAAAAGGCTAATTAGACGCTATTGTAACTTGGAAATGATTAAAATTGCAAAATTTTTGGAACTCAAAATTTGGGCTCCGACGGTGCCAAAATGGGTTCCAACGGTGCTAGAATGGGCGCCGACAGCGAAAATTTCCCAAGAGTTCCCTTTATTTATATCGGTCTGGCTCCGGTGTCGCTAGAATGGGCGTCGACGGTGTCCAATACGCAAAATTGCCCAGAACCTCTTAAATTCGTGATTTTTGACCCTTTGATTGGTAGTTTAGTATTCTTTAGTTTGTTATTGTTATGTGATTTTTGTGTTTGTTATTTGCTTTAGTGTAGCAATTATGTGTAGTGATTGTACTTTTAATTTGGTTATGTTGTATTAAAGCTTCTGTAGTTTGTTACTGTTGTAGTGAAAATGTAATGAGTGTTGTTTAAAGTGTTTTATGCAGTGTTTTAGATTTTCGTTACCTTGCAAATCTCTAATATATCTGTGAACAATGCTTCTAACCATTTTATGCCTGTAGTTAAATTTTTATTTAATACCTGTATACTTCAGAAGAATTAAAAGCCCGACACAAAAAGGTTAGTTTACTTTTTGTTTTTCCTTCTCATTTAGTAATTTGTTATACACTGAAAAAATTTAAGCTTGGGGGAGGAAAAATTAACTTTAATTTGTTTTCAATCAAAATATGTTTTCAATATAATTTTAAAATGACTTAAAGTAGTTAAGCTTAACTTTAGATCAGTAAATCTTTGATTTTATTTATATATCATAATAGAATTGAATGAAAGTTTTTAGTAATGAAGGTTTATGTGAGAATAAAGGATTGTGACTCTATGATGAATCATTAAAAAGCTAATATATCTATAAAGTAAAGAAATATTTCATGTTCCAACTTTAGGAATATGAGAGTAAAGTTCAAAATTAGTAAAGACTATTCAAATATAGTAATCCTCACATGAAAAAAAAAGTAAAAAAAAAGAGGATTGAAAAGGAATCCCAAAAAGAAAAAGAAAAGAAAAAGGAAAATATATGTGAGGAGAAGCTTGAGGAGATGCCTAATAAAAAATTAGTTTCACTTGAATCAACTTAAAGGAAGAGCTTAATTTCATTTCTGAATTTATAGTAAATTATTATCATCCTTACTAATAGAGGTTTCATGAAATTCTTTTTCATATGATACCTCAAAACACACTTAATGTGACAAATTATGATTATTCTTAAAAAAATAGGAAACTAAACTCTTAGAGTTGATTACTAAATGTTCTTATACCTATAATTTTGGCCTAAGTTATTGAAAATCTTTCTGAAAATTTTTTTATTATATTCATTTAAATCAAAAATCATAGTAATCAATAAGTGAAGTTCACTACTAAGAGCCATATTTTTATGTAGTAAAAGGATTACTTGAGGACAAGTAATAGTTAAGTTTGGGGGATTTTGATGCACCAAAAATATATTTGATTTTTCATATATATATTTTATTTTTGGTGATATTTCACTTTAATAAAAGATATTTTTCATGTTTTGCTACATTATGATGATTTTTAGGCAAATGAAGCACAAAAAAGCGAAAAGGAATGAATTTGGAGCCAAAAGGCAAAAACCAGATTTTTGAAAGCCTGCCGCTGACGGTGCCCAAACTAGTGCCGACAGCGTGTTTTTCCAGAGAGTTCATAAATAAAAGTTGGGATAGGGGGCTGATGGGGCCTTATTACCCCTTTGACTCTAAACTCTCTCTAAACACTTTCCCTCCACTCACATACACTTAAGCACACACACCACACACTACTCACTAACTCACACACTGATTTCTGTCGCTCAAAACAAGTTAAGTTCGTCTAGGAACGAATTTCCCAAGAGTTGTCTCAAAAATCCTTTCAAAAGTAACTAAATACATTGAATCTAACTTGAGGGATTTTTCTCAAAAGAGTTGTCGGAGGAGAAGGAAAGTAAGAGATTGCTTCTTCTCTATTATTCCAAGAGGGAATTATGTGTTGTTGAAAAGAGAGAAGGAGATCCAAGGGAACTTTAAGGGATTTACTTGGGGAAGAAATTCAGATAAGTCATATTTACTTCTTATTATTTGTATGACGTTGTTTTTACATATAAAATGTTTGTTTTGTCACCTTCTCCATGTATTCTAAGTAGATTTCTTTGTCTTTCTCCTTGCAATAATAAAAGGTGATGTGATAGTTTAGATTGGATTTGCCATAAGAAAGAATAGAAATTGTGATGCTTTTCCACTTCGTTCTTAATTTACTCTTCGATATGACCAATTGACTTATTAAAATTCGTTGTGAAACATACTATCCGAACGGGCTATGCTTTCTAAAAAAAAGTGAAGATTACATTCAAACTATATGGATAGTGAAGTTGACAGGGGTCGGGTGCAAATAAATAGGTAAATATATTTATTGGGCATATAATTGGAGATTTTAGGGTGACAGACTACAATCCTTAATTTGGTCCTAGTGTTTGGAAATTAAAGCAAGAGTTAACATTCAGGGGAAGGGAAGTGGGAGCTTTCAAGTGAGAGCCAGTATCCTCCTAGTCTAACCACAGATTTAGAGACTAAACCTAGGATTAGCCAATATTTTTTATAGCACTTGGAAGTGGGTAAAGAATATGAATGCTCCTATTTGGCACAATACAAATATTAAACTAATCTATATTATTCACTCACCAAAATATCATTGTAAGGGGAAGGACACTTTCTCTAAATTTGAACCTTGTATCACAAAAACATATTATAGTAGTAGTTACTTTAATGTGAAGCTTAGATAGTAATTTTGTGATTTTAAAATCTCTAGCATCATTAATCTATACCATTTGTGGTAATACATTAAGTGCTTTGCAAATTGAATATTGGATTTCTATGCTACACTTTAAGGTTTGATTCCTCCCTATGGAATCGATAACCAAGACTCCTCTAGAGCACTGTATTACTTGAACAATATGTATACTTACGTATAGATTCGCTACTATTTATTAAACTGATTATAATTTGTGACTGAATTAAAACTATTTGCAAAAATTCATTACTCTGTATTTGCAGCCGCCACACTCACGGTGTTTCTTCTCCTTGATTATGTTTCTTCTCCTTGATTATAGTTCACTTTCCATACATGCATGTCTTGGTTGCAATTACTTATTCCTGGCATTGAGCCTCTCAACCTTAGCATTCCTAGCTTGCACTGTCTTCTCCGTCGAGGACTTTAGACTATACTCCAACTTAAGCAGATCAACAATCAAGTGGGCCCACAACTTATCAGTGACTATGGTCACACACCTAATGACATCAACATTAACCTATGATTGCCTCTCACTGGGGATGGAGTGTTATGCCTTGTAAGCAAATCCTTGTGAGTCAAGGCCATGTGTTAAGGCCATATGACTTCCCTTCTTCCTCCCCTAATAGCTTAACTTTAGATCTCAAAGTCTGAGAGGTCAGACTCATCATTAGAGTAATTAGTTCTTGTTATGCTTTGACTGTGAGCATCCTTTAGACACACTTACTTACCTTATAAAAAACTATAAAAGATTAATTAATATTAAAATAAGATAATAAATAAGTTGCACAAAAAAAAATTCAGCTTATGTGGATATGCCAAGTTCTATCGTTGACCCGTTAATGGTTATTTTGATACTGATGTGTGAGAACATGAAACTTAGTGACAGTAGGTTTTCATCCAAGCATCTGCCTGTAAAAATATATTAAACATTTAAGATAAAAGTAATTATGTATATCAATTTAATGCAGTTAATAAATCTTACCATCCTCTTCCTATACTCGGTATTGGAGACCAAGGCTCTGGTGTGTAAGGAACTACCCATGCCCCCATAGATTTAGGCTTGATTATGTTGTGTCAATTTTGTTATGGCGTCTGCCTCTTTCGGAGATACTCAAGAGAGGCCTAGGCTCTACTTAACCCAAGCCATAGTTCCTCCCTTATCCTGATGGGCTTCTACTCTTTTTTACATAGATGAATAAACATATCTCACAAGAGGAATAAGCTCGAGTCTCAAAGTTCATCTGAATCTACTCAGTACGCTGATCCTATCATAAGAAGTCCATCTACAAAATAAATACCAGATAATATTTATTTTTATAAAACATAAATTAAGATTATAACTGTAACTCAAAATTATTTAGGTTTACCTCAACTCTTAGAACCACATGTCCCAAACTTTGATTGGGATCCTCTTCAGAGATAATTGCAGAGTATCATACTTACACCTTGAACCACGTGTCTAGGTGATCATATAGATAGACTATTAGGATGGATGAAAACTAAAGAAAATATTTTCAATATAATACAATAAAAAAATAAATTTAATTATTCTAACTTAAATTACTTATGAATCTCCTTCCTACTTGATGTACATGTATCATGAGATGCCCACCAATCCATGCTCAATAAGATACAAGGGACCTACCTCAAAGGAAAATAAAGATGTTAGTCTGGTGGGAGCTGTAGGGGTGTGAGATGCTTGTGCAATCAACCACGGAGCAATGGGCCTAATAGGCACCTTGTAGCGGTTGCTGTGATGATTGCCACAATTATGCTCATCTGTATGGTGGAGTGCAAAACTGTCTATTTTTTCTCTAATATAATCCAGAGATATTTGTTCTGTAAAAGACATTGGTCGCCTTTTTCACATAAACCCATCTATAGAAAGAAAAAATAAATTAATCAATATAACTATAATAAATAAATTATAGAAGTAAAAATATAAAATAATAGATGGAAATAATAAAGTTAAAAATAAGGAATAATAAAAATGAATACAATAAACAATAGAATTAAAAGTAGGTAACAACATAACTAAAAACAAGAAACACTAGAATAAGCTATGCAAAAAAATAAAACTTAAAAATAAAATAAAAGTAAAAAAAAATAAAAATTAAAACTACACACCCATCTTATTACATTTCATCAAACAAGTGGGTTGAGTTTAAACTTTAAATTTTCTACTCATCTCCACAACATGACTCTATTTTTTCATATGCACTAGTAATATCCTCTAAGGTAAATTTTTACTCAAAAAAATTAATGGGAATACAAAAATTAAATTTTTTTTTTCTTATGATAAGTAGGTTCAACAATACTTTGAACCTCAATAATTCCTCTAGATTTAGTTTTGATGTTTACTGCCCAATCAACTTTGTTTTTTGCTCTACCAGGGCATTTAAGGTAATATGTTGATATGCTTAACATGCTAGAACGAATGAATCAAATTTGATATATCTTTTGTTCATTTTATTTTCAATGATGCCATATGGCTTGTATAATTTTATTCCTTTATTAGGAACTAGATCAAACCAATCACAGTTAAATATAAATACTCCATGCTCAATAGTGCTAAGATATTGTAAATATATTAATTCCTAAAAAATCTCATTGTAGTCTATCTCATTACCATAATGGATATTTCCTTTAACATAAACACCATAATTATTTATCTTTTTTTATTTGGACAAGTAACTTGTGTTAAATCTATTGTCATTCACATCAAATATTAGCCATGTATTTATGATGAGATTAGGTCTCCAAGCAAGATTGTTAAACCCTAATTTGCAACTCCATTGTTCCAATTATGAATCTATTAAAAGCATCAACATATAATAAAATTTCGAGTTAATAAATAGGTGGGAGGTCTTCTTCAATATATATATATATATGTGTGTGTGTGTGTGTGTGTGCTTATGTACTAATAAAATGTCGAGTTAATATAACCTACACATAATTGAACTATGATGGGAGTCCTTCAATATATTTAATGATAAAACTCTCATCTTTAATATTTAATGAGCTCATAAATAACCTAGTTTCATGAGTAACAATTTGATAATAAGTTGAATAAAACACTTTCAATGTTAACATAAAAAACTTCTAATTATTATACATACTCAAACAAGCTGTTGAGCTTTATTACAGTTCAAAAAAATGTAAATAATTTCTACTCGAAACTCCTTGTCATTGAGATAATGTGAATTGCATCTCCCAAGTCGCCTAATTGATGAAATGCAAAAATCATAACGAAGGCACCCCACTTACAGCTTGGTATATTGATCATTCTTACTCAAAGTAACATAAATAAAAATTAGCTATCACCTATAATATTTTGCCTCGTATATTAAGCCTTTATACTGTGCTTCATTTTATAGTTCTTTTAATTTTATTGAAATATCTTCAATAATATTAATTATTTAGTATGCCACTGTAATGATTTTTTATAAATTATATAAATATACAGTTGAAAGTTATGCCTCTCAAATGAATAAATCTTCCAACATTGTAATAAGCTCCCTACTATAGCCTCATAAGGTAGATATGTATGAAAATGCTTCAATGAGTAAAAAAAGTCCGGAGAAAATATTTACTCATGTTTCCACAATATCACTAAAGTACTTCAAATTTTTTCAATCTATCTATTTTCAAATGAATTGTTTATAAATACTTGAAAATAAATTGATTTTAATTAACTTATTAAATATTTGAATTGATAAAGCGGTAAATGAAATAGGTAGCAAGCATTAGAAGAAAATAGGACAACATGAATTTTTATACCACATATCTTTCCTACTCCCAAGTCGACATAATAGTATAAATTAAATGCATATCTGCTAGAAAACTTCAGAAATTTTAGTCATTCAAAAATTATTGTTTGATGATCTAAAGTGAGATAATACTTAATTTTAGGTTAAAAGTTTAAAAACGGTTATCCCTTAAGGTTCTAACTCTTTTCTTTAACAACACTCCTTCAGGTTCAATATAACATTAACGTTATTCTTATTTTTGCACTTAACATCCATCATAGTGTTGAAGGTATTATCAATGATTTTTTTTCAATATGCATTACATCAATGTTATGTTTAATCAAATTAGTCATCCAATAAGGCAAATCATTAAAAGTACTCTCCTTTGTCCAGTTATGAGTAACACTAAAATTAGGAAGATGATGTGAAGATAATTCTAAAGAATCAATAATTTTTAAAATTGCACCAATCATCCACAAGTCTTCCCCAATTATCCCTAATAGAGGTCTTGAATTCCAACTCTATTTTTTAGGAATATATTTTTATTTCTTATGAATAGGTGATTAATAGGTAAGGACATTCGATAGTAGTCAAACCTTAATCTGTTTCTGCGATATTTTAAAGTAAGTGCCTTTGATAGATCCATACAACATGGTCAAGTTAAATTTCCCCATTACTCCACACAGATATAATTGTAAATACAAAAACTTGCATATTGTCCACATTAGGGTGACTTTCATTTGAAAGTTTTAGTTTATAACATTGTCATATAACCACATACATTTTTTTTATAATGTTTCAAGTTTTTCTATTAAAGACAACAAATATATATCAATATTTTTCATGGAGTTATGTGGATTTAGTATAATTAATATGAGATACAGAGAAAGTATATGCATTCATATCTTTGGTGATAAGTTATACGATGTAACTACCATGAGCCAACATAAGTTTGGTGAGGTGGCATGGTTGTATGGTGTGAAGTCTTCAACACATAAAGCAAACTTAACATTGCATGCCTCAGCTACAAAATGAGGATATGTATGATTTAAATGCTTCAATGCTTCTTCATCTTCTGGATGAATAAAAAAGTTGAATTTACCCTATCACTCAATGTGCAATCTCATATGTGCAATAGTATGCATAAAGGTGAACTGTCTTTGAAGATATGGAATGAGTGGTAAATATAATAGATGGTTGTATGAAATATTTTTCTGCTTATTATTTTTCATACTCCATAATTTGAATCTTTTAGCACAAAAAAATTTGCACTAAGTTTTCATTGCATTAGCCAAACAATAAAACATAAAGCTATTAACACAATAACTTATAAAGGATGTTAAGGCTTCTAATGTAGCAAAAATTCAAATTCCGAGGATAAGAGTAAGAACCCTTAAATGGATGTTAAGGCTTCTAATTCCTTTGTTACCTCTTAGGTTGGATGCGAGACCCCCTTAAATGGATGATAAGGCTTTCCTACATAATGTAGCAAAATTTAGATTCCAAGGATAGGAGTAAGACCTCCCTTAAATGGATGTTAAGGATTTTGACTCCCTCATTACCATTTGGGATAGATGTAAGAGCACCTTAAATGGAGTATGGTTTTTCTTTCTATTGTAATGTTTAAAAAATTAAATTGAGAGGATGAGGAGTAAGAACACCTTAAATGGAGTATGATTTTCGATTCCACGTTACCTTAGGATGGATGTAAAACTTTCTTAAATGGAAGACGAGTTTCCTTCTTATTGTAACGATAAAAAAAATCAAATTGAAAGGAAGAGGAGAAACACCACCTTAAAGTGAGTACGGTTTTTTTTTTCTGCTTTACCTTAGGATGGATATAAGACCACCTTAAATGGAGTACATTTTTCCTTCCTATTGTAATGATTAAAAAACAAATTGAGAAGAAGAGGAGTAAGACCAACATAAATGGAGTACAGTTTCCGATTCCATCTTACCTTAGGATGGATGTAAGACCAACTTAAATGGAGTACGATTTTCCTTTCGATTGTATTGGTTAAAAAATCAAATTGAGAGGATGAAGAGTAAGGCCTGAGTTAGGGATAAGACCTCTTTTAATGGGCCACGGTTTCCATTCATCGACTAGTTCTAGCTCGGATGTAACTTCCCCAGTGGTATTTCAGTTTGGTCTAGTCTTTTTGTTTCACTTAGGTTGGAGGAGAAGTTTGCTTCAACTCCATAATGACTTCTAAGATAACAGAAGATATTTTCTCGATTAGTTCCAGCTTGGATGTAACTTTCCTAGCGGTATTACAGGTTGGTCTAGTCTTTCTGTTTTGCTTAGGTTGGAGGAGAAGTTTGCCTCAACTCCATAATAACTCCTAAGACAACATGCGATATTTTCTCGATTAATTCTAGCTTGGATGTAATTTTCCCAGCGGTATCTCGGGTTGGTGTAGCCTTTCTGTTTTGCTTAGGTTGGAGGAGAAGTTTGCTTCAACTTCGTAATGGATCCTAAGACAACAGATAATATATTCTCGATTAGTTCTAGCTCGGATGTAACTTCCCCAGCAATATTTCAGGTTGGTCTAGTCTTTTTTTTTCACTTAGGCTAGAGGAGAAGTTTGCTTCAACTCCATAATGACTCCTGAGACAACACTTGTCTTTTTTTATTAGTTCTAGATTGGATGTTACTTCTCCAATAGTGTTTCGGGTGTTGGTCTAGTCTTTCAGTTTTGCTTAAGTTAGAGGTGAAGCATCTTCAACTCCGTAATGACTCCTAAGACAATAGTCGATATTTTTTTGATCAATTCCAGCTTAGATGTAACTTCCCCGATGGTACTTCGGGTTGGTCTAGTCTTTTTATTTCCCTTAGTTTGGAGGTGAAGTTTCTTCATACCTCGTGATGATTCCTAAGAAAGTAGATTTTTGATATTTTCCTAAATTCAATAGTTAAATCTCCAATAAGAACTTTTTCTAAAAAAATTGATGTTAAAAAAAGAGGTTGAAAACACAAGTTGATAAATACATTCAATTCTTCTTGTTGAATATCTCGAAATCCCAACGAAACTCAATTACCAGTATTTGAAAAATGTCTTATTAAAAATTAGTGCTAAGCTTGATAGCTTGAATTCACAGCTACAATTTGAAATAACACTTGCTAATTCCCAGCAAGAGTTGCAGAGTTTTGGTAGAATAATGACTGGAACTTTCCACTTCTTAAGGAAAAGGTTGGTGAGGATTTGGCTATTTCTATCTCCAAGATGCCAATTTAATAACAAAGCAGAAATCATGGTTATTAAACTCTCTACCTCCATTTCAATAATAAATTCTATATATCTTAATATCCATTCTTGAAGAACCATGGATTGGAGAATGAATATTTGGGGCAAGGCTCTATCCCCCTCTATTTCCTTTTACTTGTGGAGGTTGTATTCTCAATTTCTACCTTTTGATGATATAATTAAGCTTAAAGGCTTAAGACTTCCATCGCAATGTATTCTATGTAAAGTTGAAGAGGAGGATGCATATCACTTGTTTTTTAAAGATAACTATTTTACTAGTGTGGGATTTTTGTTTGAGTAGGTGCGGGTAACCAAAAGTATATAGAGAGGTTGTTTTCTGCAATAGTTGTGGTGGAGGAAACCTGTGGGCTTATGGTTGAAGCTAAACGTTGATGATAGTTGGTTCAATAGAGCTACAGGGGTTGGTGGCGTCTTCAGAAGGTGGGTTGGTAAATGCGTGTGCATCTTTTCTGCACCTATTATAGGTGCTTCATCCATTGAAACTGAATTGTGGGCTGTGAAATTGTAGTTAAAATTGTGGTTTTGATTAAATGGAGGTACATTCAACAGAACAACAGACCTCACATACGGTGTAATGATGCCTCCCCAAGACGGTGTGATAATGCACCCTGAATACAGTGCATTGAACCACCCCAATGACGATGTAAGAACACACCACACTTATAGTGCAACAACACTTCCCAAGGATGGTGCAACAATGTACCCCCAAGATAATGAATTTCTTCGGACTTCTAAAGCTCTCTTATTATAGCCACAACTACGACCTACGTGACCAACCACAACCTATGTAGGCCAACAACTCATACACCTCTCGAGTTTATCTTTTGCAGCCTACATACATCATCACAACTCACCACTACGGCCTATGTCACCAACTGCCGTCTATGTGATCAACAAACATTTTATCTCTGGCCTCAAATTATAATTGAATGTTTTTAAGAACATTCAAAACATTTAAAAATTATTTTGAGTGTTTCAAGGAAATATGGTAGTTTATTTTTAAAAATAATAAATAAAAATATATAAAGAACATACTAATTATAAATAAACTTAACAAAAAGAACAAACAAAAATAGCTTTCAACCCTAAAAATGGCATCAGATAGCACTATTGAAGATGAACGACAAATAAGATAGCTAGTGAAAAGTCTTGAAGCTTTTCTTCCACGCGCTTCCTTCATCTGCTAAACCTACAGCAAAGGCACAAGCTTTGGAATCATCCTTCAAAGGTCGGCTTTCGTCTTGGACTAAAGCAACTCAGATTACAGCCTTTGTTGAAATTATCTCGCTTTATCCTGTCATTAAGAAAATGATTTGTTGACACTAAGACTTGTATATAAAAAAAAAGAAATAACCTCACATAAACCGTTATATATACGATTATGTATTGCATTTTCTTTTTTCTCAATGTGAACACAATATTTCAATATATTTATATTTTGTTTGCCTATAAATAGGGCGGTGTAGCATTACTATTCCTTCGGAGCCTTCCCCTTTTAAGTTTGATGAGTCATAGGCTCATAGCTAGGGCTGTTAAAAGAGTTTATTGTTTATGAATAGTTCATGTTCGATTTGTCGAAGAGTTCGTGTTTGATTCATTCGATAAGTAAACAAGACGAACACAAATAATTTAATTTTGTTTGGTTAGTTAAACGAACCAAACACGAAGAGTAATGCGTTCGTTCTTGTTCGAATCGTTATTGTTCGAAATATAAAATAATTCAAAATAATTATATATATTTAATTTATGATATTTTAAAATATTAATTTTATAAATTATAATAAATAACAAAATAATAATAATAATAGATTAATATACTATATTAGTAATATATTAATATAGATATTATATATTTATATAATATAAGTTATATAATTAATATTATATTATATATATATATATATATATATTATGGGATGACTAGTCGTCATATGCGAACAGCTCGTGTTTGACTCGTTCGTTAAGAAACAAACACAAACAGTGACTTCACGAATAATTTCGAATGCGAGCTTATTTACAAACAAAAAAAACTTCAAACGAATCAATCATAAGCTCCGTTCGTTCGTTTTCGATTCATTTACACTCCTACTCATAGCTTAAGCAGCTTGCCTTCACTTTTGTTGAAGTTCTCAGTTAATAATTAGTTAAGGGCTTATTTGACTATTATTTTTTAATACTGCAAAAAGCTGGGCAAACTTTAAAAATTAGTTTTTAAAATGAAATATCTTTGTGAACAAATTATAAAATAAAATTTCGGATGAAATTGTTAAAATCGACTCAATAAAAACTTTTTTGTGATAAATCTGAATTTTTTTAAAAAAAATTAAAAACTGTGAACCGGCGATTTTGGTCTGTCCAAAGTGAAAACCGACTGTTTGGATCCTGATTCTGCTCAAGGTAATTTTTTTTTTAAATACTCTGTATTATGTGATTTTGGTATGATTATTATTATAGTTATTATTAATTTTACTTTTAGTGTAATTTTATTTCTTATTAACTTATTGCTATTATTATTATTATTATTATCATTAAACTTTTTTAAGTATTATTTTATATTTAAGTTTATATTATTGACTATATTATTATTATTATTATTATTATTATTATTATTATTATTATTATTATTGTTATTATTATTATCATTATAATAATTTGTATTATTTTCATTATTAGTGTTATTATTATTATTATTATTATCATTATTATTATTTCAATTACAATTAATATAATTAATATTATTAGTATTATTATATTAATTATATCAATATAATTATTTGGAAGATCAAATAGATGTTGATTCTGGAGAGCTTATTGTCAAACCAAGCGTCTCAGAAAGACGAATATAACGAGCTTAAGATTTCTCAGTTCTGATCAGAGTGGTTCAATTTTTTTTTATTAATTGTAGTCAGGACTCTATAAATACAACCATACTCACCTGGAACTTGAAGCCTGAAGAAGACTAAAACTTGGAGAAGGAGTTGAAGTCCCGTATCACTTTTGCACCGACGATCTACCACCCTCCGGCCAATTGCGGTGTTCATCGTTGCTCTCTAGATAACTCCGGTCTCCGCTGCCATCCAGCCAATTTTGGTCTCCACAGCTATCACCGTCACCGGCCAACTTTGGTTGACATCGTCACCGTTGGCAACTCTGACCACCGTCTTCTTTAGGACCTCTAGCCGCCATCTCCTCTGATGGCTGCTATGTCGGCTATCGTCATCCATCATCGGTCTCCACCCAATTTTTTTGACGAATCACCGTGCGAAGTGATACCATCATCTCGGGCATCGTGCTAATCATGAAATGGTGCATTAAAGCCTTGACTATTGCTCCTCCTTTTGACCGCTCTCTACCACGGTGCTTCAAGTCCCTCCACGCACCAACATTGTAACTTGAGAGGTCGTGTAACCATTTCTTGCATATAGAACAAGGGATTGTAGTTGTAATCATTAGTTTATAGTGGATCTCTTCAATTGATCCAAGCCCTGTGGTTTTTCCCCCTTTCTAGGTTTTCCACGTAAAAATCTTCTGGTGTCTCTACATGTAATTTCCTCTTATTTGAATATGTGTTGACTAGTCATACAACGCTAAGATGATAAACTCTTACTCAACCACTGTGAATTTTCTAGTACACGTCAGTTTGACACCGTTTGTGGGAAAAAAACATTCCCACCACTAAAGTACTTGTAAGACTTGTTGCATGACCACCACATGCAATACTCGCAACAACGGAGCTTCCCACTCCAACCTCCATCATTCTAGAGGGCAGTCACATAGCTAAGAGCGTCAAACCTTCACATCTTCCCACTCTATAAGGCCTTACCTCGTTGGTGAAGATGTCTCGGGTCCTTCTCCGGAAGACTGAGTATGCAGAATGGAGGAGTCTCAAATAGATATTATACAACTCCTATGCAGGGCTTGAAATCTACTATCCTATGGAGCTTACTTGCCACTAATTCAATAGAAAACAAGAAACAAACTGCAGAAAGGTACTCATATTGGGCCCCTTTCTAGTGAGGGAACCTTTCTCATGTCAGGCTGGGATGTTGACCTCCTGGATACTCCAAGTTCTACTCATTTGTCTCATGCACCTCACTTGGCACCACCCCACCTTCTTATCATTCCTGAAGATGTCATTCACAATGAGTTAGTACTCCTGGTCCGAGAAGAGTTCCCTCGGAGAATAGGGTTTATTTTCTTTCTCACTACAATTTCCAGGAATCTTCTTCTATAGCACAGGCAGTTCTCCAACAACCCATCTCAGTGGGTTGCACACTTCTAAATATTGATGCCTACGAAGGGATAACTCATGCCTAAGAGCATGTTGAACACTACTGAACCATCATTTCAGCGTGCCTTTGATGTGCTTCTATGTCAAGTATTCCCGACTACTCTCAATGTTCAAGCTCGCACCTAGTTTTACTCTCTTCTGAGGGGCACCATCAATACCTTTAATGAGTTTGCCAAACTATTCATGGAGTAGTTTAAGGCAAACTGGTGTATCATCAAGAATTCATCCCATATCTTGGGAATTCACCAAAACGAGGGAGAGAGTCCCACAAGGACTACTTCCATAGGTTCTCCATTGAAGCTTGATAGATTCTAGGAGTGGATCCGGAGTTGCTGAGGTGAGTCTTCTTTAGGGGCTCCTCTAAGCACCTCTTTACTCGTCACTGATGAGAGAGACAGATTGCTCTTATGCTGAATTTATCTGTCATGTCAAGGCCTGAATCACTTCACATGAGGCCATCAATGAGCACAAGGTGCAATTCAAGCAATTTGAGTGAAAGCGTAAAATTGACACCAATAGACGCTATCAATCCTCATAATCAAGAAAGCTCAAACAATATGGGAATCTTGAACTCCTTTCTCAACATATTAAAGAAGTGAGCTTCAGCCCGAGAAGGAATATACACTGCTCAACACATCATGCTTTAATATCCTGTAAAAGGTAGAAGCATCGAGAAGATTAATTAAATGATCAGTAAAGTTGGGAGAGTTTGAAATCTGCTACAATTGGCATCAATTTTTGATGTTATGTGTGTAGGATGTCAACCCAAGCACTATGAAACCTTTCTTGATGCACGTGTTGATTATCGTAGTCTGCGACATACATTAGAACCCTTCTGTATGTGTTTTTGGCATGAAATCTAGGTTGTTGTTGACTTAGCCTTACCCTGGCAAGCTAACCCTTTGGTGGCATCAATTTTGATACAAGATACATCTAGTGATCATTCTGATGTTTAAGTGTCATTCCTTGTCAATTTGAAGCCTCTTGTAGCCAAGGGAAGTCATAGAGCTCCCTCACACATGTTTTAGATGAAAGCAAGGTTTAGGCTATCACACCCGCACAGTGGTTCGAGATGCCCGTCGACGTTAATAACCTCTGATGTAAATATAAAAGGTTCATTTTTGAATTATGGAAACATGTTTCAATGATAAATAGTTTCCCATAACCTACGGATCGATAAAACTCTTCGTCATATATTTTCCTTGAAAATCAGGGTCAACAGAGCCAGACCGGCGCCTTGATGCCAGCCCTGAGGGCCGAGGCGTCAGGCCCTAGCGCTAATATCAAGTGCATAGGTGCCCAGAATTGTGCCGACCATGAAACAGAGAGCCCAAAAATTCTGCACCAAGTCCAGATGCCTAGGCGCCAGGCCCCGACACAATACCCTCCTAGGCACCCAGAACAACTCCAAGTATTAAAATCGAGAGTTAAAAAAGTTGGTCACCAGTCCAGGTGCCTAGGCACCAGGCTCTGACGCCTCAGTGCCCTAAAAACAGTAACCAGCGTCTAGTCACTCATAAAAAACCCTCACAATCTCAGAAATATAAGAAGACAAATTGTTGACATTCTAGTCCGGATGCTTAGGTGCCTGCCCACTTTCATGCCACTATTTTTTTCATGATTTTTATTGAACTAGTGCCAAAGCAAGCCATAGGACAACCAAAAAGTGTAGGATTTCCTTACCTAACAGGAAGATATGACTTGATGAGGAGAAAAACTAATGGATGGGACATCTTATAACTTTTGTGGAAAATTTTAGAAAAGGTGTTGCAACCATTTTTAGTAATGGGGGAGGGAGGAAAAAGCTGGTTTTCTTTTGAAGTAAGTGGGGAAAGTTTTTGGAGCTAAGGTTTTGAGTGTGGAAGTTCTAGGAAAAAGCTTCATCTTCTTCTCCATTTTTCTTCCTTTTTTCATCTTGTTCCTTCTTTGTCCTCTTCTTTTTCATCTTCTTTCTCCATCAAGATCACGAGGAGAGTGTGAGGGAGGCCATGGAGAAGCTTATTGAAGGAAATAAATCATATCTCCTATGGAAACGGAGAGCTTCTTTCTTCTTTGGAGAGGAAACTGGTCAATCTTCCCGACGAGTGTTAGGAGCTCGAATAAAACAAAATGAACGCTTCATCACCCTTTGCACCTTGAGAAAACTTCTAAACTTTTGCATCTTCATTCCTAAAAAACCTTTAGGCTCTATGTAAGAGAAAAAATGTTTAGTTAGGAAGCCTTGTTATCGAATCCCTATGAATCCTAGAGAATCATTCCAAAATCCCTAGATCATTGATCCTAATGAGCTGAACCTGTTGACGATTTTGGCCGCTCTGATCTTCTATAAAGAGATTGGAGCACTTGAAGCATGGAGAATGAAAAAGCCCCTTAGCTACTTCATTCTTCAAGTATGAAGGATTTTCCTTTAAAGAATTGAAGAAAACCTCACACTTCATTCGACAAATTTAGTGCTTGCTTTGCTACAAATCCATAAATTAAAGTGTAGGATCCTATGTGACAATGCTATGACAAGTTTAATTGGCTATCAAACATGTTGGTTTGCATTTGCTTGTGTGCCTTTCATGAAGCTTTGCATGTACATTTTTCACATGACACCTCAATCATGTGATTGATTCAGTATGATCAGCTGCCCTTGTTAATTGACTGATCAATTTGTTTTGATCAGCTTTCCTGGCCCAATTAATCAATCACTTCAGTGTTGATCGGTCATCCTAGCCCGATCAACTAATTAATTTGGTTCAATCGATCTCCCTGGCTTGATCGATCAATCAATTTGGTTCGTTCGACCACCCTGACTTGATCGACCAATCACTTTTGGTTTGACCAACCACCAAGACTAGATCAACCAATCATTTTTATTTTGATCAGCCACCAAGGCCTGGTCAACCAACCACTTCAGTTTTGATTGACCGCCTAGGCCCAATCAACCAATCACTTTTGGTTTGATCAGTCACCAAGGCTAATTTCTGGTTAACCATCCACTTTGGTTCTGATTGGCTGCTCCAGCTCGATTGTCTATTCATTTTGTTTGATCGGCCGCCCTGGCCCGATCAGCCAATCACTTTTGGTTTGATCGGCCACTGAGGCCCAATGAACTAATCACTTTTGGTTCGATCGTATACTTGGCCCGGTAAACCAACACTTTTTTTTTGATCAGTAGCCCAGGCCCGACCAACCAACTGCTTTTGGTTCAATCGGCCGCCGAGACCCGGTAAATCAACTACTTCAGTTTCAATCAGCTCCCCTACCTTGATCTACCAATCAATTTGGTTTGATCAGCCACTAGGGTCCGATTGATCAATCACATTTGATTTGATAAGTAACCAAGTTCTGATAAACTAACCAGTTTGGTTTCGATCGACTGTTTTGACTCGATGGAACAATCAATTTGGTTTGATCGACTATGAAGGCCTGATCAACTAATCACTTTTGGTTTAATTGATCACCAAGGCCTAATCAACCAACCACTTCAGTTTTGATCAGAACTCTAGCTCGATCGACCGATCAATTTGGTTTGATAAACTAACTAGGCCTTATCAACCAACCACATTTGGTTTATTCGACCACCAAGGCCTGATCGACCAACCACGCTTGTTATAGATCGACCACCCCAACTTAATCAACCAATCAATTTGGTTTTGGCTACCCTGACTTGATCAATCGATCACTCTGGCCTGATCAACCAATCACTTTAGTCTGATTGTCCATCACAATATGACCGACCCTTTTTGGTCATAAAACCCAGTCGACAGGCCTGGTCGATCCAATGGGTCGATTAACCAACTTCATTCGCGTGCACATGATTTCACATTGCTTGCGTGACATTGCTAATTTCTTGAATTCATGCTTGTGTGCATAAAAAAATATATTTTCAAAGTTATGTGATATGTTAAATACTATTGCATGAAAGATCTATTTATGTCTTTAACATTTTCTTACACATGTTGTCTTCTTGAACATCGACACTTGCAGTATAACCGCATATATATGCCACCATATGTACTGGGTCAATACTTGCTTATCTTTGGTGAGTGGTGGCTAGCAAATCTAACCCGCCGATGTGTAAATCTTCTATATGGAGATCACACTCCCTCACCTTTTATGACATTACACATGAATGTCGTAAACATTTTATGTTGTGTATTTTATCCGGGTCATGCTCTAAAGCCACTGATCACATTGAGTGCATAATATGTGTGAACTTGATTGTGTCACTTTGCATTTGTCATAAGTTTGTCATTTGCATTTTGCAAGCTGCTTATATTGCCTTGCGACATCCGTTGTGATTGCTCGTACCTCAATTGAGTGATCACGATGTGATCAATCTTATTGCGTGATTACATGTGCATTGCCTTTGCATTTTAATAATAAACTAGACTCGTTAGGAGAGTGACCCATTATTAGTCATGATGCTTTAATGAGCATTGCTTACCGAGAAAAATCTATACTCTAAGAGCAATGCGAGTTACTACATCGAGAACAACACATGTATGACTGTGCTAAGGTTTCAAGGGCTCTAGCGTATTTCATCTTGCATGTTACAGACCCGCATTTAATGGTTCTAATTTTAAATAAAAAATTATTAAATTTTCTCTACTTATGATATCTGCTCTATTTTAAAACTATAAAATAAGCAAAATTAGGTCATATATGAGGCCAATTCTTTAAAACCCCCCTTGGGTGATATACAGTAGATCCCTTGGATTCAGAATGGGGTGGATGCCGGCGACCTCGTCAAAGTCATATGGTAGCATTCACCCTAAAACTTGCACACACTTAGATGCTATGACTTGGACATAATGCAGTAGATGGTTTGCTAAGCTAGAACTAGGGTGCTTAGGTAGTCTTTTATATGTCTTGGATATTCTTCCTTGGTTTGTACCCTTGCCAGATATTCATTGATTGTTGCTTTATGTGTTTAAGTAGTGTGAGACATGCACACTAGTATATTTAGGGGCCGTTTTATGTGCAGGAAGCCATGCCTAAAAATAAATAAAAAGGGAGGAGCAAGTAATTATTTATTCTAATGCCTTTTCTGTAAGTGACGTTAAGCCTCTTCTCTCCGGGCATGGTTCGCCACATTGCATGTTGATAAATTTTATGCTAACTTAATTTCGTACAGATCAAGTTTTTTTTTATACTTTATTATGTACTTCTTAGACTCCTTAGAGGAGTATGTACTAGAAATAATATAGGCACAGGTTCTTTGGCGCTTGATGCAGGAACCATGTACTGGAGACCAGGAGCAACTTGCTGGTGTCATGTACCTTTATTCTAGATTTCTTTGATGTATATCATTTTGGACCAAATTTGTTTATGTAGAGCCTAGCTGCCTTTTTCCTTTTCTAGGATATATTTTCGACCCAGTGTCACCCGACCTGTGGTTATTTATTTATTCATTTAGATTGTCTACTTTGTGTAGTGTGTTGTTATTCCTCTTTATTTGATTGTGGATTTTCTGAGAACCCTATGATATATAGTTTAGGTTCTTTAAGGAAATGAAATGATCTTTTGATAAAAATCCTAATAAAAGATTAAGATTAATCGAATTTTAGGATTAAAATAATTTCAAATATTTATAAAACTGCACTTCACTTTTTTGCATGGCCTTCGAGCTAGTTTTAAAATGGATTGCATGCATGGCTATCACCTAAGTCTTATTAACATGGCCTCCAAGCTTTGGATTTTAGATAATTGCATCATATTACATGTCCCGAGGAGAAGTTCACATGCTTCTTCAACCTGACTGGACAAGCATAAGTTATTTAGGTGGTTATCTAACATGTTTAGTGTTCTAGAGGCTTTCCCAACCTAGATGGGATATAATTCCTTTATGGGAATGTTTTTCAAATTTGTAGTTGGACCTCTCTTTTCTCTTCTCGTTAGTGAATCTTCATCATCTATTTGGAGGGTATCAGTCCCAAATCTTGGAGCTCTATCTTTATAGGGTCATAGAACTTGATTTTTTATTTATTTTTTTTAACCTTAGGGCTACCGAGGTCTCCTTGGATGACATAATTCATAGATTGCTAACAAGGAATCTCTTTTCAGGTTGGGTCGACTACTTTCACGACTGGTAGAATTAGGGATAACGGATCCATGATATCTTGACCTGACTACCTCTACGTGCTCAGGGATTCATCCCCTTTTCTGTTGACATATTCTTTGAGCTCTGTCATTCCTTTGAGAAATCATTGGTATTGTCTCTTGGGCCCTGCATGCCTAGGTGCTGCAACCACAATGCATATGGTGATTAACCGTATGAGCTATGACCCAATACAAGCATCGAAAGCATTGATATTCTCCCACTTGTGATGATAAAAATCCTTTGATTTTCTAATTAACTAAATATCATAAATAATGTAAGCAAGACCCTTCTTATCGAGAGTATTCTTGAGCATCCCACAAGATGTAATTAACCAATGAGATATGTGACCCAAGGAAAAAATGTTAAGATTTTCATGCTTATTTTATACCGATTTTGATGATATTGCACTTTAAAGAAGGGTATTTTTTGTGTTTTCTGCAGGTATGAAGATTTAAGAACAATGAAGCGAAAATATGCAAAAAGAAGCGAATTTGGAGCAAAAATGACCTAAATTATGAAAATTTAACTTAGGACATCGACAGCGAGGTCAATGGCGCCGACGACATGATTTTCTCGAGCATTCAGAATATATTTCAAGGGAGGCTGCCGATGGCGGAGTTCGAGGCCGCCGACAGCAGGGCCAGTTCAAATCATTGTTTCTAGAAGGCCGTCGACGGTGGAACTCGAGTCCGCCGACGGCGGGATCGGCGGTTCTTTCACAAAATACGTCGAATGTGAATGATTTTCGAAGGGATGCTTGGAAATCCTTCGAGACTCTTCAACAACTTTAAAAAGAATCATTTTAGGTCTAAAAAATGTCCTTTTGGAGTCCTCTAAAAGTCACTGAAAGTCTGTAAAAAGTTCCATTAGAGTCTTCTAATAGATACTTAGTCTTCAATTAGAGAGTCCACTAGTGTCCATTGTTATTAGTGAGTGTTAAATAGTGAGTTCAAAGAGTGATAACAAGAGGAATTCTTTAAAGTATTGTAAGAGTGGAAGGGAAGTGAGAGATCTCCTCTGCATTGCCGTTTCGAAGGAGAATTCCACGTACTGTTAAGAAAGTAAGAGATTCAAAGGAACTTCAAGGAGTTTGCTTGGGGAGGAATTTAAGTTAAGTTGTATTTATTTATTTTAGTTTGTAGAACTTTACTTTTATATATGAAATCCAAGTTTTATTGCATCCTCTCCATGAATTCTGAGTAGTTGTTCTGTCTTTCTCCTTATTTTGATATTTTTGTGAAATGATAATTTAAATTAGTGTGCCATAAAAGTTTAAAAGAAGTTGTGATAATATTTTACTTAATTCTTAATTTACTTTCAATCTGGCCAATTGAAAAGTTAAAATCTATTGAGTTTTACAACTATAGTTAAGATTACATCCGAGATTCAGGAAGATCAAAATTCTTGGAAGCAGGGTGCAAATAAATAGAGAAATAATATTCATTGGGCGTAGAATTGGAAATTTTAGAGTGACAGGCTAAAATCCTCAATTTGGTCCTATCGTTTGGGTGTTGAAGTGTAGATGTTAGCCCTCAGGCGAGGGGAACGTGGGAGCTCCGAAGTGAGAGCCGGTATCCTCCCAGCCTAGTCGCAGATTCAGTAACCAAGCATAGGATTAGTCAATGTTCTTTATGCCTGGACCAAAAGGTAAAGAATATGTATGCTCCGATTTGGCACAACACAATTTTAAACTAATTCTAATTATCTATTCACTTAAATATCTTAACAAAGGAGAAACATTCTTGCTTATATATATTTGAACTTCACTTTAGCAGAATTAGTTATCTGTTAGTAGAACTAGTTTAACTTAAACTTCATAGTATTGTCGATTGCGTATTAGTGACAGATATGCAATTTCAATTTAGTTGTAATTCTAAATTGATTTCTATAATCCTAAGTCTGTAGCCTCTAAAATATTCATTGTGAGATCGATATCCAGGAACTCCACTAGAGCCTTGTATTACTTGAACGATACATATACTTGCGTTGATTAGTAACTATGCAATTAAAAGAATATATAATATACTTGTTACAGAAATTAAAATTACGCACGGTACACGAAGTTAGGTCAATATGTTTCTTTAGGAGTACTCTTGAGCCTATAACATACACAAAAACTTAACTCTCTAGTTACTTGGGTGGCTTTTGTAGGAATTATTTTCATGTATTATGTTTAAAGATGGTTCATCAATCCAATATCTTTCAGACATATAATCTTGACCAATTAAACATGAATTACTTTACATAAACCCTCCTTCTTTCATTTTAAAAATTTATTATCTAACTTTTATCGTATATCCCATCTTTTTAATTCATCTCTTATTCAAATCATTTCCATGGTCCAAGAGGGAGATTTATTTAGAAAAAATAATCAAATGATGATAAGAAAAATTGGAGACTCCGAGTCTTTTTAAAAAGGACCTAAAATAGAATGAAGACTCTGCTAGGGAGTGGTCTCTCTCTCTCTATTAGGAGCCTTTCCTACAAAATCAATGATCCAGTTTCTTTTCTTGTGTCACTTTTTGCACCTTTAGAAATCTTTGAATTTCAATTCATGTCTTAGTCACTACGGTTGGCAGCTTGATGCATTTTCTTCCCTTTCACACCCTCAGCATTCTAGTCACTACATTTTTAAATGCATTGATGTTGTTTCATACTCTGATTGAATTCTTAAATTCTTTTCTAGATTTTTGATTGGTGTCTCTTTAATTGATAGAAATGGACAGTCAAGGATTGATCATGATTAAGTCTTTAGTGGGGAACCCAGTTCCTTCTCCCCATGTTAGTTTTGTGTGGAGCAAGGGCCATCACTTGTGTTTCCTTTGAACACCTCATTCATATCACCGTGAGTAATCCACACCTATAGAGTCATTGACCATGTGGCATCCTCTGAAAAAGGGGATTCAGGCACATGGTACCCCTTTTGCTACAATAGAGTGTCGATACTACTCCTCCCTGAGAAAGAGGCCAGTATTTGATAGTGATGCACCACAACACCCCTCAGTCTTTTCTAGACTCTCAGGTAGTGTACCATTAAAGAGCATTAGAGGCACCTTTAAGGTGTCTTCTTCTGAGTAGTGCGACAAACACATTCTTTCTCAACCACAAAGAGTGCCCACGTGTCCGACATATATCACTCAACTGGTCTCGTAGACTATCGCTTCCCTTGTGCTTAAAGTTCCTGGTGATGTGTGCCTCCTCCTCTAAGGACTAGGACCATTGCTTTTGTAAATCTTATTAGAAATTTTTAGATTCACAAAAATAAATACATTAATGTAATTACTGTGTTCAGGGTTTTCGTTACACTCATCAAACCACATATCTTGAACTATTATCGGGATCTCCTTTCAGGATAAGTCTGGGTGGTCGTACTTGCTCCAACTTATATCTCTAATGGAATGAATGGCTTGTGTAGGGGGACTAAATCTGAAACCAACATGTAGTTTATTCTCTATTAAATAAAAATCACAAGCTGGTAAAGTGGACATTAAATTAAAACTTACGTGTTCACTACTGCCTTGAGTTGATGATGGTTGGTCGTGCTGCTCAAACTTAATGACCCATTAATAGTAGCCGATGCTGATGGTACTAGTGGTGTCGTGATCACAGTTGGTGGCTGTGGTGGTATCGTGGCCATGAGTTGTGTTGTAGCTAGTTGCAGTAACGGTGTCGTGCCTAGTGGTGGTAGTGGTTTAGGGTCTTGACTGGTGGAGGAACTGATGTGGTAGCTGAGACTGGTGACAGTGCCAGTGTGGTGCCCTCTGTACCACCATGTTTGTGGCCTCATCAACTTACAAAGTTCCGCAAGCCAACACATCCCTCATAGGGGCATACCTCCCCTTCCTCTAGAAGTCATCTGCGAGCAAAAAAGTAAATTTTATTAGTACAACTACATACTAGTAAAGATGGAAGTAAAATAATACGTAGTAAAAATAAAGGGCAACACTAAATTGCATGTATAAAATCTACAGACTAGTGAAACTAAAAAAATAAAAGTAAGCAGTAAACGAAACAAAAAAAAATTGTAAAATACAATCTACAAACTACTGAACCAAAAATACATAAGTACAAACTAAAATCAAAATAGCACTTACACATCTTTATTAACCTCCTTTGATGAGTCACTTGAAGATGTAGTTAAAATTACCTCATCCAAACCATCACCAGAATCGATATCAATTTCTTTGTGTTCATCATTAGAATCCACTAATGTCACCCCTTCATTGGTAGAATCAAGTCGAATTTATGACTCTATCATTTATAATGCCAGAAGAGCTTGTTCAATGGAATTCTGATTATCACTAGTCGTTATCGAGTTATCGGCTATGACTACTGCCCACTCTACTTTGTCTCTTATTCAATGAGGATATGGATGATAAAATGTCTGACTTGCTTGTCTTGTTAAAATGAATGGATAAAATTTACAATATCACTTGTTCACTTTTACTTCTATGAAATTATACTGTTGGATAACTCTTTTTTGATGGTTAGGCATAGGATCAAATCAGTCATATTTGAAAAGGAATACACTCCCACCAATAGAGCCACAATAAGATAGTTTAACAATTTCTTTAAGAATCCCATAGTAATCTATCTCATCGTCTAAGTTATTATTTGCTTTAACACAAAAGCTGAAATTATAAGTCTTTTTCCCTTCTAACAAAGAGCTCATAAGAAACTTATAGCCATTCACATCATAAATTTTCCAAATTTTAATGATGCACATGGGTCCCCAAGAAATATCTACCAAGCCTCGATCTGTTACTCCATTGTTTCGATCATGAATTTAGTAATTCATAAATAACTCATTTGTCGTTAAAGATAACTAATAACAATTATCTTAGATGTTAAACAGTTCTAATAAACACTTACATGTGTTGTGAACCATTTGAGAAAATTCTTTTATATCTCCTGGTTTGTGATATCATCTTCAACTGAGTGCAACAGATATAAGAATAAAATGTTACCATGATGAAAAAATTATGGATTAGCCATCATAATATATGCACTCATAATAATAAATTATCAATAGAAATTAGTGTATTACTCAATAAAAGGTTGAACTTCATCTCAATTTGGAATAAGATAAAGTGCCACTGCTTGAAGTTTCGGATCACTGAGATAACGTGATGTGCACCTCCCAGATGCTTCACCAGGCCGCTAAAAATAGAAAGTGTCAATGAGAGGCATCACACCTAATGACATTGACTCTGCTTGAACAAAATAATATGAGCACAAAGTGCTAGTCTCCTGCAGTAAATATGTCTCACATATGGATCCTTTTGGTCGTACTTTAATCTTGACAGTTCGCTTCAGTTTATTCAAAAATCTAAAATGTAATTATTTCACAATATTATTTAAGAAGTAGTTGCAAGAAAGTTTATTCAATAAATATTTACTATTTACCTCCCAAATGGATACATCCATCGATACTATACTGGTCCAACCAAGTAAGGTTTCATGTGATAGGTGTACTAGTAGATGCTTCATGAATTAAAAAAACTAGGTGGGAATATTTTTTAGAGCTTGCATAATATTATTAGAATATTTTCTTCTAATTACACTATGCCAACAACATTTAAATGAATTTAACATTTTTTCTTAATGAACACATTTTAACCAATAGTAGATTTAAAATATCACTTTGCAAGTAGCTAAATGCAGTTGACAAAAAATTTTGAAGAAAAATATGAAAATCGTGGCTTTTTATTCCAAATATCTTTCCCTCTCCACATCAATAAAATGACTCAAATTTGAAGCATATTTACTCAGGAATTTCAATGCTTGGAGTCACTCACAAATTGATCTGCGTTGCACCAACATAATAGAATATTTTGCTTTGAGCTTCAAAAGGTTGTCAATAACAGTTTCTCGAATCTCTAGCTCCCACCTTCTATAAATCTCCTTGAAAGACAGTCTGACATTTAAGTTATCTTTAGTTATTCCTTTAACATCCATCGCAGTGTTGAATATATTCTCAAAAAAAATTTCTCTATGTGCTTCACATAAAGATTATGCCTAATCATGTTATCCTTTTAGCAAGGCAGATGCCAAAAAATGAATTTCTTTGACCAATTATGAATAACACCAAAGCCTAGTAGACGATGCGAAGATAGGTCGAGACAAATAGTAATCTTCGGAATGCCATTGAAAATATGAAATAAATCTTCCTCAGATACTACTGGAGGTGACGTTGATTTCTCAAATTTGTTTCTTTTGAATGTACTTCTGTTCCTCCTGAAGGGATGCCTAGAATCTAAAAACATATTGTGATATTCAAACTATGAATTCTTCTTGCCATGCTGAGTATGAATGCTTTAGATGAATTCATGCAATATAGACATTCTAACTTTCTCGTATTGCTCCAACTAGAAAAATTTCATACGTAGGAAAATCACTTATCGGCCATATCAATGTCACTTTCAACGTAAAATTGTGTTTCATTGTAACGTCATAAGTCATGAAACCTCTTTCCCAAAGAATCCGTACCTTATCTATACATATATACATCAATTTGACTTTTAGGACTACTGAAACTTGGAATAATCAATGTTAGAAATAAGAAGGATGTTGTCACGCACACCTCGGCAGTGCGAGGGGGGTGGTGCCGGGGAGGGGGGTGGGTTGGGGGGTGGTGGTGGGGGAGGGGGACATGGTGAGGGTTGGGGGTGGACAGGGGAAGTTGTTCAGCATAACGATCACTGACTAACAAGAGCAAGGTGCTATAGTTTAACTGTATGGTGAGAAGCAATCCAAGCATAAGCCTAGTCTCATGTTACATGGTTCGGCAGCAAACTGGGGATGTAAACCATCAAAAAATTTTCACGCCTCTCCATTTGCAGGATGGAGAGGCATGATATCCTCTGACTTGCTACGGTGCCACATCATATGTGGAACTGTACATGAGGAAGCAAATAATTTCTGAATGTGTTGAATAAGTGGTAGATAGAAGAGACACTTGTAAGGAACTTATTTTTTACTCTTATTTTTTTTATTTTGAGGTTTAAATCTTGGAGAAGTACAAAATTTGCAATGAGTCTCTACCGCACTGTCTTATAAAATAACATGCAACCATTCACACAACAATCAATCTTCTCTATTTTCAAACCTAATTTGGTGACAAATGTTTTCATCCGATATAAATCTTCTATAACTAAATTCTCTTTTTGATTAGTTTCTTTCAATATTATTGCAAAATGATTGAAGAACTCTCTAGGCATATTAAACTATGTTTTAATCTTTAGCATTCTAAGGGCTACAGATAACTCAGAATGAGAAGTGCATCCCTCCCACAGTGGCCTTTGAGCAGCATTCAGTAAATCATAAAAACTTTGAACCTTCTGATTTGATGTCTCTTCTTGCACTTGACTAGGTTAATGCAACGTTGTCCCATCAAATATCATATTTTTAAATCTACTTGAGTAAAGCTCATCGAAGGAACTGAGCTGAATTTTGCATGGTCAATCTTCTCATGCAAAGTACAAATCTAGCAATAAGGTTGAAACTCCCAACGATATAAATCATGTATTACTTTGTAGGCGTTACATGTGCTCGATTCCTGTGTTTTGAGCATGAACATCGAAATCTACCCCTAAATAGATAAGGTGGAAGCTATGATGATGTAGCCACGGATACCTCCACACCGTTTAGGAACTCATGGGTGATCCCTTTTTTATCATGATAAAGTATGTTGTACATCCAAGTTCTAGATATATGAATACCCATGTGTACCTTCAAACTTGAGAATAATCAACACATTGTGAAGTGCATTCAACTGAGTACATTATATTTAATTATTGTAGAAGATATACTAACAGATTTGTAACAAGGGTGACCAAACCAGACAATAATCAAAACATTTTAAAAGGTATGAACGTTTTATATATAATTGAAGTCATAACTTTGACAGCCTACTATGGTTGATAGAGCCATCAAAGATCGATAATCAGTGAAAAGTTATTCATGATTTACCTCTAGTCCTGATTGTCACTGTAGCTACACCAACCCTTTCACTAGTATATTTCTTTATAAAGCACGTATCTACTTAAGTAATTCTTTTCTTAACAACTTTTAACTAGACTACTTTCACATTTATAAATAAATTATGGGATGAAAATATTTCGTATGATGTAAGAGTATTGTTGAATTGTTCATCCAATGAGAAATCTAACTTCCATTCCCATAATGGAAATTCACTTCAAACACTATTTTCATGACATCACAAAACATAATGTTTGAAGTGAATTTCCATTATGGGAATGGAAGTTAGATTTCACATTAGAGAATGAAGTGAACAACACTCTTACATCGTATGAAATATTTCCTTCCCATAATTTATTTATAGGTGTGAAAATAATCTAGTTAAAAGTTGCAGAGATGAGAATGCTTAGGTTTATGATTGACTTTTCACTTGGAGACAAAATATGACACAAATATATCTGTGTGTGGGCTACTGTAGCTACAGTGGCATATAATATTAGAGGGAGCTGTCTTAACGGATTGCAAATCAATATTCAATTGATTAATGATCTTTGACGGAACTAACATTACTAAAATGTTAATTGATCCGCCTTATAGTAGACTCAATAATAGAGTTGTAACAGAAGTTGATCAAATCTGATAATAATTAACAAATTGTAAAATGAGTGAACATTTTAGATAGCTCGAACAACGACGATCCCTAGAAAATTTAATAATTTTAATTTTGGCTCAGTTAAAGAGTGGATCAAAATAAATGACGTAAGTTTGAGCCATAAATTTTGGATCAAATTTCTTTCTAGCCAACCACAATTAAGCTTGAAGTCAGAACATTAACAGCCTACTAAGGATGTTAGGACAGTCCAAGATCGATAATCTGTCTTAAATTTTTTTTGAATTTTTAGAACTTATATTTTTTGTCCCTATAGCAACACCAAGTCATGCACAAGTTTTTCTTTTGCATTTTATTTTCCAAGTGGAAAGCCAATCATTAATTTAAGCATTCTCGTCTCCATACATGATTGACTGTGCACCTAAAAATATGTTCTTAGAAGGAAATATTTCAAATGATGTAAAAGTTTTCACTATTTACTCTAATGCAAAGTCTAATTTCCATTAAAAAAAACAACTTTGAAATCTAAGTTATCAGTTCCAAAATGAAAATTCACTTCGAAATCTCATATGCATTGCCAAAATGGGAATTGTAGCAATGAAAAATAGATTCCAAAGTGCTTTTCTATTTTTGGACTTACAAATTTGATTTCAAAGTAAGTTTTCATTTTATAAATTGAAATTAGACTTCGTAGTGGAGGATACAGTAAATACTCTTTACATCATATGAAATATCTTTCTTTAAAAAAATATTTCCAGGTGTGCAATCAATCGCGTAAGGGGTTGCAGGGACAAAAATGCTTAGTTCTATGATTGGCTTTACAGCTGGAAACAAAAAAAACAAACAAATATGCCCGTGAAGGGTTGGAGTAGGTACAGTTGCACACAATATTAGAAAGAAAAGCCCTAATGGATTTAAAAATCTTCGACATACCTAACATCAATATGATCTTAAACGATCTGATTTCAATCCCATCGGAGGTCGGTTGGAAAGAAACTCAATCCAAAATTAAATTTCAAGTGATTATCATTATTCATTTTGTAAATTTGGATTTACTAAATCAACTTATTAGTTGGTTTTAATGGATTTATCTTACAAGCTTCAACCTCACTAAATTCTATAAATCCTGCTTTCTACTTCTTTTGGTAAATCCCAGATTTAAGGCGAGACGGAGAAAAAATGGGATTTAGGAACCTATAGAATTTACAAATGCATTTTCTATCATTTGGAGGGATTTGGCTTAAATCCTACATAAATCTTTTACCAAACAACCCTTAATTAAACTCTTTCGCTAGATGCTACTTAGTTTCAAGTAGGATTTAGTTTGAATAGGATTAAGTAAATCCTGTAAATTTTGTAAAACTAGATTTATGAAATCTTGAAGAGATTAAATCCTAAAAAATGTTTGGTATGTATATAAATAAATCCTAGTAAATCTAGCGAAAATTTTTGGTGAATTTAATATGATTTACTCAATCCCACAAGCTTCAGCTTCTCTACAACAACAACAGCAACGGACTTTTATCCCACTAAGTGAGGTCGGCTACATGAATCCTTTTTCCCCATTGCATCCTATTTAGAGTCATATTCTCATTAAATCCTAATCAGTCAAGATCATTTTTTATACAATATGTCCAACTCTTTTTTGGTGGTCTACCTCTGTCTTTCTTAACATAAGTGGAGTCTAAAATATCTACTGTAATAACCAGTTCATCAGATGGTCGACATTTAGTGTGACCAAACCACCTAAGATGAGTCTATCTAATTTTGATTGCTATAGAAGCTACTCCAACCTTATTACGGATATATGCATTTCACATTTTATCTCTAAGTGTAAAACCACTCATCTCACTAAGCATTCTCATCTCAGAATGACTTAACATAAATTTATTCTTCTCTTTTAAAGGCCAACTTTCTGTGCCATAGAGCATTGGAGGTCTTACCACCAAAAGCAACAAGCCTTTAACGCAATAAGTGTGGTCAGCTACATGTATCCTTTTTCTCCAATGTATCATATTGAGTTCCATATTTTCATTTAATTGTAATAAATTAAGTTCATTTTTTATAAAATATGCCCAAGTCTTGCTAGGTATGCCTCTGCCTTTCTTAACATAAATTGAATCTAAAACATCTACTCTCCTAACCACATCATCAGATGGTCGATGTTTAATGCGACCAAATCATCTAAGATGACTTTCTCTAATTTTTTCCACCACATCAGCTATACAAACCATTTTACGGATATATTCATTTTGCATTTTATCTCTAAATGTAAAGCCACTTATCCACCTAAGCATTCTCATCTCGACAATACTTAACTTAATTTTATGCTTCTCTTTTAAAGAAAAACATTCTGCGCCATACAGCATTGCAGGTCTCACGACCATCTTATAAAATTTTCTTTCCAGTCTAAGTGGTAATTCTTTATCACACAATAGACTCGAATTATTCTTCCACTTCAACCATCCAAATTGAATTCTACTAATTATATACCCTCCACCTCACCATCACCTATAACACTATATCAGAGATACCTAGGCATTCTCACCTTAGATATATCCACAAGAAGAATATTAACAACAAAAGCATAAACCAAAGTACATGCTCACGTAAATGTCAAGTAAGATCATCAAACCATACCTTTGAGTGTTGGAGAAGGTGAGTCCCCGGAGCTTAGGTCATCTCAGCTGCGGTTGCCAGGGTGCTGGAGTCACCAGGAGAGAGGAGGGGAGGGTTAGGGAATGAGGGAGAGGAAGAGACCGAGTGGGATCGAGAATTAGGCCAAATTCGGGGGTGTAGCAAATTTTGGCAGTATAAATGATTCTTTCGTACGGCATACAAACGATTTCAACTCCGTAGGTTATTAACATTAATACCGACGACGTTGACCATCAGTTATTAAAAAAAACTCGTCAGTTAATGCCCTGTCGAATGGAGGGTTGTAAATAATCGACGAAATATGACCGTTGGTTATTATGTGCTTATAAACGAAGGTGAAATGAGTCGGTTATAATAAAAATCTTCAGAAACTAATCTACTGTTCATAAGCAACGGTATGTCTTGTTGTTGTGCCGTCGGAAATAGCTCAACACATAAGCTGTCGCAAAACTGTTGGAAAATAGGACATTTTACCGACGAAAATTTAAGCTGTCGGCTTTGTCATTGGTTATAGCATTTTTTCCTATTGTGCATGGAAACTCTAAAATAAATTGTCAATGTTCTCTCATTTCACTCTCTTCATCAATACTTTAAATAATATTTTCATCATAATTATTAAATCACATTAAAATTCACATAAAAAACATAATTATTATCCCTTTTTAAAGCTGAAATACACATTTTCATGCGAAGGTTTAAAGCAGTGTCATATATATAAAAACCTAGTTTCATTGCAATATACATAAATACATAAGAAATGTGTGCTGGGTTTGTGAAATTGCCTTTAGAAAAGGCTATTTACATGCATGACATATAATTCTTATGTATTTACACATCTCAAACATAAACTTTCATATTTACACACATAGCAATGAAAATATCAATATCACATCAAAAACATCACAGTAATTAAATTTTCAATGTGAAATATGTATTTCCTTGTATAAGTTTAAAGAACCAAAACGTCATGTATATATAAATAGAAATTTACATTCATATCCCACAATTTTTTATGTATTTACATATCTCAAACCAAAACTTTGAGAGAAATAGCACCACAAATACTTTTAATAGAGTGAAATACACATTTTCGTGCATATGTTTAAAGCATCAAAGCGTCATGTATATAAATAAAAAAATTTGAGGGGTGAGATACATAAAAACATAAGAATTGTGTGCTAGGTATGCCAATTTGCCTTCAAAAAGGAGCATCACATGCCTCACTCACAATTTTTACTTATTTCCATTTCTTAAACCTGACATTTAATATTTATACATATAACACTACAAACTTTAATATCATATCAAGAACATTGAATTCAAAAGTCTCAATTTTTAAAAGTGAAATACAAATTTTAATGCATGTATTCAAAAAATCAAAGTGACATGTATGTAAATATCAAATTTTAGGTGATAAATAGATAAAATATTTGTGTGCTAGGTATGTAAATTTCACATTAAAATTTAGGTGTTAAGTCGGGGAAGAGCTATAAGATTAGTCCTTAGCATGTATCAATTAAATACATCATCAAAACTAAGCAAAACTGAATTAAATTTCAAATTTCTCTAAAAGAAAAATTCTAGAAATTAAAAAAAAAAAAAAAAAAAAAAAAAAAAAAAAAAAAAACCTAACGGTTCAAATTAAATAAAAATTTGGAGGAAGATTGGAATCCATATTACTTACGGTTTGACTTACAATAACTTGATAAACCGTTACTCTAGCGAAAATAGGATTTCAGGGCGATCAGTTGGCCCTGGGAGTTAGCGTGACACGCATGAGCAATGAAAAATGGGATTTCAGATATTAGTTTGACATAGAGACAATTTCCAATGGCTTTCCAAGAGTCTAGCTGACAGTGGGTTACTAATTTCTTAATAACTGATGGGATCTGCCGAAAGTTAGAATAATATGACCGTTGGTTATTAATGGCCAAGAAAACCATATGATGACTTTCTAATGGTTAAGTAGTCTCTTTAAAATTTGCTATGAACCGACAATTTGGACTGTCGGTGACTATCTCAAGTCTATCGGAAATGTGATTCACTTATAAGCTATAGTTTACTCCGTAGGTAATTCTTCGGAAACTTGATTCACTTATAACTGTTGATAATCTGTCGAAAATAAACACAAATTTTCCTACACGCATCAGACCGTTAGTTCTAGCTATTTTCTTTTAGTCCGTCGCCGACTAATGATTGTCAATGACCACTGATTGCAACTGTTATAATCATATTACGACTTTTGTGGCCAATTACTGTCATTAAAGTTTTTAACTATGACATCTGTGACCAACTGACTTTATTGCAGCCACTGACAACATCATATATGATCATCTACTACTTTTGCAAAAAATAACTACGACCTTTGTGGCCACTACAGCTATTACAGTTTCTATCTACGGCTCATGTGACCAATTACTATTGTTAAAGTTTTCAACTATGAACTATGTGATCTTGTAGCCACCAACTACAACCTTTATATCCAACTATCTCTTTTGTAGAGGGGTTGACCTATATACTTAAAGTTATATAGTGCATTACTTTGATTGAGCCAGAATCTATGCTTTTTCTCTTCCAGAGTTTTCCACGTAAAAAAATTGGTTTTTCCTCATGCTACTTTACTTTTATTTGTGTGTTTGTTAGATCTTCATTCAACGCCAAGCATTGAATTATTACACTTTTGCCGTAAATCTTCCGACATACAACAATAATTAAATCACATTAGTCTCATAAATGTAAAATATCTAAAAAAATTATCTTAGATAAAATCAAGCTTTAAACTTGTGATTTTATTGTCGACCGGTCAAAAGCATTCGTTTGTGGGGTGATTTTGTCAGTTTTTAATTTTTTTTTAATACGGATTTAGAATTTTTTTTAATAATAATAATAATATTTGTTATTGTGATAATAATAATAATAACCATAATAGTTAAATGAGAAGCAAAATAATACTAAAAGTAATAATAATAACACCTGAAATAACAATCATATCTAGTTCACATCACACACATAAATATAAAATATTTTTAACAAATTACCTCGCCAAAATCAATATATCAAATGGAAGATTTTACTGTTGGTCGGTCAAAATCTCTAGTTTTGTCTGTTCCTAATTTTCTTTTAAAAGCTGATTCATAAAAAGTTTTTAAAGGATCAATTTAAAATCTTCGTCCAAGATTTCCAAGACCAATTCATAATCTCCATCACCGAAAACGTAAAATTCAACAAAATGAACAGCAAGACAATCTAATTATCCAACTTATCAATCCTCTGATCACTATTATTTCCCTCTACGTAACGCGTTTTCTTGTGGTCGATACTCATAAAGCACACGCACATGCTAAGATGTGCGCAATCATCTCTTTATTCTTTACATTGATAGCTACCCTCTGATTAGACTTCTCCTAAATAATAAAATTCTATTCAGAAAAACAACCTCAAGTGCAGTATTGCTTATCCCATCCACGTGGAAACCCCACAGTATGCCACGAGGCCGTTTCATCTGTGAAACGCCAGTGTGAAGAAATATCGAAGGGATATAAAAAATATAGATTGTAAGGAATTAAATTAATGTAGGTTTGGAAAATTTGTCTGATTGTAGACAAAAACGTCTGCATCTCTATGACCTAAAGCCAAATAAACTAAAAGGCCGCACGGGCGTGAAAGCGAGGTAGAGAAGCTTGTCACGCGACCATCCGGCAACGCCGCTCTCATGGCTTTGTGTGTCTCCTCTCCTCTCAGAAAACCGCTGTTGCGCAGATGAGGACAAGGCTGGGTTAGAGAAGACCTGAAGCTTTAGGCATCACATATGAGTTCTACAGGCGAAAAGTCGCTGACCAAAATCGCTTCACAGTACGTAATCAAAAGTAATGTTTTCCAACTTCCCAAAAATTAACATTTTAACAACTAATTAGCTTTATTGTGGTACTGAGCCAAGTCGACTTGTGAGCTGATTTAGGCTCGATTGACGAGCTAACATATCAAATTTAAGTCAAACCCAGTTCGATGTATGCTCTTGTGCCGAGTTATTTCAAAAAATATATATTAATATTGAATATACTCAAAATATATTAAAATTCAAAGATTTATCTTTAAATTATTAAAAATATTCAAAAATGATATTTTATTTTTATATCATATAATTTTTTTTCATTATACTATTAAGATGAATTAGTATTGTTTAATCTTCTTTATAAGAAACAAGTCATCTCTAACGAGTTGAATTAAGCTCCAATTTGAGCTCAAACTCGTAGAATTAATCAAGCTAAACTCAAGTCAAAGGTCACTCGAGCTTGGCTCCACTCGGCCCGTTTACATCCCTAGTATACAATATCACACTTATTATGTTGCAAAGATATGAATAATTTTGTATTATAATATTGATGGTAGAAAAAGCATTTATTATTCCATAAGATAGATAAATTAAGAGCAACGTATAAGAGATTAGGAATTTGGTACTTAAACAACTCGGGAGAGGGCAAGGATAGCTGTGTTAAGTTCAATTGAAATATTTTCACTAATGCGAGTGGAAAAAATTATAAAGAATCCCTTAAAATTGACTAGATAAATCATTAGTATAATATAATTATCTTAATTAAGGACGGTATATATATATATATATATATATATATATATATATATATATATATATATATATATATATATATATATATATATATATAAAGAATGGGTTTGGGATTGAGGTCCCCAACTCACCTTATTGGCTTAACCCCCGCTAGGTCCGGGGGCGACCCTGTGTACAAATAATTCGAGTACTACCTGGCTTAAGGCAATACTATGCCACCAGGAGATTCGAACCCGTGACTTGAGGGGACATATGACCTTTAAAGAGGCTGCTCTACCAACACACACACACACACATATATGGTAGTGAGTCTTGATGTGTTAGAGTTGTCATTGGGCATTAGTGGATGGTCAGTTTGATCATTTTTTTTTATAATAGAAAAAACTTTGATTGATAAGATAGTCATCGAACATGAATGCTTGACAAATTCAAACATCCTAGAGAATGCAAAAAAATTAATTGATAGTTAGTGGTTAGCTTGGTCATTCTACTAATACAAGTAAAAACTCAAGTAACCTAGAAGACAAGCACAAAATGGTATCAACTGATAGATATTTGATACAATTCATTAATATGCATTGATCATATGACAATAAGGAATGTTGAAAATTAATTGGTATTTAGTTGCTCCTTAATATGTGGTAAGGAAAGAAAATTGAGAAGATGAGTTTTGGTAGTTTGTCATTATCTGAGAATGAGCATTAGAGATGACAAAGGTTAATATTATTTAGTGACTAATGATAGATAGTGGTGTGGTGGACATTTATCTTGGTTAATGACCAAAATCAGGTGGTGATTATATCAATCATCAACTTTACTCAACAATTAATACAAGGAGATCGATAGTAGAACTATGAGATTCTCTGAGTTTAAAAGTTATTCGATAAAGGTTCAACCCTTGAATGTTTATAAAAAATACCTAGTTATAATTAAATGGCTAAGTAAATTTTCTAGTCATTTCTAACAAAAATTCAGATGATTTTAAAAGACTCCTTACTATGTTTTAGATATTTTTAGTGGTTTACTAAGCTTAAAATTAAGTGATCTTAGATTTTCTAGGTGAAGTTATTTTTTTCTAAAAAATATAATGTGGAAGACATTTGACTTCATAGTGGCCTCTATAAGTTTTCAACAAAACTTCAAACAATTTGATCATTTGGATTTGGATATAGGCCATCTTGGTTTTATTGAGTTTGATTCTTTAAATTGCTTTATCAGCTTGGGAAAAAAATTATTAAAAATGCAATCACAATGTCTTGAAATAAAGTTTTTAAAATTTTTTGTCAAAATACATCGGTGCTTAGAGATCTAAATGTTGTGCCAAAAGTCATATCTGGTTAGATGAATTCTTTAGTGGTGTATTTATTACCTTATATATTCAGATGTGAAATGCTAAAAGTTCAAAAGTACTCTAGGTACTAAAATAATTATGATGTGAAATCAATGTTTTGAGATAATGTTAATGCAAGAGCTCTTCCTTGGCATCAAGGTGAATGATGCTCTCCTCTTGAGAACTAGTGATTTTTCTACATTTTATAATTATTTTGGTTATTTTTAAAGGCAATTTTACACTCATATGCACTCCTAAAATTTTTTGAATCAAAACTCGCCAAACTTAAGTTAAAAATTATTTATTTTCAACCTCATTTATGTTGAAACTATGATGTACTTAAGTTGGACAATTTTCATGTGATAAATTTATAGTTTAAAGTTTTAAGTCATTATAATGTTACATAAATCATAAGAATTCTTTGAGTAATTTTCATTCTAAAATATAATTATTGCATGGAAAAATTAATATTTACAATGTTTAATCCGTCCTTTTGTTGATTATATAATTTAATAATGTGATTCAATATATTTATCAAATTAACTGAAAGTATTATGTATACTTCAATTAATGTGTAGATTATCCAACAAAATTCTACAATTATTTGTTTCATATTTTCTCTAAAGAAATCTCAAGGGATTTTGGCCATTAATTTTTAATTTATGCTATAAAAATAAGAAAATTCAATAAGACTTATATTTTTTATTTACATGGTAAAAGTTTTCATTTGTAGGTTAATTTGTTATCAATAAGAAAATGCTTTCCTTTAATTATCCTTACAAGTCTCTAGATTAATTTTCTTATTTCCTCTTACTTATTGTTGACATAGATCAATTAAAAAATTCAACATGAAAATTCTCCCAACCATTATGAAAACCCTGAGGTGAATGGTGAATTGTGTTTACAACAAAAAAAGAAAGGTATAGGAAATTTTTATTATAAGTTATAATCTTCTTATTTAACTATAATGATCATAAATATTTTAGAAGAATAATATGATGGATGTTGGTTGTTTGATGATAAATAATGTTATAACCGTCATAGTCAAAAGTGATACCTTATTGATGCTTTACTAGAAGAGTTTTTTAAGTAAATGAGATATAAAAAAATAATAATGTTAATGTGTTTAGTATGTGTTAGAAATATTTTTCGATCTTAAATAAAAAAAAAACTCTATTTTGGAGAGTAATATATGATATTGGGAATTTCTCTAAGCATTACTTTGGTAATAATTTAATTAATTTCATTACAAAGTCTTATATCTTAAAAAAGAAAACATTGTTAATTAGAAAGATCCATCATTCTCTGAAATCTATTATTTTATCAAATAATGTAATATTTTGAAAGTTAGGCTTGTGTTGCTCGTTAAATTTTTGTAATGCATCACAAGTTATACTAAAAAGATTGTAAAATTAAAACAAGTCATATTATAGTATTAGGATTGATAATTAATCATTGACCCCTAAATCATAATATAAGAATGATTAGGATTTTATTGAAATTCCTTCTTACATAATATTAAACCATTTACTTATTTTTTTTTAAATTATATCAAACCTTCTATCATTAATATAAGGATATATGTTCATGTTACTAAATCTTGACCCTTAAGCTGGTAGAGAGAGGATATCAACTTTTAGATGAAAAAAGTAAATATTATCTTATAGTTGGCAGTGTTGGTGAATATTTATTTATCATTTAGCATATTATATTTTTTATGGCTTTTATAATGATAAAGTTTACTTATAAAAATTCTCTAGTGATGAACTTACTAGTGTTAGATATCCTTTGAGGATTTAGAATCAGCATGCCCTCTTAGAATTCTTTAGATAAATGGAGATATAGACTTCTAATCACCCTCCAAAGATTATATAATAGCAATTCTATTTGAGAACTTGTTAAAAAGGAAAATTTTATTTGTCTTAACATTCTTTCTCTAACAACTCATCAATGAGCCTTCTTGGAGATTGTTGATAACAAAATCTTTATCTATTATTATTTGAAGTTGTCATAATTACATTTAAATAAGAAAGATTTCATTTGTCTTTTTCCCTTATTGAAGACAATGTTGAAATGAACTCTCATTTAAACTATCTAATGTAAAGGAAATGCTTCATATTCTCATAGTTCATCAAGAATTTTGAATAAAACATATTTTGCATATTATTATGCCCATTTAGGATTCATGCAACAACGGAGCCGCCTTCTTAAACCTTATATATTGCCATAATTTGCTAAAATCCATGCGATGATGAATCTACACTTTTGATGAATTTGAATAATATACCTTTATTTGTCATCATATTTTTGAGGGTCACATCAATAGCAAGTTCCCTTAAAGATTAAATAACTGAGGAGATGTAGAACTAGCATCAACTTTTCAATAGAAGACAGTTTATAGAAAATCCTCTAATGGGTGATTAGAGATCCATGATAAATGAAATCGTGATTTTACGGTATTTTTAAGCTATGGTCGTGATTGGCAATTAGATTCATAGAGAAATGAAGAATATTATCCTATTATTTTTTAATTTAATATAAAAGGCTTTTAGATGTATCACTAATAGAGTTTTTTAATAGGTATAAAATAAGGATAAAACCTTCCTTTAGTGCAAGGAAGACCTTTGAATGGTGCATGGGGACCTTTTATGGAATTTATTGTAGATATCACATTATATATATTACAAAACCTTCATGAAGACCTTTTGATAAATTAAAATCATGTCAAATGCTCTCTTTAAGGATTTTGACCGCACGAGTATGCTCCCTAAGTTTTTAATTAAGTTATGGTACCCTTATGGGGAACACATGATGAGACACTAATCTCTTAAAAGACACTTATAAATGTTTTAATGCAAGATGTCTTGAGAATTGATAGATGGCAAAAAGAGCCTTTAGCTGAAATAATTCAACATTTCAAAAAAAAAAAACTTTTGACAGAAGGATCCATTGTTAACTATACAAAATTTATTAGGATGTAGTGTTTCCCATAGATTTTAGGTGAATTTTTGTTTACTAGAAAAAAATGATAAAAAATTGTCCTGACAAGTGGTAAATCCATCAAAATTATTTTTTAATAGATTTCAAACAAAATTTGGAAGATAACAAAAAATGTTTTAATATATTATGTTAAAGGCATGGATAGCAAATTTTTTTAACATATTTCATGAGCTTTCTAATGAATTTTTTCTTTGGAGAAAGATCTACTAATTAATAATTTACTTGTATATCTTTTGTCAAAATATTTATTTGTCAAAATAATTTACTCATTAATATAGTTTTTTAAGGTACATCGTATTTTCAACTAATAGAAAAAATTCATAAGAATTTTAAATCATAAAGAAATAAAAAAAGTCAGGCCTTCAATTATACTTTTATTTATATTAACACATGAAATTATCTTTGTGCATTACACTCACTAAAGTAGATATTATATAATTAAAAACACATACATAGAAAATTGTATAATCTAAGAAAATTATCAAACATAATAATAAGATTTACAGTAAAGTGATTATGTTCCATCAATAATTAACATTGTAGTTAGATAAAAAGAAATGATTGTATCATTAAAAATTCAACATAAATTTAATAAAATTTTCAAATGCAATAACCCTCTCCCTCATCCTCTATTTCTTCATCCTACTCTTTTATTATTTTCTTCCTTTCTTTTTTTTTTAACTTATATATTTTTATTGGCACATTACATTTATTTCAAGTATTTGCATTGCTACCATACAATCATTTTTCTCTTTAGTTAACACAAGCAATTGCCATCTTATTGCCTCCTTAATTGTACCTTTTGAATAGCTAGAATCAAATTTTCATGAGGATTAGGCATAATATGTTATGCCTAGAAAATTCAATCTACAAATTTTTTATGAGGATTAGGATTAGGCATTATATATTATATGTTAGCCTAGCATCACAAATTTAAATCATTTTAAATCATTCAAAATATCCATCTAAAGACTCTTCCCCTTTTAAAATCTCACATTTATATCACTGAGGATTTCTTTTTTCTCATTAAAAAATAATCAATTTGTGTTTTATTTGATCTATTCTTATAAGTCATAATATGCTCATCTCTTTTCTTAAAAAAAGTATTAGCAATAATAAAATCATACATTAAAGCAAAATCTAATTTGGTTCTACCTTCTTCATTAATCACTCTAAAACCATAACCATCACGAATATTTCTAAAATATTTCACCACTCTACCAACATGTCCATTTAAGTCCCATCCAATAAAATTTATTTCTTCAGGTATCATTTGTTTTAATTTTTCTAGGTTATTATAGAATTTTTCTTTTGAACCTATATCAAAACCTACTTGAGGAGTATAAGCACTTGTAACATTAAAAATTTTAGTATCAACAATAACAATTTGAGCTATAACTATATCTCCAATTTTGTTAATTTTGTATAGTCATGATATGTGTTTGTAGATAACATATTTCTTCATAAAAACATTTTTTGTGCTCGAGTTACTTGAGAGATATTGTTGACTAATTATTGGTACTATTTATATTAGTAAGTTTGCAAGTACATCTCCACCATTATAAGAACTCTTCATTACATTTTGTCCTAAAAAAATACTTTGAAAGTTAAATTGTCATATAATAAAATTATAAAATAAATATAAGAATTGTAAACAATTTCCATTGATGCTCAATACATGATATTAAACCAATAGTATAGAGGGAGATGCCTTTACCTCCATAGTGGGAAGCCAAAAATTTTTCATTGTATTTTCTTTTTGGAGCATAATCAAGACAACCACATGTTGTTTATAACTCTACCCAAATAGTTTTCTTTTCACAGTGGTCTGCCTCTAGCTTGATGAATATTTTTAAATATTTTAGATAAACAAATTAATTTTATGGCTTTTTGTCTCAATCCATTTGGTTATTGAAGTCACACATATTATGAAGAGATTATAATTTTTTGTTACATAATACAATAATCAATTGTTAATTAAAAACTATTATGCATTGTAATGCTATTTAATGTGACATGCAAGTAAACATGTTAAAAAGTAATATAAAATAAATAAAAAATTATCTTTTAATAATCAATAGCTTATCTCTAAGAAAATTAATTACTATATTATATTCTTGATAATTTCATCCAACTAGTTGATAGAAATATTCCTATTAGTTTTACTTCAACAAACTAAACACTTAATGCTATATGGAGAAATAATATGAATCTATGTTTTACAATTAAACTTAGTTTAAATTACTCAAATTCATAATTTAACTTTATGATAGATATACTGATTTTTAATCATGAACAATTTTCTCTACTAATCTTTTTTTATAACTAAAATTTTTAATTATTTAAATCCATCCACTATGTCCCATAGTGATGAATTGATTCGAAAGATTACAATAAGTTTGGTTTTTACAAATTACAAGTTTTGATTAAGTATATTCTAATCTCAGCAAATAACTTGTTAGATTTTTTCAAGCACAAAATAAATTTTTAGAATTATCAAATGCTATTAATTTTGAGTTGAAAATTAGACACATATTATACTAAATAAAGAACAAGATAAATCAACTAATTTTTATATACAGTTTACAATAACCAAACAATGATGTTTTGATTGTACCTTAAAATTAGGAAAAAAAACTTCATGATTAAGAGAACATATGGTATGTTGAACTTATACCTTTGAAAAAATAAAAGGAAAAAAATGAAATTAAACATTATAATCATGCACAATTTCATGCTAAAAAATATGATTAGTTCTTTCTTCTTTTGGCATTTTCCTCCAATTACTAATATGATTGTACATCTAATTACTAGCTTTTTTATTTATCTTTTTGAAGCATAAAATAAATTTTTTTAGCTTTATTATATATTATAGATTTTAAGTTGAATATTGGTCTCAAAATTGATTAAAAATAGACCAAGAAAAATAAAATAGTTCTAGAATTAATATTATAATAATTAAACAATTTGATTGATTAAAAAAATTTTGACTGCAACATAAAAATAGAAAAAGGAATTTCTTCATATTTAAGTAAAACATATAATATATTGAACACAAATATTTTAAAAAATTTGGCTATTTTTTGCAAATAATTTTATTATTTTAGTCTTAGAGTTTATCATATTGTATTTGCTTCATTATTTTATTCTCCTCCACACGTATCTAATATTTCTTTAATTTCTTTATATAATTTATTCATTTTTTAAAAATAAATTAAATAATAGGATATTTCGTAATTTAAAACTTATAACTCACAGATTCACTTGTGAGCTGTAATCTTGCTCACATCATATATATATATATATATATATATATATATATATATATATATATATATATATATATGAAGATATTCTCTCTCTCTCTTCATTATATATGAAGATATATGAAGAGCTTCTCTTTACTTTCGCAAAGATTTATGGAACGCCACTCCACACCGAACCGCCTACAGAGCATCTATCTAGACCTTCTGAGGCTAGAATATTGATTGAACAAGATATTACGTTACCCTTCCCCAAAGAGCTTTGGATTGGCACACAACATCAGGGATTTTGACAACCAGCAGAACTTGAACATGTACCTCTGTACTGCACACATTGCCATATGTTTGGCCACTCTCACCAACAGTGTTACCACCTGCATCCGAATCTAAAACCTCCCCTACAAACGCCACTGGCCCACACGTTCCTGTGACGGATATATCGCCTTCCTCAGTTTCAAATCGGGGTGAGAAGGATCGACCCTTGGAGAAACATCAGGCAGATGCTATTTATAGGTAAGACGTGGTCACCTCTCAGCCTTCTTCTACTAAAGCAATTATACTACCATTTAAGGTACCCACTACTATGGAGGGAGTTCAGACTCCCTACCTTGACATGGCTGAAGACATGGAAGAAACTAACACTCATAATCTGACGATAGAAAATGTGTCTGCTCCTACTGAGGAAGATCTACTGGCTAATATTACCTTGGTTGTTCTACCCGCTCAAGGGGTAGGAGAATACCAAGTATTGGAACCAACCACCGCAGCAACCATTCGGACGGTTTACCCTTCAGTGAATGAGTGGCAAGTGTACACCTCCCTGCAGAAGAAGAAGGCTGGGGGGTACTATGCTACTTGGGAATATTATGGATGACACATTGGTCTCTCCTGGTAATGGAGAATCACTCCAGAGTTTGATTATTGAATGCGCTACAAGAACCCATGGAAGAGGAAGGCCTTGGAGACCTCGTCCACTGAGAAAGTTTTAGTTGCATGTTTTACTTTTGTCCTATCTTTTGTACTTCTTGTTTAAGTTTTTTGCTCTTTGCTTCTTATGAGCAGAGCTCCATCATTGGGCCCTCTCATACTACTTGTTTTGTAACCCCAATTTTATCTTAATGAATATGGCCCTAGGGCTTTTCTTTTATATATATATATATATATATATATATATATATGAAGATACTATAAAAATTTTATGTTTGGTTATATTCTAATTAGTAATGAAGCCTTGTATTATTTTAACCATTAATTCTTATAGTTAAAATCTTTATAATTTTAAGTGAAAAGTAGGTTTTATCAATCCAAATTTATGCTAAGATTATTAATTAATTAACAATAAAAATAAAAATGCATCAACCATTAAAACAACAATGTAAATCTAATGAGTTTTCTTCTCTTTAATAGTTTATATTACTGAATAAAAATGTTATATGTTTAAGTTTAGTCTAAGTCAACTATTGGAGGTATAATATTAAAAACAACTCACATATATAATGAAATAAATTATATTTTTGCAATATATTTTAACTGAGTTAATGTGAAAGGCTAATCTTCTTAGAGCATTTAATTGCCCCTAATTTCTCCATGAAAATTAAACTATTTTATTTATCTAATTGTGATAAAATTTTTAATGGAAAAATGTTACCAGCCGTTAAAATTTCAAAAATAGATTTAATTTAATATATATATATATATATATATAATTTTAGAAAATATCAATTTAAATTTTAAAATAAGAAATTAAACAGATTTCATATAATCAATAGTTTAAATAATCAGACACTTCAACACAAGACACATATCTATCCCGAAAAATGAATACATTGCTTGGAGGTGAGGCTTGATCAAATAAACTAAAAAATTCATGACATCTGTTTAGTTTGTGAACAATTTATATTGACTGACAATTTCTCCTACCTAGTATGAAACAACTGGATATGGTTTATATTAATATGAGGTCTTTAAGTTTCCTATAAGGGTAAGCCCCTATAGTTAATTACATCTTAGATAACCAAATTCACCTAAGAAAACTCTTGATTAAGATAAGAAAATATTGTATTCATGACTTCCAAAAGGTAGGGTTCTTCAAGAAAATTTGATAATGAGAAACTCAATAGGTGAGTAGCACAATTTTTGAATAATTATTATAGGAATCCAAAGGAAGAGAAGACAAGGGGAAGGACATATATCCAAGGAAATCTCGGTGTTTTCCTAAACTATTCTATGGTGTAGCTTCAATTTGAGAAAGTTATTTGATATTTCATCCTGTCAATTTTATTATTTAGGGCTTACATTCACTTGATAATGATTATGTGAATAGCCTGGAAGATGAGAGGATTTATGTCATACCCGATGACAACCTTAGAATCTGAAGAATAGTGAGGGCTTATATTGCACAATATGTTCATGCAAAAGCCTAAAGAGATAAAGTGAGGATTTATGCTGCACTAAGCAAGAAAACTCAAAGTTTTATGGCTTGTTGTTTAATTCTAAAAAGTTTTGTTGTTGAAGATGGCTGCGCTGCCCACTGTGCATGCTCCAAGCTCATCGTCATAGCAGGTCTAGTTTTAGAAGTGTAAAATGAAGAGAAAAGAGAAGTATCATGTTTTAGAAATGTTTAAAGTGAGGTGTCTTAATATCTTATTGGGGGATATTTAAATTGATTATAGTGACACTGATTAGGATCCCAGGGTTCCCTCATTCCGACACCACTATTTTCTTCGGATTTACTTAGTTCAAATGGATTTACTAAACTCAACTTAATGAGATCCATAATTTCATTTAGACTGTGGGAAATCTCGTTAGCAGTTGTAGGTTGCATTCTCCGAGGCATTCTCGATCATCCGATAAAGACGTTTTATTTTAGTTGTAATTGTAGTTTTCTTTTGTTTGTGATTAAATTTTGAGTTGTCTTATATTTTGATTGTTGTGGCGGTGAAATTTATCTTCTTTTGATTTTAATTTTAATTTTAGTTTTGATTTTGTGGCTATTCTAAAAGTTTTGGTTTTCATGCAGGGTGATATTGTTGTTCATCATGCAAACTCATAAGCAATAAAAGTACAGTAAAGGAAGGTACGAAAAATATACTACTGTAAACTTGTAAAAGTGTACCTAAAAAAACTTCTCATTCTTCCACCTGAAACTTTAGTATCTTTTGCAATAAACATTTATAGTTTGCAGGAAAGTAAAAGCCTATAGATAGGTTCGTCACATGCTTACAAAATCCTATGTCACAACTTTGTGGGTCCTATTTATTTCATTTGGGAGATGTTTTCTTTTAATAAATATGATGGGTTCAGTTGTCCTGCAAGATGTCCAGAAGACTTATGAAAAGATCCAGAGGATACTTAGTTACTTCACAACCCTTTTGAACTTTCTAGAGTTCATTTGATCTTATCATACTCACTAAATGATTCATCTATTTCGTACCATTATGCTCAATGAGCTAATGTTTTAATTATCCCAAAAGGTGGGGTAAATATCACTTTATATTTAATTTCAGAATTATATAAGTGGGGCGCTTAAGGGCAATTTGATTTATGAAATAATTCAACTAATTTTTATGGCTTTGTAGTGTTTCAAATGTGTTTTAAAATTAATTGTGTTTTCTTTTCTAAACTTCATTAGTCAAATTTCAATTAAGCCTAGCTCACTACTAAGCCCTTAATGTTTTAGTGAGTATATTTTGTGATTTTAGAAAAGTTAAGTTATATAATTATGATTATTATCAAATTAATGAATTATCATTTAAAAATCAAATAGGGGTATTAGATTAGTGGAATATTGACTTCCAAAGTCAACCCCTAACCTTAAAGATCATTTAATTTTGATTATCTTCTAAATTAAAATAATTAAGAAAATTGTCAATTTATCCTTTAATGTGAAAAAAGTGAGATTGGTTCTACCACTTATCCCTTAGGTGTAAATCATTAAAAAATTTTTATTAATATCATTCATTACCCATTTTCCACTTTAATTAATCTAAATATTGATTAAGACAAAATTCTTCTAAATTACAATTTTGCCCCTAAAGCCTTAACACTCCATAATTAATCAAATTTAACTCAAATGAGTTCAAAATTTTTATGCTACCCCACTTATAGGTCAATAAAAGTATTAGTTGAGAAAATGTGATTTTTCTTAATTTAATTTAATTTATATAATTATTTTTATGCAAAATAGAGATGTTAAAAAAAATACAATAACTTAGTAAAAATAAAACATATGTCCCAAAGGAAATTGATGAAGGTTCGCATAGATCAAAGAATCACTTAGACCAAATTTCATAATTTTTTGAATTTTAATTTAATTATTATGATTATTTCAATTTTTAGAGTATTAATTAAATATAAAATATTATCTAATTTGAAAAGTGTTTTTTATATTTTTATTAAATCTCTCTGAGGTCACGGAATCTAGAGGATGAAATTTTATATTTTTTATGTTTATATTATAATTCCTAGAATTATTTGGGTGAGAAATTAAGGAAACTCCATTTTAGCCTTTAAAAATAATTTTAACCCTTTAATGTTTAATATATTTACTTAGAGGGTTAAGAAAATTATTCCAATTGTTCTTAAGTGATTAGGAGGCAATTTAGAACATTTCTATCAATTTTATTTATTTTGAGATTTTTATTAATTTTTAATTATTTAAAAATTAAAATAATGTTTAAAAATGAAAATTTACTTTAATTACAATCTTATTTTTTAAGGGCTCCTCTAATCACAGAGAACTCTCAAAATTAGTTTGATGATTTTTTGAAGTGTATTTTAATTATTAGAATTACTTTAATGCTAAGAGTGTTATTTAACTTAAAAAATTCATTTATGTGTTTAAATTAACTCCAATTGAATTGAAAATTTTATGGTGAGTTTCTGTGATCTTAAATTATAATGAAGAATAATTTTAGGTTATTTTCTTTTATATTTAATCCAATTTATTTTTCTTTAGAATTTATGGTTTAAGTACAATTAGGGCTATACTTAATGAGTTAAACCAAATTTACATTTTTCCTATGTTTCTCTGGTCATAGTAAATCGATCAAAATATTTTTATATTTTTGTGATGAGTACTTTAATTTTTATAAATTTTAAACCAAAGCAAAAGTAATTATCTTGAAAATTAAGAATTTCCACATAGAAATCCCCCCTGACCTTGGAAAAATTAATGAAGATCCATCATGATAGAGATAACAAAAGCCCTAAATTTCAAGCCCAAATGATGTCTTCATAAAAATGAAGAATTAAAAGACTCCAGACTATATTTAATTAACTAAAAATAAAATAGACATAAAAATTTTATGAAACCATTTCCACATTATTTTCCTTAGTTCACTGAGCAAGTGTGTATTTTTATTTTATTTTTATGATTTTTCTGCACCAAGTTATGAATTTTTAAAGTTAGCTGAATTAAATAAATCCATTCAATCCTTATTTTCTAACTTAAGTGACGCGACACCAACTCATCCTACAACGGCTCCTATGATACACGCGGCACATTCCTATTCGACGTCGCCTTCCAGGTCACCACATGCTTTATGTCTCAGGATTCTATCCGGCGCAATCTCAACCATCTGTCCATTACACGCTTGATCCAACGACACTCCATCACCATCTTCGACTGGTTCATCTCGAGAGCCGTCCACCTTCTAGCCTCATGAACTCGAGCTAGACTCAACCAAATTGAATGGGTTTGTTTCTATGGACTCATCAAACCTAGACGAACCTATCTATATGGTTAAACAAGCCTAAAATCAACTCAACATGCATGCAGGATTGAAAATGGCTCGGGATGAAGGTGAAGTTTAATACCTTTGTCTGAGAGGAGAAGCCTCAATCAGATGGTTGTGGCAACTTTGATTGGACCCAAGGAGCCTCCAGATGAAGCCTCTAGTCGTTATGAAGTGTCTAGACCCTAGTTCAATCAAGCTCGATTTCAGGTGCTGAACAAAGTCATGTATGAGGGCTCTCTGTGATGGGGCTTTGATAGGGGAACTTCTTCTTTTACTCTGGTGACGGTGTAGAGTGAATTGGTTTGAGGTTTTAGGCAATGGGGAAGTGCAATTGAAATTGTCCTAGTTTCGACTGGAATTGCAGTGGGGAAATTAGTTTTGACCTCATTTTTGATGAGGTCTTCCCTTTTCTCTTTAGTGCTTAGGATCCAGCCTTAGGCTTTTCCTTTGACTATCCTAGAGGACTAGAATTGGGACCCATCCTTTAGAAATTCAAGCCACTTCTTAACTCCCTGCAAACCCTATAGGCTTGATTGTAAACCCCCAAGTCACTGCCCCTGAGTCACTTGGAGGGTTGAGATCAAATGTGGAGGTTTAAACGATGAGTTCCCTATAGGACTCTTTGGCCTTAGGATTACCCTGGGTGGCCTGGTCTGGTGAGGGCTGACTTACACATATACTACACTCTCACACACACATTCCAAATCCTAAAACTATTCATGCCTAGCTTGACCTCCTGACTCATGTGGATAATTCATATGGATGGTCCTTAACCCATAAGCCCCTGGCTAAGAAGGATAGGAACAACATAGTGAATGCCTCAAATGAGTCCCCTCATGGCACATATGAGCTTAATATGGCTTCATGTCTCAACCAAAGTGATTCCACTTTATTCAAATTTGATCAATCTGCATTTTTCCAAAATTTCAATTTTTGACCCCCGGGGCCCCGGACCCACCAAACCTACTAAGAGCCCTTGAAACTACCCAAAATTTACAAAATCACCTAAATTACCCAAAATTTCTCAAAATCAATCCTCAACATTTCCCTCCACTCAAATTGATCATCCATAGCCAAAAATACCAAAAATTCTAAAAATACCCCCAATACCCTCCAAATTTACCAAAATGCCCCTCTTAACCCAAAAATCCAAAAATTCCAAAAATTCCCAGAAAATTTCAGAAAATCCCAAATATTTCCAATTTCATTTTGTTCAACTACATCATGGGCCAATTTTGTCAATTTAATCCACTTTTTCCAAAACCCCCAATTTAGCCCATTTTAAACCCAAATGAACCCAATGTCAAACCAAATCATCCCAATTGACCTCAATTTTGGTCCAATTCAATTCTAAACTTCAATTCAACATCCAAAACATCAATCTAGACCAAATATAAGCCCAATTTGATTGGAATTTGAATCCAATTTAATTTTTAAGCTTAAAGCCCAATTTTGACCCATGACCCAAACTTAGCCCAAACCAACCCAATTCAATCCCAATTTAACCCAAATCTTTCCTAAAACCTTCCTAACATCCCAAAAAACAAAACAAATAACATAATTTCCCCAAAATTTTGACCCAAACCCTACTCAAATTCAACCCAAACCCAAAATCCCTTAAATGGGCCTACACCCAAACCTAACCCATATAGGCCCAAATCCCAAAATCAAAACCCAACCAAAGATGAAACCTCTTTGAAACAGTCCCATAAATATTTCTCAACATTAATTTTACATCAAATTCAACATTAGCCCAACCTTAGCCCAAGTTAGTCCATTTTGACCTATTTTGACCCTATCACTAAAGAGACTCAATTTAGACCCAATTCAATTCCAAATCACCTCAAGTTTGATCCAAATCACTCATGACACATCCCTAAACTAAACCCAACATTTATTTAGCATGGTCCTTCACAAAACTTTCATCCAAAAGCCCACTTCCTTAAACCACTTTAAAAGCCCATCCAAAACCATTTCAATAGCCCAAAATCTATCCTAAAGCCCACATGATATTTTCATTTGTCATCCTTTTAACCAAAATCAACCCCTAAGTTTTAAATCCATGATCAAATGATTCCAAATCAAGCCTCATGCCAAATCACCTCTAAATGCCAAAAATCCTAAAACCCATTTTCATGAAACTCGGCTAAGCCATTCCCAAGCCACATGAAGCCATGAAGCCATCCTTAAGCCCCATGTAAAGCCATGAGAAGTTTGACATGTGACCATCCCATAAATGGCAAATGGAGGAGCCCCTTTCTTAAACCTTCCTTAAGCCTTTTTAACCCCATCCATGCTACACACTAAACCAAGTTTAGCCACCTCACCATGGATGGAGACCACACCATTTTCTCTTGGTTGACCCAAGTGACTCTTTTCAGCCTAAAACCAGGCCTTGGGTGGTGAACCTAGCCCAAAACCATGGGTTGACTCATTTGAACCCAAAATAGCCTTCCCCCCATTCCATTTCAATTCAACTCCTTTACACATGTCCATGGACAATTGACTTCACTAAACCCCAGCCTTGACCTCCCTGACCTTGAGGGTGACCTAACCCTGGTCGGCTAGCCACCACAGCCGTCGGAAACCACCAGGCCGAGAGCACCCATGTGAGCCAATTTTTGAATTCTGCCTTGCTGACTTGTCTCATGCCTAATGGCCACCATGGCTGTTCTTCTCCTCACCAGAGCAGATGATCCAAGCCACTAAACCCCCCTGGAAAGCCCTCCAGCCACCTCTATTTAAACACCACCACCTCTCGGCCAAAGGAGGCATTGAAACAAACCATACAGAAACTCTTCCAAAATCATTCCAGACTCTTCCCCACACCTGGAGAACTTGATCCCCACTGAAATCTGCCTGCCATTTCCTCTCTGTGAGCTTAATTTCAGAGTTGAAATTCAAGCCCAAAACCAGGACACTTCACCACAGTGAGCCAATCCTCAAATTGATTGACTCTACACCTTCACCAGACCAAGAGGAGAAGTTTCCCGACAAAAGCCCCCTCACCAGAGCCGGCCATTGCTTCCAACCTCCATGCTTTGTGATCGGCCGTGGTCACTTTTGTACCTAGGCAATTCACCAGGCCAGGGGACTTCATCTGGAGCTTGCTTGGACCTAATCGAACGTGACACAACTCTCAGATCGAAGCTTCACTTCTCTGAGCAAAGGTATGAACTCTCTCTTCCTCTCGAGCTCCTGGAGATTCTCCATTTGATATGAATCGATTTCAATGCATGTTTACCGTATGGATGTGTTCGTTTCTTCAAGACGAATCCATAGAGCATAAGAACACAAAAATCCTTTGAGAATCGAGTGAGTTCTTAGGATTTTAGTGTGGACGGTCACGGGTGCACACCAGTCGTAGACGATGACCAGGAGCCGTCAGATCTAGCGTGTATCGAGCGGACGGTCGAGATCGAGCCGGACAGTGCAATGGTACATGAACCGCGGCCCCTGGAGCGCTGAGTCGGATGGCGGCGTCGAATAGAAATGCGCCGCGTGGGCGTTCGGAGCTGCTGAGGATTGCACGGCGCCGCGTGGATAAGTAGATAAATAGGGATTTTTCTTATTTATTAAATACCCAGAACTTCAAAAATGCATAACTTTGTGTAGAAAAATCCTAAAAATAAAATAAAAATACCCTCTTACTCAGTGAAAGAAGAAAATAATGTGGAAAAGAAATCAAGTCATTTCATCAAGTATTTTATTTTTAATGATTTATTTACTCTCTGTGGTATTTTAATTCTCCATTTGCATAGACAATTCACCATGGCATGAGACCATAAGGCTTTTGAAGCCTCTGACCTAGGGAACATTCTCTGAATTTTCCAAGGTCAGAGGTCATCCCTATGAGAAGTTATTGAATTTTCAAGTTCATGTTACTGTTTTGAGTATTTTAATTCCAATAATTAGCATGTTGAGAAATATATTCTAGGAAAATTTAGTGATATTTCTTATGACCAGAGGAACCTAGGAAAAATAAGTTTTGAGTTAATTCACTTGGAATAAACCTAATTGGCCTAAATACCCAAAATTAAACTTTAATTAATTAGGGTTACCCACACATTAAATTGACTTGAAAATAATTCTCCACTGATCTTTGGGATTAGAGGAACATCACATAAAAATTTGAAATCAATTGGAAATGTTTAACCCCACTAAATAGATTAATTAAGTCACATAACCAAAGTTAAACTTTAAAAATTCATAACTCACAAAATACTTTTCAAAAATCTACAAAAATAGTTTTGGAGCTTCTCTATTATCAGAGGAATTTAGGAAAATTAAAATTGTAATTTTCTAAAAAAGTTGATTTTTATCATTATTTTAATATTTTTAATAATAAAAAAATAATAAAAATCATAAAAATATTAAAAATCACCAAAATGTCAAATTTTGAATTCTAATCATTTAGAAATAAACCAAATATTTTTCTTAAGTCTCTAGGGTAAGATATTGAATTTTAAAGGCTTAATGTAAATTTTAATATTAAAAAAATGTATTTTCTAACATTTTCACTAAAATAATTCTAATAAATCAAAGAAAAATAAAAAAAATATAAAATTTATTTCTCTGGACTCCTTGAGGTCAGAAAGATTTAAGAAAAATATTAAATCCATTTTTCAACTTTAATTTTATTTTAAAATTAATTAATACCCTAAAACTCAATAATAATTCTAATAAATGAAATATAATTAAAAAAATCACCAAAATTGGTCCAAATGGTTCTCTGGTCATTAGAAACATCCCATAAGTTTCTTAAGGATAGAAACATTTCCTTGGTCATGCTATTGAATTTTCCTTAAAAACCCCTATTTTCCATTAAAAATAATTACATAAATAAATTAAATACAGAAAAAATCACATTTTCTCCTCTAATGTCTTAATTGACATGTGAGTGAGGTTACATAAAAATTTCAAGTCCATTTGAGCTTAATTTAGTGAGTTATAGAATTATTAAGCTTGAAGGGCAAAAGGGTAATTAAAAATTTCAACCCTTAATTAAAATTTTAGGATTAATCAAAAAGGGGAGGGTAAAATATTTGATTTTAAACTGATTTTGGATGATTGAAACTTAAATGATTGAGGGTAGAAACCTACTAATCATTTCAAATATAATTAAAGTAAAATTTTAGTTAACTAATTAATTGAAATTTTGGAAGAATAATAGAAATTAAAATTATTAAAGTTGTGACATTATTAAGAGGATATTTATTCTTTAATTTAAAAATCCCTAAATAAATCACTTCAATAATAATTAAAATTAAAACTAAATCAAAAGAATAATCTCAATTAATAATTAAAATTAAAATTAAATTAAAATTAAAACTAAATTAAATTAAATTAAGATTAAAATTAAAATTAAATTAAATTAAATTAAAATTTAAAATTAAATTAAATTAAAATTAAGTTAAATTAAATTAAATTAAAATTTAAAATTAAATTAAAATCAAATCAAATTAAATTAAATTAAACCAAAATTGAATTAAAATTAAATTAAATTAAATTAAAATTAAATTAAATCAAATTAAATTAAATCAAAATCAAATCAAATTAAATTAAAATTAAATTAAATTGAATTAAAATTAAATTGAATTAAATTAAATTAAAATCATTTAACAACAAACCTAAATGAAATCATTAAGAATTAAATCTAAAATAGCTTGAACACTATTCAAAACTTAAAATAATTTTTTTTTATAATTAAGTCAAAATTAAAATTAAATCATTAAGTTTAAATCATTAAAATACTTAATAAGTTGATTTGCCCTTTTAAAGCTTTTATTATTATAACTCTTAAATGAGGTATCAAGTGAATTTTTACTTCACTCATAGGATATTCAAATGTCCTAGTTCACTGAGCAAGAGAACAAAACTTAAACTCCTGGATGATTAATTCACTTGTATAATTAAATTCTCTTGGACTTAAAACAATCCTAGAGGTATTGAAAAAATGTTTAATACTCGTCTTAAGCACTTCCTCAATATGATAGGATAGGGTGTTTACAAGAACAATTGAATTTAATTGTTCTTTGATGAAGAAAATCATCCTTAAACCAAAACACAAGAAGCTAGACGTCATAGGAGATGACTAGCTATATGATTAGGACTTTGGTAGACAACCAAAACCTTTCCATTAGCTTTACCTGAGTACTTGTTGAAATATTTAAATGCCTTAACATGTGTTTTAAGTGCAGCTTGGGATGACGGGAAGACCCTCTAGGTACGCTTTTATTTAATTGCAATTTACTTTATTGCAATTTACCTACATGCACTGTACTTTACTTTTCTTGCATGATAAATGACCCACTTTTTAATATGTTTGCAATTTATGTTTATAGCAACGGCACCAATAACTTGATTTCGCTTTTATATATATATATATATATATATATATATATATTTAATGATTGAATGTTTAATGTGGATTCTACGTAAGTATACGTATCATATCAAGTAATACGGGGCTCTAGTGGAGTCCTCGGTTATCGATCACACGAGGAAGTTTTTAACAGAATTGTTATCAGCTAAATTTAAAGGAATTACTTACTAATATAGTAGACGAAAATTTAAAGTAACTAAAGCAAACTAAAGTAAACTAATGCTTGAAATAAAGTTGACTTAAATAATTCAGAAAAAGTATCCTTCTCCTTGTTTTTAGAAAATTAAGTGAATGATGATTTTAAATAGAATTCTTAAATTGTATTGTGACAAATAGGAGCATTCCTATTCTTTACCCTTTGGTCCAGGTGCAAAGAACATTGACTAATCCTATGTTTGATTACTGAATCGCAGCCTAAGTCGGGAGGATACTCGGTCGCCACTTCGTAGCTCCCACGTTCCCCTCACTCGAGGGCTAACATCTACACTTCATCTCTCAAACAATAGGACCAAATTGAATATTTTAGTCTGTCACACTAAAATATCCAATTCTACGTCCAATAATTAATATTTCCCTATTTATTTGCACCCTCCTTCCAAGGCTTTTGACTTCCCGAATACCTGGATGTAATTTTTACTATAGTTGATAATTCAACATATTTTAACAACTCAATTGGTCGGATTGAAAGTAAATTAAGTTTTAAGTAAAAATTATCACAATTTATTTTAATATATTAGGTACTTCTATTTAATTTCATTAATTCACATAATTTTCATAAACAAGGAGAAAGACTAAGAAAACTACTCAGAATGCATGGGAATAAAACAAAGCATGGATTTCATTTAAAGTTAACAACAACAATAAACAAAGATACTTATCTTAACTTTCTCCCCAAGCAGACTCCTTGAAGTTCCTTTGACTTTTTCTTCTAGTACAACAAACTAAATATCACTCAATTAAACTAATAAACTTACTAATGATAAACAAATACACTCAGACTCACTAAAATAGACACACAGAAGACTCAAGAGACACACTAAAACACTAGAATTTGGCCTCTATTTATAGAGGTAGGCAAAGGTCCAAGGGGTGCTTAAACATCTCTTCAAAAAGTGTCCAGGTTCAAAGTATTTGCATTTTAAACTTTCTCGCCGTCAGCGGGAAACGATCTCGTCGTCAGCCGGGCTTCTAGAAGGTCTTTAAACCGCCCGATCTCGCTGTCGGCGGGCTCGGGCTCGCTGTCGGCGAGGTAGTTATAAATCCTTTAGAAATTCTCCTTAGTAATCTCACCGTCGACGGCTTAGTTCAATTTGCATGAATTTATTCCTTTTTGATCCAAATTTGCTCCATTTCATGCTTTTTTGCTTCCATCACTTATAAATATTAATTTCTGCAGAAAAATAAAGAAAATATCTTTCTTTAAAGTGCAATTTCATCAAAAATAGATATGAATTTCTTAATGAATTTTTTTGTGATCAAAATCCCCCAAACTTAATTATTACTTGTCCTCAAGTAATTTTAATACTAAATAAAATAATGATTTCTATAATAGAATTTTTCAATTCAGATATACTATGAATTAAATAGAAATAATATTATAGTAAAGTTGAATAGAAATATTTCTAAGTAATTAAATTAACTTCATAGATATAAGATTATCTAGTCATCAGGTTTAAGATTTCTAGTTTTCTATTTATTTCATGAATGACTATATTTAAAAAGAGTAAATTACTTAAGATATTTAGATGATAGGAAATTCGAGAAAACAATATTTAGTAAAATACTCATTCATAAATATAAGTTTTAGAAATATAATTAAGTTTTACCCTTTAGGTTGAATCCATTGAAGCCAATTTTTGATAAAACATCTCCTCAAGCTTCTCCTCACTTATATATATATATATATATATATATATATATATATATATATTCTTTTCTTTTTTTTCTTTTTCTTTTTCTTTTTGGATTGATTTTCAATCCTTCTTTTTTTTTATTTTTCAAGTGAGGATTACTATATCCGGATAGCCCGTTAATAATTTTGAACTTCAATTTCTCTTTCTAAAATTGAAACTTAAAATATTTCCTTGCTTATATATATTTCATAGCATTTACTTTATTGAGTTTCTATCCTTTCTTTTTCACTTAAATACTTAAGAATTTTCAATTTTTAGAATATAGTTTTCCTTACTTTAAATAGTTTACTATATTCTTATTCCTTTTAACCAAATATCTTATTCCATTAATTGATTGAATTACTAGAAACATTTTATTTAACTTTATATAATAATTAGATAAAGTAATTCATGTTTATTGAATTGAAAAACTACTATAAAAAATCATTTAATAATAATTTTTGAAAATAGAAATTGAGAACAATTTTAATAATTAAATTTGTATTTTTACCTTCCCCCAAACTTAAATTTTTCTATCTATACTAAATAATTAAAAATGGAAAGTATATAGTAAAATTCATCATACCTTTGAGCTTTAGGTATTTCTTTTCTTTGAAGTTTTTGCAGGCTTTTTTATTACTTACAGAACCTGTACTGTTAGTATTCTTCCACACATATATAATATTTAAAAGAAATGCTGGGGTGAAAAATTTTTAAAATAAGTATCAAACATAACAATTGAAAATTTAATCTATTACTACACATACAATCAATTAATCTTCTTTAAAACATATTAAAACACCCTAAACAATGTTTAACATTCATAACTTATAAAAACTTTAAACTAACATCCTATATATATTAAAATTTGCAAAACTAATTTAACACACATAAAAAATCTAATATCACAGTTCAAGCAAACAAACAAACATACCAAGTTCATAGTCCACAGAAAGTACTGAAATATTACACACAGAATAATAAAGTTTTCAAAATACCAAATCTAAACAAACTAAATAACTAAACAAAAGCTCTAATCTTCTGCATTAAAATCCTAATCTATATCATCTCCCTGATCTCCAGGCTGAGAAGGCTGGTACTGTGAATAGCGGGGGCACTCAGGAAAGACAACAACTAAATCACCACTCCTATAGCGACGTTCAGCTTCGTAGTAGGCAAACTCATATTCTGAATGACGCTGGAGATATTCACTATCGTAACCATGTCTCCTTTCCAATCCATCAATTCTGTGATCCAGATGATCAAATCTTCTCTCCATAGTCTCTCCAAACTGCTCAAAACTTCTTCTACTCAAGGTTAACTCATTCATTAGATCTTGAAGGGTAGGGGTGGTAGGCTGAGGAGGATCATAACCGGTAGAGGGGATATCTCTACTTGATGAAGGCATGTAACTCCTCGTTCTCGATCTCCATCTCTCATGGGATTCATAAGTCTTAATATTGGTGGGAGTGATAGGTTTCATGGGCTCTATCCATTCCTCATCTTCTCTTGCCTCAACTCCAAAGAGTTGGCAGAGTGCAAAAATCAAACCAGGATGTCCCAATCCTCCTCCACTCTCACTTCGAGCAGTGGCTAAAATATTTCTAAATTTTTAAATTTTTGAAATTCGTAAATCATTTTTAACCTCGATTTGCCTTTAATCAATCTTCCAATCACTTAATTTAATAGTAGTATGAAGATTAGATACTAAAACTCACAAAAAGCTCACACAACACAAACAATATTACTTTATATATGAAATCCATGAAACTTACAAACTTCACACTAACAACTTAACACATACTTAACTTAAATGTTCAAATCTATAATACTCAGCATCGCAATCCACACCAAAACACTCTAAATGCTGAGACATAACAATTACAAATAATCTCATCAAATTTGAGATGATCAAATCAAAGTTCGACTCATAATAAAACCTAAATCCAAATCAACACATATATACACAAATATATGACATAAACATAGAAATCTTTCCTACTCTTCAGTGTCTGAACTAACATCTTCTCTGATATTTCCGATGCGACGCAGGTGCACAAATAAATTGTAGAAATGCCTGAAAGGAAATTCTGCAGTAGATTCTTCATTAATCCATCCTTTACGTCTTAGTAGATGAATAAAGCTGGCCTCCGGATGTCCAGGTATGATCAAAGTGCTCCTTCATTCTCCAATCAATGTGATCAAACATATCAGAGATATTGTCTATGGAATTCATCACATTTTGTAATTCTTTCTCCAATCCTTTAATCTTCTTCAGAATGAAATTAGTTTTATCAGTGATGGGCCTTGCTAAAGGATTGTTCTGTGATGCTCTGTCAAAAATAATGGTAATCTCATCATTGTTATCCAAAGTTGGAAACATATCAGTAGGATCCAGTGGTTTCCATGGTAGAAGTACTTTTCCCAAGCCTCATAAGAAACTTGGTACTGACTGCATAAAGCAAATATAGTTGATGGGTGTCCAAGTCCATTCACTGACCCATGCACAATCAATCCCAATGCAGATTTTACTATTATTGATCCAACATCGATAGGTAATCCAATTTGAATACAATAGTTTAAAATAGCGCATTCCTTTGAAACTTTATTTACCCTCATAGTAGGTAATAATTTTGATGATATAAAGAAATGCCAATGCTTCGAGACATGGTTAAGTGATGCAGAAAAACTGACATACCCATCTTCGCGTAACTCCCAATCACCAGGCTCGTCGGTCAGGTATCTATAGATTTCGTTCATATTGTATCTTGAAGGAAAAAAGTTGGAATAATGACAAACAGAGGTATTTTCTATAGAAAATAATTCATTTACCCTTGAAGGAGTAAATGTTACCCATCTTCCTCAGACGTAGACATTTCCATTGTTGATCGCATGTAAATTAGAGTAAAACTCTTTAACTACTAGAATAACTACAGCGGATGTCGTATAACAAAATACCTCCCAATGCCGCTGTGCGATCATTTCTTCAATTTTTGTAGTGGAATTCTCTACTCCTCTGTTGACAAATCCTCTTTCTTTAATAAGTCTTTTCTTCATCAAACCTTTGTTGAAGATACGCTGCGCCTTCGAACTGACGAATTTTCTTCGGTTGAAAACTTTAGTTTTTGTGGTTTCTAAGAGTTTGGTGGCCATTTCGGATCAAAAGGATTGGTCTCTTGTCGTTTCTAAGGAAGAAAACAGTGAAAATTTGGATTTGGGATAGTTTCCTACGAAGAAATGGCTTAGATCCGTCCAAAACCGCACGAAAAATCTTTAAGAAACCAAATTTTCAACAACCTCGCCGTCGGCGGGAAGTTTCTCGCCGTCGGCGAGCTAGTTATAGAACTGACTTAAATTTTGCACGAGATCTCGCTGTCGGCGAGAATTAACCTCGCCGTCAGCGAGATTTCATAAAATTGTCCAATTTCGCTCGGGTCCGAATATTTTCTGATCTTATCATATAGGTTCAACTTTGTGATGATTCTTATAAAAAATTTGAGTAGTCAGATTTGTTTTAATAATATAGACTCTCTAATTTGCAGATAATTAAAATAAAAGACTACTATGAGTTGCCTCCCATAAAGCGCTTAGTTTAACGTCGTCAGCCCGACCTAATTCAATTAGTAATCAGGTTGACTAAGCATTAAAACCTCTTTAAAATTTGGTCTTCTACCTTCGAAATATGGTTTTAATCTATGTCCGTTTACCTTAAATCTATGTCATGTTTTTGGATCTTCAATTTCTATAGTTCCATATGAAAATATTTGAGTTATGGTGAAAGGTCCTAACCATCGAGATTTCAATTTCCCAGGAAATAATTTCAATCTAGTATTATAAAGCAAAACTTCTTGTTCTGGTTCAAAATTTCTCTGATTAATCTTCCGATCATGCCATAATTTCATTCTTTCTTTATAAATCCTATCATTATTATATGATTCATTTCTTAATTCTTCCAATTCATTTAATTGCAACAATCTCTTCTCACCAGCTTCTTTCATATTATAATTAAATTCTTTAATCGCCCAATATGCTTTATGTTCTAATTCAACTGGTAAGTGGCAAGTTTTTCCATATATAAGCCTATAAGGAGTCATTCCAATCGGAGTTTTATAAGCGATTCTGTATGCCCATAATGCGGTGTCTAGTCTTATAGACCGACCTAATCTATTAGGGTTTACAGATTTTTCTAATATACGCTTAATCTCTCGATTAGAAACTTCGATTAATCCACTAGTTTGTGGATGATAAGTAGATTGATATCTGATGCATAATATTATATTTTTCTACTAGTTTGTGAATATATTTATTTCTAAAATGAGTTCCTCCGTCAGTGATAATCACTCTCGGCATTCCAAATCTAGTAAAAATATTTTTCATTAAAAATTTGAAACACTTTTAGCGTCACACCTAGGTAAAGCTTGTGCTTCAATCCATTTGGAAACATAATCAGCAACTTACTAATATATATGAGTTTCCAAATGAAGGAATAAAAGGTCCTATGAAATCTAATCCCCAAACATCAAAAATTTCAACTTTTAATATAAAATTCGGAGGCATTTCATTTTTCTCGATATGTTGCCTACTCTTTGGCATTTATCGCAGGTTTTTATATATCTATATACATCTCTAAATAGAGTAGGCCGGTAGAATCCAGATTGTAGAATTTTATACGCAGTTTTATCTGTCCCAAAATGTCCTCCAAAATCAGAGTCATGACATTTTTGAATGATTGGTTCAGTTTCTTCATAAGGCACACATCTTCTAATAATTAGATCCTTACATTGCTTACATAAGTATGGTTCATCCCAAAAGTATGTTTTAGTATCGTGAATGAATTTTTTCTGTTGTTGCAAAGTTAACATAGGTGGTAAAATGTCACTTACAATATAATTTACTATATCAGCATACCAATGTATTTTCAACTCATTAATATTATAAAGTTGTTCATCGGGAAAACTGTCTAAAATTTCATTATCAGTTTCAGATAATTCATGATTTTCTAATCTTGATAAATGATCTGCAATTTGATTATCAGTTCCCTTTTTGTTAATGATTTCAAAATCAAATTTGTTGCATTAATAATATTCATCTGATTAATCTTGGTTTAGAATCTTTCTTTTGCATTAATATTTTATAGCAGAATGATCAGTATGTACAATACATTTAGTTCCTATTAGATTATGCCAAAATTTATTAAAAGCATATACAACTGCTAATAATTCTCTTTCAATAACTGTATAATTTATTTCCACATCATTTAGAGTTTTACTAGCATAGTATATAACTTTGAAAATCTTATCATATTTTTGCCCAAGAACTCGCTCCTATAAGCATAATCACTAGCATCACACATAAGCTCGAATGGTTTCTCCCAATTAGGTGAAACTATTATAGGTGCTGTAATTAATTTATCTTTTAATTATTCAAAAGCATTCAGGCATTCAGTTGTAAATTCATATTTCTTGTCCTTTTCAAGAAGTTGGCATAGATATTTAGTAATTTTTGAAAAATCTTTAATATAACGTCTGTAGAATCCAGCATGTCCAAGAAAACTTCTTACTCCTTTCACCGTAGTTGGAGGTGGTAATTTAGCTATAACTTGAATTTTTGCAAGGTCTACTTCCATGCATTTTTCCGAAATTTTATGCCCTAATACAATGCCGCCTGTAACCATAAATTGAAATTTCTCCCAATTAAGATATAAATTAGTTTTCTCACATACTTCAAATACTTTTTCAAGATGATTTAAGCATGTGTCAAATGTTGTTCCAAATACAGAGAAATCATCCATAAATACTTCTATTCCAGTATCAATTAATTTACTAAATATAGACATCATACATCTTTGGAATGTTGCAGGTGCATTACATAATCCAAAAGACATTCTTCGAAAAGCGAAAGTTCCATAAGGACTAGTAAATGTAGTTTTATTTTGATCCTCGGGAGCAATTTGTATTTGATGATAACCGGTATATCCATCTAAAAAATAAAAATATTTATGTCCGGCTAATCTATCTAACATCTGGTCTAGAAATGGTAAAGGGAAGTGATCTTTCCTGATGGCTGTGTTTAATTTTCTATAATCAATGCATATTCGCCATCCAAGAATCTTGTCTTATAGTGGATAAGATCATTATTTTCATTAGCTTTGATACTACTCCTCCTTTCTTAGGTACACAAGTGGATTGGGCTTACCTAAGATCGTCGAAATAGGATATATAAGACCATTATCTAACCATTTTAAAATTTTTTTTATAACTACTTCTTTCATTATTGGATTCAATCTCCTTTGTGGATCTGCTTTAGGTTTATATTCATTATTTAAAATAATTCTGTGCATACAAATTAAAGGACTAATTCCTTTAATATCTGCTAAAGTCCAACAAAAAATTTTCTTATATTTTTTTAATGTATCTAAAAGTTTTTGTTCTTGAGATTCATTTAATTCAGATGAAATAATAACTGGTAGAGTTGAAGAATTACCTAAGTAAGCATATTTTAAATGATTAGGTAGCATTTTTAACTCAAGTTCAGGAGGCTTAATAATCGATGGAACTATATTTTTTTCAGTGTTTTCTGTATTATCTAAAAATTCAAATTTCTCTTGAATATAATCTAGTTCTTCATTTATCTCAGATTTTTCAATTAATTCAATATTTTTTTCTAATTTTTCTTCATAATATTCCTTAAAATGTTCTTTTTGTAAATGATCGAGTACTTCCATTCGAAAGCACTCATCATCTTTTTCTAAGTGCAGATATTTCATCGATTTAACAATATTAAAAGTAACTTTTTGTCATTTACTCTCATAGTTAATTCTCCTTTCGAACATCAATCATAGCTTTTCCAGTGGCTAAAAATGGTCTTCCTAAAATGATAGGAATTTCTTTATCTTCTTCCATATCTAAGACAATAAAATCTATAGGGAAGATAAATTTATCCACTTTTACTAATACATCTTCGATAACTCCCTTAGGATATGTAACAGAACGATCAGCTAACTGAAGAATTACTAAAGTAGGTGAAATTTCTCCCAATCCTAATCTTTTAAAAATTGATAGAGGCATTAGATTGATGCTTGCTCCTAAGTCACACAAAACCTTTCCATAGAATTTTTCTCCAATAGCGCAGGGTATAGTGAAACTACCATGATCTTTTAATTTTTAAGGAAGTTTTTTCTGAATAATAGCACTACACTCTTAACTAAGTGCGACCATTTCATTATCGGTAAATTTTTTTTCTTAGAATATCTTTCATGAATTTTACATAGTTTGGCATCTATTCTAAAGCTTCTAGTAAAGGAATATTTATCATTAATTTTTTTAAAATTTCAAGGAATTTAGCAAATTGTTTATCTTTTTTATGTTGAATTAGTCGTTGAGGAAATGGTGGTAGAGGTTTTTCAATAGAAATTTTCATAGGTATTAAAGGATTTTCTAAGTTTGGATCTTGTTGATTCTTTTCCTTTTCAATTTCCACTTCCACTTTTTGACTTTCAAGTTCTTTCTGAATTCGAGGTTCTAATTCTTTTCCACTTCGTAATTGTATCGCTTTAATTTGTTCATTTCCCTCGTCTTTAGGATTTATTTCCACATTACTAGGAAATGTTCCAGTATTCTATTATTAAGTGCGATAGCGATATGTCCAAGTTGAGTTTCAATATTTTTTATAACTGCCTCGATTTTGTAATTGGTTTCCTTGTATTTGTAATTGATTTCCTTGATTTTGTAAATGTTAACCCATATTTAATATTAATTCTTCTATCGATAATTTATTGTCTTTAAATCGTGGGTTATTATTATTAAATCCGGTGGATAATTAGGTTTATAATTAGGATTTCCTTGATTAGATGGATTTCCTAATGGTTGTGTCATATTATTCATCCATGGTCGATTAGTTATATTATTATTCCAATTAAAATTAGGATGATTTTTCCATCCAGGATTATAATAATTTGCATAAGGATTATTGGGTCTGTTGTTAATTACATTAATAGTTTCATATTGAGATTGAGATTCTATAAGTTGTCCAGATGAATTTTCTTCTAATATATTTGTAGAGTAATTTATTCCAAAATGATCTAATTTTTTAGATACAACAGCGATTTGTGAAGCTAACATAGATATTGCGTCATTTTCATGAACACTAGCTATCTTTTTCAGATTCATTCTATCAGCAGGCTATCGAAAATTATTTGTCGTCATTTCTTCGATTAGTGCATAAGCGTCATCAAATGGTTTCGACATTAATGAACCTCCAAAGAAGACAGATCGATGATCGATCTTAAAGATCCTACTAATCCATTATAAAAAGTTTGGATAATTAACTAATCCGGTAATGCATGATGTGGGCATTTCCTAAGAAGTTCTTTAAATCTCTCCCAAGCTTCATATATAGACTCTTCATCAAACCGACTAAAAGAAGTTATATCATTTCTAAGCTTAGCAATTTTAGATATGGAAAATATTTGGATAGAAATTTTTGTGATAATTCTCCCCAAGTTTTAATAGATCCAGTAGCTAACGAATTTAACCACATTTTAGCCTTATCCCTTAAAGAAAAAGGAAAAGTCTAAGTTTAATAAGCATCGTTAGATACTCCTTCATATTTGAAAGTAAGACATAGTTCTAAAAAACTAAGCAAGATGTAAATTAGGATCTTCGATAGGTGAACCACTAAATTGATTATTTTGTACCTTTTGAATAATTGCAGGTTTAAGTTCAAATGAATTAAGAAACTACATCGTGGTTTTGAATAGTTAAATGAATTTCATCTAATGTAGGGTTGGCATAATCTCTTAATGGTCTCTGATTGATTGATATTTTCATTTTCGTGAATATTTGCCATTTCGTGTTAAATTTATAATTTCTCTTTTTTGTTTTCTAATTCTTTTAATTGTACGCTCTAATTCTCAATCGTATGGTATTAAGTTTTCGTTTCCAAATTTTAGCATACAATTTTATAAAATAAATTTTAAAATAGTCCGTTACTCTAGTAAATAATTTCTTTATCTCCCCGACAACGACGCCAAAAACTTGACTCACTTTTTAATATGTTTGCAATTTATGTTTATAGCAATGACACCAATAACTTGATTCCGCTTTAATATATATATATTTAATGATTGAATGTTTAATGTGGATTCTATGCAAGTATACGTATCGTATCAAGTAATACATGGCTTTAGTGGAGTCCTAGTTATCAATCCCACAGGGAAGTTTTTAATGTAATTGTTATCGACTAAATTTAAAGGAATTACTTACTAGTATAGTATACATAAATTTAAAGTAACTAAAGCAAACTAAAGTAAACTAATGCTTGAAATAAAGTTGACTTAAATAATTCAGAAAAAGTATCTTTCTCCTTGTTTTTAGAAAATTAAGTGAATGATGATTTTAAATAGAATTCTTAAATTGTATTGTGACAAATAAAGAGCATTCCTATTCTTTACCCTTTCGTCCAAGTGCAAAGAACATCGACTAATCCTATGTTCGATTACCGAATCTGCGGCTAGCCGGGAGGATACCGGTCGCCACTTCGCAGCTCCCACGTTCCTCTCACCTCGAGGGCTAACATCTACACTTCGACTCTCAAACAATAGGACCAAATTGAATATTTTAGTCCGTCACACTAAAATGTCCAATTCTACGTCCGATAATTAATATTTTCCTATTTATTTGCACCCTCCTTCCAAGGCTTTTGACTTCCTCGAATATTGGATGTAATTTTTACTATAGTTGATAATTCAACATATTTTAACAACTCAATTAGCCAGATTGAAAGTAAATTAAGTTTTAAGTAAAAAATATCACAATTTATTTTAATATATTAGGTACTTCTATTTAATTTCATCAATTCACATAATTTTCATAAATAAGGAGAAAGACTAAGAAAACTACTCGTAATGCAATGGAATAAAACAAAGCATGGATTTCATTTAAAGTTAACAACAACAATAAACAAAGATACTTATCTTAATTTCCTCCCCAAGCAGACTCCTTGAAGTTCCTTTGAATTTTCCTTCTAGTACAACAAACTAAATAGCACTCAATTAAACTAATAAACTCACTAATGATAAACAAATACACTCAAACTCACTAAAATAGACACATAGAAGACTCAAGAGACACACTAAAACACTAGAATTTGGCCTCTATTTATAGAGGTAGGCAAAGGTCCAAGGGGTGCTTAAACATCTCTTCAAAAAGTGTTCAGGTTCAAAGTATTTGCATTTTGAACTATCTTGCCGTCGGCGGGAAACGATCTCGCTGTCAGTGGGGCTTCTAGAAGGTCTTCAAACCGCGCTATCTCGCTGTCGGTGAGGTAGTTATAAATCCTTCAAAAATTCTCCTTAGTAATCTCGCCGTCGGCGGCGTCGATCTCGCTGTCGGCGGCGTCGATCTCGCCGTCGGCGACTTAGTTCAATTTGCATGAATTTCTTCCTTTTTGATCCAAATTTGCACCATTTCATGCTTTTTGCTTCCTTCACTTATAAATCTTCATTCCTGCAGTAAAATAAAGAAAATACATTTCTTTAAAGTGCAATTTCATCAAAAATAGATATGAATTTCTTAATGAATTTTTCTATGATCAATAAACAACTGTTGCATGAAAACCAAAACCTTTAGGATAGTCCCTGAACTGAAACCAAAACTAAATTAAAAGTCATTACAAGATAAAAATCACCTCCACAACATTTCAAAATATAAAACAACTCAAAATTTATTCACAAATGCAACAACAAAACTACAACTTTAACTAAATTAAAACGTCTCGTCGAATGATCGTGAATACTCTCTGATGATGTAACCCACGTGTTGCTAATGGGATTTCACGTGTCTAAATGTAAGTGTGGAACTCATTCAACTGAGTTTAGCAAATTCATCCGGACTAAGTGAATTCGATGAAAATAACGGTGCCGGGATGACAGAACCGTGGGATCTTAATCGGTTATGTTTAAACAACTTTAAGATTTGTTTTAATTAAAATATTAAAAAACACTTGGATTTTAAGATTTTCTCTAAACCAAAACACTTTTCTCATCTCCTGATTTTCACCTTCTACAACTCAACCTCTGCAACAACAAGGAGCTTGGAGCATGGTGGGCAGCACGACCATCTTCGTTAGCAAAACAACCCTACATCAGCTAAACCTTTCCTAGTTTTAAACAATAAAGTCATAGGATTTCAAGGTAGTTTGCCTAGTGCAACATAAATCCTCAACTCTTCGTTAGCCATTTGCATGATCATGTCATGTAAATTAAGCCCTAACTGGTCATAGGACATCGAGGTAGTCGTCCTGTACGACATAAGTTCTAACATCTTCGAGGCTATTTGTATGCTTATGTCATAAAAATATAAGTCCTAATTAATTAAAGTGGGCAGGATTGAAACATTAAATGATATTCTCAAATTCAAACTAAATAATAGGATAGTTTGGGAAGTTGCCAAGATTCTTCTTGGATCCTCAGCTTCTCCTACTTCTCTTCCTTTGGGCTCTTAAAATAAACTGTTCCAAATTTGAACTAATCCCTATTGAAATTTCTAAAATCCAATCTTTCAAAACCTTAAACTTCAAAACTCTTGAGAGCAAAACCACTGATCATTATCGAGAGTTTTCTTAAATGATTCCCGTCATTTAAGATGTAATTAACTATAGGGACTTACCCTTATAAGGAACTTTAAGAACCCAGGTAATATAAACCCTGCTTAATTCCTTTATATTAAGCAGAGGAACTTGTTGGCTTATAAAATTGGTTTGTAGACCAAACGAATGTCACAAATCTTTTAGTTTATTTAATCGAGCCCCATCATTAAGCAGTGTGTCTATTCCTCGGGATAAATACACGATTTGTGGTGCGGTGCTTGTTTATATAAACTATTTGGGAAATGAGATCAGTTTGATTTCATATCTTAAAATTTTCAAACTCAAAATTATTTTCAAAATCAAATACTTCTTTTTAAATTATATATATTTAAATTAAATTTAAAATCTAAAATTAGCCGACAATTTCTGTTAGGCGACCTCCTTTTCAAAATAAAACACACAACCTAAAAATAAGCCGTACAATTAGCTTTGGACAATGGGGATTGAAGAATGGTGGGCTTGCATTCTGGAGGTCTCAAGGAAGTTCTAGAAGCAGTTTGGCAGTGTTACCTTAAGAAAATTTCAGCACTCTCTCTTGGCCGTGAAGAGCTCCATTTATAGCCATGGCCATTGGGCTGAACTCAGGACTTGGCTATGGGTGGAATCAACTGCTTAGGTGGAAGCTAGCAAGGTACAAGTGACCAATCAGGGTTGGATAGCTTGAGGGGTGAGTTTGGGTTCAAATTGGGAGGAGGTGTCTCTCGGTTTGGGCTCCTCCGGCGACTAGACCGCTATCTAGGCCAGGGGAGGTGGCTAGAAGTCGGGTGGTTAGGTGGGCAGGCCATCATGGTGAGGAGCTTAAGTGGTTAAGTGTTAATTGCAAATCCTCCTTAGGTTTATCCATTTAAAGAAGGGGATCCCCTAATTTGAGGGACCCTTGGTCCATGGCTCCCCTAGAGTGGGCTAGGTGGATCTAGTTCAGTCAATAGGGTCCCAAGACGAGCTATGGTGAGCTTGGTTTGGTCACATTTGGTTTGATTTTGTTAATTTGGCTCATGGATTCAATTTGGGTCATTTGGGTTCAAATTGGGCTAGGTTGGGTTCAAGTTTAGGTTAGGTCAAATTTATTGTTCAAAATGGTGTGTATGATTGTTATAAAGATTTTAGAAAATGATTGGGGTAATTTTGAATTGATTTGGGAGGTGAATTTGGGAAAATTTGTATATTGGGTCAATTTTGGGATATTTGGGTTAGCTTGGGTTTGGGTTAAACTAGAATTGGGTCATGGCTCAATTGATGGTTCCAAATGATCTATAGGGATGTTATAAAGAGTTCCTAACATTAGTTGGGTGTAGATTTTGGGATTAGGATATTCAATTTGGTGGATTTTGGACATGTGACACATTTAGAGCAAATTTGGGAATTTTGGATTTGGTTGGACTTGAGTGAGGTTTGTTCTCAAATTGGGGAAATTGATGGTTCAATTTTGTTTATTGGAATGTCATGAAGAGTTTAGAATTCAAATTTGGGGAAATTGACTTGGCTATGGGGTTCAATTTAGGGAATTGGGCCATACGGTCAAAATTCGGGCTTTTTGGTTTGGGTTGAAATTGAGAATGATTAATTTTGGTTTGGAATTGAAATTGTGCAAGATTGAGGTCAATTGGGTGAGCATTGGGGGTGATTTGGGCATTTTTGGCCTTAAGGAGCAATTTGGGGCTTTTTGTTAAATTGGGCTAATTTGGTCAAATTGGTCGATGTGATGGTTCCAATTTGAAATTGGGAATATTTGGAAGGTTTTGGGAGTTTTTGCGAATTTTTGGAATTTTTTGGGCTAGGAGGGTCATTTTGGGGATTTTAGTAAATTTAAGGTGTTTTGGGTATTTTGAGTGGAGAGAAATGTTTTGAGAAGATTTTTGAGGGATTTTGATAATTTTGTTTGGTTTTGGGAATTTTGGGCAAAATTGGGGTTTTATGGGTAATTTGGTCATTTGGTAAAGTTTTAGGGGCAAAAGGATCAAAAGTTTGGATTTTTGGTAAAATTGGGGTTGAAAGGGATTGATAACCCATTTGAGCCATGGACCAAGGGAAGTCCCCATTTGGATCCTCTATGTACTGGTACTAACCAAACTCTAGCCTGAGGCTAAGAGCTTGGGGAAACCACCCACATGAGTTTCCAAAGAAGTAGGGGATCAAGTGTGGAAAAGTTTGGTTTAGGGTTGTGAGGTAGTGTGTGAGAGTGTGATGTGTAAGTGTGTGCGAGTCTCAGCCAAACCACTCGAGGTAAGTCCTAAGGCTTGACCATCCTATAAGGAGCTCCCCTTGAGCTTTCTAATGCTTGGTTTCAACATTTAGAGGTTAGACTTTAAGCATTTGAAAACTCCAGACATTTTTTATATAGGACACAAATCTTTTTTCTGTATAAGAATTTTCAAAAAAATAATTATGATAGAATTTTCACAAAATATTTCACCAAAAAAATCCAAATGATTTTTTTTTCATCAAATAAAATAATCATCCTTATTGTATTTTCCCATACCGCCTTGGAATGAATATGAATGTTCCCTTAGAACTACAATCATAATTGGATCTTTAGCCAACTTTTTCAATACCAAGCGCAATCACTCCTATATATTTGACACTATTTTAGGCGAAGTGATGATTTTTTTTATTATTATATTTGCAGATGTTAAAAGAAAAGAGTTGTCTGACTAAAAACATATATAAGAAATTGGCATTTTGAAGCTACAACATTGGTTTCTCTTCAGGGTTAATATTCTTTTCACAGATTACATACTTGATTATATATATATATATTCACAATGGTAGATGGAGTATTCATCATCTTAAAATTGCAATAAAATTATATATATCATTTAAGTGCAACATAAAGGAGACAATATTTTTTACATAAAAACTTTTATAGAGCCTATTCTTATTGAAATAATTACACTAATATGCATCAATGACAACCAAAAATGCTCTTCCTCAATAATATATGTGATATATATATATATATATACGTACGCGCGCGCGCACACACACATCAACAATTTTAAAACGACAATTTCTAAACATATCTACAAGCAATCAATGTTCCCTGAGCTAACCTTTGCAGCCTAAGTTTCCATGCAAAGCAATGCCTGGATTGATTAAGACCTTATACCTAACTTAGTGTGAAAGGTTTGTTAACCCTTCTTCTTCCTATATCCTTGAATATATATATAGTAATGAAATCTCCAGCTACTGTTAAGTAACATGTATACTGTGAAGCTTCCAAACTATGATTCTTCAAGATTGTGTAAGCAGACAGTAGACTGACTGACTGGCTTAGCTTTAATGAGTGCAAGAAAAACGCTCCGAATCTTAAGTTTCAAGCTTATATAACTCTATATTAAAAATTCATCTGCATGGTTTTAGGTTGATCAATCCTTTCAGGTGGGGTGGGGTGGGGTAGCATCAGAACAAGTTACCCAAACACGTGTGTGGTGGCCCGCACGTGACATAGATGTCGGCTTGACCGGTCTTCGTAGAATATATAGGCACCTGTTTGCTGTGTTTATATATAGATATATTTATAAAGCTATATAAAGTAGAAATCTGAACCAAAAGCTGCCAAATTTGACCGTCCAGAAATTGAGCGTAGTAATTATAGGACCAATGATTTGTAACAAGATTATTAGGAGGGGGCGATTCTAGTTCTTAAAAATATTGCGATTTCTATGATAGAATACATTGCTTGCATGATGCATGGAGAGGAGCGGAGCTCAAAATGAGTTGAGCTCAGTTTGAGTGAGCTCAGATTTGACTTGTGTTCGGCTCGTTCGAGATCGGCTGGTGTTCCGAATTGGCCCATGAACAGTGTATTTATGCGATTTAAATATTCATGTTCGTATTCGGCTTGAAATTGACTCGTTAAAATTAATTGAAAAAAATAGATGTCAAGCATTGGATTCGAACCTGGACAAAATCTATGCAAAAGAAGACATATAATCACATTATCACATGAATTGTTATGATTTAAACATAGGAATAAATATATATAATATATTATTATATAAATAATAATATGATTTTTTTGTTATTTCAAACTAAAATGAGCTGAACATGAGCGAACAAAGAGTTGTTCATGTTTGGCGCGTCTATAATTTTGAGTTTAAATTTTTTTTTTCGTTTTAGCTCATTTACTTAACGAATAAGCCGAACATGACTTGCTCACGAACAACAAGTTTTTTTATGGGAAAAACTGGCATACTGAGAGCATACGCAGAGTTACATACGCTCTCCAATCACAACCCACGGTTCAATTTTTCTTTTTTAAATAAAAAATTTTAAAATGGGACCCACTCTCATACACGTTCGTTTGCATGAGTGTTCGTTTGCATGAGTGTGGATTAAGGCCCATGATCGGAGAGCATACACAACTCTGCGTACGCTTTCCGTATGCAAGTTTTTTTCTTTTTTGACAGCCCTACATAGGAGGGAGATTATCTATCATTTTGTGGACCAGATGGAAAAAAGTACGGTTTAAAATATTTTAAAAAGAGATTTAGAAAGCTATCTTCATTTTATATTAATAATTTCTTATTGAATTTCAGACTTTTTTGTTAATTTTTATGACATCAATATTGGAATGCTTATTAACTATTCTGTTAAAAAAGAAAAAAATATATTTTATTAAACACTTAGGAGCTATTTAGAATCACTTTTTTTATAAATTTTTAAATTCTAATTTTTAATTTTTTATTTTATTTAATTCTTTTATATTTTGAGTTGAAATAGAATATATTTGACATATTTGATATATGATTGTTTTAAAAAAAAACATTCAAAACTTTTAAACATTATCTTAAGTAGCCTTAAAAATATGTTAGTTTATTTTTTGAAATAAAAAATAAAAATATCTAAAAAATACACTAAAAATATACTTTTAAAAAATAAAAGAAAAAATAAAAACAAATTTGATATTCCTTTCAAAATGTTTGTAAGAAATATGTATTTAACAATATAAGAAAAAATAAAAAAACAAAGAAAACACCAAATTTGATCCCAAGCTTAGAATAGAAAAATCATCTCTAGCCTGAGAATTAATTCTAGTATGTATTTTTACAGTCTTTTCTTTTCCCAGTTCATTGGTCAAGCAAATGATTTTAGTAAATACAATTGCCAATAATGCTAAATTACTTAGTGATTGTATCCTCCTAATAAGGGGACAATTTTCCTTTTAATCTTGAGTTCTTTTATTTTGAATATTTTCTCAAAGTACGGTATAAATATGTGTGTTTGTGTGATGTGTGCTAGAAAATTCGCTGCGATGGAGTAAATGATTATCGTCTTAGCTTTGTAAGAGAATTTAGCACGCACACAGATGAAAAAAAAAAATATGCGGTGACAACTCCAGCAGTTTTTACGTGAAAATCCCGTAAAACGAAAAAGCACGGGTCTGGCCCAGTTGCGAAAATCCACTATTGATTGATGATTAAAGAAATCTCTTGTCCCACAGACGAGAAAAGGTAAGTACATTCTTCAAATTACAGTGTCGATTGACGGCGTCTAGTTTGTGGTGATTGACGATGGTGGTTAGCAGTGATCGGCGACAGTTGGCGGAGGTCAACAGAAGTCGGTTATGGTTGACGACGGAGATCGACTGTGGTTAAAGACGCTAGGTGATGATCGACGGCGGTCAGCGGTGATCAACGAAAGTCGACGGTGGTCGATGGTGGTCAACAACAGTTGGTGATGGTGCTAGGCTGCAACTTCTTCTCAAGGCCCCAGACTCTCTCTAGGCTTCCCCCTCCCTCATGTGAGGGTTGGGGGTATATTTATAGTGTTTTGGTGCAATTAATGCAACTATTTTGATCGGACGGTCTAGAGGGTTTCACTATCAGACTGCGTTTAAAGGGCATTTGATGGTCTTAACAATGTCGGAATTGAATGATCTTGGTTTCGTTGGATTTGTTTTGTCGAGACGCTCATTTAGAGTATAGACTTGCTAGTGTCAGCATTTGTTTCACCTTCCAAATGTGTCCATAAATCCTATAAGAATGGTTTAATAACTTGATCTCTGCTTGATTTGACTCGGATTGGACTAGTTTTTACATAATTAGGTTCGTCTCATCGAGCCGGTTAGTTTGACTATAAGGTTACTGAAATCAGAGCTTTTGATGATTTTTTATCATGATTTGAACGTTTCTTGCTCGAAATATCGCATCGAGATACGTGTCATGCTTCTAGATTCGCGCCGGATGATGAAAATATGTTGGTGACGTATCAGTTGCCCCCTATTTTTGGGCGAGACTATTTTTTTCGTCTGAAAATATCAAGATCTAGAGCATTTATTTTCTGCATACGAATCAATGTATACTATTTTATTAGTATTAGTATAAAAATATGTTTTGTCCATATATATTTGTATAACTGAACTTAGTTCAGCTGGATAAGATTTTATGCTTCATCCATGTGGGGGCAACGTTCAAATCTTGTTGAAAGCAAAAAATTGAAATTTTTATCGGGGCTTATTTTCGGGCCTTGAGGCCCGGCGGGTCAAAAATAGGGACACCCAAGGTGGGCGGGCCGCTAATAATCTAAAGAGTTGAGAGTCCGTCCGAAACCCAGATGATGAAGAGTCACAGGCCTGCTCGAAGTTGAAGAGGTGGAAATATTGAAGGGCTGCGAGCAAGGTTAAAGAGGTGGAAAAATTGAACGGTTAGGAGTTGCGGGCATGCTTGAAGTTGAAGAGTTGGGCTCGAAATTTGGAAGGAAGTTGAATTTGAGATTTCCAAAAGAATGGAAGATGAATGGTTGGGGAGGAATCTGAGAAAATATTTTATCATTTTTTTTAAAGGGAATTTGAAAAATTTTTCTTTTTAATTAATGCTTGCACTCCTTTTTGAGTCTATTTAATAATGAGCATTTAGTGGTTTCACTTCTTTTTGAAGTCTTTATTATTGAGCAAGTAATAGTTCATTCCCTTTTTGAGCCTATAAATACGCCTAAAAAATGGGGGGTAGTCACTGCCGCTCGTTATGGCGGAGTGTCACCGCAGGACGCTGCCACAGAACATCGTGGTGGCGCATCGTGGTGATGCAATGCGGCGATGTGTTGCGTTGAAGCGTCGCATTGCGACGATACTTCACGGTGACGCGTTGCGGTGGAGCATCGCAGCGGCGTGCTGCGGCTGCGCGTTGTAGTGGTGCGTTGCGACGACAAGTTGCAGCCTTGCATTGCGCTGACGCGTTGCGATAGAGTGTCGCAGCGGGGCCTCATGGCGATGTGTTGCGACGGGGCGTCGCGGCAATACATTGCTGCGAGGCATCATAACAAGGCATTGCGGCGATGCAACGCGGCACCACGTTGTGGTGAATCGTCGCAATGATGCATTACAGCGATGCGTTGTGATGGAGCGTCGCGGCGGGACATCATGGCAACTCATTGCAGCGGGGTGTCGTGACAACACGTTGCTACGGGGTGATGTATTGCGGCGACGCGTTGCAGTGGAACATCGCGGCGAAGCGTCCCATTGTGGAAAAGCGTCGCGGCGACGCGTTGTGGCGGAGCATCGCGAAAGGCAGTTGTGATGACGCTTTGCGGTGTCTTGTTACGGTGCAGAGTTTGCAGCATCAAATTGTGATGTAGATATGCAGTGATGAGTTTTGGTGCCGAGTTACAGCGAATAGTTATAGCACCGATATGGGTTGCGGAGAAGTGTTGCAAAGAAACATTGTTGTGAAGCATTGCAGTGATGTGTTATGGCATGACATCATATCGTGGCGACGCGTTGCAGCAGTCTGTCATGGCAGGGTGCTACGGCGGTGCGTCGCGGATCGTGCACATGATGTTGCATATTCCGGAAGAGATTTCTGTGTCATTCTTGCACGTTCTGATGGTGATGAAGAAATGTTATAGTTTTCTTGCTGTGTCATGAAGGGAGATTTTCATGCTTATGTGGTGGCGATATTTGAAAATCCTTTGATGATCATCAGAAGTACTGGAATTTTAGGAAGACGATGTCGACTCAAATGAACTGATTTGTTATAGCCCTTGTACAAGTATATGTTGGTATAACCTTTTTAATCATTTTATGTGACAATTGTAGATGATAACAATGTATTTCTTTTTTCCTTCCTCGATTGTTGTGACTTATTAATTGTGCAAAATTCTTCGAGGCTCATGCCTTCTAAGGAATTTTATACACTTTTATCTTTTGAGGGTTGTAGCCTTCTGAGGTCTTTGATGTACGTGTGCTTCTGAGGCTTGTAGCCTTCTGGGGTCTTTAATGTACCTGTGCATTCTGAGGCTTGTAGTCTTTTGAGGTCTTTGATGTATCTATGTTTTCTGAGACTTATAGCCTTCTGAAATCTTTGAGTGTACCTGTGCTCTCTAGAGCTTGTAGCCTTCTGAGTTCTTTGAGTGGAGACCCTATCAACGACTTACTCTCATGGAGTTTTTCTAGTGAGGACCCTGTGCACTACTAGCTTTCCATCGAGACTTGCCTCTTGGGCTCGTCTTCCAGGGGCATGGTAGCTTCTCATTGAGTCTTGCCTCTTGGGCTCGACTCATCGGGATTATCAGATCTTCCCTGTCGAGTCTCTGCCTTGGCTCGACTCAGTGGGTATGTGACCCGACCACAAGTAACACGAGAATATATGCTTCCAAAAGATGGCCAAAGCTCGACCCAATTTATAATAAACGGCTAGTGTATAAATCAAAATATTGTAAATTTTGGAAATTACTTTACACACTAGAAGTACTACGCAAGTATACGTATCGTTTCAAGTAATATGGGTTTTCTATTATAACCCAAGTATCGATCCCACTGGAAGAATTATAGAAACAAATTTTTTAAATATTATATTTTTAAAAATATCTTTTTATTCTTTAAATTAACTATAAATTACTATTAATTTACTAGATGCAATTAAAGAAAATAATACTAAGAGAATGATTTATGAAAACTATATAAAATAACAACTTTCTTTCCTTCAACTAATCCAAGATTTTTAAGATAATTTAATATTCGTTGGAGAATCTGATTTATGGTATTGTGCCAAATAGAAGCATTCCTATTCTTTACCCTTTGATTTAGGCGCAAAGAACATTGGCTAACTTACAGATCAGGTCCGGATGTATTGTTAGTAGTAATGGGTTAATTTAGACTCTCACTTCTAGATGTCCAAGGGTGGCTATGGTCGGCCCTATTAGTGACCCATTCCTTATTTATAAATCCAATTATAAGAATTTACCATGTCACTCTAAAAACTTATCAATTCTACGCCCTTTAAATCTTATCTTCCTATTTATTTGCACTTCACCTTGAATAGCCCGCACATGGCCTTCGACTACCTAAGGATTCGTGTGACATTTACAAGTTAAGAGTTCTTCTCCTTCAAGGTTTCAAAACTTTTCAACAGGTTTTAACAATTCAAATGGCCATTTTAAAAAGTAAAGTAAGATCAGATATTAATGTCATCACAATGTTTTTGAAAATATTTTGAATTTTAATTCTCCATCGAATCTTTATATTATCTTATCTATCTCTTCATGATTGAAGGAAGAAAGTAAACTAACTACTCAGAACACATTGAAAATAAACTGCAAAACATAATAAATAAACTTTGAATCAAATAAAAATACTTATCTCAAATATTCCTTCTGCAGATCTTCTCACTCCTGACTCCACAGTGTAATGAACTCCAGATGCTACAACTTGAAAGTAAACTCACTAAACTAAACAAAAGTGGCCCTAAATTTCTCTCTCTAATTCTCTAAATTCTCTCTCTCTAATGAGATTTATCTCTCTAAGGAGACTAGAGGAGGTGGGACAAATGAGGAGCGATTTTCTCTGAAGGAGTGGACTCCTATTTATAGGCTCCAAGGGTTGCCTTGAGGCACCTCTTCAAAACATGTCCAAATTCAATGAATCTTCTAGAAGGTCGGTCTGGCGCCTAGGCGCGGACACCGCGTCCGCGTCTCGCACCTCTTCGCTTTGCTCGCACCTCTTCTCGTTTAAAACCGTTTTGGAGCGTCCAAATGCAATGTATCACATGTCCTATTATCGAGGAACAACCGCGGTCTTCTAGAATGTCCAATAACTCGCTCACTCGGTCAAAATAACGATCTAAAAGTCATCAAAACTCGACAGCTTTCGTATCGAGTCTGACGCTTAGGCGCCAGGCCATATTTTTTCTTCTTTTTGTATTTTGCTCCATTTTTGCTCCCTTTTGCTTCTTTTCCTTTTGTAGACCTTTTTCATCACCTACATCCAAAAACACAAAAATACCTTTCATTAAAGCATAATATCCTTAGAAATTGATAAAAATCAAGGCATAAAAATATGTATTTTTCTTCATGGATCAGTATGGTAGGTTCTCATCAAGTCTTGCCTTTTGGGCTTGACTTCTAAGAGTACCGTATCTTCCCCTCGAGTCTTACCCTCGGGCTCAACTTCAAGAGGCATGGTACCTCTTTTCATCAAAGGGATTTTCTACATAAAATTCTTTCATGAGAAAATAAGAAAATTTAAATGAAATGATATTTTAAAGCAACATGAAAATTTTGCTAAAATAAAATTAAGAGTTTATAAGCCAGTCTTTTACTCGGATAAGAAGACTTGGAGTTATACATCTCATTCGATAACTCCAACGATTATCTTCTAGTTTCTCTCATATTGTTCTTGTAAGTAGTTACCCAGGTGACCTTGGCGTATCAGACGTTCAATTTCTTTCTTTAATTGAAAACATCTTTCTGTTGAATATCCTTTAGCATGGTGGAAATAACAATATTGAGATTGCTCTACCATTTGGATTTCTTAAAGGCTTTGGCCACGTGATAGTCTCTTCATCCTTGATGGCTATTAAGATGTTAACACGTGACGTGTTGAGTGACGTGTATTCTTTTATGATCATTGCTCATGATTCCGCTACGGTCTAAAGTTTTGTCGTTGTGAGATTTGATTGGTATCCCCAGCGTTATTCTTGCACTTACCCCCCAATCGCTCAAATTGTTCTATGTGAGCAATCATTGCCTCATCTGCAAATATTTGTGCCTTAACACGATGTACAAGGTCAGCATAAGAAAAAACTATCTCTTGCATCAATGATGAATAGAAAGGTCTTAGGTGGAGCCCCCCAAGGAAGACCCCTCTTAGTAACTCCGGATCTACTCTCGGAATCTGTCAGGCTTAAGTAGAAAACCTGTGGAAGTAGTACTTGAGCGATTCTCCTTCACTTTAACAAATTCCTGAAAGATGGGATGAATCCTTGATGATTCATCGATTTGTTATGAACTGGTTTACAAATAGTCTGGCTAGCTTATTAAAGGTGTTTACAGTACCCCCAGCAGAGAGTATAACCAAGTTCTAGCTTGTCCATTAAGAGTGGCAGGAAAACCTGACACAACATGTTAGAGCACGTTGAATGTGCATGATTGTTCAATAATGATCAATATGTTCATAGCAGTCGTTATCCCTTCATATACGTTAATGTTCGGCAGCGTGAAGCCAGTTGAGATTGGGTGTTGGAGGACCGCATTCGCTAAGGGAGATGATTCATTGATATGGTGAGTGTGGAAGCAATCCTTTTTCTCTAGGGGAACTCTTCCTAGACGAGGCAACGTAGTTCGTTATGGATGATATCATTTGGAATGGTAACAAGACGTGGCAGTGTCAGGTGAGCTGCATTAGATGGATGAGTGGAACTTGTAGTGTCTAGGAGTCCAGCATCATGACCTGGCATGGGAAGTGTTCCTTCTTTGGGAGGGGGCCGATACGAGTTCTTCTGGGCATGTCTCTCATATGTTGCGGATTTAATGGTAAACGAGTTTCATTTATCGGTGGTTGTTGGGTCCCGCGTAGGAGTTGTATGATCTGTAGTTGAGACTCTTCCATTCTTCACATGTGTTCTTCCATAGAAGAACCTGAAACCCCATCGTTAGTAGGATAGCATATTCCAGGACGGGAAGATGAAGAAACATGCCTCCCTTGACTTTGTAACTGCTCTCTAGAACGATAGGTGTTGGAGTGAGGTGCTCCGTTTTCTCAAATATTTTGTCTATCTGCCGTGTAAGAAATTGAGCAAGTACTTTAGTGGTGGGATTAAGAGCTTCTACAGACAGCGCCAAACTGATGAGTGCTAGAAAATTTGCATCAGTAGAGTAACTGATTATCACCTTAGTGTTGTACGCGAATTTAGCACACACACACAAATGGAAAAGAAATAAGCGATGAAAACTCCAGAAGTTTTTACGTGGAAAACCTGCAAAGGGAAAAACCACGGGGCCCGATCCAGTTGCGAAAATCCATTATTGATTGATGATTACAAAAATCCCTTGTCCCACCGATGGGAAATGGTGATTATATTCTTCAGATTACAGTGTTGACTGCGTTTAGTTAGTGGTAATTGATGATGGTGGTTAGCGGTGGTCGTCGATGGTTAGCAGAGGTTAACTGAGGTCGGTGATGGTCGACATCGGAGATCAATCGTGGTTGAAGACGTAGATGATGGTCGACGTTGGACGGTAGTTGTCGACAGAGATCGATGGTTATCGACGGAGGTCAAGATGGTCAACTGCGGTCGATGATGGTGCTAAGCTGTAGTTTCTCCTCAAGGCCTCAGGCTCTTTCTAGGCTTAAGCCCCTGACCCACGCTAAATATATGCGTACTAAAAATTCAATCCCCTGCAACGACGCCAAAAACTTGACCCGCAATCCGCTGATGACAAATATAATAATTAATGCTTTCAAAATGTAATAGATAATAACAGCTAGTGTATATAAATATAATTTTATCAAAAATATTTTACACTCTAGGGGTACAAGGCAAGTGTGTGTATCGTATCAAGTAATATAATGCTTTGAAACAAAGACCCCAGTATCGATCCCACGAGGAGTGAGTTATGGATTTTTAAATATTTTAATTTTATTTTTAAGTATTTCTTTTATAGTTATAAATTTGATATTTTTAATTTACTAGATGCAATAATAAAGCAGTAATGAAATAATTAATGTAAATAGCAATAAGACAACAACTTTCTTCCCTTCAATTAATCCAAGATTTTCTAAAATAATGATAATATTCGTGGAGAATATAAATTTATGGTATTGTGCCAAATAGAAGCATTCATATTCTTTACCCTTTGATCCAGGTGTAAAGAACATCAAGCTAACTTTATAGATCAGGTCCGGATGTATTGTTATTAGAATGGGTTAATCTAGGCTCACACTACTAGATGTCCAAGGGTGGCTATGGTCGGCCCTACTAGTGACCATTTTCTTCTCTATAAACCAAATTACAAGAATTTAGTCTGTCACTCTAAAAACTTATCAATTCTACGCCCATTATATAATATCTTCCTATTTATTTGCACTTCACCTTGAATAACCCGCACAAGGCCTTCGATTACCCAAAAATTCATGTGATATCTACTAGTTAAGAATTCATCTCCTTCAAGGTATCAAAACTCTTCAATAGATTTTAACAATTTAAATGGCCAATTTAAATAAGTAAATTAAGATCTGGTATTAATATCATCACAATGTTTTAAAATATAAATAGTTTCTAATTCTCCAATGAATTTTATATTATCTTATTTATCTTTTCATAATTGAAAGGAGAAAGTAAACTAACTACTCGTAACATATTAAATTTAAACAACAAAACATGATAATAAAACTTCGAATAAAATTACAAATACTTATCTCAAGTGTTTCTCCTACCGAACCTCCGAATTCTTCCGACTCCAAGTAAATAATCTTCAAAAACACCAACTCTTTAAACTCTCAATACAACCTCTAAATACAATAACTAACTAATTTATGAAGGATAGTAAAATGTGGCCCTAAAGTATCTGTCTAATTCTCTCTCTAGATGGGGCTCTAGATAGGGGGACTAAGTTGGATGTTAGGCGTTGGGCGTTGGGCTCTGAAGGAGTAGCCTCCTATTTATAGGCTTAAAGGGTTGCCTCAAGGCACCTCTTCAAAATGTGTCCATATTCAATAAATCTTCTAGAAGGTGTGTCTGGCGCCTAGGCGCCGGACTCTGCGTCCAGTTCTTCGCACCTCTTCACTTTGGATCGCACCTCTTCGCGATTAAAACCATTTCCAAGCGTCCAAATACATTGTATCACATGTCCTATAAATCGAGAACAACCGCCAGCCTTCTGAAGGTCCAATAACCGCTAACACCATCAAAATAACTGTCCAAAAGTCGTCAAAAATCTTGACAGATCCCGTATCGACCTGACGCTTAGGCGCTGGATTCTAGCGCCTAGGCGCCGAATTCTGACGCCTAGGCGCTAGACCAATAATTTTGACAATTTTGCATTTTGGCTCCATTTTTGCTCTTTCTTGCTCCTTTTTGCTCCTTTTTCACTTTTTTTCCTTCTTAAATATTTTTTAATCACCTATATCCAAAAACACAAAAATACCTTTCATTAAAGCATAATATCCTTAAAAATTTGATAAAAATCAAGGCATAAAAATGGGTATTTTTTTATGGATCAAAATCCCCCAAACTTAAACGTTACTTGTCCTCAAGTAACCCTTTTTACTATATAAAATGTATAACATTTGTAATGAAAGAGAAATATTTAAGACTCCTTGTAATTTTTGATCTTATAAAGGCTTTAGTAAATCATTAACTAAATTTAACTAACTAAGTTTAATTTTAAGAATTTAAAGAATATTCAACTACCAAATCATAAGACTTCAAAAATTTTTCATTCATTTCGAAAATAATAGAAGTTTATTATATTAAGATCACATAAATTATTTACAAGAAAAAGATTTTCATGAAAAATCTTTCCTAAATAAAGATTCATGCTTAAAAAATAAGTAATGTATGTCACTAGTTTTCTTCATATAAGATAATTCAAGTGAAGCTAATTTTTGATTAGGCATATCCTCAAGCTTCTCCTCTTTTTTTTTGTTTTTAATTTTTTTCACGTTGAGGATTACTGTATCAGGATAGCCTGTTAATGATTTTGAACTTCACTATCCTTAAATTATATTTTTAAACTTTTACATTTTCACTTAATTATTATAACATGATTAGAATTTCAAAAAGACTTTCAATCTTTTTTTTTCAAGTTATAATTTTTGATTTCTTAATACTTCTAAAATTCAATTATTTCTATTATGAATAGAAAAATTTCTTAATCTTATTCTTCTTTAAGTTAAATAATTATATTCTTAAAATCAATCGAAGTTATTAAAATTTTGGTGAAGTCCACTAAATTTTTTATAATTTCAAAAATTTAAGTGATCTTAAATAGATTCTTCATTCCATATGTTATGTTAAGATTTTTTTTAGAAAATATTCGTTTATTAAGGACAAATAAAATTTAAATTTGCATGTATTTTCCCTTCCCCCAAACTTAAGTTTTGGTATATCATAAAAAAATAAAGTATGAGAGAAAGAAAAGTATAATTTAAAAAGGAATTTTATAAGCATATAAAAAAAATTCTAGAAAGAAATATAATTTACTTCTACACATGCTTTTTATGAATATTACGAAATAATGAAGCATATAAAAGTAAGCGTGCTCAAAATTTTTTATATACAGTAGTTGAAATAAATAATTACATAACTAACGTAAATTGAATAACATTACTAACTATTCTAGAATACTAAACAAGAGAGTCGAAACAAAAATAAACACAAATTCATTCAAATTTCATCTCGCAACTAAATATCTAAAACCGTCTCAACATCAAACAATTCATACAAAGTCTCATAAACAAATCTAAACTAAGCAAACAACAAACATAATCAAGACTAGCAAACAAAAACTAAACTAACAACAGTACTCAAGACATCTCGTAGGTAAATCAAAGCTACTAATCACCGTCCAGTAGCCTCGTCATCGTCATCACCAAAAGAAAACTCCACATCCTTAGGATCAACATATGGTGAAAATCTAGGACAAGTGGGAAACTAAATATCATGCTCACCCTTCAAGAATCTAACTAAAGACTCTGAATACTCAGCATCATACTCACTCTTCCTCTGGGTGTAATCAGATAGGTGATCAATTTTCTTATCCATAAGTATCAACTCCGTAGTGAGTTAGAAATAACTCATTCCGTTGCTCCAATAATCGATCATGCCTCGATTCCCAAAAACTCAGTACGGTGGCTCGAGCAGTAGAAGTAGAAGGTCCGGAAGTGGAAGCTCTACCCGGAGTAGGTGCAGTAGTAGAAGGGGCCGTAGATCTCTTCCCACGAAGACGATCGTAGATACTAACACTCTCCTCGCCCAATCGGCTTGGTAGACTTCAACTTCTCCTCGAAATATCGGCAGTAACTCCATTGTTCACACATAAATTATAAATCAAAGATGGGAATCCTAATCCTACAGAAGTACCGGATCTAGCAGTAGACTCCACAAAATCATAAATAATACTGCCGACATCTATCGGCTTCCTCTCCTGAATGTAGTAGTTTAAAATAGCTCGATCTCTAGTCACTTCGCTCAGGTGGTTAGAAGGTATAATTCTTGCAGAAATAAAGTAATGGCATGCCTTTGAAATACCATTTAACTTAGAAGATTTGAAATTTACCCGTTTATCGTTTCGGATCTTCCAAGCTCAAGTGTCATCAGTCAAATAAGCAATAATCATCTCAAGATCTTCTTCAGATGGAGATAATCCAGAATAGTGGCACTCGATGGTAAGTGGCAGTCCATAAAAAACGTTGATCCTTTCCGGTGTAAATCCTACTCCAACACCTCTACCGAAGACTTCATAGTCTTCCGCATCCAAAAAGTTAGTATAAAATTCGTGTACGGCTGGAATAACAGCAGCAGCGGTGAAATAACATAATCGTTGCCAGTTGTAAGCAACGATCGTGTTCTCGATCATTTCAACGGGATTGTAAAAGCTTTGCTCTGAGATAAATTTTCTAGTCGTCACAAATTTGTGATATCGAAAATGCGCTGCCGCAGCTGCGAACTTGCTACTGTCAAAATTTTCTCGTGCCTTTCCTCGCTTAGATTTTGGTGCCATCTAAACGTGAAAGAAAACACAAATAAATTAAGGAATCAAAGATTTAAACTCTTTCTAAGCTTAAGAAACTTAAGATGAGTTTAGAAATTCATGGAGAAACACTAAAGATCAAAATTTTTCTCAAAATTTTGGTTTTTAGCCAAAAATAGGAAAAGCTATGGTGAAAATCAAAAATAAATGGATTAGAGTGTAGATCTGACCTTGAGATGAAGAAATCAAGTGATTTCGGGCTCAAAATCTTGATGTTTTGACCTCAAAATGGATTTAGAAGGTGGGTTTTCGCGAAAAAGAGGAAGGGGATGAAGCTTAGGCGTCAAAAATGGCTAATGGGGGTTTAAATGGTGATTTTCGGGTAAGCAGGCCGAACCTAGCCGCCAGACTAGCCTTTCAAAAAAATCACTTTAAAAATTTTATTTTCCACCAAAATTCATAATTTAAACTTCTAATTACTCATATAAGAGTATTGTTTCAGTTTCCATCTTCCAAAATATTTTCCAAAAATTTTAAAAATTAAAAATTAAATCCACCAATTAAACACAAGTTTAAATCAAACTTTTCTAATTCCATTCATGATTTTCAATTTCGTGCTCAATACAATTCAGATAAGTATCATAACATGATTCAAGTTCTATCAACGATCAAACAACACAAATTTGAAAGCAAATACAACACACATTGAACATGAAAGCAAAAACACAAACAAAAATAATCGATTCACTAAATCGATACAACGACACAATAGATAAATCACAATCTCACCATATCACTATCTAATTCCCATATCTTCACAATGAAGATTTCTTGGCCTACTGGGGAAGAATACTAATGCTCTCGGAAAATTCGTAGCTGTTTTCTCGTAGATCCAATTGTTCTTCGCATACATTTCCACTTGAGCATCTTGATAAGCCGCTAGATGATCAAATTGAAGTTTCGCCTACCATTCCAGATGTTCAATTTGATGATACATATCATGAAGGCGATCTCCAATGCTTTAAAATTCTGCTTCATATTATCTAGACGACTAGAAATTTCCTCCAAACTTACAGCGATGAAAACATTGAAGTAGGGTTGAGTATCCTTTGAGACCTTGTCTCTAGCCTCTTCTCCAAGATTTCTCCTCTCCATTTCTTCAAAAATCCTCTCTAATCTCTCAAGAATGGAGTGTATGGGTTGAAATAATGATTGCATAGGGATTGGGGATGAAGATATGGTCATTTATAAGAGAAAATCGTGTGAAAAACTGAAGATTTTTTGTTTTTACACGATCCAATAACTGTGGCGCTTAGGAGCCAAATCTGGTGCCTAGGCGCCGGACCCATCGACACATAGTTAACCTTGGCGCCGGAACCTTGTTCGACTCCGTTTCACCTAACGTCAAATTTCAAAGTTTCGTTCTCCAAAATAGGTAATTTAGAATGGTAAGATCAATATAGACTCAGTAACAAAAATTATAAGCAATCATAATGAATCTTAACTTGAATTCCTTTTTACTCATATATGAAATAGAGTGATCCAATGTCTAAACTTTATATACTTCGAGATAATTTTCAGCTTAAGTTAATAGAGTCTTGTTAGCATCAAATTTTCTAAAGTAATATAAAATTAAACAAGACCGAGGCATAACCTTACATTAAACATGTAAAAACACACAAAACAACGAATAACTATGGGTTGCCTCCCACAAAGCGCTTGGTTTAACATCGTCGGCCCGACCTAATTAAGTTTTTAAGCAGGTAGACTCAACTCATATGCCTCTTTATAAATCTTTTTAATATCTCCCAAATAAGGCTTCAGTCTTAATCCATTAACTTTAAAAAATTTTCCCGTTTTGGGATCGTTAATATCCACAGCTCCATAATGGTATACTTTTTCAATTATATACGGTCCTATCCATTTTGATCTTAATTTTTCAGTAAAAATTCTTAAACGAGTTTTAAATAATAATACTTCTTGTCTAGACTCAAATATTTTTTCTGAAATCTTTTTATCATGTAATATTTTCATTTTCTCTTTATAAATCCTTGCATTTTCATATGATTCATTTCTTATTTCATCCATCTCATTTAATTGTAATAATCATTTTTCTCCTGCAGTATTCAAATCAAAATTAAACTCCTTTATCGCCCAATAAACTTTATGTTCAAGTTCAACATGTAAGTGACAATGTTTACCATAAACTAACCGGTAAGGTGACATTCCGATTGGTGTCTTATAAGCTGTTCTATAAGCCCATAATGCAGAATCAAGTCTATCAAAACAATTAGTTCTTTTAGGATTAACAGTCTTCTATAAAATTCTTTTAATTTCTCTGTTTGATACTTCAGCTATTCCACTTGTTTGTGGGTGATATGCAGTTGCAATTCTGTGTTTGATTCTAAATTTTTCCAATAATGATTGAATTCTTATATTTCTAAAATGACTTCCATCATCTGTGATAATTACCTTAAGCATTCCAAATCTTGAAAAAATTAACTTCTTTAAAAATTTTGAAACACTTTTGGAATCACAGCTAGGTAAAGCTACAGCTTCAATCAACTTTGAAACGTAATCAACCGCTAATAAAATATAAATTTTTCCAGATGATGGTACAAATGGTCCCATAAAGTCTAAACCTCATATATCGAAAATTTCAACTTCCAATATATAGTTTAAAGGCATTTCATCTTTCTTGGATATATTTCCCATCCTTTGACATCGATCACGTGTTTTCACATAATGTCTCACATCTTTAAATAAGGTTGACCAATAAAATCCCGAATTTAAAATTTTAAATGTAGTTTTATCTATTCCAAAGTGTCCTCCAAATTCGGAATCATGACATTTTTGAATAATAGCATAAGTTTCTTCATAAGGTAAGCATCTACGAATTACAGAATCTCTTCTTATTTTAAATAAATAAGGATCTTCCCAAATATAAGATTTAGCAACATTTTTAAATTTCTTAATAAATTTGTTATCCAATCCATAAGGTAAAATATTGCTAACTAAATAGTTAACTATATCTGCATACCAAGGTGTTTGGCATCCTTGAATAACATACAAATGTTCATCAGGAAATTTCTCATTTATATTTTCTTTAGTAATAACATCATTCTTAATTCTAGATAAATGATCAGCAATTTGGTTATCCTTTCCACTTTTATTCACTATTTGAAAATCAAATTTTGTAGAAGTAAAACCCATCTTATCAGTCTAGGTTTAACATCTTTTTTTAACATTAAATATTTAATAGCGGAATGATTAGTATGAACTATGCATTTGGTACCAAGAAGATAAGGTCTAAATTTATCAAATGCATATACTATAGCTAAAAGCTCTGTCTCAGTAATAGTGTAATTTCTTTGAGTTTCAGTAAGAGTTTTACTAGCATAATATATAACTTTAAAAATTTTCTCATATTTTTGTCCCAATACAGCTCCAATTGCAAAATCACTTGCATAGCATATTAATTCAAAAGGTTTATTCCAATTAGGTGTAATAATTATAGGTGCAGCTATTAATTTTTCTTTTAAAATATTGAAAGCTTTAACACAGTCTTCATTAAATTTAAATTTAGCTTCTTTTTCCAATAAATGACAAAGAGGTTTAGCAATTTTAGAAAAATATTTTATATATCTTCTATAAAATCTAGCATAACCAAGAAAACTTCTCACATCAGTAACAGTAGTAGGGGGTTGCAGTTCAGCAATAATTTTTACTTTTGCTTGATCAACTTCCATCCCTTTTTATGAAACTTTGTAACCAAGTACAATGCCTTCTGCGACCATAAATTGACATTTTTCCCGCTAAGAACTAAATTTGTTTCTTCGCATCTTTTCGTAACTTTGGAAATATTTTCCAAACAAGACTTTATAAGAAGTTACAAAACCGAAAAATCGTCCATGAATACTTCAATTCCTTTGTCAATCAAATCACAAAATATTGACATCATACATCTTTAAAAAGTTACGGGTGCATTACATAAACCAAAAGACATTCTTCTAAAGGCAAATGTTCCATAAGGACTTGTAAATGTTGTTTTCTCTTGGTCCTCAGGAGCGATAAGTAATTGATGATAACCAGAATATCCATCCAGAAAATAGAAATATGATTGTCCAGCTAATTTGTCAAGCATTTGATCCAAGAAAGGTAAAGAAAAATGATCCTTCCTAATGGCGTCATTTAACTTCCGATAATCAAAACAAATTCGCCATCCAGTAACTTGTCTTGTAGGAATTAGTTCATTTTTACCATCGATAATGATAGCTTACTCCTCCTTTCTTCGAACATAATGAATAAGACTTACCCATCGGCTATCCGAAATAGGATAAATAATTCCGAAGCATTCTAACTTTTTTTAACAACCTCTTTCATGATAGGATTCAATCTTCTTTGCGGTTCAATAAGTAGGTATAAAATTTTTTTCCATTAAAATTCTATGCATACAAATGGAAGGGCTTATTCCTCTTATATCAGCAATAGTCCAACAAAAAGCTTTCTTATAATTCTTTAACACTCCTATTAATTTTTCATTTTGATCTAAACTTAGCTCAGAAGAAATAATAACATGTAAAGTTAATGAATTTCCAAGAAATGCATACTTTAAATGTGAATGTAACATTTTTAATTCTAGTTCAAGGGCTTTTTAAATTGAGGGTAAAAGTATAGCATTTTGAGTTATGTTTAAAGTTTTCTAGTTATCTTTAATATAATGAGTTTCTTTAAGTAATTCTTCTTCTTTTAGTCCTTAATTTTCATTAGTTAAAAATTCAATTTCTTCTTCAGGAATGATTTTACATTTTTCTCGATAGTATTTTTCAATTATAAAATCAAAAATATCCATACGATAGCATTTTTCTTTGTCAGGGTACTTCATCGATTTAAGAACATTGAATTTAATCTCTTGATCATTAACTCTCATAGTTAATTCTCCTTTTTGCATATCAATCATTGCTCGTCCGGTAGCTAGAAAAGGTCTCCCTAAAATAATTTGTATTTCTTTATCTTCTTCTATATTAAGTACAATGAAATCCATAAGGAAGATAAATTTATCTACTTTAACAAGTACATCCTCTATAACTCCTTTAGTGGTAAGTGATAGCATCTATCAGCTAATTGAAGGGTTACAGTGGTGGGAGTAACCTCTCCTAAATTCAACCTTCTATAAATAGAAAATGACAGGAGATTAATACTTGCTCCTAAATCACATAAAGCTTTTCCACAAAATTTTTCTCCAATAGCACAAGGTATAGTAAAACCTCCAGGATCTTTAAGTTTCTAAGGTAATTTCTTTTGAATTATTGCACTACATTCTTCACTTAATGCAACAATTTCAAAAGCTTCAAATTTTTGTTTCTTACTTAATATATCCTTCATAAATTTTTCATAAGTTGGCATCTGTTCCAAAGCTTCAGCAAAAGGTATGTTTGTAGTAAGTTTCTTAAAAATTTCAAAGAACTTAGAAAATTGATGATCAAGCTTTTGCTGTTTTAATCTTTGAGGAAAAGGTGGTGGTGGTTTTTCAACTTTCACATTAATAGAAATATTAGTTTGATCTTGATTAAGAGAAGGAGTTTCTTTAGGTTTTTCAATCTCTTCAACCTCAATCTCTTTTTCAATTTCATTCTGCATTTTTTCTTTTAATTCATTTCCATTTCTAAGTTGTACAGCTTTAACATGTTCATGTTCTTTTCCAGTTTCTTTTGGATTAATTTCAACATTACTAGGAAGTGTTCCTAGAGGTCTGTAATTAATTAAATGAGCGATTTGTTCCATTTGGTTCTCAATATTACGAATAGCAGTATTTTGATTTTGTAATTGATTACTCATTTGTAAAATTAATTCTTCTATTGATAGCTTTTTCTGTTGATTATTAAATCCAGGTGGTTTATAATTTGAATTTACTTGATTATTCCAGTTTCCGGTTGGATGGGACTGATTATTACCCTAATGTTGTTGTTGGTTATTCCAGTTAAAATTAGGGTGATTTTTTCATCCAGGATTATAATTATTTGAGTACGGATTATTTTTACTAGCAATAACTTGTAAAGTTTCAATAGTTCGAGAATCTTTAATATTAGATGAGTTGTTATGTGATATGTTGATGGCAAAATTATCTAATTTCTTAGATATTGCAGCTACTTGTGAAGTTAAGATAGAAAAGGCTTCGTTATCTTGAATACTTGACATTCTTTTAGGATTAATCGTTTCAGAAGGCCATTGAAAATTATGGTTAGCCATTTCTTCAATTAAAGTATAAGCTTTTTCAAATGATTTGGACATTAAAGAACCTCCAGCAGCAACATCAATAATTGATTTTAATGATCCAATTAAACCATGATAAAATTTTTGAATAATTAACCAATCAGGTAAATCATGATGAGGATATTTTCTTAATAGTTCTTTAAATCTTTCTCAAGTTTCATAAATTGTCTCCCCGTCAAATTGACTAAATGAAGTAATATCATTTCTTAATTTAGTAGTTTTAGAAGAAGGAAAAAATTTAGCAAGGAATTTTTGTGTCATTTCAGCCCATGTTTTAATAGAACCTGTTGCTAATGAGTTCAACCACATCTTTGTTTATCTCTTAAAGAAGAAGGAAAGAGTCTAAGTCTATTAGCATCATTAGAAATATTGTTATATTTAAAGGTAGCACAAAGATCTAAAAAACTAGCAAGGTGTAAATTTGGATCTTCATTTGGTGTTCCTCCAAATTGATTATTTTGAACCATTTGAATGATAGATGGTTTAAGCTCAAAAGAATTAGCATGTACAACAGGTATATGAATACTACTATGAAGTTCATCAACTGTAGGGTTAGCATAATCTCTTAATGGTTTGTAAATATTTTGTTCATTAATTTCAATTGGATTTTGTAAATTGTTATGTAAATTAGCCATCTTTTGGATTTTTTGAGTTTGTTTTCCTTTTTTAATTCTTTTAATAGTTCTTTCTAATTCAGAATCTAAAGGTAATAATCCTTCAGATCTAGCACTATGCATAAAAAGTAAATTAACAAGAAATAAAATCTCTACTTATTAAAAAAATTTATATTTTTATATTTTTATATTTTTTTGCTATTTTATATTTTTTATAATAAAAGAAAATGAATAAAATAAAATAAAAATATTTAAAATATAAAAATTGGCCTCCGCTCCTCCCCGGCAACGGCGCCAAAAACTTGACCCACGCTAAATATATTCGTACTAAAAATTCAATCTCAAGAATCGCGCGCCAAAAACTCGACTCGCAATCCGCTGATGACAAATATAATAATTAATGCTTTCAAAATGTAATAAATAATAAGCATCTAGTGTATATAAATATAATTTTATCAAAAATATTTTACACACTGTGGAGTACTACGTAAGTAAACGTATCGTATCAAGTAATATAGGGCTTTGAAACAAAGACCCCAGTATCGATCCTACGAGGAGTGAGTTATGGATTTTTAAATATTTTAATTTTATTTTTAAGTATTTCCTTTATAATTTAAAATAAAATATCTTTAATTTACTAGATGCAATAATAAAACATGAATAAAATAATTGATGTAAATAACAATAAGAAAGCAACTTTCTCCCTTTTAATTAATCCAAGATTTTCTAAGATAATGATAATATTCGTGGAAAATATAAATTTATGGTATTGTGCCAAATAGAAGTATTCATATTCTTTACCCTTTCGATTCAGTGTAAAGAACATCAAGCAACTCTATAAATCAAGTCCGGATGTATTGTTAGTAGAATGGGTTAATCTAGGCTCACACTACTAGATGTCCAAGGGTGGCTATGGTCGGCCCTACTAGTGACCCTTTCCTTCTTTATAAACCAAATTACAAGAATTTAGTCTGTCACTCTAAAAACTTATCAATTCTACGCCCATTATATAATATCTTCCTATTTTTTTGCACTTCAGCTTGAATAACCCGCACAAGGCCTTCAACTACCCAAGGATTCATGTGATATCTACTAGTTAAGAATTCATCTCCTTCTAGGTATCAAAACTCTTCAATAGATTTTAACAATTTAAATGGCCAATTTAAATAGTAAATTAAGATCTGGTATTATTATCATCACAATGTTTTAAATTATAAATAGTTTCTAATTCTCCAATGAATTTTATATTATCTTATTTATCTTTTCATATTTGAAAGGAGAAAGTAAACTAACTACTCAGAACACATTGAATTTAAACAACAAAATATGATAATAAAACTTTGAATAAAATTACAAATACTTATCTCAAGTGTTTCTCCTACTGAACCTCTGAATTCTTCTGACTCCAAGAAAATAATCTTCAAAAACACCAACTCTTTAAACTCTCAATACAACCTCTAAATACAATAACTAACTAATTTATGAAGGATAGTAAAATGTGGCCCTAAAGTTCTCTCTAATTCTCTCTCTAGATGGGGCTCTAGATAGGGGAGCTAAGTTGGATGTTAGGCGTTGGGCATTAGGAGTTGGCTCTGAAGGAGTAGCCTCCTATTTATAGGCTTCAAGGGTTGCCTCAAGGCACCTCTTCAAAATGAGTGAACATTCAATGAATCTTCTAGAAGGTGTGTCTGGCGCCTAGGCAAAGGAATCTGGCGCCTAGGCGGCGGACTCTGCTTCCAGTTCTTCGTACCTCTTCACTTTGGATCGCACCTCTTTGCGATTAAAACTGTTTTCAAGCGTCCAAATACATTATATCACATGTCCTATAAACCGGGAACAACTGCCAGTCTTCTAGAAGGTCTAATAACCACTAACACAAAAATACCTTTTATTAAAGCAAAATATCCTTAAAATTTTGATAAAAATTAAGGCATAAAAATGAGTATTTTTTTTATGGATCAGCCCCCTCTCATGTAAGGGTTGGGGTATATTTATAGTGTTTTTGGTTCAATTAATGCAACCATTTTGATCGGACGCTTCAGAGGGTCTTCCTTGGTCAAATGGCGTTTAAGAGACATTTGGTATCCTTAAAGATGTCGGAATTGAATGATCTTAGGCTCGTTGGAGTCATCTTGTCGAGACGCTTATTTAGAGTATAGACTTGCTAGTATCAGCATTTGTTTCACATTCCAAATGTGTCCGAAAATATTTTAAGAATAGTTTAATGATGATCTCGGCTAGATTTGACTCGGATTGGACTAGTTTTTACATCATTAGGTCTGTCTCGTCGAGCCGGTCAGTTTGACTATAAAGTTTACTGAAATTAGATCTTTGGATGATTTTTTATCATGATTTGAACATTTCTTGCTCGAAATATTGCATCGAGATCCGTGTCATTAACACGCCTCAAATATATACGCTTTTTGCTATATTATTTTACTCATTTTTGATGATATTACACTTTAAATGAATGTATTTTGTATGTTTTTTGGTTTTAGGTACAAAAAATGGTGATTGGAGCAAAAGGAAGAAAACCGGTGCAATTTAGAGCAAAAACGAGTAAGAAATGAAATTTTGCCCTGACACCTTTCGATAAATCTTTTGATGCTTAATCTCTTTTACACTTCTTGCATATTTTTGAATGAGATTACACTTTAAAGAAAGGTTATTTTTATACTTATTTTGTAGGGCTATCTATTACAAATGCAACGCAACTGAAACGGGGCGAATCAGAGCTAAAACGGTGGAGCTGCGCAGAGCCTGCTCGCCGATGGCGGCCAAGATCTCGCCGACGGTGAGATTTTCCTGAAAACACTGAAAAGTGCCCAAAAAGCTCGCCGACAGCGAGCTCGAACCCGCGGACAGCTTCCGGAAGGTTCTTGACCGACTTTTGGCGGTTTTGGGCCTAAATTCGACGTATTTGGACGCTTTTTCGAAGGGGTGCTTGAGGGAACTCTTAGAAATTCATGCATACTCTTTAAAATGGTGAATTTATGTTAGAAATGAGTAGATAAATAGAGGAGAGAAGTCGAGAAAAACTTGGAGAATGTTTAGGGATTTTAGAATAGAAGTAGAAATGTAGATTTCTACCTTTTTGGAGAGATTGAAGAGGAGATTTTGAGAGAATTTGTAAGGGATTTCGCTAGCATTGCATGGATTGACGGGAGATTATGGGGGAGATCTTAATCTTTCTTTCAAAGGAAAAAAAGCTAAGTATTGTTCTTCATTATCTTATGATTTTGTAAACACTTACCTAGTGGATTTACTTTGGTTACATGAAGTTTCCGTTGTGTTTTCTTCGCGCTTTGTGACATACCTCTCTTTTTTTTTCTTCTTTGGAAATAGCGGCATGAGAAGATTATGCCATTATTTTCCTTTTACTTTTCTTTTGTAATGAGTAGAAATCATGTTTAGGATTTTGTGATGCATGGTAGAAGTAAATTTAATTATAAATATGATGGTTTTTATCTTGCACTTAATTTACATTACAATTAAGGCTTATTTTGTAATGTTAAAATTTGTTGTGAAAACATATGATCCAAGTAGGGTTATGCTTTCTACAACTAAGTACGAAAACCACATTCAAATTCCATGGATGGTGAAGTTCATGGGGATTGAATGCAAATAATAGGAAATAATATTAACCTGGACGTAGAATTGAAGATTTTAGAGTGACGTACTAAAATCCTTAATTCGGTCCTATCGTTTAGTGCCGAAGTGTAGATTGTTAGCTCTCGAGTGAGGGAACGTGGGAGCTCCGAGTGAGAGCCGATATCCTCCAACCTAGCCATGCATTCGATAACCGAGCATAGGATTAGTCGATGTTCTTTATGCTCTGATTAAAGGGTAATGAATAGGATTGCTCCTATTTGGCACATACAATATTAAATGCATCTCATTCCTATACATTATACTATTTTATTACATGAATAGTAGTTTTTAATATCTCAAAATTCTCCAAACCAACTCATCCAAAAAAGGTTATCTTTAGAATTATTATTTGCACTTAGTTGTAATTACTTATCTTTACATTTAACACTTGCATTTAGGAGTAGTTGCTAGATAAAACACAATTTTAATCGACATTCCAAACTAAGGACTATTAGTAGTAGACCGAATTTTACTTAAAGACTTCTTACTTCGCTTCCTCGTGGGATCGATACTGGGGTTTTTAAAGAAAACTCTATATTACTTGAAACGATATGTATACTTGCGTAGTACCCCTAGTGTGTAAAATATTTCCTAAGTTTTATATCATTTAAGATATTTCACACTAGCCGCTATTTATAAATCGGGTCAAGTTTTTGGCCATCTTTTGGAAGTTAATTTACTGCGTAATTGAGGCTCGGGTCAGTCATGCCTCTAGATTCATGTCGGATGATGAAAATTTGTTGGTGGCGTATCAATATGGTTAATTACTTCGTCGAATTATATGTACAATAGTATATCAAATTTGTAGAAGAAGGTAAAACTTAGTTTTAATAAAGACATTCTAGTACAAAATGAAGTTTATGTGTTAGATAAGTAAATACATAAATACTGGGTGATTTACATGTATATTGCCCTTTTTTTAGGAAGATAATGTGATGAATGTTAAATACAATACAAATCCTGCTGCATCATTTTTTGCGTGGGAGAAGTTTTTTTTCCCATTCATGGAGCATGAATAAGTTCTTTTTTGTAAGAAGATGACTAAATGCTTAGATTCACCCAAAAAATTTCAAGAAAATATTATGTCAGGATAATTGTCGTTCGCCAAATGTTTAATTTAATTTATACATATAAAGAATTTAAAAAATATCATGTTTAACTTTAAAAATATGAAATCAAATTGATTTCATATCCTTAATAGTATAAATAAACGAGCACTACACTATAAACTATATATTTATCCCGAAGAATAAACACATTGCTTAATAATAAGACTCGATTAAATAAACTAAGAGATTTATGACATTCATTTTGTCTGCAAATCATTTTTATATTGACCGACAAGTTCCCATATTTAATATGGAAAATTAAATTTGGTTTATATTAAGTTGAGTTCTTAAAGTTTTATATAAGGCAAGCCCTTGTAGTTAATTACACCTTAAATGACCAAAGTCACTTAAGAAAACTCTTGATAATGATCATGAAATATTGTCTTCATGAACTCAAAACGGTTAGAATTTTTCAAGGTGGGACAATAGGAAATTCAAATGGGAAAGATACAAATAGGAACAATTATTACGGAATCCAAAGAAAGAAAGCTAGGGGATGCCACAGATCCTGAGGAGAACCTCGGTGACTTCCTAAACTATAGTAGAGATATTATTTGGTGTTTCATGTTACCAATTTTATTGCATAGGGCTTACACCTGCATGACGCCGGTAATCCAGATAACCTAGAAGATGAGACAATTTATGTGGTACCGAACGACAACTTTGGAATCCTAATACTTATGGGTTATGTTGCACTGTATGCAAATGCCTAAGAGATAAGGTGTGGGTTTATGTCGTACTAGATGAACTACCTCGAAGTCTTATGATTTTTTGTTTAAACTAAAGAAAAGGTTTGTTGTTGTATAATGACTTGCTCTTTCGAAGATGTTCTTTTGCTTGCCTCATCGTGCTGCCCACAGTGTTAGCTAAAAGCTCCTTGTTGCAGTAGGTTTAAGTTTAGAAGTGTCAAATTAAGGAGGTTGAGAGAGGTATCGGGTTTAGAGTTTAAGTTTTGGTGTAGTTGCCACAATTATTTAAATGTCTTATTAAGAGAAAAATTAAGTTGATTAGAGCGACACCAGTTAGGATCTCATGGTTCTCTCATTCCGACATCACTATTTTCTTCGGATTCATTTAGTCTAGATGAACTTACCAAACTTAACTAAATGAACTCAGTCCAGATGAACTTATAATGATGCTCTTTTTTTTTTCTAATATTCCTATTATGGCTGATAGGAAGGATGTGCCCAGGATTAAAGGGAAGCTTGGGGAGTCTGTTACTAAAACCTTTATTGCTATGGAACAGGTCTCTCCTGGGCTTGATCTTTCTTGGAATTGAAATAAATGGGTTAAGCCTTCTCTCTCCTTTTTTGTTTGGCATTTATTTTATAACTGTATCCCTACTGATGAAATTCTTAAACTTAAAGTCTTTGGCTGGCCTCTAAGTGTTACCTGTGTCATAATAAGGAGGAGTCTATTCTGCATATTTTTTGCTCGTGTAGCTTTACCTTTGATATTTGGAGTAGTATTTTTGTTTTATGTGGTAGACAAGGTAAATTTTGTGGTTACTTGTCTATTGATGATATTTTTTATTACTGGAAATCTAGAGGACATACTTTTTTAAATATTCTTCCATCTATTGTGATATGGTCTATTTGGATTTCCATAAATTCTATAAAGTTCAATGGTGAGGTTGTTACTTCTAAGCATGCTATTTGTCATATTTACTATTATATTTATAAGAGTATTTCATTTACTGATATGAAGGAGAGCAATAATCATTATTTGCATGTTATTACTTCTAATCTTAATATTAGTATTGCTGGTTCTAATAACTACTTGTGTAAGATAAGAGGTGTAAACTTCATGCTCCTTTCTGGAAACTAAATTCAGAATGGTTGCTAGAAGCCGAATTCTGCTGGGGTTGGGGGTATTTGTAGAGATTAGACTGGTGTTGTTCTTTATTGTTTTGCTACTCCTGCGGTGGCCTTGTCCCTTATTGTTGTTGAAGCTGATGTAGTTGTTATTGCTTTGTTGATTGCTAGGAAAATGGACTGGACTAACATTATTATAGAGATGGATTCCCTTATTCTCTTGAATGTTTGTAGGTCTAATAAAAAATGCCATTGGAGTATAATCTTGCAGGTTAAAAGAATTCAGTACCTTGCTGATGGCCTCATCATTGTTTGGTCTCACACTAAAAGAGATGGGAATAAGGTTGCTGATTTGATTGCTAAATTGGGATCTCTCTTACATGCACCTGTTGTTTCTAGTTTATTACCTGAGAATTTGTATCATTTAGTTTCTTTAGATATTTAGTTATGTTGAGTCGTGGGTGTGTGGAGATGTATTTCTTCTTTTTATTTGGACAGAGGACCATTTTTTTTCTTTTTTTTGGATTGTGGGTGAGTGAGTGGGACCTCTTTCCTGGTTTTGAATTTTTTTTCTTTTTAGTAATAAAATGGGAGCCATTAGTGCTCTTTAATAAAAAAAACTAAATAAATTCAATAAGTTCATTTAGACCGAGGGAAATCTTGTTAGCAGCCGTAGGTTGCCTCCTCTGATGGATTCCCGATCATCCAAATCGAGGTTTTAATTTAGTTGCACTTGTTGTTTTGTTGTTTTGTTTGTAATTAAATTTTGAGTTGTCTTATATTTTTGCTGTTGTGATATGACTTTTGGTTTTTGGTTTTGGTTTAACATGCATGGTGTCATATATCACAGTAAATGAAAAGTGTTGAAATGTAAAGTGCAAGAAAATAAATACTGATAAATAAATGAAATTAAATTGCAATACAATAATATAAAAGTGTATCAGTCCTCTTCTCACACTCCAGCTGAAAGATCAGCTTTTGCAACATATTTATAATATTGCAGGAAATCAAAATTTCATGAAAGAAAAGCAGGAAGTATAAGTGTGCAGTATTCCTACCCAATCCTATGTCATAACATTGTGGGTCTCTATTCTCTTATGTAAAGGATGATTTTCTTGACCAAAACATAATGTGTCTAATCTTCCTCCAAGATATGCAAAAGATTATGAAAAGGTTCAAAGCAATACCCCAGACACTTAACAACCCTTTGAATCAACTCGAGTTCATTTGAACTTTTTATGTTGCTAAATAATTCATCCAAAATTTACCCTCGTGTTCAATAAACTTTGATAAGAGCTTAGCTCATTTTTAATTTAGAGTTAGGCTTGTAGTGTTTTAAAGTATTTGAAATTGATTATATTTCGTTTTCTAAACCTCATTAGTCCAATTTGGATTAAGTCTAGCTCGCTACTAAGCCCTTAAGACCTTATGGGTATATTTGCAATTTTAAAAATGTTAGGTTACGTGATCATGATTCTTATCAAATTATTGAAGTATTATCAAACCATTGAACTAGGGGTTTAAATCAGTGAATCATTAGCTTCCAAAGTCAACCCCCTCCCCCCACCATAGAATCATTTTAAGTTAGTTAACTTCCAAACCATCATAATTAAGGAAATTACAATTTTACCCTTATGGTGGAAATGCTGAGATTGATTTCTACCATTTAGCCACTTATGTTTCAATAAAAAAAGATTAATTAAGATTATCAGTTGCCCATTTACCCTTAGATTAGGCCTAAATATTAATTAAGGCTTAAATTCCAAAATTATAATTTTACCCTTCACTCCATAATTCTTTAAATTTAACTTAAATTACTTTGAAAATTTTTATGTTAACCCACCTATGGATTAACTAAAAAATTAGAAGAGAAAATGTGATTTTTTTTATTTTAATTTAATTTTTATAATTAGTTTTAATGCAAAATAGGTATTTTCAAAGTTAATTCAATAACTTAGCCAAAATAAATTATCTTTCATTAAGAAAATTATTGGAGGTTCCACTTATTTAGAGAAACACTTAGGCCAATGTTCATGATTTTTTGAGTTTTATTTTAATTATTATATTTATTTGTTGATTTTGGGTATTAATTAAATATTAAATTTATTTAAGTGAAAATTTAAGTTTTATATTTTTATTAAAACTCTCTGAGTCCAGGGAATCCAAAAAAAATGAACTTTATATTTTTTTGATTTATATTTTAATTGTTATTATTATTTTAGTGTGAAATTAGAGAAAATTCATTGTTAGCATTTTAAAATTAATCTTATTACATAGAAATTTAGGAAATTTACTTTAATTGCTCTCAACTGATCAAAAAGCCAAATGTAAGATTTTTATGTGTTTTTGCATTTTAGTGATTTTTATGAATTTTAATTAATTTTTAATTATTTAAATATTAAAATATAGCTTAAAAATGATGTATTTATCTTCATTTCAATTTTATTTTTTTTTAGGTTCCTCTAGTCACAAGGAACTCCTAAAACCATTTTCATAATTTTTTACTTATATTTTAATTATTTTAATTATTTTAATTCAGAAATGCCACTTAGAAAATTCATTTTCGTTTTTAAATCAATTTTAATTGACTTGAAATTTTTACAGTGGGTTAATATGATCACAAATTGCAGTGTGGAATGATTTTTGTGATTTTTCTATTTATATTTTAATTATTTAATTTTTTCTTCATTTTAGTGAGTTAATTACTTAAAGTGGCATTTTTAGTTGGTTAAATCCATTTTATATTTTTTTCTAGTGTTCTCTAAGCACAATGAACCTACAAAAGGTATTTTATATTTTTCTGATTTATATTTTAATTATAATAAATTTTAAACCAAAATAAAAGGGATTAACTTGAAAATTAGTGATATTTGGCTAGAGATGCCCTCTAACCTTGGAAAAATCAGGGAAGATCCCCAACCACAGAGCCTACAAGCCCTCAAACCTCATGCTATAGTGAATTGTTTGTAATAAGTTATGACTTAATTATGATTTACTGTACTTAATTAATTTAAAATAAATATAAGTCAAATAACCCTAATTTTATTTCCACGTTGTTTCCTGAGTTCACTGAGCAACAGAGTATTTTTCTTTTATTTTTGAGAACTTTTTACACCAAGTTATGCATTTTTAAAGTTTTATAATTTAAATAAATCAAAAATACCTCTAATATTCTATTTATCCAGCGCGGCGTCGACTGGATACTAGGCAGCTCCGAAAGACCACACGACACGCTCCCATTTGACACCGCCTTCTGAATCAGTCTAGGCTTTATGTCCTGCGGTTTTGTCAGACTCAATCTCAGCCATCTAACTGATACACGCGTGATCATTCGGTCCCTGACCTTCTTGTTCACCTGGTTCATCCCATAGATCTTCTACACTAAAACACTAAAATCTCAAGCTAGACTCAACCAAATAACTTTGAGTTTGTTCCTATTGATGCATCTAACCTAGATAAACACATCTATAAGGTTTATGCAGTATGAAATCAAGTGTATTGCCATGAACGTTGAAAATAAGATCGATTTGGGAGAGATTTCAATACCTTTACCAAAGAGGTGAGGCCTCGATTGGGTGCTTGTAGAAGTTTTAGAGGACTCTGATGAACCTTCTGGAAGTGTTGCTGGGCTCTGGTGAACTATCGAAGTAGGAGTTCAATCAGACCAATTTGGAGGCCTTGATGAAATTCTAGGTTAAAGGGTCTCTGTGATGGGGCTTTTGGTGGGGATTGTCTTTGTTTGCTCCGCTGAAGGTGTGGGTGAAGTCAATTTGAATTTGGTGCAGTGTGGTGGTGGGGTGGAGTCTGTCTTGGTTCCAGTTAGAAATTCAGTTAGGAAATAGTCTCTGGACAGTGGGAGTTAGGTCTGGAGAATAGTGGGATTGCCCTTAAGGAAGTTCAGAGAAGCTCTGGAAGGATTTTGGCAGGGCTTCGCCAAGGTTCACTGCATTGTCCCCTTTGACCGTGAAGAGCTCAATTTATAGTCATGGCTGATGGGTGAAGCTCAGGGCTTCAAATTGGGTTCAGGGTGACACTTAGGTGGTGTTTTGAACGGCGCTAGTGGCCAATCAGAGCTGGACATATTAGATGGGAGTAATGGGCTTAAATTTAAGTGAGGTGGCTCTCGATTTTGGGGTTCTTCGGTGACTAGTCTGGCCGAGTAGGGTAGAGCTGGTGGCTAGGGTGGTCAGGGAACTCTTTGGAACTTAATGGTGATTAACATTAAGGCTTGATGGTTATGGGTAAGGATCTTACTTGGATTAGCTACTTAAGGAAAAAAATCTCTAAATTTAAGGGATCCTTGGTCAATGGCTCATGTAGATTGGGCTAGGTGGATCTAGACAAATCCCAAAGGTTTGAATGTTGGATTTGGTGAGCTTTGGTTGGTCAATTTGGCTTGATTTGGTCAATTTCATGGCTTGGGTTCAATATTAGGTCTTTGGGTTAAACTTGGGCTAGGTTGGGTTTGGGCTTGATTTGGGGTCATGTGAATGAGCAACTTGATGGGGATAATTTTCATGAAGATTTTGGGAGAGGAATTGAGTGATTTCAAATTGGTTTTTGGAAGGTCAATTTGGTGGGATTTGGGATTTTTGGTAAATTTTGGGAGTTTTAGTTTAGAGTTGGGTTTGGGTTAAGTTAGGGTTTGGTTATGGTTAAATTGATGGTTCAATTTGATGTGGGTGATTTTCATGAAGGGTTTTGGAAAAAAATTTGGTGTAAATTTTTGGGTTATGACATTCAGTTTAGTAACATTTGGGCATATGGCTAATTTGGGGCAAAATTGAGTATTTTGGCTTGGGCTGGATTTGAGTTAGGCTTGTGTTCAAATTAGGGTCAATTGTTGGCTCAATCTGGTTTAGGGGAATGTTATGAAGAGTTTAGAATTCAATTTTGAGGGAATTAAATGGGTTATAGGGTTCAATTTGGGGAAACTTAAAGATATGGTTAAATTTGGGGCTTTTGAATTGGCTTGAAATTTGGCTTGAAATTGGGTTTAATTGGGTTTGGATTTAGTTTAGATTGAGTTTAGAGATGATGAATTTGAGTTTTGAATTGAAATTGGGGAAGATTGATGTCAATTTGGTGGCAATTAGGGGTAATTTTGGTATTTTGGGCTTTAAGGGGTAATTTGGAGATTTTGGTCAAAATGTGTCGATTTTGTCAAATTGGGCTCAATGAAGTGGTTTTAATTGATTTTGGGATCATTTTGAGTGTTTTTGAAGAATTTGAAAATATTTGGAATTTTTTGAATTTGATGGGCATTTTGGTAATTTTGGGTATTTTGAGAATTTTGGTAATTTCGGGGTATCTTGGCCAATTTTGGTGATGGGGAGCATTTTGAAATGAGTTTTGGAAAGAATTTCATAATCAGAGAAATTTTGGTTGAAATTATGGTTTGGTAAAATTTAGGGGTAAGAGGTCAAAATTTGGAATTTTTTACAATTGGGATTAATTAAGGATACCAATGCCGGCCATTTTAAAGTTCATCTCAAGTTGTTTTGAAAATAATTTGCTTTTAATTTAATAGTAAAATAATTTAGATTTAATTTAATTGATATAGCTTTTGAAAATGGTATTTGAAAATATAATTTTAGGGTATGAAATTTTAACTGATTTCATATCTTTAATAGTTTAAATAAACGACTGCCGCACTGTAAGCCATGCATCAATCCCGAGAGATAGACACATTGCTTAATGGTGAGGCTCGATCAAATAAACTATGAAAGTTATGACATATGTTTGGCCTGCGAACCGATTTTATAAGCCGACAAGTTCCCCTACCTAATATAAAGAAAATAAGCAGGGTTTATATTACCTGGGTTCTAAACTTCCCTATAGAGGTAAGCCTCTATAGTTAATTATATCTTAAATGACAGAAGTCACTTAAGAAAACTCTCAATTAAGATCAGTGATTTCACTTCCAAGTGTTGCAAATTTTAGGATTCAAACAATTGGATTCTGGAAATTTAAAAGGGAACTGATCAAATTGGGAACAATTATTTTAGGAATCCAGAGGAAGAATGGTAGGGGATATCACATATTCAAAGCGAACTTCGATGACTTCCCAGCTATCCTATGATTTTGCTTCAATTTGAAAGACTTATTTAATGTTCCAATCTTGACAATTTTAGTTAATTAGAACTTACATTTGTATGACACAATAATAAAATGGTCTAGAAGTAGGAGGGTTTATGTCATAACGAATGACTACCTCAGAGTCCTAAGATGATTTAGGGCTTAAATTGCATAACATGACTACAAAATGCCTAAAGGTGGGGTGAGGATTTATGTTGCACTAGACAAACTGCCTCAAAGTCCTATGACTTTGTTATTTATTTCTAAGAAAAGTTGAGCTGATGAAGATTAGTTTTGTTATTGAAGATGGTCGTGCTGCCCACCGTGCCTGCTCCAAGCTCCTTGTTGTTGTAGAGGGTTTAGTTTAAGAAGTGTCAATAAAGAGATGAGAGAAGTATCATGGTTTAGAGGTCAATTTTTCTAGTGTGTCAAATTCAATGCCTTGCGTTTTATTAAGGAATATTAAAGTTCATTAAGCAAAACCAGTTAAGATCCAACGACTCCATTATCCAGGCACCACTATTTTCATCGAATTCACTAAGTCCAAATGAATCTACTAACCTCAACTGAATGAGTTCCACACTTTCATTTAGACCATGGGAAACATCATTCACAACACGTAGGTTACCTCCTCCGAGGGATTCCGATCATCCAACAAGACATTTTAATTTAGTTATGACTGTAGTTTTGTTTTGTTTGTGATTAAATTTTGAGTTGTTTAGTATGCTGAGTTCTATCATTTTGACAATTTATAGTAAACATAATATGCAAGAAGCAATAAACACATTTAAGTAAAGCAACACAAATTACAATAAATAAATGTGTACCTAGCGAGTCTTCTCGTCTCCCTCACCTGAAAGTTCAGTTTTGCAATGCCTATATATAATATTGCAAGAATTTAAAGCAAGGCAGAAAACAGGAAAATTAGCTGTAAAGCATACCTATCTAATCTTAAGTTGTGTTTTAGAGTGTCCTTAAAGTGTGTTAAGGATGATTTTCTTTATTAAAGAACAATGAAATCCAATTGTTCATCTAAAATATCCCATTAGGTTAAGGGAGTACTCAAGACATAACTCTGAACATCTTCCTCCACACATTTGAAATTATTTTAATTCCAAATGAATTTCATTATACCAAGCAATTAGTCATCCAAGTTTAATTAGAGTTTAAGAGTGATTTAATTCTTGCTCGGTGAACTAAGATATTTTAATTATCTTTCGAGTGAGGTGGAATTCACTTGATGTTTCATTTAAGAATTATGTGAATGAAAGCCTTTTGGGGCAAATTGAATTGGTAAGAAGCTTAGCCACTTTAATTAAGGTTGGATTAATTAATGTTTCCAATTAGTTATAATATTTTAAATATTTTAAATTAATTATTTTATTTTGATTTGATTATACCGTTTTGAATTCAATTATGTCAGCTTAATTATGTTATCTTGAAGTTACTTTAACTTAATCATATTATTTCAAAATTTAATTATATTGGTTTAGAATTTTTTTAATTATATTAATTTAAATTGTTTTAAGTTAATTATATTATTAAAAAATTATTATTTATTATTATTATTTGATTATATTACTTTATTTCAAATTGTATTAATAAGTTTTCTTAACTTTCATAGGTGGGCTTATAATTAGAGGTGACATTGAATTGAGTGAATCTTTATTAATTCATTAATTAGGGGTTTGAAATTAGTGTATTAAAATCTTCCAAGATTGAACCTCCTCACTGTTCTCCTGCCCTGAAATCTCTTGGCTGAGCCCAATTTCTCAGCTGAAAATCAAGACAGAAACAGGACATCTCCTGAACCTCCACCAAAACCAAATTAAACTCACTCACACCTTCCCAGCACCAAGAGAAGGAGTTCCCAGTGGAAGACCCCTCACCAGGCCAGCCAATTGCTCCAGACTTGAAAACACCAAATTAGGTTTGGAGGAAATCATACCCAGGCAGCTCACCAGGACCAGAGACTTCATCCAGAGACTCCTCTTTCCCCAACGAACGTGCTGAGCATCTCTGATTGAGGCTTCACCTCTCAGAGCCAAAGTATTGACCTCTCCTCCCTCCCGAGCTTCCAGAAATTCTCCATTTTGTTCTATACAATTTCGATGCATGATACCTGTATAGATAGCTTTGTCTAGGCTAGACGCGTCGATAGAGACCAACCGCGCATGATTTGTTGAGTCTGGAGCGAGATCTTAGGTCTAGAAGGTGGACGACTCTCAGGTTAAGTAAGTTGGGGACGATGACCAGCCACCGTCGGATCGAGCGTGTATCGGATGGACGGCGGAGATCGAGCCGGACAGAACCGCGTAATAAAAAGTGCATGCCGAGTCAGATGGCGGCGCCGAATGGGAACGCGCCATGTGGAGTTTCGGAGCTGCCCAGGATTAGCTGGCGCCGCGTCGGATAAGTAGGAAATTTGGGTTATTTTCTTTTTATTTAAATACCATAACTTTAAAATTTCATATCTTTGCATAGAAATATCCTAAAAATAAACTAAAAATACCCATTTGCTCAGTGAATAGAGGAGATTAATGTGGAAAAAGAATTGAGTTATTTTGTTAAGTATTTTATTTTTAATTAATTTAATACTGTTCTGAGTATTTTAATTCTCCATTCATGCATACAATTCACCATAACATGAGACTATAGGGCTTTCTTAGCCTCTGATCTTGGGAACATTCCCTAAATTTTCCAAGGCCAGAGGCTTTCTCTTTGGAAAGTTATCTATTTTCCAAGTTTATGTGTCTGTTTTGGTATTTTAATTCTAATAATTAGCATATTTATTAATAAAATCTAGGAAAATTAGGGGAACTATCTCTGAACCAGAGGACCCTAGAAAAATTATGGTTTGAATTAACTCATTTAAATGAACCCAAATTTGGCCAAAACCCTAAAATTAATATCAAATTAATTTAAAACAACCACTCATTAAAATAACACAAAATCAATTCTCCACTGATCTTTAGGGTCAGAGGAGTCTGACATAAAAATTTTAAATCAATTAAAAATGATTTAACCCGCTAAATGAATTATTTAAACCACATGGCCACTTTTAAACTTTAAAAATTCATAAAACTCAAAATGTATTTCAAAAATTCACCAAATTCATTTTGAGGCCTCTATGGTATCAGAGGAGTCTAATAAAATTAAAATTGAAATTTTTCTAAAATTTTCAGTTTTAACCTATTTTTGAATATTTTAATAATTAAAAAATAATAAAAATCACAAAAATAATAAAATTCACAAAAAATGCCTTATTGGGTCTCCTGATCACTTAAGAACCAACCAAATATTTTTCTTAAGTCCCTAAGAAAAGATATTGAATTTTAAAGGCTTAATGTAATTTTTAATATTAAAAGTGGATTTTTCAAAATTTCCCACTAAAATAATTCTAAAAATTCAACCAAAAATCAGAAAAATATAAAATTTATTTCTCTGAGTTCCTTGAGGTTAGAGAGATTTAAGAAAATTATAAAACTTAATTTTTAACTTTAATCTTATTTTATAATTAATTAATACTCCAAAACATAAAATAATTATAATAAATAAAATGTAATTCAAAAAATCACAAAAAATTGGTCCAAGTGGTCCTCTGGTCAATAGAAATATCCCATAATTTTTTTAAGGACAACAACTTTATCTTGGTCATGTTGTTGAATTTTCAATGAAAATTCTTATTTTTCATTGAAATAATTATATAAATTAAATTAAAAACAAAAAAATCACATTTTCTCCTTTGATGTCTTAATTGACATGTGAGTTAAGTGACATGAAAATTTCAAGTTAATTTGAGCTCAATTTAATGAGTTATGAAGTAAATATGCTTAAGAGGGCATAAAGGTAATTAAAGAATTTTAACCCTAATTAATATTTTAGGCTTAATCAAAGGGATGGATGAACATTTGATCCCAAATTTTCTCTTAGATGATTGAAACTTAGGGAATTAAGGGGTAGAAACCCATTGATCACCTACAACATAAAAAAATGAAATCTTAATTAATTAATTCATTTAAATTTTGGAAGAATAATTAAAATTTTGGATTATTAAAAATAGGGACATGATTTAAGAAGATACCAATTCTTTAATTTAAAGTCCCTAATTGGATTAATTCAATAGCATTCAACACTTAATTAATTCAAGTAATGATGATTGAAATTACTTAAAAAGAAAACAATCCTTAATTAAATTAAAGTTTAAAACATCGAATGATTTAATAATTAAATTAAGGTAAACCCAAAACATTAAAGTTAATTTGAAATCACTTACAACTTAACTTAAAACAAACTTGAAATGTTAAAAAATTAATCTCAAAATAATTTACAATAAAGATGTAATAATAAGACATCAACCTAAAATACTTAAAACAAATTTGAGTTATCAAAATTCAATTGAATTAAATAATTTAAACACCTCTTTAACTTAAACAATTTTAAAACATTCAAAATCAATTTGAAATTTTATAACTAAACTAAACTGTCTTAAATCATCAACCCAATCTTAATGGTTAAATCCCTTAACAAACTAATTTGCCCCTGAAGGTTCTCACGCTTATAACCTTTATGTGGGGCATCAACTGAAATGCTACTATACTCATCGGATAATCAAATGTCTAAGTTCACTGAGCAAGAAACAAAACTTAACCAAATTCTTGGATGATCAGTTCACCTATACAATGAAATTCATTTGGACTCGAAACAATCTCAGAAGCAATGAAAAGATGTTTAGGACACGTCCTAAGCACTTTCTCAATATGATGGGATATTTTAGAAGAACAATTGAACTTAATTATTCTTTGGTGAAGAAAATCATCCTTAACAAAACACAAGAACCTAGTGTCGGCATATTTTTAGGTTATGTGTTGTATTTTTTAAAAAAAGGGTCGCCTACAGAAATTATCGGCGAATTTTTAATTTAATTTAAATATATAATTTGGAAAGTAGTATTTGATTTTGAAAATAATTTTGAGTTTAAAAATTTTAAGATATGAAATCAAACTGATCTCACATTCCAAATAGTTTATATAAACAATTACCGCACCACAAACAGTATATCTATCCCGAAGAATAGACACTTTGCTCGATGAGGGGGCTCAGTTAAATAAACTAGAAGATTTGTGATATCCGTTTGGTCTGCAAACCAATTTTATAAGCCGACAAGTTCCCCTGCTTAATATAAAGAAATTAAGCAGGGTTTATATTACCTGGGTTCTTAAAGTTCCCTATAAGGGCAAGCCCCTATAGTTAATTATATCTTAAATGACGAGAATCATTTAAGAAAACTCTCGATAATGATTAGTGATTTTGCTCTCAAGAATTTCAAAGTTTAAGGTTTCAAAGGATTGAATTTTGGGATTTCAATAGGGAATGGATCAAGTTTGGAACAGTTAATTTCAGGAATCCAAAGGAAGAAAAGTAGGAGAAGTTGAGGATCCAGTAGAATCTTGGCAACTTCCCAAACTATCCTAATGTTTGGCTTCCATTTGGGAGTTTATTTAATGTTGTAATACTGCCAATTTTAATTAATTAGGACTTATACTTGTATGATATAATCACACAAACAGCCTCGAAGATATGAGGGTTTATGTCGTACCGAACGACTACCTCAGAGTCCTAAGATCGGTTAGGGCTTAATTTGCATAACATGATTATACAAATGCCTAACGAAAAGTTGAGGGTTTATGTTGCACTAGGCAAACTACCTCGAAGTCCTATTGCTTGGTTATTTAATTCTAAGAAAGTTTTGCTGAAGTAAATCCGAGTTTTATAGATGACGATGGTCGAGCTGCCCACCATGCTCCGAGCTCCTTGTTGTTGCAGGGGTTTAGTTTTAGAAGTCATAAATCAGGAGAAGAGAGAAGTGTTTTGGTTTAGAGAAAATCTTAAAATCCAAGTGTTTTTTTTAATATTTTAATTAAAACAAATCTTAAAGTTTTTTAAACAGAACCGATTAAGATCTCACGGTTTCGTCATCCAGCACCGTTATTTTCATCGAATTCACTTAGTCCAGATGAATTTGCTAAACTCAACTGAATGAGTTCCACACTTTCATTTAGCACCGTGGAAATCCCGTCGACAACACGTGGGTTACATCATCCGAGGTATTCCCGATCATTCAACGAGACGTTTTAATTTAGTTATAATTGTAGTTTGGTTGTTCTGTTTGTGATTAAATTTTGAGTTATTTTATATTTTGGAATGTTGTGGTGGTGAATTTTATCTTGCAATGACTTTTAATTTAGTTTTGGTTTCAGTTCAGGGACTATCGTAAAGGTTTTGGTTTTCATGCAACAATCTTGTTTAACATGCAAGAAAACGTAAAGTTCAATGCATGTAAGTAAATTGCAATAAAGTAAATTGCAATAAAATAAAAGCGTACCTGGAGGGTCTTCCCGTCATCCCAAGCTGCACTTAAAACACATGTTAAGGCATTTAAATATTTCAACGGATACTCAGTAAAGCTAAGGGAAGGGTTTTGGTTGTCTACCAAATTCCTAATCCTATAACTAGTCATCTCCTATGACGTCTAGGTTCTTAGTTTGGTTTAAGGATGATTTTCTTCATCAAAGAACAATTAGATTCAATTGTTCTTCTAAAACATCCCGTCATATTGAGGAAGTGTTTAGGACGAGTCCTAAACATTTTTTCAAGATTTCTGAGATTATTTTGAGTCCAAGAAAATTTAGTTGCACATATGAATTAATCATCCAGGAGATTTGTTAAACTTTGTCTCTTGCTCAATGAACTTAGGTATTTGATTACCTGATGAATGAAGTGACATTTCACTTAATACTCTATTTAAGAGTTATAATAATTAAAGCCTTTAAGAGCAAGTTGGCTTATTGAGGATTATAATCATTCTTAATTTAAAGTTTGAGTTAATGATTTAAAGTGATTTAATTTAATTATGAGGTTTTTAATTAATAATTTTTTTTAAGTTTGGAATAGTGTTCAAATTATTTTAGATTTAATTTAAATCTTTACACTTTCAACTATCTTAGTATTTTAGATTGATGTCCATGTTTTAGATTTTCTTGGATACAAAGAGGTGTTGATATTATTGATATGTTTTGATTTAACTCTTCATGGTTTTATTTAGGTTCGTTGCTAAGTGATTTTAATTTAATTTAATTTAATTTAATTTGATTTTTAATTTAATTTAATTTTAGTTTAATCTTAATTTTAGTTTAATTTTAATTAATAGTTTTAATTTAATTTAATTTAATTTAATTTTAATTTAATATAATTTAATTTAATTTGATTTTAATTTCAATATTTTTAATTTAATTTAATTTAATTGTTAACGTGTTAATTTAATTTAATTTAAACTTTGACTTGACTTAATTTAATTTAATTTAATTTAATTTAATTTAACTCCAAGATTTTAAATTTGATTTTTAATTATTAGACCGTTTAACATTTTAAGCTTTAATTCATTTAAAAGTTATTTTCTTTTAATTTTTATTTTATTTAATTTGGATTATTATTTTAATTTTTAATTAAGAACTAAATATTGTTAAAGTGACTTATTTAGGAATTTTTAAATTAAAGAATAAATATCCTCTTAATAATATCCCTATTTTAATAATCCAAATTTAAATATATATTCTTTCCAAAATTTAAATTATTTAATTAATTAGAGTTTCATTTTGATATTTTCAAAGTGTTTAATGGGTTCCTACCCTTTTAATTTCCCTAAGTTTCAATCATCCAAGATAAAGTTAAAATCAACTATTTTACCCTCCATTTTGATTAAACCTAAAGTTTTAATTAAGGGTTAAAATTTTTAATTACCTTTATGCTCTTTTAGGCTTATTTATTTCATAACTCACTAAATTGAGCTCAAATGAATTTGAAATTTTTATGTCACCTCACTCACATGTCAATTAAGACATTAGAAGAGAAAATGTGATTTTTATAAATTTAATTTATTTATATAATTATTTTTGGTAGAAAATAGGGGTTTTCAAAGAAAATTCAACAACATGACCAAGGAAAGGTTTCTACTCTTAAGAAAATTATGCAATGTTTCTAATGACCAGAGGACCACTTGAACCTATATTTATAATTTTTTTAATTATATTTTATTTATTATAATTATTTTGAATTTTAGAGTATTAATTAATTTTAAAACAAAATAAAAGTTGAAAAATAGATTTTGTATTTTTCTTAAATTTCTCTGACCTCAAAGAGTCCATAGAAACAAATTTTATAATTGTTTGATTTTTTTTTGATTTATTAGAATTATTTTAGTGAAGAGGTTTAAAATTCATTTTTTTTAATATTAAAAATTACATTAAGCCTTTAAAATTCAATATCTTATCCTAGGGACTTAAGAAAAATATTTGGTTTGTTCCTAAATGATTAGGAGTCAAAATGTGACATTTTTATGATTTTTAATATTTTTGTGATTTTTATTATTTTTTAATTATTAAAATATTAAAATATCGTGAAAAATCAAATTTTTTAGAAAATTCCAATTTTAATTTTCCTGAACTCCCCTGATATCAGAGAAGCTCCAAAACCATTTTTGTGAATTTTTGAAAAGTATATTTTGAGTTATGAATTTTTAAAGTTCCATTTTGCTTATGAGGCTTAATCAATCAATTTGGTAATCAAGTCCAATTGATTTCAAAATTTTATGTAAGGTTCATCTGACCCTAAAGAGTAATAAAGAATTGTTTTCAAGTCAATTTGATGTGTTGTTAACCCTAATTAATTCAAATTCAATTTTAGGGGTTTAGGCCAATTATGGTTATTATGAATGAATCAACTCAAAATATATTTTTCATAGGGTCCCCTGGTTCTAAGAAACATCGCCAAATTTTCTTAGAATTTATTTCACAACATGCTAATTATTAAAATTAAAATACCTAAAACAGTGACATGAACTTGAAAAATCAATAACTTTTCACAGAGATGGCCTCTAACCTTAAAAAATTCAGGAAATGTTCCCAAGATCAGAGGCTTCAAAAGCCCTATGATCTCATGCCATGGTGAATTTTCTATGCAGATGGAGAATCTAAAGATTGGAAACAGTAAATAAATTATTAAAAATAAAATACTAATAAAAGCCCTCTGTTCACTGAATTTTTATTTTATTTTTGTAATTTTTCTATGCAAAGATATGAATTTTTGAAGTTTTGATATTTAAATAATTCAAAAATACCCTAATTTTCTACTTATCCGACTCGGCACCGCGTCATCCCACGATGGATCGAAAGCCCACGCGTCGCTCTGTGATTCGGAGCCACCATCTGACTCAGCGCTCCAGCGGTTCACATAACATTCCGCTTTCCGGCTTGATCTCGACCATCCGTTCGATACACGCACGATCCTACGACTCCTAGTCATCGTCTACGACTGGTGTGCACCCGTGACCGTCCGCACTCAAACCCTAATATCTCTCTCAATTCTCAACGGATTTTCGAGTTCTTATACTCTATCGATTCGTCTTGAAGAGACGAACACATCCACACGGTTTATAGGCTATGAAATTAACCCAAACAAAATGGAGAATTGTTGGAAGCTCAGGAGGAAGAATGAGTTCATACCTTTGCTCTGAGAAGTGAAGCTTCGATCTAAGAGTTGTGTCACCTTCGATTGAGTCCAAGCAAGCTCCAGATGAAGTCCCTGGCTCTGAGGAATTGTCTAAGTATGAAAGTGACCAAGGCCGATCACAAAGCTTGGAGGCCGGAAGCAATCGCTAGCTCCGGTGAGAGGGCTTTGCTTGGGGAACTTCTCCTCTTGGTCCAGTGAAGGTGTAGGGTCAATCAATTTGAAGATTGGCTCACTGTGGTGAAGTGTCCTGTTTTTTGGATGGATTTTCAACTTAGAAATTTAGCTCTGTTAATGGGGATTAGGGCAAAGGAACACTGTGGATCAACTGCTCTGGGTTAGGAGAAGGCCCTGGAGCAATTTTGGCAGAGTTTCCTTAAGGTCTCGTCCATCACCTTGTTTGGCCGAGAGGTGAGTGGGTTTAAATAGAGGTGGCTGGAGGGCCTCCCAAGGAGGTTTAATGGCTTGGATCAACTGCCTTGGCCAAGGGAAGAACAGCCACAGTGGCCATTGGGCATGGGACGACTCAACGAAGTTCAAATTGAATTTTTTATTCAAATTAAGCCTCTCGACTCGGTGGTTTTCGGCGGTCTGTTGTGGCCGGCCGGCCGTGCATGGGTCACCCTCGTGGTCGTGGGAGGTCAGTGCTTGAGTTTGGTGCCAACAATTGGCTTTGGACATGTGTAAAGGAGTTGGATTGAAATATCATGGGGAAAAGGTTATTTTGGGTTCAAATGGGTCAACCCATGGTTTTGGGCTTGGTGCACCACCCAAGGCCTGGATTTAGGTTGAAAAGGTTCATTTGGGTCAGCCAAGAGGAAATGGTATAATCTCCATCAAGAATTAGATGGCTAACTTGGTTTAGTGTGTATCATGGATGAGGTTAAAAAGGCTTAAGGAAGGCTTAAGAAAGGGGCCCCTCCATTTGCCATAAATGACATGGTGAGGTGTCAAAACTCTTATGGCTTCATATGGCTTGTAAATGGCTCACATTTGGCTTACATTTGGCTTGGAAAATGTTGGCTTGTTTCTTGAAAAAGGATTTTAGAAATTAATTTGGCATGTGGCTTGATTTGGAATGGCTTGATTATTGATTTAGGACTTAGGGATGATTTCAATTAAAGGTATGATGAGAAGAATTTGTCATGTGGGCTTTGGATTGATCTTGGGCTTTTTGAAATCATTTTGGATTGGCTTTTAAAGTGGTTTAGGGAAGTGGGCTTTTGGATTTAAAGTAAATTTAGTGTGAAAATTTTGTAAAGGATTGTGCCAAATAAATGTTGCAATTGGTTTAGGCATGTGTCATGAGTGGTTTAGAACAAGTTTAAAGTGATTTTGAATTGTATTAGGTTGAATTTGGGCTTTTTTGGTAAAGGGGCCAAGGTGGGCTAACTTGAGCTAAGGTTGGGCTAAGGTTGGATTTGATGTAAAATTAATGTTGGGAAATGTTTATGGGAGTGTTACAAAGAGTTTTCAATTTTGGTTGGGCTCTGATTTTTTGATTTGGGCCCATTTGGGTTAGGTTTGGGCTTAGGTCAATTTAAGGGATTTTGGTTTTGGGTTTGGTTTGGGTGGAGTTTAGGTTCAAATTTTGGGCAAATCAAGTTAGTGTTTTGTTTATGGGGATGTTAGGAAGGCTTTAGAAAATATTTGGGGCCAATTGGGGTTGAATTGGGTTGGTTTGGGCTAGGTTTAGGTCTTGGGCCAAAATCTTAGGCTTCAAATTGAAATTAGGCCCAAATGTCAATCAAATTGGAGTTGGATTTGTCTAAATTTATATTGAGGATATTGAATTGAAGTTTAGAATTGAATTTGACCAAAATTGAGGTCAATTGGGGTGGTTTGGTTTGACATTGGGTTTACTTGGGTTAAAAATGGGTCAAATTGGGGGTTTTGGTAAAAGTGGGGTAAATTCGCAAAATTGGCCCATGGTGTAGTTGAACAAAATGAAATTGGGAATATTTGGGATTTTCTGAAATTTTTTTGTGAATTTTATGAATTTTTGGATTTTCGGGGTAAAAGGGTATTTTGGGTATTTGGAGGGTATTTTTGGAATTTTTGGTATTTTTGGCCAAAGATGGTCAATTTGGGTGGTGGGAAATGTTTAGGATTGGTTTTGAGGAATTTTGGGTAATTTAGGCAATTTTGCAAATTTTTTGTTATTTCAAGGGTATTTGGTAGGTTTGGTGGGTCCGGGACCCCGGGGGTCAAAAATTGAAATTTTTAAAAAAGGAAGATTGATCAAATGTGAGTGAAATGGAATCACTTTGGTTAAGCCATGAAGCCATATTAAGCCCATATGAGCCATGAGAGGACTCATTTGAGGCATTCACTATGTTGTTCATAACCCTCTTAGCCAGGGGTTTAGGGGTTAAGGACCATCCATATGAATTACCTACACGAGTCAGGAAGCCAAGTTGGGTGAGAGTGTGGTTTTAGGACTTGGAATGTGTGTGATAGTGTAGTGTATGTGCAAGTCAAGCCTCACCAGACCCCGACCACCCAGGGTATTCCTAAGGCCAAAAATTCCTATAGGGAACTCATCCTTTAAACCTCCACATTTGATTCCAACCCTCTAGGTGATTAGGGGTCTACAATCAAGCTTGTGGGGTTTGCAGGGAGTTAAGAAGTAATTTGAATTTCTAAAGGGTGGGTTCCATTTCTAGTTCTCTAAGATTAGTCAAAGGAAAAGCCTAAGGCTAGATCCTAAGTACTAAAGAGAGAAGCAAAAGACCTCATCAAAAATGAGGTCAACACCTAGACATTATAGTAATTGACTAGCAATAGGATTAGGATTTTGGTAGACAACCAGAACCTTCCCTTAGCTTTACCTAGGTATTCCTTGTAAGTATTTAAATGCCCTGACATGTGTTTTGAGTGCAGCCTGGAATGACTAGAAGACCCGCCAGGTACGCTTTTATTTTATTGCAATTTATTTACCTGCGATATACTTTCTTTCTTGCAAAACTTGCATGTTAAACAAGAATGTCACCCTGCATGAAAACTGAAACTTTTTAGGATAGCCACAAAACTGAAACCCAAAACTAAATTAAAAGTCACAATAAGATAAAATTCACCGCCACAACATTCAAAAGATAAAATAGCTCAAAATTTAAACACAAATAAAACAACAAAACTACAACTACAACTAAATTAAAACGACTCGTTGGATGATCAGGAATCCCTCGGATGATGTAACCCACGTGTTGCTAATGAGATTTCTCACGATCTAAATGAAAGTGTGGAACTCATTCAGTTGAGTTTAACAAATTCATTTGGACTAAGTGAATCCGATGAAAATAGCGGGCCGGGATGACGAAACCGTGGGATCTTAATCGGTTATGCTTAATCAACTTTAAGATTTGTTTTAATTAAAACATTAAGACTTCTGAACCTTAAGACTCTTCTAAGCCAAAACACTTCTCTCATCTCTTAATTGTCATCTTCTAAAACCAAACCTCTGCAACAACAAGGAGCTCGAAACACAGTGGGCAGCATGGCCATCTTCGTCAACAAAACTTGTGTCTACTTCAGTAAAACCTTTCTTAGAATTAAATGACCAAGCCATAGAATTTCGAGGTAGTTTGCCTAGTGCAACATAAATCCTCAACTTTTTGTTAGGCATTTTCATATCATGTAAATTAATTCCTAACAGGTCTTAGGACTCCGAGGTAGTCGTTTGGTACGACATAAACCCTCATATCTTCGAGGCTATTTGTATGATTATATCATACAAATATAAGTCCTAATTAACTAAAATTGGTAGGATTGAAACAATAAATAAACTCTCAAATTGAAGCCAAACAATAGGATAGTCTCGAAGTCACCGAAGATCACTTCGGGTCTGTGACATCCCCTACTTCTCTTCCTTTGGATTCCTAAAATAAATTGTTCCAAATTTGAGCTATTCCCTATTGAAATCTCCAAAGTCCAATTGTTTGAAAACCTTAAACTTTCAAATTCTTGAGAGCAAAACCACTGATCATTATCGAGAGTTTTCTTAAATGATTCTCATCATTTAAGATGTAATTAACTATAGGGGCTTGCCCTTATAGGAAACTTTAAGGACCCAGGTAATATAAACCCTGCTTAATGCCTTTATATTAAGCAGGGGAACTTGTCGGCTTATAAAATTGGTTCGCAGACCAAATGGATGTCACAAATCTTCTAGTTTATTTAATCGAGCCCCATCATCAAGCAGTGTGTCTATTCTTCGGGATAGATACACGATTTGTGATGCGGTGCTCGTTTATATAAACTATTTGGGATGTGAGATCGGTTTGATTTCATATCTTAAAAATTTTCAAATTTAAAACTATTTTCAAAATTAAATGCTACTTTCAAATTATATATATTTAAATTAAATTTAAAATCTGAAAATTCGCCGACAATTTCTGTAGGCAACCCCTTTTCAAAACACATAACCTAAAAATATGCCGAAAATCACTTAAGATTTTTCATTGCCCATTACCCCCCAGTTAAGCTTAAAGATTATTTAAGGCTAAATTTCATAATTACTATTTTGCCTTTTTAGGCTTGTTCATTTCATAATTCATTAAATTAAATTCAAATGATTTGAAAATTTTTTATGTCACCCTACTTGTAAGTCAATTAAAATATTAGAGAATAAAATGTGATTTTTCTGAATTTAATTTAATTTAATTTATATATTTATTTTAATGGAAAATAAGAGTTTTCAATGAAAATTTAATAGCTTAGCAAAGACAAAGCCTCTGCCCATGAAATTTTAACTTGAGGTAGACCTAGACCAGAGGACCATTAGGACCAATATTCATGATTTTTAGGGTTTTAATTTAATTATGAGAATTATTTTTAGTTCTGGAGTATTAGTTAATTATAAAATATTTTAAAAGTTGAAAATTATGTTTTATATTTTTCTTAAATCTCTCTAAGGTCAGGGAGCGCAGAGAAGAAAATTTCATTTTTTTATTTTGCTTTGAGTTATTAGAATTAGTTTAGTGAGAAATTAGGGGAATTCTTTTTTTTTTAAATATTAAAAATTACCTTATGCTTTAAAAATTAATATCTTCACTTTGAGACTTAGGGAAATTATTTGGATGGTTCCAAGGTGCTTAGGAAGTCAAATGTAAAATTTTAATGAATTTTAATAATTTAGTGATTTTTATGATTTTTTAATTATCTCAATATTTAAAAATAGGTTAAGAATGAAATTTTTATGAAAATTCTAATTTTATTTTTCTTAGACTCCTCTGACAGAGAACCCCCAAAAATCAATTTGGTGATTTCTTTAGCTTTATTTTAACTTTTATGATTATTTTAATGCCAAAATAGTCATTTTACTTTATCAATCCATTTGAGGAGTCAAATTAATTCCAATTGGATGTAAATTTTTATGGAGGGTTCTCCTAATCCTAAAGTACAGTGGAGAATTATTTTCAAGTCATTTTTTATTTATATTAAGTGCAAAGTAATTTGATTTCATTGTTAGGGTTTCAGGCCAATAAAAGTTACTCTTAATGATTTAAATCAAGTTTGTATTTTTCCTAGGGTCCTATGTTCATAAGAAACCTAACATAATCTTCCTTGATTTTTCTAAACAACATGCTAATTATTGTAATTAATTTACCAAAACAGGGGCTTAAACTTGAAAAATACATATCTCCTCATAGGGGTCTTCTCTGGTCTTGGAAAAATCAGAAAAGATTCCCCATGACAGACGCTACAAAAGCCCTAAATGACATGTCATGGTGAATTGTCTAAATAAATAGAGAATCAAAAGACCCTAACACATATTTAATTAATTAAAAATTACACATGCATCAAATAATCATAAACTCAATTCCACATCAATCTCCTCTATTCACCGATCAAGAGGGTATTTTATTTTATTTTTAGGATTTTTCTGGGCAAAGTTATGAATTTTTAATGTTTGTTGAATTAAATAAATATAGAAAGTTCCTAACTTCCTACTTAAGTGACTCAACACCATGTCAACCTACAACGGATCGAAGCTCTATGCGGCGTGGTTTGATTCGGCGCCGCCATCTGATTCAGTAGCTATGATTCCAGTTGTTCACAGATCATCCCTCCATCTAGCGCGATCTGAGCCGACTAATGAAAACATACGCGATCCAACGATTGAGCGGCTTCGTCCCCAACTAGTGTTCAACCATGATCGTCCACACTCAAACCCTAATTTCTTAAGCTATACTCAACCAATTGACCTTGTATTTGATCCTATAGACTCATCTAAGCTAGGAGGACATATCCATATGGTTAATCGCAGCTTAAATTAATCCTAATCACATGGAGAATTAAATTATGTTCGGGAAGAAGGGGGAGTCCATACCTTGGCTTTGAGAAGTGAAGCTTCAATCAGAGATGCTCTACACCTTTGTGGAGGTCCTAGGACCTTATGGATGAAGCCTCGGGTCATGGTGAATTGCCTAGGTATGAAAGTGGTCAGACCCGGTTTGGGGATCTGATGGAAGTCATTGTTAGGATGGCCTGGTGATTGGGGCTTTCAATGGAGAACTTCTTCTCTACCTTTGGGGATGGTGTGTGCAAAGTTAATTTGAGTTTGGTGGGGTCTTTGGGAGTGTCCTGTTTTTGTCCTAATTTTAAGCTCTGAAATTAAGCTCAATTAATGGGTTTTAGGGCAGGAAGACAGCGGGGCTGAGCTTCTCTGTGTTGGGGGAGTAATTTAGACTAAGTAGAGGGAGCTTTGGTGGAGTTTTGTTTCAAAAACCTCTAAGTCATGGAGGATGGTTGTTTAAATAGCCATGGCTATGGTAGAGCTCAGGGGGAGTTAGGGGCTGGAATCAGCTGCCTTCGGGGAGTGAAGAACAGCTCCAATGGCCAATAAGGTTGGGACAGCTCATCAGGCTTCAATTTAGTTTTTAAAACAATTTGGACCTCTCGGCCTGGTGTTTTCCAGTGACTGGGGTGGCTGGCCAACCAGGGTCAAGTCAAGCCATGGGTCAGGTGATTCAGGGAGGTTGAGTGGTGGAGTCAATTTGGACATTTGGTGGCTCCAAGGTGAAGATCCAAAGGGAAGGTGAGGTTTGGGCTAAAGTAGGATAGCTTGGGTTTGCCTCTTGGTCCAATGACTAAGTCTTTTCCCAAAGTGATTAGAAGTGGTCTTAAGGCCCTCAAGTGAGTTTAAGGGAGTTCAAATGGCTTCCGTGGAAGTTTGGGGAGGGTTTAAATGTTTCATGAATGAGGGGAAAATTAAGTGAGTGAGTAATAGAGAAGTGTCACCTCCACTTGACATTTTTGGCAAATATGACCTTTGGATGGTCACAGTATGGTCCATGTGCCTTTCCATGATGTGTATGAGGTCATGAGAGATTTTTCATACAAAAGGAATTAAAATTTTTCATGAATTTTGGGTTTTATGTCAACATGCTCAATTTTGGTATGATGTCATGTTCATGCATGGAATGATCCATATTATGGCATGAAATGATGAGTTAAATGCCATGGAATGATAATAGAAGGGAATTATGTCATGTGGGCTCAATTTGTGCTTTTAAGTTTTGTGAGATGGGCTTTTAAAATGAAGATGGGTAAGGTCTTTAACATGTATGAGGTGGTTTTTTTGAATTTTTGAAATTAATCATGGGATGATCAAATTGAATTGGGTTTAGTTGAAATTGGGTTTAGACATGTTAAATTTTTATTATGAATTGAAATTTTGGGAATTTGATAAATCATGAGCTTCAATTTGGAGTATTTTGCACATGGGCTTGAATTAAGGCTTTTAAATGAGGGAAGGTTTTGGGCTTGAAAGTAGGTTGGGCTTGGATCCAAATTTGGCTCAATTGAATGTTGAGTTTGGTGTAAGGAAGTGTTATGAAGAGTTTATAAGAGGTTTGGAGTGATTTTGAATTGAATTGAAAAAAATCAATTCAATGGAATTTGGATTTATGGTCAAATTTGGGGGTTTTGGGCTAGCTTGGGTTAATATTGGGTGGGTCAAGGGCCAATTGATAGTTGCAAAATGTTTAAGGTGATGTTATAAAGAGTTTTCAACATTAACATGGTGGAGATTTTGGGGTTTGGTCATTCCATTTGGGGACATTTAGGCACTTGGCTAATTTATGGCAAAATTAGGGATTTTGGGTTTGGCTGGATTTGGATGAGGTTTTGGTCCAAATTGGAGTCATTTGAATGTTGTATTTGGTTTATGGGGATGTTATGAAAAGTTATGAATTGAAATTGAAGGGAAATTGATTGACATTGGATACAATTTGGGGAATTGGGCTACTTAGTAATTTTGGGACATTTAAGTTTTTGGTAAAATTAAGCCTAAATGAGGATCAAATTGGGCTTGATTTTGATTGAGATTAGGACTACGGATGTTAAATTTTGATTTGGGATTGAATTTGGGAAGATTGAGGTCAGTTAAGCCAAAGTTGGGCTTGGATTTGGGGAAATTGGACCTTTAGGGCAAATTGGGGCTTTTGCTTAAATGGGGTCAAATAAAGTGGTTTAAATTGAAATTGGTAATATTTCGAGGGTTTTGGGAATTTTTTAGATGTTTTTTTGAAATTTTTGACTAAGGAGGGGTATTTTGGTAATTTGTTCAATTTTGGTCAGAGTGATCAAAAAGCTAATTTAAAGGCTCGAGGTGGTTCAAAAAGGAACTTGGAGTAAGATGACAGCTCACGGGGTCATGTTTTATCAATATGGAAAGTTTTATGAACCTCAGAGCATTTTATAAGTATATGTTATCTCGGTACGGAGGTGCCAAAAAATTGTGTGGAGATATGGTAAGTTTAGAGTCAAAATTCTCAGTGTGACACAAGGAACATTTTGGTGTCATTTTCAGGACTTACTGGTGACTCTGGAAAATTTTGGTAAATTTGGGCTAAAATGGGTAGGTAAGCCATAAAGCCATTTCAAACTCATAAGAGCCATTTGAGGACTAATTTTGGATACTCAACATGTTGTTCCTAACCTTCTTAGCCAGGGGCTAGGGGTTTGGATCCACCCATGTGATTCCTCCAAAGGGTCGAGAGGTCAAATCAAGATAGGTGCAAGTGAGTTCAGGGTTTGGGGTGTGTGAGAAGGTGTAGTGTGTGTAAGCTGAACTAACCAAGACCAGACCACTCTACAGGGTTTGACCTAAGGCTCGACCATTCTATGGGGGCTCATCCTTGACCTCCAAAACATTGGTCTTGACCTTCCCAGTTTATTGGAGGTTCATCACCATCTATGTGGAATTCCAAGGAGAGCATGTTGACCTCATTTTTGGTGAGGTCTTTTCTTTCCTCTTAGTGCTTAGGATCTAGCCATAGGACTTCTCCTTGACTATCCTAGAAGACTAGAGATGGAACCCACCACTTAGAAATTCAAACACCTCTTAACTCTTCTTGAACCCCACAGATGATCATAAACCTCCAAGTCTCCTTGGAAGGTTAAAAGTCAAATGTGGAGGTTCAAGGATGAATTCATATAGAATGTTCAAGCCTTAGGATAACCCTAGGTGGCCTGGTCTTGGTGAGGTCTGGCATGCACACACCACACTCCTACACACATTCCAAACCCTAAGGCCACTCTTACCCAGCTTGGCTTCCTGACTCATGTAGGAAAGTCATATGGATGGACCTTAACCCCTAAGCCCCTGGCTAAGAGGGTTAGGAACAACATATTGAGTGCCTAAAATGAGTCCTCTCATGGCTCTTGTGAGCTTAACAAGATTTCATGGATCAACCAAAATGGTTTCATTTTACCCACATTTAATCAACATTTTTTTTTTCAAAATTTCAATTTTTGAACCCGGGGCCCTAAACCCACCAAACCTACCAAATACCCTTGAATTTCCAAAATTGCCTAAACTACCCAAAATTCCTTAAAATTAATCCTAAACATTCCCCACCACTCAAATTGATCATTCATGACCACATATACTAAAATTTTCAAAAATAGCCCCCAATACCCTTCATGTACCCTCCTTGTACCCTAAATAGCCTAAAATTCCAAAAATTCAAAAAATTCTCAAAAACTCCTAAAAATTCCAAAATATTATCCACATCATTTTGTTCAACTACCACATACCCCAATTTTGTCAATTTAACCCAATTTGATCAAATAAAATTCTAAGTGGCCCTTAAGGCCCAAAATTGACCAAGTAACCCAACTCATCCCAAATTAAACCCAAATATCATCCAATTTTCCCCAAATTTGTTTTGAAACCTTCCTAACATCCCTAAAAACAAAACTCTACATTAACCTACCCAAAACTTCACCCAAGCCTAACTCAAACCAAAATTCCCCAAATTGGCCTAAACCAACCATGAACCCAAACAAGCCCAAAGCCCAAAATCAAGACCCAACTAAAATTGAAAACTCTTTTTCACACTTCCTTAAACATTTTTCCACATTTATTTGGCACAACCTTTTACCAATTTTTTTTGCAAAAGTTTAATTTAAAACCTAAAAGCCCATCTCCTTAAAACATTTTTAAAGCTCATCTCCACCAAATTTAAAAAGCCCAAATTTTCAACCCAAGGCCCATATGACATTGATCTTCATAATGCATTCAATTAAAATCTTCCCTAAGTTTCAATGTTATCATTAAATCATTCCAAATCAAGCTTCATCCAAATTTTCATCAAGATATCAAAAAAAAAATCCCAAAATCCTTTCTCATGCAAATGAGCCAACTTTTTCCAAGCCAAAGGTGAGCCAAGGAGCCATGCACAAGCCACATGATAGCCATGGGAGATCTTTCCACCTCACCATACCCAAAGTGGAAAAAGGAGGGAGCACTTTAATGATTCCCTTAAGTTCGATTAAGCCTTTTCACGACTCTCCTAAACATTGATGAAGCCTAATTGTATTGGGATTGTGACTTGACCCCACTAATCAAGCTGACCCAAATAGTTTCCCTTAGCCCAAAATCAGTACTTGGGGAGGTGCACCAAGCCCATTTCCATGGATTGACTGAACCAAGCTCAAAATACACCCTCCCCCATTCCATTTTGATCAAGCTCTTTACACATGGCCAACCTTCATTGATTACACAAAACTCAATCCCTGGACACACTGAGTCAAATGGTGACTTAACTCTGGCCGTACCACCACCTGAGTCGCCGGAAAACACCAGGCCGAGAGCCTCATTTGAATTCAAAAAATTCAAAACTCCCTTGCTGAGATGTCCCATGGCCAATGGTCACTGGAGCTCTTCTTCTCCTCCCCTGAGCAGCTGATCCCAGCCCTCAATTGATCCTGGGAAGCCCTCTAACCATGGCTATTTAAACACCACCACCTCCACGGCCAAAAGGGTTGATGCACTGGACCTTAACCAAACTCTGCCAAATTGATCCCAAACTCTTAACACAATCTAGAGCAGTTGATCCCCACTGAAATCCAGCCTTAAAATCCCCTCTGTGAGTTCAATTTCTGAGCTTAATCTTAAGCCCAAAAATAGGACACTTCACCACAATGAGCAAAACCCCAAATTGATCGACCCTACACCATCACCAGACCAAGAGAAGAAGTTCCCCAGTGGAAGCCTCCTCACCAGGCCACCCGTTTGTGCTTGAGACTAAAGCTTGAAGTCAGGTTTGGTGGAAATCATACCTAGGCATTTCACCGCAGCTCCGGGCTTCATCCCTAGCTTCCCTGGACTCCAACAAACGTGCTAAGCCCCTTTGATTGAAGCTTCACTTCTCAGAGCCAAGGTATTGAACTCCTCCTTCCTGAGAGCTTGTTTCGATTCTTTATTTTGTTTGAGTTAATTTCAAAGTATCATAGTCGTATAGATGTGTTCAACTTGTCGAGACGAGTTCATGGAGCCCAAGATCATGTAATTTGGTTGAGTATCGAGTGAGATCTTAGGGTTAGAAGATAGACAATTCTCGGGTTAGAACGACTGGGGACGATGAACGGATGTCGTCCATTCGCGCGTGTATTGGATGGATGATGGAGATCAAGCCGGATGAGGAGACGGAGTGGAACAACAGGCCACGTGGCATCCCAGTCAAATGGCGACGTCAAATGGTGGAGTGACACATGTGGCTTCGGAGCTGCTTAGGATGACTCAGCGCCGCGCTAGATAAGTATAAAAATAGGGGTTTTTTCTATTTAATTAATTCAGCAAACTTTAAAAATGCATAACTTTGCATAGAAAAATCATAAAAATAAAAGAAAAATATCCACTTGCTCAGAGAATAGAGGAGAATAATGTGGAAAAAGAATTAAGTTAATTTGTTGACTCTATGATTTTTAATGATTTAAATACTCTCTCTAAAGTTTCAATTCTCCACTTGCATACATAATTCACCATGGCATGAGACCATAGGGCTTTTGTAGCTTCTGACCCTAGGAACATACCCTGAATTTTTGTGTGAAGTTATCTATTTTCTAAGTTCACAAACATGTTCTTGAAAATTAATCGTGAAAATTAACATGTTGATTATAAAAAATCTAGAAAAATTTGGGGAGGTATCTCATGACTAAAGGGCCCTAGGAAAATTTTGGTTTGACCTAACTCCTTAAAATAACCTTAATTAGTCTAAACACTTAAAACTAAATTTTAATTAATTAGGAGTAACTACATATTAAAATCATATGAAATTAATTCTCCACTGTCACTTAGGATACAAGAACCTCACATAAAAATTTGAAGTCAATTAAAAATGATTTAATCCACTAAATGAATTATTTAAGTTACATGACCATTTTTAAACTTTAAAAATTCATAAAACTCAAAATACATTAAAAAAATTCACCAAATTAATTTTGGGAGTTCACTATGATCAGAGTGGTACAAGAAAAATAAAATTGTATTTTTCATAAAAATTTGATTTTTAATCATTTTTTTAAATATTTAATAATTAAAAATTATAAAAAATCATAAAAATATAAAAATTCACCAAAATACTACATTTGGTCTGCTAGTTACGTGGGAACCATCAAAACATTTTTACTAAGTCTCTAAGTTAAGATATTAATTTTTAAAGGCCTAGGATAATTTTTAATATTTAAAAAATGAATTTTCTTAACCTCCCATTAAAATAATTCTTAGAAATAAAAGAAAATTCAAAAAAATATAAAATTTATTTCTCTTGAGGTCAGAGAGAATTAAGAAAAATATAAAACTCAATTTTTAACTTTAATTTTATTTTATAATTAATTAATACCCTAAAATTTGAAATAATTATAATAAATAAAATAAAATTCAAAAAATCAACAAAATCAATCCAAGTGGTCCTCTAGTCGGTAGAAACATTCCATAATTTTCCTAAGGACAGAAACCTTACCTTGGTCATGTTGTTGAACTTTCATTAAAAAAAAACTCTATTTTTTATTAAAATAATTATATAAATTAAATTAAAAATTGAAAAATCACATTTTCTCCTCTAATGTCTTAATTGCCATGTAAGTGAAGTGACAAAAAAAATTTCAAGTTCATTTGAGCTCAATTTAGTGAGTTATGAAATGAATATGCTTAAAAGGGCATAAAAGTAATTAAGGATTTTAACCCTAATTAATACTTTAAGCTTATCAAAGGGACGGTAAAATACTTGATCTTAATTTTCCCTTGGATGATTGAAACTTAAGGAATTAAAAGGTAGAAACCCATTATTCATTTTTTAAATACATCAAAAATGAAACTTTAATTAATTACATCATGTAAATTTTGGAAGAATAATTAAAATTTGGATTATTAAAATAGGGATATAATTTAGGAAGATTGCAACCATTTAGTCTAAAATCCCTAAATGAATCACTCCAATAATATTCAACTCTTAATTAATTCTAAAAACAGTGATGATGATTGAAATTAATAATTAAAAAGAAATAATCCTTAATTAAATTAAAACTCAAAACATTAAAGGATTTAATAATCAAATTAAAAATAAATTTAAAACATTAAAATTAATTTGAAATCACTTGAGAACAAACTTAAAACAAATTTGAAACATTAAATAATCTCAAAACAATTCATAATTAAAAATGTAAAAGTCAAACCAATCAAAATTAGCCTAAAGTAATATGATTAATTCAAATTAAATTTAAATCATCAAAATTTAATGAAACTAAATAATTTAAACACTTCTTTCAACTCAAGTAATTCAAAACACCTAAAAGAAAATCAACCTGAACTTTGAAATTAAATTATCTTAAATCATCAATTCAACCTTAATCAAAACGGCTACATTCTTTAACTAACTAATTTGCCCCTAAAGACTTTCATTATTATAACTCTTGAATAAAGCATCAAGTGAAATGTCACTTCACTCATCGGACAATCAAATGCCCAAGTTCACTGAGCAAGAAACAAAACTTAACTAAACTCTTGGATGACCAATTCACTTATACAATGAAATTCATTTAGACTCAAAATAATCTCAGAAGTATTGAAAAGATGTGCAGGGCTCATCCTAAACACTTTCTCAATACGATGGGGTATTTTAGAAGAACAATTGAACTTAATTGTCCTTTAGTGAAGAAAATCATCCTTAACAAAACACCAGAACCTAGACGTCATAGGAATTGACTAGCAATAGGATTACGATTTTGGTAGACAACCGGAACCTTCCCCTAGCTTTACCTAAGTGCTTTCCCTAAGATATATAAATGCTCTGACATGTGTTTTAAGCACAGCCGGGAATGACGAGAAGACCCACCAGGTACGCTTTTATTTTATTGCGATTCACTTACCTGCACTGTACTTTACTTTCTTTCTTGCAAACTTACATGTTAAACAACAATGTCACCCTGCATGAAAACTGAAACCTTTAGGATAGCTACAAAATAGAAACCCAAAACTAAATTAAAATCAACACAAGATAAAATTCACCACCACAACATTCAAAAGATAAAACAACTCAAAATTTAATCACAAACAGAACAACAAAACTACAACTACAACTAAATTAAAACGTCTCATTGGATGATCGGGAATCCCTCGGATGATGTAACCCATGTGTTGCTAACGAGATTTCCCACGGTCTAAATGAAAGTGTGGAACTCATTTAGTTGAGTTTAGCAAATTCATTTGGACTAAGTGAATCCGATGAAAATAACTGTGCCGGGATGACAAAACCGTAGGATCTTAATCGGTTCTGTTTAATCAACTTTAAGATTTGTTTTAATTAAAACACTAAGCCATCTCAATTTTCAACTCTTCTAAACCAAAACACTTCTCTCATCTCCTGATTGCCACTTTCTAAAAATAAACCTCTGCAACACCAAGGAGCTTGGAGCACAGTGGGCAGCACGACCATCTTCATCAGCAAAACTTGTGTCAATTTCAGCAAAACCTTTCTTAGTTTTAAATAACCAAGCCATAGGATTTCAAGGTTCTTAGTGCAACATAAATCCTCAACTTTTTGTTAGGCATTTGCATAATCATGTTTTATAAATTAAGCCCTAACCAGTCTTAGGACTCCGAGATAGTCTTTTGGTACGATATAAACCCTCACATATTCGAGGCTATTTGTATGATTATGTCATACTAATATAAGTCCTAATTAATTAAAATTGGCAGGATTGGAACATTAAATAATTCTCTCTAAATTTAAGCCAAATCATAGGATAGTTTGGGAAGTTGCCAAGACTCCTCTTGGATCCTCAACTTCCCCAACTTCTCTTCCTTTGGATTCCTAAAATAAACTGTTCCAAATTTGATCCATTCCCTATTGAAATTTTCAAAACTCAAATCCTTTGAAAACCCTAAACTTTGAAATTATTAAGAGCAAAACCACTGATCATTATCGAGAGTTTTCTTAAATGATTCCCGTCATTTAAGATGTAATTAACTATAGGGGCTTGCCCTTATAGGGAACTTTAATAACCCAGGTAATATAAACCCTGTTTAATTTATTTATAATAAGCAGGGGAACTTGTCGGCTTATAAAGATGGTTCGCAGACCAAACGGGTGCCACAAATCTTCTAGTTTATTTAATCGAGCCCCATCATCAAGCAGTGTGTCTATCCCTCGGGATAGATACATGGTTTGTGATGCAGTGCTCGTTCATATAAACTATTTGGGATGTGAGATCGGTTTGATTTCATATCTTAAAATTTTCAAACTTAAAATTATTTTCAAAAATCAAATGTTACTTTTCAAACTATATATATATATATATTAAACTTAAAATCTAAAAAATTCGCTGACAATTTCTGTAGGCGACCTCTTTTCAAAACACAAATCTAAAAATATGTCGACAGAGCAAGGAATTTGTTTGAGTTTCTAAGTGGTGGCTTTCGTCTCTAGTCTTCTAGAATAGACAAAAGGAAAGTCTTATGGCTAGATCCTATGCACTAAGCTTGAAGAAAGTCCTCACCAAAAATAAGATCAACAACCAATCATGATATTAACTTCTTTGATCCATGGACCAAGGGAGATCCCATTTTGGATCCTTCAAGTGTTTGTCCTAGCCAAACCCTAACCTAGGGCTAAGAGCTTGGGGAACCACCCACATGAGTTTCCTGATCCACATTAAAAAGTACCTATTTTTAGTGTGCATTACATGCCCACTTTATGCACATTTTTAAAGATATTACACTATAAAGGAAGGAATTTTGCATATTTTTGTCTTCAAGTATAAAAATATGATTTTAGAGAAAATGAAGCAAAAACTATGCAATTTTGAGCCAAAATGAGCAAGAAAGAAAATTCTGACGTGACACATATTGATGCCTTTCTATGCTTAATATCTCTTATATTTCTCTCATATTTTTAGATGAAATTAAACTTTTGAGAAAGGTTGTTTTTGTGAATCTTGTAGGCGAAGATGTTAGGAATGCAACGCAACTGAAATGGGGCGAAACAGAGTTGAAACGGAGCCAAACGGAGCAAAACAGTGAAGCTGCGCACAAAGTGGCGCCTAGGCGCCAAACCAGGCGCCCAGGCGCCAGTGACGAAGAGAAAATGGCGCCTAGGCGCCAGAATCAAGGCCTAGGTGCCAGAATCATCCAGAAACGTTTATTGGACTATTTTTTATTACTTTGGGAGTTATTTTGACCGTGTTAAGTAGTTTCTAGACCTTCTAGAAGACTGGAAGTTATTCCTAATATATAAGACATGTGATACAATGAATCTAGACACATTGGAGCAGTTTAAATCGCGAAGAGGTGCGATCCAAAGTGAAGGGGTGCGACTGTTTTAGGCACGGAGTATGGCGCCTAGGCGTCAGAATTGTTTCTAGAAGATTCAATGTACCTAGACCAAATTTTGAAGAGGTGCCCAAAGCAACCCTTGGTCAATTTCAAAGCTCTATAAATAGGGACCACAGCAAGGGTGTGTCTCTTCTCTCTCTCTCTCTCTCTATCTCTCTCTCTCTTTCTCTCTCTCTTTTCCCGTTGAGTCATTTTAGAGTCATGAAGATGTAGATTTTTACATCTTATGGAGAGATTGGTGAGGGATTTTAAGATATTTATGTAAGGAATGTACGAGCGGCGCATGGATCGGTGGTAGACTTTGGTGGAGAGATCATTTTCTTTCCTTCAGAGGGAAAAAGCTAAGTATTGTGTTCTTCATTCTCTTGTAATTGTTGTAAACACTTTCTAGTAGATTTTTTGTGTTTTAAACCGAGTTTTCTATCGTGATTTATTCATGCTTCGTAAGTGATTTTCTTTACTCTTTCTTTTAATATGAAGTAGTGCCAAGTGTAGAAAAATTATTTTTATGATAGCATTATCTATTAAATGCTTCTATGTGACAAATAGTTGCATAAATACCATAGAATACTAATGGAATAAGTTCCTTGTTGGTACTTAATTTATTACATAATTCTATCAATTCTTTTACTTCTTATGAAATTACTTTCATTTACTTTTGTTTTGTAATGAAATAGATGCATGTTTAGGAATTAAGATTTGCTTAGATATTCTCTTATTAAATTATGGTGATGATATTCATACCGGATCTTCATTTACTTTACAAATTGATCACTTGTATTGTTAAAATCTGTTGAAGAATTTTGAGACCTAAAGGGAGATAAATTCTCAACTAGTAGATATCACATGAATCCTTGGGTAATCGAAGGCTTTATGCGGGTTATTCAAGGTGAAGTGCAAATAATTAGGAAGATATGATTTATTGGGCGCAGAATTGATTAGTTTTTAGAGTGATAAACTAAATTCTAATAATTTGGTGTATAGAAATGAAACGGGTCACTGGTAGAGCTGACCATAGCCACCCTTTGACATGTAGAAGTGTGAGCCTAAATTAACCCATTCTACTAATAAAATATCCTGAACCGATCTATAGATTAGCCAATGTTCTTTATGCCTGGACCAAAGGGTAAAGAATTGGAATGCTTCTATTTGGCACTACTACATTAATTCTAAGCATTTCTTTCCTACAAATTATCTATGTAATTGCAAGAGAAAGGTAATTTTTAATATCTCGAAATTCTCCGAACCAATTTATCCATAAGTTATCTTTTTATTTAAGAACTTTATTTAGGATTAGTTATTAAAAAAACCTTTTTAATCAAAATTCCAAATTTAGGCCTTATAGACATAGACTGGAATTAGCCTAAAGGATTGCTTACCTCGTTTCTCTGTGGGATCGATACTGGGGTTATAAAAGAAAACCCTATATTACTTGAAACGATACGTATACTTGTGTAGTACCCCTAGTGTGTAAAATATTTTCTAAAATTTTACAACATTTTGATTTTATACACTAGCCGCTATTTATAAATTAGGTCAAGTTTTTTGCCATCTTTTGGAAGCAAAAATTAATGCGTTATTGTGGGTCGGGTCATTTCCAAAAGAATAGGGAATGAGGGTTGGGCATGTTTGGTTTAGGGTTTGAGTTGTCTGTTAAGGTGTGATGTTCAAGTTTGCGTGTGTGTAGGCCTAAGCCAGGCCATACCACCCAGGGTTAGTCCTAAGGCTTGACCATCTTACAGGGGACTCCTCTTGAGTTTCCTTATTCTTGGCTCCATCCTACTAAGTGCTAGAGATTGACATTAAGCATATGAAACTCCAAGTGAAGCAAAGAAGTATTTTGAATTTCTAGTGGGGAGGGTTCCATTGCTAATCTTCTAAGATAGTCACTAGGAAATCCTATGGCTAGATCCTAGGCTCCTAAAGAAAGACTAGACCTCAACAAAAGTGAGGTCAACAATAACCTGACGTGTGGAGATTCGGGTTTGTGATCAGAGAGGAGTTTGGCTACATCAGCAGTAATCTGGCATTTGTTGCTGCAGTTTTTTGCAGTAGATGGTCTGATGTGCTTTACCAGCAAATTCAGAGGTTTGGCAACAGATTGGCGGCTTGGATGAGGAAATCCAGCGATTAGCGGTTCCAATGGCTTTTCCAGGGGTAGGCGGTGGTACCGGTGGCTACGACGGTGATTCCAATGTCGAAAATGCTATGTATTCTGCTAGATGAATATTTTTTTAATAAAGAGAGTTTTCAATAGTGGGATCAACGAATGATAGCATGATGAAAATTTTTTCAATGTCCACTGTTGACCCGACCCGCAATTACACAGTAAATTAATTTCCAAAAGATGGCCAAAAAATTGACCCAATTTATAAATATCACCTAGTGTGCAAAATCTTAAATGATATGAAAATAATAAAATATTTTACACAATAGGGGTACTACGCAAGTATACGTATCGTTTCAAGTAATATAGGGCTTTCTTTTAAAACCCCAGTATCGATCCCACAGAGAAGTGAGGTAAGAAATCCATTCAGCTAATTCTAGTCTAATTCTATAAGGCCATAATTTGGAATGTCAATTAAAATTGTTTTTCTAAAAACTATTCCTAAATGAAAATCTAAAATAAATAGATAACTTATCTGGATAAATTGGTTTAGAGAATTTTGAGATGTTAAAGACTACCTTTCTCTTGCAATTACCTAGATAATGTGTAGGAAATAAATGCTTAGAATTTAATGTAGTAGTGACAAATAGGATCATACATATTCATTAACCTATGGTCAAGTGTACAAAGAACATTGGCTAGTTTTTGAAGATTGGATCAGGATGTATTGTTAGTAGTAAGGGACAAATTTCTAGGCTCTCACTTCTAGATTCCCCTCAAGGGTGCCTATGGTCAGGCCTACTAGTAACTCGTCACCTCTTCTTTAAGCAAATTGATAGAATTTAGTCTGTCACTCTTAAAACATATTCAATTCTACACCCTTCAAATATTATCTCCCTATCTATTCGCACCTCCCCCTTCAAGGATTTACCATCTACCTTTCCAAGGGAAATGTGATACTTACAAGTTAAGAACTCTTAGCCCACAGTCAGATCTTAAGAATTCTCCACAAATTTTAACATTACAAGAGGCCAATTTGTAAAGTAAATGAAGATCTGGTAAACTATCATCAAATTAATTTAATAAGAGAATATCTAAGCAAATCTTGATTTCTAAACATACATCTATTTCATTGCAAAAGAAAAGTAAAATGAAGATAATGACATAAGAAGTAAAAGAATTGATAGAATTATGTAATAAGTTAAGTGCCAACAAGGAACATATGTCTTTACTACTCTATTAGTTTATGCAACTATCTGTCACCTAGAAGCATCTAATAGAAATAGATTATTAAATTATAATTCCTTAAAAGTTGCATTACCGCCTATCTATTTTACTAGCTAAACGGACAATATGAGTGCACACAACTTGCGAGATCACCGCTCTTTCAAGTTTTAGTTTCACTTACAACAGATTTTAACATAAACTATTGCAAATTAAGTTATGTAAATGAAGTGAAGGAGATGTTACTCATCACTTTAAAATGAAAATAATTCTATCTTAAAATTAATTTTTCTACACATGCCACTACTTCATATTAAAATAAAATAATAAAGAATATTACTAACGAAGCAAGGATAGAACACAACAGAAAACTTCATTTAAATCAAAGAAAATTCACTAGAAAATGTTTATAATAATTACAAGAAAATGAAGAACGCAACACTTAGCTTTTTCCCCCTGAAATAAAGAAGAAAATCTCTCCGCCAAGGTGTCCCGCCAATCCATGCACCGCTCGAATATTCCTTACATAAATCTCTCAAAATCCCTCACCAATCTCTCCAAAAAATGTAGAAATCTACATCATGACTCTAACCCGACTCTAAAAGGACTCCAAAAAGACTCTAAAAATGACTCCCCCTAGACTGTAGAATTAATCCCTATTTATAGAGCTTCAAAAATGACCAAGGTTTCTTCAGGCATTTCTTCAAAATTCGTCCACATTCAATGAATATTCTAGAAATTAACTGTGGCGCCTAGGCGCCAGTCCATCTGTGTGAAGGGTTGCACCCCTTCACTTAAGAGACGCACCTCTTCATTTAAAAACCGCTCCAATGTGTCTAGATTCATTGTATTACTTGATGACATGTAGGATTTCGTCTAGAGGCTTCTAGAATGCTTTGGAACCACCCAAAACCGTCTAATAACCATCCATAACCATCCCCAAAATGTTTCTGGCTATGTCTGGCGCCTAGGCACCATTTTTTCCTCGTCACTGGCGCCCAAGCGCCGGTTCTGGCGCCCAAGCGCCGGTTCTGGCGCCTAGATGCCACCCTATGCGCAGTTTCACCATTTTGCTCCGTTTGACTTTGTTTCAACTCTGTTTCGCCCCGTTTCAGTTGCGTTGCGTTTCTGACATCTTCACCTACAAGATAAACATAAGAACAAACTTTCTTCAAAATGTAATTTTATTCAACAACATGTGTGAAATATAAAAGAGATTAAACATAAAAAGTCATATTGATACGTGTTATGTTAGAATTTTCTTCTTTGCTCATTTTGGCTCTAAATTGCATTGTTTTTGCCTCTTTTTCTCTAAAATCATATATTATTATAATTGAAGACAAAAATATGCAAAATTCATTCATTTAAATTGTATATTATTAAAAATGTGTATAAAGTGAGCATAAAATCTACACTAAAAATAAGTAATTTTTAGGTGGATCAATTCCCTCAAACCTAAACGTTACTTGTCCTCAAGTAACACTATATCATATAAAACCAAATAAGCAAATCATGTGTATGAGTTTCTTTAAGAGTTTCTAAAATTTTGTTCTAGAAATATAGTAGTCCAATTTAGAAAAAATTTAGTGAATGAGACCAATTTAAAGTTTAGAAATCTCTTAGATGAAAGAGTATGAAAATATGTGTTGCTATCTAATTTAGAAAAACTTGTGGATTTTTCAAAATATAGGGGTTAGGCATTTTATTTTCTTTACTTAAAAATCTTTATTCAAAATAATTATACTAACTAAATTATATTTTTAATCTTAATATTTTCTCAAATCTTATACTTTAAAAAGCTCGGGTGTGGAACTAATTTTTTATTAAGCCCTTTAATCCTCAAGCTTCTCCTTCCTGTTTCACATACTATACTTTTCTTTTCTTTTCTTTTCTTTTATTTTTCTTTTTTTTTCATACTTTACTTTTCTTTACTTTGACAAAGATTATTATATCTGGATAGGCCTTTAATGATTTTGAATTCTATCATTCCTTTCCTGAAGCATAAGGTAAATATATATCTTTTAATTAGAAATATAATAACAGTTTTGAAAATTATTTTTCAATAAAAGAAATTTAAATATTGAAAACAAAAGTATAATCCTTCTATTTTTCCAAAATACAACTTTTCCTACTATAGATAGTTACACAATATTTATCATTTCTTCACTAAGAAAATTTTAACTTTAAATTTTTCATCACCACTATAGATTTTAAGTAAATTCTCTTACTCATTTATATATTCAAAATTTTATTTCCCTAATATATCTTCATACACATTATTTCTTTTCAATCAAAAATCAAATTTATTTATAGGATTTTTTAGAACAAATAAAATTTAAGTTTTTGAAAATTATTTTTTATCCCCCCAAATTTGAATTTTAAAATATTTTGCAATAAATTCCATAAAATGTAGGAGGAAGAAATGTTGAATATACTAACTACTACAACATCCTATTAAATTTATATACATGCATAATCGGGAGAGAATGACTGCAAGAGAAAGTAAATCTAGCCTAAAACATGTTTGCAATAATATTAAACTAAAAAGGAAGTATACTAACTTCTAATTATAATTTTCTTCCTACCCCCAAACTTGATTTTTAACATGTATAATATTCAGTACAAAAAATGTAAGCACGAAAAACAAAATTAGTTCAGAAATTCTATCTACCTCAAATGTCTACAAAAATATCTACAAGTATTCATTAGGATAGAACAATTTGCAATAGAAAGTAAATCTAAACTAAACATGTTAGAATAAAATTAAACTAAAGAAAGGTCTAACAAGTAGGACAAACATCGGCATAGGAATATATATTTTAGTGTTCTTCAAATCTCTAAATTGTTGTAACACAAATATAAACACACAATATAAATGAGGTCAAATCTTCCTTTAACACATCACATCTCACTACCTTACTTCCAATTTCTAACGAAATCACTACGCTAATAAATTGGTACTTATAAATGATTTTATAAAGTATAATCCATGGATACGACTATCCCTGATATGTTGAGTCACAAACACCAACCCCAGGAGTCATCATATCCCTTTAATAAAGCACCTCTAACATTTATAAAGATAGTGCATGATAATCCTCAGGTTACTCATTAAATAGGTTTATGACTCCTACAGAATGAAAATAAGGTCAGAGAAAAGAAGTAATGGAAATTATGTTGGACCATAAGAAGTTAAGGAATCACCTCAAACAAGTTCAAATCAAACTATTAACAATCCAAACTTCAATCAAACTGATCAATTCCATAAAGATCAATTTAATTCGCTAACAATCCAAACAGATCAATCCACACTAAAGCAAACATACTAAAACACTAACAAACATGACTTCAAGCATACTAAATCAAAGCACACCGATAACTATGGGTTGCCTCTTATAAAGCGCTTGGTTTAACGTCGTCAGCTCGACAAATGATTCCTCCTGGATCAAAATTCTATTTAAGTAATCTTTGATCAACTTCCTAATGTTTTCCAAATCCAGGAATTCCTACGAAATCCTCAAATTTTATTTTTTCTATCAGCTTTTCATAATGATTTATATCATTGTTCCTCAAGTTTCTTTCTAGATCCAATATTCTTTTTATAATTTTCTCAATTTTCATATTAGTATCATTTTTAAAATTCATAAGAAATGGATCTCTATAAGATAGTTCAAGATCTCCCAAATTTTGGATCGGATTCTCTCTAGGTGATTCATATTTTAGATCAAATTCTACTAGATTACTCTTCTGATTTAAGCTATCCTAGACTAGCGTTATAATCCAAATATGAATATTCATTATATTATTGATACGCCATTTCTAACATAAATTCATGGAGTCTTTTCTAATTAATCATCCTCCTAAAATTTCTCTCTCGATCCAACGCATACAAATCTTAAGACTTCACTAATGGGATAGATATCAAATATATTTTTGGTATTTTTAATTTTTTTTAAAATAAACACATAATAATTAATCACATGATATTATAATATTATAAATTCCAAAACTAAGTCTTACAAGTTTAACTAAAATTTTCCTAAAAGTTCTTACTATTGTTTCCCTGGTAACAGCGCCAAAAACTTGACCCGACCCGCAATTACGCAATAAATTAACTTCCAAAAGATGGGCAAAAACTTGACCCAATTTATAAATAGCGGCTAGTGTGCAAAATCTTAAATGATATGAAAATTAGAAAATATTTTACACAATATGGGTACTATGCAAGTATACATATCGTTTCAAATAATATAGGGCTTTCTTTGAAAACCCTAGTATCGATCCCACAGAGAAGCGAGGTATGGAATCTTTTAGGCTAATTATAGTCTAATTCTATAAGGCCTTAATTTGGAATGTCAATTAAAATGGTTTTTCTAATAACTATTCCTAAATAAAAATCTAAAATAAAAAGATAACTTATCTGGATAAATTAGTTTAGAGAATTTTGAGATGTTAAAGACTACCTTTCTCTTGCAATTACTTAGATAATGTGTAGGAAAGAAATGCTTAGAATTTAATGTAGTAGTAACAAATAGGATCATATATATTCTTTTCCCTCTTGTCAAGTGTATAAATAACATTGATTAGTTTTTGAAGATTGCATCAGGATGTATTGTTAGTAGTAAGGGATGAATTTCTAGGCTCTCACTTCAAGATTCCCCCCCAAGGGTGCCTATGGTTAGGCCTACCAGTGACCCGTCACCTCTTCTTTAACCAAATTGATAGAATTTAGTCTGTCACTCTAAAAACATATTCAATTCTACGCCCTTCAAAGATTATCTCCCTATCTATTCACACCTCCCCCCTACCATCTACCTTTCCAAGGGAAATGTGATACTTACAAGTTAAGAACTCTTAGCCCACGGTCAGATCTTAAGAATTCTCCACAGATTTTAACAATACAAGAGGCCAATTTGTGAAGTAAATGAAGATCCGGTAAAGTATCATCACAATAATTTAATAAGAGAGTATCTAAGCAAATCTTGATTCCTAAACATACATCTATTTCATTGCAAAAGAAAAGTAAAATGAAGATAATGACATAAGAAGTATAAGAATTGATAGAATTATGTAATAAGTTAAGTACCAACAAAGAACATATGTATTTTCTATTCCATTAGTTTATGCAACTATCTCTCACCTAAAAGCATCTAATAGAAATAGATTATTAAATTATAATTCCTTAAAAGTTACATTGCCGCCCAACTATTTTACTAGTTAACCGGACAATGTGAGTGCACACAAGTTACGAGATCAATGCTCTTTCAAGTTTTAGTTTCACTTACAACATATTTTAACATAACCTATTTCCACTTAAGTTATGTAAATGAAGTGAAGGAGATGTTACTCATCACTTTAAAATGAAAATAATTCTATCTTAAAAATAATTTTCCTACACATGCCACTACTTCATATTAAAAGAAAATAGTAAAGAAAGTTACTAACGAAGCAAGGATAGAACACAACAGAAAACTTCGTTTAACTCAAAGAAAATACACCATAAAGTGTTTACAATAATTACAAGAAAATGAAGAACACAATACTTAGTTGTTTCCCCCTGAAAGAAAGAAGAAAATCTCTCAACCAAAGTTTATGCCGATCCATGCGCCGCTCGTATATTTCTTACATAAATCTCTCAAAATCCCTCACCAATCTCTCCAGAAAATGTAGAAATCTACATCATGACTCTAACGACTCTAAAAGGACTCCAAAAAGACTCTAAAAATGACTCCCTTATACTGTAGAATTAATGCCTATTTATAGAGTTTTGAAAATAACCAAGGGTTGCTTCAGGCAACTCTTCAAAATTTGTCCACATTCAAAGAATATTCTAGAAATTAACTGTGGCGCCTAGGCGCCAATCCATCTGTGTGAAGGGTCGCACCCCTTCACTTAAGAGACGCATCTCTTCATTCAAAAACTGCTCCAATGTGTCTAGATTCATTATATTACTTGATGGCATTGTAGGATTTTTTCCAGAGACTTCTAGAATGCTTTGGAACCACACAAAACTATCTAATATCCGTCCCCAAAATGTTTCTGGCTATGTCTGGCGCCTAGGCGCCCGTTTCCGGTGCCTAGGTGCCTTTTTCTCATCGTCCTTGGCGCCCAAGCGCTGGTTCTGGCGCCTAGGCGCCACCCTATGAGCAGCTTCACCATTTTGCTCCGTTTGACAACGTTTCAACTCTGTCTCGCCCCGTTTCAGTTGCGTTGCATTCCTAACATCTTTACCTACAAGATAAACATAAAAATAACTTTTTTTAAGTTTAATTTCATTCAAAAATATGTGAGAAATGTAAAATAGATTAAGCATAGAAAGTCATATTAATATGTGCTAGGTTAGAATTTTCTTCTTTACTCATTTTGGCTCCAAATTGCATTATTTTTGCCTCATTTTCTCTAAAATCATATATTATTATACTTGAGGAACAAAAATATGCAAAATATCTTCCTTTAAAGTGTATATCATTAAAAATGTGCATAAAGTGAGCATAAAATCTACACTAAAAATAGGTAATTTTTAGGTGGATCAACTATGATATTGGAAAATTCAATTCATCGCATCGTTATGTATTTCGTCAAAATTGACATGACAAAATTCAACAACAAATGAAACATTGACATGTGGCCATGCGAGGTGATGAATACGTTGTGATTTTTAAATTTGGAGGAAGCCCTAGATAGTAATAAATATGCTAAACAGATGTTAAAGTGATTGGTTGAAGATGAACCATAATACTTGTGGCTTAATCTGAAATTGCTTGATCCATGAGATCAAATAAGGAGTAATGATGGAGACTTATGCAAGGAAATTATGAAGGATGAGGGAGAACAAATATCTCATTAAGGGCATGGAGAACCATCTCCATATGAAACGTCGACTCTAAAGTTTTTAAATGAGACACAGAGATAAGATTAATGAGCACTTGAATGACTTCACATATCTGTTAGCATATCTATTAAATTTGGATGAGGAGGTTGGAGATGAAAATATGGCGCTCCTTCTGTTGAATTCTCTTCTACATGAGTATGAAATCTTTACTATGACACTCATTCATGGAAAAGAGGTCTTGAATTATGGTGAAACGATTACAGTGTTGTTGAATCGTGTGTTCCCTTGAATGTACAAGAAGTCCACAAAGATTGAGTCAATTGAGACGCTTACACTCTAATGTGATAGATCTGATAAAAAGAAGATGAATTTGACAAAGAAAGGTGGCTATGGCAATGCTTCTCAAAAGCGAGGCAAGTCTTTTCTATACAGTTTGTGGAAAAATCAGTGTGCTTTCTATTTAGAGACTAACTATTGGAAGAAAAATTTTCCGAAGTTGAAGGAGAAGGGAAAAACGTTGCATATGAGGCAAGAGCCAATTTTATAATGAAAAATTGTGAAGTGGGGGATTCATATGTGTTGTAATATGTAGTTTCTTACAGTTTATTTTTGAATGATTCGTATTTGATTTTTTAAACAAGTGCTACCTATCACATTTGTCTTTATTGATGATGGTTCTGTACGTACAAGAAGTTGGATAGTAGTTTAGTGACTATGTGCAACGATCAAGCTTGTCATACTATTGGTTTATGGAGTATGTTTATCATGATGCATAATGTTATTGTGAGGGAGCTGATTGATGTTAAACATGTACTAGATATCAAGAAAAATTACTGTCATTTGGGGCTTTAGAGTCAATGAGATACAAGATGGTTATGGAGGCAGGAATTCTGAGGATATATCCTGGACCAATGATTTTTATGAGGAGAGTTCAACATCACAATCATTATTATTTTAGCATAATACAGAGAGCGGAAAATTTTCTGTTGTTGATGATCTTTTTGACATCACTATGTTTTAGCTTATGCAACTAGCTCATGCTGAAGAGGCTTCACTTCAGGCTTTGGAAAAATAAGAATTGATCAAAGGAGCAGGCACCTGTAAGCTTGATTTTTGTGAACATTATGTACTTGACAAGAAGACACGGGTATTTTTTGGTAATATCATTCATAATACGAAATATATTGTAGGGTATGTTTAATTAGATATTTGAATCTCGACGAATACAACATCATTCAACGGACAAAGATACTTTATCTTTTTGATTGATGATTACTCCAGGTATATTTGAGTGTACACCATAAAGCAAAAAAATGAGGTGTTGGAGATTTTCATAACTTGGAAGAAGTGGATTGAGATTCAGACTGCTGAAAGGATCTGATAGATTAGATTAGATAATGGGGGCAAATACACTTTAGATGCGTTCTTATAAGAGTGTTAGAGAGCTGGGATAGAGCACTACTTCACTGTTTGAGAGACACCATGATAGAACGGGGTGGTAAAGAGGATGAATTAGACTGTGATGGAGAAAGTTTTGTTTATGTTATCTAATGCTAGATTGGATAGAGTCTATGGGGCTAAAGCCATAGACTATGCTTCTTACATGGTGAATTATCTGCCTTCTGCAGGTGTTGGGAAGAAGACCCTAAGAGGAGATGTGGTTAAGGCATCTTGTTAAAGATTATGAAAACATGGCAGTGTTTGGGTGTCCAGCATACTACCACATATAGAATGATAAATTGAAACCACGATCAAAGAACGTGATCTTCAATGTCTTCAAGTATGGATTCAAGAGCTTCAAGCTGTATGAACAGTTATAAAAGATGATTCTCATTAGATGGATGTTACGTTCGACAAGATAAGCTTGTTGAAAAATTAGGAGTCAAAGCAGGTGAAAAGTTTTGTTGGGGCCACAAATATGTGGCAGAAGTTGGAGTCTAATCTTTGAACAATTCAATGTAAATACTACATTCCTACATGGAGAATTGTAAAAGGAGTTTGACTTGTTGCAGCCACCAAGATTTGGAGCATCAAAAGACTTGGTTTACATTCTAGATAACTTTTTGTATGGATGGAAGCACTCACCATGATAGTGGTATAAAAAATTTAACCCGTTCAAGGTGGAATAGTGTACATGAGGAGTTAGAATGTTCATTGTGCATATTTCAAGAAGTTGTTCAATAATAAGTTCATTTACTTGCTTCTATATGTTGATGATATATTGATTGCATCTAGTAGTCAGATTGAGGTTTTCTATAATGATGAATCAATTATCCAAATGTTTTGAAATGGAGGAGTTGGGTGAGGCTCACAGAATTCTTGACATGTAGATTCTCAAGCATAAGGCAGCTGGAAAGGTTTGACTTTCGCAAAGAGCTTATGTTCAAAAATTGCTGAAGAAATTTGGTGTTGATGACTCGAGTAAGGCGGTGAGTCTACCCATTACTTCTCACATTGAACTGAATTCAGTTCTGTGTCCTAAAGTTGATCAAGAGAGGAAAGATATGTGATCAGTTACCTATGCTAATGCAGTGAGCAGGCTGATGTTTTTCATAGTTTGTATTAGAACAGACTTTATACATGCAATTGGTGTTGTGAGCAGGTTCATGCATGATCTATGAAGGAAACATTGGTAGGTTGTGAAGAGTATTTTTAAGTGTCTGAAGGGTACAATTGACTTTGGCTTAGTGTTTGAGAGTTAGTCTTCTATTACAGATTTGTGTTCAGGCTACACTGACTCAGACTATATAGGTTATGTGAATAGGTGAAGAACTATGATAGGCTATTCATTCACATTAGCAGGAGATCCAATTATTTGGAGGTCAGATCTTCAGCCACAGTTGCTTGTCAACTTTGAAGGCTGAGTACATTTTAGTTAAGGGACAATAAAGGAAGCAATATGGATGCAAGACCTACTGGGTGACTTGGAAGTTGATCAAGAGTTTTTGACGATGTTCTGTAATAGTCAAAGTACAATATTCTTAGCCATAAAAATCCAGTTCATAATGCTTGTACCAAACATAATGATATGAGATACCACTTTATTCAGGACTTTGATTGATGAAATCAAAATTTAGTTGAAGAAGATTGATATGAAGGAGAATCCAACGAACATGCTCATGAACGTATTGCCAGTCAAGAAGTTCACTTATTGTAGGAGTTTAGTGAACATTCGAGCTCAAGACTGATTGACCAGTTAGACATTTTGATGAACTATGCGAGGATTGATCCCTTCGAGATGGAAGTACATAGGCAACCATCCTGATGCAAATAAATTGAAATTTGGAGCTCATTTGACCATCACTCACTTAATTGGAAGTAATAGATAAGGTGTAGATTGTTTTATTTATGATGTTTATTGTAATTAGGAGTTATTTAGTCTTTTGGCTTGATTTACTTATATGCCCTTATCCTCCTATATAAAAGTGACTTAGGGTGCATGAGAGAGGTGCGCTGAGAAGTGTAAAAGTTGTAACGCCAAGCAATCTTTTTTTTCCATCCAGTGCTAGTGAAATCTCTCTTTCCATGGTCGTTGGATGATCACTTAACATCAAAGCACGTAAATTGTTTGTGTTTGATTGTTGTTGTGTGAATTTATTCATTTCAGCATTCATTTTGCATAACAAACTTTGAACATGGAGTGATGGTGGGTTAGGAGTTTTCAATATACAGAGTAACTAGTTAATGATCAAACATATGTTTTATATAAAAGTATTGCATTTATGTCATTCTGTGCAATTTATTTCAGCATGGAAGTATTTTTTTCTCACATAATTCTTCCACAGCTATTATAACTATTCATTGTAAATGTCAAATATGTATATATGTATAAGTCTATTAAATATTAAAAAAATCATTGAGATAAAATTTGACCAAATTAGTTGGAAAAGTGCATGCATCTTTGAATTTCAAATCCAAGCTCGTACGCGGTGAGTCGGTGACTAAACGAAGCTAAAATTAACACATAAAAGATTACAATAATAAAAATAAATATAATCTAAAAAAATTAATAATTAAAAAATGCATTATGATAAAATTTAAATGTGGTCGTTCCAAGCTCTTAAAATTTCACCTTAACTATAATGAAGCAAGCTAAAAAGCAATTTCAAGCTCCGAACTCAACTTTAACGAACCAAGCAATGATTGTGTCGTGTTTCAATAACTGTTGTCGGTGGGGGATCCGTTTCAGGAAAAAATATTGTGTCCAGATATCAGATATAAATTTGTGTCCGGTGTCCAATTAAAAATATAGATGTGTCGGTCTCACTCTTCTAAAAAATTATGCGTTAATTATGAAGTTACGGTAGTGTACAATTAATTATGCGTTACGGTAGTGTACAATTATGATAATTATTATATTACAGGAAATATGAAAATAGACACTTAAAATGCTTGGTCAAGCTTCAAATTTCAACGATGAGCTGGTGAACAGTTTATCTTTTGGCTTCCGTCAAAATTGAAGCTGGATGAGAGCGATTCCATGCATGATTAAGATTAAGTTAATAAGTTTAGTTAAAATACAAAAATTGTTTGCCAAATAAATAAATAAATATTGATTGAAATACATATATTGTTTTTATTTTTGTTTAATGTTGAACAAAAATGTATATATATATAAACTAAAAATAAAAAAAAAGGAAGCTAAAAATAGGGATTCAAGCAGGCTATTTTGTTCTTACAAGTAAAGTTGTCTATTTTGGAAGCATTTGGATAAGCACTCGTCAGAAGAATAGGAATCTCTTAATAAGACAACTGTTTGGAGAAGTGCTTTTGAAGGTCGGTTAACAACGACAACCAAAACATGCAGAAAATTAAATTTCTTATTTTCTTAAACACGATTCTATAAATTCTATCTATAAATTTTATAAATCCACTATTGTATGATGGTGACTGAATTAGAGTCTTGTAAGAAGGCCTTATCTTGGGTTCTAACTTCTAAGGTCTTGAGTTAATGAGGCCCATTTTATGGCTTCAGTTGATGGCATTTAACTCATTGTATGTGTCGGATAGTTTTTCATTTGGCTTCAATTGCTAGAATCTATATACAATTATCTTTTCATGTTCTATTAAAATTAAGTTTTTTTTTTAATTGACGTATTATTAGAAAAGAAGGAATTGAGGAGATGTTAGTTATGTTGCACTGATTCAATTTTATGTTCTCCAAATGATATTATGTCTTGGCATGAATATTGAATCAATCTAACAAATAATGAAATAATCAAAAGAGCGAACACACAGATTTTATTTGGAAAACCCGAGATGCGAAATACAATGAGCAGAGGATGAGAATTTTTACACAAAATAGAAGAGGGCTATATATAGTTTTAACAAGACCCCTTTAAACGAAATATTTAAAAGATAGCTAACAAAACAATAACACAGATCACAATGTAAAGATTGTTATAAGTTTGACCTAATTGTCAAAATATTCAATTCATGTTCTTACGGTTTCCTTCTAACGCCTTAATCTACGTGCTCACAGTTTCTTTATGAAACTTGAATCTGCGTGATCATAATTTTTTTATGAGACGATAAATAAGACCCATAATATTTGAGTCACATTTAACAATAACAAATTTTGCTTAAGTGTCTTTAATAGTTATCTCAAATGAGACATTTGATCACACCAAATTTTTGAACATATATAACAATATATTATTAATGAATAATATCATAAACAACTACAAGTATTGCATAAATAGTTGATTCTTTTGATCAATGAATATTAATTGTACATCAGCCACGCAAAAAAATTAAAAAAAAATGTTTTATAACTCATATTGATTAATATCATATACTGAGTATTGTCCTAATATAATCTTTTTTTCTTTATTTTCAATTGATGATAATAAGATCTAATCATTCTTTCTTAGAGGACATGTATATACCATTCCACTGGTTAGATAAATCATCAATTCGAATCAATTGATATTAATTCTTATATTACTTAACTTTCAATATGTTATGCACCCTATATTTTATCGTCATTATTCGTACTATATAATGAATATGCACTTTGTAGGTCAAAAATCGGATCTAATGAAACTCTATCCACCAACTCGAGAAACTACTCTCAAACCTTATAGCTCCCATAGGACCCTCTTATATGGGTTTTAGCTATAAGGGTTGTACTATGCACTACCAAAATACCAAAGTTCACTTCTTAATTATGTTGTCCATTTATTAGTACTTCAAAAACACATTATGAAATTCATTCAGTAGAAGGACATCTCATCATCTCATTTATAGCATATACATTATTTCTTTTTTTTTTCAATTTATTACTCCGCAGGATTCACACTATTGATGCCAATAATCCATCAATGTTGTGAAGATAACTTTTCATACTTCATAGTGTCATTCTCTTCGAATTATAGTCAATAAAAATATCATATTCAATGAGATAATTAAATATAAAATCACATCAAACTCAATCATAAATGTTTTCTCAGTTCTTTTTAAGGACTTGGTCTCATCAGCTTGTCTATTTATATGTTGTTGTATAGTTTTCTTAATCGAAAAAATATCTCTCTTGAATCATATCAATAACTCGAAGAGGAGATGACTCGAAAAGAATGATATACGATAACAAATATGCAAACTAATGAAAAGAAACAAACCGAAGGCTTATATATGGGTAATCCTCGTATGTTGGGTTGGTAGAATACGTCCAAACAGGATCAGATTGAAGTACCTCGAAGCACAACATCCACGATGAGAATCCTTCCATAATCCACCCGTATCTAGAGAACCAAATAGAATATTTTGTTATGGGGTCAAGTGTCTCTCAAAAGAACGTATCCTTCTGGTTAATTACATCTTGGGGGAGACCTAAGGATACCTAGAGAATATGTCATCAAAGGATGGTTATTTCATATGGGAATGCCACAATGCTTTCAAAGCTCGTTAAGCCACATGGCGAAGAGTGAGTCTCTCATGTTCTAAATGAGTAGCGACTTGTCGACATGTGAAGCCTACTAAATAATCAAAATCATCTCAACAAGGATATCCCTTTACATCAGAGCTCACTAGGCAATTAGGCTAGAGGGTAAATCACTGTATCCTAAATAGGTGGCAGCTCATTGGTAATCGGGCCTTCAAGATGATATGAATAAAGTCAAAGGAGAGACATGGCTCAAAGGGGGTTCAACAAGAGGAAGGGTAAAGTAATCCTAAGAGATAGAGGTAGCCGAGTAAGGACACCACAGATCTGTTATCCAAAGCTACTAGGATCCTAAGTCTATCAGGTCGTGAAGGTAATCGACCCAACACATCCAAAGATCCTTGGTCAGAAATTTGTGAATTGCATCATCCACGAGGACCTCGGTAGCACTAAGGTCAAATGAAGGAAACTCTATCGTATAACTATAAGGTGGAGCTCCAAGAGGTGGGACTTATAACTTCTGAAGTGGTGTGAATGCGCTGGAAAGAAAGGAAAGAGGAGTTTAGGTACAAAACTGAAGCACTTTCCATTAAAGGACGTACACTCGTCTTGGTCAAGAGCCTTCTAATACCCTAAACACACTATACAACTATCTAAGTAGAAATCTATGTTGGGCCAGTCAGGTTGAAGAAGCTCGGGGGCTTCTCCTTAAGATATGTAAATATGATACAGTAATCTACCACAATCCTAAGCATGGATGCCGTATTAATTTTGGCTGCGGTAATGCATGATGCCTATTTAAAATCTGACCCGAAGGCCATGCAAGAAAGTAAATTTGTTAATTTTAAAGTACTAAATATTTTAGTTGTAAAATTTTCATTATCTTGAATACTTTATTAAGATTTTGTAGCAAATTTAGAATCTCAAATCTTAAAGAGCCTATATTGTATTACCACAGAAAAAAACAGTGAAATCCATTTCAAGCGTGCAAACATGCAATAAAAAATAAGAAAACTAGCCAAATTAAAATAATAAGAAAATGCTGAATTCGCTTGGTCCAAAATATGTCCAAAAAAAGAAAAAAGTGGTTGAACTCCATATATAAATACCTAGTCCTAAACTTATACATCAATATAAAATGCATAATCAAGATACGGGACACGAGCATGTGCTCTTGGTCCCCCAACATGTGTTTACCATGCTAAAATGCCTCAAAACCCGTGTCTATATCTTATTTCTTCTACAGGAATCTCATAAGGACTCTAAAAATACATAGAAAAATAAAAAAAGGACTGACCTGCATGAAAATATGTTGGCCAAATAATATATATATATATATGTTTCGTGTCTGAGCCATAGCTGGTGAGGGAGCTAAGCAACATCTGCAAGAAAAAGTTAGCATGTAAATCATCACATGCTCCTCCTTTTTAATTTGCCTTTATGCTAGCATAAATATGGCATTGATCCCTGTAGAAGAAAGACCTAATATGTTATCATGCATATAAAAAAAAATTTGGCACACATAAGAACAACAAAAATAATAGCAAAAAAGGCACCAAGCTAGGACAACCAAGACTGCACAAAACAATAGTCGGGTGCCAAAAAATACTACCTAAAGACCTAGTCTTAGCCTAACACACCATCTAACGAAAAGTGTATTAATCAGCATCGAAGTGCATAGGATAAAGTCCCTAGTTACCGTATGACTTTGATGGGGTAGCCACACCTGCCTCCTCCTAAAGATCTAAGGGATCTAAAACACGTCATAAGAAAGAAGTGACACTTAAAATGATGTTCTCATATGGACTAATATAAATAATTTAAAAATAGTGGATAATACTTATAATAACAAAAAATATTTATTTTTAAAAATTTTAAATAGTAATGGCCCACTAATGGCAGATCTGAAGCAATCAAGTAACATACTTTAGAGTCTTTGAATCTTTAGCACAATTATACTATTTCTTGCTCATAATACAGAAACTCACATTGATCGCCGAGGCATCTTAGAAGGCAATGCTCATTTGAGTATCACGATCAATAAAAGAGTCACTCTTTCAATGATTAGGACAAACCATCAAGGCGCATGAGAAATCATACAAACTAGCAAGAAGCCCACATACTGATTATTTGACTGAAGCACGAAACAATCACAACGGGAGCCCAAAAGGGCGAAGTACACATCATGAAAATGGATCCAAGGATGCTTACATGCAGCATGAGACACACATGGGATGCACCGTTAAAACATGTTGTCTATGGAAAGAAATTGTGCTCGCTTGGTGGACCTGGGGTGCCATGCGACAACTCGACACTAGCTACAAATGTGTTTGCATCGATTAAAAGGATATAAATGAAAATGATTTACATCTAACCCAAGATGCACTCACAGAGCATACATGCAAAAATGCAAGATATGCAACAAACATATAAGAAGAATTAAGCATATGACATGCAGAAATGTTAAGCACATGACATATAAATGACAAACATACAAGAATGCTAAGTGTCAAAAATACTAAGTGATGTGATCCTTACAAGTGAGAATCACAAACCTAAGAGGACACATAATATGCCTCACACAAGTTCAGTAGCTAGGAAGCATGACTCGTGCTTAACACAATGTAAAATACCTACAACACTCTAGGAGCGTCATAGGGAGTGGGGTATATGGCTTATAAGTGAGCTATCTCCTCCTCAAGTGTGCAAGTGTCCATCCCCATGCATAAAATATTGTATGTGGGGAAGACACATGCAAGTGTAGGCACTCAAAGAGACACCGCAAGCATAGATGCTCAAAGAAATATCCAAACATTGCCACAAGCAAAGCATGCAAGGCAAAAAAAAATTTTATGCAATGAAATAAGATTTTCATACACATGTAAATAAACAAGTAATATGATGTAAAAAGCAAACAAGCATGCAAGTGATCGATCGACCAGGCCATGGCGGTAGGTCGAACCAAGAAGGTGGGCCGATCTATCCAAGATGATAGATTAGATCTAAAAGAGTGGGTGATAGGCCTGGGACAGTAGTTCAGACCCAAAGCTGGTGATCAACGGTGTAAAGTTCATTGAACCCAAAAGATCGGGCAATCCGGTCGGAATGGTTGATCAAGCCCAAGAAATGGGCAGATCAGGTTGGGACGAGCAATTGAATTGAAAGCCGGTCAACAATGCAATGCAGTAGATTGAACTCAAAGTAATGGACAATCAGGCCAAGGTGACCAATCAAATCAGGAAATGGATTGGTCAGGTCAGAACGGCCAATCAGAAAAGAGGGTAATCGAACCAGTGTGCTCGATCAAACCTAAGGATTGGGTGATCGATCAGGGACGATCGATCGATTCTGGGAAATGGGTCGATCCGGCCGGGACAACTAGTAAGACCTAAAGCGAGTGATTGCACCAGTGCGGTCGATCAAACCCAAGAGATAAGGCGATCAAGTCGAGGCAGTCGATCAAGCACGAGAAATGGGTTGATCTGGTCGGGATGACCAATCAGACCTAAAACGGGTGATCGAACAGGTGCAATCAATCATACCCAAAAGATCGGGTGATCTGACTGGGACAGCCTGAGAAATGGGTCGATTGGACCATCATGGCCAATCAAACTCAAAATGGATGATTGAATTAGGTCAGTTGATCAAACCAGAGAGATTTAGCAATCGGGTCAGGGCGGTTGATCAAGCCCAAATTGCGTGATTGAATGGGTACGACCGATCAAACCCAAGTTGATCGATCGATCGTGTCGGAGCAGTTGATCGAACTGAATTGGTCGCATTATTAAACACGTAAAATGCAACAATGCAACATGCAATCACAAAAATAAGGCAATCCAAAGCACTTTGACGACAGGTCTAAATTATTCTATCGATCTCACATGGGATCTTGGGTTGAATCGATGGAAGAGGGGGTCAATGCCATATTGCATGAAGCAACGTGACCTTGCCACCCATTTGTGCAGCATAGAGAGAAGGATTTAATCACAATAACTCTTTGCGATCTAGTAAATGATGGACAAAGGGACATTGTTATCCTCCTAATCCTTTGATTTCGCATGTCCATCCAAGTGAAATCGTCAAACAAATAGTGAGATTGACACAATTTCATCTTTTACGGAATTTTGGTGATAGGGCACAAGGAGAAGTCACTCGGATTCATATGGAAAGTCCAAGAAAGGCTCCATAACTTATCAACTTCCTATAAGCACACAAAACCTATGCTCTTAATCCTCTAAAAACCAGACTTATGGGGCTCTAGGAAGAAGCTCTGCTAATGGTGTCCAGGAAGAAGCTCTGCTAATGGTAGGAGAGACTGGAGAAGCTCCAAGCTTTAGCGTAGGCTCTTCTCCAAAGAATGATGAACACTCCCCGTGAGGAGGTTCTGGCAACAGTACAAACTTTGGTGAAGGTCCTTCTCCTAGAAACAGGGAAGCTCTCCTCGAGAAGGAGACTTCAGTGTGACGGCGCACAAGAAATCCTCTCTTCCTCAGTCTTTTCTGAAGCAATAATAACTGAAGAGAGAAATAAAGAAAAAGAAGAATAAGAAAATAAAAGAGAAGAAGTGAATGAGGAAGATTGGAGAAGAATCAGGAAGAAGATCTCTCAAATCTCTCAAGAATCTCTCCAAAAATCCCTCTAAAGCTCCCTCATAGTCCTCATAGACCAAACTTTCTAAATGGAGATTGATCCCCTGTGCCTATGATGTTTACCTACTTAACCATCCCCTCATTTATGTTTCCCATGAGATTGATGTCGCTTAGTTCAAATGGTAATGTGTTGGCCCTCACTTGCTCCCATTTTTGGGTTGAAAAACAAGCAATGAGGTGCAATGGAGGTTTATCCAGTGAGTTTAAAGTAAAGAAAAATGGTCCGCTATGACAAAATGTCGCATTTTGAAACTTTATCACTCAACACTAAACCAAGTGCAAAAACGAATACCACTATGTTTACAACATTTCCCTATAAGGCACAAAAGCACCCAACGCTAGAACTTTGATTCAATAATCGCATACAATGAGGTGGGTTCAATAGCTCTCACCATGGGCGTAAAAGAGCCCACCATGGGCGTGAAAGCACCTACAATGGGCACAAAAGCGGCCATCAAGTAAATGGCACGTCCTTTGGGAGGCACCAAACAGAGATTTGGATGCTTGAGTGCCCACCTTGGGAGCTTAAGTATCCAAGCCCCTTAGGGGGCCTGTCTCCTATTCTTCCTGCATGCGCGCAAATTCATGTAGATGGATTTTTATGGATCCTTGAAATAACAGAGACTACCTTGGAGTAAAATGAGGCTCTCTAAAACCTACATGAAAACAAAGGCGTGCCTTATCAGGTGAAAATTACCGTTTGGGGCTCAGTACAGCATTGGGGGTCAATATCTCAGTTTTGCGCTGGATGTTTATAGGAAGGTTTTGACCAATCCAGAAACTACGAAAAGTTATGTATTACTAAAATACAACCACTTAAACCAAAAATGAACATTCCCGTGATTCCAAACTAGATATTTTAGTGTCGACAGGTGACCCGACCCGCAATAACGCAGTAATTTTTGTATCCAAAAGATGGCCAAAAACTTGACCCGATTTATAAATAGCGGCTAATGTGCAAAATCTTAAATGATATAAAAATTAGAAAATATTTTACACACTAGGGGTACTACGCAAGTATACGTATCGTTTCAAGTAATATAGAGTTTTCTCTAAAAACCCCAGTATCGATCCCACGAGGAAGTGAAGTAAGAAGTATTTAATCAAATTCTAGTCTACTAATAATAGTCCTTAGTTTAGAATGTCGATTAAAATTGTGTTTTATCTAGCAACTACTCCTAAATGCAAGTGTTAAATGTAATAGTAACTATAACTAAATGCAAATAATAATTCTAAAGATAACCTTTTTTGGATGAGTGGTTTGGAGAATTTTGAGATATTAAAAACTACTATTCTTATGTAATGAAATAGATAATGTATAGGAATGAGATGCATTAAATATTTTATGTGCCAAATAGGAGCAATCCTATTCTTTACCCTTTGGTCCAGGCATAAAGAACATTGACTATTCCTATGCTTGGTTACTGAATCTGTGGCTAGGCTGGGAGGATACCGACTCTCACTTCGGAGCTCCTACGTTCCCCTCGCCTGAGGGCTAACATCTCCGCTTCAGCACCCAAACGATAGGACCAAATTGAGGATTTTAGCCTGTCACTCTTGTTAGTGATAGTGCCCTAGGCCTATTATATGGATATTATATGGATATGTATTTTGAACTTTTTATGAATATTTTTCTATTTTAATTAGCATGTTTATGATAGAAGAAGAACCTTGAATAGTTTCATGTTTATTATGAAGATTATTCTAAATATCCATAATCGCTTATTGTTGTGGGAATGACAATAAATAAAGATTAATATAAAGTTTGATGGATATTCATGAGATGAATATATGTATGGGGATACACATCAGATTATATGTATTTATTGGAGAATAAATATTGGATCGGCTCGCTTTGAGATTAAATCATGGATATAAGTCATATGTTAATCTCAAGTTGTAGTGACATCGAATCCTTTGACCTGAGATTGTCATGGTTCTCAACATGAGGAATATTATGTTTTGACATAACCCAACGTTGTCTTTGATCGGATGACCATAAAGATTATGATTGGGCATAATGTGAATCATGTAGTGAGATATGAGTAATCAAGATGGAATTTATCCCTCTTATAATAAGAGAGATATCTCTGGGCCCCTCGAATGATTTAGACTGAGAATTGTGTGGCCACACTCAAATGAATTGATGGAGATCAATTGCATTTATTTAATCGATCTAATCGAGAGTCGAGAAATTAAAGATAGAGAGATATAAGGTCGACATTAATCCATGCCTTATATTCTATCATGATATCATGTGATAAAGGGATTATGTCATTAACAATCGAGGTTGTCTCGGATCTCGAGACTATTCATACTAACTTGGGTAGTTATAGTGTCTTGCTAGAGACCAACTATAACTTGTAGGTTTATAAATGGTGATTTAAGCCTACTGCCAATGTTAATTGAACCTATAGGGTCGCACAAAATTTGAATGGACTAGAATGGTTGATGAACACTCTCTCACTCGAGTAATTTATAATTATAAGATTATTTTAAATTACAAGCATGAATTAAAAGAGTTTTAATTCATCATATATTTAAAAAAAAAAGTTTTTAAATATATATTAAAAAATGACCTCTTTAATGAAGAGGTGCCATGAAACAGTGTCACTTCAATTAAAAGGAGGGGTCATGGCTTATGAAGTCAACTTTTATTATTTTCCTTTTGTAATCCATAAGAGAGGAAGAGAGTTCTTTGGGTTTTGGAGAAAACTCCGTTTCCGATCTAGCAGTTGGAAGCCATTTGGAAATCCGTTCGAGTGTGGATACCGGTAGAGGGCGGTGGTTTCAGCGCCTTAAAGATCCGAGGAAATCTAAGAGTAGAACTCTTGCATGGTATGATTTCTTGCACTTCTTTTTGGGTTTATGTTTTTGATTTGTATGAGCACATGAGATCCTTGGTGGTTTATTGAGGAAATGACTTTAATATGCGTATATGATTAATTTCGCTTCCGTTGCGCATGATCCCCAAAATCCAACAGTGGTATCAGAGCCAACTTGTGTTTTCATAGAAATCAATTTAACGGCGTTTTTGGACGTCGGCTGCGGCGGCTATGGCCGCCGGCGGATTCGGCGGCGGCGGTAGGCCGACGGCAGCGGTTGGCCGTTGGCAGGCGGTTATAGCGGGCGGTCAATATGGAGTTGACACCAATAGGTGTCTAATGGGTTGGCACCTCTTGGTTTGTGAGGCCCAACTCCCTCGTGTCTATTCGTTCGAATGGCACCTATTCGCATTAATTAATTTATATGATTAATTAAATTATGATTCAATGCGAATTTAAAATCTGGATTCAAATTTTAATTAGATTAAAGTATTGAATCTATATCGCAATATTTATAATTTTTTGCATGAAATTCCTTTTTAAATAATTTATGAAATTTTGGATTGTTTTTGGCAAAAATATAAAATTTTAGTATTGCGATGTACAGATTTTAATTAAGACCCCGTAGGGCGCCGCCCTCGACCCCGTCCGCTAACCGGCTATCGGAACCGCCGTTTTTATTCCTAACGCCTCATAAATTTAATTGTTTTAGAAACATCGAGGCAATTATCAAGTAATTTTATTATTATTATTTTTTTTAGTTTGTCAAACATGGATGTATTAATTAGATTAATACATGATGTATCGACTTGCGTGACACATAATATGGCCCAGTTGACTTCGTGAATTGCATGGTTGTAATATTTTTAATTTTTGCAATGGGATGTAATTATTAATTATGGCTCTGCGTGTCATTTTGCTTTGTTGTAATTTATATTACATGTATTTATTCTTGGTGAGATAAATCGTGAGAAGACAAAGCAAGGCACTTCGAAGTCCACTATCCACCATGGTGATGGAGGAGCTAGAAGTCCATGCGGGAGATGGTGATCTCGAAGGCTTTAGAAGTTATTTTTTACCCTTAGATTGGACTTTTGATCTTCATAATTGGCTTATGAAGATCATTCGGTTTTGGGGCCATATTTTGACACGCTTAATTATGCTTCGATTTTGATATTTTCACGTGATGTGGTTTAGTATATGATACTAAAATAAATCATAACATCATTATAATTTAAAATCTATAACGATCCCTCATTTGAAATTTTAAGTTTTTCATGCCATCCATTATTATTAAACACCTGTCAAAAACTAATATCACCATGATGTGGGTTCTACCAAAGTAGGAGTACATTAGATAATATTAGCATGACAGGATGAGTAATGGTGTTACTCATGTGTTTAAAATGGTAAAACTTAATTAGGCTTACAAAATGGTTTTGGGCTACAGGGCATAAGATGAGATTTAAACATGCTACGACATAAGATGTCAAAAATCCCATTAAGAGTTGCATTTGATGCAATTGGTAATAGTTACCTACCTAAATATACTTGATTTTAAGTGTCATGCCAAAGTCGACTTAAAATTAAGTATAATTATGGATCTTATACCACTAAAGTTAATATAATTTTAAAAGAGGGATTATTAATTTAGTGGGAGTTTTTCATAATTAATATACTTAAACTTTGCATTTATTGTAGATGGCCAACAACAATAATAACAATTTCGCATTTTCATTGCGATCGGTCCTTGAGAAGGACAAGCTTACGGGGCTAACTTCCTTGATCGGTTTCGTAATTTGAGAATTGTTCTCAAACACGAAAGGAAGTTATATGTCCTGGATGAACCTCACCCCGAAAAACCAGATGATAATGCCACCAGAAGCGAAAAGAATGCTTATGAGAAGCATCATAGTGACTCTGTAGATGTTGCTTCGCTTAATGTTAGTTGCCATGAGTTCGAGATCCGAGAAAGATTTAGAACATATGGAGGCTTATGATATGATCATAAACCTAAAGGAAATGTTCCAAGCAACAAGCAAGGCAAGAAAGATATGAAACTACCAAGGCATTGCATTCTTGCAAAATGACTGAAGGTAGTTCAGTTAGTGCTCATGTATTGAAAATGAAAGGTTACATGGAGCACCTGGCAAGGCTTGGATTTCCATTAAGCCAAGAATTGGCTACTGATTTGCTCCTGAATTCACTTCCTCGTAGTTATGACCAGTTTGTCATGAACTACAATATGAATGAGATGGACAAATCAATATCAGAGTTGCATACGATGCTTAGAACTGCTGAACAAAATATAAAATCCAAGCCTGGGCAAATCTTAATGGTTAGGCAAAAGGGTAAGAGTTTTAAGAAGAAAGAAAAAGGAAAAGACAAAGGTTGGGGTGGAAAGTCCAATCCTAAACCTAAGCCCAATCTTAGTTCCAAGGCTAAATCCCAGAAGGATGATGTCTGTTTCTTTTGCAATGAACCTGGTCATTGGAAAAGAAATTGCAAACTTTATAAGGAAGATCTAATGAACAAGAAAACTGGTGGGACCAGTGCTTCGGGTATAAATGTTATACGGATTAATTATACTCCTTCTAGTTCCTGGATAGTGGATACCGGATTCGCATCTCACATTTGTTCAAATGTGCGGGGACTAAAGGGGAGTAGAAAATCGAAACGGGACGAAGTGGATCTTCGCGTAGGCAATGGAGCAAAAGTTGTCTGCTTTAGCTGTAGGAAGTTATGAACTTTCTTTACCCAAGTGGGCTTTTGTTAGTATTGAACAATTGTTTTTATGTTCCTACAATGTGTAGAAACATTGTTTCAGTTTCTTGTTTGGATAATGATGGTTTTGCTTTTATTATTAGGAATAATATTTGCTCCATTTATCATAAAGATATGTTCTATGCAAATGCCTTGTTTTACTAGATGGTCTTTATGTTTTGAACCTTCAAATATCCAATGATTTTTCTATATGTAACATTACTACCAAGAAATTTAAGTCAAATGACTTGAATGTAACCTATCTTTGGCATTGTCGTCTAGGACACATAAATGAGAAACGCATTTCAAAACTCCATAAAGATGGACTTTTGAATTCATTTGATTATGAATCATTTGATACTTGCGAATCATGTCTTTTGGGGAAAATGACAAAGGAGCCTTTTACCTGGACACGGTGAAAGGGCTAATGAATTATTGTCCTAATACATACGGATGTATGTGGACCATTAAGTATAGAAGCCATAGGAGGTTACAGGTACTTCATTACCTTTACCGATGATTTCGGTAGGTATGGTTATGTCTATTTGATGAGACATAAATATGAAGCATTTGAAATGTTCAAGTATTTTCAAAATGAAGTACAAAATCAACTTGGTAAGACAATTAAGGTGCTTCGATCCGATCGAGGTGGAGAATATTTGAGCCAAGAGTTTGGTGATCATCTTAAGAGTTGTGGAATTGTTTCACAACTTACTCCTCCCGGAACACCACAATGGAATGGTGTGTCCGAAAGAAGGAATCGAACTCTATTTGATATGGTTCGATCAATGATGAGTGCATCGGATCTTCCACTTTCCTTTCGGGGTTATGCACTTATGACAACTGCTTTTACACTAAATAGAGTTCCATCCAAAAGGGTTGAAAAGACACCATATGAGATATGAACCGGGAAGAAGCCTAGTTTGCTTTTTCTTAAGATTTGGGGTTGTGAAGCTTATGTAAAGCGTTTACATTCTAATAAACTTGAACCTAAATCCGATAAATGTATTTTTGTGGGTTATCCTAATGAGACTAAAGGATATTACTTTTACAATCCCATTGAGAACAAAGTGTTTATTGCTAGAAATGGTTTCTTTTGGAAAGGGAATTTATTTCTAAAGGAATCGAGTGGGAGTAAAGTACAACTCGAAGAAGTTTGAGAGTCACAAAATAACATTGAAATACCTTTGGATGATGGTGGTCAACAAGGAGTTATTGACACACCAGTTGTAACACAAGAACTACGTAGATCTGATAGAATACGTTATGAGCCTGAGAGATATGGATTTCTCATGAATAATGATCATGATGTATTGTTAATGGATCATGGTGATCCTACTACCTATCAAGATGCTATGTTAAATCAAGACTCGACAAATGGTTAGAGGCCATGAAATCCGAAATCCAATCCATGTATGATAATCAAGTTTGGAACTTGGTCGACCCACCAAATGATATTAAGACCATTGAGTGCAAGTGGGTTTTCAAGAAGAAAACCGACATGGATGGTAATATGCATACTTATAAAGCAAGACTTGTTGCAAAAGGTTTTAAACAAATTCATGGTATCGACTATGATGAAACTTTTTCACCGGTAGTCATGCTTAAGTCTATTAGAATTCTCATTGCCATTGCTGCATATTATGACTATGAGATATGGCAAATGGATGTTAAAACTGTGTTTCTTAATAGAAACTTGTTTGAGGATGTGTATATGACACAACCTGAAGGTTTTGTTCATCCTGAGAATTCTGGTAAAGTGTACAAGCTTCTAAGATCCATTTATGGTTTGAAGCGAGCTTCAAGAGTTGGAATCTTCGTTTTGATGAGACGATCAAAGAGTTTGGCTTTATCGAAAATGAAGATGAACCTTGTGTTTACAAGAAAGTTAGTGGGAGCACTATTGTTTTTCTGGTCTTATATGTCGATGACATATTACTCATTGGGAATGACATACCTACCTCGCACAATGTCAAAACTTGGTTGGGTAAATGTTTCTCAATGAAGGATTTAGGAGAGGCATCCTATATCCTAGGGATAAAGATCTATAGAGATAGATCTAAAAGGCTAATTGCTCTAAATCAAAGTACATATATAGACCTTATACTCGAAAAGGTTCTGTATGGAAGAGTCCAAGAGAGGATTCTTGCCTATGTCACATGGCATAACGCTTAGCAAGACTCGGTGTCCTAACACTAATGATGAGCGAGAGCGTATGAGTAAGATTCCTTATGCTTCGCTATAGGATCTATCATGTATGCCATGTTATGTACTAGACCGTATGTTTCTTATGCTTTAAGCATAACGAGCAGATACAAGTCGGATCCCGTGAAAGTCACTCGGATAGCGCTCAAGAACATTCTTAAGTACTTCGAGAAGAACTAAGGATGTGTTCTTGGTCTTTGTGGATTAGAAGATGATCCGGTTGTAAGAGGTTACACGGATGCAAGATTTCAATCACATAAAGATGATTATCGATCGCAATCGGGATATGTGTTTTGTTTAAATGGTGGTGCTATTAGTCTGGAAGAGTTCAAAGCAAAGCACTCGTTGCCGATTCTACAACCGAAGTCGAGTACATAGCAGCATGTGATGCAACGAAAGAAGCAAGTTGGATAAAGAAATTTGTTTCGACCTTGGAGTGATTCCTAGTATCACAAATCCTGTTGAGATTTATTGTGACAACAATGGTGCAATAGCACAAGCAAAGGAACCTAGGTCACATCGCGATCCAAACATATACTCGGGCATTATCATCTCCTTAGAGAAATTATCGAGAGAGGTGACGTTAAAATATGCAAAGTTGCAACGGATGACAATGTTGCGGATCCATTAACTAAACCTCTACCACAAGCAAAACATGAGGGTCATGTAAGGTCCATGGGTATTAGATACATTGATAAATGGGCTCTAGTGCAAGTGGGAGATCAGTAAGTGATAGTGCTCTAGGCTCTATTATATGGATATTATATGGATATGTATTTTGAACTTTTTATGAATATTTTTCTATTTTAATTAAGCATGTTTATGATAGAAGAAGAACCTCGAATAGTTTCATGTTTATTATGAAGATTATTCTAAATATCCATAATCGCTTATTGTTGTGGGAATGACAATAAATAAAGATTAATATAAAGTTTGATGGATATTCATGAGATGAATATATGTATGGGGATACACATCGGATTTATATGTATTTATTGGAGAATAAATATTGGATCGGCTCGCTTTGAGATTAAATCATGGATATAAGTCATATGTTAATCTCAAGTTAGTAGTGACATCGAATCCTTCGACTCGAGATTGTCATGGTTCTCAACATGAAGAATATTATGTTTTGACATAACCCAACGTTGTCTTTGACCGGATGACCATAAAGATTATGATTGGGCATAATGTGAATCATGTAGTGAGATATGAGTAATCAAGATGGAATTTATCCCTCTTATAATAAGAGAGATATCTCTCGGGCCCCTCGAATGATTTAGACTAAGAATTGTGTGGCCACACTCAAATGAATTGATGGAGATCAATTGCATTTATTTAATCAGCCTAATCGAGAGTCGAGAAATTAAAGATAGAGAGATATAAGGTTGACATTAATCCATGCCTTATATTCTATCATGATATCATGTGATAAAGGGATTATGTCATTAACAATCGGGTTGTCTCGGATCTCGAGACTATTCATACTAACTTGGGTAGTTATAGTGTCTTGCTAGAGACCAACTATAACTCGTAGGTTTATAAATGGTGATTTAAGCTCTATCGCCAATGTTAATCGAACCTATAGGGTCGCACAAAATTTGAATGGACTAGAATGGTTGATGAACACTCTCTCACTTGAGTAATTTATAATTATAAGATTATTTTAAATTACAAGCATGAATTAAAAGAGTTTTAATTCATCATATATTTAAAAAAAGAAGTTTTTAAATATATATTAAAAAAATGACCTCTTTAATGAAGAGGTGCCATGAAACAGTGTCACTTCAATTAAAAGGAGGGGTCATGGCTTATGAAGTCAACTTTTATTATTTTCCTTTTGTAATCCATAAGAGAGGAAGAGAGTTCTTTGGGTTTTGGAGAAAACCCCGTTTCCGATCTAGCAGTTGAAGCCATTTGGAAATCCGTTCGAGTGTGGATACCGGTAGAGGGCGGTGGTTTCAGCGCCTTAAAGATCCGAGGAAATCTAAGAGTAGAACTCTTGCATGGTATGATTTCTTGCACTTCTTTTTGGGTTTATGTTTTTGATTTGTATGAGCACATGAGATCCTTGGTGGTTTATTGGGGAAATGACTTTAATATGCGTATATGATTAATTTCGCTTCCGTTGCGCATGATCCCCAAAATCCAACAACTCTAAAATCTCCAATTCTACGCCCGATTAATATTATTTCCCTATTTATTTGCATTCAATTCCCATGAACTTCACCAACCATGGAATTTGAATGTGATTCCACTTTGTTGAGAACTACATCGCCCTTTCGGGTTGATTCAATTACAATGAATTTTAATACTACAATGGGCCCTTATTGCAATGTAAATGAAATGCAAGTAAAAACCATCACATTTGTAATTAAATTTACTTCTACCATGCATCACAAAATCCTAAACATGATTTCTACTCATTGCAAAAGAAAAGTAAAAGGAAGACGATGGCATAATCTTCTTATGCCACTATTTCCAAAGAAGAAGAAAGAGTAAGAGAGATGTGTCACAAAGCACGAAGAAAACATAAAGGAAACTTCATTTAACAAAAGCAAATCCACTAAATAAATGTTTACAAAATTATAAGATAATGAAGAATAATAATTAACTTTTTTCCCTTGAAAGAAAGATGAAGATCTCTCCCATAAAGTCTCCCGCCAATCCATGCAACGCTAGAGAAATCCCTTACAAATTCTCTCAAAATCTTTTCTCCAATCTCTCCAAAAAGGTAGAAATCTACATTTCTACTCTTAATCTAAGAATCCTAAACATTCCTCTAAGTTTTTCTCTCCTTTCCTCTATTGTTTCTCTCACATTTCTAACACATATTCTCCATTTTAAAGAGCATGGACGAATTCCTAAGAGTTTCCTTAAGCACCCCTTCGAAAAAGCATCCAAATACGTCGAATATTGGCCCAAAACCGCCAAAAGTCGGTTCATGGTCGTCCGGGCCGCTGTCGGCGGGTTCGAGCTCGCTGTCGGAGAGCTTTTCAGCCATTTTTCGGTGGTCTCAGGAAAATCTCGCCGTCGGTGAGATCGATCTTGCCGTCGGCAAGCAGGCTGCTGCGCGGCTCCACGGTTTCGTTCTGTTTGGCTCCGTTTCGCCCCATTTCAGTTGTGTTGCATTCATAACAGATAGCCCTACAAAATAAGCATAAAAATAACTTTTCTTTAAAGTATAATCTTATTCAAAAATATGCAAGAAGTGTAAAAGAGATTAAGCATCAAAAGACTTATCGAAAGATGTCAGGGCAGAATTTCATTTCTTGCTCGTTTTTGCTCCAAATTGCACCATTTTTGTTTCCTTTTGCTCCAATCACCATTTCTTGTACCTAAAACCAAAAAATATACAAAATACCTTCCTTTAAAGTGTAATATCATCAAAAATGAGTAAAATGATAAAGCAAAAAGCGTATATATTTTAGGCGTGTCAAAATCCCCCAAACTTAAGTGTTACTTGTCCTCAAGTAACACTTTTACTACATAAAAATATAACTCAGGATAATGTACTTTTACCTGTAAGACACTAAAATTTTTCATTCAAAAGAATATATTGGTTAGACTTTTAGAAAGAAAATCAGTAACTCAAGTTAACACTACAAGTATAAGACTATTCAGAATCAAGTGAAAGGGTTCTAGTCTTCTATTTATTTCAAGATAAACCATAATTTGGAACATTAAGAGTGCCTGTTGACCTCATTTTTGATGAGGTCTTCTCTTCTTCTCTTTAGTACTTAGGATCTAGCCTTAGGCTTTTCCTTTGACTGTCTTAGAGGACTAGAATTGGGACCCACCTTTTAGAAATTCAAACCACTTCTTAACTCCCCGCAAACTCCACAAACTTGATCGTAGACCCCTAATCACCTAGAGGGTTGAAATCAAATGTGGAAGTTTAAAGGATGAGTTCCTATGGGACTCTTTGGCCTTAGGATCGCCCTGCAGGTGGCTCAGTGCAGTGAAGGGCCGACTTACACACACCACACTTATACACTACACCTACACACTACACTTCCACATACCTCCCAAAACCACACCCATACCCAACTTGACCTCCCGACTCATGTAGGTGATTCACATGGATGGTCCTTAACCCCTAAGCCCTCGGCTAAGAGGTTAGAAGCAACATAGTGAATGCCTCAAATGAGTCCCTTCATGGCTCATGTGGGCTTGATATGGCTTCATAGCTCAACCAAAATGATTTCTTCCCACTTAAATTCACCCAATCTTCAATTTCCCAAATTTTCAATTTTGACCCCCGGGACCCTACACCCGCTTAACCTACCCAAAACCCTTAAAATTACCCAAAATTCTCAAAAATTTCCAAATTACCCAAAACTCTCCAAAATCAATCCCAAACATTTCCACATCACTCAAATTGATCATCCATACCCAAAAATACCAAAAAATTCCAAAAATACCTCCCAATACCCTCCAAATACCCAAAATACCCCTCTTGGCCTAAAAATCCAAAATTCAGAAAATTCCTAGAAAATTCCAGAAAATCCCAAATATTCCCAATTTCATTTTGTCCAACTACACCATGGGCCAATTTTGTCAATTTACCCTACTTTTGTCAAAACCCCCAATTTGACCCATTTTAACCCTAAGTAAACCCAATGTCAAACCAAACCTACCCAATTGACCCCAATTTTGGTCCAATTCAATTCTAAACTTCAATTCAACATTCCCAACACCAATATAGACCAAATCCAAGCCCAATTTGATTGACATTTGGATCCAATCTCACTTTTGGCCTTAAAGCCCAATTTGGACCCATGACCTAAAACCTAACCCAAACTCACCCAACTCAATTCCAATTAACCCCAAATCTTTTCTAAATCTTCCTTAACATTCCCACAAACAAAACACTAACATGATTTGCCCAAAATTTAGACCCAAACCCCACTCAAATTCAACCCAAAACCAAAAGGCCAAATTTTGGCCTAAACCCAAACCTAACCCAAATGAGCCCAAACCCCAAAATCAAAGCCCAACCAAAGCTAAAACCTCTTTGAAACACCCCCATAAACATTTCTCAACATTGATTTTACATCAATTTCAACTCTAGCCCAACATTAGCCCAACTTGGCCCACTTGGACCTACATAGGCCCACTTACCAAATAAACCCAAATTCAAACCAATTCAACTCCAAATCACATCAAATTGATTCCAAGCCCTTCATAGAACATCCCTAAACCAATTATGACATTTATTTGACAAAGTTCTTCATAAAATTTTTATCCAAATGCCCATCCTAAAATCAAAAGCCCATTTCCCTTAAACTTTCCTAAAAGCCCACTCCCTTCAAATTCAAAAGCCCAAATTCATCCAAAAGCCCACATGACATCTCCATTTGTCATCCACTTAATTAAATCCATTACCTAAGTCCTAAATTCACCATCAAATTATTCCAAATCAAGTTTCATACAAATTTCCATCAAAACATCCAAAATTCTTAAAACCCATTTTCATGAAATTGACCCAAGCTTTTCCCAAGCCAAATGGAGCCAAGGATGAGCCATTCACAAGCCATATGAAGCCATGAAAGTTTGGCATGTGACCATGCCATTAATGTCAAAAGGAGGAGGTCCTTTAACCATCTCCTAAAAGTCATTAGCCTTAAGCATGTCTCCCCTTAACCAAGATTTAATCCAAATATTCTTGGATAAGGACATCACCACCTCTTGACCAGCTAGCCTAACCGATCTTCTCAGCCCAAGACCGGCCATGGGGAGGTGAGCCCAACCCAAACCAATGGGTTGACCAATTTCAAGCCAAAATGACCCCTCCCCATTCCATTTTAATTCAAACACTTTACACATGTCCAAACCCGATTGACTTCACCATTGCCAAGCCACGACCTCCCCGGTCAAGATGGTGACCCATGCCTGCTGGCCGACCGCCCGGATCGCCGGAAAACACCACACCCAAGAGCTCACATGTGAGCCGACTTTGGAATTCCACCTTCGTCGAGCCGCCCCATGCCTAATGGCCACCATGGTCGTTCTTCCCATGACCGAAGCGAGCCGATCCCATGCCTCAACTCCCCCTGGGAGACCCTTCACCCTCTCCTATTTAAACTCCACCTCTCTCGGCCATGAGGGGAGCTAAGCACAAACCTTGCCAAAACTCTGCCAAAATTGTTCCAGACCCTTCTCCACCCTTAGAGCACTTGATCCCCAGTGAAATCCCCCTGCCATTTCTCCTCTGTGAGCTCAATTTCAGAGTTGAAATTCCACCCAAAACCGGGACACTTCTCCACGGTGAGCCGATTCTCAAATCGATCGGCTCTACACCTTCACTCGGACCGAGGAAGGTGTCCACCAGCAAAAGCCCCATCTCCGGGCCACCCGGTTGCTCCAGCCTCCAAGCTTTGTGATCGGGCTTGGTCGAAATCATATCCGGACGATTCACTGGACCGGGAGACTTCATCCGGAGCTTCGCGGGATCCAATCGAAGGTGCAACAACTCTCGGATTGAAGCCACACTTCTCCGAGCCAAGGTATGAGCTAATTCTTCATCCCGAGCTTCGGAGAATCTCTATTTCAAATGCCTTAGTTTCAATGCATGTTAACCGTATAGATGTGTTCGTCTCTTCAAGACGAATCCATAGAAGTATAAGAACATAAAAATCCATTGAGAATCGAGTGAGATCTTAGGGATTTAGTGTGGACTGGCTCTCGAGTGAGAACACTTGGGGACGATGAACGGATGCCGTCCATTCAATACACGCGCGGACGAACGGCTCGGATGGCGTCGGACCAGAAACGGTGCGAGAACCGCGGGGCCCGGCTGCCGACTCGAGTGGCGGCGTCGAATGGGAGCGCGCCGCGCGGCCTTTCGGAGGCTGCCGAGGATGCGCCGGCGCCGCGTGGATAAATAGAAAATTAGGGTATTTTCTTATTTATTTAATTCCCTAAACTTCAAAATTCATATCTCCGTGTAGAAAAATTATAAAAATAAAATAAAAATACCCTCTCGCTCGAGTGAACGGAGGAGAATAATGTGGAAAAGAAATCATTTAATTTCATCAAGTATTTTATTTTTTATAATTTATTTACTCTCTGCATTATTTTAATTCTCCATGCATGCATACAATTCACCATGGCATGAGACCATAGGGCTTTTGAAGCCTCCGAATTTGGGAACATTCCTCGAATTTTCCAAAGTCGAAGCCATCCCTATAAAAAGTTATTGATTTTTCAAGTTCAGGTTACTATTTTGAATATTTTAATTCCAATAAATAGCATGTTGTGAAATAAATTCTAGGAAAATTTGGTGATGTTCATTATGACTAGAGAACCCTAGGAAAAATAGGTTTTGACTTAGTTCATCTAAAACAACCCTAATTGGCTTAAACACCCAAAATAGGTCTTTAATTAATTAGAGTTAACCATGCATCAAATTGACTTGAAATCAATTCTCCACTGACCTTTAGGATCAGAGGAATCCACCATAAAAATTTGAGGTCAATTGGACTTGGTTAGCCCCACTAATTGGGTTGATTAAGCCACTTAGCCATTTTGAACTTTAAAAATTCATAACTTTTAAAATACCTTTCAAAAATTCACCAAATTGGTTTTGGAGCCTCTCTGATATCAGGGGAACCTAAGAAAATTAAAATTTCAATTTTCTAAAAAAGTTGATTTTTAATAATATTTTAATATTTTTAATAATTAAAAAATAATAAAAATCACAAAAATAATAAAATTCACCAAAATGTCACATTTTGAACTTTAATCACATAGGAACAAACCCTATATTTTTCCTAGGTCTATTTGGTTAGATATTAAATTTTAAAGCTTAAGGATATTTTTTAAAATTAAAAAAATGTATTTTCTAGCATTTTCACTAAAATAATTATAATAAATCATAGAAAAATCCGAAAATTGCAAAATTTGATTCTCTGGTTTCCTTGATATCAGAGAGAATTTTGAAAAATATAAAACTCATTTTTCAACATTTATTTTATTTTTAAATTAATTAACACTCCAAAACTTAAAATAATTATAATAAAAATAATATAATTCAAAAAATCACCAAAATTGGTCCAAGTGCTTCTCTGGTCATTAGGAATGTCCCCTAATTTTCCTAAGGATAGAAACTTTCCCTTGGTCATGTTATTAAATTTTCCTTGGAAATCTCTATTTTTCACCAAAAATAATTATATAAATAAATTAAATACAGAAAAATCACATTTTCTCCTCTCATGTCTTTATTGACATATGAGTGAAGTTACATAAAAATTTCAAGTTCATTTGAGTTCAATTTAGTGAGTTATGAAATTATTAAGCTTAAAGGGTAAAGTGATAATTAAAATTTTTAATCCTTAATTAAAACTTTAGGTTTAATAAAAAATTAACAAGTAAAATATTTGATCCTAATCTGATTTGGATGATTGAAATTTAAATAATTAAAGGGTAGAAACCCATTAAACAATTTAAAATGATTAAACTTTAATTAAATAATTGATTAAATTTGGAAGAATAATAAAATTGGAATTATTAAAATAGGGATATTATTAGGAAGAGATTTATTCTTTAATTTAAAAAATCCCTAAATTAATTATCTCATTAATATTCAATTCTTAATTAAAATGATAACTCAAATTTAAAATATTAAAAGACTTAATTATTAAATCCTTTTAAAAAAAAATTTCAATTAAAATTAAAAATAAATTAAATTAAATTAAATAATTGAATTAAATTAAATTAAATTAAATAAATTAAATTAAATAAATTAAATTAAATTAAATTAATTAAATTAAATTAAATTAAAATTAAATTAAATTAAATAAATTAAATTAAATTAAATAATTGAATTAAATTAAATTAAATTAAATAAATTAAATTAAATTAAATTAAATTAAATTAAAATTAAATTAAATTAAATTAAATAAAATAAATCAAATTAAATTAAATTAAATTAAGTCAAATTAAATTAAAATCAAATCAAATCAAATTAATTCAACATCAAATCAAACTCAATTAAATTAAATTAAATTAAACTAAATTAAATTAAACATAACATCACCTAAAACAGAAAGAAATTAAATCTAAAATAACTTGAACACTATTCCAAATTTAAACCCATTAATGGAAATTAAACTAAATCACAAACATACTAATTTACCCTTGAAAGCTTTGGTTATTATAACTCCTAAATAGAACATTAAATGAAATGTTACTTCCATCATAGGATATTCAAATGTCCTAGATTCATCGAAGCAAGATAACAACAAAACTTGAATCCCGGACGATTAATTCATTTATATAATTAAATTCATTTGGACTTAAAACAATCCTAGAAATATTGAAAAGATGTTTAAGATTCTTCTTAAGCACTTACTCAATATGATAGGACATTTATAAGAACAATTGAATTTAATTATTCTTTGATGAAGAAAATCGTCTTCAAACAAAAACACAAAGAACCTAGACGTCATAGGAAATGACTAGCTATAGGATTAGGAATTTGGTAGAAAACCAAAACCCTTACCTTAGCTTTACCTAGGAACTTGCTTAAGTATTCTAATTATGTTTTAAGTGTAGCTTGGGATGACGGGAAGACCCTCAAGGTACGCTTTTATTTTATTGCAATTTACTTTCTTGCAATTTACTTTTCGCAATTTACTTTCTTGCAAATGTACTTTATTTTGCTTGCATGATAAACAATCGTTGCATGAAAACCCACACCTTTAGGATAGCCCTAAAACCGAAACCAAAACTAAGTTAAAAGTCATTGCAAGATAAAATTCACCGCCACAACATTTCAAAATATAAAACAACTCAAAATTTAATCACAAACGAACACAAAACTACAATTGCAACTAAATTAAAACGTCCCGTTGGATGATCGGGAATACCTCGGATGATGTAACCTACGTGTTCTTAACGGGATTTCCCACGGTGCTAAATGAAAGTGTGGAACTCATTCGATTGAGTTTAGCAAATTCATCCGGACTAAGTGAATCCGATAAAAATAATGATGCGGAAGGATGGAACCGTGGGATCTTAACCGGTGTCGTTATAATCAACTTTAAGATTTGTTTTAATTAAAACACAAAAAACACTCGGAAAATTAAGACTTCTCTAAACCAAAACACTTTTCTCATCTCTTGATTTATGATTTCTAAAACTAAACCTCTGCAACAACAAGGAGCTCGGAGCATGGTGGGCAGCATGGCCATCGTCATCAGCAAAACTTGAATCTACATCAGCAAAACTTTCCTAGAATTAAATAACAAAACCATAGGACTTCGGGGTAGTTTGCCTAGTGCAACATAAATCCTCAACCTTTTGTTAGGCATTTGCATTGCAAATTAAGTCCTAACCGGTCTTAGGATTCCGAGGTAGTCGTCCGTACGACAATAAATCCTCACATCTTCGAGGCTATTTGTTTGATTTTATCATACAAATATAAGCCCTAATTAATTAAAATTGGCGAGATCAAAACATTAAACAAACAATAGGACTTTCCTAAATCCAAGCTAAACAATAGGATAGTCGGAAATCACCGGAGTTCACTTCGAATCGTGATTTCTCCTACTTTTCTTCCTTTCGATTCCCAAAATAAAATGTTCCAAATTTGATCCATTCCCTATTGAAATTCCAAATTTCAATCCCTCGAAAATCTTAAACTTTGAAAATCTTGAGAGCGAATTATTGATTACTATCGAGAGTTTTCTTAGGTGATTCCCATCACTTAAGATGTAATTAACTATAGGGGCTTGCCCTTATAGGAATTTTAAAGAACCTGGGTAATATAAACCCCGTTTAATGCTTTCATATTAAGCGAGGAATTTGTCGGCTTATAAAATTGGTTCGCGGACCAAACGGATGTCACAAATCTCCTAGTTTATTTAATCGAGCCCCATCATCAAGCAGGTGTGTACATTCTTCGGGATAGATACAGGGTTTGTAGTGCGGTGCTCGTTTGTATAAACTATTTGGGATGTGAGATCGGTTTGATTTCATATCTTAAAATGTTCAAATTTAAAAATTATTTTTAAAATCAAATACTACCTTTTCAAATTATTTATTAAATTAAAAATTTGCCGACAATTTCTGTAGGCGACCCCTTTTCAAAACACACAACCTAAAAAATATGCCGACAGTGCCTTGAAAGATTATGTGAAAAGGAGTTCATGCAAACTTCATTACTTTAAATATAAATTAAAAAATGAAATCAAGTTCTCTCTTTAGGGTGACTCAAGTGAAGCCAATTTTTGATTAGGCATCTCCTCTAGCTTCTCCTCATAAATATTTTTTTTTTCTTTCTTTTTTTTTCTTTTCTTTCGGGATCATTTTCAATCCCTTTTTTTCACTCTCTTTTCTTTTTCTATCTTTTTAATGAGGATTACTGTATCTGGAGAGCCTGTAATTATTTTGAACTTCACTCTTCTCTTTCTAAAGTTCAAACTTGAAACACATTCTTACTTTATAATTAGGTGGGAGCTTTATTATTCATCATAAAATCACAATCTTTTCTTAACACACAATACTTTAAGTCTCTTAACATTTCAAAAATACAGTTTTCTTTACTTTAAATAGTTAATTATAATCAAATTCTTTCATACCAAATATATTATCCTAATAAAATTAACTTTTATTACTAAAAACTTTCATCCAATCCTTTCATAATATTCAACTGAAATAAAAAGTTTTAGTTATCTCAAGCGAGGTTCAATTGTCAGAAGTTATGCTAATAATTTTTGAAAATATAATAATTGAGAACAAATAAGAGTTAATATTTTTCTTCCCCCCAAACTTAAATTTCAAAAATATTTTGCAATTAATTCCATAAAATGTAGCAGGAAGAAAAAGTAAAGGTTGAATCTACTTGCTACTACAACATCCTATCAAATTCATATACATGCATAATAAGGATAGAAAGACTGTAGGAGAAAGTAAAGCTAACCTAAAACATGCTTGTAATAAAATTACACTAAAAGGAAGTATTTTCACTTTAAAATTTTACTTTTCTTCCTACCCCCAAACTTAATTTTTAATATATATATAACATTCAGTACAGAAAATATAAGCAGGAAGAAAACAATTTAGAAATTCTATCTACCATAAATGTCTATCAAAATTATTTGCAAGTATTCATTACGACAGAACAATATGCAGCATAAAGTAAATCTAAACTAATCATACCAGAATGAAATTAACTAAACCAAAGTCTAACTAGCATAGCATGTTTCAGCAAGGGAATATAAAATTGTTCTTTAATACCTAATTAAAGTTGTAACACAAACATAAACACACATATGATAAATGAGGTTAATTCATCCTTTAACTCATCCAATCTCACTACGTTACCTCCAATTTCTAACGGAATCACTACACTAGTAAATTAGGTACTTTAAAATGATTTTATAGATTATAATCCTAAAGATAAGATTATTCCTAATAAATTGGTTTCCGAACACCAACTTCAGGCATCACCTAATCCTTATAATTAAGCACCTCTAACAGTTATAAAGATAGTGTAAAATCATCCTTATGTTATTCATCAAATAGGTTCGTGACTCCTACCAAATGAAATCAAAGTCATAGAAAGGAAATAACAAAATTAAGATGGAATTATCAATGTTCAAAATTCATGATTTCTCTTGTAAAACTCAAGTCTGGGTGAAACCCAAGTCACAGTGGACTCATTAATCCAACTACTACAAGAGATCAAGTCTAGTCATAATAAGAAGTTAAGGAATCACCTCCCTCATGACACACAAAAAATCAAATCAAGGCACTAATAATCCAAACATCTACCAATCATCAATCAAACTGATCAATCCATAATGACACATAAATATCAATTCAATCCACTCTAACGAAAACATCATACAACACTAACAATCATGACTATCAAGCACACTAAATCAAAGCACACAGATAACTATGGGTTGCCTCCCATAAAGTGATTGGTTTAACGTCGCGGGCCAGACAAATGATTCCTCCTGGATCAAAATTCCAATTAAGTAATCCTCGATCAATCGCCCAATCTTTTTCAGATCCAGGGATTCCCATAAAATCCTCAAATTTTAATTTTTCATTCAGCTCTTCCTTTTCAGTTGGATTTATATCATAATTCCTCGTATTTTTTTCTAGATCTAATATTCTTCTATTGATTTTCTGAAATTGCATATTAATATCATCCTTGAAATTTATAAGAAATGGATCTCTATAAGATACTTCAATATCTCCCAAATTTTGGATTAGATTCTCTCTAGATAATTCAAATTTTGGATCAAATTCTTCTGGGATATTCTTCTGTCTCATGTTATCTTCTAATTCTTCCCATTTATAATTAGTGAATGATTGAGGATATATCTTAGTTGAGGAAACAGGTTTTTTTAATTCCTTAAGAATTTCTTCCAATTATCTTTCAATAACCTTATCCTCTTTTCTCAACACAAAGTTCTTTCGAAATTTATCATCAAAGTTCTTTCGAAATTTATCCTCAAATTCTCTTCCAAGTCCTAGTTCAATAATTTTATTTTGTTCAGCATTTAATTCAGGTTTTCTTGTGATTGAGTCGCATCTGAAGATATAAAGACTGGTTGTGTAGATGAATTCTCTAAGTAGATAGGCTTTAAATTTGTATGGGGTTCATCCATCTTAAGTTCATGAGATTTTTCAACAGATGGAATTAAAAGTTTACTATTTTCAGTAGCGTCCATCATTTCACACCTCTCTTGAACATACACATAGTCTTCTTTAAGTAATGTTTTTGAATCATCATGAAAATATATTTCAATCTCATCTGTTAACTTGCTCTCAAAACTTTCTTGGAAATGGTCTTTACTTAGATAATCAATTTCATCCATACAAAAATAAGCATCATTTTTTCTCTCAGTTGGATATTTCATAGTCTTTAATACATCAAAAGTGACTTCATGGTCATTAATATTCATAGTCAACTCTCCTTTTTGCACATCTATCATAGCTTGTCCAGTAACAAGGAAAAGTCTCTCTAAAATAATTGGAATTTCTTTATCTTCCTCCATATCTAATACAATAAAATCCAAAGGAAAGATAAATTTATCCACTTTAACAGGCACATCTTCTATAACTCCTTTTGGATAAATGATAGATCGATCACCAATATGAAGGGTTACAGTAGTGGGAGAAATATCGACTAAACCTAACCTTCTAAATATAGATAGAGGCATCACATTAATGCTCACTCCTAAATCACATAAAGCTTTTCCACATAATTTTTCTCCAATTTTACAAGGAATTGTAAAGCTACAAGGATCTTTAAGTTTCCGAGGAAAATTTTTCTGAAGTATAGCGCTGCGCTCCTCACTTAGTGCAACTGTCTCATAATCCCCAAATTTTCTTTTCTTGTTTAATATATCCTTTATAAACTTTGCATAACTTGGCATCTGTTCCAAAGCTTCAGTGAAAGGAATATTTATCGTTAATTTCTTAAGTACTTTCATAAACTTTGAAAATTTTTTATCCAACTCATGTTGTCTAAGTCTTTGAGGAAATGGAGGTGGCGGTCTTTCTAAATTGATTTTAGTTGGATATATTAATTTTTCTAGATCCTTAGAAATATTTTCTTCAGGTCTTTTAATTTTCGTTGTTTCTCTCACAACATCTTTCTCTTTTCTTACCACATCCTCTATCTCTCTTCCAATTTTTAATTGAACAGTTTCTATTTGTTCATTAGTGTTCTCTTTAGGGTTGATCTCATTATTGCTAGTAAGTGTTCCTTGGTGTCTATTGCTAAGTGAATTAGCAATTTGTCCCAATTGATTCTTTATGTTTCTAATAGCAGCATTTTGACTTTGCAACTGGTTTCCCATTTGCAATACCACTTCATCCATAGACATTTTCTTATCCTCAAATTGTTGATCATTGTTAGAGTCTGGTGGATATGAAGGTCCATATTTTGTGTTCTCCTGATTATTCCAACTTCCATTAAAATTTGCATGATTATTTTCTCATTTTAGGTTTCCACTATTAGTAGTATGATTCCAGTTAAATTTAGGATGGTTCTCTCAATCTGGGTTGTAAAAGTTAGAGTACGGGTTGTTTATGGTATTTAAAGTCTCATATGATAATTTAGAATCAATTATAGGCCCTAATGAACTTTCCTCACTTATAGGAGTAAATTGAGGTTGGTTCATTCCAAATTGGTCCAACTTTCTTGATATTGCAGCAATCTGAGATGCAAGAATTGAAATTGTATCTGTATCATGAACACTAGCTACATTTTTTTTGTTTACCCTTGTAGAGGGCCTTTGAAATTCATTTGTAGTCATTTCTTCAATTAATGCATACGCTTCATCAAATGTTTTTGACATTAATGATCCACTAGCTGACAGCATCAATAATGAACCTAAGGGATCCTACTAACCCATTATAAAAAGTTTGAATGATTAACCAATCAGGCAGAGCATGGTGTGGACACTTTCTTAGGAGTTCCTTAAATATTTCCCAGGCTTCGTATATTGATTCACCTTCATATTGACAAAATGAGAAAATATCGTTTCTAAGTTGAGTAGTCCTTGAAGGTGGAAAATACTTAGCTAAGAATTTCTGTGTTAACTCCTCCCAATTTTTAATAGAACCAGGTGTTAATGAGTATAACCACATTTTAGCCTTATCCCTCAGTGAGAAAGGAAAAAGTCTTAGTCTAACAGCATCGTCTGACATGCCATTATAACGAAATGTAGAACAAAGTTCTAGAAAATTTGATAAGTGTAAATATGGTACCTCCGAATGAGTTCCCCCAAACTGATTGTTCTGCACCAGTTGGATAATCTCAGGATTTATTTCAAATGAGTCAGCTTCTACGATAGGGTTTTGGATAATTAAGTGAATTTCATCTATCGTAGGATTTATGTAACCCCTCAATGATTTATGATGATTTTCTAAGTTATTATCTTGAAAGTTTTCCATTTCCATTTCTAGTTTTTCGAGTCCTTTCTGTATTTTTATTATTTTATTTATTTTTTTATTTTCTTCAAACTCGGGATCATAAGGTACAAGTCCTGCAGATCCTTTGTTTTGCATACACAACATAACAAACAATACATTAACAATTAAGTAAATAATAAATGAAATATATTCAACACAACAAAACATTTTCACGAACACCTTATTTTTCACACAAACAGTTTTTTCACAACACTTTTTTATATAAAAACACTTTTCACACAAAACAGTTTTTACGACACTACAGTTTTCCAAGTCTAAGCCTAATTACTTCAACTAAAATTCTCCTAAAGTTCTTACCGAACCTTCCCCGACAACGGCGCCAAAAACTTGACCTGACCCGCAATAACGCAGTAATTTTTAAAGATGGCCAAAAACTTGACCCGATTTATAAATAGCGGCTAGTGTGCAAAATCTTAAATGATATAAAAATTAGAAAATATTTTACACAGTAGGGGTACTACGCAAGTATACGTATCGTTTCAAGTAATATAGAGTTTTCTTTAAAAACCCCAGTATCGATCCCATGAGGAAGTGAAGTAAGAAGTCTTTAATCAAATTCTAGTCTACTACAAATAGTCCTTAGTTTAGAATGTCGATTAAAATTGTGTTTTATCTAGCAACTACTCATAAATGCAAGTGTTAAATGTAATAGTAACTATAACTAAATGCAAATAATAATTCTAAAGATAACCCTTTTTGGATGAGTTGGTTTGGAGAATTTTGAGATATTAAAAACTACTATTCTTATGTAATGAAATAGATAATGTATAGGAATGAGATGCATTAAATATTGTATGTGCCAAATAGGAGAAATCTTATTCTTTACCCTTTGGTTCAGGCATAAAGAACATTGACTAATCCTATGCTTGGTTACTGAATCCGTGGTTAGGCTGGGAGGATACCTGCTCTCACTTCGGAGCTCCCACATTCCCCTCGCCTGAGGGCTAACATCTCCGCTTCAGCACCCAAACGATAGGACCGAATTGAGGATTTTAGCCTGTCACTCTAAAATCTCCAATTCTACGCCCGATTAATATTATTTCCCTATTTATTTGCATTCAATTCTCATGAACTTCACCAACCATGGAATTTGAATGTTATTCTACTTTGTTGAGAACTACATCGCTCTTTCGGGTTGATGCAATTACAATGAATTTTAACACTATAGTGGGCCCTTATTGTAATGTAAATGAAGTGCAAGTAAAAACCATCACATTTGTAATTAAATTTACTTCTACCATGCATCACAAAATCCTAAACATGATTTCTACTCATTGCAAACGAAAAGCAAAAGGAAAACAATGGCATAATCTTCTTATGTCACTATTTCCAAAGAAGAAGAAAGAGTAAGAGAGATGCGTCACAAAACACGAAAAAAACATAAAAGAAATTTCATTTAACAAAAGCAAATCCACTAAATAAAAGTTTACAAAATTATAAGATAATGAAGAATAATACATAGCTTTTTCCCCTTCAAAGAAAGATGAAGATCTCTCCCATAAAGTCTCCCGGCAATCCATGCAATGCTAGCGAAATCCCTTACAAATTCTCTCAAAATCTCCTCTCCAATCTCTCCAAAAGGGTAGAAATCTACATTTCTACTCTTAATCTAAGAATCCTAAACATTCCTCTAAGTTTTTCTCTCATTTCCTCTATTGTTTCTCTCACATTTCTAACACATATTCGTCATTTTAAAGAGCATGGACGAATTCCTAAGAGTTTCCTTAACCACTCCTTCGAAAAAGCGTCCAAATATTGGCCCAAAACCGCCAAAAGTCGGTTCATGGTCGTCCGGGTCGCTGTCGGCGGGTTCGAGCTCTCTGTCGGCGAGCTTTTATGCCATTTTTCGGTGGTCTTGGGAAAATCTCGCCGTCGGCTGTTGACCTCATTTTTGATGAGGTCTTCCTTTCTTCTTTTTAGTGCTTAGGATCTAGCCTTAGGCTTTTCCTTTGACTATCTTAGAGGACTAGAATTGGGACCCGCCTTTTAGAAATTCAAACCACTTCTAAACTCCCTGCAAACTCCACAAACTTGACTATAGACCCCTAATCACCTAGAGGGTTGAAATCAAATGTGGAAGTTTAAAGGATGAGTTCCTATAGGACTCTTTCGCCTTAGGACCGCCTCAGGTGGCCCGGTCCAGTGAAGGGGCCGACTTACACTACACTTACACACTACATTTCCACACACTTCCTAAAACCACACCCATACCCAACTTGACCTCCCGACTCATGTAGGTGATTCACATGGATGGTCCTTAACCCCTAAGCCCTCGGCAAGAGGGTTAGGAACAACATAGTGAATGCCTCAAATGAGTCCTTTCATGGCTCATATGGGCTTGAAATGGCTTCATGGCTCAACCAAAATGATTTCACCCCACTCAAATTCACCCAATCTTCAATTTCCCAAATTTTCAATTTTTGACCCCGGGACCCTACACCTACTAAACCTACCCAACACCTCGAAATTACCCAAATTTTCGCAAAATTTCCAAATTACCTAAAATTTTCCAAAATCAATCCCAAACACCTCCACATCACTCAAATTGATCATCCATACCCAAAAATACCAAAAATTCCAAGAAAACCTCCCAATACCCTCCAAATAACCCAAATACCCTTCTTGGCCTAAAAATCCAAAAATTCAAAAAATTCCCAGAAAATTCCAGAAAATCTCAAATATTCCCAATTTCATTTTGTCCAACTACACCATGGGCCAATTTTGTCAATTTACCCTACTTTTGTCAAAACCCCCAATTTGACCCATTTTAATCCAAAGTGAACCCAATGTCAAACCAAACCTATCCAATTGACCCCAATTTTGGTCCAATTCAATTCTAAACTTCAATTCAACATTCCTAATACTAATTTAGACCAAATCCAAGTCCAATTTGATTGACATTTGGATCCAATTCCACTTTTGACCTTAAGGCCCATTTTTCGACCTAAGCCCAAACCTAACCCAAATGAACCCAAACCCCAAAAATCAAAGCCCAACCAAAGTCAAAACCTCTTTGAAACACTCCCATAAACACTTCTCAACAATAATTCTACATAAATTTCAACCCTAGCCCAACATTGGCCCAACTTGCCCATTTGGACCTATATTAGCCCATTCACCAAAAGAATCCAAATCCAACCCAATTCAAGCCCAAACTACCCCAAATTTGCTTCAAGTTACTCATGACACATCCATGAGCTAAACCAACAATTATTTGGCCCAACCTTTTACAAAAATTTTCATCCATGAACACATTCATAAACTTAAAAGCCCACTTCCCTTAAACCTTTCTAAAAGCCCATTTCCTTCAAAATTCAAAAGCCCAAATCTACCCTAAAGCCCACATGACATCTCCATTTGTCATCCATTTAATTAAATCCATTACCTAAGTCCTAAAATCACCATCAAATTATTCCAAATCAAGTTTCATACAAATTTCCATCAAAACATCCAAAATTCTTAAAACCCATTTTCATGAAATCGACCCAAGCTTTTCCCAAGCCAAATGGAGCCAAGGATGAGCCATTCACAAGCCATATGAAGCCATGAAAGTTTGGCATGTGACCATGCCATTAATGGCAAAAGGAGGAGGTCCTTTAACCATCTCCTAAAAGTCATTAACCTTAAGCATGTCTCCCTTAACCAAGATTTAATCCAAATATTCTTGGATAAGGACATCACCACCTCTCGACCAGCTAGCCTAGTCGATCTTCTCAACCCAAGACCGGCCATGGGGAGGTGAACCCAACCCAAACCAATGGGTTGACCAATTTCAAGCCAAAATGACCCCCTCCCCATTCCATTTTAATTCAAACACTTTACACATGTCCAAACCCATCGACTTCACCATTGCCAAGCCCCGACCTCCCCGGTCAAGATGGTGACCCATGCCTGCCGGCCGGCCCGCTCGGATCGCCGGAAAACACCACACCCGAGAGCTCACATGTGAGCCAACTTTGGAATTCCACCTTGCCGAGCCGCCCCATGCCCAATGGCCACCATGGCCGTTCTTCTCCTCACCGAAGCAGGTCGATCCCAAGCCCTAACTCCCCCGGGAGGCCTCCCGACCAGCTCTATTTAAACTCCACCCCTCTCGGCCATAAGAAGAGCCAAGCACAAACCTTGCCAAAACTCGCCAAAATTGTTCCGGACCCTTCTCCACTCTTAGAGCACTTGATCCCCAAGTGAGATCCCCTTTCCATTTCTCCTCCGTAAGCTCAATTTCGTAGTCGAAATTCCACCCAAAACCAGGACACTTCTCCACAGGTGAGCCAATTCCCAAATCGATTGGCTCTACACCTTCACCGGACCAAGGGAAGGTGTCCACCATCAAAAGCCCCATCTCCAGGCCACCCGGTTGCTCCAGCCTCCAAGCTTTGTGATCGGGCTTGGTCGAAATCATATCCGGACAATTCACTGCGACCGAGAGACTTCATCCGGAGCTTCATTGGACCCAATCGAAGGTGCAACAACTCTCGGATCGAAGCCACACTTCTCCGAGCCAAGGTATGAGCTAACTCTTCATCCCGAGCTTCCGAAGATTCTCTATTTCAAATGCCTTAGTTCCAATGCATGTTAACCGTATAGATGTGTTCGTCTCTTCGAGACGAATCCATAGAGTATAAGAACGTAAAAATCCATCGAGAATCGAGTGAGATCTTGGGGATTTAGTGTGGACGGCTCTCGGCGAGAACACTGGGGACGATGAACGGATGCCGTCCTTTCGATACACGCGCGCACGGACGGCCGAGATTGCGTCGGACCAGGAGACGGTACGAGAACCGCGGGGCCCGGCTGCCGACTCGAGGTGGCGGCGTCGAATCGGGAGCGCGACGCGTGTGCGTTCGGAGCCGCCGAGGCTGACGCGGCGCCGCGTGGATAAATAGATAAATAGGGTATTTTCTTATTTATTTAATTCCCTAAACTTCAAAAATCCATATCTTTGTGTAGAAAAATCACAAAAATAAAATAAAAATACCTCTTCGCTCGGTGAACGTGAGGAGAATAATGTGAAAAAGAAATCACTTAATTTCATCAAATATTTTATTTTTTATGATTTATTTACTCTCTGCATTGTTTTAATTCTCCATGCATGCATACAATTCACCATGGCATGAGACCATAGTGGCTTTTGAAGCCTCCGAATTTGGGAACATTCCCTGAATTTTCCAAAGTCGAGGCCATCCCTATGAGGAGTTCTTGATTTTTCAAGTTCAGTGTCACTGTTTTGAGTATTTTAATTCCAGTAAATAGCATGTTGTGAAATAAATTCTAGGAAAATTTGGTGATGTTCCTTATGACCAGCAGAACCCTAGGAAAAATAGGTTTTGACTTAGTTCATTTAAAACAGTCTCTAATTGGCTTAAACACCCAAAATAGGTCTTTAATTAATTAGAGTTAACCAGGTATCAAATTGACTTGAAATCAATTCTCCACTGACCTTTAGGATCAGAGGAACCCACCATAAAAATTTGAAATCAATTGGACTTGGTTAGCCCTACTAATTGGGTTGATTAAGTCGCTTAGCCATTTTAAACTTTAAAAATTCATAACTTTTAAAATACTTTTCAAAAATTCACCAAATTGGTTTTGGAGCCTCTCTGATATCAGGGGAACCTAAGAAAATTAAAATTTCAATTTTCTAAAAAAGTTAATTTTTAATAATATTTTAATATTTTTAATAATTAAAAAATAATAAAAATCACAAAAATAATAAAATTCACCAAAATGTCACATTTTGAATTTTAATCACTTAGGAACAAATCCCACATTTTTCCTAGGTCTATTTAGTGAGATATTGAATTTTAAAGCCCTAGGGTAATTTTAAAATTAAAAAAAAATGTATTTTCTAGCATTTTCACTAAAATAATTATTATAAATCATAGAAAAATCAGAAAATTGCAAAATTTGATTCTCTGGTTTCCTTGATATCAGAGAGATTTTTGAAAAATATAAAATTCATTTTTCAACATTTATTTTATTTTTTAAATTAATTAACACTCCAAAACTCAAAATAATTATAATAAAAATAATATAATTCAAAAAATCACCAAAATTGGTCCAAGTGCTTCTCTGGTCATTAGGAATGTCCCCTAATTTTCTTAAGGACAGAAACTTTCTTTTGGTCATGTTATCAAATTTTCCTTGAAAATCTCTATTTTCCACCAAAAATAATTATATAAATAAATTAAATACAGAAAAAAATCACATTTTCTCCTCTCATGTCTTTATTGACATATGAGTGAAGTTACATAAAAATTTCAAATTCATTTAAGTTTAATTTAGTGAGTTATGAAATTATTAAGCTTAAAGGGTAAAATAGTAATTAAAATCTTTAATCCTTAATTAAAACTTTAGGTTTAATAAAAATTAACAAGTAAAATATTTGATCCTAATCTGATTTGGATGATTGAAATTTAAATAATTAAAGGGTAGAAACCCATTAAACAATTTTAAAATGATTAAACTTTAATTAAATAATGGATTAAATTTGGAAGAATAATAAAATTGGAATCATTAAAATAAGAGATATTTATTAGGAAGAGATTTATTCTTTAATTTAAAAATCCCTAAATTAATCATCTCATTAATATTCAACTCTTAATTAAAATGATAATTCAAATTCAAAATATTAAAAGACTTAATCATTAAACTAAAGTCAAATTATTAAACTCTTTCAAAAATTTCAATTAAAATTAAAAATAAAGTAAATTAAAGATAAATTAAATTAAAATTAAATTAAATTTGATAATTAAATTAAATTAAGACAAATTAAATTAAATTAAATTAAATTAAAATTAAATTAAATTAAATTAAACAATTAAATTAAATTAAATTAAATTAAATTAAAATTAAATTAAATTAAATTAAAAAATTAAATTAAATTAAATTAAATAATTAAAATTAAATTAAATTAAATTAAACAATTAAATTAAATTAAATTAAATTAAATAATTAAATTAAATTAAATCAAATCAAATTAATTAAACACCAAATCAAATTAAATTGAACTATGTTAAACTAAATTAAAACTCAATTAAATTAAATTGAATTAAATATAACATCACCTAAAACAGAAAGAAAATAAATTTAAAAAAAACAACTTGAACACTATTCCAAATTTAAACTCTTTAACTTAAACCAAATCATTTGAATACTAACTTACCCTCGAAAGCTTTAGTTATTATAGCTCCTAAATAAAACATTAAATGAAGTGTCACTTCACTCATAGGATATTCAAATGTCCTAGTTCATCGAAGCAAGTTAACAAAACTTGAAATTCTTGGACGATTAATTCATTTGTATAATTAAATTCATTTGAACTTAAAACAATCCCGTAAATATTGAAAAGATGTTTAAGATCCTTCTTAAGCACTTTCTCAATATGATAGGACATTTATAAGAACAATTGAATTTGATTATTCTTTGATGAAGAAAATCGTCCTTAAACCAAAACACAAAGATCCTAGACGTCATAGGAAATGACTAGCTATAGGATTAGGAATTTGGTAGAAAACCGTAACCTTTCCCTTAGCTTTACCTAGGAACTTGCTTAAATATGCTAATTGTGTTTTAAGTGCAGTTGGGATGACGGGAAGACCCTCCAGTACGCATTTGTATTATTGCAATTTACTTTCCCGCAATTTATTTTCCAGCAATTTACATTATTGCAATTTACTTTATTGCTAATCTGCGTTTATTTTTCTTGCATGATAAAACAACTCGTTGCATGAAAACCCACACCTTTAGGATAGCCTCTAAAACCGAAACCAAAATTAAGTTAAAAGTCATTGCAAGATAAAATTCACCGCCACAACATTTCAAAATATAAAACAACTCAAAATTTAATCACAAACAGAACACAAAACTACAATTACAACTAAATTAAAACGTCCCGTTGGATGATCGGGAATACCTCGGATGATGTAACCTACGTGTTGCTAACGGGATTTCCCACGGTCTAAATGAAAGTGTGGAACTCATTCAATTGAGTTTAGCAAATTCATCCGGACTAAGTGAATCCGATAAAAATAATGATGCCGAAGGATGGAACCGTGGGATCTTAACCGGTGTCGTTATAATCAACTTTAAGATTTGTTTTAAATAAAACATAAAAAACACCTGGAAATTAAGATTTTCTCTAAACCAAAACACTTTTCTCAACTCCCGATTTATGATTTCTAAAACTAAACCTCTGCAACAACAAGGAGCTCGGAGCATGGTGGGCGAGACGACCATCGTCATCGCAGAAAACCCGAGTCTACTTCAAAAAACTTTCCTAGAATTAAAACAACCAAGCCATAGGACTTCGAGGTAGCTTGCTCTAAGTGCAACATAAATCCTCAACTCTTCGTTAGGCATTTGCATTGCAAATTAAGCCCTAACCGGTCTTAGGATTCCGAGGTAGTCGTCCGATACGACAATAAACCCTCACATCTTCTAAGCTATTTGTTTGATTTTATCATACAAATATAAGCCCTAATTAATTGAAATTAGCAAGATTGAAATATCAAATAAACATTAGGACTTTCCTAAATTCAAGACAAACAATAGGATAGTCGGGAAATTATCGAAGTTCACTTCGAATCGGTGATTTCTCCTACCTCTCTTCCTTTGGATTCACAAAACAAAATGTTCCAAAATTTGATCCATTCCCTATCGAAATTCCAAAATTCAATCTTTGAAAACCTTAAACTTTGAAATTCTTGAGAGCAGAATTATTGGTTATTATCGAGAGTTTTCTTAGGTGATTCCCGTCACTTAAGATGTAATTAACTATAGGGGCTTGCCCTTATAGGGAATTTTAAAGAACCTGAGTAATATAAACCCCGTTTGATACTTTCATATTAAGCGAGGGAATTTGTCGGCTTATAAAATTGGTTCGCAAACCAAACGGATGTCACAAAACTTCTAGTTTATTTGATCGAGCCCCACCATCAAGCGGTGTGTCTATCCTTAGGGATAGATATACGGTTTGTGGTGCGGTGCTCGTTTATATAAACTATTTGGGGATGTGAGATCGGTTTAATCTCATATCTTAAAACTTTCAAATTTAAAAATTATTTTCAAAATCAAATACTACTTTCTAAATTATATATATTTAAATTAAATTTAAAATAAAAATTCGCCACACAACTTCTGTTAGGCGACCACTTTTCAAAATAAAACACACAACCCTAAAAATAATGCCGACATCGGCGAGCAGGCTGCTGCGCGACTCCACGGTTTCGCTCCGTTTGGCTCTGTTTCAACTCCGTTTCGCCCCATTTCAGTTGCGTCGCATTCGTAACAGATAGCCCTACAAAATAAGCATAAAAATAACCTTTATTTAAAGTATAATCTCATTCAAAAATATGTAAGATTTGTAAAAGAAATTAAGTATCAAAAGACTTATCGAAAGGTGTCAGGGCAGAATTTCATTTCTTGCTCGTTTTTGCTCCAAATTGCACCATTTTTGTTTCATTTTACTCCAATCACCATTTCTTGTACCTAAAACCAAAAAACATACAAAATACCTTTCTTTAAAGTATAATATCATAAAAAATGAGTAAAATGATATAGCAAAAAGCGTATATATTTTAGGCGTGTCAACAAGCATCTTAGACCCCTGCTCGGGCGGGTTAGTCTAAACCTAAATTTTCCTAACTCTGGAGAGTTTTATCACCGCCCTTGACCGCATGAGGTTACAAATAGATGAAGTATGGTCTATAGAAACTCAAACAAACTTTAAGAATGTTTCTTGTTAGATCCATCGTCGCCCGATGGTGAATTCTCCTTGGTAGGGCTAAATCAGTATCGACCCTGGTTCCGTGAGCGAGACACGTACTAAGAGGTCTGAATGGGTGGGTTAGACTACGAGATACTGAACACAGTCTCGCATTATTCGACTAGACACCCCACACATACGACATCTAAAGGCGATAACAACAAAGGACTCCCAATAAATGTGTTATGCTTCTCATGCACAACATACTTATTGGAAGCATCCGAAAGAAAAAATTTTCATTTGTAGTTGAGGAGACTTCCTGAGCTAAGAGAAAAAAAATAAAAAGAAAAAAGAAAAAACTCGACCGGACCAGATTTACTGGGCAAGGTATGACCGGGGGGTGGCTAGCCAGCTGAAACTGGTTCATTACAAAGAAGCCAACTGATCCAAATTTTCTGGTCATGGTTGAGGGTATCGCCAGTAGCCAAAACTAGCCGAACATGAAGAAACTCATCCAGTCTAGAATTCCTTGACATGGCTGAGGGTGTGGCAAAAACTTAAACTATTTGAACACGAAGAAACCCAACCAATTTAGATTTCCTGGACATGGTTGAGGGATATATTGCCTGACCTCTATCGTAATGATATGACGATTTATATGACCTATATTTCAAAATGATAGAATGATGAGAGCCTCTACCTGACCTCAGTCGTGACAGTAGAGGAGACTTAACTGGTTCAGATTTCTTGGACACGGTTGGGTGTGTAGATAATGGATAAAGCTAGATGGCCATGAAGAAACTCAACCAGACCAGATTTTTTGGACATGGCCGAGGGTGTGGCCAGCAGTTGAAGCTAGCTGACCACGAAGGAAATCAACCAGTCTAGATTTTTTGGACATAGCTAAGGGAAGCCATGTATGACCTCATTCGTAATGCTAGATTGATCTGTCTGACCCATCCTTCAACATGATAGAACGATGGAGGCCTCTACATGACCTCAATCGTAACACTAGAGGAAGAGGCTCGATCATCTCATGTGACCCCAAGTCTCGTACTATGACTCTCCTGAAAGGAACCCCGATTGTGAGACTAATTAATCCATTGGAATAGAAGCACCCATCACTTAAATCAGGTAACTATATAGCTCAAGATATTATGTCTAAAAGTAGCAACTGGCATATGCTTCAATAGTATGACCAAATGAGAAGGCATGATCATCTTGTGTGATCCGGGTCTCATGTTATGCTTTTGCATAAAGAGCTGACTAGAAAGTTTCCGCAGAGTGTGGCACCCACCACAACCGTTCAGGTGGTCATAAAAACCAAAGTATCCTGAATAAAGTGGCAATCTTCTAATAAGTCAGCAGTGTGGACAATTGAAAAGGCTCGATCGTCTCATGTGACCTAAGTCTTTCATTCTCCCATGTAAGCTTTTAACTGAAAAGTTGCCTCTTGTCGCGAGAAGTAACTTCCCTCTATTTGACCATATTCAAAATGGTAGAGTTGGGAACTCAAATTTATAGGCCCTCAGTTGTAACAACAAAAGTGGGAGGAGATCGAGTTTTCTCGTCTAACTCGAACTCCCATTATGCTCTCTTGATAAGAACTTGATTGTGTGTCGGACCAGCTCCCATGGAGAAGAAGCACTCCTCACATAATCAGGTGGGTACAAAGCAAAAATATATCATGATTAAGGTGGTTTAGAAACCCTACTGACTATAAAGTCATATGGCTCTTGAGGCATTCAACTTAACCAACTTTGCAAAATATTCTCGCAAAAGAACAGGCCCAAAAGGGCATATAATACGCCCCTATAAATAGATGACAAGAAGGTAAATAAAGAGACCGCTCCCCCCATTTCTCTAATCTTAACACTCTCGATTCTTTTTCATTCCTGCTATTATAGTGTATCTTTTCTATTTTCATTTTCATAACATTCTATCAAGCGTCAATCTAAAGTAATCACATTAGCTTAGTATCCTCATCAAACACAAGCACACATCCTTGTGGCCATGTGTATCAATAGAATCAATGCTTTCTCTAGAAAAAAAAAATGGTCTTTGTCGTACCAAAAATTTCACACCATATACTCCAATCTTATCCATACACATTTATTTCTTAATATCTTTCATTCTCCATTTAATTAGACAAATAACTCGATAATTAAAATTATAAACATAGTAATACATTTAATTATTTTAAAATTAATCTTTACAAGTATTTTAAAACAATCTCTGAGTTTCAACTATTGTAATATAATAGTAGTTGTTTTCACTATCTCGTTCAAAAATTATTATTTTTTAGCAAACTCACTTAAAAATTATGGCTACTTAAGATTTATAATTTGATTTCAAATTAATTTTACATTGTTCCTTGTTAAAAAAATAGAAAGATACACAAAAATTAATTAATCAGAAAAAATTTCAAAATATACTTCAAATTATTTTAAAATGTTGTAAGAAGGTTGAAGTTGACCATTTAGGTTTGCACAACTTTTAACGGGCCTACATTCTTTTTAGTGGTTGTCTCGTCCATTTCCAACCCACATCACACCCCACTTTATTTGGTCCCTTCCGACTGTGTAGGCTTGCTTACGTGGAATAACTTAATACATATATTTTATAAAAATACCGGGAAAAAAACTGTGGGTTCTCCGTTAGCACTCAGTATGGTTTTGTCTAAGCTCGTGCAGCTCATTGGCCCACGTGGAAGAGAATCCCTATGAACTCCAATGGCTTTGTTCTTTTCCGCTATTTTTAAAATGGGACAGCATCAGTTATGTCTTCGTATCACCACAATATTATTAATCTGTATATATTAATTATCAAACTTATTAATTTTTTTGATTTAATTAAGCTCTCTATGAAAAAAATACAATTAAATGTACTATTAAAATTTTGCATATTTCCACAAAATTCTTATTTATTCACAAGGAAAAAATTTACGTATGTAAAGCGTACGCAGCGCTGCGTACGTAAATCAATAGGAGGCGGTCACCTCTGTATAACCTCTTTGTGACTTATTTGTAACTTACAAATATAAAGAGGTTAGATAGAGTTTATAGACAGGTTATAAAAAGATTACAGGAGGTATAAAAATGGAATACCCTTCTTTTAACCTGTTTTAAACTCCTTTTAACCTCGTTTTACGTACGCAACGCTGGGTACTCTTTACGTACGCAAATTTTTTCCTATTCACAAAGGCAGGTGTGTGTGTGTGTGTGTATATATATATATATAACATTTAAATTTTAATATCTATATTTATATTATTTTGGTGACATAAAATTATAGGTGAAGAACATGTAGTTAACTATTAAAAAAGTACAAAATATTAATGATCAAGATAATAAGTTCGCATGATTGATGATTAGCAAATGAGTTGCATAGTTAAAAGAATACTATTAAATTTTGCCTAGCGTTATAGATTAATTAATGTTAATCTGTTACTAATTAACTATCAAATCAAAATAATAAAAAAATATAGGGTCTAATTACGTTAGAGATAATTAATTTAATGTCTGATCGGTAGAACTAGTCCTGGCAGCTCAGGCGTAAACAAAATCGTTCTAGGTGGCAGTGATATTTAAGTCGGATATTGCTGGTCCAATAATGAGAATGATCATTGTGGAACAACATATTGATGGCTTTTGTTGCCTTGTTATTTAACATATTAGTTATAAACTTCCAAATTTCTTTAAATCATTGTGCCGCCTGCACTCCCTACACTCTTGCATTTTGTATTCCATTTGCCTCTTTTCTTTTCTATTAGTGTGTTTAATGCACAAATAATTATTTGGGTGGTATCTACTGTATTTGCTCAACATGTTTGATATGCAATGAATCTTATTTGAATTTATGTAATCGTTATTCTCTTTGAAACATTATTATGTGACCACCATTATAGTTATGATAATGGTAACAATAATGTCGTATCATTAGTTTGAAAATTGATTTTTTGTCAATGATGCATAATTATAGTAGTTTTAGCAAACTCGAATGGTAGTGGTCTGGCGAAGACATCATCAAGTGTGGCATCAGCGGAGTGATAGTAGCATAACAACAACATTCACAATCTAGTTGTGGTGTCAACCAAATGATGATAGCCCAAAAATGATGATTGTCTGATGAAGGTGGTACATATGGGTGGCGGTGATGATTGAGAGATGATGATCCAACGACAGTGACGGTGGACCACAAAAATAATGGTGGTTGGGTATTAAAGATTCAGCATAGCGACAACTGAGAGATGATGATCCAACAATGATTGTGGTATTTTGGTGAAGGCATCTTGATGACAGCAATGGTGGCTCGATGGCATTGGTCTGATGGTGGCAGGGATTGCACAGTGTTGATTGACTGGCAATGGTCTTATATATATGGTAGTGGCAACCCGAAAATTGTGGTCCAACATGGCAGTGTTGATCTAACCGTGGTGGCATGACAGTGGTAGGGATGGCTCGTGTCGTGGTCCCATGGAGATGAAAACCCAATAGTGTTGGTCTAGTACGACAATGGTAGTCTGGCTGTGGCGGCTTGATTGTGGCGACAGAGGCTAGGGGTCGGTCAGGTTTCGGTGGTCCAGTGGCGTCAGTAGAATGATGCTAGTAGTCATAATGACTTGTTAATGGTGGGCCACTGATGACATTAGTTGGGCAGTGGTAGTTCAGAGACGGTGATGGTGATCGTGCAGCGGTAGTCATACGATAACTACAACTAGGTGGCTATAGTTTGTCAACTATGGTGGCCTATAGATGATGGAGCTCATAAGTTCTCACGAACATAGAGTTCTCTTTAGTCTTCTCATATTTATCCCCAAAAATATGTTTTAAAACATCTCTTTATATTTTAGGTGCATTATTTGGGCTCACTTGGACTTTAATTAGGTCATTATTTATGTCATTTGCTTTGTCATATTGAGATGCTTCATTTGATCATAAATTAGAGTGTAGGCTTTTTTAAATTTGATTTTTAAAGCTTCTGGTTTAAAAGTATGTCGAGATTCGTGCATATGAATATGATCTTTTTGGATATATCGATTGTCCCCCTATTTTTAGACATCAATGTTAGAGTCAACAAAAAAAATATCTAAATTTGTTATAGAATTAGGTAACATAAATAACATTTTTGAAAAAAAAAACATTGATATGCACCCATTTTTTGGATGTTAGAGCAGGCTCCATCTTGGAGTGAATACTTGGGTGCTTGTAGCTCGTTAATAAGGGTTCCTAGAGGTATATCTTGAGTAAGGGTAGTGAGTAAAGAAATGATTCTTATCCCTCAAGGGGAGCTCTTCATAGCTCATCATTGATTAAATTATGAGGAGAATCAATAAGATGGGATTATGTTATGTTTATCTTTTAGTAACAAAGGGTTATAAAAAAGCTAGGTTGTACGAGAATGATGGAGGGTACTGGAAATATAAAAGAGGTCGGTGTCTTGGCTTGAAAGGGAGGAATTTTGTTTTTGTGGGGAGGGAGACTATATGGGCATTCTTAAGTGAGGCATTATCCATTGAAGATTAATATTAGGACATGTACCTCATCTGATTGTGCTAATATAATTTGTCAAATCTTACATAGGAGTTGAAGAATCACATTGTTAATCTCTTCTATCCTATGCACTAGTCTTCCAAAGATAGATCTGAAGCATCTTTCTCAGTAGGATAGTGCCTATTAAGGAGAGAAAAAGTAGAGGCTTGACATCCTAGGATCTAAAGTTTTCCTGAGAATGGTGAGTATTAGAGAGAAATGATCTGTTGTTATCACTATTATAACTTTTGTTTGCCATTTAGTGATTATCATGGATTCTACAAGGGTGAAAGTGGTTTCCCACATATGGCACCAAACCATTTCATGTTGGTAAATTCACGATGGTGGAGTAATATATTAACTCTGAATGAAAAGAACTCTCTTACATCAAAAAATATTTATTCATATATGTTAGGATTGAATTCCATTAGAGGGCGGAATTTGATGAAGCACTAACATGACTGAACATTTGGTTCACACTGCCCGTGTGCACTCTAGTACTAATAATTAGGTTGAAACCGCTACAACCACTACAAAAATTAACCTATTTTCAGTAGTCATATGTCGTCGATTAAAAAAAGAAACCATCAGTTAATCAAAAATTCAAAAAATAAATAGTTTCTTACATGTTTGGCAAGTAGAATAAGCACTTGTGTGTCATGTGACTCATAATGGGCATGGAAACTGATGCAAAGAAGTTCCTTCTTCCTTTATTACTAATGGGACCGAAAATATTAATAGTTAAGCTTTAAAAATTGTGTAAAGAGGATCTTGGATGTAGTGATGGCTAGATCTTATGGATTGTAGAAGATTGTAGGGAAATGAATCTCAATAATTGGATTGAATTTTTAGTGTCAACAACAGATAGAACTCTCAGTGGCTCAAGATTTGGATTCAATAGAAATGGTAGCATTGATAGAAATGAGTCAAAATTTAAGCTCGAAAGAATATTCAATATTGCGACCTAACTTGGAGGATGATGGTTGGAGGGATGGATCAAGATGACTATGGCCATGCAAGGTTGGATCTAAGGTTAGCAAAACTGCAACAAATGCGAAGGGTGAATGTTGACATTGAATGGGAAAAACGGTGAAACATGGCTTGGAAGATGATGATGGGAAGAATGTTAACCTTGAAAGGGAACAATGATAAGAAAGGAGCTAAAAAAAAGTTTCATTACATCTTTCTGCCACTGAGTTGCAATGCAAGAAAAAAATATGATTCTAAAGGTCTTACTGAGCAAAGCCCTTATATTTCTCTAATAACAAAACCAAACCAAAAAAGAAAACATTACCAATAAATCTTAGAAAAGACTATTAATATATTCATTTGTCTCGTCCTTCTTCTGCCAGAATCTTGGTGGAACGTGACATAACTCTTCCTGAAATCAAAGAAGTTTGGCTAGGAGCCGAACATAATGGTTATTGGCAATCTATTGTTATGGAACAAAAACCATTTTATTGTAACCATTGTAAAATGTTTGGTCATACTCAAGAAAGATGTTATAGATTGAATCCTGCTTTGAGAATTAGGAAAGATAAACCGCAAGAGGTTGCTGAGCATATCAATGATTTGTAGAAGGTTGTTCCTAGGATTACTTCAGATATTCCATGTTCTGATTTTCAGCAGAATTCTATTTCTTTCAATCTGGTTGATAATCCTACAGTTGTCATACAGAGGTTATTCAATCTGATCTTCCAATAACTATGCCAGTATCTGATTTGCCAGTTGATAATTCTCCAATTGATGTTGCTGTAGAAGAACAAATCATTGTTCCTGATTAGAGTAATGGTTTTGAATAAAGGGTTGAAATTGATGCTGCAACAGTTTCTGTTTCAAATACTGTTTTTGAGGAACCTGAGATGTTAAATTATCCTAATGTGCCTGTTGTATAAGAAAATGAAGTTGCTATTGAACTTTTACCTCAAGTTCGACAATCATTAGAAGATAATTGGGAAGTTCAAAGAAGCAGAAGGAAATATAAGGAATTAAAACAATTGCTTAATGATACTAAAGTGGATATTGTTCAACCATCAGGGAGATCTAATATGATCTCCAAACCTCCTAAAACATGATCAATTTGATGTGCTGGAATATCAGGGGAATCTCTGATTCAAATTACCTGATAAGATTAAAAAATCTAAATAGAAGTTATCATTTTGTTTGTTTTGCTATTTTGGAACCTCTTACTCATAGTATTTCTTCAAAGATTGTTAGAAGCTTTTCTCAGTTTGATATTATCTCTAATATCAATAGTAAAATTTGGTTTTTCTACCGTAAAGATATTAAGCATCAGATTATTATTAATCATGAACAATTTCTTTACATTCATCTGTCGTGGGATTTTTTAAAAACTATTGCTATTTTTATTTACTCAGGATGTTCTACTAGAGACAAAGATGAACTTTGGAGACAACTCAAAAATATTCAATCTTCCATTCTTGGTACTTGGATAGTTGGTGGAGATTTTAATAGCGTGGCATTTCCTAATGAGAAGTGGGGAGGTAAATTGACCCACTTTTTAATATGTTTGTAATTTATGTTATAGCAACGGCACCAAAAACTTGATTCCGCTTTAATATATTTAATGATTGAATGTTTAATGTGGATTCTACGCAAGTATACGTATCGTATCAAATAATACATGGCTCTAGTGGAGTCCTGGTTATCGATCCCACAGGGAAGTTTTTAACAGAATTGTTATCAGCTAAATTTAAAGGAATTACTTACTAATATAGTAGTATGTAAATTTAAAGTAACTAAAGCAAACTAAAGTAAACTAATGCTTGAAATAAAGTTGATTTAAATAATTCGAAAAAGCATCCTTCTCCTTATTTTTTAGAAAATTAAGTGAATGATGATTTTAAATAGAATTCTTAAATTGTATTGTGACAATAGGAGCATTCCTATTCTTTACCCTTTGGTCCAGTGCAAAGAACATCGACTAATCTTATGTTTGATTACCGAATCGCGGCTAAGCTCGGGAGGATACCTGTCGCCACTTCGAGCTCCCACGTTCCCCTCACTCGAGGGCTAACATCTACACTTCAACTCTTAAACAAGAGGACCAAATTGAATATTTTAGTCTGTCACACTAAAATGTCCAATTCTACGTCCAATAATTAATATTTCCCTATTTATTTGCACCCTCCTTCCAAGGTTTCTGACTTCCCTGAATATTGGATGTTATTTTTACTATAGTTGATAATTCGACATATTTTAACAACTCAATTGGTCAGATTGAAAGTAAATTAAGTTTTAAGTAAAAATTATCACAATTCATTTTAATATATTAGGTACTTCTATTTAATTTCATCAATTCGTATAATTTTCATAAACAAGGAGAAAGACTAAGAAAACTACTCAGAATGCATGGGAATAACACAAAGCATGGATTTCATTTAAAGTTAAAAACAACAATAAACAAATATACTTATCTTAATTTCCTCCCCAAGCGTACTCCTCAAGTTCCATCGACTTTTCCTTCTAGTACAACAAACTAAATAAGCACTCAATTAAACTAATAAACTCACTAATGATAAACAAACTCACTCGTACTCACTAAAATAAACACACAGAAGACTCAAGAGACACACTAAGACACTAGAATTCGGCCTCTATTTATAGAGGTAAGCAAAGGTCCAAGGGGTGCTTAAACACCTCTTCAAAAAGTGTCCAGGTTCAAAGTATTTGCATTTTGAACTATCTCACCGTCGGCGGGAAACGATCTCGCCGTCGGCGGGGCTTCTAGAATGTCTTCAAACCGAACGATCTCGCTGTGGGCGGGCTCGGGCTCGCTGTCGGCGAGGTAGTTATAAATCCTTCAGAATTTCTCCTTAGTAATCTCGCCGTCGGCGGCCTCGATCTCATCGTCGGTGACTTAGTTCAATTTGCATGAATTTCTTCCTTTTTGATTCAAATTCGCTCAATTTCATGCTTTTTGCTTCCATCGCTTATAAATCTTCATTCCTGCAGTAAAATAAAGAAAATATCTTTCTTTAAAGTGCAATTTCATCAAAAATAGATATGAATTTCTTAATGAATTGTTCTATGATCATAAATCAATTGATGTAGATAAAATGAATGTTTTTTTGATAATATCAATGCTGCTCAGTTAGTGGAAATTCCTTTTCAAGGACCTTTGGATACTTGAAAAAGAGAGAAATTACATGAAAGATTAGACAGATTTTTAGTGAATTCTTTGTAGATGGAAACTTATCATTATTCTAAAGTTTCACATCTTTCTTATTTATGTTCAGATCATAGACCTTTATTAGTCTCTATTTCTTTGACTAATGCTAAGCCACATACAAGGTTTAGATTTTATAATGTATGGACTGAACATAATGATTTTTTACCTTTTTAAAATCTGTTTGGGTTCTCAATAATGATCTTCCACCTTCGCAAAGATTATAGGTTCTTCAGACATCTATTGCTAGACATCTTAAAAATTGGAACTGAACTTATTTTAGAGATATTTCTAAAAGGGTGAAGGATGCTTAAAATGCTGTGTAAAAGGAAGAATCTGATGAAGCTATGGGCATTATATCACAGAAGGATCTTATTAATGTTAACCTTTATCTGATTCAAGCTATCAAATGGGAAGAATTATTTCTCAAACAAAATGTTGCTATGAAGAAATTTATTGAGGGTGATCGTTGACACGCCTAAAATATATATGTTTTTTGCTATATCATTTTACTTATATTTTAATGATATTACACTTTAAAGGAAGGTATTTTGTATGTTTTTTGGTTTTAGGTACAAGAAATGGCGATTGGAGCAAAAGAAAACAAAAACGGTGCAATTTGGAGCAAAAACGAGCAAGAAATGAAATTCTGCCCGACACCTTTCGATAAGTCTTTCGATGCTTAATCTCTTTTATACTTTTTGCATATTTTTGAATGAGATTACACTTTAAAGAAAGGTTATTTTTATGTTTATTTTGTAGGGTTATCTCTTACGAACGCAACGCAACTGAAACGGGGCGAAACGGAGCTAAAACGGGGCCAAACGGAGCGAAATGGTGGAGCTGCTCAGAGCCATCTCGCCGACGGCGAGATTTTCCCGAGACCACCGAAAAGTGGCCGAAAAGCTCGCCGACAGCGAGCTCGAACTCGCCGACAGCAGCCCGGACGACCACGAACCAACTTTTGGCTGTTTTGGGCCAATATTCGACGTATTTGGACGCTTTTTCGAAGGGATGCGTAAGGAAACTCTTGGGAATTCGTCCGAACTCTTTAAAATTGGCGAATATAGGTTAGAAAAAGGAGAGATTAAGAGAAGATTAGAGAGAAAAAATTGGAGAAAAACTTAGAGGAATGTTTAGGATTCTTAGATTAAGAGTAGAAATGTAGATTTCTACCCTTTTGAGAGATCGGAGAGAAGATTTTCGAGAGAATTTGTAAGGGATCGTACGAGCATCGCATGAATCGACGGGAGACTTTTTGGGAGAGATCTTCCTCTTTCTTTTAAAGGGAAAAAACTAAGTATTGTTCTTCATTATCTTATGATTTTGTAAACATTTATGTAGTGGATTTGCTTTGTTTAAATGAAGTTTCCTTGTGTTTTCTTCGTGCTTTCGTGACGTATCTCTCTTACTCTTTCTTCTTCTTTGGAAGTAGTGGCATGAGATGATTATGCCTTTGTTTTCAATTTACTTTTCTTTTCTAATGAGTAGAATCTCATGCTTAAGATTTTGTGATGCATGTTAGAAGTTAATTTAGATATAAATGTGATGGTTTTTACTTAGCACTTCATTTACATCGCAATTAAGGCTCGTTGTAATGTTAAAATTTGTTATGAAAACATACGATCCGAGAGGGCTATGCTTTCTACAACTAAGTACGAACCACATTTAAATTCCATGAATGGTGAAGTTCATAGAAGTTGAATGCAAATAAATAGGAAATAATATTAATCGGGCGTAGAATCGGAGATTTTAGAGTGACTGTGCTAAAATCCTTAATTCGATCATATCGTTTGAGTGCCGAAGTGTAGATGTTAGCTCTCGGTGAGGGGAACGTGGAGCTCCGAAGTGGCAGTCGGTATCCTCCCAACCTAGCCTACGTATTCGAGAACCAAGCATAGTGATTAGTTAATGTTCTTTATGTCCGGACCAAAGGGTAAAGAATAGGATTGCTCCTATTCGGCACATACAATATTAAATGCATCTCAATCCTATACATTATTTATTTCATTACATAAGAATAGTAGTTTTTAATATCTCAAAATTCTCCAAACCAATTCATCCAAAAAGGGTTATCTTTAAAATTATTATTTGCACTTAGTTATAATTACTATTACATTTAATACTTGCATTTAGAAGTAGTTTTTAGATAAAACACAATTTTAATCGACATTCCAAACTAAGGACTATTAGTAGTAGACTAGAATTTGACTAAAGACCTCTTACTTCACTTCCTCATGGGATCGATACTGGGGTTTTTAAAGAAAACTTTATATTACTTCGAAACGATATGTATACTTGCGTAGTACTTCTAGTGTGTAAAATATTTTCTAATTTTTATATCATTTAAGACTTTGCACACTAACCGCTATTTATAAATCGGGTCAAGTTTTTGGCCATCTTTTGGAAGTTAATTTACTGCGTAATTGCGGGTCTGGTCAATCGTAATACTAAATTTTATCATGCTTGTATAAAGCATCGAAGGACAACAAAAGCTATTATGAAAATCAAGGATGATAATAGGTCTTGGCTTTATGATTTGAATCATATTGCTAGCAGTGTTGTTAACTACTTTCAACAGTTTTTGAATATTTACCATAATTTTAATTTTGAATGTTTTGACAGCTCTTTATTTGTGAACGATGTTAATTATACTAGTTCTATTGATCTTACATCGATTCCTACTGAAGATGAAATTTGGAAAACTTTATGTTCTATAGATGGTGATAAGGCTGTGGGGGCTGATGGTTTTACATCTACTTTTTATATTAAATCTTGGTCAATAGTGAAGCATGATGTAATTCAAGCGGTGCAAAGTTTCTTCAGGGGTGTGGATATGCCTAAGTACTTTGTTATGTCTACCATTATTCTTTTACCTAAAGATGATATTAATCACAGTTGGGATAAATTCATCCAATTGCTCTTACCACTGTGATGTCTAAGCTTATAAGTAAAATTATTGTTGTTAGATTACAACAGATTTTACCCAATATTATTTCTCCTAATCAATCTGCTTTTCTCAAGGGCCGAAATATTACTGATAATGTTCTTCTTACTCAAGAACTTTTATTGGATATTGATAGAAAGTGTAGAGTTGGGAATTTGATTTTTAAACTTGATCTCTCTAAAGCATATGACTCTATTAGCTGGAATTTATTTTGGCTGTTTTGAAAGCTAAAGGATTTTCTTCTCAATTCTACAATATTATTAAAAGATGGCTGCATACCAACTATTACACCATTTTGGTTAATGGCAATTCTGAAGGTTTTTTTCAGGCTTCCCGGGGAATCAAACAAGGAGATCCTCTTTCTCCTAAAATTTTTATATTGGCTATGGATTTTCTCTCAAAACTTCTTCTTAAAGCTTATCACTAACATGAATATCTTTGGTTTGCTAACAAAGCAAATTTCAATATGGGGCATCTCATTTATGTTGATGATGTGATTATATTCTCTAATGCATCCAAGCTTGTTGTTAAAAAGATTTATCAAATTCTTACTTTATTCCAGGAGCTTTCAGGTCTATCTTTTAATCCTAGTAAATGTCAGATTATTTTCAGTAACAAGGTTACTTCTTCATCTCAAAATTGGATTAAAGATGTTACAAATTTTAAATCTGCTACTCTTCTTATCAAGTATTTAAGGGAAGAAAACCACAAACCTAATTTGATGACATCATTTCCAAAGTCTCCAAACAGATTTCAAATTGTGCAAATTATTTTCTTTCTACTGGAGGTCGAATTAATTTTATTAAGAGTGTTCTAGCTTCTTTTCCTATGTATTTGTTACAAATGTTAAGAATGAAGAAGAGTACTCAAAGGAAAGACTTCTGAATAGGTTTTTATGGGAAGGTAAAAATCGTCAAATTCACTGGATGAAATGGGAAAAGCTATGTTTGCCTGTATCTCATCGGAGGTTTGGGATTCAAATCATTTCGACAGGTCCATAAGATCTTCTTCTGTAAATTATGGATGAAATTTTGAGTTCAAAATACCGTTTGGGCTGAATATATGAGATTGAAATATTGTAAACATTCTCATCCATTGTTGATTAAGAAAAAGCTAGGGGATTCCAGAACTTGGATTGATTTGTTGAAAGTTAGAGAAGACGCTAAAGACTATTTTATTTGGGACATTGGGGAAGGTAAAATTGATTTCTGGCGTGATGGTTGGCTGCTTGATGGTAAAATTGCTGATGCATCTATGGAGGTTGGTCCTTTAGCCATTAATTACTGCTGGGATAATAATAATCACTGGAATGAGGAATTGCTAAGTAATTTGGTGGGTAAGGAGTTAAAACAACATATTTTCCAGATTCCAATTAATAAACACCAAGCTGATAAGATCATTCCTAAAATCCCCATCATTTATCCTTTTCTAAATATGCTTATTACAAGTTTTATCATTGGCCTGTCACTATATGGGGAAAATCAATTTGGGTTAAATTTTTTAGCCCTTCTATGTCCTTTTTCTCTTGGAGATGTTTTCATAACGTACTTCCTCTAGATGATATTCTGAAATTAAAATGACTTCGAGGCCCTTCTCAATGTAGTTTTTTTTGCAATGATGAGGAATCCTTTTTTCATCTCTTTTTTGGTCATCTTATTACCCAGAAGGTTTGGGAAACTGTTATTCCTCATTTACAGCTTAAGTTCCTCGCAAATTGGTCAAAATTCGTTGATTGCTGGAAGACTTGGAAGGAGATTAACGTTGAAATTATTCCGTGCATCATCATGTGATTTTTATGGATGGCAAGAAATCATCTCAGATTTGAAGGAAGAACCATAACACATGCTCGTATTAGTTTACATTGTTTGTCTTACATTAATAAGATCTCTAAGTTTATGAACTACAGTGTTCATAATAAAGATTGGAAGCTTCATAAGACTCCTAGTTTTCATCAGCGTGGGTTATTGATTCAGAAAATTTATTAGAGAAAGCCTATCAAACCATGGATCAAAATTAATATAGATGGCAGTTTCAACACCTCTGCAGCTGGGATGGGAGGCATTTTCAGAAATTATAAAGGAGAATGTGTGTTATATTTTTATTCACCAACTGATCGTTGAATGCTTTACATCTTGAGTTTAAGCTGTGTTATGGGCTTTAAAAATTGCTTCTGATTTGGGCTGGAATTACTTGCATGTGGAATTAGATTCCTTATGGCTTGTGGATATCATTAAAGGCATTCAAATTCCTCCATGGTTTACTATTGAGCTCCTTAAACAAATTTTGATGACCATTTCAACTAAGAAGGTGCTATGGAGTTATATACCAAGAGAAGGAAATAGATGTGTTGATTGGTTAGCTAAAAAGGGGGCTTATTCTTCATCTCCTGATTTAAATTTGTTTCCTCCTTCTGATCTGATCTTATTGATAAGGGGGGACATTCTGTCCTTACCTTATATTAGATGTAAACCTTCATTTTCTTATTAATAAAAGTTTGTTTATTGCCATATATATATATATATATATATATATATATATATATATATATATATATATATATATATATATATATATATATATTCACAGTGTTTTAAACATCAGAGAAATTCCCCTGCAACTCACCTTCAATCCCTAGATATCAAAGTAACAAATACACATATATCCTCGTTGAAAGTGATGGGCCTTAAAATCCAACTCTCCTTTGCAATAAAATCTTTAATGATTAACGACAGAGTCTACTCTATTTACAAGTCTAAATGAGTACCTCTACAAAGATTAAGCTATGTTGTATGGTGAGGCCTATTAAAGATGACAACTTACTGAAGGGGATATGAAAAAGGGAGTGACAACAAGTAAGACTTGGGTAAACTGCACAAAAACTCAACTAAGCTTAACTGGCATGAAGAGCTACCTCGATAATGAAAAAGATCTTATGCAAACCAAAGAGACAACTTATATAATAATGCAGGATTAACCAACTTAGAACCAACTCCCATGTGAGCTTAACCAACCCAAAGAGCTAACTTGCCAAACAAAGTGAGCTTAACTAACCTTGAGAGCAAACTCACATAATAAAGACAATCAGACCCAGCTTGACAAATTCACATACCCAGTTAAAATATGGTTTAAAAGCCAACTCAATTTTCATCATTTTATTAAAGGCCTAATAACTTACTTGCCTCTTTATATCTCATTTACGGTTTAAAAGCCTACTTGGATGTTTTAAATCCCTGACATAACCTAAATAACCAACTTATTACTCATATAAAATTATTATTCTCAGCAATCAAATTTGATTCAATAGCTTCATACAAATATAATAATAAAGACAACAAAGATAAATATATATATATTTTTTGTTCATTCCATAACTTTCGCACTTTATAGAAACAAAACAAGAAGAAAAAAGACGCAGTGCAACTTTTTTATGGGGCATTTACATACATAGTTGCGTATATAGAAAAACTGCCGGTTTTAGGTGTCAGATTGGTAAATTCACAAGAATTCATCGTATGTAGATATACAAAAATAAAAATTTGAATAAAAAAATCTCATTTTTCCTCAAAGCAGAAAACCTTCAAAATGCAAAAATACTAACGGATGGAATTAAATAAAAATATAAAAGAAGGTTGGCGATTTGAAATTAAAAAATCTAAGAAATGGTAAATCGTACGACAAATGCGATCGAAATCTCCACCTCCAGTTGAACGCGCTTGTAGGTGGGAAAGAGTGAAAATTGAGGGATTTCAGGGTCGATACGATATATAGGGTATTTTAACTTCATCTGGTGTTAAGTACACTTGATTTTTGTACTTCGCACATAAGCATTAAAACATACATTTTGAAAGGTAAATGGGCAACTGTGATGCCACTTACATAAATTTTAAGTACTCATCGTTGAGTACATTTATACTCTCATAGAATCTATTGTACATCCATGATCTCAAATCTCAAATATCCTTTAGTGGCCTATGTACATATTTAAAGATTAAGAAATGTAAATCATCATTTATACAAACGTCATTTCATATATAATTATGTATATCTACCTAAACCTACAAATCTAATATATACACATGCATGCAAATATATACACATAACTATATACAGAAACACAATTATATACATACGAAAACATAAATATATACATTCACACGCACACAGACACACACAGATACACATATAAATATAAATAGACAAACACATACACATATTTATAAATATAGAAACACATACATATATATATCTAGATATGCAAATTAACAAATTCACACACACACACATACAAACACACACACATACAGACATGTATATACAAATGGATTTAACCAACACTCTCTAATTAGACAGGAAATGCAAGAGTTCTATGGATTTATAAATGTTGGAATTTTAAGGACCAAATTTTTGCCTTCTAGGCTTAAATCAGGCATTACTAAATCCATGAGGATGGTAGATTTACAGAATTTACTATTTTTGAATTTACTAAATATTACTTGCACACAAACACCTCATAACACATAACTAAACCCTAATAATTGAACCTGAAGTAAAATGGTATAATTTGGTAAAGAAAACAAAAACTATTCGATAAAATGTGGGAAAAAAATAAAATTATCTTAGAAGAACGCTCAGATATAAGGATTTGTCGGATTTACGAGGTCACCAAATAATCAATGGATAGTCGCTGGAGAGAAACGTTCGAGGGGTCGCCAAACAGTCGCGGGAGAGCAAGAGTTTCTATAGGAAACACAAGAGAATAGTGGAGAGCACGAATGAGTCTGACGTGCTGGGGCGAGGTTTTAAGAACTGGGTGTTAGATTTGTGTCGGCCCTTTCCAACGTAAGGTAATTTGTGTCGACTTTAGCGTCCAAAATTCCCCCGCCAATAAATTACAAAGATAAAGGGAAAAATGTTGTCGTTAACCTCATCATTAATAATGCTCGCGGCAAATCAAATGTAAGGTCAAATAAAATATTTGTGTCATTTTAGTTCTGACCCTAGTGCAGATGCTATTTAGCTGTCTTTTCGGAATGATCTTACTATTTTTTAGTGATATTCAGGATTTATTCCTTTTCATCTAAATATGAAAGCTTAGGTGTGAGATGTGCAAATGCATAAGAATAATGTGCTGTGTATGTAAAAACCCCATTAATCAATTAGTTACTATGAGAAAACTAGCTGATGAGTTCACTTTTCAGTGCTCTTCCCTCAAGCAAAAATCAACTTGGGTCAAAGACTCTCTTTGATCATTTTTATAAACATACTCTGTTTTATAAATAGTTACATCATGATAAATAAATAAAAAGTCGTTTTACGAAGATTGTACCATATTAATAATCACTAAAAAAAAATTCAATGTTCTAAACATAAATATGAATAAAAATTTCAATTTTAATTTGATACATCTATGTTATTGAAGTACAGAACATCGACCTATCTATTGGGCAGAGGCGTGTGCACGAATGGTGCAATTTATTAAGCAAAGTTTTTCAAAAAATATTATTTATAAGAAAATTATGCAAAATAAAAGCAAAATAAAATGAAGCTTTAGGGCCCCTTGGGTCAAGATTGGCACACTATCGAAGAAGAGTATTAAGCTCCTGAGCACTATAAATCTAATCCTCGAAGTTTATTAGTTACCTTTACGAGAAAATATTACATGCGAGTGGCCTACACATCCGGACATCCGTTTGGACGCGAACTACTGCGTATCGGACGGTAACGCGGATACCTGACCGTTATCTAGACATGCAATCACCTACTTAATATTTGTTGTACATCATAATCTTTCCTCCATGCAGTAACACTCTGCAAAACTTAATCTCCCTTTTAATTTGCAGTTGAGTTCTTATAGCCTACTTGTCTAGGGTCCCAAAAACTACCATAATCTCCTGAATTTGATTATAAATTAATATATGCGTGCACATGCATGCCCTTATTTATCAAATAGCAAAATAATTTTTTTTAAATATAAGTTTTGGAAGTAATTGTTATACTAAAAAGCTAAAAGAAGTGTATTAATGTTGTTTTATTTATTTTCATAACTTGTATGTCTCGAGTTCAAGCCCTAGTTCAAATAAGCTAGTCAAACCCAACGAGCCAGACTTGCTCATTGCAATAAACATTTTCCAATCCAACGTCCAAATCAGTCTAATTAATTTTACACCCACAGTGAAGTTGATCAAATAGATGGACAAAGCCACCAACCGAAACATTAAATTTAAAAATCAATACAAATTGCTTCACCAAACAAACAAAAATGGGTTGGGTCAGTGTTAGCTCCGTCTCTCTTGTTGAGGCCCTCTCATTGGAATCTCTATTTAGTTTCTTTACATGAGATGAGTTGAAGAAGGGCCACCACATGGATAAAATAATGAAACCTGTTGGCCACTAAGGAGACCGCTCTAAATTTATTATTCCATGTTAAATCATTCATTCCCCTTCAACATTGTGCTTATAAGTAAACGTTTGGTGAATCACCAAAGCCTCCAAGGAAACAAACAGAGAGAAAGTGAGAGAGAGGGAAAGAGGGAGAGAGAGAGAGAGTAAAGCAAAAGCATCCAATTACGAACATTTTAAAACAATGACAGGTCTAGGCTCTCCTTGTGGAGCGTGCAAGTTCTTGAGAAGAAAGTGTGTGAGGGGTTGTGTGTTTGCTCCTTACTTCTGTCATGAACAAGGAGCTTCACATTTCGCAGCAATTCATAAGGTCTTCGGAGCCAGCAATGTCTCTAAGCTCCTCATGCACCTTCCTGTCACCGACAGATCCGAGGCCGCCATCACCATCTCCTATGAGGCCCAAGCTAGGCTTCAAGACCCAATCTATGGCTGTGTTGCTCATATATTTGCTTTGCAACAACAAGTGAGTATAATTAACTGCTAGTCATCTGATATATTAATCATCAACTCATGAATTCTTTCCTAATAGCTTGTGTATATCAGGTTGTGAGCTTGCAAGCACAACTTGCTTCTTTAAAGGCTCATCAAGCAGCTCAAGGAGTTGGTAATAATATCAATGGCTTAGCTGAAGCTTCTATAGCCCAAGAGGCTGGGAAAGCCTACAATAGATATGCATCATATCAGCAAGATGTGCCGGGATTTATGGCTCAGGCAATGGATCAAAGAATGAACAAGCCATCAGCTTCAAATCCCATGATGAACTGTGAATCATCATCTCAGGATGATTTCATCTCTTCTAGTGTGGAAGATGAATCATTTTGTGAAATGAGAGCAGCTTACAATTATCGTGATATGGAGGACCTTCAATCTATAGCCTATGCCTATCTACACCGTTCTTGAGTGATAAGTGAAACATATTTTACTTTCTTGGAAAACGGGCATTCTCTTTAATATTTTCATTTTCATGTACCACATATAATTATTTAATTATAATAAGATTACCATTTAAGTATACAGTTGCAAATAACAGTTTGGCATGCTAATAAATATATGGATTGGCACATTGTCATATGGAGGACAGTAGGGAATGGCACGCACTAAATGATTGATTAAGATATTGGCATTGATGATTCATGATGAATACATAAAATAAGACAGCAATGAAATCTCGTACGGTATATGATTTTAATGTTATTTTTTAGCTAGTTGGCGGTTGAGATGCCACTAGGTTTTGTTCAGTTCAGCAGGTGAAAGTACAAAATATTTGATCTGAGGTTCAGATAATCTACAGTTCGATGTGCAGATACGCCTAACGACATGCAATTACTGTTTTTTAAGGAGAAGACTCCAGCTTTTCAAATATATCAATTGCTAAGTTAGCTGATAGGATCACTTCAAATATAAAAGAAGATCAATAAACAGCTTAAAATAACAATAAAGTATATATATATGATGAAATTATGAGCATAATACAGTGTAGAAGAGTGAGACTATAAAATTAGAGAAGTTGTATTTTATATGCTATTATAGTATTTAACAAATCGGGGAAGTATATGTTGAAAATATTCTGATTTTATGATGACAGTGAGACGCAAACTGTCTCATTGTTCTATGTGTGCTTTTATATATTTATTTACTTGTTTGTCTCCTTGATCTATGTTTGAAACAAAAAATTATGCCTGCATACATGCGTGGAGAAGGAAAGATCCACATAAAATATGTTACACATGCACAGTATAAATTATTTTGTACCTAACTTTATGTCCTTTACAATTATGCATTTCATAATAGGAATAAATCAAGCTTAAAAATAAATCCAATACGATCATGAAGCATAATTAGTTGAAGGCAACTTTTATGAATATCACAAATTTAAGGAAACATTTAGCATAATGATTTAGAAGATAAAATAGAAAGTTGTATTTCTATTTAACTCTTGCATGATTGATTATCTTCCTCAACAGGAAGCATTTAAAATCAGTCCCCTATTAAATCCAATCAAAGCTTGGATGGCCCCTCCTTCAAGTTAATGAAAAGACTGTTTGAATAATAAGTGTCACTCTCCCTTCACATAGAGATGATCAAAAACTATGTTTAGTAATATTGTATTTTTTTTTTCTTTTATTTCAAGCCACAACCTCAAAATAGTGTGGCCCTGTTATAACAGGAAGAGAAGTAGTTTTGTACGTATTTTCCTTCTTTTGTTTGGCCCTTAAGTATTAATTATACCTCATGATTTAATTAAATAAATTTTTTTTTTGTTACTTAAAAACTTGTGTGCTTTAAGATTTTAGTGTATAGTCAACCTGTAAATTAAGTCATGAATCTACAACAATTAGGATTCATTGGTTTTTAGTGATTATCTATCTCCCTATCTCAATGTGTTTTCACTCATCCTCACCAACTCCATAAGGCTTAAACAACATTAAACTCAAAAAAATTAAGTCTTAACACTTTTACAAGATCCTAACTCTTGTTGTATATCTGTTATGATCATTCCAAAAAAAAAAAAAGAAAAAAGCCATAGCATTATATTCACATATTCAAATGATCAAAATTCATCCCCATTAATTAAAGAGCATCACAAACACTAAACTAAAAGTCCTCCACATTCTTCATCAAAGAAAATTGTGTCATCCACTATAAGAAAGCTTTGAATATAAATTTATTCAAACATCCTAAAAAAGTTATTCTTGTCTCCTAACCTTACACCAACCTTAAACATTCTATAACCTCTATGCCAACCTTATGTTCAAATAAATACCACTCTTAAATTGGTCAACTTGGCACATCTTGTTTGATCGAAGTTGATTTTGTGTAGGTTCATGTTGAAACTTAAGCCAATGCTAGTATGTAACCCCATATTATGCAATTCAAACCCTTTTAGTCATTCTTCATCAATGTTTACGCTTAATGAATGACAAAATGATGGTGATTAATTAGCAGCCAAAAAAATTGGTATTTTATGAAGGGACACTATCATAAATATTAAATCACAAAATCTACGAGTCAAATTAGTAAAAAAATATTGTGAACTTCACATGAAATTCACATTAAAAGGTAAAAAAATGAATATATCACTAAAAAAATTTAGGTTTTTTTGACTGCCATAATCCGTCGGTTATGATAAAAAAACCAACGGTCTTAATGTTACCGACTTTTTACCGACGGTTTTAGGCTCGTAGTTAAAACCCTTATCAGTAATTCCAAAACCTACTGATATTGCACAGTATAAATTTATTGATGGTTATCCAATAACTTAATGTTGTACTTTTTTTTTTAGAAAACTTGAGTCTTCGTTAATCATCAGTTTGTTTAACTGGCGGATCTTTGGTCAGTAATAACGACGACGGACACGTCAGAAAAGTGTTGCATATGTCGGATTTTTGAAGCAGACAAAACCGTTAGTCATGCGTTGTTTATGCATCTTTTTCTATAACCGACGGGTTAACCGTCGTAAAAGAGTCGCACTGTCGGTTTTTTGACGTAGGTAAAAATTGTCGGTTAAACGTCATTTAAGCATCATTTTTATAACCGATGGGTTTACTGTCAAAAAAATGTCGGTCCGTTGTTTTTGTGTGATGCACCTTAATTCGTTGGTTATGTGTCGATGAGGCATTGGTAATAAAAATATCCTGAATAAATAATAATAATAATAAGTGAGGAGAAGCTTGAGAAGAAGTCTAGCAAAAAATTGGTTTCACTTGAATCCTCCTAAAATGAAAAAAGCTTAGAAACAGTCCTAAATTTGTTTTTATTTCAAAAAGTATTAGTAAAACTTTTACAAATGGAGTTCTTAAATTCTAACTTTATATGTTATGGAGATCCTAATTTTAACAAATTACAATTATTTTTTGAACTAGAAAGGGAATCAAGATTCCTATGTTTACTACTAAATATTCTAATACTCTAGTTTAAGGCTTGTTCACTAGAACTTCTTTTAGGTTGCACTACAACATTCCTGGAGTTAAATTGTAGGAAATCCTAAAGAAACCCACTACCTCAAATTAACATATTTGGTTTTTAAAGTTATAGTGCTACTTGAAGACAAGTAATGTTTAAATTTGGAGGAATTTGATATATCTATGATTATACTTAATTTCTTCTTTATTTTACACATATTTTTAAATGAAATTGCACTTTAGTGGAAAGTATTTTTATAATTATGATGCAGATATAACAGGTAGGAGCGTTGGAATAAATTTTGACCGAATCGGAGTGAAACAGAACCAAATATAGCAAAGGTGATGATTGTGGTTTGACGCCTAGGCACCCACTTTTGGGCGCCAAGGTGTTCCAAGAACATCTTGTTGCCATGTTCTGGGCGCCTAGGCACCCAAGCTTTTCGAGCAAATAGAGAGCACGACACATAGGCGTCGCAGACTGGGCACCTAGATGTTGTAGTTCAGACTGTTAATTTTTGCTAGTTAGTTTACGATTTCTAAAGGTTCAGACGAGGAGATTGAAAAAGATTTAAAAGAGATTTTGCGATTTTTATGTAAGAGGTCTACTTCCTGGAATTCTTCAAGGACAGTATGTAAGAGTAGAAACTCTTGTTCTATAGAGATTAGAGAGGTGAATTTGAAAGAATTTGTAAAGGCTTTACGACTGTACATTGTGTAGCACTGTGGAAAACATCGTTCAATGGAATTTGTTTTTTTGTTCAGAGGGCAAAAGCTAAGTATCGTGTGTACTCTTATTTGGCTATTGTTGTAAACCCATATTTAGTGAATTTGCTAGGATTGAATAAAGTTTTCTTTGGTGTTTATCATGTATAATGAGTATATTTCTTATGCTTCTCTCTGGTGATGGATATGTTTGAATAGTAGGGTTGTGAATTCTTTGAATTGATCTTTATTTTCATGTGATGAGTATATCTTTAGACTTAATTTACTTGATGTAATGGCCATATAACTTGTTTAAATTTGTTGTGACCCAATAGGACTACATAGAGTTGTGGCGAAACAACATAGAATACTCATATTGTGCGATTGGCTATGAAAGATGAGTCATGAGGCAATGCAACTTAGGTAGATGCGTATCAATATAGTTTGAATTAGGAGATTGAAGGGCGACATACAGAAATAATTACCTAATTTGAATAATACTCATTTATGCACTCGATAGAGGGTAAGTGAGCCTTATGCTCCTGTTGTCACTACCACATAATAATTCTCAATATAAACAACCACAATCTACCTAGGAAATCACAAGAGAAAAGTATATTTATCAATCTTGAATTTCACCTGTTTAATTGATTTAGGCAAGTTTAACTTAGGAGTAGTTGTTAGAAAAATTATATTTAGTGATCTTCCAAACTAGGACCTGAAAGTTATAGGCTAGAATTGACCCTTAGGTTGTTATATTACTACTAAGTTTCTGTCGCCTTCCCCGTGGGATCGACATTCCAGACTCAAGTAGGGCTCAATATTATGAATGTGATACGTGCACCTGCTTAGGAACCTTCGCACTTAGGTGGATATTGTGAGTTAAATTAAATTATCATTAAAGTGTTGGTAGCTGCTGAGGCCATCACCAACATGGCTCACAACTCACATAACTCCCAACTCTAGCCCCTGTACCCAATTGACATTATTCTAGCTTCCAACTCCGGAATCTATAGCCTACAAAGGTTATCACAGATCTTAACTAAAGCCTAGGTGACTAATTATGTCCCCTGTGGCTCACAACTTATATAACTACCAACTTTGACCTCTGTGGCCTACAGATGTTAGTGCAACTCTCTACTATAGCTTATGTGACTACTGTTATCACTGTAGCCCTCTGCTTTAGCCTTGGTGGTCAATCGATGCTCGCCCTCTGCTACGGCCTTTGAGACCAACCGACTCTCGACTCTTTTGTAATTCACCACTACAACATATGTTATCAACTACGACCTACGCGGCTCATAACTCATATAACTCCTAAATTCGGCCTCTGCGGCCTACGGACGTTATTGTAGCTTTGAACTCTAGTCTCTTTAGCCTATGAACATTATCACAACTCGTCACTATGACCTATGTGAGTAGCTATGACATATGTGGCTCACAGCTCATGTAGCTCCTAATGTCCTTTGTGGCCTACAGACATTATTACATTTCCCAAATCTAGCATCTGTGGCCTACAAATGTTATCACAACTCACTATTATGGCCTATGTTACCAACTTCGGCCTATGTGACTCACAACTCGTGCAGCTTCCATCTCTTACCTTTGTGGCCTACAGATATTAATGGAGCTCTCTACTACGACCTTCATAAGCGACTCTTGTCATTACAACTTTCCATAATGATTTTTTTAGCCAAGCAAAGTTATCATAGTTCATTACTACGATCTATATAACCAACTAACACCCAACTCTTGTAGCTTTCAACTAGAACCTTGGTGGCCAACTTATGCTATTAAATCTCTCCACTGCGACCTTCGTGGCCAACCGAAGCTACCATTATTAACTACTATTTTAAACTACGACATCTACCAACGCTAAGGTTTTACAACCTCCCATAAGTTACATTTATTGTAGCCTAGTTGTAACTATTAAAACCGGACCACTACTATACTTTTGTAATTTTTCCTTCCCTATTTCAAGAGAAGAGTGGACTTATGTACTCACAATTACATAGTGAATTACTTCGGTTGGGCTATTTATTTGTTCCATCTCCAGGGTTTTCCACGTAAAAAAAAACATGGGGTCTTCTTATAGTAATTTTCTTTTATCTATCAGCGTTGGATTCTCGTGCACCAGTAAGGCACTAATTAATTTTCTACAGTCGTGAATCCTCCGGCACGCAACTAACCTATATTCCTATTTTATTCAACAAGTTTTTTAAAGGATGCATTATAATGGATTACTTGGGATTTAACTTAAATTCGTCAGCAGAAAAGGGTGACAATCTTTTAATTCTAGATTTGATAAATTCAATTTCCTCTAAATTCCTCTCACTTTTTTCTCTAAATCCCGAATTTATTAACTTCCAGCGTTGACAAAATTTAGTAAATCCGTAGGATTTACTAATACTGTTATTAGACAGTCTCTTAAGCTTTTTAGCACACACGAGACCCGCGTCATTAGTGTAAATCACTAGTTTTTTAAAGCCAAAGTTTACTTTCCGTTGTCACCATGGCCTGAAAGTTTGAAGAGTTCAAAAATCAAATAAACAAATAAACATAGAAAGCAGGAGGGAGCAAGTGCCCTTTAAGTTAAGCGGCACCTAACTTGTTATTTTTTTTAATGGAACTATTGTTTCATTTTTCTTAATATTTATCTCTACGGTTGAAGGAGACGAGACAACCAAAAGTCCCGGTGGGGTTACCTCTCTAATGTATATTCCCATTTTCGTCTTTATCATATAATTAAGTATTAATTAATAATTAATCATTTGCTTTATCAATTTCGGCCTTCACTATCTTTTGCTCGCAATTATTGTTTCCTTTAGCTTTCTTTCATTTGCGCGAGTCGTGTTAATGATGGAGAGTCAAATCCTGAACAATGACCAGTTAATTACAATTAGCGTTTTAATTAGGTTAGTTAATAGTTCTTTGTAATTAACTGGTCAATCAAGTGCTATGGATGGATGGAGTCCACACTTTAAACACAACATAATTTCAAAAATGAAAAAAATTATTTTGAATTTATGTTTACAAATTGATAATATTCTGTATTGATGTGACAAAAATAGCTCGGTTCGTAGTAGACTAGGTAAGGGACATTTAGGTTCAGCGAAGCAGGCAAAGGACAACGAGGCAAGTTTTGTAGCATTGGATTGTGAAGTTTTGTAATTTTTTTTCGAACTTTGTAATGACTGATGTGTTCTTATTTAAAACAACTTGAGTTAAACAGATTATTTATAACTGTGTTTTTAAGCGACCTCTTATTTAAGCAAAATATTTATTTTTCACTAATTGATTTTGTTCATAAAAAAAGTTTTATATTGTAGTTTTGGAAGTCTTTTTTTTTCTTTTTTGTAATACCAAATTAATATGTATTAAAATCTTATAACTGCTAAATAAATAGGAGGCTTAGAAGAAATCCCTAAAAATCAATTATATTCTTATTGATGGCCATTGATTTGTATTAATTATAGGTATAATTTATTTGGTGAATGTGATGTTTAGAGGTGTAAATGAGTGGTTGAGCTCGAGTTGACCGCAAGTTGAGCTTGAGCTCTAGCTAATTTCCATGAGTTCAAATAAATTCACGAGGAGATAAACTGATGTTAATTCAAGTTGCAATTATGATAAAGTGACAAAATGAGTGAATAATTATGAGATAAATAACAAGAAACTACTTAATAAAAATGTTGAGTAAAATTTTTTAAGCATTTCAATAGCTTATATATAAAGTCTTAAAAGTTAATACATTTTATATGTATTTTATATTATTATTATTATTTTAACGAACAACTCATGAGGAAATTTATTGAGTCGGGGTTGACTTGAACTTGTCTTGTTAACTCATTGAGCTCAGCTCGCCAGCCACTTATCGAGTTTAGCCTGAGTTAACTCACGTGTCAGCTTTGCACAGTTACACTCCTAGTTATGTTGGATCTTAAACTATATACAGATAAGTTATAATCTTACTAATATTGCAAGTTATGAGCGAGTTCAGCTAGATCTATGTAAATTCATCTTCAATCATTCCAATTTCGTTGAGTTATCCTAGTTACCTACATGAAGTCCTTCAAATATTTTGGTATACATGTAAAGTTAATGAAATAAGAATTTAAAAAGATGTTGACTCAAGTGATAATCATAATATATATGGGTATAAATAGCAAGAATACGAATGAAAGGAACATTTATTTAGCTCAGTTCATAACCATTAAGTTGAAACTATAAAAAAAATACTAATGACAAGAACTTAAGCATAAACTGGCTATTATCAAGCAAACCTCCGAGCTTGGTCACCTCTATAGCTTCTCATTCTCATCCATCTTTTACTTCTTAATGGAGCTTGATGTTACACATTCTCTTGATAATATAAAAGAAAATATTTACTAACACATGATTTCTATTGCAAAATTTTGCAGCATTTGCTTCATATTTTTCCTAAGAGAAATAAATGCTTGTTTGGATTTCTAATTAGCTGACTAAGACTTTTGGTCCTAAAGATGCTTTTATAGTTATTGTTTTAGTTCATTTGGTTCTTTGATAGACCCTCTTAAGCATGAGATATGATTAATCTTGATCTGTTTATATAAAAACTAATGATAGGTTGTGTTGTACATATTTATGAAGTTATAGTAACCTTTGAAGTTATCATAAATATTCAAAAATATTTCTAACATAGTTGTACTATACATGCACACCCTCCAAAATTTTGGTTGAACATCAATATTTGAAATATAGACCTCATAGAATTTATGTAAGTAATAGTACTTTATAATAGGAACAATACTTATTTAATACTATAAAAATCTAATGAACACTATTTTTTTGTATGTTGAGTATATAAAGTTAATTAAGAGATGTATAAATTCATAGCTCTATACAAGAGAAGTGTTTAAGTGGATTATCATAACAAACAACTTATAGATTGTGGGCGTGGAATGGCATAGTTTATGATTCTTAGGCCTCTTCTACCCCTAATCTTGTTTATGTAGAGGATCAAAGAGTTCCAAGAGATGTTACAGCATAAAGCAATTTTATGAATGAAGGTCTTAATGCTCGTATTAGTGCAAAGATATAAGCATGTTTTAGTTCAACAATATATCAACGAATGAGTTAGTAATATGCCGCAATATAATAAGAGGAAGAGGAGGTTGAAAGAAAGGAAGAGGAAAGAAAACTAGAAAATGCACCAATGAAAGAGAGCGAGTAAAAAGTAAATTTCTATATTTTATAATAGCTTTTGTTTTATTTGTGAAGCAGCCATTAATTTTGATATTAAACAATGATTTTTTTCATTGCATACATATAGCTCAAAAAAATTGTCACTAATTATCACAAAAGTTTTTTGAGGGAAAGTCCTTTTTTATGGGAACTTAAATCATAAAAAATCAATCTTAATGGGTTTTTTTTTTTTTTTTTTTTTTTTTGACAAACCGGGTTTTGCTAGCTATAAGACTATTGGAAACTAGATTTTAGACAAAAGCCCATTTAAGATTAAAAAGACCCATTCAAATTATGTTATTCTCATATCATTTTTTTAAGGTGATTTGGCTGGCAGAAAAAGGAATGCACGGGGAAGGAAATGTAGTGTGAAAAGCAATGTGTTGTATTCGGATTACTTTGGAGTTGTTTATTTCAGTATAAAGTAAATGTAGTATTTCATATTTCATATATAATTTTAAGAAAAATAAATAAATGTAAAATATGCATGTTAGCGATGTCGATAATGGGGGAAATTATTGCATACGGATAACGTACGCAGCGCTGCATACGTTGTCCGTAAAAATAACCAACGAATAACCTCTGAGGTTGTGTATTTCGGGATTATTAGGAGGTTATTATGAAGTTATTACGGCATTAATTCCGAAAATCTCCCAATAACCCCCTAATAACGCCTCAATAACCTCCGCGGTTTCACTTTTATATTTTTTATCTATTATTCAGGGTTTTGTGAGATTATTCGGCATTAACTCAAAAAACTCTGCAATAACTTCCTAATAAACTTTCAATAATCTCGGTGGTTCAATTTTGATGTTATTCATAGGGTTATTATGGGTTAGTCGTTGGTTATTTGCGAACAACGTACGTAGCGCTGTGTATGTTGTCTGTATGTAATAATTTCCCCGATAATGGAGGGTGATGATAGGTGGCCGATGACAAAGGAAGCGAACAGTGGGTAAACACTACAGGAACTCAGCATATTTTCATTGGTTATATTAGACGCTAATCAGACACAAAACCGACGATATTTAAGGATTAGCGTTGGATTTGCTTTTCATTTTCGTCTAATTTATTTCGACATTAAATTGAGATTTGATAATTTTATTTCTGTCTATTTTACCTTAAAATATTCCGACGTAAATTATTTGCATCAGTTTTTGCGACGTATTGGCGTCGAATTTGATTTTAGGTAACACGCGTCTATAATTTTTTCTAAAAATATCAGACGATGAATATTAGTGTTGGAATATCATATAATGTGTGTCAGAAAATATCGTAGAACGGCGTAATATTATTATCATTTTAGTGTTGGATCTTGCATTCAAAAACAGACACAAATTCGACACAAACTTGTAACACAAAAAAAATTAGAATATCAATTGTCAGATCAAATCTCTAAACGATATTATTAATAAAAGGAATATACTATCACAAATCATCTCAAATAAGAATAACAATGTTAATCCAAAAATTTCTCAAATAAATGTTTGATATAATGCTTACAAATAAAAGAAGGCATGAGAAAAACTTCTCATCATCTCCATCCTCATCCTCCTCCTCCTCTCCTCATGCATGGATGTCATCAGCTGCTTACCCCAACAATTAACTAAGGTCTTCGCCATGCATGCTATAGAGTACTCAACTCTGTGTTAATCTTTTAGCATTTGCTCGAGCAATTGGTGGATCTCCTCGTTCAAACTTTATGGCAAGAGTCTCCTGACCTGGCTATGAAGAGTTAAGGGAACTAAGAACATGACCACGGGAGAGCTTGACCTCAAAGGCCACGCGTTTCGCTCAATGGCCCTCAGCCCTAGCCTTCTTCGTCCCTGTCGCTGGGTCCAAAGCTCGTACTCCAAATGCACAGTGGTAGACTGACTACTGCTACTGCTGGCGTCAGTCTGGTTTTGAGTTGCCAAGTGCCTCTTCCGGAGCTGCCTGAACTCCTCTTGCATGATGAAAATCAATGTTTAATTGACACTGTCAATAGTTGCAGTCAAAATAAAATTTTAATAGAAGGCTCTTTACTTACATCAACCAGCCGGAAATGATCCGAGACCCACTGTGTAGTCTCTGGCGCCGATGAGTTCGAACATGCAGCTCCGCAACAGAGGGAACATTGCTCAACTTCTAAAAAATTAAATTAATGTTAAATATCTAAAAAATCTTACCAGCCTCGTGTAGTGCTCTGTATGGAGGACTAATCTCTCAATATGAAACGCAGTTCCATTTCGCCCTCCATCGCCCTGTTTGCCTACTTCATCTGCCTCCTCCTCTCATAATCAAGAGAGGCCCGAGCTGTAGTCAACTGACCCCATAACCCCTTACCAATCCAAGCAAGTTATTCACCCCTCCGACAGGCTGTCATAAACATGTCGGTAAGGCATTGTTTGCCCCGAATATCAAAGATTTAGTGGTGATACTTTGGGAGCCAGGAAAAGGGCCTCTTCAATATAAAAATATTCCATGAGTTAGTATAAGAAATTAATAAAAAAAAGACAAATCTGATTCAAATTACATTATCGTATTGCAAACTCCCTGAACCATATGTCCTGAGTGGCTATAGGTTTTGACATCCTTAATAGATAAGGCTCATTGTACTTGTTTCTGATAAGCTTGGTGATGCAGATGATGGGCAACCTTTGCAAAATGAATATGCTTAACAAACAAATTAGTTACCAAAAAACATATAGCATGAGGAATAAACAAAATACACTGTTAAAAATAAATTAAAAGTTCCCCTTTGACTGTGAGTGTACCCCGGGGAGAGGGGGTGGGAGCAGGCAGGAGTCGACGGGCTAAGCTCAAGAGCTGCTCCAGCAATAGGTGTGGGACTAGGATAAAAATAGCAGGCATCACAGGAGACGGGGCAACATCGGATGCGGGAATTGGTGCCACGGGAGGGGCGGCAGCAATGAGTGCGTGAGGAGGTGCCGCAAGAGGTGTAGCAACAGCTTGTTGGGGAGGAGGTTCCACAAGAGGTGTAGCATCAAATGGGAGATGTGGTGTCAAAGCAGTTGCAATAGTAGTGGAAGCATCGGTAGGTCTCAAAGGTCCCCAGAACTAAGGGTTTATGAGTTGGCTGACCTCCTGCACAACCAATGGCCATCTGCTAACAATATACTGACTTTAAAAAGATTAGTACTGGTAGAAAAAATAATCATATGTTGAAAAAAACAATGCTATAAAGGTAAAACACAAGTAGCATCTATGTCTAAAAATGAAAAAAAAAACTAGAGTAAAGAGTTGCACCTAAAAAAATTAGATGTAAAAGGCAAAAAATAGCAATAGTAACAACTAATTTAAAATTTGTGTATCTATGTTATTAAGTTTCATTAGGAGAACTCGTCCTCGAAGATGAACCTAAATTTTTTTCTTCACTATCTTCATCATCTGCATCCAAAACATGAGCAACCTTTACAAAATCCCTGTGGTATCCTCTAGCACATACATTTTATCATTTATGCCGCCTTAATACGAAAATCTGATATACTTTCCTCATGGTGAATTGGCTTTATAGAACTAGGCAGATCAATAGTTTTTTCGGGTTTATTCTTCACAACCAATAATTAACTTTACCCCTTACTATACCAGGGTATTGAAGGTAATAAATCTATGTAGCTTGGCGTGCCAGAACAAAAGGATCAAATTTTCCATATAGTTGATACACCTAAAATATATAGTATTTTTATGCACAATTTTATACATATTTTTAATGATATTGCACTTTAATGGAAGGTATTTTGTGTTTTTCTTACAGGTATAATGAAAATGGATGGTCATGATGAAAGGAGCAAAAAAATGAAAAATAAAAAATTTAGCACTGGCGGCTAAGCGCCGGCCCGGCTAAGCGCGGCGCTTAGCCACCATAGTTAAAAATCGATATTCAAATGGATTTGGCGCCAATTTCAAAGGGGATGGGATGCAACGCTTGGTGGTAATGTCCATAACTTCCTTTGGGCAGCAAGTTTGCATGAAGGGGTGCATTCCTTGGTAGATACATCGAATCTGGACACATTTTGAAGAGACACCAATGCACCTTTTGGTTTACTATTTAAAGAGAGTCTTAGGAAAGATTTAGGGGAGGCAATTTGAGGAGACTCTTCCATCGCATTTTGAAGAGTACTTCCATTGTTCTTCCACTGCATTTTAAAAGTTTTTATTTAGAGTAGGAGTAGAGAGTAGAAAGGAGAAAAGGGTCGGAGTCAAATATTCTTCTTCCCACTTCTTTTCTTTCTTTTAGATTAGTTTTTATTGAAGTCTGAAGTCTGTATTCTGAGTCAACGGAGTTGGGAGACTTGCTCTGAGAAGTACTTTAGCGAAGAGTCAAAGTTTTAGAGAACTTTCTTAGTCTTGTGGAGAGGATTTTCATATAAGTGTTTACTTTTATTTAGTTTTTTAATACTTGTTTTCGTTTATTATTTTTCTTATCATTGTTTTTAATTTCAAATCAATGTGTTTTTATATTTTCTCAATGCATTCTAAGTAGTTTACTTTATCTTTTTCTTTCTTAAATGGAGAAGTAATTAATTTAAAGAGAATTGTTGTGGAAAGTATAAGTGTTTAAAAGTTGGAAGAAGTTGTGAAGATTGATTCTAAAAACTTTGTTTACTTCTTAATTTGGCCTGTTAAGTTGTAAAATTTCTTGAGATTATGTAAGATCTAATGTGGTATTGCCTCATAAAAGTTAGTAAGAATCACATGAAAATATATGGGTGAGAACTGTAGTCCATATAATTGAATGTAATATTAGAAGATATTTTTATAGAAGGGAGTAAAATTAGAAGATTTTTAAGTGACATGCTAAAAACCCCTAATTTGGTTTGAAGTTTTGAGTTTTGTTATGAGAAGTTAGCCCCAGGTGGTGGGAATCAAGGGAACTCTAGAGTGAGAGACTGGTATCTTCCCTGCCTAACCATGTTCAAAATAATATAAATTTCAAATTAACATATATTCTTTATAGAACCAAGTAAGGGTAAAGAACACATTTGCTTCTATCCGTCACAACAAAATTTGAATACTTCCACAACAATACTTTAAGAATTATTACTACTTCATGAAATGAAAGAAAAAGATATTCTAGTTAATAGTATTTTACATCCACTGTTATTAGTTATTGTAATTTTAATTTCTTGCTTTGCATTTTTATTAAGAAAATTTCAAAAGACATATCAACCTTCAAAACTTTTCAAAATCAAGACATACTTTTTCGAAAACAATTAAAGAAAGTAAAAAAAGATAATTTCTCTGATTCCTTTAAAGATTTCACATTTTCCTTGTGGGTTTGATATCTCGGGGCTTAATCAGGGAGTCCTATATTACTTGACAAACGATACGTATACTTGCGTAGTATCCTATATTATAAAATCATTATTTTCATATCTTAAATCATCAGCACATTTATCCAGCGGAACCAAGTTTCTGGCATCCATTGCACTTATATCTATTGGAGATCAATTGTGTGTTCAATTTGACCTCAGTGATATCATAAGATGTGAGTGTTTGGGTCCCTCGATTCAGAACATGATTAAACCACTGACAGTTAAGCTAGTATAAAATGTAGCTTGAATTATTTCGATATTACAATTGAATGACTTCATCAAGTACGTTGCAATAGCAAATCTCACTGTCTCTGTGTGCTTCCTTTAACAGTGACATCTCAGTTATTTGTCTTCTTCCCTTCACTCCAAGAGCTCCTAAGGAATTTATAATATTCACATCAATTTTCTCTCATGTAGTTACACCACGAGTAGGCCCATTGCAAGAACTAATAATCTTTGATCCATGATTATGTTAATTGTATTGTGAACTTTTAACAGATAGATAGGTATCATTAGTATAACTTTAAATACAACGATCATATTATGTACATGTGATTAGAAGAGTTCATTAAACATACGTATAATTTGAATAATGTTGAAAATTCTGCTTCGACCTTCTTGCATATCAGAGACTCATCTACCATGTCTAAGTTATTCATAAAAAATTTGCTCAAAAAATTGTTACTTATATTTTAGAATTAGTCAGTATATAAATAACATTATCAATAATAAATAATAGTATGTATTGAGTTTAGGGACCATAAATCTTACTGTATAAAGGCTGAACTTTGTTACAATTCAACAGGGCATACAATGCATCTAGTCAAATCACTCATAAGTTAGATATCGCGTGTCACCCTGATGGCTCACCAGATATTTGATATACAAATAACTCTGACTATGGAGGCATGTCACCTATAATAAGAACTTTGGATGGCCTTACTCAAAAAAATAGGAGTAGAAAGTTATCATCTCGTACAATAAATATTCTTCGCCAATCGATCCCTCGAGATGTGCTTTATTCTTAACTATTTTTTTATTTTATTTAAAAATATGTAGCACATAAAGTTTATATTGAATACGATGGTCATTTCATGTGAAATAAAATTCTAATTGCAATGTATGCATCAAGAAGGCATACATCGTGAAGGGATGCATCTATTTGTATTGCACTGGACCCTCATAATTACCTCGTAACAAAGAGGTATAGGTAGATGCTCCATAGAGTCAAAGAAACTAGGAGGAAATATCCGCTCAAGCTTACATAATAATATGGAACACTCACATCAAGATGTCTAAATGAGTCAAAATTTAGTGCCCCTGCACACAACTCTCTAAAGAATATACTGATTTCGATTAAGGGATCAATTACAACTTTGGCAGGGCATAAAATGTAATGAGTAATAAGCACTACACAAATACATGACAGTTGTGACACTTCATTCCAGATACCTTACATGTTCCCAAGTAAATAAAAGGCATAAATTTTAAACATAGGCACTAGGAAACTTCAAAGAATTCACCCACATAAAAATTATCCTCTGTTTATCTGGTGTAAGACAGAAAGCATCTTTAGTCTTTATTAATTTACCTTTAATTTGTCTCTTGAAGCTCTAAGGTCCTCTGATCGCTGAAAATTTTATTAAGAAATTCATACCTATTTTTGATGAAATTGCACTTTAAAGAAGGGTTTTTTCTTTATTTTATTGTAGGAATGAAGAATTTAGGTGATAAAAGCAAAAATCATAAAAAGGAGCGAATTTGGAGCAAAATCATGCAATTTAGGCTGAGTCGCCGACGGCGAGATCGAGCCCGCCGACGGCGAGGTTACGAGAAGAAAATTCTGAAGGATTTATAACTGTCTCGCTGACAGCGAGCCCGAGCCCACTGACAGCGAGCTAGAGCGGTTGAAGATCTACTAGAAGCCTCGCCGACAGTGAGGTAGTTCGTCGCCGACGGCGAGCTAGTTCAAATGGTGCAGATACATTGAACCTGTACACTTTTTGAAAGGATGCTTACACACCTCTTGGTCTTTTGCTCACCTCTATATATAGAAGCCGAAATTAAGTGTGTTGTGTGCAGTCTGTGTGTGTTGTGTGTGTCTTAGTGAGTCTTAGAGAGTCTTTGAGTATTATAAGTGAGTTATTTTGAGTCTTTAGTGAGTCGTGCTGTACTGGAAGGAAGAGTCAAAAGAACCATGAGAGTCCGTCTTGGGATAAATTAAGATAAGTATTTGTATTTATTATTTTTAACTTTAAATGAAATCCATGTTTAGTTTAGTTTCCATGCATTCTGAGTAGTTTATTTAGTCTTTCTCCCTGTTTATGAAATTAAGTGATTTGATGAACTAAAAATAGAAGTATTTTTTTAATAAATTGTGATAATTTTTACTTAAAACTTAATTTACTTTTCAAACTGGCCATTTGATTTGTTAAAATATGTTGATTATCAGCTATAGTAAAGATTACATCTGATATTCGGGGAAATTTAAAAGCCTTGAAAGGAGGGTGCAAATAAATAGGGAAATAATATCATCTGGGCGTAGAATCGAGCATTTTAGTGTGACGACTAAAATATTCAATTTGTTCCTATTGTTTGAGAGCCGAAGTGTAGATGTTAGCCCTCGGGCGAGGGAACGTGGGAGCTCGAAGTGGCAGTCGGCATCCTCCCGACTTAGCCGCGGATTCGGTAATCAAACATAGGATTAGTCAATATTCTTTACACCTGGACCAAAGAGTAAAGAATAGGAATGCTCCTATTTGTCACAATACCTTAACATTATCTATTTAAATTCATCAATCATTTAAATTTCTAAAACAAGGGGAAAGATACTTTTTCTGAATAGTAAGACTTATTTAGCGATTAGTTTAATTTCCTGCACTTGCAATTAGTATTAATTTTCTACTTAGTTAAGTTACCTAATTAAAATACTTAGTTTACTTTATTATGCTTAAATTTAGAATTCCAAATTTCCGTATAATATTATTAGTATTATTATTATTATTTTAAAATTAGTTGTTATTTAATTTTCTCTTTCCCCGTGGGATCGATAACCGGGACTCCACTAGTAGCCTCGTATTACTTGATACGATACGTATACTTGCGTAGCATCCACAACATAAATTACAATTCTATATATATAATATAGTGGGGTCAAGTTTTTGGCTTCGTTGCAATCGAATTAAAATATCATAATATAAATTTGTGGGTCAAGTTTTTGGCACCGTTGCCGGGGAAAGTAAGAAAAATTTATTAAAGTAACGGACTATTTTAAAATGATCATAAATATCTATTCTAAAATTGTATGCACAAATTTGGAAACGAAAATTTAATACCTTACGATTCTGAATTAGAGCGTACAATTAAAAGAATTAGAAAACAAAAGAAACAAACTATAAATTTAACACAAATGGCGAATATTCCTGAAATTCAAAATATGAACCAACAAAGACCATTAAGAGATTATGCCAACCCTACATCGGATGAAATTCATTTAACTATTCAAAACCCCGATGTAGCTCGCTAATTCATTTGAACTTAAACTCGCAATTATCCAAATGGTACAAAACAATCAATTTAGTGGTTCACCTATCGAAGATCCTAACTTACATCTTGCTAGTTTTCTAGAACTTTGTGCTACTTTTAAATATCAAGGAGTATGCGAGGATGCTTTATAAGACTTAGACTTTTTCCTTTTTCATTAAGGGATAAGGCTAAGATGTGGTTAATTCGTTAAGACTCTGGATCTATTAAAACTTGGGGAGAATTATCACAAAAATTTCTATCCAAATATTTTTCACCATCTAAAACTCGCTAAGTTTAGAAATGATATAACTTCTTTTTGTCGGATAGATGGAGAATCAATTTATGAATCTTGGGAGAGATTTAAGGAACTTCTTAGGAAATGCCCACATCATGCGCTACCAGATTAGTCGATTATTCAAACCTTTTATAATGGATTAGTGGGATCTTTAAGATCAATCATCGATGTCGTATGTCTTGGAGGTTCATTAATGTCTAAACCATTTAATGAAGCTTATGCACTAATCGAAGAAATGGCAACAAATAATTTCCGATGGCTCGCAGATAGAGTAAATCCGAAAAAATAGCCAGCATTCATGAAAACGATGCAATATCTATGTTAGCTTCTCAAATTGTCGCTATATCTAAGAAATTAGATCATTTTGGAATGAACTACTCTCCTACTTTAGAAGAAAACTCATCTGGATAAATCATAGAATCTCAATCTAATTATGAAACTTTAAATGCTATTAATAATAGAACTAATAACCCTTATTCAAACTATTATAATCCTGGTTGGAAAACTCATCCAAATTTTAATTGGAATAACACATCTAATCAACAATGGATGAATCAACCTAATCAAACAAATCCAAACTATAAATCTAATTACCCACCTGGATTTAATAACAATAACCCACAATTCAAAGATAAGAAATTATCTATGGATGAATTAATTTTGAATATGGGTCATCAACTATAAAATCAAGGAAATCAACTACAAATTCAAGGAAATCAATTACAAATTCAAGGAACATCTATTAAAAATATCGAAACTCAACTTGGACATATTGCTATTGCGCTAAATAATAGAATACCTGGAACTTTTCCTAGTAATGTTGAAATAAATCCTAAAGATCAAGGAAAAGAACAAATTAAAGCAATACAACTAAGAAGTGGAAAAGAACTAGAACCTCAAATTCAAAAAGAACTTAAAAGCCAAAATGAGGAAGTGGAAATTGAAAAGGAAACAATTCAACAAGATTCAAACTTGGAACATCCTTTAATACCTATGAAAATTTCTGTTGAAACACCTCCACCACCATTTCCTCAACGACTAGCTCAACATAAAAAAGATAAACAATTTGCTAAATTCCTTGAAATACTAAAGAAATTAACGATCAATATACCTTTTGTCGAAGCTTTAGATCAGATGCCAAATTATGTAAAATTTATGAAAGATATTCTAAATAAGAAAAGAAAATTCACCGATAATGAAACGAGTCGCACTTAGTGAAGAGTGTAGTGCTATTATTCGAAGAAGCTTCCCGAAAAATTGAAAGATCCTGGTAGTTTCACTATACCCTGCGTTATAGGAGAAAAATTTTATGGAAAAGCTTTGTGTGACTTAGAGCAAGCATCAATCTAATGCCTCTATCAATTTTTAAGAGATTAGGATTAGGAAAAATTACACCTACTTCGGTAACCCTTCAATTAGCCGATCGTTAGGTTACCTATCCTAAGGGAGTTATTGAAGATGTGTTAGTAAAAGTGGATAAATTTATCTTCCCAAGTAGATTTTATTGTTTTAGATATGGAGGAAGATAAAGAAATTCCTATCATTTTAGGAAGACCATTTTTAGCTACTGGAAAAGCTATGATTGATGTTCAGAAAGGAGAATTAACTATGAGAGTAAATGACCAAAAAGTTACCTTTAATATTACAAAATCAATGAAATATCCTGCGCTGATGAATGTTTTCGGATGGAAATACTTGAACAATTACAACGCGAACATTTTAAGGAATATTACGAAGATAATTTAGAAAAAGAAAATACTCGAATTAATTGAAGATAATAATGAAGAACTAGATTATATTCGGGAAAGATTTGAATTTCGGATAATACCGAAAACTCGACAAGAATATAGTTTCATCAATTATTAAACCTCCGAACTCGAGCTAAAAATATTACCCGATCATTTGAAATATGCTTATTTAGGTAATTCTTCAACTTTACCAGTTATTATTTCATCCGCATTAAACAAATCTCAAGAACAAAAACTTTTAGAAACTTTAAAAAAATATAAGAAAACTTTTGGTTGGACTTTAGCGAGATATTAAAGGAATTAGTCCTTCGATCCGTATGCATAGATTATTTTAGATGATGAACATAAACCTAAAGCGGATCCCCAAAGGAGATTAAACCCGATATTGAAAGAAGTAGTTAAGAAAGAAATTTTAAAATGGTTAGATAATGGTATTATATATCCTATTTCGACGTTGTTTGGGTAAGCCCAATTCATCGTGTTCCTAAGCAAGGAGGAGTGACCGTCATCGCCAATGAAAATAACGATCTTATTCCTATAAGACAAGTTACTGGTTGGCGTATATGTATTGATTATATGAAATTAAATACCGCCACCAGAAAAGATTACTTCCCTTTACCATTTCTAGACCAGATGTTAGATAGATTAGCCGGACATAAGTATTTTTATTTTCTTGATGGATACACCGGTTATCATCAAATACAAATTGCTCCTGAGGATCAAGAGAAAACTACATTTACTAGTCCTTATGGAACTTTCGCTTTTCGAAGAATGCCTTTTGGATTATGTAATGCGCTAAGCAACATTCCGAGAGATGTATGATGTCTATATTTAGTAAGTTAATTGACAATGGAATAGAAGTATTTATGAATGATTTCTCTGTATTTGAAACATCATTTGACACATGCTTAACTCATCTTGAAAAAGTATTAGAAGTATGTGAGAAAACAAATTTAGTTCTAAATTGGGAGAAATGTCAATTTATGGTTGCTGGAGGCATTGTATTAGGGCATAAAATTTCGGAAAAAGGCATGGAAGTGGACCTGCAAAAATTCAAGTTATAGCTAAATTACCACCTCCAACTACGGTAAAAGGGGTGAGAAGTTTTCTTGGACATGCTTGGATTCTACGAACGCTATATAAAAGATTTTTCAAAAATTACTAAACCTCTATGCCAACTTCTCGAAAAGGACAAGAAATTTGAATTTACAATCGAATGCCTGAATGCTTTTGAACTCTTAAAAGAAAAATTAATTACAGACCTATAATAGTTTCACCTCACTCAGGAGAAACCATTTGAACTTATGTGTGATGCTAGTGATTATGCTTGTAGGAGCAGTTCTTGGCAAAGATATGAAAAGATTTTTAAAGTTATATACTATGCTAGTAAAACTCTAAATGATGCTGAAATAAATTATACAGTTACAGAAAGAGAATTATTAGCGGTAGTATATGGTTTTAATAAATTTAGACTTTATCAGATTGGAACAAAATGTATCGTGCATACTGATCATTCGGCTATCAAATATTTAATGCAAAATAAAGATTCCAAACCAAGATTAATTAGATGGATGCTATTAATGCAAGAATTCGATTTTGAGATCGTTAATAAGAAAGGAACTGATAATCAAATTGCGGATCATTTATCAAGATTAGAAAATCATGAATTATCTGATATTGAAAATGAAATTATAGACGATTTTCCGATGAACAACTATATAATTTCAATGAGTGGAAAATACCATGGTATGCTGATATAGTAAACTATATAGTTAGTAATTTTTTACCACCTATGTTAACTTTGCAACAACAGAAAAAATTCATCCATGATACGAAAACCTATTTTTGGGATGAACCATATTTATATAATCAATGTAAGGATTTAATTATTAGAAGATGTGTACCTTATGAAGAAACTGAATCAATTATTCAAAAATGTCATGATTCGATTTTGGAGGACATTTTGGGAGCGATAAAGCTGCTTATAAGATTCTACAATACTGGATTTTACTCGACCTACTCTATTTAGAGATGTATACGGATATATTAAAACTTGCGATAAATGCCAAAGAGTAGGAAATATATCTAGAAGAAACGAAATGCCTCTAAACTTTATATTAGAAGTTGAAATTTTTGATGTTTGGGGATTAGATTTTATGGGACCTTTTATTCCTTCGTTTGGAAACTCATATATATTAGTAGTCATTGATTATGTTTCCAAATGGATCGAGAGCACAAGCTTTACCTAGGTGTGATGCTTAAGAGTGTTTCAAAATTTCGATGAAAAATATTTTTACTAGATTTGGAATGTCGAGAGTGATTATCACCGACGGAGGAACACATTTTAGAAATAAATACATTAACAAACTAGTAGAAAAATACAATATTACTCATAAGATATCCATCGCTTATCATCCACGAACTAGCGGATTAGCTGAAGTATCCGATCGTGAGATTAAACGTATTTTAGAAAAATCACGTAAACCCAAATAGGTTAGATTGGTCTATTAGATTAGACAACTGCATTATGGGCTTATAGAACTACTTATAAAACTCCGATTGGAATGACTCCTTACGAGCTTATATATGGAAAAACATGTCACTTACCAGATTGAATTAGAACATCAAAGCATATTGGGCGATTAAAGAATTTAATTATAATATGAAGGAAGCTGGTGAGAAAAGATTGTTGCAATTAAATGAATTGGAAGAAATAAGAAATGAATCATATGATAATGATCGGATTTATAAAGAAAAAAATGAAATTATGGCATGATCGGAAGATTAATCAGAGAAATTTTGAACCACGACAGAAAGTTTTGTTATATAATACTAGATTGAAATTATTTCCTGGAAAATTGAAGTCTCGATGGTTAGGACCTTTAACCATAACTCAAATATTTTCATACGGAACTATAGAGATCGAAGATCCAAAAACTGGACATAAATTTAAAGTTAATGGACATAGATTAAAACCATATTTCGAAGGTATAAGACCTAACTATAAAGAGGTTTTAATGCTTAGTCAACTCGATTAATAATTGAAATTAGGTCGGGCTGACGACGTTTAACCAAGCGCTTTATGGGAGGCAACCCATATTAGTTATCTATTTTTATTGTATTTTAATAATTAGTTTATATTATTGAAACTTTACTACTCAATTTTTATTAAGAATCATCACATATTCGAACCATTATGATGAGAAAAGAAATTATTTGATGTAGAGCGAAATTGGACATTATTTTGAAATCTCGCCGACGGCGAGGTCGATACTCGCCAACAGCGAGGTTCGCGCCTAATTCAGTTTATTTATAATCTCGCTGACAGCGAGAAATGAGCCCGCCGACAGTGAGAACCTGAAAGGTAGTTTTTATAACTAAGTCGCCGACGGCGAGAAACCTCCCGCCGACAGCGAGGAAGTTATAAAAATGAGTTATATATACTTTAAATGCTGAATTGGACGGTTCCAACACCAAATCCTTAGTGAAAAACCATTCTTAAACCATTCTAAGTCTGCCTTCTTCACTAGAATTCATTCCATTCACCATAATGGCCTCCAAATTCTTAGATTCTTCTAAATCTGGAGTGTTTAACCAGAGAAAATTTGTGAGTGCGGAAGCGCAGCGGATCTTCAACAAGGTTTTGGTAAAGAAAAGAGTTATCAAGGAACGGGGATTTGTCAATCGAGGATTAGAGAATTCCACTACGAAGATAGAAGAAATGATCGCACAGCGGCACTGGGAGGTATTCTGTTACACTACGTCCGCTGTTGTTATTCCAGTTGTGAAAGAGTTCTACTCTAATTTACATGCGATCAACAATGGGAATATCTACATCCGAGGAAGATGGGTAACATTTACTCCATCCAGAGTAAATGAGTTATTCTCTATAGAAAACACCCCGGTATGTCACTATTCAAATTTTGTGCCTTCTCGGTATAATATGAATGAGATATTTCGATATCGATCGATGAACCGGAAGATTGGGAAATGCGTGAAGACGGGTATGTTAGTTTCTCTGCATCACTTTTGAATCCTGTCTCGAAGCACTGACACTTTTTCATCTCATCTAAATTGTTACCTACTATGAGGGTAAACAAGGTTTCGAATGAATGCGCTATATTGAATTATTGTATTCAAATTGGATTGCCTATTGATGTGGGATCAATAATTATTAAGTCTGCATTGGGTTTAATTGTGCATGGGTCAGTTCACGGACTAGGACATCCATCTACTATTTTTGCATTATGCGATCGGTACTGGGTTTCTTATGAAGCTTGGGAAAAGGTCATCGTTACCTTGGAAGCCGCTTGATCCTACATATATGTTCCCTACTTTGGACAATAATGAAGACATTACATTTATCTCTGATAGAGCTTCACAGAATAATCCTATAGCAAGGTCTATTTCAGATAAAACGGAGTTACTTATGAAGAAAATTAATGGAATGGAGAAAGAACTACAGAATGTGAGAGATTTAATCGACAATATATCTGATTTATTTGATTACATTGACTGGAGGATGAAGGAACACTTCGATCATTCTGGACACTTGGAAGCTAGCTTTCTTCATTTACTGAGACAGAAGGGTTGGATCACTAAAGAATCTGCTTCGGAATTTTCCTTCAGGCCTTTCTATAACTTATTTGTGCATCATCGTCATATCGGAAATATCAGAGAAGATGAAGATTCGACCTTCGAAGTAGTAGTGAAGATCTCTATAGTATGTTTGTGTTTATGTTATTTGATTTGATTTAGATTTTTATTATGTTTGGAGTGATGATTTGAATATCTCAAACTTAATTGAGATATGCGTCATAGTTTTGTATCAGCATTTAATGTGTCGTGGTTTGGTTTGCGATGCTGATTAGTAGTAAGGATTGAAGTTTGAAGTTTGATTATAGAGTCTAAAAATTATGTTAGTTTGTATGTCCCATGGATTTCAATATTAAAGTTAATTTGTTGTGTTGTGTGAATTTGTTTGTGTATAAGTAGCTAATCTTCTTATTAAATTAATAAATGATGTGATCGGAAATATAATATAAGACAAATCAAGGACGAAATTAAGTGACGAATTTCAGAAATTTAAAATTTTGGAATCTCGCCGACGGCGAGAAAAATCCCGCCGACAGCGAGATCGATCTCGCTGACAGCGAAGAATTCCTCACCGACAGCGGATTTTTCCCGAAAGTTTTTTGTTCTGAAAAATATTAGCTCGCTGACGGCGAGATAAATCTCGCTGACAGCGAGGTAGGAAAAAAAAACATATATTTGACCGGTCAAAAACAATATTCATCATCCCCAACCTCCAATTTTCGCAAAAACCGACATAGGGCTTGAGAGATCTTGGATTTGAAGCGATTTCATCACTCAAAAACACTGGATTTCATCTTCTCTTGGTAAGAGCTTAACTCCTATGCAAAAATTTTTGATTTTCACCATGTGTTTTCACCACATTGCAAATTTTGGGAAAAATCAAAATGTGGAAGAAATATTCGGTGGAAATCCATGGAATTTGATTTAAATTGCTTACAAATGTTGTAGGAAGCCTTCTTAGGATTATTTTTAAGTTTAGTGAAAATTTTCGTGATTTTCACGAGATTGATCGAATGGCTCCACGACGTAAACGTCGAGTAGAGTTCGACGAAAACCGATTCATCAACGCACGAGCACAAGCAAAATATTTTGAAAATATACAAGGAAGAAAGTGCATTGCGGATCGGGTATTCAAAAATCCGGGAGGAGAAGTAGAGCGGATTATAAAGGAACGAGGTCAGGAAAATTTCGTTATGTTCGGTATAGAGCGATTGTAGAAGTGGTGAAAGAATTTTATGCCAATTTGATTGCAGTCGAAGATGCACTCGTAAAGGTACGAGGGTTTTTTTGTAGATTTTAGTGCTGCTAGAATTAACGCGTTTTATGAAGTTCATGACTCGCACTTTAGCGAGTATGAAACTTTTGGAACGATGGAAGGACCACTGGAGGAAGTCATTAACTTTCTCACTGATGGGACCGGAGTATGGAAAATGAAGCAGCAGGAAAGAGTGAATTTTTCTCTTTCCAAATTAAATGCGATCTCCAAGGCCGGGCATTACTTCATTTGTTCTACCCTGTTACCCACATATCACCATAGTGAGGTAACACGAGATGTAAACAGTTCGAATTTCGCTTTCGGAATAACGGGAGCATCAACATCGGTAGAGTTATTTATCGGAATATCCCGGCCACTCCTCGAAATGAGAGTGGAGCTGGATTGGGCCACCTTGGATTGATTTTGCACTGCGCCAACTCTCCGGAGTTAAGGCGTAGAGATGATGAAGAATGGGTGGAGCCGATGAAAGCACTTACGAGTGCTAACATTAAGAAGTATGAGTCCCATGAAGGGTGGAGAGCAGGAGTAAGATGTTATTTTACTCAATCAAGTAGAGATATAACCTCTACTAGCTATGGACCTCCTGAGCCTCCCACCCCTACCTTAAAAGATCTGATGAATGGATTGACTCTGCATAGAAAGAGTTTTGAGCAGTTTGGAGAAAACATGGGGAGAAGGTTTGAGCATTTTGATCAAATGATTGATAATCTGGAGAGGAGACATGATTATGATAGTGAGTACCTCCAGCGACATTCAGAATACGAGATTGCATATTATGAAGCTGAACGTCGTTATAGGAGTGGAGATTTAGATGTAGTCTTTCCAGAATGCCCCAGGTACACTCAGTATCACCATGCTCAGTCTTCTCAGCAGCTTACAGATCAAGGAGGGGATGATATAGTTTGGGACTTCGATGCTGAAGATTAGGACTTTTGTATTTTATTTATTTGATGTAAGTTATTTTGAGGACTTTATATGTTTGTAATATTTAGTACTTTATTTTGAGACATTGGATGTTAGTTAGATTAATCTGCTTGGATTGTTATAATAGTTAGTTTTTGTTATTGTGTTAGTTAATTGCATTAGTTTTTGTGTTAATTAGGATGTTAGTTTTTCTTTAATATGTTTTTATTTTATTTTGTATTGTTTTAAGTTTTTAAAATTGTTAATATGTTTGTTCAATTTTTTTTATATATGTTAGCAATTCATATGTGTAGTGTAGAGTTATTTTAATTGTTGTGTTTAATACTTATCTTAGGTTTTATCCCTGTATTTTCTTTAAATTATTATATATATATGGAGAATACTAACAGATACGGAGTTCAATGAAAAATGAAAAAGCTCGCAAAAATTTCAAAGAAAAAAGAAATACCTAAACTTCAAAGGTATGATTCATTTACTTTCCTTCTTTTTCATTATTTAGAATAGATATAAAAATTTAAGTTTGGGGGGAGAGTAAAATACAAATTTATTTATTAACTTGTTCTCAATTTCTATTTTCAAATTATTATAAAATGATTTTTATAACAAATTTTTCAATTTGATTTAATATGAATTATTTTATTTAATTATTATAAAAGGTTAAATGAAATACTTCTAGTGCTTTAATTAATTAAATAGAATAAAATATTTGGTTAAAGGGAATAAGAATATAGTAAACTAATTTTAGTAAGGAAAACTATATTCTAAAATTAAAATTCTTAAGTATTCAAGTGAAAAAGAAAAGATTGAAAATCAATGAAGTAAAAACTATGAAGTATATATAAGCTAAGAAATATTCCTAAGTTTCAAATTTAGGAAGATGAAAATGAAGTTCAAAATTATTAACGAGCTCTCCAGGATACGGTAATCCTCATTGAAAAAAAAGAAGAAAAAAAAGAAAAAGAAAAAAGAGGAGAAGCTTGAGGAGATGCCTTATCAAAAATTGCTTCATTTGATTTAACCTAAAGGGAAAAACTTAGATATTTCCAAACTTATGTTTATGGATTAGAATTTTACCTAATAGTATTTTCTTGAATTTCTTATCATATGAATATCTTAAGTAGTTATTCTTTTAAATATAGTCATTCCCGAAATGAATAGTAAGCTAGAAATCTTAGACTCGATGACTAAATAATTTATTTCTATAAGATTAATTAAATTACATGAATTATTTTTGTTTAACTTTATTATAATATTAATTAATCTAATTCATAGTTATTTAAATTGAAAAATCTTATTATAAAACTCATTATTTTTATGTAGTACTAAAATTACTTGAGGACAAGTAATAAGTAAGTTTGGGGGATTTTGATCGTCTGAAAATTTTATTAAGAAATTCATACTTATTTTTGATGAAATTGCACTTTAAAGAAGGGTATTTTCTTTATTTTATTGCAGGAATGAAGAATTTAGGTGATAAAAGCAAAAATCATAAAAAGGAGCAAATTTGGAGCAAAATCATGCAATTTGTGCTGAGTCGCCGACGGCGAGGTTACGAGAAGAAAATTCTGAAGGATTTATAACTGTCTCGCTGACAGCGAGCCCGAGCCCGCTGACAGCGAGCTAGAGCGGTTGAAGATCTTCTAGAAGCCTCGCCGACGGCGAGCTAGTTCAAATGGTGCAGATACATTGAACCTGGACACTTTTTGAAAGGATGCTTACACACCTCTTGGTCATTTGCTCACCTCTATATATAGAAGCCGAAATTAAGTGTGTTGTGTGCAGTCTGTGTGTGTTGTGTGTGTCTTAGTGAGTCTTAGAGAGTCTTTGAGTATTATAAGTGAGTTATTTTGAGTCTTTAGTGAGTCGTGCTGTACTGGAAGGAAGAGTCAAAGGAACTGCAAGGAGTCTGCTTGGGGATAAATTAAGATAAGTATTTGTATTTATTATTTTTAACTTTAAATGAAATCCATGTTTAGTTTAGTTTCCATGCATTCTGAGTAGTTTATTTAGTCTTTCTCCCTGTTTATGAAATTAAGTGATTTGATGAACTAAAAATAGAAGTATTTTTTAATAAATTGTGATAATTTTTACTTAAAACTTAATTTACTTTTCAAATGGCCATTTGATTTGTTAAAATATGTTGATTATCAACTATAGTAAAGATTACATCTGATATTCGGGGAAATTCAAAAGCCTTGAAAGGAGGGTGCAAATAAATAGGGAAATAATATTACTGGGCGTAGAATTGAGCATTTTAGTGTGACAGACTAAAATATTTAATTTGGTCCTATTGTTTGAGAGCTGAAGTGTAGATGTTAGCCCTCAGGTGAGGGGAACGTGGGAGCTACGAAGTGGCGGTCGGCATCCTCCCGCGCTAGCCGCGGATTCGATAATCAAACATAGGATTAGTCGATATTCTTTACACCGGACCAAAGGGTAAAGAATAGGAATGCTCCTATTTGTCACAATACCTTAACATTATCTATTTAAATTCATCAATAATTTAAATTTCTAAAACAAGGGAAAGATACTTTTTCGAATAGTAAGACTTATTTAGCGATTAGTTTAATTTCACACTTGCAATTAGTATTAATTTTCTACTTAGTTAAGTTACCTAATTAAAATACTTAGTTTACTTTATTACGCTTAAATTTAGAATTCTAAATTTCCGTATAATATTATTAGTATTATTATTATTATTTTAAAATTAGTTGTTATTTAATTTTCTCTTTCCCTGTGGGATCGATAACCAGGACTCCACTAGAGCCTTGTATTACTTGATACGATACGTATACATGCGTAGCATCCACAACATAAATTACAATTCTATACATATAATATAGTGGGGTTAAGTTTTTGGCTTCGTTGCAATCGAATTAAAATATCATAATATAAATTTGTGGGTCATCCTCCTTTTACAAAACTCTTTTAGGTCTATTCTAGATTTCACATTATCTTTTGTCTTAGCCCTGTTATCAATCATAGTGTTGAAGATGTTATCTAAAAATTCTTCTCAATGTGCATAACACACTATGTCTAATAAGATTAGTATTCCAGTACTGAAGTGTTGACCTCACTATTTTTGTGGTCTAGTCTTTCTTTAGAAGGACCTAGAATTTAGCCATATGACTTTCCTGGGGACTATCTTAGAAGACTAGTGATGGAACCCTTACCCCACAGAAATTCAAAACACTTCTTTGCTTCACTTAGAGTTTCAAATGCTTTAAGTCTAATATCTAAGCACTTAGAAGGATGAGGCGTAGCATAAGGAAACTCAAGAGGAGTTCTCTATAGGATGTTCAAGCCATAGGAATCACCCTAGGTGGTTTGGCCTAGGTCAGGCTCACACACACACACCTAAATTCTACACTTACACTTACTATCTCAAACCATAAACCAAACTTACCTATACTTGATCTCCTACCCTTCGGAAACTCATGTGGGTGGTTCCCCATGGTCTTAGCCCTAGACTAGAGTTTGGCTAGAACCAACACATGGAGGATCCAAAGTAGGAATTCATTTGGCCCATGGCTCAAAAGGGTTGGCATCCTTCATGTTAGAGTCCCAAATTTTACTAAATCTCAACTTTGACCCTTTAACCCCTAAACTTCCCCAAATTACCAAATTACCCCTAAACCCTAACTTTGACCAAAAATCCCAAAATTACCCAATTACCCAATTTTATCCAAAAAGCACTCCATAATATCCCCACCACTCAAATACCTCAAAATACTCCAAATTGTCCAAAATTCCAAAAAAAATCCATAATTAGCCAAAATTACCCAAATGCCCCTCAAAATCCAGAAATTCCAAAATTTCCCAAAAATTCCCAAAATTATCCTAAATATTCCTAAAACCATTTGAACCACTCCTATGAGCCTAATTTGACCAAATTGACCTAAACAGACAAAAATCCCCAAACTGCCCCTTAAGGCCCAAAGCGTCCAAATCACCTCCAATGTCCACCCAATTGATCCCAATCTTCCACAACTTCAATCCTAAAATCAAATTTAACATGCCAACCAATTAAAACTAAATCGAAGCCCAATTTGACTCAATTTAAAACTAAATTTCTAGCCCAATCCAAAAGCCCCAATTTTGGCCATATGACCAACTTCCCCCAAATTGAACCTCATACAAGTCAATTTCCCCAATTTTGAATTTCAAACTCTTCATAAAATTCCTATAAAGCAAATTGATCCACCAATTGACCCTAATTTGAGCCCAAACCTCACCTAAATCCGACCCAATCTAAAACCCCCAAATTTGCCCCAACTGTGTCATATGCCCAAATGTCACCAAATTAAATGCACTAACCCCAAAACTTTCCATCCAATTTTTGACCAAAACACTTCATTACAATCACCCACATCAAATTGAACCATCAATTGAACTCTAGCTAGGCTCTAGCCTAACCCAAACCCAAGTCTAACCCAACATGCCCAAAATTGACCACATGTCCAAATTCCACCAAATTGACCCTCTAAACCAATTAAAAACCACTCCAATCCTTTTTTAAATTTTTTGTGACAATCATAGACACTAATTTGAACAATCATTTGAACCCAACCCAAGCTCAAACCCAACTTAGCCTAAATTGAACCCAAGTGACCCAAATTGATTCAAGACCCTACATGGGTCATGGACCAAGGGTCGCTTAATTTAAGGGATCTCCTCCAATTTATGGCTAAACCATGTATTGCTTCACCCTAAGCCATCCTAAAAACTAATTAATCACATTTGAGCCTCTCCACTGGCTCACCTGACCACCAGCTCAGGCCTGGCTGGCCGGTCTAGTCATCGAAGGAGCTCAAACTGAGAGCCACCCCTCATAAATTGAACTTAAAATGACTCATCCAAGATGTTCAATCTCTATTAGTTTATTGCGTCATCCATCCCTCCACCTTAGCAAGCCATTTCACCCACCAGCAAGCCCTGAGCTCCACCCTTTGGCCATGGCTATAAATTGAGCTTTTCACAGCCGAAAAAGGATAATACACTGAGCCTTGGCGAAGCCCTATCAAAATCCTTCCAGAGCTTCTCTGAACTCCCCTAAGTGCAATCCCACTGTTCGTCAGACTTAATCCCCACTATTCAGAACCAATTTCCCCACTAAATTTCATCCAAAATCAGGACAAAATCCACCACACCTCCATACTATTTCAAACTTGAAATTGATTTGCTTCTCACCATCCCCTCACCAAACGAAGAAGATCCCCCATTGAAGCCTCATCACAGAGTCTCTCCAACCTAGACTTCCCTAAGACTCTAAGTCACCTCCTGGTCGAGTTTTGGTGCAGACTCAGGGAAAGCTCAAACTGGTGCTTACAGGAATTTTGATAGGTCACAATGGATGTGTGGAACCCTACTAATTGAGGCCTCCCCTCTCATACCAAGGTATTGACCTCTCACCTTAACTCGAGCTTATTTTGATTCTCCATGCATGTATATTGTATTTCATACCTTATAAGCCATATAGATAGGTTCTTCTAGTTCAAATGAGTTTATAGAAACAAACCTGAGGCGATTTGGTTGAGTCTAGCAGCCGAGGTTGAGTCAGCGCCGTAGTGGATAAAAAGAAAAATAAGATTTTATGGATTTATTTAAATCAGTCTACCATAGAAAATCCATAACTTAGTGTATAAAATTTAAAAAAATAAAATAAAAATACCATTATGCTTAGTAAACAGAGAAGAATAATGTAGAAATAAATTTAAGGTCATTTGACTTATGTTTTATTTTTAATTAGTTAAATACAAAAAATCATACTTAGGCCATAACTAACTTCAAATATTTCTCTGTGGCATGAGGTTTTGTGGGCTTAAAGGCTTTGTGGTTAGGGATCTTCCCTTATATTTCCAAGGTCAGGAGGCATCTCTAGCCAGAGATCCCAAATTTTTAAGTTAATCCCCTTGATCCCCAGATATTTATACTTACAAATATGATATGAAAATTGAGAACAACACCAAAAACTTGATCCCTGATAAATGTAACCGCGCCAAAAACTTGGGCCGCTAGGAATATATGCGCTGATGATTTAGATATGAAAATTATGATTTTATAATATGTGATACTACGCAAGTATATGTATCGTTTATCAAGTAATATAAGACTTTCTGATTATGCCCCGAGATATCAAACCCACAGGGAAAATATGAAAATTTTTAAAGAAATCAGAAAATTATCTTTTTACTTTTTTTATGGCTTTTGAAAGTATATCTTGATTTTGAAAAGTTTTGAAAGTTGGTTTGTCTTTTAAAATTTTCTTAATAAAATGTTAAGCAAGAAATTAAAATTATAATAACTAATAACACTGGATGTAAAATACTATTAACTAAAATATCTTTTTCTTTCCTTTTATGAAGTAGTAATAATTCTTAAAGTATTGTTGTGGAAGTATTCAAATTTGTTGTTATAGATAGAAGTAAATGTGTTCTTTACCCTTACTTGGTTCTATAAAGAACATAGGTTAATTTGAAATTTTTATTATTTTGAACATGGTTAGGCAGGAAAGATACCAGTTTCTCACTCTAGAGTTCCCTCGATTCCCACCACCTGGGGGCTAACTTCTCATAACAAAACTCAAAATTTCAAACCAAATTAGGGGGTTTAGCCTGTCACTCTAAAAATCATCTAATTTTACTCTCTTTTATAAAAATATCTTCTAATATTACATTCAATTATATGGACTACAATTCTCACCCATATAATTGCATGTGATTCTTACTAACTTTTATGGGACAATACCGCATTGGATCTTACATAATCTCATGAAATTCTACAACTTAACAGGCCAAATTAAGAAGTAAACAAAGTTTTTAGAATCAATCTTCACAACTTCTTCCAACTTTTAAACACTTATACCTTCCACAACAATTCTTTGTAAATTAATTACTTCTCCATTTAAGAAAGGAAAAGATAAAGTAAACTACTCAGAATGCATTGAGAAAATACAAAAACACATTGATTTAAAATTAAAAACAATAAGAAAAATAACAAACTAAAGCAAGTATTAATATAAAGATTAAAAGTAAACAGTTATCTGAAAATCTTCTCCACAAGACTAAGGAAGTTCCTCTGTAACTTTGACTCTTCGCTAAACTACTCCTCAGAGCAAGCCTCCCAACTTCGATGACTCAGAATACAGACTTCAAACTTCAATAAAAACTAAACTAAAAGAAAGAAAAGAAGTGAGAAGAAGAAGACTTCACTCCGACCCTTTTCTCCTTTCTACTCTCTACTCCTACTCTAAAATAAAAACTCTTAAAATGCAGTGGAAGAACAAAAGAAAGAAAGAAAGAACCCTTCAAAATGTAAAGGAAGAGTCTCCTAATCTTTCCTAAGACTCTCTTTAAATAGTAAACCAAAAGGTTCCTTGTTCTCTCTTCAAAATGTGTCCAGATTCAATGAATCTTCCAAGGAACACTCCCCTTCATTCAAACTTGCCGCCCAAAGGAAGTTATGGTAGTTACCACCAAGAGTTGCATCCCATCTCCTTTGAAATTGGCTCCAATTTCATTTGAATTTCGATTTTTAACTGTGGCGGCTATGCGCCGGCCTAGCGGTGCTTAGCCGCCAGTGCCAAAATTTTGATTTTTCATTTTTTTGCTCTAAATTTAATCTAATTTTTCTCCTTTCATCATGACTATCCATTTTCATCATATCTGCAAAAAAAACACAAAATACCTTCCATTAAAGTGCAATATCATTAAAAATAGGTATAAAAATGTGCATAAAAATACTATATATTTTAAGTGTATCACCCCTCTGTTTTGACATAAAAATTGTAATAATTATAATAAAAATCAAATAAAGGCAAAATTTTTTTTGGCATGTTCACTGTGGTTATAGGACCCCAGAAAAAAATATTAAAATGATTTAACTAATTAAGAAGGGAACTAATGGTAATTAACTCATTAAAATTATTTAAACATTAAATAATTAAAATATAAATAGAAAAATCAAAAAATGATTCTTCACTATTAAAAACAAATAAATGAGCTCTCCATAAAAATTTGAAGTTAATTGGAGTTAATTTACCTACTAAAATGAATTTTTCAAGCTAAATTGTATTTTTGATATTAAAATAATTATAATAATTAAAATATAAGTCAAAAAATCATAAAATTAGATTTGGAAGCTTCTAGCAACTAGAAGAACTTAAGAAAAGTGAAATTGGAATTAAAATAAATATTTCACTTCAAGCCTATATTTTGAATTTTAAAATAATTAAAAATCATTAAAAAATTATAAAAATCACCAAAGTATCAAAATTCACCAAAATGTCACATTTGGTCTCCTGACCACTTGGGAGAAATTAAAATAATTTTGCTATTTTTCGAATTGAAGATATTAATTTTTAAATGCTTAAAATAAATTTTTAAAGGATAAAAATATTTTTTTTCTTAATTTTGCACTAAAACAATTATAATAATTAAAATATAAATCACAAATATAAAATTTGTTTCTCTAGGCTCCTGGCCTCAAAGAGATTTAAGAAAAATATAAAACTTAATTTTCCACTTAAATAATATTTTATATTTAATTAATACTCAAAACAAACAAATAATTCTAGTAATTAAATTAAAACTAAAAAACTCATGAAAATTGGTCGAGGTGATCTTATGACCTAGGTGAACCTCTAATAGTTTTCTTAAAGACAAATAATTTACTTTGGCTAAGTTATTGAATTAACATTGAAAATCCCTATTTTTTTTATTAAAATAATTATAAAAATTAAATTAAAATCATAAAAATCTCATTTTCTCCTCTGTTATTTTAATTGACTTATAAGTGGGGCATCATAAAAATTTTAAAGTCATTTGAGTTGAATTTAATAAATTATGAAGTGATAGGCCTTAAGGGTAAAATTGTAATTTTGAAATTTATGCCTTAATTAAATATTTAGACCTAATGAAAGATAAATGGGTAACAAATGATTATAATTGGCATATCTAAATGATTGAAATGCAAGGGACTTAATTGTAGAAACCAATCTCACATTTCTCCATATTAAGGATAAATTTGTAATTTCTTAAATTAAGGAAATTTGGAAGATAATTAAAATTAAATGATTCTAAGGTGAGGGGTTTAAGTTTGGAATATAATAATTCACCAATTCAAAACCCCCTAATTAATGATGAAATAATAATTCAATTTTTTTTATAAGGATTAAGATCACATACTTAAATATTCCTAAAAATTCCAAACTTACCCATTAAAGTTTTAAGAGCTTAATAGTGAGCTAGGCTTAATCCAGTTCGGACTAATGAGGTTTAGAAAAGGAAATATAATCAACATAAAATACTTTGGAACACTACAAGCCCAACTCTGAATTGATTGGCTAAATATCATAACCAAAGCAATTTGCCCTTAAGAGCCTTCCCCCACATAATTTATAAATAAAATATCAAGTGATGATTAACCCACTTAAAGGGATAATTAAAACATCAAAATTCATTGAGCATAAGGTTATATTGTAGATGAATTATTTAGCAACTATAATAAGTTCAACTAGAGATGATTCAAGCAGTTATGAAATGTCTAGTGTATTTCCCCGGGCCCTTCATGATCTTTTGGATATCTTGGAGGACGAGTGAACCTATTATGCTTTGCTTAAGAAAAATCATCCTCACAAATGAACAAATAGAAACCCTCCAAGTTATGACATAGGACTTAGTAGGTGCATTTTAAACCTGTTTTCCTATTTTCTGACATGAAATTTTAAATTCCCTACAAAATTATATATCTGTGGCAAAAGGCTAATCTTTCAGCTGGAGTGCGAGAAGAGGACTTGCACGCTTTTACAGTTTACAGTGCTTTCTTTTCCTACATTTAATTTACTGCATTTTCCTGTGTGTAAAACTTGCATGTCAAAACTATAACTTTTAGGATAGCCAAACATCCAAACTAAAATAAAACAAAAATCAAATTCATCCCCGCAACAAAGCAAAATATAAGACAACTTAAAATTTAATCACAAACAAAACAAAACCACAATTGTAACCAAATTAAAACGTCTATATCGGATGATCGCGAATCTCTCGGAGGAGGCAGCCTACGACTGCTAACGAAATTTCCCACGGTCTGAATGGAAGTACTAAATTCATTTAATTAAATTTGGTAAATTCATCTAGACTAAGTGAATTGGAAAAAAATAGTTGTGACAAAATGAGGGAACCGTGAGATCCTAACTGATGTCACTATAATTAACTAAATTCCCCCCTAATAAGAAATCTAGATATCTCAATTTAAATATCTCCAAAACATGACACTTCTCTCCTCTTTTCAATTTGACACTTCTAAAAATTAAACCTACTACAATGAGGATCTTGGAGCTTACACGGTGGGCAGCACGACCATCTTCAACAGCAAAATTCCTTTCTTAGAAATAAAAAACAAGCTGTAGGAATTCAAGGTAGTTTGCCTAGCTTAACATAAATCCTCACTTTACCTCTTTAGGCCTTTTCACCTTGTGCAATATAAGCCCTAAACTAGTCTTAGGATTTCAAGGTTATAATCAGATAGGACATAATTCCTCCTATCTTCAAGGCTATTCACATGATCGGTATCAAGTGAATGCAAGCCATAAATAATAAAATTGATAGGATGACACATTGAATAATTACCTCAAATTTAAGCGAAACAATATGATAGTTTGGGAAATCACCAAGTTTTTTCTTGTAGCCGTGTTTTCCCCTAGCTTTCTCTTCTTTTGGATTCCTATAATAATTGTTCCAAACTTGAGCCACTCACCTATTGGATTTCCTATTGCCACATTACCTTGAAGATCCTACTTTTTTGAAGTCATTAAAACAATGTTTCCTGATCTATATCGAGAGGTTTCTTTTGTGACTTTGGTTATCTAAACTGTAATTAACTATAGGGGCTTTCCCTTATAGGAAATTTTAAGACCTCATATTAAAATAAACTATATCTTGTTGCTTCATATTAGATAGGGAAATTTGTTGGTCAACATAAATGGTTCGCAAACCAAACAAATGTCATGGATTCTTTAGTTTATTTGATCAAGCCATACAGCCAAGCAATGTATACAATCTTTGGCATAGATATATGGCTTTGTGGTGTAATGCTTTATTATTTAAACTATTGCATATATGTGATCAGTTTAATTTCATATTTTAAAAATAAAATGATATTTTTCAAATTATATATATATATACATAAATTAAATTAAAACCCCTAAACATTTTAGCGATCGACATGAAGATCCCAAAATATCCGTGCTTCGTCCAGGTTGTGTGTGAAACCGAAATTGTGAAGAAGAGTTGAAGCTAACTCTGTTCTCTCAGTGATCTTCGAGACTTTATTGATCATCTCAGGTATTTTTACTCCTATAATCCTAGGGGTGGAAATGATCTCTCAACCTTATTTTGAAGAATGTGTCTCTGTTCCATCTAAATGGGTGATCGCGGTTTATAAATCTTAAGTGGTCGTCAAACTAGCTTTTTTTCATACCATGTTTTAGAGTTAATACCTCACATATCCATGTAGTAAGGACAAGCCAATTTTTCAGCTATGCTCCAACCGATTAGCATCATATATGTCAGGAAATCACTAATTTTCTACATAAAGACAACTCTCAATTGAAAATTCTACTTCATAGAGATATCATACGTAAGCACAACTGGCTTCCATAACATTTTAAGCTCTTCAATCAAAAGCTATAAGTAGATGTTTTTTTCCTTTTCAAGCTATGTGGATCTGGCATGGTCAACGTTAGAAATAAGAACGATGCGATCATGCATAATTAGGGGGGGGGGAATTCTACGAGGTGATGATCACTAGCCAACATTAGTAAGGGATTGCAGCGTGACTGTACGAGGTGAAGTTATCCACACATAAACGAAGTGTAACATTGTATATTTTGGCTGGAAAATTTGGGTAAGTACGGTCAAAATGTCTCCAAGCCATACCATGTGGCTGATGACTCATCGAGTTAGCATCAACATATCCAATACTATGTCGATTCCTGTGAGAGGTTCTACACATTGAAGCAAACAATCTCTAAACCCAGAGTATGAGTGGAAAATAAATAAGATGATTGGACGGAGTATTTTTTATTTTTATTCATTCTCCTCATTTGTTTGAATCTATCTGAACCACAAAATTGATAAGTTTTCTTGGCTGCATCGGCCTTGTAATAGATCATGTACCCAATAACACATTAATTAGGTAATGTAACCTAACTTTGAAACCAACTTTTTTGTTCTATTCAAGTCATCTGACACTAACTTTCTTACAGTGTTAGTATCTTTCAATAAAGTTGCTACCTGATTGAATGCTTCTCTGGGCTTATTAAAATCAAATTTGATGGTCAATATTTTCAGCGCTACTGATAACTCTATATGTGCAGTGCAACCATTCCATAAAGGTTGTTGTGAACTGTTTAGTAAGGTATAGAACTATTGCGATTCATTATTCAGTTTCAGTTTTTTATTGAATGCTCCCAATAAATTGAGCTCTTTGAGCATTATGAACCATTTACTCATATGTGTCAGAATCAAACTTCTCTGCAGGGTGGCATAACATGTCGAGGCACCAGCTTGATCGCACTGAACTTCAGGTTCCTACTCACCATGCGCAGTCCAGTACCAATAATTAAGTTTGAATCTCTTATAATGGATATCCAAATTAACTTCTTTGGGTGGTAGAAGTGCTTGATTTTTGTGTTTCACACAAGGATACCAGAATTTACCCTCAGAAAGATAGATGAATAATGGTGATGTCACCTGCATGGATTTCTCGACATCATTTAAGAACTCATATGTGAGTCATTTTCATCTTGTACATAATTTGTATACATCCGAGCTCTCAAATTACGAATATCCATCTACAACGAACATGTAATTGTACAGATATGTGTAACTACTACGGAAAATAAAAATTATTCAATACCTATCAATATGTAAAGTCGACAATACTTGGTCAAGTTGATCTCAAGATCTCCTAGGGATCATCAGTTGGTTGACATCTCTATCTAATCTTGTTCACCACTCAATCTACAAAAACCTTATCACGAATATATCAATTTATTATTGCCCAAGGTGTCAAGGCCCACTCGATTTACGGCAACATGATGCATTCCTCCACTTCAACCAACCAACTTGAATTCTACTAATAAAATCCAAATATATATATAATTATCACTTTGAATAATAATTCGATGCATTCCTCCCCTTTAACTTGTCAACGTGAATTCTACAAATTATAACATCCCCATCTATATTTTCATTGCTTTGAGCAATAGGCCTAATGCATTCCTCCACTTAAACTGGTCAATGTGAATTCTACAAATAACATCACCATCCATATGACCGTCACTTTGAACAATAGAAATGATCGCTGCATTACTTCACTACTTCAACAAACAAACTTGAATTCTACTTATAACATTCCCATCTATATCAACATCACATTGAACAATAGACCCATTATATTAGTTCACCACTTCAACCAACCAATTTGAATCTACTAATAACATTCCTATCTTGCTCGATTCTCATATACCACTCAATGAAAATAATACATTGCGTACAAACTACTGAAATATATGCATAGCTAACACCTAAACTTCAGTGCAATGCATACATACCACTAAACTCTTTATATTTATACCACATAAGTTATGAGAAAAATAACATAGATATCACTAAATTCTTATGTATTTATAAAACCTAACATTTGAACATCGAATTGTACATGCACACCACATTACTTATACCAAAAGTTTCATTTCCCTTTTCAAATATAAAAATAAAAAATATTGGAGAAAATACCGTTACCTTCTTCAATGTTATTTGATTGGGGCGCAAAAGGATGTGAAATGCAAGAGTTTCGGTGCTCTCTGTAAGATGCCTTCCCAGCTAGCTCTAATGGCGACTGTATCATGAAGGATTGAGTACGAGGCGATGGTTTCGATCGAAACCGTGTGGTGGAGAGGGAAATGATAATGCGAGAGGGGAGAGTTAAGTTTCTCCAGAAGGGATGAAGATGAGAGCGCGAAAGAAGAAATGAAATTGAGTCGCGCAAGATATATATTTTAAGTCATTTGCATTAGACTTTCCGTCATATTGGCATCTGATTTGGTTAGCCTTTGTGTTAAATTTTTAAACGCAACTTCGACTCAAATTTTTTTTTATTTTTTGCTACTACAAAAATGCTTTTGTTGCTTTCAACTAGAAATCAGACGCTAAAGTTTGCGTTGAAAAAAATCCAATGCAAATAATAGATGCAAAAATCAGCTTCTCCTATAGTGAAGATAGTAGTAGCAACAACACTACTAATTTAAGTCTGGGGAGGAGGGTGTGGGGGTGCGGTGTGTATTGTGAAGTTATGGGTATTATCGACTGGTGGCAGTCATGGCGGGCAAATCTTTACACAAATCATTGTATTTATGATTTTACTAAATCCAAAGAATTTCAACTACATTGAAGTTTTGAACACAAGAATGCAATATATTTTCAAATGCAATGTGTTTTTAAATGCATTTGTTTTTCTTGTGAAAAGATACTAAGATTTTGAAAATTCCTATAAAATGAATGCAATGAACTCACTTTGACGACAAACAAACAGCAATCAAGTGGAAGCATATGCATACATTTGTTTAAACTCTTGAGCCTGCAGGAATAATTAACTCTTTTTGTATTCCTCAAAAACATGTGGATTATTGACCTTCTATTTTGTTTGAAATAATTTTTTTTTCATGATATTTTGTTATTGATTGGAATTGGCAGTAGTCATTTGAACAAAATTAATGAAGATTTTTCGACATGTAGTTGCAATAAATATGTTGTTCCAAGGCATTTATTGTGCATTTTCTATATCTAATGTGCGAGAGTATTGAAGGGATTGGTCGAAATCTTTCTCTCTAACTAAGAGCATCGTGTTCAAAATACACTCTAACTTCTAGTATGCTTATATTTATGACTAAATGGTTCACCCGCGAATTAAGATTATAGACATTTGCCATCCGATTTTTACAGCATGCTTTGCATTTTAATCATATCTAAATATATGCAGGTCATTTATTGACCGCAATTTACAAGTAGTTATTTGTATGAAATTCATCAAGTACATTTTCTTAAGATCCGGGGCATTTGTTGTATATGCATTGTCAGTCGCAGGCTTAGTATTTTAAATATCTAAGATCGATCTAACAATAAGATTAATTTGTACCAACATTATGAAAACACCTCCAACTATATTTCATGATTATGATTTTAGAAACTTATTGATAAATAGCTTGTCTTTCTTACATAAAATAAATCAATTTCATATGTAAAGTAGTAACAAAACCACATTTCAGACAAAGCGATGACTAAAATACCACCAGACGAGCTTGTTTTGAAGGTGAAAGTTAACAAAACATTTAACTAAGGTGCATTTACACTCACGCCACATAATTCTTACATATTTTCCTATCTATCGCCTAAAGTTCCATATTAACATATATACTACTTAAATATTTGATATTACATCAAAAAATATCACTGCCATTAACTTTTAAAAAGTGAAATATACATTTCTAGACACAGGTTTGAAATAAAAAATGTTATAAATATAAATATCAAATTTTAGGCGTGTAAGATATATAAATATATAAGAATTGTGTGATATGTATGTAAATTTCTCATTAATTAAACATAAAAAATGAATGAACTGATCAAGCTCTATTAGTATTAAATAGTTTGGAACCTAGGCTGTGAACACAAACAACTCAGTAATGATAACTTAAAGTAAAGCAAATATTCTCATGCATATTTAACTGTGGACTATAAAACACATTCAACTTTTTACAAGTCTCTTAAATATATTTCTGCCTCAAGTGCTTAAGAGATGGAATTAGATACAGACAGAGGTGGCATGCTAGCTCTTACTCTTTTAAATTTTAGAAAAAGTTTCATATAATTTAAAACTTTTGCTCCTAAATACTTTGCATGCATAGACATTATAGAATTTTTGCCTCTAAAATCTTTCGCTTAATCTAATTTAAAATCCTAATTTCTCCATTGATGGGTTATCTGGCCAATGAAAGAATTGCAGCCTTTCATCATCCCTGCCGTCATCTGCAGTTTGAAGAATAAAAACGAAAGAAGAAGAGGAACGCAGAAATAGCTTGAAGAAAGATAAGTAACTCAACCTTAATTGTGCTTATTCATCATATTTAATATATATTATTACAAAGTAAACACCACCTTATATATAAATTGCATAGTGGCAACATAATAAATAAGAGCAAGGGGTAATGAAGTAATAATACTTCTTCATGCATAACAATATATGTGTTCAATTTACAAAAATCCTTAATTCAGCTAAGGCAGCTTCCAAGATGACAAACTATCATGGAGGCGAGGCATTCAGCCTGAAGAAGAGGTAAAACTTCTAGATCCGCTAAGATGAGAGAGCTATCTTCGTATAGTCCACTTTATCCAACTTCAAACAGATGATCTAAGGAAGTGATCGTAAGTTTTGTGAGATGTTTGAGATGTTGAGCAATTGAGAGAGGTTAGGAGAATATGTCTGTAGTCTGATATGCATTCATTAAGTGTTGGTGAATCTCCTTGAGTCTAATGTGGTCTCTGATGATGTGATAGTCCACTTCAATATGCTTAGTTTGAGCATGGAAAATAGGATGGTGTGCTAAGGCAATATCCGAGGTACTGTAGCTCTGAAGTGTGGTAGGAGAAGTTGTCTGAGAAATGAGTTAATGTTGGAGTCTCCTTAACCATATTAGTTATGTAGTAGCAGAGGTGATGGCAGAGTATTCAGCTTTTGCAGAGGAGCAAGCAACTGTCGGTTGTTTCTTTGTAGACCACGATATGAGATTTTGTCCTAAGAAGATCTAGAATCCAGAGATAGATTTTCTATCTGTTGAATCTGTCGCCAAGTCAGCATCTACATAAGTTGTTAGTGATAAAGATTCATGTATAATAGGTAAGACATAGTTGGTGGTACTTTTTAAATAGCACAATAATTTTTTTACCTATAGATAGGTGTATGTGAATAGAGTGTGCGTATATTGACCAGGGTGATTAACAACAAATGTGATGTCAGATCTTGTAATTGTGAGATAATAAAATGGCCCAACAACTTTCCTGTAGAGATTAGAATCAGAGAAATGTAAGGTGGAGTCAGTGGACGGGGAACACTTGGTGGGAAGAGGAGTCAATACAGGTTCGGCCTCTACCATACCGGTGGTAGGAAGAAGATCCATGAGATAATTAGTTTGATTAAAAAAAAAATACCCAGTGGTTGTTTTTTGTATATGTAATTTGAGAAAATGTGATATAGGGACAAGTTGTTTTAGATTAAAATTCATGCTGAGAGTATGAACGAGTTCGGAAATAGTTGAAGCCGATTCTCCTATTATTAAAATTTCATCAACATAAATTAAAAGATAAATGTGTATGTTATCATTGGTGATAGAAGAGTAAGGACAAATTGACTGTGCTTAGAACAAAGTGTTGTGTAAAAAGGAAATTGCAAAATATGGAATACCATTGGCATGAGGCTTGTTTTAGTCCGTAAATGACTTCTTTTAATTTATAGATGTATTTATGAAATATATAATCAATAACTCCTAGTGGTTAAGTCATATAGACAGCGTCCTCCAGTTTTCCATGTAGGAAGGCATTTGACACATCAAGTTGTTGAATTTTCCATTATTTTGTGGTGGCAAGGGCAATAAGCATACGAAGGGTGAGAAATTGTGCAACCGAACTGAAAGTTTCATTGTAGTATATGTCTTGTTGTTGCTTAAAACCTTGTGTAACAAGACGGGCCTTGTAGTGAGCTATAGACTCGTCAACATGATACTTGATTCTATATATCCATTTACATCCTAGAATATTTTGATGTGGGACAGTGGCACAAGATTCCAAGTGTCTCGCTATTTCAAGGCCATGAATTCTTCAGACATGGCTTTACACCAATTGGAAGATTTAACAGCTTGAGTGTACGATGTGGGGGTCTCATGGTTGTGAGTGATGAGTTGGAGATCTCAGATTTGTTTGAGTTTTAAGGTGCCCGTTTGATGTCAGGTAACCATGTGATGTTGCTTAGGTTGAGGTGGTAAAAGAGTAGAGGATATGGAGGGAGCTGAAAATAAACATATGAGAGTGGAAGGATTAATGTTGTTGTCAGAAGAAGATTGTGTGGGAGTTGAAACAGGAGAGGATTGAGAGGAAGGAATAATAGTAGAGGGAGTGGTAGGACGGGTTGAAGAGGTATTGCGTAGAGTGGACGTAGGTATAAGAAGAGATGGAATCGTGTGAGTTGGAATATGAGGAGAAGAGGTAGATGTGTTTGTTGAGGTTTGTAGGTAAGGAAAAACTTGTTAATTAAAGATGACAAGCCGAAAAATAAATAGCTTGTTGTCCTGAATATCATAGAATTTTTATTCTTTATGATAAGGGCTATAGCCCAGAAATACACAAGGAGAGGATTATGAAGAAAATTTATGGTGAACCTTATGTGGTTGCCACATATGGCATAGGCAACCAGAGATCGAAGTGGTATTTAGGTGATGAGTTGTAGATAAACAAAAAGGGAGATAAGTTGTTGGTGGTGTTAAAGGGGATTCTATTAATAATATAATTAGCAGTTTGGATGGCATCCATCCAGAAACAAAGGAGAAGATATGAAGCATTTCAGCTGTCTTTTTATTCAGGTGTGTAGGCACAACTATACTGATGTTGAATTCTATTTTCTTCTGAGTAAGTGTTTCATATGACCCTCCATCTGCTCTCAGAAATTTAATGTTTGCTTGAAAATGGAAGTGAACTGCTGTGTTGTTTCAAGTTTTTTATGTATGGGAAAAACACCGGCAAAAGCGAGAAAACATATCTATAGAAGTAATGCAGTATTTGTAGCCTCTCATAGAGGTGTGGGAGAATGGCCCCAAATATCAGAATGAGCCAATTCAAACACATTATATTTACTAATGTTGCTAGAAAACACAAGTTTGTGGCTTTTATTTTTGGCACAATCATTACAGAATATAGAAATAGTCGTAATATGAAGATGTGGATGAGATTTTGCTATGCTATGAAGAACATTATTATGTGGGTGTCTCAATCGATGATGCCCTAAATTGCAGATTTTATTGCTGTGAAGTACAGCGAGAGGATATAACCCTTGATCAACTTTTCTAAAAATTAAAATCATCTTAGTTACTAGATCCTGAATATAAAAATTTTCAGCACAAAAAATAACCTGACAATTATTATCATGTGTAAGCTTATGAATGAAAACGAGGTTATTAGAAAAATAAAATGCTCGAAATAAATGTGAGAGAACTAACTTACTGTCCAGTGTGGGGAGTATACGATTTCCTACGTGCAATTTTGCATTGGTTTGCCCATTTCTAACCACTACTTGGTATGTCCAAGTGAAAGTTGTTGGTTATTGCAAGTTTTCTATGTGCGGTGTCAAATGTGCACTTGTTCCAGTATCCAAGTTCCATTCTTGGGTGTTGTTTTGAAGGTGACTATTTAGAGCTTGTGTTGAGAGTGTGGCCTTGTATTTGACATTAGTTCTATTCCAACAGATTGGTGTTGAATGACATTTTTTATTGCAAATTTAGCATGTGGTATTGATTCTACGTTTTGATTGATTGTTGTTGTTGAATTTGTGGTTGGTGGTGAAATTCTTGAAAGAATTTGTGTTCATTTGTTGACTCCCTTTGTTTTTGTAAGCAAAAAAGAGTAGATTATTGTGTTATCATTTTGTTTTATTGAAGTTAGTTGCATTCTTCACTATGCAGCAGAAAATTGAAATTCTCTAGTTTGAGGGGATGATGTTTAGTTCTAAATGATGTTTTAAAACGTTGATAGTTAGGCAGTAGACCATTCAAAATATATAAAATTATGTCTTTGTTGTCTACTTCCGAGTCTGCAGCCACAATGTTATCAACTCAGGTCTTGATATGGGTAAGGCATTCAGCCATGGAATTTGATCCCATGGTTATGCTGTGTAGTTCGTTTTTCAAATTATTAAACCCGGATCTATTGGTGGACTAGAATTTACATTCAAACCATTGCCAAATTTCAGAAGTATGATTAAGATGAAGAATGTGAGGTAGAATGAATGAGGAAATAGTAATTAAGACTGCGACTGCAACATTTAAGTTGCCAAAGCGAATATTCTTGATTTTTTCAACGATGAACCCATTTTCATCTTGAATGAATTGCCCAGGAAAGATTCATACCCATTGCCAGAAAACAGTAAAGAGATCTGTACCTTCCATATCAAGTAATTTTCTTGGGTGAGGGGAGTAATGGCCAAGCTTTTGATGTGGAACATCAAAAATTTGAGAGAATTTGGTATGCTGACTTCTTTTACCTTGTGAAGCATTTGCTGTTGTAGAATTTCAGAGACAGAAGAGTTGGAGTCCATTCTGGCGGTTGAGCAAAAAGTCACGGATAACATATGAAGAATAATGAAGAAAGAAGAAGAGGAACACAGAAATAGCTTGAAGAAAGATAAGTAGGACAACCTTAATTGTGTTTATTCATCATATTTATTACATATTATTACAGAGTGAACACCCCTTTATATATCTATTGCAGAGTGGCAACAAAGTAAATAAGAACAAGGGGTAATGAAGTGATAATACTTCTTTATACATAATAATATAAGTGTTCTGTTCACAGAATCCCTATTTCAGCTGAGGCAGCTTCAAGGATCACACACTATCTTGGAGGCGAGGCATCCAGCCCGTGGAAGATGTAAAACTTCTGGATCAGGTAAGATGAGAGAGCTATCGTTGTAGTATCCTCTTTAATCTTCAAATTCTTCATTTGCTGGCCTTTTCCTTGAGAAAATCTGGGAAGAGAGAGCTTCTTCAGCTAAATAGCTTTGGACAGCCATAGGCTGCCCTTTTGAATAGAGATGGATGAAAGCATTATTTGCATCAAGGGTTGGGATTGGGTTCCTGGAAGCAAGCCGTGAAATGCCAATCCCATGAGCCAGCTGCGTCCTTATGCAGACCAACTGGGCTTGCAAGATTGCTACCTTTCATCCAGAACAGTTTGTAAAAGAAACAATAATGTCAAGGTTTTGATATTTCTGTTCTCACGAGTGAAAATTCTCTTGATCACAATAATGAACAGTTCTCATTTAAATGTATAATGTAAATTGAGAGAGAAAATAATTGAAGCAGTAGGAGTATGTTCTTCTGGATCATCTCTAGCCCAAATCTTCACATAAAGCAGTAGCATATTCTCTCTGCAAGGTTAAATACTATATTTATCAAAATTTTAAATTTTATATGTTAAAATATAGTCCTTCCTGTATTTTTTTTTAAATTAATATATTATTCAATGTTTATGATAGAACAAATAAAGCCTGCTTAAATTGAATTACATAAATTTTAGTTTCCTTTTGATTCTTTTGTGATGGTTAATTTTATTTACAATTCTTTTATGATTTTTCATATTTGTTTTCTATGTTAAGGAATTCTCTTTCCTAACACCATGAGTAAGATTGTAAATGACCAAATACACTTGATGAACAACTTGAACTTAACTCTATTAACACTCGATCATGTTTACTCAAATTAAAAAATAAATAAATTTGAATTTTTTTTAAAAGCTCAAAAATTAAATGAACCAAATTTGAACATAGTCTAAATCGCTTGTTAAAATTCATGAACAGGTTTATTTGTTGTTCAATAAGCAACGTGTTAAATATTCTATGTTTATAAGACATTATTTAAATAAATTTTGATTAATTTCAACTTATTTAATAATAACTTTAATATAAATATATATAAAAATTCAAAATTTTTATTAATTTTTTTTTATTTCAAGGAACCAATTTATTAATTACTATTTATTTTATGTTATTTAAATGTAAATGAAGTTATAACTTATATATGATTTTGTTTATTTTGTATTAACTAGTTAGATGCTAATTTTTAATTTATTCAATTATTTTTTATTTGGGTTCGTAAGGTCATTTGTTAATAATTTTATATAAAAAAAAATATTCAGTTAAATTTTAAACTTGTTTACTAATTTTTTATAAAAAAGTAATTATATACATATCAAATATTTAATTTTATGTGAAAAATTAGGAGCCCATTTTAAATTTTTAAGTTCTTAATTAATATAAACAAGCCAAGAACAAATCAAGTACGAACATAAAAAATTTTAAGCAAGCCAAGCATAAGCATATTTTTGAAACTCATATATCAAGCTCGAACCGAACACAAACAACTTATGATTTGACCAAGCCAAGTCCAAACCATGGCATACTCAATTCGACTCTACTTGATTACAACCTTGTTATTTTGACCCCCAATTAATGAACTAAGGTAAAAGGGCACTTTCGTAATGTGATACCGCTCACCTATCACATCTCACCTACCGCTCACCTACCACTCTCATGCTTTGTATAAATAGAGAGGGTGTGAGGCTTAGGAGAGCAAGGGAAGAGGTCTTAAGCTACCACAAAAGAGGAGTGAATAGCTAGAGAGCTAGAGAGGAGGAGAGCATCTTGAGGCCTTGTATCAAGGTGTCACTTGAGAGAGAGGTTATAGAAGGAAGATGAGTGCTCATCTCTATGTATAAGCTATGTATTCTCTATTTCTTTCGCCTTAGTGAACTACTTGATTGATTCCCTCCCGTGGACGTAGATCCAGTTGGATCGAACCACGTAAACGATATGTGTTTGCTTGTGTTTTTTGCGTTTTATTTCTATACCAGGAAGTACATATCTCACAACAAACCCTAACCATGACAAATAAATAAATAAATAAAAATAAAAACTCTATTAATAAATGATGAGTTTTTGAGTTTAACTTTACATCATTAAGAAGAATTTGTGTAACATGAAAAGTTTCTTAATACATATTAAAAATTTTAAATGGCCTGGCCTTAACATACACACGCATGCAAACCTATTGTTATGGGCAAACATATTTAATTAATATTGCTAATGTCACTTTAGGGGAAATTGACTTTGGAAGGCCTAGAAGATTTTGGAAATTATTTTAATTATTGATTTTGATAAATATAGTTTAAGGAATTAAATTGTTAATACTTGTACCTATTGGAAGTTAGCTCAAGTCAAACTTTTCATTGATTTAATATTACAGATTATTATCATCTTTTTTATTTGATTATAACTGATTATTTTCTTAAAAATTTAATCATAAAAGAGCTTTTCATTATCAGAGTTGCTTAAATATGATAGTTATAAGAAAACTCTTAATAATTTTCATAAGAAAAAAAATTATACTACTCAATATGACTTTAAAAAATCTAATTCTTAGTTAATTATAATCATCATAAACGGAGCTTAAATTTTCTTAAAATGTTGTGAATGTTGCTCGTTGTAAAGTTATATTGATTGGAGATTAAGGAGTTATTGAGGCAGTAATGCCTCACTTTCAGACTACTCTCACATGCCAATTTGGCTGAGATTATACTATTTGGATAGATGTATTCCACTTCTGATGTATATTAATAGGAGCTTCGGCTACCTTTTTTTTTCTTCTGCCATTATATGCTTTTGAGGGAGTTTTATTGCTTTGTTAAATCCTTGTGTCTGTTGTTGTTGCTTCATAAACTTTATTAATTCATCAGCGGAAGTATTCTCTCTTACAAAAGTTCTTTACACACCTCTTTAACAAATTATGAATCTCTTCAAGTCTAAATAATCCACTAAAAAGCTAACGCTTCCCCAGTACCGGCGAACAGTAAGGAGTGCTTAAAATAATAAACAAATGAAACATAGAACTTGAGTCTGAATTTTCTCCATTTTTCTGTTCTATTGACTTTTTTGTTCTGACGATATTCTGCTTAGTCAATTGCAAACACCGAGATGGTGTTTGGTTGCACCTTGCTTTTATGTTAAATAGAATTTATCAAATTAAATAGAATTTCAAACATAATAGACGGATCGAGATGGAGAATGCGCCGCACAACAGAATAAATCCATAAATTTGGCTCGGGAAAAGATTTAGGGTCCGTTTGGGGTGGCGGTGCGACATCGCAGCCAGTTTTGTAAATTGCATTTTGAAAACTTTTTCAAAAAACTACCGTTGAACTCTGCATTTTCTCACCGGTCCTGGCTAGGTGTAGTTGAAGCTTTCTAACTACGGCCTGACATTTAAAAAAAAAAATTGTAATAGCCACCATAGATTTTTGAACATCAGATTATTTTTCAGCAGATTTACAGTTACTTTTTAATAAGTTGTAGCTACTTTGCCCCAGAATGTTGCTACGGGGAAGTTGACTGTCTGTTTGTTGCAGCTTTGTGAAAACAGCTGTGAGACAGTTGTTTCTGAAAAAATGATTATTTTACCCCAGTGTAGTGAAGCTGTTTAAAATAGAATTATAATAATAACCACAAGTTTTATCTGGTTGAATGATAGAAAAATCACTTTATATAAAAAAAAATATTAGTTAAACCCAATACACAATTTTTACATTACCACACAAATTTTATCTATTTCCATATTTAATATCTAAATTTTAATTTTTATAATTATAACAATCAATCTTTCAAATTACATAAAAAATATTATTATAATTTATTTTAAAAAATAAAATATATTTTTTAAGTATACATTAAATGATGTGGAAGTAAAAATAAAAAAAAATTAAGTGTTAAATATATAAATTAAGAAATTAAAATAAAACTCTAAGAATTTAGAGAGAAATCTCTGAAATATTATAAATGTTTTTAGAAACTATTTAATATATTATAATTGTCCTTCTATTAGTCCTTGCGTTTCTGGTCTCTGGGCCGGTAGGAAACGATGAACAGCTCGTCGGCGAGCCATCCATACCACAATGGAGATGCCAACTACTGGGATGCAACGTATTGGGAACAGTGGGGGCTCTTCCTTCAACTTATGCCTGCGGAGCCATCCAAAAGAAAAAAAGGTTCTTACCGTCAGGCTGTCGTGAGAGGAGGGCGACGACTATCAGAGAAGAGGAGGGGAGTGGAGAAGTTTGTCGCCTACGATTTCTTTTTGACTGGCCGGGTTTGTTTCGGATGGGTAAAGCGAAAGAAGAGGGCACGGGATAAAAAGCCGGACGACAAAGCTGGGAAGCGATTCGGAGGGCGCTTTCCGCATTCGGGGAGAACTGCGGCACGCCGCAGAGGTACCACCGCCCCAAATAGTCAAAAATAACAGCGTAGTGCTGCGCCCCAGCACCGCCGCCAACCTAAACAGATCCTTAGAAAAATCCGACTTTGCTCGTGTTGTTTCATAACTCCTAAAACTAAATAAACTAATAAAGCAAAAGGCGCTTCCTCTGACTGGCCATTAATTTCTTTCTCACTGAATCTGCTCGCATTAGATGAATACTATGCTGATAAAGCATCTAAACTCATATACGACATCCATTCCAATGCAAATCCAACAATAAAAAATCTCCAAAAACAACAGGTAAAGCATTTGTACTGAAGCTAATAATAACTAACCTGCTTCTGAAGAGCAACTATATGGGCAACGCAGCCATACACAGGGTCACTCAGCCTCGCCTGTGCTTCATAAGCAATCGTTAGAGCCGCCTCGCCCCGTTGGCCTGCGGGAACATGTTGCAGAAGCTTCGACGTATTGCTTGCTCCAAAGATTCTATGGATAGCCGCAAAGGCGCCCGACGAGCCGTTCTCCGAACAGAAGTAGGGTGCAAAGATGCACTCTGCGGTGCACTTTCTCCGGAGAAACTTGCATGCGCCGCACGGAGATCCCGCGCCGGCCATATTATCCGATTGTGAGGGAAGGTATTTGCGGAAGATATATAGACAGGTGATTACTGATTAGGCTTTTTCATTTGTAACTAGGGGATTTGTAAGAAAGGTGATGAGTTAATGTTTATGGGGAAGTACCCTAGAAGTAGACGTTATTTATAATATAGTTAAAATAAGATAATATTTAAGGTTGATAGTCCTCCAAACTTTTAACTTCTTTGACCATATTGGCTAGCTAATTAATAGGTTGAAGAGAATTTTAAATAGATGTTTGCTCTGAAATTTATGTAGTGTGAGGTAATTCAAAATTGTGAATTAAATACAGTGAAATTAACCATTTATTATAATGCTTTTATAAATAAAATCGATAGAATTATTTAATGCTTACTAAATAAATCTTTTTTATTTATAACATATCAATCAAATAGAAATATTTATATGCTAGTTTTATCTATTTTGCAGCAAGTCAATTGTTATGCGTATGCATGTATGTATGTATTTGTGTATATATTTATTTATTTGTGTGTATGTGTGTGTGTGCGGGCTCCAAATATTCATAGATTTGCAGCATGCACCTACGATAAAATTATGGTAGAGCGATGAAGAAGATAAATTGGGATATATAGATTGAGATGGAATAGTTTAGATCACTCTTTTCCTCCCTCTCCTCCTCTATTTATAAATCTGACTGTGTCCTTTTAGGTTGCTACAAAATTTGACAATAAATAAATAAATAATACTTATAAATATGTAAATGTACATAATGTTATGCCACATCTCACGTCTTTTTGTCATGTCATTCCATACAGACGATTAAAATGTGTTCTTAGAGTTAGAACTCAACACTTAGTAGTGATACACCACCAACAAATTTTCATCATCCGACACAAATCTCGAGGCAATATTTTGAATAAGAAATTTTCAAATCTTGATAAAAAGTCATTCAAAGCTTTGATTATAGCAAACTTATAGTCAAACTAACCAGCTCGATGAGACGGACCTAATGATATCAAATTTAGTCCAATCCGAGTCAAATCAAGCCCGGATCAAGTGATTAAACCATTCTTGAAAGATTCTTAGACATATTTGGAAATTCAATCGGATGTCAAATCTAGCAAGTTCATAGTCTAATGGAGCATCTCGATAAGATGAATCCAAAGACTCTAAGATCACTCAATTCCGACATCATTAAGACATCCAAATGTCCCTTAAACGCTGTCTGATTGAAGGAAGCTCTTTGGACTATCTCATCAAAAAGATTCATATTCTTGCATTAATTGCTTCAAAATCCTATAAATAGACCTTCATCCCTCACATGAGAGGGGGAAGAAGCCTAGAGAAAGAGCCTGAGGCCTTGAGGAGAACTTGCAGCTTAGCATCACCACTGATCGTCATCGACCACCGCGGACCACTGTCGACCACCGCTGACCGCCGTCGACCACTGTCGATCTCCGTCGTCAATCACCGTTGAACTTCGTCGACCACCGCCTACCGTCGTCGACCACCACCGACAGCCGCCGACCACCGCCGACCGCGCTTGACCTCCATCGTCGAACGTAAACAACCGCCATCGACCGTCATCCACTACTGTCGAATGTCATCAACCACTCGTCTACAATCGCTAAACGTCGTCGACCACCACAGACTTTCATTGACCTCCACCGACATCCAACCAGACGCTGTTAGTCGACCCTGTAATCTGAAAAATATAGTTACCCCTTTCCGTATGTAGGACAAAGGATTTTTGTAATCATCAATCAATGGTGGATTTCCACAACTAGGCCAGGCCACGTGGTTTTTCTCTTACAAGTTTTCCACGTAAAAACTTATGGTGTCTTCATCTCTTGTTTCTCTTTCATCTGTGTGTGTGAGCTAAATTTTCGTACTACGCTAAGATAATAATCTGTTACTCTACCGCCGCGAATTTTCTAACACGCATTAGTTTGGCGCCGTATGTGGGAACTTTTCAATCCCACCACTAAAGTACTTACACGGCTTACTACATGGCCACCACACACAATATTCATGATAACGAAACATCCCGCTCCAGCACCCATCGTTCCAGAGAGCAGTCGCGAAACCCAGGGAGGCACATTTCTTCATCTTCCCGCCCTAGAAGACATTATCCTGCCAACGAAGGGGTTTCGTGTCCTTCTATAGAAGACTGAATGTGCAAAATGGAGGATTCTCAGCTAGAGATCCTACAACTCCTTCGCGGAGCTCAACAACCGCTATTCACACCATTGGATGAGTTTTGTTTACCGTTAAATCAACGAGTTACGGGGAATGCACTACTCGGTGGAACTCATACTGGCCCTCCTCCCTTAGAAGGAACAATTCCACTACCCAGTCGTGCTGCTGAACTTCAAGATGCTGTAAGTTTCACTCATTCATCTCATGCAACTCATCTAACAGAGTCATGTCCTGATATCATTCCAGATGAAGTCGTTTGTAATGAACTACGATGCCTCGTACGGGAAGAGTTCCCCCTAGAGAAAAAGGATCACCTCTGCCCTCACCATAACAGCCATGAATCCTCTCCCTTAACGGATGTGGTCCACCAACATCTCATCCCAACAGGCTTCAATCTTCCAAACATCAACACATATGACGGGATGACTGACCCCTACGAGCATATTGACCATTATCAAATCACCATGCACATTCAACGTGCCTTTGATGTGCTTCTGTTTCAAGTGTTCCCAGCCACTCTTAAAGAACAAGCTCGAACCTGGTTCTACTCTTTGTCTGGAGGTACTGTAAACACCTTTAACGAGCTTGCCAGGATGTTCGTGGAAAAGTTCATAGTTCTGTTGATGACTGGATATTGGATTTTGGGGTTTCTTTCCATACAACTTTCCATCAAAAATTGATGCAGAATTATGTTGCAGGTGATTTTGGGAAATTATATCTGGCAAATAGAGAAGCTTTAAATGTGGTAGGAATTAGAGACATTGATATTGCACTTCCAAATAAGAACAAGTGGACTCTCCAAATAGTCAGACACATTCCTGAACTGAAGAAGAACCTCATTTCTATTGGGCAGCTTGATGAGTGTGGACATTCAATAGTGTTTTCAAATAGCACCTATAACGTTATTAAAGGAGCATTGGTACTAGCTCGGGTAAGAAAACATGTATGCTATATATGACTACTATATAATTAACGGTGTTAATACTACTGTTGTAGAGATCACAACAGAGTTGTGGCATTGCAGACTTGGCCAAATGAGCCAGAGAGGTATGAAGAAACTTCAGTCCAGAGGCAAGCTACCAGAACTGAAGTCAGTTGACCTCAGCATGTATGGGAGTTGAATTATGGGAAAATAGAGGAAGGTCAATTTCTAGAAAAGTGACAGGACGCCAAAATAAAAAAAAGGATTTAGTACATATATATGTGTGGGGACCTTCTCCAGTGGCATCTCTTGGAGGCTCTCGTTACTATGTCACGTTCCTTGATGATCACAGCAAAAAGGTAAGGGTTCATTTATTGAATTATAAATTTGATGTATTTAATGTGTTCAGGACTTGAAAGGTCATGGTTGAGATAGAGACAGGCTTATCACTGAAATGTCTGAGATCTGATAATGGTGGTGAGTACATTGATGGTGGGTTCAAGGAGTATTGTGCAGCTCAGGGAATTATAATGGAGAAGACCATTCCAGGGACACCACAATAAAATGGTGTTACAGAGCACATGAACATGACCAAGTAATGAGCGGGCTAGAAGCATGAAATTGCACGTCAGACTACCACCTACTTTTTGGGCAAAAGAAATCAGCACTGCAATTTATTTGATCAACAGGGGCTATTGTTCCACTACATTGTGAATTGCCTGAGGACTTCTAGAGTGGGAAAGAGGTCAAACTTTCTCACCATAAAACTTTTGGTTCTCTTTCATATGTTTCCGTTAATCTTGATGCTCGTAGTAAGCTTGAGGTTAAGTCAAAGAACTATAGAGACGAAAAATTTGGATATTATTTCTGGGATGATCATAATCAAAAGATTATAAGGAGCATAAATGTGATTTTCAATTAGAAGGTTATGTACATGGACAAGTCCAATATAGTTTTTGAAACAATACTGCAGAAATCTGAGTTGGTAAAGTTTGATGATTTACCAGAGGTTACAGTGCAGGGCAGAGATGCAAATGATGAGGAGAGTGGGTTTGAGGCACACATTCCTATTGTTCCACAGATAGTTTCAGAGCAGTCCACCCATACAATTGCAATTCGCAGGTCAGAAAGGACTAAACTTTCTCCACAACGTTACTATCCAACTTTGAACTATATTTTGCTAATATATGGTAGAGAACCATAGAGTTATGAAGAAACCTTGCAAGATAAAAGTTGAGTTAGTGGGAGCTGTCCATGAAGGAGGAGATGGATTCTCTACTATAAAATCAGACTTGGGAGTTGACAGATCTTCCATGAGGGAAGAAGGTATTACATAACAAGTGGGTGTACCAGGTGAAGACTAAGCATGATGACAGTAAATAAAAGGCTAGACTTGTTTCAAAAGGCTTTCAACAGAGGCAGGATATTGTCTATGCAGTAGGAGTTGCAAGCAGATACATGAGTAACCCAGAAAAGAGCTTAGAGGTACAAGGTTGTGTTGATGTTGATATGTCGATTGAGGGTGTTACTCTTGAGAAACTGAAGTTGTGCTCAACTTCAACTGGTCTTCTGGCATGAAGACCGAGGCTTTGAGTTGCAGATGTGGAGGATATCACATTTGAAGGAAAGGGCAACGCTGCCAGTGGAGGATATCATTTTGAGGAAGAATACTTTGTGTATGTGTCCTGGTCTTCAAGTGAGAGATTTGTTAGTGTGGAGCCCGATTAAAATAAAAAAAGGAGAAAAATTGTTCCCGCTCCCTGCTCTCGCCTCCTCTGCCGTGAAGCGAAGCTTCGCTTCTCCCTCTCTCCTTCTTCAATTCGCAAAATAGACTCCGCCTACTTTACTTCGCACACTATAGCATCCCGCCTCCCTCTTCGAGTTATGTAGCCCTCTCCTGTTTCAAAAATCGAAGGATTTCCCGCCTCTCTCCTGATTTTTGCGAACTACTCCCTCTCTTTGTTTCGTGAAGAGTTGCACCTCCTGCCTTCCATTAAAAGCATCACCGAAGGCAAGGGAAGAAGTAAGCAAGGCTCTCTGTTTTCTCCCTCTTTTGTTTGTTGTTCTACAGTGAGGTTATAGGCGTGAACAAAAAAAAAAGATTCCAAGCTTCTTTTCTTTATGAAGTGCCCCACCATCCATTAAAGGACTATAGAAGAGACGTTAGGTTATATCTTCTTCACACATGATATATCAAGTCTTATTCTCTTTGTTTTTTTCTTCTTCCTCCGTGTGGATCTCAGGTAGAGAGAGAGAGAGAATGAGAGAGAGAGAGAGAGAGAGAGAATGAGAGACTCTTTCTTGTAAGTCGACGTGATCGATGACGGTGTAATTCCTCAAGCAATAAAATTCTCTGCAACTCCATAGACGTGAGCAAAACTTGTCAAATCACGTAAATATGTGTTCTTTTTCTGATGTGAATTTTCTCGTTCCTATTTTTCATTCGTCGTCGATTATTCTATTTTATATATACCCCAACATATTCATCATTAACAAGGATGATAACCACCTACAGAAGTTCGCTAGTACTAAGATTTCAGCCATGGGAAAACTTAAACAGAGTAGAAAATTAATGCAAGACGAGGAAATGAAAACAAAAAAAATAGGAAAGAAAAGTACATAGAGACAAGCATCTTCAACTCGTTTTTTCTTTGGACAAACGACAACAAAGAAGAACAAGATCAAGGTATGAGCCAACAATCCAGAGGAAGCGTCGGATGCATACAATATATGCTTTCATGATCCAGTCAACCGACAGCTTGACCTCCGACAAACTCCCATTCATCTGACAACCTACTTTCGACAGACCTCTTGCTTTCGACCGGCAGCTTACCTCGTCATTCGGCCACCTCCCCGATTTCCCGCCCGTCATCTAAAACTGAAGATTTACATATATATACCGCCCAATTCGTAAGTTACAATGAGAGGACACTTGGTGCCCGACAGCCTATCTTTGTCTGACTATCGATCTCATGTAGATTGCCAACCTCCGGTTGACCACAACCTTCCGACCGGCCTTCTAAAATCAAATATTTTCTTATATACCGTCCAAACTTTTATTTTGCATTTAGTTGGCAACTGTCGGTCGACAGCCTATCTCTGTTTTCCACCAATTCTTATATATTAATAAATACATAAATATTTATACAGTATTTTTTGCATGCCTATTGTCTTTACATAGCCAATTCCTAAACTTTGATGTTTTATTTGCCACCTGACTGCATCACCATCTTTCGGCCGCATTTCGACAGCCTCGCTGCTCCTACGTGTCGCCTCAAAAACAGAGAAGATATATAAACGTATATCACTCTAAGTTAGGAATAATTTAAAAATTATACGTGGTTCAACCTAATTCTCTTTTATCCAATCTCTTAAATAAATACATTAATTACTCTTAAGTGCAAAAATTTAATATCATTTACTGAATTTTGTTTCTATGTCTAATTTAATGTAATCCAATAAAAATTTATTTTATTCCATTTTGAAAAATCATAACTACACAAATAACCCGTCCATCTGTCCTGAAAGTATAAATGCTTCAATGTTGACTTAAAATATCTAGCTTATATAGTGGTCTTCAACCCCGTATAGGTGGTGGTTTTATGGTGCATAGTCAATTTATTTTTCTTCAAACTCATTTATATATATATATATATATATATATATATATATATATATATATATATATATATATATATATGTATATATATATATATATATATGTATATATACATATAATTTTTTTGTAAGATATTACGTCAAGACTTAGCGGACTCAAGGAGTTTAAGCATTTAGATGACCACACAACACTCGCAGAATTTGAACTTAAATAGCAAAACAAATATGATGTCATAGACGTCCGATCGATAATAGGGGCCAGCCAGCCTTATCCGGTAACGATAAGCTTCATAAAGAGTACAATGAAAATCATCTAACAACTAAGGTGGAGGCCTAATCTAGAACTAGGGCCAACCTAAGTGAAAAGTAAAGAACTCAGCTCATACTACCTTGAGATGATTCGCCACCCAACAACGACAAGCTCCATGAGGGGTATATAGTGATTGTGTTCGACCCTTGAGATGAATCTCCACCCGACAACGACAAGCTCCGTGAGGGGTATACAGCGATTGTCTTCGACCTTTGAGATGATTCACCACCCGACAGTGTCAAGTTCTGCGAGGAGTATACAACGATCGTCTTTGACCTTTGAGATGATTCGTCACTCAACAGCAACAAGCTCCGTGAGTTGTATACGACAATCGTCTCCAACCTTTGAAATAATTTGTCACCTAACAACAACAAGCTCTGCGGGGAATATATGGTATTCGTTTCCGAGTTTTGAGATGTCTTGCCACCCACCTGCGACAAGCTTCACGAGGGGTATACGGCGATCTTATTTGACCTTTCGGATGATTCACCAAGCGGTAGTGACATGCTGCGCGGGGGGTATATGGCTGTCTTTTTTTGACCTTTGAGATGACTTGCCACCCAACAACGATAAGCTCCGTGAGGGATATACAATATTCATCTTTGACCTCTATATAACTTTTCATCGGACAGTGATAAGCTCCGCGAGGAGTATATGACGAACATCTTCGACCCTGGAGGTGATTCACCACCTTGTTGCGACAAGCTCGATCGGTGAGGGATATACGATGATCGACTTTGACTTCGAGATGTTTCTTCACCCGATAGTGACAAAATCCGCGATAGGTATACGACATCCCTTCAACCTTTGAGATAATTCGCCACACTGAAGCGACAAGCTCCGTGATGGGTATATGAAGATCGTCTTCAATCTGTTAGATAGCTCGCCACCCGACAACGACAAGCTCCGTGAGGGGTATACGGATATTGTCTTCGACCCTTAAAGAAGATTCGCCATCCGACAACACAAGCCCTATGAGGGGTAATGGGATCATTCCGGGATCATTCAAAAACTAATCAATTAACAATAGATGACGCAAATGTTGTCAGAACTGAGCGTAAAGGCCGTCTAACAGGTAGTATCATTATTAATACATGTGCTTATGTTTTTTTTGTTATATATATTTTCTTTTCATTATTGTAGTTGTCGCTATCAAGGAGCAATGAAATAGAGGAATTAATATGTACACTTAAAAATAGTATGCACAGATCTTAAGGTAATATAAAGGTCCAAGGTAATGGGACTAAAATGCCCTTTGCTCATATCTTTAAAGCAAAGTTAATATATACATTTTTTGATTTATATCTCCTATATTCTATAAATAGGAGGGCTATGACATGTATTTACAGCTTTTGGATTCTCTCACCTGTAGCCTGTAATTTTTATAGATAAAATTTGCCCATGAGCCCGGGAACACCCTATTCGCCCTAGTCCTCCACTTCACCTCCTCTCTCTCTTTCTCTCCCGCTCACTGTTAGGTATGACTCATATAGTTAGTTGGAGTTTTTTTGAAATAAAGAGGTGTGTCTCTTGGTTAATAAGAGTGTCTCTTTGAATTAAGTGGGTTGGGGGGAGCGAGGGCGAGTTAGTAATTTATCAGTGGGTTTTTTTATAAATAGAGGTGTAACCCATAGGTATGAATTGAACCAAACTATTGTAACTCCTCTAAAATAGTGAAATTCACCGCTATGCTCCCGAGGACGTAGGAATCTATGCCGAACCTCGTTAAATCTCTGTGTTTTCTTCTGGTTTTGTGTCGATTATTGTGTTTCTCTGACCTAAATTTCAGAACAATTTGTACCAGAGCAAGGTCCTAAGGTGGAGGTGATTGACTGAGAGAAGAAGAAGGATTTTAAGATTTGATTTGCGGTAGAGGAGGGAGTTCTGTTCCGGCACCGCAGAAAGAATTCTGGATTCGGACAGGAGCAGATTGGATGGAGGACGAATTCGAGACTTAGGAACCGCAGAGGAAGAGGAAGATCGCGTGGGCAGAGCTATTCGTGAGTCGCGACCAGGCTTCGGTTCTTCAGCCCGCTGCAGAGAGGAGTTCAGCGACACCCAGAGGAATTCGCGACTTGAGGGGTTCAGTTCAGTTCTGCGAGGCTTCCAGGCGAGGGAGTTCCAGATTGCGGTTTCTTCCGCGTGGAGTTCGCGTGACCGGGAGCAGTTCGCGCGAGACACACAGGAAGCCTTAGACGGACCCTGGGAAAATTTTGCGTGCTTCACATACAGTTGCCGGCAAGGATCACGGTAGTTCGGCTTCGGGGAAGTTCGCGAGTGATGCAGCTCGTGAAGCAGAAAGTTTGCGGCGGTTGAGCGTGACGATTCTCGGACGGTTCAAGCAGTTCGAGCGGATTGGATGACAGTTTTGCGAGGGTGTTCGGCAGTTCGAATTGTGGGATTTCGTGAAGGTTAGCGCGAACAGGAGAAGTTCGGACAGTTCGCAGGATAGTTTGGTTCTCAGCGGAAGTTGCTTCGGCATTTGGAGGCAGTTCGCGAACCACGCGGAGGAGTTCGTTACAGCAGCTCGAAGTTTGTGGAAACAGTTTGCAGGAAGCAGTTCGAACAGAGCTTCGGGCAAAAGTAGTTCGGACAGGAGCGAAGAAGATCAGTAGTAGTTTGATTTCGCGCGCAGGAGAAACATTCCCAACCAGTGGAAGCTAATTCCTGTTATTGTTGGCACGGAGGAATAAATCAATTCCTGGGGAGACTTTTGGCACACGGAGAAAATCAATTTCTGTTTGACGGTCCCGGGAAGGTAATTCAGATGAAAGGTGAAGGAATCTTCTATTTGTACTAGAATAATATTCCCACTCAAATTCCAAACTATGGCGGGGCTCAGAGTTTCCCGCTCATGGAGAAAATTCTTCGAGGCGGTCACAGCAAGGAAGTTCGCTGCGAGGAGGCGCAATAGGTATGCACAAGTTCTGTGCAATTACCGCGAACTGTAGCAATGTTTTGCAAACAGAGGAGTTCAACTAGCAAAGCTCACAAGTTTGTCGCAAGAGGAGTTGTGATAGGTGTTCCTCAGAAGAGGTTCGGTTCACAGTCACCGGAGAGGCGAACAGGAGTCCGCGAGGGGCAATCATTTTACGCTTTGTGCAGCAGTTTGTAACAGGTGAGCAGGAATTCACACAGGACAGGCGCGATGGTTGGCACGAGAGGTTAGCTCAGAGCAGTTGGTTCAGTGGATTGAGCGGTCCGAACCAAGTCGCGGGTTCAGCTATCCATGGCGAGACGACTTGCGAGGACAATTCAGCAAGAAGGATCCGCGACCAGAGCAGGTTTGGCAGATGGACCGGATAGCGCGAGTGGTCGAAGGAGACATAGAAGTTACTACAAGCGCCAAGAGGAAAGATCCGCGAACAGGTGGTTAGGCGGAGGACTAGCAGGCAAAGCCGAGGCGCAAGCGACAGGAAGTACTTCGGGATTAAGCGGAGCAGGTCAGGTCCAGAGTTGGAGGTTCCTGCAATTGCCGTCAGGTCGACGACAGGCTTACCGGCGGGCGGTTGGCACAATAGCCATAGTGGCAGGCACGTAATAGAATTTCACGAAGGTAAACACTTCTGTAGCGGGAAGGAGTTTCGCGAGGTGGAGTTCGCGATCAGGTGAACTAGGCGTTGATTTCGCGAAGGTTTTTGCGGAGGTATTCTGCGAACAGACTCGAAGGGTTTTCAATGCGGCGATTTGCGATTGGCGAAGGATTCAGCGTTCGTGAAACAGCACTTCGGCCGAGGTGTTGGCACAAATAGTCGGGCGAACATTTTGATTTGTGGATCACAGGAACAGGAAAATCGCAGAAAAGTGTTGTAATTGACACGGTTGACCAACCCACTTTGGTGTAAGAAACCATGATGTATTTCTCCTAAGAGGCGGGATATTCGCCAAGGGGGAGATTTGTTAGGTATGACTCATATACCGGTAGTTGGAGATTTCTTGGAATAACGAGGTGTGTCTCTTGGTAAAGAGGTGTGTCTCCTGATGAATAGGAGTGTCTTTTTGAATTAAGTGGGTTGGGGAGAGCGAGGGCGAGTTAGTATTTATCGGTGGGTTTTTTCAATAAATAGAGGTGTAACCCATGGGTATGAATTGAACTGAACTATTGTAACTCCTCTAAAATAGTGAAATTCGCCTCTCTGCTCCCTAGGATGTAGGCATCTATGCCGAACCTCGTTAAATCTCTTTGTTTTTTTTTAAGTTTTGTGTCGATTCTTGCATTTCTCTGCCCTAAATTTCACAACATTCACAATATTCTTTGCTCGGTCTCAACAGTCTATCCCTTAGGTAACATATTTGGATCCAACAGATTTGAATAATTTTTTTAGGTTTGAATAATAGTTTAATGATATTCTTATGCTAACATGCTTTGTACACGGGCAATGATGAGCCACTGTTAATTCAAAAGTTCCGTTGACATTATTGGTTAAAAATGTACCCGAATCTATAATTGCATTATGTTATATGATCAAATTGTGAGAAATGTTCTTTGCACAAATCACATCCTCAATAATATGTCATTAAAAATTTTACTTCTGCAAATACAAATCTCAATTTATTTACGTAGATTATTTTTTAGAGTCAATTTCAAAATCATCTAAATTTTAATTTCAGCATATTTATAGTCAAATTGAATGTCTTAACGATTAAACAAATCCAGCGAGATCAAAAGTGATTCAATTCAAATACAAATACAAATGAGTTAAATCAAGCACTTAATATTTGATAAAAAGGTTAGACATTGATTGAAGGGTTAGTTAGTCTCCAAATCTTAAATAGTTACTGTCAAATTATGCATCTTGATAAGAAAAATTCAAAAATTCAAAGATCATTTTGAGATCATTAAAGGGACATAGATATCAAAGATTATTATATTTCTAAGCAAATTAGGATGAGCCATCCAATTAATTATTTCATAATTTTAACCATATTTATGAAAATATCACTATAGCTTATAAATAAATAAACATTCCTGACATGAGTGGGTTTTGGACTTGGTGCCCGTTTGGGGCAGCTTATAAGTGCGGGGGCGTTTTTAAAAATGCTCCCGCACTGTTTGATTCGCACTTATCAAGTGCGGATCCAAAAACTCAATTTTTATTTTATGAAAGAAGCGGCACGTGGGATTCCCCCTGCGGACCGCGTTTTGGATCGCGTATTTGGGGGTAAACGGGGTCGTATTACCCCCGTGACCCCGCGATCCCCTCATCGTCTTCGTCGCAACGTCGTCTTCCCCGAGGAGAATTGGGCGAACAAGTAGGAGCGGAGCAGATCTTTCTTTCTTCCACCGTCTCTGCTTGATCTATGCCATGGCAGACTGGTTTGTTGGCTGAATCATGGATAAGATCATCAACACTTGCTCTGAACCTTGATCTATGCCATGGCAGACTGGTTTGTTGGCCGAATCATGGATAAGATCATCAACGCATGCTCTGATTACCTGCAGATCAGTTCAGATGGCAGACATGCATGAAGGAGGAGCTCAAAAGGCTGCGATGGAAACACCTCAAGAGCCCTATTTGAAGAGACTGGAGAAGGTTTTGAAGAAACTTGATAGATTTTGAGCTGAGGTCAGTACTTTCCATCATCTCATATGAAGTAGGAGCAGCAGGAGCTGGAGGAGCTGGAGCAGCAGGAGTCGGAGCTTCAGCTGAAGAGGGTTTGTTTTTATTTTTTTTTAAATTAAATTTGTTTTTTTTTTAATTTGGTTGAATGTAATCTCATTTCTGAAATTAATTCATCATTATTTTGATTTCTTTTTCCCTAAGCTTGTCTGTTAAAATGAAATAATTATGTTTACGGTGTGTGTGGAGTTTAACATATATCTTGAATTCTTTTAGTACATCCATATGCAATCCAACGAATTCCAGTAGAATTTCTATTTCTCTAGGAATAAAATTTGTTTGTTTATTGTATTGACTATGAATTGCTTTCAAGCCATTTTAGTGGATGATCTTAAGGCAGTTTCACCTTTGTGCTATACAATAAATTATATTTATTTGTATGTGTAACATATTTGTTTCATGTGAACACATATGTTTTAGTTATATAAATATAAATCATCTTTCTTGTATTTTCTTGTATGAAAATTTTTATTTAATTTTCTTGGGAAAATAATAAATTCGGATGCACATATTATTTATTTAATTAAAAAAATTATAAATAAGCTGTTTACAAAACGCACTAACCAAACAGCTAAACAGCTTATTCAGAACAGGGCAGAATGATCAATTTTCCAGAATCAACTGTTTTTCATAGTCGCTAAACCAAACAATGAGACAAACTTATCTGGATCACCATGCTCATCGACTGATTATCGGGATAAAGTAACTTATCGACGAAGAGTTCTGGATAAAGCACTAGTACCCAAACAGTACTCTTAGCTTAGAAGAGGATTTTGAGACCTAAAAGAATCCCTATCATTTAATCAATGTGCACGAAAATCTTTGCCCAACCATTATTATTCAATTATAGTCATCTTCTCACCATCATCTGATCGCCTTTAATCATTTGTTATCATCCAACAATCATCACAAGATCGCCTGTCTCTCAAATGCTATCATCTAATCAAGATTGTCTTATCATCAAAACTCTGATATTATCACTAGATCATTATCTGTATCACCTCATTTTCAATCAAACGAAGAACTCATAAACTTTGAAAGCACAGATTTCAGATTTAAGACTTGATGAATGCAGGAAAAAAAAAAATGTAACTTTGCTGCATAGTTTAAATTTTAAGCAATTTTAACTTGAATAATGTACGAGGCATATAAAAACAAAGTCCAGAGTTTCATTATTTTATAATTAATCAAAAAGTGGAAGCATAGAAAAATATGTAGGGTTCTGAGGGGGCTATTTAATTTTGTACTAAGATTCGCGCCTATTCCCGTCTTTGTTATCGAAGGTCTTTGAAGATGTGACCAAAGTCAATAAATGAGTATTATAACACATAAATTACGTTTTCTGCGCCGATCGCCGAACTCTGGCGTTTATTTTCTTCGTCTTAAAAGTCACCTGCACGCTAATTGTTAATCCTTTCCTTCTTTGTTTTCTTCTATTTGTTCATTTTTTCAGCGTTCCGACATCAGTACTTTTCAATTGATTAAAAATAGGAATATTTACATACATAACACTGAATTCTTATGTATTTACATATGCAATATCTATACTTTAATTTTTACATGCATAACATCATATCTATGCATGGAAAAATATTTTTTACATTTTAGAATTTAAAATGAGAGAACTTTTATATAATATGAAAGCTTTGATTGTTGTGCACTTGTTTGCGGTATAGTGATTGAAGATATAGAGCTTGTTTGGCGCAGTACGAATTTTCTCGGTTATAGACATACAATGTTGTCATTACTTGCAGAAGCACTACTTATGAAAGCTAGCTTATAGGTAAATTTGGTTCATGTTTGTATTCAATTGTATAAAAACAATTAGTCGGACAACTTTTTCTGCATAAATGACCAAACTACCCCTGTTTGTTAAAACTATTTAAAAATTTTTATATATTTATGTGTATGGAGGTTTAATATTCATAAAATTTTTAAAAATACTATGTATTAAATTTTCATATGAATTAAACTTAAGTTTTATATACGTGTTTACATATATTTTTTAAATTCCTATAAAACATATTTAAAATAATGATATTTTGTGTTTACATAGTGTGTCTACAGTGAAATTCATCTCATTTCCTTTCTTTCTATGCACCTCATCTAATGGGGCATTTTCATGTACGAAATTATATTGTGCTACATAATAATCTGCAAGTGATATAAATATCCTGACAAGTTCATAGTGAAATGTGAGTAAACCTAAAACTTGAGAGGATGTCAATATTGATGGTTGGATAACAAGAATATGTAGCACATTTCTTTTATATGCACCCCACCAAATGAGACTATTTCATGTATGAAATTATAGTGTGCTACATAATGATCTGCAAATGTTATATATATTATGACAATTTCATAGTGAAATGCAAATGAAACATAAAAATAGAGAGGATATCAGTATTCATGGTTATTTTGATTCATCTGTCACTTGTTTCCAGTGATAGAGGTTGGTGCTGGAAAACAACTTTTTTACATAGTGTGCTTACAGTGAAATTCATCACTTATCCTTTCTTTCTATGCACCCCACCAAATGGGGTTTCTTCATGTATGAAATTATAGTGTGAAACATAATGCTCTGCAAATGATGTACATATCATGACAAATTCATAGTGAAATACAAGTTAAACATAAAAACTGTGAAACAATATTGCAAGTGGTACAAATGTCTTGTCAGATTCTTCATGAAAAGTGACTGATACATAAAAACTGAGAGGAAATGAGAGGAGAAGAGAGATTCGTGCAGGGAAGGAGAGGAGAAAGAGAGATTCATCAAAAACATGCGCGGAAGAAGATAGGCATTACACTTTTACCTTAAAAGAATCGTGCTTGGTCGAGAAAGAGGATGTAAATTCTAGGGCAGAAGAGGAGAGGAAGAGTTCGGGCTTGCGGAAGGCCGAGGGCAGCGCAAGAAATTCTAGCCAAAATCGCAGAGAAAGTCGGAGCCGCGGGGGTTATCCCAAGGCCCTCTTTCTCCCAAACTTTGCGGCACCTCGCCGCGTAGCCGAATCCCAAACAAGAGCCGCGAACAAATTTAGTGGCAAAAGGCTGCACCGCACTCAAAAAAGCTCAACCAAACAGACCCATAGTCTCTCATCATGAAGTTGTGGATTCCAATCATGCATATTATCCTTTAATCTCATCTTTCCTAACATAAATAAACTTTCGGTGTTATAAATATAAGAAAATAAAATTTAAATGTTATATATGTAAATACATAAGAATTGGGTGGAATGTGCAAATGCCCCTGTAATTAATGACGGTCGAAATGAAGGTGGCGTGGAAGTTCTGCAATGTTTTTGTCGTTTTCCTTTGATGTCAAACCTAAGGCTGTTCCATTTCCTGCGATTACGTACTATAAACATAGTGAAGTAATTTTGTAAACTTTATATCATTTAAATTGAATTAGTTCTTTATGTTAAAACTAATAAATCAAATTCAAAGCAGAATTTAAAGCCATGTGCTTTAGATGTTTAGGGGGATTGTTTTTATTATGCATAAGATCTAATTCTAATGTATGTACATATCTAACAATTAAATTTTACTTTTTACATTTTTATAAGCTAAATATTTCATATTACATAAAAAATACTACAATCTCATCTTTTAAAAAGTGAAGTATATCTTTTTGTGCATAAATAAGGTGGCATCCGCAAAAAAATTAAAAGTTTAGGTGTCAGATATGCACACACATAAAAGTTAAGTGGTATGTACATAAATATTCATTTTTATTTCTATGTTATTGTATTTTAATTATATTTTAGTTTGAAACAAACTTGTTTAGCATATCACTAGATAAATGAACTTGTTATGTGTGTTGAGGCTTATGAATCCAAGACCCAATGTTCAGAGGGTCGAGAAATAGTAGATGTTAATATTGAAGGATAAGGGAGTTGGGTTGTGGCGGGTTTATAATGAAGATTTGTTTTGTGCTAACATTGTGTTGCTGGGTGGTCATGCTTGAGGTATATTTGGCAAGTGATGGATGATTTATTTATGCTGCTTGAGGTGGTGTTGTTTTATTTTGGGGAGGACGGTTGTTTTGATGTTGCTAATAAGAGGGATTATGATTTTTTGTGATGTTGAATGATATGGAAAGAGTATTTTTGGCATTTTTTGTGGCTAGATTTATTTTTTTTTATGTAATAGAGAGTAGAAATCATGGCAGGATCAAGTTGAATTCTCATTGTTGTATTGAATGAGTTGTTTGTTGGTAAGAGTTCATTTAAGATGCAAAGTATTATGTCTTCATTGTCCAAATTGGAGCATGTTGCTTCTATTTGTTTACTCGTGTTTTAACTATGATGAGATATTGTTTCATTGCTTTTGTTCCCATTGTGATATGATGAAGTTTGTTTTTCGATTGTACAACACAAATTTTGTTGATTGATTGTAACCTTTTGCTAGTGTTGTCCAAATGGATGCTGCATTTTTTATAGATGAAGTGCATAAGGAATGATTAAATTGAAAATGTCCGAGAGAATTGTACTGATACATTTTGGTCTATGAGCCGCAAGCGAATGTTTTGAGCTCGATTCCTGAGATCTAGATTTAGTGAATCAATTTTCAGGGGGACAGGGGACTACCCCATCCATTAATGCTTAAAGTCCATTTATAACAAGTAATTTTTGTATTTAAGTTTTCCATACCTAATAATGTCACTGGTGAGTGGGGATGTTGATATTATTTTGATGTGTGTCATAAAGAATTTGAGAGATGTTGAAATATCGTTTTTGTCATCTTTGCGAAGGAGATGTTGGTTTGTTGGTTATATTATAATGACTGCTACTATAGCACAACAATGCACCCACAATGACCTAATTTTGGGATCTAACAAGTCTTGTATGTTTATTTTTTTCTTGATAATTTTAATGTTGATTATATTGATTTGGACAAAATTTAAATCTAAGAAAATCAACCTTATTATATTCAAATAATTTATTCGGTTTTGTTTTATGGCCAATTTATAAAATGTCTTTACCAAATTATAGAGCACGCTCGATTATATTTTAAACATATGTTTAACAATTTTTATGTGTATCAAAAGTAGAAAAATAAAATATTTATTGTTGATTTGTCTTTCTTAAGGTTTTGGTACTTCATTGTACAAATCGACTTTATGGAACCATCTGATGTTCATTTTGCAAATTATTTTTACAAATGTATCTTAGACGTATATATTTTTTTAAATATCTTCACCAAAATTAGAGCATGCTTGAGTATATTTTTACCATATATTTACTTATTTTTATAAGTATCATAAGTAAGAAAATAAAAGGTTTATTGTTGATTTGTCTTTCTTAAATTTTTGTCACTTCCTTGTACAAGTGTTTTTTATGAAATCATCATGTGTCCGTTTTGCAAACTATTTTTACTAGTGTGTTTTAGATATAATTTTCTATTTATTGATTATTTTTCTATAATTTCTAAAATAATATTTTTCTCCATATAACGATATCTATAAAATTTATATTTAATAAATATCACAAGTCCAATAATTACCTTTATATCCTTTTGTACGTGAGGAATGTGCATACATGAATCCCAAGGAGAAATGAAAGGAGACATAAAGAACATGAATTATTCGTGCAAACGATCGATCAGTCTCATCAGCTGACAAGAAGAAGAGAAAGAACGATCCAACGAGCACCGCACAACCGCATCATCATCAACTACCTAGTAACTACCATTTTAAAATTAGTAGTCGCCCAAGCTGAGGTACTTTAGTATAGACACATAGACCGAAGATAGATTGCTTGTTAAATTGCAGTGATTTACCCTCTGTCCGATGAAATAATCATACCCTAAGATAATGTATCTTCACGTTCAATCTCCATAGAATGGGCGGCCAAAGATGATTGATGATGATCAAATGATATAGGGTCAACTAAATGAATCTCGAGCAACGACATGAGCTCCAAGCAAACAAATTGGACAATTATGAATGTGAAACAGTGTTCAAGACAGTTACAAAAGCATAATGGCACTGGCGTCAGTTCTGAGTTCGGGATAAATGACATTCAACTACAGATGTGTAAATGTAACAACTTATTAATTATGGTAACTTTCCCCTCTTTAATAAGAGGCAATCATGTAACTTACAAATCCTACCTATGAACTATATATAGGAAGATAATTTTGAATAAATAAAGAAGGGACATAATTCTTGCTAAAATTATAAAGTGCTAAAATCTTCTTCTATCTTCATTCATCTGACTAACGCTTTCTTTCTTAGGTGTGATCCACATCAAACTTTAAGATATAATATTCTAAAAGGTGCGATGAGCATGGAATATTGTTTCCTACAAGATGAGGAGAGTTTCAGAGTGAAAGAACACATAAGGAGAAGCCTCCGACATAGATTATGTTAGATAGTTTGTACAACAACAAATTCATACACTCCATGACCGGATAACCGGACAAATCGCGGAGCTGGCCCAAGTTGTGTTTGAGGGAAGGGCACAACCTATTTCACAACCTAATCCACCCGCAGCCTTAAGCACAACAGGCGGCCTAAGCTGTTGAACAAGTGGAAGAATCTCAATATTAGGACAGTGCCAAATTCGCGCAGAGGGGAGAAACACAACTAGGAGCAGTGGAAGGCCATTATCGAAAGAAGAATGCGTTCACCTGGCATATTGTGGAAGCCAGACCACCAGAAAATTTCAATGTTCCTACCTTGGAACCATATAAAGCTCGAAGCGACCCCACAAAACATATTTGACAAGCCTTTCTCTCATTGATAAGTAAATAAAATTCAAATGATGAGTGAAGGCGTAGCCCACGAGTTGTTAAGAGTCGAGTTGTTGGCATAATTTGACAGGGAAAAGTTCATGAAGTTGACTATATAAACCAGCAGACCAAGGAATGTTCGAAACTGTGGAAGCATAACCCATAGATGCTGAGTTCAGGGGAAACCAATCTCTCTCAATATCAACCAGGCTGAAACTCAAGTCATAGTTAATATAAACCCTCGGCCAGTAATTTTGCAATAGAATCCAACAATCCTTCTTTTATTACTTCTTGGAGGATATGGGAGAGCAGGATTAGAGGAGATGGTTTTGCCCTTTCATCTGCATTCAGCTATTTCAAAGGAAAGAGGGCTTTCTCCCACGTTTTCCACTGATCTTTACCACCATATTTATCTTCAATCTCCACTTTTAGAGACCAATGACCCGGCTTCGCCCTTTCCAATAGAGCAATAACATCAGTCAAAGCTGACTCAAAGGTCACTTAAGCCAAAATATGCCTTGATGATCCTTCAGTATCAGTTGGAAAAGGGGTGGGAGTCGCATCGTCCCTAAACCACCTATGATCATCAGGCGATTTTTTTGCTCAATTAGTATTAATTCACCTATAACCTTATTTTAAAATAACAATGTATTTTTTGAAACCGGGCGAATGAAATCTGAACCTGGTATGTACTCTCCAAATGAGTCAGCCTCTTTGGTTCATTCTTCTTCTTCATCTTCTTCTCAAACAAAGGAATGGTCTATCTTTTCCCTTTTCCTTGTTGCATTTATTGAGAGTCGCTCAGCCTTAATTTCCTTTTCTCTTCAAGCTCATCATATGCAGCTCACATTTTTCTGTCATGGAGCCATATTCCCTCGGGTTCAACAACCGATTTATGGTTATGGGATTGATATATGGAACTACGGATAATTGTCGACCGAGTATAACCTACTATGTTGCCTTCACCTTGGGCGAAATTAGTTTGCTTTTCTTAAAAGGTCCCCCTATGGCTCTTGTTAAGATGCCCCAATCATTGCGTGCCCCCCTCAAATCACGAAGTTTCCAGTCTTATATCTTGTTTTTCAGGTTGATTAAATGAAACTTTTGGGTTGTCCCAAAGACTACATATCCATATGACTTGACCTGGAGGGAGAACATGTGCTAAAACAATTCGCATGACCAAGGGACGCCTTGTCTGCAAAGATAAATCATTAGGTCATCATGGCAGAAATTGTGTTTGTCTTTATTTGGGCTGGAATAGTGCCATAAATGTTGAAAATCGAACAAAGCTTGGTACATAATGGTAGTCACAGCCTGCAACAGGACTGGTCCTAATAGAAAATCAGATCATCACCAAAGTAGTTAGTGGTTCGAACCTCCATATTTACTTACTCTAAGATGACACTTGTGTAGTAAACATAAGTATCATCTTGTAATTTAACCTCAAACTTAGTAAGTACTTAACTTTTAGAAATCTAACTGAAACAAAGATTTGAGGAGAGTATTTGGGGGGTCATTGAGCTTCAAAAGCAAAATGACTAAGACATGGATGGAGCAAAAAATATAAAAGTTCACTTAACGTTCGTTCAAATCTATTTCTAGGCCCCTTGGATGCTAAAGCGCCCCATTGGGTTCCGTCAAAAACGACATGTCAACACAAAATTCAAGAAAATTCATAATTGCTAAATTATAGAAGAATTTATTTATAAAAGGAAATCTTTTACAGTCAGTTCATTCGCTGCTAGAGAAAAACTAAAACCCGATTCATTAACCTCGAGTAAAACGCACACCCCCAAAAGTTATATTACTCTATCTTTTTTTTTCTTTGGCACGTACATTAGAAATTGAACTGACTGCTTGAAAGACAACCAATTCACCCTTCAAGGTTTCCACCGTAGCTCGAAGAGCTTCCAAGTCCGTCACCTTAGCCCAAAGTGCTTCCATATAGGCGATCTTGGCTCGAAGAATCTCCACTTCAATAACTTGGGTCTGAAGCACCTCTATATCTACATACACAACTTCCATCTCCTCCTAAAGATAGTAGGTGATAGCTTCTCTATCGAGGTCAGCAGCCCGAGTAAGGGAGTTCACGGTCTCGATCATACCATGAACCAACGACCCATGAGACTCCTTGTGACCGTCTATTTCTCCTTTCGAGTTAGCTAGAAGTGATATCAAAACTGGAAGAGGGACTGGAATGGATACTTCTTTGTCCGCAACTAGAAAAGAAGGACCGACTTGCTCTGCAAGCTTGGTTTCTCATGTCATCGCTGGGGTTTGGGAGTCAATGATGACTATGATTTCATCTGTAGTAATTGAGCTAGTGTTACAAAGGTAAAAAAAAAGGCCGAACGAAAAAAGAACTACAAGGTTACTAAGAATTCAATCTATTTCTGACGAATGGAAGCTTTCTAAGGCGAGCGAAGGTGCACCACTGTGAAGATCCTTCTCGGTCGACGGTGGAGGAGGAACATCTTCCAGTAGTGGAGACTCAGTTTGCATAGCCTAGTCGGTTAAGCGACGAAGCGGACCATTTGCTCTGGGAAAAACATCACCTTGAGGAATCTTCGGACCTAGAGAGTGAAGTAGAGTGAAGTTCGGTGGCGGAACTTGCGCAACAGTTCCCAAATGCTCCCCCTCTTGAGATGGCACTTGGGTCGGATGTTGAAAAAGTGATACATAGTCAAATACCTTCCCCCTTTCAAATCATCGATATAAGTGGTGTGTAGTAAGATAAATTCACCAATCTCTTCCACACAAGGTAATTTTATGGTTGGTTGTTTGATTGGTATTATTAATTCAGGTGGCCTTTTTCCACTAACCGTTTTTTTCTCATATCCTTACCTTTTCTAAAATGGATGAGTCTCTTTAGCTACCTTTTTCTTAAGAAGCAGGCGGGAATTATTTGGTTTCTTTCTTCTTTCATCTCCTACAAGGAGGATTCAAGAAACCGGAAGTCCAAATGCCTTCAATAAAGATTCTTCGCTTACTGGTTTTTTGACACCCGACATATTTGCTCTCCTTGATGACCGACTCACAAGTTGAAGATGCGGAGGATTTAAAAAATGCACTCAAAGCCCTATTTATAGGACAAAAAATAAGAAGTATAAATTATTATGATATTTATTACTCATTATATGAATAGTCATGCTATTTAATTCTCTTATACTTTGACAATTGTCAATTTTAAAGAAGTAAGAGAATTGGAGAACTAATTTTATACGTCAAGAATATGCATACACAAATCTTGAGAAGAAATGATTAGAGACATAAAAAAAATGAGTTATTTGTGCAAACAATCGATAGGTCTCATAGGTTGGCTGAATGAAGATAATGAATGGCTCGACGAGCACCGATGGATGTATCAGCACCAACTACACTGTAACTACCATCTCAAAAATTGGAAGTCACCTAAGATGAAGTACTTCATTATTAATATATCTACTGAAGGTAGACTACTTTTCGGATTATGATAATTTACCTTCTGTCTGGTGAAATAATCCTACCCTAAGACGACATGGTTTCACAGAATAGGTGCCCAAAGATCATTGAAGATGATCAAATGATGTAGTTTAAGCCAAACGATTCTCAGTTGACCAAATGAACTCCAAGAAATCAAATTGGATAGTTACAAATGTGAAGAAGTGGTAGTTACGGAAGCATATCGACACTAGCATCTGTTATGGGGTCGGGATAAATGACATTCACTTACAAATGTGTACATGTAACGGCTCATTAATTATAATAATGTTCCTCTCTTTAATAAAGATAACTTTGTAACTTACAAATCCTACCTATGAACTATAAATAGGAGGATCATTTTTAAGAAATGAAAAATAGCAAAATTTCTGGCGAAAAATACAAACTGCTCAAATCATCTTCTCTTTTCTTTCATCCGACTAACTCTTTATTACTTAAGTGTGATCCACAGAACAATTTATGAACTAAAACCTTTTGCTAAAAAAAATATCATAAAACGCTACAACATCAAGTCCAAGATTTTCATATTTTTCAACCCGTGAACGTATAGAGTGAGAAAGTGACAGAAAAAGTGTATTTTTACAGAGAGAATTTGATTTAGATGGCTTAGAGTTGAGCCGACTAAGTTAGGTAAACTGGAATTTTTATTCGGTCTGGATCGCGTACGCAGCGATGCGTCCGGTAGCCTATAAAAACGCGCCACGTGGATTTCTGGACCCCACCATGACACGTTTGAAAAAAAAAGCTTTTTTATCTTCGTTCTGCCGACCCGACCCGACCCGAGCTGAAAAGCATGAAATTTTTACCGTTTTTTTTCCCCGCCAAAGGATAAAGGCATTTTTTGTCTCTATTATCTTTATGATGCGGAGACTTAGGGTTTTTCTCTCGACATACCTTGTCGTGAGCCGAGGAGCCGAAATTCGATTCTAACCTAAAGCTAAAGAATGCTACCGTTCGCACAAAAAACCACCGATCAAGTCGACATTGAGTTCGAATCTCAAAATATATTGGACGAACAAGATTCTCAGCTTAGTTTAGCTGCGACAGAACAAATCCCTCAGGTTGGTAAATTTTATTGTATGCAATGTTTTATTACAGTTTCACTGTTTTTAAGTTTTATTAAGGTAGTATGCCTGTAGATTCAGAAGAGCAACGTCAAGTTATTTTTCTTAAAGAACCATGATATTTTTTGGGTAATATTATAGGTGTATTCAGAGTAGTGTCGAGAAAGTATATTTGTCAAGTCTTCTTTCAGGCGGTATGTGCGTGTTATTTTGGTAATTTTGTCGTGGTATTCGGACAGCTTCTTAAGAGTAACTTAAGTTTGCTTCGCATTTCGGCAATTGAAGGTAGTATTCTAAGTAGTTTGGTGGAAGATGCGTTTCATTGTTCCCTTCCGTCTCAACCCCCCCAAACCGGCGAATAGTAACCTCAAATTACCTAAATAAAACTTAATAAAATTTGTTCTATTTATCGTTTTATTACGCTAAGTATGCCCGTAGTTTCAAAAGAGTAATGTCAAGTTTTCTTTTATAGTGAGACATGGTGGTATTTTGGTAATATTATAGGTGTATTCATGTAGCTTCGGAAAATTATACTTGTTAAGTATTTTTTCAAGTTCGTACGCGGTATTAATTTGGTAATTTTGTGGTGGTATTCAGCAAGTATCTTAAGAGTAACTTTGCTTCGCATTTCGCTGTGGTTTTATTTAGGTAATTCGAGGCGATTACTACTAGTTTGGGTGTATTACTAGTGATAAACCCGAAAAACACCAATGCTTTTATATTTATTATTATGGTGTTACTCGTGGTGCTATCATGATATGATTTTTGTATTATTGGTTGTTAAGTATAGTGATACCGACATTCAAATCCCGATTCAATCGCGATACCCGAGAGAGACAAGTGCTTCCAATGATCCACTAGTAAACATATTGCTTCAAGTCGTTATCAATGATGAGAAGGCGGCACATGAAAAATATCGTGCCTATGCACACATTGTTGGATTTATCGTGCGAAAGGACCACATTGGTTATTGGCCGAATTCAAGGAGGATCAAGACAAGGGAGTTTGTTTCGTGGTAAGGCCGGTATGAAGAGAGAATTGAAGGACAATGTATCGGTGAGGTACAAGCGAGCGGATACAAGGACCGGTTAGTCCGCCATGATCCGATATGCCGTTGATGTCCAAGGAACCTGGTCGGTAAAGAAATTCATAGAAAGTCATAACCATCCGTTGGTGAATGTTGGCGACACTCACCTATTGCGTTCAGCAGAAAGATGAGTGACATCGATGCGGATGTCCTCGGATCAATGTCAAAAGCAGTGGATTAGAACCACCGATGCGTTTAGCTTCCTAGCCACGAAGTTGGTGGAGTGGAGAACCTAGGATCGTACGAAGAGGGATGCATATAATCTCTTACAAAGAGAGAGAAGATTACACATCGAACTTGGGGATGTTAATTCCTTACTATAACTATTCACCGCACGGCAAGCCGAGGATCCAATGTTTGCGTGGGACGTCCAAATCGATGAGTCGAGCAGTTGTTGAATTTCTTATGGAGTGATGGGATGTCCGGACTCGATTATGATTGCTTTGGTGATGTCATAATATTCGACACAAGCTATAGATCGAATAAATACAACCTATGTTGTGCGCCGATCGTCGGTGTGAACCACCATCGCGTGAATGTGCTTTTGCAGTTGGCTTTTGTCGGATGAAACGATCGAGTCCTTCAAGTGGTTATTCAAAGCCCTTATCCGTATAATGAATAACAAGCACCCAATCACAATATTCACTGACCAAGATCAAGCAATGAGTAGAGCAATCCAAGAGTGCTTGCCGCACACTAGACATAGATTATGTCAATGGCATATATACAAAAAATTATCTTCAAAAGTGCATTGTGGTTCTGGGAAAAACAAGATAGTACACGATCTCTTTTTTAAATGCATGCGTAGATGTGACTCAGAAGCTGAATTCGAAGAAACTTGGGGCGAAATGATTGAGATAGGAGAACTTCAGGAAAATGTATGGTTGGATGAATTGTATAATATAAGGCATCGTTGGTCAACAACATTCAATAAAGACATTTTCGGAATCGGGGATCCTATCTACGCGGAGGAGTGAGTCGACTAATAACATCCGTCATAGTTTCGCAAGCCAACAAGCACGGTAATCGAATGTTTTCTCGCCCTCGAACATATTGCTAAAACTCGGCGAAGAAATGAGAAGGATGAAGATTTCCGATGCGAGCAACCGCTATTGTCCCCGCAGAAAATGCAGCCTCGTTCCGAGGCGGAGTCGCTTTACTTTACAAGCGGAATTTATACTCGAAGTTCGAGTCGAGTTTCTTCATGGTTTGGGTGGACTTGCTTTGGAAGGATTTGCCAACAATGATTCAGAATTTCACATAAGAAGCTTCGATAATAGAGACACGTGACAAATACCGGATCGTGAAACTAGACGGAGCTAATTTGGATATCGCGTGCAGCTTGTAAAAAATTTGAAATGATGGGGTTACTCGTGTGCTCACTCTCAAAGGGTTCTTCAAGCATGATAACGTGTACAAAATTTCGAGAAACACATATTACTTCGATGGTGTACACATGCAAAAGGGACATATACAAAAGTTTGGAATATCAACATCTTAAGGGGTCTCAAATGTTGCCAATTGTCTCAAGTGGTCTTATATATCGCACACATGTTCATAAATTAGCGTACCGGATAAGTACAAGAACGCAAGGCCATGAAGTTGTCGAGAAGTTTGTGCTAGATACACTAAACAAACTAACACTCGACGCCAATGAAATATTACATGGGAGAGAACCCCAACAAAAGGCAAAAACAACTAAGAAGAAGACCCCATGTAAAGAGAGAAATCTGAATGACCCAAGAAAGGTGCGTCCTAAAGGGATATCTAATTCAAGATTAAAAGGATATTGGGAAAAAAATATGAAAAGAAAAAGTAAGTTTAGTTTGCTGAAATATTTTTTATTTCTAAAACTTATATCGTCTCCGTCATAAAGTGTCAAATTTTATGTAGGAACGGATAAAGATGCTCGGTCCAAGTGATGCTACGGCTTTTCCAAAACGAGGCAAACCTGGTTTGGAACGTCGGCTCCCTTAAGTCGTGTAAATTATAATGTGGACGAGGCTATTTATTTACTATTCAATCCGTGATGTTTACAATTTTTTTATTCATATTACTCCAGGAACCGCCTCCATCACAACGAGTACAGAGACATACACAAGCATGCTAATGAATCCGGACGATGAATTCTAGCATCGCTAAAGAATTGTTCTACCGATGCTAATGAACATATAGGATAATTTGTTTGAACATAATTTTTGATTTTATTGAATGACGTACAGTATCGCTTATGGTTGATTTATTGAGTTACCTTTTTTGGTCTCCTCGTGTTTTACCCTTTAAGTTGTGTTTTTTATCCCCAATTCGTTGCATCGTATTAATCACGAATAATACGAGTCGAAAACCACCGTAATATTACTTAAATACAACCGCGCCGAGGCATGATCGGGTAGAAAACCGTTGAATTGGAATATTCCTTGTTTTATTCGTGGACAACGCCGGTTGTATTGGAATATTCCGCGTTTTACTCCAACTCGTCAGCACTACGACCCGAATACAACGCCGATATCATCCCAATACAGCAGAGATAACTCGCACATCGATCTATCATTGATCTCCATTTACATTGTGAAAATATCAAAGAAAATTTACATACTTACGTTGTACTTAAAAGTTTATATCAAAGAAATAATTTTTAGATAAAATTGCACAATTATTAAAATTTTAAAATCACAATCAGCTTAAATTTAATAACATATAATACACTCTAAAAACGATCGGAATATTTCTTAGATACAACCGCGCCGAGGCATGATTGGGTAGAAAGCCGTTGTATTGGAATATTCCTTGTTTTATTCGTGGACAACGCCGGTTGTATTGGAATATTCCGCGTTTTACTCCAACTCGTCTGCACTACGACCCGAATACAACGCCGATATCATCCCAATACACCAGAGATAACTCGCACATCGATCTATCATTGATCTCCATTTACATTGTGAAAATATCAGGGAATTTTTTGAGTCAGTATTTCGCAAACCGTTTCGAAGAAACAATTCAACGTGTTCGATCTTTTTTTTGTAATTGAAAAAATTTACATACTTACGTAATACTTAAAAGTTTATAATCAAGGAAATAATTTTTAGATAAAATTGCACAATTATTAAAATTTTAAAATCACAATCAGCTTAAATTTAATAACATATAATACACTCTAAAAACGATCGGAATATTACTTAGATACAACCGCGCAAAGATTTATCATTGATCTCCAGTTACATTGTGAAAATATCAAAGAAAATTTACATACTTACGTTGTACTTAAAAGTTTATATCAAAGAAATAATTTTTAGATAAAATTGCACAATTATTAAAATTTTAATATCATCCCAATACACTGCAGATCACTCACACAACGATTTATCATCGCTCTCGACTGGATCGTGGATATATCGTGGATTTTTTCGAGTTGTATTCAACAAACCGTTTAGAAGGATCATCCAACATATCCAAGTCTTCTTTTGTAATCGAAACGATTTATGCACTAACGTAATACTTAAAAGTTTACAATAAGGGAAATAATATTTAGATAAAATTGCATAATTATCAAAATTTTAATATTACGAATCGAGTAATTCTAATACCGTATAAGTACACTCTCAAAACGATGGGAATATTACTAGGATACAACCACGCTCGTTCATGATTGGAGGTAAAACGGTTGTATTGGAATATTCCTTATTTTATTCCTGAACAACATCGGTTGTATTGGAATATTCCGCGTTTTACTCCAACTCGTCGGCACTACGACCGTAATACAACAGCGATATAATCCCAATACACCACAGAAAAATCGCACGTCGATTTATCATCGATCTCGACTGGATCTTGGATATATCGTGGAATTTTTCGAGTTGTATTCAACGAACGGTTTCGAAGGAGAAGTCCAACATGTTCGGCCTTCTTTTGTAATCGAAACAATTTATACACTAACGTAATACTTAAAAGTTACGAGTCGCGTAATTCTAATACTTAGACAATGACACTCTAAAAACGATGGTAATATTACTAGTGACACAACCACGATAGAGCATGATTAGATTAGATTAAAAGTTTACAATTTGAGCCCTCGCTTACATCATATTGATAAAAAACTCATATTGAAAAACATTACATATTCATGCCTCCATTTGCAAAGATCACTGCAGAATCTTCTTTCCACGAGGTCTTCACTTAGCCATCTATTATCAGCTTCCAAAGTTGGTTTTCCACATAACAAATTGTTGCAATGAATAAATGGTAGAACAGACCATTTTTTCCAACTCATTTTATGGAAGATTCTTGAAACCTTTTCTCGACACTGATGTACTTTATTCGATATCTCGTTCAAAAGATCGATCCCATGCGCGCAAGATGTCTCTTCACGTAGCAACACTAAGCCCGCAAGATATTTGGAAAAAAGATGCCCTCGACTTGCAGCCTATCGCGAGATAATGTAAACCAATCTCAATTCTTTCGAATCCACATCTCCTCCTAAAATATCGAGATATTTATGCTGACGAACATCGCTTTATAATACATATATAAAGTATAAATGAATATCGAGAATTGTATTATTAAAATTTTAAAAATATTTATCGCTTACCAATCCAAGCAAGAAGAGAGCATTACTATTTTCGCTATCAAGACAACTCCGAAGAAATCTTAAATATCCTCGCTTGTCGTGCCTAATTCATGCCCCAATCTTCAAAGACCATGTATTTTCCTACCATTTTTGATGAAGATGTTGCATAAAATTTTTTACACCTATAAAGAGACCAATATTTTGATTAATTATATCATAGTTACTTGATTGAAAGAGGTATGACAAATTAGTAAAAATGATAATTTCATAATAAATTATACTCACGTTTTCCGAAAATATTCATATAAATAAAGTTTTAATAATATCGAATTATAATTTTTTAATAAAAATATTAAATATTTATAACTACATCCTTACATTATTATTATTATTATTATTATTATTATTATTATATATATATATATATATATATATATATATATATATATATATATATATATATATATAGAATAAGCATAAAAAATGTACTGTTTTTCTTTATTGAAAATAGTATAATTAATAAAAAATCAATTATTATAAATATTTCATATAAAAATACAGTTTTTATGGATCTTTTATTCTACATCTTTTATCATGCTTCTCGTTTTTATTCAATATGCGGATATAAAAGCATTACCGAAGTATATAACTTTTTTCATTAACAAAACAATACTGATTTCGCGTATTTAACACTGATGTGCTCCGCTTTTATCTCCGTTGGATTTTGGTCGTATTCCGACGAGTTGGATTAAAAATCGGAATATTCAAAGAGAACCGGCGTTTTTCAGGAATAAAATAGCGAATATTCCAATACAACCGCTTTAACTCCACCTACGCCCGAGCGTGGTTGTATCTAAGTAATATTCTCATAGCTTTTAGCGTGTATTATTTGTTTTTAAATTTACGCAGATAAGTAATATTAAAATTTTTATAATTATGCAATTATTTGTAATTATTATTTTCTTTAATATAAACTTTTACGTATTACATAAGTATATAACTTTTCTCGATTACAAAACAAGATCGAATTGGAGTATTTAACTCCGTTGTATTCAAATTATATCTCCGTCATATACCTGTCGTATTCCAACGAGTTGTAGTAAAACGCGAATATTCCAATACAACCTCGTTTTGTTCATGAATAAAACAAGGAATATTCGAATACAACCGCTTTTACTCCACTTATGCCCGATCGTGTCAGTATCCGAGTGATATTCCTATTGTTTTTAGAGTTTATTAACTCGTATTAAAATTATGCAATTAGTAATATTAAAATTTTGATAATAATGCAATTTTTTGAAATTATTATTTTCTCTAATATAAACTTTTAAGTATTACATAAATATATAACTTTTTTCATTAACAAAACAACACCGAATATGCTTCGACTATTTATTCGAAACCGTTTCATCGATACAACTAAAAAAATACCATGATATTTCCACAATGCAAGTAGAGATCTATGATACATCCATCTACGATTTAACTGTGTTGAGTTCCGACTATATCGCCGTTGATACAACTAAAAAAAATATCACTTGACGTCACATCACTAAATACAACCCTAAAATAACATAGGTATCGTTCAAATACAACAGAGTTAAGTCGAACTGTTGTATTGTATAGGAGTGCGGAATATCTCTAATACTACCGCGCCGGTTTGTATTAGAATATTCCGCGTTTTATTCCAACAACTCGGGCGGAACGTTACCGAATACGACCGTAAAACAACATAGTATATTGTTCAAATACAATAAAGTTAAATCGTAAAGATGGACGTATTAGATATCTCCGGTTGTACTATTGATGTATTCTTGTATTTTCGGAGTTGTATTTTCTGCACCGTTCAATTTTATTTTTGTTATATTTTTGTATTATTGTCTTTTTATTCTAGAGTTGTATTTTTGCCTTCATACTCGTTAACGACAATATTTGATTTTCAAATAAACCGTAATAAAGCATTTTCCGATGACGTAATAAACCTGAAAAAACACTCTTAGAAGCATTTCGATTCGACCGTTAAACCTCGCCGGGTAATTTGGAATAAACTGTCATAAACACGGTAAAAAATCATCCAATATATCGCACGAAGCAAAATAAACTACAATACAACACGTTTAAAGTCGATATTTCTTCCGCAACCATCAGTATTTGAGAAATATTATAAGTGTTTTATAGCTCGTATTTTTCGCGAAAAACATAACTCCGTGATAAAACAAATATTATAAGAAATTAAAACCTAGATATTACAAAGCTAGAACGTAAATATAATCCGCAATACAGTTCAAAATGTTATTAAAATCAAACCAAAACATCGCTAACTCCTACATTAAATTAAAACTGTAGAAAACTTTTACAGTGTCGCTTTCAGTGTTACTCGAATAATACTGAATTACAACTTAAATAAAACTCTAATAATACCAAAAACAAAATTCTCTAAATAAAACAGAACTTATAAGACAATAAAACCTAAATTTTACGAATGCAGAACGTAAACAATAATTTATATAATCATCTTCAAAATCCATCTTCACTTGCTTCTACCCTCATCCAGGAATCTCAAAGACCTCCAGGAATAAAAATCCACCTCATTACTCGCGTCGTCCCTCCAAAAATCAAATTTCAGCTCCGCAGCTCCACGACAAGGTAGGTCGACAAAAACCCTAAATGTCGGCATCCTAAATATAATGGAGACAAAAATGTCTTTATGATTTGACGTGAAAATAAAGCGAGCAAAAATTTCGGCAAATTTCGCTCGGGTCTGGCCTGGTCGGCGAATTGAGATAAAAAGCCTTTTTTTTTAAACGTGCCATGGTGGGGTCCAGAAATCCACGTGGCGCGTTTTTATTGAGCTACGGACGCGAGCTGCGTATGCTGTCCGGACCGAATAAAAATTCAGTAAACTGCCCGGCTCTAGGTATGCTTGTTAACCTACTTCAGATTTAAAATTTCCTCACTTTTTTATGGAGTATGGATATTTATTTTGTAAAATTTCAAACAATTTTTTGTCTATATACGAAGATTTACAAACTTTTCACTGCGTAACTTTTTATGTGTTATAGGTAAGATTGTGTTGGGAAAATCGACATAAATAAAATAATTATTCATCGGCTATTTTACGTTGTATTATATATCGTGTTTTTTTGCTCATATGTTAAAACTGATAAAATTTGCAATAGTATACGAAAAACTTTAAAATATTATTCAGGACATTTCAAAAACATAGTTTTACAATTTGTAATTACCCTTATGTGTAAATTTATTTCTTTGTAAATATTATTTAATTGTGCCTGCTGATTTGTGCAGATTTCTATAGCATTATGAGATATTTGCATGTCATATTATTAATATTTATATACTTCTATATGAATAATATGTGCAAAAATTATATAAATGAGAGAATTGCAGAGAGTTGCGACTAGGTAATTGTACGTTATGTGCAATCAAGTAAAGTATATGAGCTTGTGCATATATATAGTTTTTCATCTGTAATTTGATACTCATGAATAGATGTGAACAAGTGGAGATATACATGACGAAAGAGTATAGAAAAATATGAACAATTGAAGGTATAAGGACTAAGCAATAAAGAGAAAATCATAAAATAAGTCAAATGAAGAAATGAATTTTATTTATTTCTTTTTTACTATAATCTGATATCATGTTGTATACATTGATATTTGGCATATATTTACTGTGTTTAAAATTTCTCATAATGACACTACAATAAATATCATACATAATGTTCTTTTATATTCAATTTAATTACTTCATATAAATATGTAATTTTGTTATATTGAAATTACTATAGATTTTGAGCATCCTACTGAATTGTGGTTACTTGCCCTTACTTTACACAGTTGGTTCAGCAAATGATAAGACTCGGATTGAGTGCAGGCTTTTGATTTACAGTTGAAAGCCTGATTATATTTTGAGGATATATTTATCAATTTTATTGAGTATCATAAGTAAGAAAATAAAATAAAATACAATAAAATAAAATAAAAGTAAAAAAATAAAATATTATTTTCTTCTTTTTTGGAACATTGTCTGGTTCACTAATTATTTTCTTCTTTGTATTCTAAACATATTTTTTAATTTATTGACTATTTTCTATAATTTTTAGATTCATATATTACAAGATATAAAAATATTTACATTGAATTTATATTTAATAAATATAATAATTTCAATAATCACCTTTATATTTTTTATTTAAAAACAATAATATAAACATAATTTTGTGAATTGTGATTATCTTTATTAGTAGATTTTTTATCTGCAAATTTTTTTTTATTGATTACGTCTACTCATTTGTAGCTATTTGTATAGCAAGATGTGATATTTACGTATATCAAAATTATTTCTGCATCAACAATACGTGCAAAAGTAATAAAAATAGGGGAAGTGCAATAGGTTGTGACTGTGTGGATGATTGTCATATGCAATCAAGTGGAGTTATAAAGATTTTTGCACCTATATATGTAATTATTCATTTGTGTTTGATACGTCTAAACAGATGTGAACAAATAGAGGCAAAAGTTAAAGAAAGTTATACGAAGCATAAGAAGATATGAACAAGTGGAGGTATAAGTGGAGGTGGAGGTATAAAGGGCTAAGAGAAAATCATAAAATGAGTAAAACAATAATAATTAAAAAATTATTTCATGTTCTTTTATTATATTTTTGATATTATGTTGCTTACACTAAACTTTAATGTATATTTAGCGTGGTTACAATTTGTTGTATTGTTATAGCAATAGATACAATACATAATATTTTGTCATGTTTGATTTATTTAATTCAAATAAATATCAACTTATTTTTATATTAGAAATTACATTAGATTTAGAAATAGCTTACTGAGCTGTGATTGTTCACCCTTGCTTTACTCGCGTATGGAAGGGCTAAGCTTGATTTGTGCTAGAAGATTCGTGGTGGTAGAGTAATGAATATTTATTATCTTGGCATTGCACGAAACCCAACATACACTCAAGTAATAGAAATAATGGTCATAAATACCATAAGATTTTTTACATGAAAAACGTTTCAAAGGGAAAAACCAACAGAGCCTAACCCAATTGAAATAATCCACTATGAATGGTGAGATCACAGGTCTACTCATCTCCTAAATTATGGAATATGAAATTACAAAGTTATATATTTGTAATCTAATTGTTGTTCTTGGTAGTAGCATGCTACAAGGGTCATAGTTGATATTCGTTGATGCAGTAGTTCGTCGTGGGTGTTGTAGATGATGGCTATAGCGCCAGATTATCACAGAAGTCGTGGTTGATAACTATGGCATTAGTTGGTCAGATGGGTCATAGATGGTTGTTTTGTGAGAGTCATTTGGCCATAGAGTTCGTAGTAGAAAGTTGTTTGAGTTGTGAACCACACAGACCATATAGGCCATAGTGGTGAGTTGCGATGATGTATGTAGGCTATTGGGGCCAGAGTTAAGAGCTATATGAGATGCCAACCACGTTAACCTTAGTTGCTTACGTAGGCCGTAGTGGTGAGTAGTAAAGACGTATGCAGGTCGTGAGGGTCAGAGTTGGGAGAACACGAACTATAGACCATGTAAGTCGTAGTTGGTCATGTAGGCAGCAGTGGTGAGTTGTAACGGCGCCCGTAGACGGCGAAGGTCGGAGTCAGGACCTGCATGAGTTGTGGACCTCGTAGACTGTAGTTAGTCATGTGGTCGTACTGGTGAGTTTTAATAGAGTTCATAGGTCGCAAGGGACAGAGTCGGGTGCTACACTAGCGTATGTGAGGTGCATCGTTACCTCATCTTTAAGATATGTGTTTACACCATCTTTGGGGTGCGTTGTCATACCGTCTTCGGGGTGCGTTATTACACGTCTTAAGGGTTAACCTGATGTTCGTGGTGATGCGCCACTTTGTAGGTTGTTTCGTGACTCAATACATCGTTGCAAGGATTAGCTGGCGTTCGATGATGATCGACAACGGTAGATGAGTGGTGGTCTACGGTGGATTGTGGTGGTCGGCGGCTGCAGGAGTAGGAGGCAACTTTAGCTCCTTCTCCAAGCTTAAGCCTTCTTCAATCTTCAAGCTCTCTCTTCTCTCCCTTTTCAAGAGAGGAGTGGGGCTCTATTTATATAGTCTAGGTTGTAATTATTGATGTAAATACTAACTACTTTGATCAGACAACCTAATCAGATTCCCTCGATCAGATGATATTTAATGGACATTTGAGTGCATTAAGGATGTTGGAATTGAGCGATCTTGAGCTTGTTGCATTCATCTTGTCGAGATGCTTGATTCGAATATAAGCATGCCAGATTCGACATAAATTTGACCATGCAAATATGCCTTGGAACTTTTTAAAAGAGGTTTAATGGCTTGATTTGGGCTTGATTTATCTTAGCTTAGATCAATTTTAGTGTCATTGAGTCTGTCTCATTGGATCGGTCAGTTTTACTGTAAGTTTACTGAAATTGGAGTTGTAGATTACTCTTAATCAAAGTTTGAACATTTATTGCTTAAAAAATTATCTCGAGATATGTTCCATTTCTAAAAATTCATGTTGAATGTTGGGAATTTGTTGATGACATATCAAGGCTCATGCTGAGTAGAAACTTTTGGGTAACTGTTGAGAGCATAATATTATGTATGTTATTGCTTTAGATGTTTCATTTTTATAGTAATTGTGTTGTTTGTGTTTTGATAATAAAAAGATTATACAATAATTATTGTATATATTTTCTTTTGTTGTATGGTTGTGATATGAAATAAATGAGTTTTTGTCATTTTGTCTTATAATGTTTTGATGGTAATATTTCTTTCATGTCTATGAAAATTTAAGATAAAATTACAAGTAAATCAGATTCCTTCAAAATAGGCCTCGGGTAATAATTTAACTATTGAGACCTCGACGTGAGATGACCCATCTCCATATGGCAGGTTGCATCAGGTTGAGTCAAGACATATATTGAGTTGGAGAAGAAGAGGTGACTGTTCAAAGGCTAAAGTCCATGATATCATAAAGACACCAAGTTGTTGAAAAAAATCCATGTATACTGTTTCGTTACACCACAAAATATCATTTGATTGGTACAGTGTGCCTTTATATTGAGGCAGGTGAGGATAGTTTGGTAATTAAATATGTGCAGAAGTATGCCTTGAGGTTTGCTTGGTTGACGAACTGTACGTGCATCGAGCCAAGGGTCTAGCCCCACTAGAACCTTAGCTTTGCGGCTTTCCATATTTTCACCATTGCTTCATGAAAGTGCTACAATCATGGGTAATCCACAATGCGATCAGCAGGGCTAGAGCTGTAATCAAGCTGATTGTCGAGTCTCGCCTTAAGCTAAATGTAAGGCATTGGCAACGCAAATGGGCCGTGCCCTCGCTGGCCCGCTTTAAAATTAATAATACTTTATTTCTTTCATATATAAATAAGCACTCTGCTTTGCATATGGAGATATTTGTACATGGAATTGACGAGTAAATAAGTGGGGGAAAGAGAAAGTGGGGGAGGCATTATCTGTAGGATAAAGTTGCTTTGATCTTTTCTTTTAATAATTTAATTTTAATATTGATTTTTTCTTTATCAATTTTATACTAATAATAATTTGAATTAATTATGATATTATAATTGACTGAATGGGTTATATCTAAGAATATGATATATGTGTCTCAAAAGTAATTGCTGATTGAATGGCTTATATCTAAATATCTTGAATTTGATAAATAAATATTGCAATTATATAAACACGAGTTAAATTTAAATAAAATTATAAATATATTAAATATTTTACATCTTAACAAAATAATGTAATGTATTTTTTTCATGAGTCATCTTATGTTGAAAATTTTAGTCTAAAAATTATTTTTTAATTTAACCAAAACTATTGAGTGAGATATAAAGTTTTTAGCACATCTTTTCAAGGTTGATAAAAAAAAAATTTAACCTTCATAGAAAGCTTTTGACTAGATAAATTATATTTCATAATTTTTAATATTTAGATAAAATAAATCTTTGCCTAATAAATTTAGTTTGCAAATAAACCCCTAGACTTCTTCATTATTTACTTTTTTAACAATAGGACTCTAAGGTCCAATTCTCAACACTCCCCCTCAAGATGGGCAAAAGATATCCACTAAGCCCATCTTGTCAAATAACTTAGACAAATCTAAAGAGCTATGTCGAACTATGTCCTTTAGTGAGGCAGTCAACCACTTCTCTAGTGGCTACATGACTTGGCTACAGTAGCTCGTTAATCAGCTTTTCCTTGATGAAGAATCTATCAATCTCCACATGTTTGGTTCTATCGTGTTGCAACCGGTTGTTGGCAAATGATGATTGGTGACTTGTCGTATCAGAACTTCATTCAAGTTCCTTGGTCCACCTTAAGCACGACTAACAAGGCTCTCAGCCACATCATCTTAGCAACTTCTAAGGCCATGACCTTGTATTCTGCCTCTGTTGTTGACCTCACTAATATAGAATGTTTATTGCTCTTCAAGGAGACTAAGTTGACTCTTATGAACGTGCAATATCCTGAGATGGATGTTCGGTCATCTGCACAACTCGCCCAATTAGCGTCACATAAAACCTTAATGTCTATATGCACATTATTCTTGAAGGTCAACCCCTTCCCTAGTGTACTAATAAGATACCTCAGAATATAATACACTGCATCCATATGGCTATTCCTGGATCATGCATGTAACGACTCACCCCGCTAACTACAAAACTGATGTTAGGACAAATGTGACACAGATAGATCAAACGACCCACCAATCTCTGGTATCTCTCATGATCAACCAGTTCTCTTGCCTTAACACTCAACTTGGCCTTCTGGCCAATTGGAGAGAGTGCACATTTGCACATGTATGTTTCTATGGGGAGATCTAGTACATACATTCTCTGGGACAAGATCACCCTCTCAGGTCCATGGGCCACTTCAATCCCCATAAAGTTTATGAGCTGTCCAAGATGCTTCATCACAAATTATAGTCCAATCTCATCATTAGTTGGTCAATCTATCTAATCATGACTAGTAACAATGATATCATTAGCATACATAGCAAAAGAGTGGTGTGACCTTCAAGCAGTCGAAAGAATATCGTATAGTCTGCAATGATATGTTGATATCTAATGCCCACCACAACATTTATAAACTTATCAAACCAAGCTCAATGAGACTTCTTCAAGTCATACAATGACTTCCTGAGCCTACATGCATTGCCCACTATCTGGATTATACTGAATCATGGTGGTATCTCCATATATATCCCCTCCAATAAATCGTCATGAAGAAATGAATTCTTCACATTAAGTTGGTGTACCCGACCTAGCATTCAATATCAGAGAAACCAATTTTCTCATTGTGCTCATCTTTGTTACGGTGTAAAAGTTTCATCATAACCAATGTCATTTGTCTGATTGTACTCTTTCGCCAACAATCATGTTTTATGTTGTTCCATCTTCTCTTCTGGAGTATGCTTCACCATAAAGATCCACTTGCACCCAACTATCTTTTCCTCGTTGGTAGTGGCACTATCACTCATGTTTAATTTTTATCGAGAGCCTTAATCTCTTCATGCATATTCATTACTCACTTGGAATCCTTCTTAGCAATCTGCTAATACTTAGGTATAAAGACAATTTCCAAAGATACAATGAATGCTCCATGTAAAACGATAATATGTTATAATATGAAACAAAGTTAGCAATGTCATATTCTCACCCAAAGACAACCAGGAGCATGTCTCGTGTTGCTACGATAAGTCATCCTTAAAATTGGGGGTTAGAAGAAGGAGGAGAAATCATATCACTTAAGAGTTCTAAGTCGGAGGTGAATGGCGTAGGTATCTCAAGAGTCAGAGAAGACCGAAATAAAGGACTAACCGGCACAAATGACACTATAGGCTCCATTCCCTTTTTCTTCCTTCTTTGTGTATACACCCTTAGCTAACCTTCATTCACATCACCTCTGTTCATCCCACATCACAGGACAAAGCATTGCTCTCACATGTACCACTCTCTCACCATTGTTACTCACCCCCTTGTCTTACTTCTCTAGTATCTGGCGAGTCGCCTAAAGGTGCTGCTACCTCCCGAGAGTAATATGGTTCAAATTATCTAAATAATACATTCATGCTCACAAACATTCTCTTCTCTATTTGGGCTTCAGCAAACATACCCTTTCCGGGCAGTAGAAAAACCTACAAACACACATTATAGTGCTCTATGATCCAACTTCACTATTGATGGTCTGTTATCCTTCACAAAACATACACATCCAAACATCTTCACTCGAAGGAATTTGTTATTATCTCCTTTCAACTTCTCACAAAGGAAACTTCTAATCTAACACCCTTGAGCGCATCCTGTTAATCAATTGAGCAGCTGTCAAAACTGCTTTATTTCTATAAGTGCTTTAGGACATGCATTATGATCACTATGCTTCGGGCTACCTCTAGAAGATGTATTATTCTCCTTTGCTACTCCATTTTGTGCCAGTGTTTATAGACATGCAGTTTGATTTTGCATACCTTGGGCTAACAAGTATTATCCAAATGCTTTATTGGTATACTCTGTCCCATATTAAATTACAATACCTTCACTGCGCCATATTGAGCCCAGATTGCCTTGTGAAATTATTTAAAGCAAGCAAACACATCATCGTTAATTTTCATTAAATATAACCAAGTAACAGGATAAAAGCAATCAATAAATGTCACAAAATATCGATAATCAATCATAAAACTTGTAGAACAAGGTCCTCAAACATTAGAATACATCTAAAAAATATCACAACTCATATTCCCATAACTGATCCAAGAGCCTCATAGTAAGCTTACCAATCTCACAACTACTACAAACCAAATTTTGTTTATTTGTCTTTTTATCTAAAGAATGATACAACCAACTCAATAAAATAAAATAAGAATGTCTCATACGTCTGTGATGTAGCAGTAACACATTCTCTACACTTCTCCTAGATTCTCCTACTCCAGTACTCTTTACCGTGGATGTGAAAGCAGAGTTCACCCCCCTTCTAGTCCAAGTACCAGAGTCTATTATGCCACGTTCCACTTCCAAGTGTCTAGCCCCATCCTTTCTCTTGGAAACAACACGTTTTAGTTGGAGAACAATGAAGTTAATAGATAAAAAGTTCACTGAAAAAGGAGTATGCAAAATATTGGACAAAATCATATAATTAGTACCCTTACTATATCATTACCAACTACGGGTTGTGTTGTACCATTAGTAGTCTAGATGTCCTCTAATACATGTTCAACTCGCAAATTAGCTTGAAAGACGTATAAAATTTTATATAAGTCAACCCAAATAAATCATAAACACCTGCATGTGTTCTGATGTGGTTTTAATATGTAAACTCGAACATTTGAGAATGCTACACGAGCTAAATAATACTAAAATCAAATACTTGCATATACTTCAACCATTGTTGTTAATTCTTAAACTCATTAATCTGAAAATATTACATCTAAAGAAATGAAATCAGCCTATACTTACTTCTGTTATGATAAGCATGCAAGTATTTAAATTTTACAAAATCTTTTTTTTTTAAATGACCAAAATTAAATATGTATCGCACGCAATTGAGCATGTTGCCTCTCCCAAATGACAAAGTAATAACCCCTGCCTCAGCCAGTCCAATTCTCTTTACATTATTAAGAGTTGATAAAATTGAGCTCCTACTGAGTCAGTCTGATCCTCCTTATAAGAAATGGAGTTGAAAGAACTAATGTCTTTATGAATTTTCAAGCAATTAAATAAAATCAAATTATAATATAAGCATTTGTATCAAATCATTGAAGATGATAATGTTAAAAAAAATCTCCTTTGAAAGTTTTAATGCAAGAATTGAGAAAATTTTAAATTATAAAAATCATAAAATATTTAATGAAAGTTTTATTATTAAAGCAAATAACAAACTTCATTCACGTTACGCATTAGTTTTTCAAGAGTGATAAACCTACAATTAACTTGAGCTCACATAGAATAAACATTACATTAAATAACCTACTAAATTCGCACTCAAAATAATTTTATGTCAATAAATACATGAACCGAGTCCTTTGTGCATGATTTGGTCCAAGAGCTAAACAAATGAAGCAGCTACAATTAGAGCTCTCTAACTGGCTGGTTTAGCGAGTAGGCTCCACTAAGTGGCTTGACCAATAAACTCGACTATAAAATGATCAAGGATGTAGCTCACGCGTTCCCCAATGGTTCTTTGCCCCCATTGAGTTATGAAATATAAAGTATACTTGATAGTGCACAAAATCTTTATAAGCTAAGGTCAACTTAAATTAGTCCCCTTAGAAAAACATCAATCCCATGTCTATAAAATTCACTTAGGGCAAATAACTCATGATTGATAACAAGATTCCTTCTATCAGGTTGGGCCGACTACATCCTCTGGTAAATATACAAGAGATCACGACAATTAGAGACGACAAAACCATATGATCTTAATCAGGTTCATCCTCATTCTATTCATCATCTGTTCTAAGCTCACTGTTACAAACCAAGTGTGATAAAGCAATGACAAGTCACAAAAATATATGTCATATAAGTAATATACGAATTAAGTTTTGTGTAATAATCCAATAGGAAGCGGAGTAAATCCCAAATCAAAAAAGGTTCTAGTCTACTAAACTCGAACCTAGTAAGAGTGGTGGATTATTGATGATTTTAGTAAAAGTGTCTCGCCTAAGTTTTTGCAAAACAGAAGTCGTAATTTAATTTTGCAAAGAGACTGTAGTGAGAGAAGGTTTCTCCCCTGTATTGAATCCTAAAAACCTAAATTTGATGAAGTGACGATGGTTGGTTACTAACAGGAACGAGCCTCTTCTTTGGCCTCTTCTGGTAGCAATAAGGAAGCTAGGACATTCCATTAGCACAGTTCCCTAAATCCAGTGAAATTCCCAAGTTGAATCATTTCCCTAGACGTTAGCACTATACCTTTAGCAATATCCCTATTCTCATGGTCTAACTGAATTTACCTTAAAAGTTCCACTATGAATACTTCTGCATCTCAAAGTTTACAAAATATTTTAATGAGACAAGTGGATATTTTGCATGCAAATGAAATTTGGAAGGATAAATTTGCACCATAACATATGTTAATAAAGTCTCAACAATTCGTTGAAACCAAGAGCTCTATTCATCAAATCACGAGAGAAAACAAACACAAATAACACCTTAAAAAATTCTCAAGTTGTCGTGCTCAAATCCTACTCCAATGTTGCTTGAAATGTTCTCTCCTCTCCCAGAAGATCTTTCGAAGAACCCTTGAAGAAAGTGAGAGAAGAGAAGAAAGAAAAACTGGCTCCAAAATGAAAAATGTGAGAGAAACCCCCATTCCATTCTCTTCTTCTCTTATAACCCCTCACTCATCCCCGATCCATCGGCTCTCACTGATCCACCGACTGAAGACTCAAATTGCCATCATAAGCTAAAATAACTTAACTCATGTTGACGCCAGAGGTCTTGCTTGCATCACTAAGTGCCTATGTGTTGCGCCAGGCTCTCATAAGGAGCGTGCGCTGAAAGGAGGATATGATTAACCTTGCGCCCCTTGCCTGGCACAAGAGCATTAAGCTCTCAGATTGCATTGGTTAGGTGCAACTCAAGTGTAATATGAATTTTGGAGTTGGTTGGCTCCATCTTGATATCGGCTCCATCTGCTTTGCTCCAATAGATGCTAAAACTTAACGTTTTTATAACTACCTATAACGTGCACCTTACACCGGAATACCCGGAAAAGCATAAATAGGAACAAATAATAGAAAATTTTGACAAGTAAATAGATATTTCACAAAATTCACATATATCGCTCATTGTGATAATTTTACAATTTAAAAACTTAGATTTGTTGCTACTATATATTAAATCTGAATACTTCGTGTGCTAATGAGTTGCCTTAATCAATATTGCTCTCGCATTATTGGGAGAGATAATTAATCATAAAGACCTAAGCTTATGAAAAACTTGGAACCCTGGATCTTAAAGTCTGCACAAGTTAACATAACTTAGGAATTAGTTGCTCCTTAACCATGCTCAACAATGGTAAAATCTAGCCAAACCTAATGGGAGTTGAAGTCTGAATCAAATGGAGTTGGAATTAAGTTCAATATAGAAGTGGTCAAATTTACGTTCAGCCAAGAATATTAGACATGAGTGAGAGGCAGTTGCTTATTATTACAACATTTTCTTAAACTAATTAATGTAGAACTAAACTCAATACTCTCACATAACTTAATAAATTTTCTCTAGCAATTATAACACATTTGCTCAGCTTTCACATCACACGCATGCTATATTCCACTTAAATTGCCCTTCTATATATATAGCTGATTATGTTGCCTAGACTCTACGCACAACTTTGACATTTGCTCTCTAATCTATCTTATCACTTGCATTATGACATGTGACTATTACAAAGCTTGCAGTGTCCCACAACTCGTCGTGCAACCTCAACATTTGCTCCTCAGCTAATCACATCTCATATGCCTCCGCACAATTTCATTTCCTGAGCTCATCACATCGCTTGCACCTTTACATGTAGAGTTACAGTTCCACTGCTCATCAATCGCATTACATGGACCTTTATCTGATACTTCACGATCTAATCCTTAAGTCTATTGCATTATCTATATCTTTATCTGTTGCTTTAGCACTCCCTAGCAATCTATCCTTTTCAATTATGATATTCATATCTCATGTCATTTCATGTAGCTTCACTTCTGAAGATGGTTGCATTATCTAGACCTATATATTTAGCTTCATGTCGATGCCCCAATTGGTCATGTCAACAACACTACTTCATATGCTTTCATCACTTAAAGCTAGTCGTGCCACTTCAATCATTACAGAAAATTTGGCAACCACACAACACTACTTTGTAAGCAAACGCAACCTCTGCAGTCCAGGAGGCTTCATCAAAAAGTGACCTTATTAAGCCTGACATATAAAAACATGTTAATTATCAAGACAACTCTAAAGGCTAGCCACACTCTTAAAGAACAGAAGAAAATTTGGGATTTTCATGTGAGCATCAAATTCATCGCTTTCAATAAGCTCTCATCATGCCAACTTCCATTCATTCAGAGAAATGTCAGGAACATCTAGATGGACTATCTTACATTTAATTCGAAAACTCATAATCTACTATTGACTCAAATTCTTATAAACAATGCAATTCTGAGATGTCCCCGTTGATCTCCAAGTTTCTTACATGTAAGATGTACACCACAGAGAGATTTTCAAGAGCATGTAATTGTTATAATGACTCCATCAAAATGTGATCAATCAAAAAAGGAAATTTTTTCTAGAGTAAGAGTTGCCCACTTCCCCTATCCCCTAAAGGGCTTACCTAGTTTTTTATAAGAGTCTTCATTAAAAGTTATATATCCATGCCTAGGCGCCTTCATTAAAGTTGCTAAGACTCAACAACCAAGCTTGCTACTACAACTCTCCTTCCCAGGGAGCAGAGAAAGCATTTACACACTCGATAGGTTTCAAAGCATCCACAAACAAGTGGACACGTTAAAGATTGCCTTTAGTTAAGATGTCAATTTGAACTTGCTTGATCTCTAACTTGATCATTTTGAATTACCTTTAGATGTGAGCTTTGAGTCTAAAATTATGTTTGCACCTAGGTAATTTAATGATCATGAGATACCGAAATTGAAATGCATGGAAAGAAACACACAATTAGCTGCTCAATAATGCATGTAAATTTTATTAACGCCATCACTATCATTATCATCATTATTCTTATCCCATTAAAAGGATTGGATTTTCGAATCCTTAATCTTATTTCATTCCAAATGTGTAGTGCACAAGATGCTATGTTAACTTCCATCCTGTAGAGCAAGCTTGAAGGAATTTAAGAAATGAACTTGCATTAAAATATAATATAAAAAGTTTCAGTTCTCAAGCTTTAAAAGCTACCCAATGTGCGGCTAAGCAAAGTCCTTGTCATGTAAAACCAATGCTCAGACACTACCTTTCTCTTGTCTGTCGTGACTCATCACCCAATATGCTTTCATATAAAATTTTGTTAAACTCCTGTCCACTTCTTACTAGCCATCTTTTTGTCCATCGCCCTGCATTATTGTGACAATCATCATATATCAAAAAATATAGAGGCTTTTACATACATGCCACACAATTCTAATGTATTTACATATCTAACACTAAAAACTCATATTTACGTGCATACTATTCAAACCTTTAACATCCTATCAAAAAAACCACCATCATTATCTTTTTAAAATTGCAATAAACCTTTTCATGCTTAGATTCATGAAACCAAGGTGTTAAATATGTTAAAATCAATGTTTGGGTGTTAGATATGTAAATACATTTGATTATGTGGTATGTATGTATAATTCCCAAAAAAAAATAGTAGGAACCCTTGTCAGTAACAATACTTTATGGAAAGATTACTGAACATATATCCATTTTGAACAATTGATCTGTAACACAAGCACTTGAATCTTCTACAAGTTTGGAAGAAAATATCAGAGTTATGGAACTCAAGCTGTCGCAGATTGGAGAAATACACAGAAGGTTCAAGCCTCATGTTCTGATGATTTTGACTCAGATAAGCTATACAGTGCTCTACTTCTTTACAGAAGCTTCATTCAATCATGGGATGAATCCTCATATATATGTAACTTATAGGCATGTTGTTGCTGGCTTAATAATGTGTCCCTTTGCATATTTCTTAGAAAGGTACAACTATTACATTCATTTACATGTATAATATAATGGTTGCGCAAACTTTAATTTTGCTTATATTTGATACTAAATGGAAATTTTCCTCTTGCTGCTTAATACTGAGGGTTTCATTTTAACTATCACAGGAAGGCAAGACCAAAGCTAACGTGGGCATTATTTCTAGAGATTTTTGTGCTTTCAATTCTAGGGTGAAGGCATTTTCTAATAAAATTCAAATCATTCTAAAGTATTAGAAATCACAAAATTTCAAAACTGTAAAACTAAAGATGGATGAATATTTTTCTTAACAGGGTCAGTCTTACTCTGAATATGTACTTTGCAAGCTTGAAATGCACTTCACCAACTTTCGTTGCTGCCATGCTCAACACCATTGCCGCCTTGACATTTATTATTGCTGTTTTACTAAGGTATGCCATCTTCTCTAATAATACTCAGCACTAAGGACTTAGAAATGGTTTTCCTCTAAACATGATAATTCCACAACTCATAGAATTTCATTGTACCTAGTTGAACAGAAAGTTAGATGGTTTATTCCTGTATGTTGATTCCTTCCAAGTTTCTGTGGATCTAACTACGGACAGTTGGTTTGGGCTATAGGATGTACCCCCTATCACAAAAATAATATAAAATATTATTGCAAGGAATATTTAACTTATATTTTGTGAAAATATACTGAGGATAATAGTGACTTTTTTTTCGTTTTTGGTGACCGGTGTGGCCTTCTATGTAAAGGCTATAATCAGTCATTACTGTAACTTGAACAATATAATGAAATTCATGCGGTTGAAGTTGCAGTAGAATTCATCTCAGAGCCATGTAAAATCTATATCTTTTATGGTATTTTTTGTGATTTCTCTTATATTCTTTAGTTTTAATTATTAATATGAATTTTCTTTTCACGATTGATGTTTAGATTGGAAATTGTTGACATCAAGAAAGCACATGGAAAGGCAAAAGTTGCAGGAACAATAATCTCCCTAGCTGGTGTCACAACTATGACATTTTACAATGGAACTACAATAAAGAATCTTTGGGGAGCATTGATTCACATTCAAGGAAGGACAGTCCATAAAAATCAGATCAAGGGATCAATTCTCGTAGTTGTAAGCTGTATAACATGGTCAATGTGGTATATAATGCAGGTACTTATACACATCACTCAAATACATCAAATATAATAATATCAAAGATATTCAATTAGAGGGATGACAAAAAAATTAAACCAAAATTTCAAATAAGTATTAATTACAGCATGTGCATCAAAATTTTATCTTGAAAAAATTGGTCTCGAGGTTGTAAGCTATATCAAAATTTACATCTTCATAGTCTCTAATATTTTGCCAACAACAAATACAGGCTGTTACACTGAAGAAATATCCAGCACAACTTTCACTTACCGCATGGATGTGCTTGATGGGAGGAGCACAATCAGCAATTTTTACAGTATTAATGGAGCATAAATCAGAAGCTTGGCACGTGGGATTTAACATTGACCTATGGAATATCATATACTCTGTGAGTGATTAGCGAAACTGACAGAATATTTATTAGTGTTGTCACTAAATTAAACTCTAATTGTAAGAAAATGAAATTTTTACAGGGAGCCATATGTTCTGGCCTATTAATCTTCTTTCAGTTATGGTGCACTGAAGAGAAGGGACCAGTTTTTGTAACAATGTTCAGTCCTCTCGCATCAATCTTGGTGGCACTACTAGCATACTTTGTGTTCGGTGAAAGAATGTACACTGGGAGGTAATTTATTCTTAATTTTTGCCAAAAAAATGTGATTAAAAAAATAAAATCATGGATAAAATAGACTTGTTTTTTAACTACAAGTCAGTTCCTTCAAATTGAAGGAACCACTTCTATTTTATTAGAACAATTACCGAAACTACAAGTAGTTATTTTGCAAGGCCAAAAATTCATGTTCTATAGAATAGGAATAATTTCTATAAGCTGAAACTCAAAGAAGATTGATGCATGCAGCTTTAAGATGCTTTGCCAAGAAACTGTTTTGATGACTTTGAATCAATGAACTCCATGTCACATTATAGTCTGTTAAACCATTGGGTCAAATAACAATGGATGAAGAAGTGTTTTATGTCTAAAGCAAATTTATCCCACAAGTTCTAAGCCAAGTTTCTCCTAAACATCACATGAACATTTCATGTTTCTACGTGAACTTCTGATCATTGTTTTCTATTTTGTTGTAGCATATTGGGAGGATTGATTGTTATTATTGGTCTATACTTGTTGCTGTGGGGCAAAGAAAATGACAAAGAAACTTCAGAAGAATTTCAAGATCACTCTGATTTATCTTTTGGGAAGCAGCAGGATGAGAACAAGGAGAAGTTGAAAATTACGGAGAGTCCCTATGAGGATCCCTAGAAGACAAAAACTAGAGATTCTTCATGTCAATATGGGAAGGTAGATGATCAAAATAAGAAATATAAAAACCAAATTAGAAGACTTTTAAATAGAAACTAGAAACAACATTTTCAGCACTTGAGTTTTTATTTCTGTTTGAATGTTTTATATTTTCAGTATTTTTCTTCTAATTTTGTTCATATTTCTTTCCATCCTAAATAAGAAACATATAACTTGATATAACCTTTTCCCTTTACAACATGCTGCATTTGTTGAAGAAATCCATATACCGTATATGTTTAGGAGGTCCCGAGAATTCAAGCGGTATTACTCCTTAGAGAAACAATTATTTTGTTGAATGTAGTCTCAATTCTACCCTCATGCTTATTTTGCTGATTGTAAATGGAAAACATGTTCTATAAAAAGATAATTTTGTTTTTACTGGTTTGGCATGTGGCAACAAAATCCTTATGGCTGACAAAGTTTGGAGTTGTTAATGAAGTTTAAAACCAAAATTAAGGGGGGAAAAAAATTCACCACATCATAAAACATTGTTTTAAATGTAAAGCGACCTAATGAGCCCTTTAAGCAATAAGCTTAACTATTGATACCTTTTTACTATTTTTGCAATTTGAGTTGCGGGTAGAGTTTTTGAGACATTAAGCTAAGCCGAAAAGCTAAGAGTAAAAGTTATTTCAGATCTCTTAATTCACCTGTATAAGGAATAGCCTTCGAAGATAAATGTGAAATTGGTTTCATTTGGCAAACGAATTTGAAGTAATAATAGTCGAGAGCCAAGTTATTCCTTTGATTCATATGGCAAATTTTTTATGTGATAAAAAGAGTGAAGTTGAACTGAGTTGGTAATTTATAAAACTAATATTTTATAAATTCAAAATCACACAATACAATTCTTAAACTTAGACAACTCATGAAATTAATTTTTTTTTAATACAAGTGCTAATTTACCAAGATTTCTTATAATGAATGTTAAGTGCACTTTAATATTATTTTAAAAATTAAACAAATGCCCGAGTAGTGGAGAAAGAGTATTTTGGTCCCCATTTTTAAGAATAAAGGGGATGCACAAGAGTGCAAATTATAAAAGAATTAAGTTGATACGTCATACTTTAAAATTATGGGAGAGGTTAATTTACCAAGATTTTCAATAATCAGTTTGGATTTATGCCAAGAAGGTCTACTGTGGAAGCTATACATTTATTGAGAGGTTTGATGGAGAAGTATAGAGAGAAAAAGGAGGATCAACATATGAGTTTTATTGATTTAGAAAAAGCATACAATTAAGGTTCCAAGAGATATCCTTTGGAGAGTTCTAGAGAAGAAAGATGTTGATATGACTTATACTCAAGTCCTTAAAGATATGTATACTAGAGCTTTTACTTATGTTCGAACAGAAGGAGGATTGACCAAATATTTTTTATTTCAGTAGGATTATATCAGGGATAGGCTTAAGCCCATATCTTTTTGCTTTAGTTATGTTAATAGACATTTACAGGAGGATGTACCTTGGTGTATGCTTTTCGTTGATGATATCTTTCTTGTGGATAAGACTAGAGAAATGGCTCAGGAAAAACTTGAATTATGGAGGTTTACATTGGAGTATAAAGCCCTTCGATTGAGTAGAACTAAAACTAAATACATGGAATGTAATTTTAGTGGTAGCAGCTCTAGTGACAGAATTGTAACTATGAGTAATCAATCTATTAAAAGGTGTGAACGCTTTAGATATCTTGGGTCTATTGTTCAAAGTGATGGTGATATAGATGGGGATGTTAATAGTAGAATTCATGTTGGTGGGTTGAAGTGGAGGAATGCTTCGGGCCTATTGTGTGATAGAAAAGAACCGCTTAGGATGAAAGGAAATTTTTATAAGATGGTGGTGAGACCTGTAATGCTCTATGGTGCAGAATTGTGGCCTTAAAAGAGAAGCATAAAATTAAGCTAAGTTTTGTCGAGAAGAAAATGCTTAAGTGGACGAGTGGCTTTACACTTAGAGACAAAATGCGAAATGAATACATTCGTGTAGGGTTGGCGTAGCTCCTGTGGCAGAAAAAATCAGAGAGAGTCGTCTTTACTCACATTAATCGTCAACCATCTGATGATCCATATAGGAGAGTAGATATTTTAGATTCGACTTATATTAAGAAAGGCAGAGGTAGACCAAGAAGGACTTAAGTATATTGTATAAAAAATGATCTTAACTTATCAGAATTAAATGAAAATATGATATTCAATAGGATGCAATTTAGAAAAATGATTCATGTGGCCGACCCCACTTAGTGGGATAAAGACTTATTGTTGTTTTTATTGTTGTTGTTACAAGTGCTGATTTGTTGTCATTATGTATCTCGGTGGGAAGACTTCACTTATGAAAATTATAATTCTTTCATTAAATTTCTTGATCAAATCGAATGGAAAATACATAAAATTGCAGCAAAATAATCAGCTTCCAAATTTAAGTGAGTAATAATTAGTTGCTTCTTTGATATCAAAGTGAAGGTAATATCTCCCATCAAGAATATGAATTTGGTGGTTCTCTTTTTATGATCCAAATTTTCACCCGAATCACTATCTTAAATTCGATTGGAAAAATAGTAAAGCAAATTATAGTTGGTGTTACACTTTTAATATATCGAAGTACTCTTAGCAGACTTAAAATGAGTTATTCTTGAGGTTTCCTTGTACTGGTTAACTACTCTAATGCATAAATAATCAATGGCCAAAAACAAGTGCATAGGCATCCAACAAGAGTTTTTTAAGAGTTTGATTCATATTTCTTCATCATTTTTGGATAACTTGATTCAAATTCCATCAATACATCAACAGAATTGGGTCATCCATCATTAACTTATGCACTCCTTTAGAATGACTTTCTTGAGTGATAAAGACATCTATATCTTCTTGTTCACTTCAATGCCAGCATAGTAAGACAAACTCAATATCTTCCATCTCAAATATTTTGGCTTTTTTTCCTTAACTACTTAAGAATGTTTGAATTAATTAACACATTTATCATAGTTACCAGTTAATTAATACATTTATAATAAAAAGCACTAAGCATGTAATCTCCACGATGCACTCCCAAGATTGTATAAACTATTTATTAAAATTTATGAATTTATATAAGAGCTATATATTAATATTTAGAACAAGATGGTTCATATCACATGCATACAAACTGTCATCAATACAAATTGTAAAATTTATTTCGATGTATAATCATAATCCTTACATAGAATTTGATCAAATTCTCATTAACACTCTAAATTATAATTTTAAAACCAAACCTAATTAGATTAATATTAATCTATATTATTAAATGCATACATTAAATATACAACATAGAGTTAAAGATCTTGAATACCTCATTTTAATCTCTTAAATAGTATCACACAACATTAATATTAAAGAAGATTTACATTCATACCACGTAATTCCTATCTATTTACATATCTAACACCTAAACTCCAATTCCCAGTACCAGAAAAGGTGTGTTTCACTTTTCAAAAGTTAACATAGTGGCATTTTGTATGTGATATGAAAGATGTGGTTGGTATTAATGTAAAAACTAAAGTTTAGGTGTTAGACACATACATGGGTAAGTGTTGGGTTGTATGTATCTAAATGCCACCCAAATCCTATCTTCTGAAAGTCCAACAAAAGCCTTAGTTATCAAACTTATAAATTAAACTTTAATCACTTGCAACAGACCAAATATAGATAGAGCGAGTTTTAGAGCTAGGGTTTACCCTCCATGCTCCAAAGAGGGAGAAGCATAAGATTTCAATGAATTGAGATATCACCGCTTCATGCCTCTTCTCCTCTCTCAACTTTCTCTTCATTATCTCCAGAAATTCACCTAAGCCACTGAAGCCGAGTCCTCATCTTCCTTACACTTGCCCGAACTTTGCATACACTAGAAGGGCGTCATTGATCATCACCTCCTAGTTTCCTATTCGAACTATGGATCATAGGCCATGGCCTCTCACCGCTCTCATGGCCGAATTATTCCATCCGGAGTACGTACGCTTGGGTGCGGATTTTTTTTTGGGTACTGGATGAGTATGGATGGGTATTGATGGGTATGGATGTGTATTAGATAGAGTATTGATGGGTATTGGAGGGTACTGGATGGGTATTAGAGGGTATTGGAGGGTATTAGAGAGAGATGCGTGCGGATGCGTACGTTGTCAGTATGGAATAATGGCTCCTCTCTCATGCGCCGTAAAACATAAATCGGGAATTCAAAAGCCAGCAGGAGTCGAACCGAAATGGGTCGCGTGGTTCGGATAAATATTCGGAGGATATTGAAAAGTTATATAGTTGTTATAGAGATTAACATTCTTAATAATCTCACAAAATTCTGTATAACATCAAAAAAATATAAAAATAAAATCGTGAAAGTTGTTGGTTGATTATTGAGGGATTATAGATAAGTTATTAGAGTTAATACTACAATAACCTCTCCGTAAGTAAATATTACCGGTCATTAAGTTTACCTTGTAGAATTTTATGTTTTTAAGTCATAGCAGTGTTTGGTAGCATATTATTTATTGATTTTAATTATAATTTGGGGTCCGTTTGGGTCAGTTTATTTGGTGGGGTAGCGTTTTGAAAATGCACCTGGCCTGTTTAGGTCAAATGCATTTTGGCAGCTTATGCGTTTTCAAAACGTTGAAAACAGTGTTTTCACACCGCACCTAGGTAGGTGAGGTGGGAGCTTTTTTACTGCCATCTGACTTTTCCAAAAAAATAAAAAATTGTAATAGTCACCGCACCTAACTTATCACCAGATTATTTTTAATCAACTTATCAGCAGATTATTCAATAAGCTACAGCTGCCCAAATCTAACTACATATTTAAAAAACAAAAAAAGCTACTAGTATGTTAACTCCAATTTTCTCGCGTTCTATTATTCTTCCCTCACGTTCCATCAATTTAGTCATGTAAATCTGATATGAGAAGAATTTATTTCACCATGGATCAGGAATTCTTCTATCGAATTATGAATTTAATAAATTAGGATCTGTCGGATTTAAAAAATCCCATTTAATGTAAAATTTAGTTGCAATGTGAACACAATAGGCGTAAGGATGTAAATAAACTCATGCAGTCGATGAACAGCTTGAATTTGGCTCGATTAATGCTGAAGTAAGTTTGTTCATTCTAGTAAATAAATAAGTGGATATTTTTTAAAGACACCAAATTTAAATGAATCAAATATAAGCATAGTCCAACTAATTTATTTTATATTCAATAACAAACACATTTATTGTTCAACAAAAATTTTGTCAAGCTAATAGAAATAGATATAATATTACCATAATCTAGAGGAATATGTTATTTATCTCTTAAAAGAAACGATTTTACTTGGATGCACATTCATTGATGCTTCAACATATCAAAATATAAAGTCAAGTGACCAAAACCTTGGCACCACTCTGATAAAGATAGTTATAACTATCTAGTAAAATATCATATATTAATCTATAAATATAGATAGAATTTAATGCATTTTTCATTTATTTGATAAGTCTCTTTATGAAAAAACAAATAATGTTTTTATATTAAAATACTTTAAAGAGAATCTCAAAAATAATTGCTCTCAAGGAGGAGGGATTTTGGGAATTTGAATATTTTATTGATATTGAGTGGGCAGGTTTTATGATTACGAGAAGATATAGTGCTCGGATGAATAGCATATTGGTTAGAAAAAAGTGATCCCAAGATACATTGCCTAAATAAAAGAAGAAATTAATAGAAAATTTACATCTATTTATTATTTTCTGAATGAGATAGTCTACTCACATTAAGAAACAAAAGCAAATTAAATGGCATTAAGTAATGCATAAGTTGAATTCATATCAATCACAATGGGATTAGCGAATTAATTTTGCTTAATTCTCTTCTAAAAAAACTTCAAAATCTTATGAGGATATATTATGGCTATATAATTGACATCAACATAACATAATCAAATTCATTCCGATTGGATTAAACATAATGAATATGGTTTAAACATTTTATTAAGGAAAATGAAACCTTTTCGTTGATATATATGAAACAATTTCGTCTCTTTATGAAACATGTATATAAAAAGTGTAACACTATTATTTTATTATGATGTGGGACAAAAAAGCTTGTGGGCTTCAAAATTGAAGTTGAGTTATAGGAATGAAGCATTAAGATGTGAGATTTGGGCTTTGAGAATGTTAAGTGGGCTATATCGAAGGGGAATATAATACTAATATATTTTTTATTTCTTATAGTATAAACATTACATTTTTATTATTTATTTAAATTAAATTTTTATTACAAATTGTATTCTTACTTTAAACTATATTTATATTTATACGTCTATAGCATACCTTAATTTAAGTTTTAAACGTATTTAAAATACTTCATTTATAATACATATAAAATTATAACATAATGAGCTTCATTTCGAGCCTTAAATTTATAATTATTGAAAATATTACTTATATACGAGTTTTAACTACTCCTGATTCACTACAGGAATTTTGCCTATTTTTTACAGTCAAATACCATCTGTTAAAACAAATAAACTTTTGGTTAATGAATTTCTGATGGTTTGTTGCTGGTTTCGAGCGAGTAGTAAAAATCTTTTTCGGTAATTAATAAATCAACAACTTTATTGACGGCTTTTGTGTGCCAACAATCTTCCAACAAGCTATGATCATCATTTTATGATGAATAAAAAAACACAGGTAAGCCCAACAATTATAACCGTTGGATGTAGCCATTGTATTTGTTTTTGTCGGTTGTCGGCAATAACCTAAAAGGTAACCATTGGTAACTAGAAATAATTGTCGATTTTTTGTTGCAGTCAAGGCGGTCGGTTATGCGTCGGGCATGTGTTGGTAAGTGGAACATTGTCGGTTTTTTTCGGAATCAACATTATGACAAAAAAGCATAAATCAAGTCGTATTTTACGTGCCTCCACAAGGAACTCAGAATATATGAGATCAAAATATTTTCATGTCTCTTCATCTACAGGATGACTTATTGAGTTGATTTCATCTAATATGCTATGATGCCACGTCATATGTGAAGCATTACACAGAAGCAAAAAATCTCTGAATAAGTGGAATAAACGATAAATAAAAGAGCCGCTAATAAGAAACTTTCTTTTGCCTCCTACTTTTTTGTACTATGAGATTTGAATATAGAAGAATGATAAAATCTGCACTAAGACTTTTTTGCACTGAAGTTATAAAATAGTGCACATCCGTTTACACACCAATCATTCTTCTTTGCTTTTAGCACGAACTTGGAGACCATTTTTTTTTACCTGTATAGCTCTTCTAGAACTAAATTTTTTTGAAGATTTATCTCTTTCAATAATCCTACAAACTAATTGAAGCATTCTTGTGACACGTTAAACTTGGTTGTAATTTTCAGCATTCTAAGTGCAACATATAACTCATAATGGGATGTACAAACCATCCCACATTGGCATTTGAGTCACATTCAGTGAATCATAAAACTCCTAAACTTCTTGGTTTAGTTGCATTTCCTCCACCTGACTAGAATAATAATGTCTTGTCCCATTAAAGACCATTTCTTCAAATCAACTTGACTTAAATTCAGATTGAAGATCATAGCTCGTCGAATGAGCAGATTTATATATTGTAAAGTCAACCTATTCATGTCGAAATCTCCGACGACATAAATCATATCCGACTTCGTCGAACATTAACTACGTTGTATTTCTATGTTTAGAACATAGACATCTCTGTCTTTCTTAATATAAGTTGAATCTAAAATATCTACTCTCCTAACTGTATCAGATGATCGACATTTGATGTGACCAAACCAAGACTCTCTCTAATCTTGTCCGCCACTGGAACTACACCTACCCTATCACAAATATATTTGTTTTGCATTTTGTCTCTAAGTGTCAAGCCACTCATCCACCTAAGCATACTCATCTTAGCAACGCTTAACTTTGTTTTATGTGTTCAGGGACTAGAGGACTGAAACACCATTAAAATCAAAATAAAATATTGATAGAATTTGAAAGAAAAAATAATATACAAAATACATATTATTATCTTGAGTTACATGACTTGAATGAATAAAGAAGGGTAGCTCATAAAATTAGCCTCTAATAGCTGGTAAAGAAGTCTAGATTCAAAACAAAACTAGCTCCACCAATTTGTTGAATGCTTATATTTACTATCCCTTCCTGAATTTCTTTCATTGTTTGTTATCACATTCCATCTCCTCCCTATGGTCGAGCCCTTCGCTACACCCCATGTTCCTACATACCTGAACTTTGCAAAATGACAGAAAGCATTAATTCCTGTAGGTATGAAACTGTAATTACTCTTTCAAATTCAACATATGGCTGATTCTAATATATTCTCAAGTCAACATCTAGTAATTTAATGTGATATATCTACCTTGGAATGTATTTTTGTTATCCAACCTGAGGTGAGGTTTAGGATTAAAACAAATTGAAGAATAGAAATTCAATTTTCAATTCAATTAGTTTGACAAGTTTTAATATGAAAATTATAAGCATTTAAATGCTTAATGTTTTCTTTAATCAACAATAAAATAATCCATGTTGCTAAACCAAGCCCCATTAAGGCGTCATTTGAAGAAGTTTTGTTGTTTGACAAAGCTAGTTAAAAATCTTGTTGGCGGAAACAAAGAAGATCACCTGTGATTTAAAATAGTGAAAAATTATCGTTCATGCGAAATAACTTCGAAAGAAACTAGATAGAAGCTGCTTCCCTGAACGAAATCTTTTCTACTTGTCAACATCCACTGCATCATAAAGAAGGTGCACCATCTTCTCAAACAAAGCTTAAATTAAAACCTCACCTTTCAAATTTCATGCATACCACAAAATTATTATATATTTATATAACAAACACAGAAATTGTCATATTTATGTGCTTGTCACTTAAATCTTTAAAATCACATAAAAAATGTCACTATTTCTTACTTTTAAAAAGTGAACGGCTTCCTTTCATGCTTAGATCATATATGACATTGATGTAGTGTGAATAAAAGTATGAAAGTTTAGTTGTTAAATATGTGAATATCTAAATATTGCATGAGTAGTAAATAAGTAAAATTCCCAATTGTAAATAAATGCATCATCAAAAGTTCCAATTTCTCCAATCTACTCTAGAATGTTTGGGATTTCCCAGTGTGGACTTGGGCAGATTCTCCAATCTTTCAACTTTTTCTTTGTTGTTTCTAAGGTCCCCCCTCTTGATGTTGTTTTCATGACACCGCAATTTCAAGGAAGAACACATGAAGCTGTCTCAAGTCTTCTGCTTAAAGGCTGGAAATTTTGGTTGAATTGATAGATATTTATTTTGCAAGGAAACCAAACTATGCAATGTCAATAATGCTTTAAAGCTATGTATGTACTTTTACATTGATATATGCAACATTCAGAAAAAAAAAAAAGTATAAGGACGTACCTTCTCATACCAATTTGGTTCCACTGTAAAACGTAAATGCTTCTTATTATAAGAAATTAAATGATGGTTAAAATTTTATGTGTATATATATACATATATATATATATATATATATATATATATATATATACATATATATATAAGAAAATAAATGGCAGAATTTTATTATTATTAATATTATTATTTTCTTAAGAAGATGGGCTATATATCATAGAAATATTTAATAAAATATATGGTTTAAACCCATAATTTTAGAGATATAGTTGTTGTGGTTAATGACTCCCAATTACTTGGGCTAAGACAATGACACACTAGTGTAAGTCCCACCTACCCATCACCTACCGCTCACTTACCTCCCACCTACCACTCTCTTGGTTTATATAAATAGAGAGGGTGTGAGGCTTGTAGTGAGGGGGGCGAGGAGAAGAACCAAGAATTGTGAGAACTAGGAAGAAGTAGAGAAGAAAAGAAGAGACTTCAAGGATTGAGGGGGTAGATCTTGGAGATCTAGGGTCGAGGTTACTCGAGAGAGAGATCTGGAGATGAGAGCTTATTCCTCAATGGTGTAGAAGCCTTGTAATTCTTTTTTATTGTCTTAGTGAATTGACTAGTTGACTCTTTCCCGTAGATGTAGATCCAGTTGGATTGAATTACGTAAACGAACTGTGTTTGCTTGTGTTCTTTGCATTTCATTTCTATGTCAGGAAGTACATATCTCACATCAGTTGTTTTTTTTCTAACTAACGGGCTACTGATCACCTTAAATTTAATTATTAGGGGCTTTTACATACATACCACTCAACGTCTTATGTTTCTTCGTATCTAACACCAAGCAGTACTTATCAAATTTATACCACCCAAATTTTTCATATCATATAAAAAATATTACTATTTTAACTTTTTACAAGTGAAAAATACATATATATTGATAAGTTGGCATGAAATAGATTCTGAAATTGGAGTAAGTTTAAGGGTTCGATATGTAAATACACATGAGTTTGGTGGTATGTATCTAAATCTTCCAAATTATTAGTTCACTTCTTTTGTTTTTTATTAGGAGATAGCTCATCCAAGCCAGACAAATACAAAATCACTGATGAAATCCTGATGTTAACTTTTTCTCACAATATTTGAACCAAAATCCGATTGGAAACCCATTTTCTTCTTATCTCCATTGATCAAGACCACGTAAATTCGAGTCAATTCAATGAAAACAAAAAAAAAAAAAAAAGAAAACTTTTAAGTGAAATTTGTAGAAGAAACCACCCACTAATTCAATGTGTTTTACAGTAATCTTCCTCCTCAAATCCAAAATTCCTCTCCATTTTACTCGCAATCTTTCAAGAAAGAATGTCCTAATACACCGTGACACCTTACAATTCATTTTGGATTGGTAGAACAGCATTCTTCGAACTACGCGAATGTCCGAAAGAGAAGAATGATCTTCTAGTCCTAGCAGGGCTGCCACTGCTGCTTTCTTCACCGCCACCGGTATGGAAATTTGGATTCTTTTGCAGTATCTCCTGCACTGCAATATACAGTAGCCTGTTATTAGAAGAATCCATGGAGAAAGATCTCCTAATTAGCTGCACTCCAAAATCCCCACCTCTGCTTCGACTATCAATGCACTCATCTCCCATACAAGAGACAAAAGCAGCCTTCTTTTTCCCTGTAATCCTCAGCTCTGCAAACCTTTCATGGCCGCCAACATTACCATCTTCATCACTCACATGAGCCTCATCATGCACCACTTCAATACCAATCCTCTCTATTTCGGCTGGATTCTGATCTGGATTTTCCTCTGCTATTGAATTGGTGACTATTGGCTCAGTGGTTGTGATCTCAGACCTGCAAAGTGGGCAATTCGCGTGTGTCTGAAGCCATGCATCTATGCAATCAATATGGAAGATATGAAGGCAGTTTGGCAACAATCTAACTCTCTCCCCTTCTTTGAACTCATTCAGGCAAACTGCACATTCATTGGAGGAGCTCTCCAGTCGGTCTGTTCGATATCGAAATGTGGGGATTGCTTGAATTGTCGATTCGTCAAGCCCACGGATGTCGAGCGTGACGGAGTACTGAAGCGCTAAGATGTCCTCATGGTTTCGATTATGGCGGAGGCGAAGCTGGATGAGGTGGCTGATGGTGTTGGATTGATGCCAGTTTAAGCAGCACTTGGTTACGAAGGCATAGTAGCTCATGAGGAGAATTGCTGTGGCGAGAATGCCTATAATGGAAACTGATACAATTGGGAAACTGGACTCAAGTGAGTTTGATGGAGTTTGTAGTGGTGGTGGTGGTGATAGGATTATGAGGTGAGGTTGTGCTCTCTCAGGAGGCATGGAATGTGTTAAGAACCTGAAGATTTGATGTAGAATTTGGCTTCGTTGCTTTAATGATTAAGTGTATGATAGGCTGATATATGGGTGAAGAAAACCATGAAAGATGCAGGGGATGGAGGGAGATATAGAGAGAGGTCAGAATAGAGATGGTAAACACATGTGGAGCAATTGGTGGTGGTGAAGATATGAGGTACTGAGGTCGTTGAAACAGGAACTCAGGAAGAAAAATGAGGCAGGAAGTTTGAAAATTGAGGGTGAGTTGCTAGTTTGCATGTCAAAATTTCAAAATTTTTTTTTTTCTGAGTGAGGTGTCATGAAATATTATTGTTCCACTGAGTTTTGTCATATTGTGGATGGAATCATTAGCAGGAGACCTAGAAGGGGAAATTTGTAACAAGGATATTGCTATTTAGTGAAATGAAGGAAAGAAAAAGTTGGGCTGGGATTCTTTTAATGGCCATGCAGCTAAGAAGATGCCAAGTGATATGATGGTTTGGATCGATTGGCAGACATTAGTCTGTGGCTCAGGAGGGCTGATTTGTTTGAGTCTTATCAATGAACAATTAAATTTTCAGTGATATGATGCTTGTAATTTTCCACAACTTTATATATACTTCATTATTAAATAGAGTTATGGCGTGCTGTCAGCACCTAATAATTTTTTAACGAAAGAAATTATAAGAAAAATAGAAGAATTTCTAATCGCAGAGAATGATGTGTGGCTGTTCATCATGTTATTTTGTGAATTTAAGCGTTTGATGAGTGATTTTTAGCTATTTCCCATGATAATAAATTGGGGCATTTAAGAAGTATAAAAGATTATAATCTCTAACTCTCACTCACAGCCTTAAGAAAAGCCAAGTGGCCACACTCATAGTAAATTTTATTTCGCTCATTATATATAGACTTACTATTGTTTACACTTGTTCATAGGTAAAGTGGAAGGGTAAAACGGAAAAAATCTATATAACAGAAGAAACATAATAATGCTGGTTGTTACGAAGTGTGCCCTAGCCTTCCGTTTTCTTCTTGGTGGGACCACTCTAAGGGAGTGGAGGTGATCTTTGGTGGTGAAACTTGGAGCATTGGATAGACATGGGTTATTACCCTCCTCAAAATGATGATTCGGTAGACAATAAGTTGTTGACAACGAGGTGAGTATTCGGGTTGATCTTCGATCATGATGTGTTGCTGTGAGATTTATTTAGCTTCGAGATAATTCGTGATGAAGTGATAGTCCACTTATGTATTTTGTCCGAGCAAGAAAGACTGGGTTATGGGCTAGTGTTGTATGGCATAAGTGTTGTCATTGTAGATCATGGTCGGCGTTAATAATGTGTTGGTCAATCTTTGAAGTAGCCATTGTTGCCAGAGCAATTCTGTAATTGTGGTGGTGAGGGCTCGATATTTGACTTCCGCGGAAGAGCTAGTTGTGGTAGGTTGTTTATTGTTTCTTGGCTAACCAGGAGATCAGGTTGAGTCCTAGAAAAAAATGTAGAAGCCTGTTATAGATTTCCTATCTGTAGTGTCACTAGCCCATTTAGCATTTGCATAGGCTCAACTTGAGTGGTCTAGTGGTAATGGGAAAGCCAAAGTGTGTAGTACCATTTAGGTGTCTAAGAAGGCATTTGAGGTGTTGATAGTGTAGAGTGGTGGGGCTATGCATGTGCTTACTGAACACGTTGGTTGTAAATGGGATATCAGATCATGTAATTGTAAGTTATTAGAGAGAGCTTATGAGCTGTTTGGAGAGGTGTGGGTCTGAAAATGATTTGTGCTGTGTGGGAAGTGGTGTTAAGACGGGTTTGACAAAGAGTATGTCTGCTTTTGTGAGTATTTTAGTGAGTTAGGTATTTTGACTGAGAACATATCTTGTGTGTGTGTGTGTATTGAATTTTAATAGTGAGAAGTTGTACAACCGTCCTACTTGCTTGATGTAAAATTGTTGTTTGAGTGTATGAATTAGAGTGTTTATGGCTTAGTTGGAGTTTTCTGTGATGAGTTTGTCATCGATATAGACTAATATGTAAATTTGTGTTATGATCGTCAAGAATGAGTAAGTACTATCAAGGTGCCTGTTTGCATCCATAAATCACCTTATGTAATTTGTACACATTATTGGGGTGTTGTTGGACAATGAAGCAAAGTGGTTGAGTCATGTAAACTGCCTTTAAATTTCCCATGAAGAAATGCATTAGAAGCATCAAGTTGCTATGTTAACCAGTCATGTGCATTGACAATTGCAATGAGCATACAAATTGTGTGGAATTTGGTCACGGGTTAAACATTTCGTAGCAATCAATTCCATGTTGTTGAGAGAACCCCTATGATAATAGCTTGGCATTATGTCAAGCTATAGAGCCGTTGGCATGATGTTTTATTTTGTATGTCCATTTGCAACCCACAACATGTTGATTGGGAGAGGGAGGTACTAGAATCATGGTGCATTGTTGTTACAAAGCCATGAATTATCTCTCAAGCAGGTTTTTTTTTTTTTTTGTGGCTTGATGGCCTGTTGAAAGTGTTGGGTTTTGTTTTTGTGGTTATATGTTGGAGGTTGAGCATGTGTCTTGGTGTTAGGTGTTTTGTTTAGAGTCAGGTGATCATATGGTGTTGTTTTTGTGGTGTTTGTAGAGGTTGTCTCTATTGAGTACCTTTCTATTTTTTTGTTGCGTAGAGTTGTTGGTTGCCCAGTTCTTAGAAGTCCTCTAGACTTATAGGATTCAGTTGAGTTCTGATGGTTGTTTTGAACCTTTGATAGTTTGGAGAGAGACAATTCAAGGTGTAGAGGATAATATCCTCATTGTCAGTTTGTGATCCGACAACTGCTATGTTGTTCGCTATTGATGTTAGTCAGGTACTGAGTCATGCCATTGGTGCCCATGGTGACATTGTGCATCTCATTATTAAGCAAGATTACTTGTGAACTTTTGCTCATTAAAGTCTTCTTTCAAGAGTACCCCAAATAGCAACATTATTAATGTGAATGGGATATGGTAATGTGGATGGAGATATGGTTGATAGAATGGTCTCTGCTAAAATTTGATACACCAATTTCTATTTTGTATAATTTGGATTTTTTTTTTTTTTGAATTTCTGTTTCATCCAAATCATATTTCCATTGTGGGGGAATCGTGCTGTCTAGAAATGATTAGAATTTATTATCAATGAGGAGTTTTTAAATTTGTAGATGAGTTTTATATTGCTTTGATGTGTGCCATCAGAAATTTCAGTGGTGTTGGTATGCTTGTCTCCTTCATTATGTTGAAAAAATGTGTTGTATGTTGGTTGGTTTGTTGGAAAGTGGAGAAGGAAGAATCCATGTCGTCTTGCTATGAAGCTAAATGATCTAAGACCAAGAAGGAACATTGATTAGAGATAATCTCTTGCTCTTACTCACACCTAGAAAATAAGCTAATACACACACTCACAGTAATTTATATTTCCCTTATTATTAATAAACTTACTACTGTTTGCATGTATTTATATGTAAAGAGGAAGGCAAGAAGGGTAAAAAGCTATATAATAGACGAGGAGTACAATATTATTAGTTACTACAAAGCCCTAGTCTTCCGTCTTCTTTCTGGCGGGACCACTTTAAGGGAGTGGAGGCATCTTTGTTGCTAAACATGGAGTGTTGGATATGTTGGTTTGTTAATTTACATGCATACAACCCAACTCCTATGTATTTATATATCAAACACCCCAATTTTATTTCTTATAATTGTACCACCCAAATCTTCCATATCACTTTTTTGAATTCCAAAAAGGGGTAAGATGGCATAAATGTAAACAATAAAAAATAAAGTTCGTGTTACACTAAGTAAATATTCCAAATAATTTTTGTAGGCTGATTAGAAGGCAGTCGAACAACTGCATTTTAATCTTGTAGTAAGGATTGCATGTAATTTGAGAGAAATTACGACAAAAAGGATTATATAAATACATACATACATATATGGAGGCTGATGTTACAGTGCCATATATATATATATATATATATATATATATATATTATTTATTACATAGCCACATTGAGGCTGATGTTACAACTAGGCCAGCTAACCTTGGCTCCTGGTCAAATAGGAAGAATTATGGGACTTGATATGAGTTAGTTCTGTAATTCCTTTTTCCTTGACATTAATGCAACTCTATTTAAGGCACTGCAAATTGGGGGGAGATGGCGCACAGTAGACTAATTGAAGGTAGATTCATGCGGTTACAAAATACTATGCCTAAATGCTATACGACAACGCATTATGTGTGGTTGATTGGTTGCTTGCTTTTAACTCTGTCCGATGGTCCAGATACCATTTAACTAATTCCAAAGCACAACTAACATTTAAAACGGTAAATGTCCCACACACATATACACACAAACACACACACACAGATATATATAGTTAATTCACCTGTGTTGATTGAACGGACTAGTCAGTTCAACAGTCACACTTAAACTATTTTTTGCCATTGATTTGTTAAGAGTAAGCATTTATGTCACTTAAAGAGGCCATAAAGGACAAATTTAAGACAAACGGCCAAATTAAGAGATAACTCTAAAGTCTGAAGTCAAAGAAATGTACAAATCGTATTTATGGAATCACATAGACTGTCTACCTAAAAAGAAGGGCAAGTGGACGATACACTGTAGAAATAAAAAAATGTCTCATCTTAAACATCTAGTGATTAATATTATGATTTGATCTAAAAAAACTGTTATCCAATTTTTTATGTGGTTCGGCAATTTTTGCCTACGCCGTCGTTCGTTCTATTATATATATATATATATCACAACAACTGGTATCAGAGCTTTGTTCGGATCTGAGAAAGAATAATGGCTGCAGATGAAGTAAATGTTTAATTGATCGAGAAATTTGATGACACAGATTTTGGTTACTGGAGGATGCAGATAAAAGACTACCTCTATGGAAAGAAACTTCATCTTCCGTTGTTGGGAAAAAGACCAGAAATGATGGATGATGCTTAATGGAATTTGTTGGATCGACAAGTTGTAGGGGTTATTCGATTAACTCTATCGAGGTCTGTTACACACAACGTCGTCAAAAAAAGGACTACTGCATATCTCATGGCAGCCCTATCAGGTATGTTTGAAAAGTCGTCGGCGAATAACAAAGTATATCTGATGAAAAAGTTATTTAATTTTAAGATGATGAAATGTACGTCTGTTTTACAACACCTGAATTATTTCAATACTATCACAAATCAATTATCGTCTGTTGAAACTGAACTTAATGATGAGATACGTGCACTGATCTTGTTAGTTTCATTGTTAAATAGCTGGGAAGATATGAGAATGACTGTCAGTAATTCTGCAGGTAAATCTAAACTGAAATATGATGATATTCGTGATTTGATTTTGGTTTAGGAGATGCTTAGAAAAGATTCTGGCGAGATCTCAGGTTCAAGTTCAGCATTAAAAGTTGATTCCTGTAATTGTTAACGTGGTCGACGGTGTAAATTCTTCAAGTAATAAAATCCTCTGCAACTCTGTGGACATAAGCAAAATTGCTGAACCACGTATATCTCTGTGTTTTTTTCTGGTTTTGCAAAATTTCTCATTCCTATTTTTCACTTCGTCGTCGATCGTTTATATATATATATATATATATATATATATATATATATATATATATACCACAATATAAGGGACTATTTAGTCAGCAGAAAAAAGTAATGTAGTGCAAATGAATGTGATGCAAGAATGATGTATTATGTTTGAAGAATTTTGGACTTATTTAGTTCAATGAAAAATAAATAGACTGACTTCATTTTTTTATTTCGTTTGATGTGAAATGAAAGCAATGTATTTAAAAAAAAATGAGGTTTTTAATAAATTATGGCAACAAATGCGGAAAATGAAATGTTGGGGGTTGTAGTCAGCAGTGGTTGTTGGAGACAGTTGCTGCTGCCACCAATGATAGTTGCTAGATGTGGAGTTCGGTGGTAACTGGCTGTCGGTGGTGGTTGAGAACGTTGGCTGTGGCCAAATGTGGCAGCTAATGGTGATGGCAGTTGTTAGAGGTGGCATCCGACAAAGTTGATAGTTGGAAGTGGCCGGCGACCACCGGAGGTGGCCACCGATGGCTGTAGTAGTCAACTGTTGTAGCGACGGCCATCATAAGAGGCTAGCGGCAGGAGCCAATAGAGGTGGCGGCGACCGATAACGGTGGTGACCAATACTTTGAAAAGTGATGTGTTTTAAATTTGACAAAATCCATTGAATAGATATGTGGCTATTTGAATTGCTTCTATCCGAGATGGGGGGAATGATTCAACATTGAGGAGGGTTTTGTTATTTCTATAATGTGTAGATGCTTCCTTTCTGTGGACCATTTTGTTCAAAGTTGTGTGGGCAATTTAGATGGTGTATAATATCATGAACTTGTAGGTAGGTTTTAAGGTGGTGAGATATGTACTCACTTTCTCAATCAACTGATTATATGTATTTTATATTTTTATTGTATTGGTTCTGTAATTGCTTATGCATATTGTTGAAATGAAATGTGGTTCGTAATTTGTGAACCATAGAAAAACACCAACAAAAGTGAGAGTAAGCATCATAAAGAGAACATAGCATGAAAAACCATTTATGGAAGGATTGGGGAATGAACCCCATACATCATAATTTAACATTTGAGGAAGAGCATAGTTAGTCGAATTAGAAGGAAAAGGGAGTTTGTAGCTTTTGTTATGGTGACTTTTTTGATATGGTGGAGTGGAGGTTTGTGCATTGAGTTGAGGTTGTGTATTGAAGATGATGGAAAGGATATTAAGAGGAGAATGGCCCATCCTTTAAGGCTACTTATTAGAAAAGATGTTAGAGTGTAAATGTGTCATATAATAGAATTCTCTCTCAGTTTGTCTAGTGAGGAGGGTGTATGCGATGCTAAGTCCTGTATTCAAAAGCCATCAATATGAAAGGTATCGGCATTGATTATATGCTGTGAGTTTTTGCATCAAAAAAATATTATGAGATAGATTAGGAGCTCTAATTATTGAGGAAAATTAGCTTAATAGTTGGAGTACGCAAGGTGTCATGGCTTGTGAGAGTGATTTAAATCGTTTGCCTTCCTAACTACAATTTCATCAATGCCCATATATGATAGAGGTTAGTATAGATTCTCCAAATGTGGTGTAAGATGTGTGGTTTTCCTAGTGTCCAACTCTCATTTCTGTGTTGTGGTTATAGTATTTGAGATGAAAGCATTGTGTGGCGGGTTTGTACGGCAGATTGGTCCTATGTCAGCATTGAGAGGCTGAGTGACATCTTTTGTACCATATTTGACATGTTACTATGGGTTTTTGCTTGGTGTTGTTGTTTGTGGAGGTATTCCTTTGGTAATTCTTATTGAAGTTGTTTTGAGGTTATTGTCAACACTTTTGTTTTTGTGTGAGAATGGTTGTGGGCTGCTAACCGATATTGGCTACCTCATTTTTTAGATTACAATTTTTACTGTGTAATAGAGAACTGAAGTCATCTAAACTTATAGGATTGAGTTGAGTTCTGATGGTTGTTTTGAACCCTTGATAGTTAGCTAAGAGAACATTCAGGATGCAGAAGATAATATCCTCATTGTCAATTTGTCATCTAGTGACTGTTATGTTGTCTGCTATACTTTTGATGTTAGTCAAGTATGAGCCATGCTGTTGGTGTTCATAGTGTTATTGTTCAACACATTATTGAGCTAAATTACTAGTGATCTATTTGTTGACAAAAGTCTTCTTTTGAGAGTACTTCAAAGGGCAACAATATTATTCAGGTGAATGATATATGGTAATATGGATGGAGATATGGTTGATAAAATGGCTACAACTAAATTTTGATGCATCAATTTCCATATTGTATAATCTAGATTTTCCGTTTAAGTCCTAATATCATCAAGATTATATTGTTGTGGTGAGGGAATTGTGCTATCCTTAAATGATTCAAATCCATTAGCAGTTAGGAGTTTTTGGATTTGTACCTTCCAGTAGAATAATTTTCATAATTTAGTAGTGAATTTGCTACTGCTTTGATGCGTGCCATCAGGAATTTCAATGACCCTACTATGCTAAACACTTTCATTCTATTGAGAACATATGATGTATGTTGGTTGCTTTGTTCGAATGTGGAGGAAGAGGAATCCACATCTTTTTAATGTGAAGTTGATTGCTCTGATATTAAGATGGAACTAAAATTAGTGATAATACCTAGCTTTTACTCACATGCTGAAGAAAAACCAAGTACCCACATTCACAGTAATTTATATTTCTCTAATTATATATAAACTTACTACTATTTACACTTATTTATAGAAAAAGTGGAAGTGTGGAAAGGTAAAAAACTATATAATAAAAGGGTTTATAATAGTGCTGGTTATTATGAAGTGTGCCCTAACCTTGTCTTTCAGGGGAGGCCATCTTTGGTGGTGAACATGGAGCTTTAGATAGGTATGGATTGTTAATTTACATACATACCACCCAACTAATATATCAAACGCCCAAATTTTATTTCTTATTTTATGCTACTAGAATCTTTCATATCACTATTTTGACTTTCTAAAAGTAAAATATGAATGGACAAGTTGACATAAATGTAAAGAATGAAGTTTAGGCGTTACATATGTAAATAAATAGGAATTAAGTGGTATGTATGAACCATTCCAATTAAATTTTGTAGGCCAATTAGAACTAGTGTGTAATGAGGATTGCAAGCAATTAAAGAGAAATTAGGATAAAAAGGATTAGATATATATTTTTTTATTTATTACACAGCCACATTGAAGCTGATGCTACAACTAGGCCAGATACCCAAGGCTCCTTGTCACAGTGCTACAAATAGGAAGAATTATGGGACTCAATATTAGTAAGCTCTGTAATTCATTTTTTCTTGACGTTAATACAACTCTATTTAAGGAAAAAAATTTGCATACGGAGACCGTACGCTGCGCTGCATACGTTTTTCGTGGTACATGGATGGTACATGGAGGGTTTCATGTGTTATTTCATGTAACTTCCATGTACCATCCATGCTATTTTGGATGGTACATGAAGGGTATAAACTGATGTGGCCTCCTGTTATTGGAGAGCGTACGCAGACTGCGTACGCCCTTCCGTATGCTAATTTTTTCCCAGCAAATTGGGGTGAGATGGCGCACTGTATACTAATGGATGGTAAGATTCGCGCGGGTACAAAATACTCTGCCTAAATGCTATGCGACAATGCATTTTGTGCGGTTGGTTGGTGGGTGGCTTTTACCTCTGACTAATGGTCCAGATACCATTTAAGTAATTCGAAAGCACAACTAACAACTAAACGGTAGATATTATATATATAATTTAAGAAAGATCCAGTCAGCCGTTCTAGCCAATTTATAAGCAAATAGATGCTCCCAGATCTAAGTTCAAAATTGCTTTTGTATAAAATCGGCAAAAATTTATTAAACTTGTAAACCTGTCTGATTTTAAAAAACTGTCCATTTCTAATATTTAATAGAATTTTGACTTTTAATTTTTATAGGATTGCTAGAAATGAAGGAATATAATTTCACAATTTTATTTTAGAATCTTATTCAAAATATTAAAAAAATGAAGTAATTTAAATTATAATATTGTATATTATTCATTATATATTAAAAAAGTAAAGTAATTTTTAATATTTATTACGTCAATTAGTTCAATCTCGTTGGGCTTATATATATATATATATAGATGTAGAAGTTGATTGAATAAACTAGCCAGTTCAACAATCACACTAAAGCTATTTGGCCATTGATTTGTTAAGAGCAAGCATTTATTAACTGAAAGAGGCCATAAAGGACCAATTTAAGACAAACTTGACCAAATTAAGAGACATTTTATGAATAACTCTAAAGGTTGAAGTCAATGAAATGTACAAATAGTATTTATCGATTCACTAAGGAGTGCTACCTAAAAGGAAGGGCAAGTGATTGATATACTCTTTGAAATAAAATACGGCTCATCTTAAACATCTAGTGATTAATAGTATGATTTGATCTAAAAAAAATGTTATGCAATATTATCTATGATTTGGGTTAAGAGAATGGCTGGTCGACAAAAAAGAAAAAAAGAAAAGTTGTGTAAAATGAATATAATAAATGAGTAATGTATTGTATTTGAATTACTTTGGAGTTTTTTGGTTCATTTAAAATAAATGAGTGACTTCATTTTTATTATATGGCTTTATGTGAAATGAAAATATTGTATTTTAAAAATGTGAGGTTTTTAGTAAATTTTGACGGCGGAGGCGGCATAGGTAACGGTGGTGAATGTAGGCAATGGTGGCGGCAATCAAAGGTGAAGATTGCTAAAGGTGGCCACCATATTAACGTCTTCCTGAGATAGTGGTCAGTGGCAACTAGTAGCGGCGGTGGCAACGAAGATTGCTTCGATGGTGATGGTCGAAGGTGGTGGCAGGTGGCAACCAATGACGACGATGGCTGAAGTTGGCAGCCAACAAAGGCGATAGTCGAAGGTGGTGACCAAAGGTGGCTAGCAGCGGTGACGGCAGTGGCAGCCGAAGGTGGCCGCTGCTGGCTACGGTGGTCCAAGGTGATCGACGATTGTTATGGTGGTTGGAGGTGGTGGTGACCAACACTTTGGATAGAGCTATGTATTTGAAATTTAGCCAAATCCATCTAATTTCAAATCCACATAAAACCAACCGAGGAATAATTTCTAAATTCATTTCTATTTTACAATGAAATTGTAATCCATGTCCAAATACCTAAAATCCTAAAAGTTGCACGAAAGGAATACAACACACTCCTTTTGCAGCCATCCAAAAAACCTCTAAAAGTTTGTCATACTGTGAAGATTGACGATGGCTTAATTTTACGTTTGAATAACTACTTGATTATTTCTAGACGTGTTCAAGAAAAAGAAGCAAGCTTAAGAATATTTAGCATCCCAATATTTGTGCAATAAGATTCATGTTGACATCTTAATGAGACATATCTTTAGAATAAGTTTTCAAGATCTTAACCTAAAAATGATCATTCAATTCAAAACATCATTAACATCAAATCTCATTGCTCCAATGCATATATGATCGTCTAATTACAATTATTATTTATATTGATATTACAATCTTTAAACTTGGTTCAAACATACTTGTGTAAATGCAATGATCCAGAACAATCATTGAAGATAAAATAACTCACATTATCTTCCTTCTATTAATTGAAGACCAAAATATTTTTATGAAGGGCATATTTATTTATTTGTTTCTTCGATTTGTCAAATTAATACCCTCACAACTAATGGTATTAATATGAAGTGGCCTAATCAACGGGTCAATATAAAATCAGGTCAACCATGAGTTGGATCCAATCCATATAACATATGAGTTTGATTAAAAACTGAATGTACTTGTGGTTCTAGGATTTCATCCATGAGCCCAGGTCAAATATTAAAACAGTTGTGCTTCTTAAACTCTTAGAGAATTATACATAAGTTGAATATAAGTGCTCTAGAGCATAAATAATAAGAAAAGAAATGAATTCAGTTCTCAAATATATATAGATAGTTAAGAACAAAAATATCATTAAGAACGTCTACGCATTGTTATTGGAGATTTTGGATCACTAATGCCAGATGATAAAGTTTTTATATTAATAACTACAACGATGTTGAGTAATTCTCGAGAGAGCACCTGCTATTTTAAAAATAATTAGTAGCATGGTATTGAAAAGTTATATGGTCTCTTAGTAAAAATTGAATCCAAAACATCCTATTGAAAAGTTAAATGGTCTCTTAGTAAAAATTGAATCCAAAACATCCTATTGAATTACAAAGAATTAACCGAGAACTAAAATAACTCATGATGCAGAACTATATGGAGTAAAATTAAGTAAATTTCAATCAACAAAGGTCATGAAAATGACACTCATTTGAAGTACCAAATCATAAATTATAGCGTAGTGATTAAAATAATTTGTTTAAATGAATAATCTGATCCAAAAAAAATAATAAAAAGGAAACAACTCTCTTATTTTTCATCATTGTCCAAAATTTCACCAAAATCATCCTAAATCATAGAGTTTATTTCCACTTTTTGAGTATTTCCTCTGTTATCTTATTATTGCGCCATAAGGCTAAAGATGTTATATTATATCAAATTTTGGTGTCTAAATACTTGTACTTTTAATTGCATGTGCAAGTGCATTTATTATTGATCCTGTCATGATGGAGTGGAATCGTTTGAGCAATTTATTTAAATGCTTTTATGACTAATTATTGATAAAATACATGAAAACAAAAATATGATTCCCTTCACTCAATATAAACTTTCAACACAACAAGAATAAACTTTACAAACCCAAAATTTCACAAATTTTTAAACAAGACCTTTGATGATTGCATCAATATGCACGATTTGATAAATTAACCTAAATAATAAAACAATTTTTAATATAAGCACTGTTCACACGGTTGACGTAATAATTTGATGTCACGGATATTTTAAGGCTCTCTTAAATGTTATAGAAGCGTGTAACATGAATAAGTAACTTATCGTAGCTCAAGGTCTTATAAAACCTTTCTGCGGGCATTTTGTGGAAGATCAGGGTTTAGGCCACAATGCCTACCCATCTTTCTAAACAGTTAGTTAGTTCCTCCGTGTTTCCACATATTTCCTTGCTAGAGGCAGGTGAGTCTTTCAACATCAGTAGTGTTTTCACTTCTAACGCCGTTATGATTTTCTTTGGACTCCTTTTGTTCCCATTCCTCCTGAAGTTTGGCTTGTCCCCATATTAGGTAAGAAGGTCCGGAGGACTAGGAATAGGTTGCTACGTGTCTAGCAGTAAATCCTTCCACGGGTTTCATTAAGTGTTTTTCGGCTTGTGATGAAGTTCAACTCCAATTGGATGAGAATCAATTTTCTATTTTGTCCGGCTGTAGCAACCACGCCTCAACCCGAATTTTTAGGAGGCACTCTCCTCCTCGAAACACAGGTCATCTAGAACCTATAGTTGATACTTCTACAGCTGATATCGATCTTTTGATGAAAAAGATCGTAGGAGCTATTTCTTCCTTGTGAAGGAAGGGGCTTATTACTGAAGAGAAATTCCTCGCCCAGATTTCTGAAACATTTGAGCAAATGATGAAAATGTTTCTCTACTTTCTCCATGGTCCTCATGGTAGAAGACCAAGTCTCTCGTCGGTACGTAATGCGCCTTCGACATGTGCTGTTTTTCAGCGTGATTTTATGTTTGTATGTACGTGCACACACTAGAGGTTCTACGCAAGTATATGTATCGTTCAAGTAATACAAGACTATAGTAGAGTCGAGTAAGTGGTCCTTAGTCAAATTATAGTCTACTACTATCAGCCCTTAGTTTGGAAAGTTGATTTAAGTGGTTTTTCGAACAAGTAATTCAAAATGTAAGCTTAAGTTTAAAATAACTAATAACTACTCCTAAAGAAAAATATTAATTCTAAAGATAACCCTTTTTGGATGGATTGGTTTGCATAATTTTAAGATAATAAAATATACTATTCTTACGTAGTGAATTGGATAAAATTTAGGAATGTGGTACATTAAATATTGTATGTGCCAAATAGGAGCAATCATATTTTTTACCTTCTTCCGAGTGCATAAAAAACATTGACTAATCCAATGTTTGGTCCCTAAATCCGTGGTTAGGCTGGGAGGATACTGGTCATCACTCCAGAGCTCTCACTTCCCTTCGACTGAAGGCTAAGATCTCGCTTTAGTTTCCAAACACTTGGACCAAATTGAGAATTTTAGTCGGTCGCCTTAAAATCTTCAATTCTACTCCCATCAAAGTATATTTCTCTATTTATTTGCACCCAACTCCCATGAACTACATCACTCATTCATGGACATTGAATGTGGTTCCACTTTGTTGAGAATTACACCGCCCTCTCGGATCATAGTGCAATTACAACGAATTTTAACACTACAACGAGCTCTTATTGTAATGTAAATGAAGTGCAAGTAAAAACCATCACATTTATAATTAAAACTTCTTTTAGCATGCATCGTAATATCCTAAACATGAATCCTACTCATTCCAAAAGAAAAGCAGAATAAAAACAATTACATAATCTTTTCATGCCACTATTTCCAAATAAGACGAAAGAGTAAGAGAAACATATCACAAAGCACGAAAAAAATACAACGAAAAGCTTAATTTCATCAAAGAAAATCCATAAATAAGTGTTTACAAAGTCATAAGATAATGAAGAACACAATACTTAACTTTTCCCTTTGAAATAAAGATGAAAATCTCTCCCACAAAGTCTCCCGCTGATCTATGCAATACTAGAACAATCCCTTATAGATTCTATCAAAATTCCCACATCAATCTCTCTAAAAAGGTAGAAATCTACATTTCTAATCCTATTATAAGATCTCTAAATATTCTCTACGTTTTCGCACTCACACACCACTTTTTGGACATAAAATTATTCTATTATAGTATATGGACGAATTTCCCAAGAGTTGCCTCAAGAAACCTTCCATAAAGCATCCATATTCAATGTATATTACCAATAACCGTCCCTGGCACCGTTGGCGCCGTTTTTGGGCACTATTGACGCCCAAAATCATGGATCTCGAGATTCTGGAGCCGTCGACGCCCTATCAGGCGCCCTCGGTTCCACTCTGCGCAGCTCCACTATTTTGGTCTGTTTGGCTCCGTTTTAGCTCCGTTTCGCCTCGTTTGAGTTGCGTTGCATTTCTAACATTTTCACTTATAAGATAAGCATAAAACAACCATTCTTTAAAGTGTAATTTCATTTAAAAATATGCATCAAGTGTAAAGTAGATTAAGCATAGAAAGACATCGAAATGTGCAAAGCCAAAATTTGTTTTCTTGCTCGCTTTTGCTCCAAATTGCACCGTTTTTAGTTCCTCTTACCTAAAACCAAAAGCATACAAAATTCCTTCCTTTAAAGTGCAATATCATTAAAATTAAGCATAAAATATATATGAAAAATTAAGCATTTTTTAGGCGTGTCCGTACACTAGCCCAGATATTTATCATCCGTTGTACCGGTGTATAGCTCACTAAGGCATCCCATGAGGCACTTGGTGCGGTGACCGCAACCATTGTACCAGATGTTACTCCAGTCATTTATGAGGCGGAAAATGTTGTAGTGGTTTCACCCATACCCTTTGTAGCCTCGATTCAAAATAATAAAAAGAAGACAAATTTTGGAGCATACCTCTTCTTGTTCAAGTAAAAATCAATGAACATATCCTATTTTGGTCGGAGGAGAAACGGGGGTACCCTCGACCATACTTGTCTCTTCCTTTCCAAAACAAATATTTGAAAAAGAACTATGTGGTGCGACTTTCTTTAATTTGTCAAAATTTATGAACTCAGATTTAAATATATATATTGATTTAGTTTTATAATGAGTCACACAATTAAACGCAAGTATACGTATTGCTCAAGTAATACAGGGCTCTAGTGCAGTCCTGAAATATCGATCCTACAGGGAGGCTTTAATTTTATGGCATAGTACAGAAATCACTTATCAAATCACAGCACAATTGCAACTAAGTTTAATTCTTAAAATAAAGAAAACAGTTATAGTTACTATTTCTACCAAAGTACGTTCTAAACTCTAGCAAGTTAAACTAACACAATACTAAATTTATAACAAAGTTCAGTTGCAAGAAAGAGTCTTCCTCATTTCCATTGATAATGTGATGATTATTGTGACATAGATCAGTGATGCTAATGTATTGTGCCAAATAGGAGCATTCATATTTTTTACCCATATTTCAGCGTAGAAAGAATATTGGCTAATCCTAAGTTTAGTCCTCAAATCCGTGGTTAAGCTAGAGCTCCCACTTTTCCTTCACCTGAAGGCTAACTCTCGCTTCAGTTTCCTAACATTAGGACCAAATTGAGGATTCCAGCTTGTCACTCTAAAATCTCTAATTCTACGCCCATCAAAGTATATTTCCCTATTTATTTGCACTCAATCCTCATGAACTACATCTCTCATTCATGACATTGAATGTGACCTTCACTTTTTTTGTGGAACTCATAATCCTTTCGGAAAATATGCTTCCCAACAAGTTTTAACAATTCAATTGGCCATATCAAAAAGTAAATGAAGTTCAAAGTAAAAAGTTCATCACAAATTCTCCATAATAAATCAGCACATCATTTCCATATCACAACATCAACACATCACATGAAAAGGTGAAAGACAAACAAATCTACTCAAGAGTCATGAGGAAAAGATGACAAAATATGGATTTTATATATAAAAACAACGTCATACAAACAAAGTAAATTAAAGACAACTTATCTCAAACTCTTCCCCAAGCGAATCTCAAGAAATTCCTTTGACTCATCTTCTTTCTTCACAACAACACACAATTCTCTCTTTAGATAAGTAAGGAAGAAGAAAATTCTCACTTTCCCTCTCCTCCCACACTCCTTAGAAGAGAAAACACAATACCTAATTTCCTACACTAAATGAAAATGAAACTCTCTCTAAACTCTAAACTCTTCTCTTCTCTTCTTCCCCCCCTTCTAAACTTAGCTCTAAAAGTATTTAAATTCGTTCAAAACTGAATTCCCAAGAGTTTCCTAAAGCAACCCTTCAAAATCCGGCCAAATACATTGAATCTAGTTCAAAATCGGGATAGGGCGCGGTTCGGCGCTGGATAGGGCGCCGTTCGGCGCATTATTCTGCCAGAATGGTCGCAACTCTATGTAAAATGCACTTATTTCTGACGCTGGTGACAGCGCCGTTCGGCGCTAGTTCAATAAAATGCAATTTTGTCCTTTTTTGCTCCAAATTTGCTCCTTTTCGCTTCCTTTTGCTCCAAAGGCCTAAAATCATTGTACCTGCATGAAATCATGAAAAATACCTTCCTTTAAAGTACAATATCATCAAAAATAGGTATGAAATGGATAGTAAAAAGCTATCAAATTTTCAGTGGATCACTATGTCCTTCCTGTTTTGGACACGAAGAAGAGAAAAACCCCAACCAACACTCTTCCTAAAACTCCAACTTCAATTGAGGAGGTTTTTGAGGACATTTTGGAAGGAATCTCACCTTTAATTGATACTGCTTAGTGCCACCTGTCGGCATATTTTTAGGTCGTGTTTTATTTTGAAGAGGGGTCGCCTAACAGAAATCTGTCGGCGAATTTTTAATTTAATTAAAATAAATAATTTGAAAAGTAGTATTTGATTTTGAAAATAATTTTAAATTTGAAGGTTTTAAGATATGAGATTAAACCGACCTCACATCCCAAATAGTTTATATAAACGAGCACCGCACCACAAGCCGTGTATCTATCACTAGGGATAGACACACCGCTTGATGGTGGGGCTTGATTAAATAAACTAGAAGATTAGTGACATCCGTTTGGTCTGCGAACCAATTTTATAAGCCGACAAGTTTCCCTGCTTAATATGAAAACATTAAACGGGGTTTATATTACACGGGTTCTTTAAAATTCCCTATAAGGGCAAGCCCCATAGTTAATTACATCTTAAGTGACGGGAATCACCTAAGAAAACTCTCGATAATAATCGATGATTACTGCTCTCAAGAATTTCAAAGTTTAAGGTTTTCGAAGATTGAATTTTGGAGTTTCGATAGGGAATGGATCAAATTTTTGGAACATTTTGTTTTGTGAATCCAAAGGAAGAAAGGTAGGAGAAATCAGCGATTCGAAGTGAACTTCGATAATTTCCGACTATCCTATCGTTTGGCTTGAATTTAGGAAAGTCCTAATGTTTATTTGATATTTCGATCTTGCCAATTTCAATTAATTAGGGCTTATATTTGTATGATAAAATCAAACAAATAGCACTAGAAGATGTGAGGGTTTATTGTCGTATCGGACGACTACCTCGGAATCTTAAGACCGGTTAGGGCTTAATTTGCAATGCAAATGCCTAACGAAGAGTTGAGGATTTATGTTGCACTAAGCAAGCTACCTCGAAGTCCTATGGCTTGGTTGTTTTAATTCTAGGAAAGTTTCTTTGAAGTAGACTCGGGTTTTGCGATGACGATGGTCGTCTTTGCCCACCATGCTCCGAGCTCCTTGTTGTTGCGAGAGGTTTAGTTTTAGAAATCATAAATCGGGAGTTGAGAAAAGTGTTTTGGTTTAGAGAAAATCTTAATTTCCAAGTGTTCTTTATGTTTTATTTAAAACAAATCTTAAAGTTGATTATAACGACACCGGTTAAGATCCCACGGTTCCATCCTTCCGGCATCATTATTTTTATCGGATTCACTTAGTCCAGATGAATTTGCTAAACTCGATCGAATGAGTTCCACACTTTCATTTAGGCCGTGGGAAATCCCGTTAGCAACACGTAGGTTACATCATCCGAGGTATTCCAGATCATCCAACGGGACGTTTTAATTTAGTTGTAATTGTAGTTTTGTGTTACTGTTTGTGATTAAATTTTGAGTTGTTTTATATTTTGAAATGTTGTGGCGGTGAATTTTATCTTGCAATGACTTTTAACTTAGTTTTGGTTTCGGTTTTAGGGTCTATCCTAAAGGTGTGGGTTTTCATACAACGATTGTTTTATCATGCAAGAAAAATAAACGCATTGCGATAAAGTAATTGCGATAAGTAAATTGCAAGAAAGTAAATTGCGATAAAATAAAAGCGTACTCGGAGGGTCTTCCCGTCATCCCAAGCTACACTTAAAACATAATTAGAATATTTAAGCAAGTTCCTAGGTAAAAGCTAAGGGAAGGGTTATGGTTTTCTACCAAATTCCTAATCCTATAGCTAGTCGATCTCTATGACGTCTAGGTTCTTTGTGTTTTTTGTTGTTTGAGGACGATTTTCATCATCAAAAGACAATCAAGTTCAATTGTTCTTATAAATATCCTATCATATTGAGGAAGTGCTTAAGAAGAATCTTAAACATCTTTTCAATATTTCTAGGATTGTTTTAAGTCGAAATGAATTTAATTATATAAATGAATCGATCGTCCGAGGTTTTCAAGTCTTGTTAACTTGCTCGAGTGAACTAGGACATTTGAATATCCTATGAGTGAGATAACACTTCATTTGATGTTCCATTTAGGAGTTATAATAATCAAAGCTTTCGAGGGTAAATTAGTATTCAAATGATTTGATTTAAGTTAAAGGGTTTAAATTTGGAATAGTGTTCAAGTTGCTTTATATTTAGTTTAATTTAATTTAATTTGATTTGATGTTTAATTAATTTGATTTGATTTAATTTAATTTAATTATTTAATTTAATTTAATTTAATTTAATTGTTTAATATTTAATTTAATTTTGATTTTTTTAATTATTTAATTTAATTTTAATTTAATTTATCTTTAATTTAATTTAATTTTAATTAATTTAATTTAATTGTTTAATTTAATTTAATTTAATTATTAAATTTAATTTAATCTTAATTTAATTTATCTTTAATTTACTTTATTTTTAATTTTAATTGAAATTTCAAAAGAGTTTAATAATTTAATTAAGTCTTTTAATATTTTAAATTTGAGTTATCATTTTAATTAAAAATTGAGTATTAGTTGATATAATTAATTTAGGGATTTTTAAATTAAAGAATAAATCTCTTCCTAATAAAGATCCCTTATTTTAATAATTCCAATTTTATTATTCTTCCAAATTTAATCTATTATTTAATTAAGGTTTAATCATTTTAAAATTATTTAATGGGTTTCTACCCTTTAATTATTTAAATTTCAATCATCCAAATCAGATTAAGATCAAATATTTTACTTGTTGACTTTTTATTAAACCTAAAGTTTTAATTAAGGATTAAAGATTTTAATTACCATTTTACCCTTTAAGCTTAATAATTTCATAACTCATTAAATTGAATTCAAATGAACTTGAAATTTTTATGTGACTTCACTCATATGTCAATAAAGACATGAGAGGAGAAAATGTGATTTTTCTGTATTTAATTTATTTATATAATTATTTTTGGTGGAAAATAGAGATTTTCAAGGAAAATTTGATAACATGACCAAAAGAAAGTTTCTGTCCTTAAGAAAATTAGGGGACATTCCTAATGACCAGAGAAGCACTTGGACCAATTTTGGTGATTTTTTGAATTATATTATTTTTATTATAATTATTTTGAGTTTTGGAGTGTTAATTAATTTAAAAATAAAATAAATGTTGAAAAATGGATTTTATATTTTTCAAAAATCTCTCTGATATCAAGGAAACCAGAGAAGCAAATTTTGCAATTTTCTGAATTTTTTATGATTTATTGTAATTATTTTAGTGAAAATGCTAGAAAATACATTTTTTTAATTTTAAAATTACCCTAGGGCTTTAAAATTTAATATCTCACTAAATAGACTTAGGAAAAATGTGGGATTTGTTCCTAAGTGATTAAAATTCAAAATGTGACATTTTGGTGAATTTTATTATTTTTGTGATTTTTATTATTTTTTAATTATTAAAAATATTAAAATATTATTAAAAATCAACTTTTTTAGAAAATTGAAATTTTAATTTTCTTAGGTTCCCCTGATATCAGAGAGGCTCCAAAACCAATTTGGTGAATTTTTAAAAAGTATTTTAAAAGTTATGAATTTTTAAAGTTTAAAATGGCTAAGTGACTTAATCAACCCAATTAGTGGGGCTAACCAAGTCCAATTGACTTCAAATTTTTATGGTGGATTCCTATGATCCTAAAGGTCAGTGGAGAATTGATTTCAAGTCAATTTGATACCTGGTTAACTCTAATTAATTAAAGACCTATTTTGGGTGTTTAAGCCAATTAGGGTTAATGCGAGTGAATTAACTCAAGTCCTATTTTTCCTAGAGTTCTCTGGTCATAAGGAACATCACCAAATATTTCTAGAATTTATTTCACAACATGCTAATTTTTGGAATTAAAATACTCAAAACAACAACATGCATTTGAAAAATAAATAACTTTTAACGAGAGATGGCCTCGACCTTGGAAAATTCAGGGAATGTTCCCAAGTTCGGAAGGCTTCAAAAGTCCTATGGTCTCATGCCATGGTGAATTGTATACATGCATGGAGAATTAAATGTATGCAGAGAGTAAATAAATCATAAAAAATAAAATACTTAATGAAATTAAATGATTTCTTTTCCACATTATTCTCCTCCGTTCACTGAGCGAGAGGGTATTTTTATTTTATTTTTGTGATTTTTCTACACAAAGATATGGATTTTTGAAGTTTAGGGAATTAAATAAATAAGAAAAATACCCTATTTATCTATTTATCCACGCGGCGCCGGCGAAACCTCGGCGACTCCGAACGCACACGCGTCGCGCTCCCATTCGACGCCGCCACCCGAGTCGGCGGCCCGGGCCCCGCGGTTCTCGTGCGCGTCTCACGGTCCGACGCAATCTCGGCCGTCCGTGCGCGCGTGTATCGAATGGACGACATCCGTTCATCGTCCCCGAGTGTTCTCGCCCGAGAGCGCGTCCACACTAAATCCCTAAGATCTCACTCGATTCTCCATGGATTTTCATGTTCTTATGCTCTATGGATTCGTCTTGAAGAGACGAACACATCTATACGGCTAACATGCATTGAAACTAAGGCATTTGAAATGGAGAATCTCCAGAAGCTCGGGATGGAGAGTTAGCTCATACCTTGGCTCAGAGAAGTGTGGCTTCAATCTGAGAGTTGTTGCACCTTCGATTGGGTCCCAGCAAGCTCCGGATGAAGTCTCCCGGTCGCAGTGAATTGTCTGGATATGATTTCGACCAAGCCCGATCACAAAGCTTGGAGGGCTGGAGCAGCTGGGTGGCTCGGAGATGGGGCTTTTAGTGGTGGACACCTTCCCTTGGTCCGGTGAAGGTGTAGAGCCAATCAATTTGGGAATTGGCTCGGCTGTGGAGAAGTGTCTGGTTTTTGGGCTAAAGTTTGAGCTCGAAATTGGGCTCGGCTAGAAGGAATTGGGTGGAATTCGGTGGGGATCGGGTGCTCTATGTGTAGAGAGTGATGCGGAGTGATTTTGGCGAGTTTCCTTAAGGTTTTGTTTCGGCTCCCTCATGGCCGAGAGGGGTGGAGTTTAAATAGGAGAGGGTGGAAGGCCTCTCGGAGGGAGTTAGGGCTTGGGATCGAGCTGCTGCGGTGAGGAGAAGATCGGCCATGGTGACCACTAGGCATGGGGCGGCTCGGCGAGTGAGAATTTCGATGTTGGCTCACATGTGAGCTCTCGGCCATGGTGTTTTCCGGCGGCACGGTGGCCGGCCGGCCGAGCGATGGTCACCATCTTGGTCGGGTGGGTCGGGTCGGGGTTTAGTGTAGGCGATTGAGGTTTGACATGTGTAAAGGAGTTTGATTTAAATGGAATGGGAGAAGACTCACTTTGGCTTGGTTTGTGTCAACCCACCATTTTGGGCTTGGTGCACCCTTCCAAGCTCTGATTTTGAGCTGAGGGAATCATTTAGGTCGGCTTAGAAGGAATGGTGAAGTCTCCATCCATGATGAGGTGGCTAAACATGGTTTAGTGTGTGACATGATTAAGGTAAAAAGGGTTAAAGGAGGTTTAAGAAAGAACCCCTCTTCTTGCCATAAATGGACTAATGACAAGTCAAAGCCCTCATGGCTTCATGTGGCTTGAGAATGGCTTGTTCATGGCTTCATTTGGCTTGGGAAAAGGTTGATTTGTTTCATGAAAAGGGTTTTAAGAATTTTGGATGTTTTGATGGAAATTTGTATGAAACTTGATTTGGAATAATTTGATGGTGACTTTAGGACTTAGGTAATGGATTTAATTAAATGGATGACAAATGGAGATGTCATGTGGGCTTTAGGGTAGATTTGGGCTTTTGAATTTTGAAGGAAATGGGCTTTTAAGAAGGTTTAAGGGAAGTGGGCTTTTAAGTTAGGGGTGTGTTCATGGATGGGAATTTTTGTAGAAGTTTGGGCCAAATAGTTGTTGGTTTTGGTTTAGGGATGTTTCATGAATAATTTGAAATAGATTTAAGGTGGTTTGGGTTTGAATTGGGTTGAATTTGGGTTTATTTGGTAAATGGGCCAATGTAGGTCGAATTGGGCTAACTTGGGCCAATGTTGGGCTAGGGTTGAAATTGATGTAAAATAAATATTAAGAAATGTTTATGGGAGTGTTTCAAAGAGGTTTTGGCTTTGGTTGGGTTTTAATTTTGAGGTTTGGGCCTATTTGGGTTAGATTTGGGTTTAGGTCGAAATTGGGCTTTTTGATTTTGGGTTGAATTTGAGTGGGGTTTGGGTCAAAATCTTGGGCAAATCATGTTAGTGTTTTGTTTATGAGGATGTTAAGGAAGGTTTAGAAAAGATTTGGGGTTAATTGGAGTTGAATTGGGTTAGTTTGGGCTAAGTTTGGGTCATGGGTCCAAATTTGGGCTTTAAGGCCCAAAGTGAAATTGGATCCAAATGTCAATCAAATTGGACTTGGATTTGGTCTAAATTGGTATTGGGAATGTTGAATTGAAGTTTAGAATTGAATTGGACCAAAATTGGGGTCAATTGGGTAGGTTTGGTTTGACATTGGGTCCACTTTGGGTTAAAATGGGTCGATTTGGGGGTTTTGACAAAAGTAGGGTAAATTGACAAAATTGGCCCATGGTGTAGTTGGACAAAATGAAATTGGGAATATTTGGGATTTTCTGGAATTTTTTGGGAATTTTCTGAATTTTTGGATTTTTAGGCCAAGAAGGGTATTTTGGGTATTTGGAGGGTATTGGGAGGTTTTCTTGGAATTTTTGGTATTTTTGGGTATGGATAGTCAATTTGAGTGATGTGGAGGTGTTTGGGATTGATTTTGGAAAATTTTAGGTAATTTGGAAATTTTGCGAAAATTTGGGTAATTTCGAGGTTTTGGGTAGGTTTAGTAGGTGTAGGGTCCCGGGGTCAAAAATTGAAAATTTGGGAAATTGGAGATTGGGTGAATTTAGGTGGGGTGAAATCATTTTGGTTGAGCCATGAAGCCATTTCAAGCCCATATGAGCCATGAAAGGACTCATTTGAGGCATTCATTTATGTTGTTCCTAACCCTCTTAGCCGAGGCTTAGGGGTTAAGGACCATCCATGTGAATCACCTACATGAGTCGGGAGGTCAAGTTGGGTATGGGTGTGGTTTTAGGAAGTGTGTGGAAATGTAGTGTGTAAGTGTAATGTAAGTCGGCCCCTTCACTGAGACCGAGCCACCGCAGGGCGGTCCTAAGGCCGAAGAGTCCTATAGGAACTCATCCTTTAAACTTCCACATTTGATTTCAACCCTCTAGGTGATTAGGGGTCTATAGTCAAGTTTGTGGAGTTTGCGGGGAGTTTAGAAGTGGTTTGAATTTCTAAAAGGCGGGTCCCGATTCTAGTCCTCTAAGATAGTCGAAGGAAAAGCCTGAGGCTAGATCCTAAGCACTAAAAGAAGAAAGGAAGACCTCATCAAAAATGAGGTCAACAAATGGACCCCAATAGGTGTGGTGAGTGACGGAGCACACGCGCGTATTGGTGTTGGCCGAAGCGATCAACAAAACCAACACGAGATGTCCAGTGACGAACTTAGGACGAAGTAGAAGAGTTTCTGGCGGGGAGTGTCAAGTATATCTGCGGAACCGGAGATTCTTGAACTCTCGCTGAGGAAGGAAAAGGAGGTAAATCCCAAATCACATGATGCGAGGGAATTTCGATTTAGATTTTATTTTGTTTCAATTTATGTTTTGATGTGTGAGTTTAAATTTTAGTTTGGAGTTTCAATTTAGATTGAAGTTTGTCGAAATTAATTTGAGGGATTTGATTTGAAATGAAAATTGGAATTCTGAGGTTTTAGATGTAACATCTTCAACCTCGAAAGAAAATTGAATTGATTAGATTGAATCGTTGCAATGAGAAGAAATCTCAGAGCAATGCGGTGTTGGATGTAAAATCCTTAACCTCAAGAGTTTGATTTTGATGTATTGTATTTCATTGCGATAGGGAAAAGATCCTAAAGCAATGCAGTCTCGGATGTAAAATCCTCGACCCAAAGGTTGAATTTTGATGTATTTCAATGCAATAGGAATAGAATCCTAAAGCAGTGCAGTCTTGGATGTAAAATCCTCGACTCAAAAGAGTTTGATTTTGATTTTGATGTGATGTACTTCATTGCGATAGGGAAATGATCCTAAAGCAATGCAGTCTTGGATGTAAAATCCTCGACCCAAAAGTTTGAATTTTGGTGTATTTCGGTGCAATAGGAAGAGAATCCTAAAGCGGTGCGGTCTTGGATGTAAAATCCTCGACCCAAAAGGTTTGAATTTGATGTATTTCGGTGCGATAGGAAAAGGATCCTAAAGCGGTGCGGTCTTGGATGTAAAATCCTCGACCCAAAAGTTGAATTTTGATGTATTTCGGTGCTGATAGGAAAAGAATCCTAAAGCGGTGCGGTCTTGGATGTAAAATCCTCGACTCAAAAGAGTTTGATTTTGATGTATTTCGGTGCAATAGGAAAAGGATCCTAAAGCGAGTGCGAGTCTTGGATGTAAAATCCTCGACCCAAAAGTTGAATTTTGATGTATTTCGAGTGCGATAGGAAAAGAATCCTAAAGCGAGTGCGGTCTTGGATGTAAAATCCTCGACTCAAAAGAGTTTGATTTTGATGTATTTCGGTGCGATAGGAAAAGGATCCTAAAGCAGTGCAGTCTTGGATGTAAAATCCTCGACCCAAAAGTTTGAATTTGATGTATTTCAGTGCAATAGGAAGAGAATCCTAAAGCAGTGCAGTCTTGGATGTAAAATCCTCGACCCAAAAGTTTTGAATTTGATTTGATTGATATTTGATTCGAGATCTGAAATCTGGAAAGATTGAATTTGAGATTTGGAAGGATGAGTTTGAACTCGATTGAAATTTGATTTAAGATTTGATTTGAAATTTGAAAGATCAAGTTTGAAACTTGATCGAGATTGGATTTGGAATTTGACTGAGGATTTGACTTGAGATTTGGGAAGATCAAATTTGAAATTTGATCGAGAGTGGATTTGGAATTTGATTGAGGATTTGACTTGAGATTTGGGAAGATCAAATTTGAAATTTGATCGAGAGTGGATTTGGAATTTGATTGAGGATTTGACTTGAGATTGATTTCGTTTATCTTTTAATGGTTCAAATTTTATTTTATTGTTTATTTAATGTTCATGTGAACTTGGTGTTTGTCATTTTTCAGATTTTTTTAGAAAGTTTTCTTTTATTCTCTTTTTTCTTTTTTCGTTCTTTGTTCGAAGTTCATTTAACTTTAATGGCGTTTCCCAATCAATTTGCACAAAAGAGGTGAAGGCCAAAAACGTGACATGGTCACTTTCATTCCAATCATGTTGAAAATACGTCGTACAACTCGATCTGGAATATATTTCATACAATCCATGTAGACTCAAAACGGATTGTGTATGATCTTTGTTGATCCATCGAAAAGAATCATCTCGTCAAAAATCCATGTCCGAATAGTGAGGTACATGGTCAATAACATCACCTTCCAAGCCATCCTTGGCAAGGATGCCATTGGATGTACGTTGGAGGTGTGATATTTCCCATGTAACTCACGGCTCGTAAGGCCGGAGGTTCTCCAGCTCCGGATGCGGTTGGAAATGGTAAGGTATTTTGCTTGTCGTCCATCCTCCCGAAAGTAAGCGAGATTCGCTCCACTGGCACTCCTGGTATGCGATGCTTTGCGATATCCGCTCCGTTACCTTGCGGTATCATGACGGAACCCACCGGTAAAGGTATCTTTATCGGTCCTCGGAACTCACCCGGGCACTCGTATCCGGAGGTCGGATCCGAACATGATGTTGCACTCATTCGGAAAGAGACCGTGCAGAAAGGTCTGACGAAGTCGTGGTGATCAATATGTGGGGGTATGCAGTCTCCCTGTTTGTAGATGTTGATAATGCAGCTATTGGGTATGCAATCTGCTGGCAGTACCCTCCATGTTATCAATCTTTTTACCATTCTCTTGATAACTAATGGCATCGGATCTACTTGCCCATGACGAAGTATCCCCGGTGGGTTTCCTTCTCGTCTTCGACAAAGTTGTAGCGACATCCGCATTGTATTGTGATTCTTCCTTTCCCCGGCATCCATCTCGGGGTTCCGAGTATGTGTTTTCCCTCGGGCGGCCTGCTCGGCCCATTCTTTTCGGATCCCGGATACGGTCCACGATTTGTTGTTGTTCATACTGCGAGAATACGTCGGTGTGTAGCTCGAGGCCTTCTAGTATGTTGATTCTTCTTCCTTTAATTCTCTCGAAGTATTCGAAAGTTTTCTTTTCAACATTCCGCATCCTCTCCGGCTCGTATTCCGGAATGATCCGCAGATGGCGAGGCCTTGTGACATATTGTGGGATATATGGTTCAATCCCTTCACGTTCCCCCGCATACCTCGGCTCCTCGGGGATGATGTCCGTCGGGACATCCCCGGGGTTGCTTCCGCAACAAGGTCATGCATCTGCTGGTGGTTCTATCCGGTGGCGTGGTAGCCTTCTTTCTTCGATCTTCCGGAGATTTCCACAGTTCTTTACGTTATTCTAGGAGCTGGCCTCCTTTCTTCGAGTTCCTGGTGAACCGGCGTCCTTGAAGTGTATGTGCTGGCATTAGCAATTGTCTCGTCGCGCTGGTCCGCAGCTAGTTTTGTTAACATTTTACGGATGCGGCGATTCTTATTTCTTCGTTGCGTGGCTGTGAGAGTAGCTCTCCGAACTTCTTGAATCTCCGCGGGCGCGGCGCCGACAAGCTTCGCCCTCCGTCGTAGTGACTACGGACTTCATTTTCTTGTCTTCTTCGATGTTTGCTTTTCTTTTCTTGTTGCTGGATTGGTGGCTTGGGCCACCCACTTTCATCACTGTATGTCCGGGCAGTTCTTCTCGGTCAACCGGGACCCAGTCACTTTCCTCGTACTGTAGGCCTGCTGGTGCGAAATCCGAGTCAATCTCGATTATCGCTCCATCTTTCACCCTCTTTTCATCGAGTGCAAGGCTTACGCCATTCTTAAAGTTCAAAACCAACCGCCCGTTCGACATTTCCCTGCGAAAAGACAAGGAAAAGGATCGAGGGCTGTACTTAAGAACAAGAACATTAAGAAAATGTTTATTAAAGATACATTTTTTATTATTCTTATATTTTGAAATTTAACAGGAATGAAGTAGGATAAGATGAGGGAAGAGATTTTGATTTGAAAAAGGAAACAAGGAAAACTTAATTATCATGATTTTATTTATTTTAGCACATTTTATTATTTTTGGGTTCGGACCCAACCACAAGTAATTACTTCACCCGTGTTTCTTAGGGATGAAGAATTCATTCCTTCGAAACATCAGGTAGCGTAATACTTTTTCAAGTATCGTCCGTTGATTGGAAGCATATGTCGTTCTCCCTGGCAATTCACTAGGCCGGTAGGAACCTCACGAGTATCTTGCTTCGACCACAAACGGTCCTTCCCAAGTGGGTTCAAATTTTCCTCCTATCTTGCGGTGTGCAAGAATAGGTCTCTTGAGAACGAGAACTAAGTCACCAACCTTGAAGGTTCTTGGGCGGACCAGTTTGTCATGGGCTTGAACCATCTTAGCTTGGTATAGTTCTAAATTACGTTGCGGCTGCAAGTCTTTTCCCTTCTAAGCTTTCTAATTCTTCGAGTCGTAATGCGGCGTTTTCTTCGTCGTGATCTTATTTGCAGCTGCGATTACGAGTGAAGGAAGTTGAACCTCTAAAGGTAACATCTGCCTCGGACCCATACACCGGAGCGTAAGGTGTAGCTTGAGTAGGAGTTACGAAGGTTGTCCGGTAGGCCCATAAGGCTTCTAACAATTTCTCGTGCCAATTTCTCTTATTATCGTCCGAGGTTTTCTTTAAGATTTGAACGAGAGTTTTATTAAAAGCCTCGGCGAGGCCGTTTGCTCTTGGGTAGTAAATTGTTGAGTATCGCCGGTCGATTCCGTGTCTCCCGACAAAATTGTTGATTTGTGTGCTTCGAATGCGACCCATTATACGAGATGATCTCGCGCGGCACTCCGAAACGGTAGACAACTTGGTTCTTGAAAAGCGCAAGCACGTGGTGTGCTTTCACTTCTCTAAGTGGAGCTGCACGCCCACTTGGAAAAGTAATGCAGTAGCTGCAAGAATGAAACGATGTCCTTTTGAAGATGGTGGTTACTATCGGACCCACTATATCATGTGCCCCAACATTCGAATGGCCACGACGCAATTGTCGGGTGTAGCACATTTGGAGGTTGATGTAGAACCACTCCGTGCACTTGGCATTGGTGACGGCTCTTGGCGATTTTCATGCGGTCGGTCATTATCGAGGGCCGGTAGTACCCTAGTCTTTTAATTTTCATCTTCATTTTTGGACCCGACTGGTGAGCGCCACGAGTCTGAATGCACCTCTTTAACGATTTCACGGGCCTCGGACCCGCTTAAGCACCTTAGCCACATTTGATCAAAAGACCTTACGTACAATGTGTTGTTTATTAATGCGTAGGACGAGTTCTTTTCTTGATACGATGGGCCGGCGACCTATCGTCCGGTAGCTTTCTGTTTGCGGGTAGTACATTAATGGTCGTCGCCGATCTTACGTGTTTTTACGTCATCTGCTGCAGCTGATTCTTTTTCTTCTTCGATTTGTGTATCATGCCTATGTCAAGTTGCGATAGGACTCGACGTCAAGTGAACTGACACTTCCACTGATTCATCTTGCAAACGAGGCAAATTCTTTTGCGAGAAGGGCTAAAGCATCTGCTTAAAGCATTCTCTTTTCTAGGAATTTTGTAGATCGTTACATTTGGAATCCGTTCCAATAGATGTATGGCATCTTGGAAGTATTGTTCGAGTCTTGGCTTAAAAATTCTGTATTGTCCGACGATCTGTTGAATGATTAACCTGTGAATCCCGTAGATGTTGATGTACGTTATCCCCATTTGAATGGTTAATTCCGATCCCGTTATGAGGGCTTCGTATTCGCTTCGTTGTTTGTACACGGTTCTGTCAAGTGGTAGGAGTATCTTAACATCCCCCGCTCCGGTGTTATAAAGATTAGCCCGATTCCTGCCTTACCGGGCACTATCACTTGCGATTCTTCGTCTTTGTGTGCTGAAGATGCTCCGTCGAAATACAATTCCCAACGTCGATCATCAGGGTCTTCTAGGCTCATTATTTGTTCATCCGGCGAGATCGTCATTGAGAGGAGATTCGGCCGGCAAAGGGTGTCTTTGCGAGAAGTCTGCTAAGACTTGTCCTTTTACGGCACGCAGATGCACGAAAGTTATATCGAATTGCAATAATATCATTGACCATCTGGCAAGTCTGCCGGAAAGTGTTGGACGAGTCATCAAGTATTGCAATGGATTAAACTTCGAAATCAAGTTGACCTTATGAGAAAGCATGTAGTGCCTGAGCTTTTGAGCGGCGAAGATCAGGGCCAAACAATGCTTTTCAATGCGGGATACCTTACTTCCGTCGGGAGTAAACGACGGCTTAAGTATTAAAGAGCATTTTCTTTACCCTCATCATTGACACAGGCTAACGGGGCTCCGAGGAGTCGTCTAAAGCCGCGGTGTAAAGTATCGACGGTCTACACGAGACTCGGGGCTGCTAAGACGGGAGGTGTCATTAAATATTTTTTAATGTCTTCGAAGGCCTTCGGCATTTCTCTTCCCAAATAAATTTGGCGTCCTTTTTAACTAGTGCCGAGAAAGGTCGACACCTACACGACGGGTTTGAGATAAAGCGTCGAAGATATGCCGGCTTCCCTTGAAAAGATCGTAGTTGTTTTAAGGTTTTGGGAGGCGGCATTTCTAAGATGGCTTTAATCTTCTCGGGTCGATTTCAATTCCACGATGTCGGACAACGAATCCTAAGAATTTCCCGGAGGTGACGCCGAAGGCGCATTTTAAGGGATTCATCTTAAGGTTAAATTGTCTTAATCGTTCGAAAACAATTCTCAAATCATACGAGTGGTTTTCCTTTACTTTGCTTTTGATGACGACATCTTCCACGTAGCATTCGACTTGATTGTGGATGAGATCATCAAAAATTCTTGTCATTGCTCTTTGGTAGGTTGCTCCTGCGTTCTTCGATCCGAATGGCATCATCGTGTAGCAAAATACTCCGATCGGCGTTACGAATGCTGTAAGCTTTTCATCTTCCGGAGCCATTTTTATCCGGTTGTATCACGAAGATCCATCCATGAACGAGAATATTTCATGTGTCGAAGCAATGTCGATCATTAATTCCGGGATCGGTAGAGGAATTCATCTTTTGGACATGCCTTGTTTAAATCTCCGAAGTCCACACAAATTCCGATCCGACCATTCTTCTTTCGGTCGGCACTACATTGGCTAACCGGGTCGGGTATTGTTCTTCACGGACAAATTTAGCGTCTATTAGCTTTTTAACTTCGGCTATGACTTGTTGTTCGATTTCCGGATGCATTCTTCGGGACCTTGTCGATCGGGACGGAGTAGGATCCACTCCTAGCTTATGGACTGCAACCTGCGGAGCTAATCCCGGCATTTCATCGTAGTTCCAAGCAAAACGATCTTTAAATTCCATTAATAACTTGATTATTTCTTCGGAGTCTTCTTTATTGAGTAAGGAGCTAACAAAGGTAGGTCTAGGCTCTTCGCTAGTACCCAAGTTAACTTCCGTTAACTCATCTATTAGTAGATTTGATTTCTTCTTCGAATTCGGTGGAGCGTCTCAATTTGTAAATCTTCGAGTTCGTCCGTAGTTTCCATGCGGTTTTCATTGGATTTGCAAGTGACAACCAAGCAAAATTCGGTATCGTCAGTCGACCCTACTCGTGCCAGAATCCGAGTCCATACTTTGAATTGGGAGGACGGCCGGAGTTATTCCATAATTTTTCAAAATGTTGTGATTGGCCTTTTGTCCATTGTCGAGGTAAGAAACCACGTTGAATTAAATTTTGAACACGGGAGAGTACCACTCAAAAGGTAATTCCATTAATTCGATGAAGTGACATCTTCGAATTGTACATTATTTTCAGTTTTGGAGGAAGAAGCACCACGGTAGAATTTGATCGGCTTTGCACCGTCACTACGTACCTCTTTGACCTCCATACCCTCGATCTTATTAGAATGGATCGGAGTTAGGGTCTTAGTATGTACGTAGTGGTTAATCTTCTCGTACATTGATTTGTATTCTTCGTTTTTTTCATCTTCGAGGGAGATCTTGTATTGCGGCTTCTTTCGACTTATTGTTGTTGCTTCTTGCTTGATTTCTTTTTCTTCTTCGGAACTATCATCCCAATCAACATTGATGGCTGGTTTCTTCCGTCCAATTGTCCTAGTGTCTACTACCACGGCCTCGTCCCCGGCCTCGACCTCGGATGCGAGTTGTGGAGAAACCTTCACCATCTCGCCGGAAGGGAGTGGTGAGTGAGCGTTGGACTAGAACTTCGGGTTCTTCGTTGTCCTGAACTTTCTTTGCTTCATTTGTTATGGTATCTCCGGAGAAGATTGTTTTCTTTGGCGGTGCATAATAAGTCGCATCTTCATGGATTCCAATTTCATGTACGGAGAATGGTTGTAAGTCTCCTTTGATGCAATCGTTCCCCTCCATCGTAATATTTGATGCACCGATGCGGAGATGATGGTACCATCCCGTTTTCATGTATCCATGGTCGGCCCGATAGAGCGTTGAACGACGTTTCGAATCGATTATATGAAATTTTGCGGTTGTCTTTGCTAAATCACCGGTCTTCATCGGTAGCGTTATTGACCCGAGGGCTCTTTCTCCTTTACGGTTGAATCCTCTTAATAACATTTTGTCGGCCTCGAGCTCACGAGCATCGATTTCCAAGTATGCTAGTGTTCGAAGACTCATTATATTGATTGATGCTCCTGGATCCACCAAAACTGCGGAGAGCGTAAACTTCCCAATTGTAAGCGAAATGTACAACGGTCGGTTGTGATCTCGCATCCCAAGTAGTAGGTCATTGTACGTGAAGGTGACACCTCGGTTGTTCCTTTAACGAGCAAACCTCATCCAAGGAGTCTCCGGCCATTTGAGCTAAGCAAATTTCCGGATCAAGTAAGGCCTTGATCGAGCTTCTCTCATCTCCTTTGATAAGATGAGAGCATCGTAAATGCTCAGTTTGGCCGGTAGTTTCCTAAGATGGGCTAGCACGTTGTAGTCCACTTTGTTCTCCTATGTCTCGGCTTCTTCTCGAATGGGTATTTCTTCTGCCGGGGTTGGTTCTTCTTGAACAACCACCTGCTTTCCTTTGTCTTTTGGACCCATTCTTGGAGGTAGAACTTTTCCACTTCTTAAGTTGACTTCTGTAATTTCTTCTGAATCTAGTGTTGAGTTTGTCGGTGTCTCCTCCTGAATCGGAATGATCGGCTCTTCGGGTTATCTTCCAAATGCGAAGGCTCTAACTCTATCGTAATCGGAGCTCCTCGAAACTCGCGAGATAGATCCGTTGCTTGTTGAACTCTCGTAGCCTCCTTGATGGATGCCTTCTTTGTCATTGTGATCGTCGAGATCATGTATGATTTGAGAATTGTTGTTGGTATCGAAATCGACGCCCGGATTGTCGCTAGTTACGTAATCGTTAGAAACAGTCAAAACGTAGCCAACGCCATCACCCTTATCATTATATGATCCCACCGAAGTGAGCGAGATAATCATACAAAATCGAGAGGTTCGAGGGATTTCTCCCCGAATCGGAAACAACTATCCTAGGATAAGCGGCCCCTAGTCTAGCCTTAGGAATCTCGGTCCCTCTTCTTCGTCAATTTTCTTCTTCTCTTCGATTGTCTCCTGTCGAGGTGGTTCTTCTATCGCAAGTGATAGTACTCGGCTTAACGGGTCTCGAACTACGAATTGAAGCTCGCACCGAAGCGGTTCGGATGTTGTCTAAAATCTTCTTCGAAGATCTCGTCCGAGCGGTAGTCCATCCATCGTCGAGTTGCATAGGGATCTATCGGGATGACGGGATCGGTTGAGATAACATTGACGGAACCTCCTTTCGGGGTTCCTTCATGTACTCCTTCGGGATTGTTATATTTCCTTTCCGAAGGTTGTCGTTGAGCCAACTTTTGAAGGTAATGCGGTCTTCTATCTTGTGCCCAAGCATCCGATGGTAGGGGCAAAAGTTGGGATCACCTTTCTTGTTGACTTCCTCCGGTCTTTTGGGCTCTGGCATTGGAAATCCGGAGTTTTCATTAAGCTACGGAACATCTTTGGTACTCGCTTCATTCTTGAACGGATATTCTCCGCTCGAAGCTCCCTCGATGTACGTTGCGGACGAGACGGTTGTTCATACTCGCGGAGACGACCGATATCTGGACCGGGGTTGCTTCGGTAATTTTGTTGTGGTTGCTTGCGGCCGTTCTGGTGGTATTTGCATCGGTTGTTTGCCTTTGTCAATTGCTTGCAACGACCCAGCATTTCTTTTCGAAAGTCTTCACCGGCTTCGCTTGTCCGTCTTGTCGGCAAAACTTAATTGCTTCGCCTCTTCTTGCAAGCTTCCGGCCTTGCTTAACAACTTCTCAAAAGTCTTAATAGTGAATCCCTTGAGGAGAAGTGCTTATCGGGCCGTGAATGCTTTTAAGCAAGATGCCGACTGCATGTTGTTCTTGCAGTTGTGGTTCACACTTCATACTTAAATTTCTCCATCGAAGTATGTAATCCACTAGAGTTTCATTCGGTCTTTGTTTCTCTACCACTAAATCACCTATAGTGATGTGGTGCTGAGCTCCGGCAAATCGCTTAATGAAGAGGCTCTCTAGCTGCGAGAATGTCTTTACGGATCCGTTGGGTAATTCGCATACCGGTCGAAGGCGATCCACGACGATCGCTAACAAGCCGTCGGAAGAGTAGCGCATCGCTCCCGCCGGCATTGCAACAAGCCGGCACGAAAGTGTGCAACATGCTCTGTCGGGGTTCCCGGTTCCGTCGAAGGTTTTAAACGAGAGGTGGTACGAAGCCCTTTGGGTATTGGACGGCGTCGAATTCTTCCGGGTAAGGTCTACCCGTCCGAATAGATGTCCCGTTCTTCGATTGTGCTAGGGCTTCTCGCACTCGCTCGTTCTACCAAGTTCTTGATATCCTTTTCGAGGATCATACTTTGTGTTGTATCCTTTTTCGGCTGGTCATCCCCATTGACGGATGTAATCTCCTTTCCTCCGTCTACGAAGTGAATGACTTACGGGGGTGTCTCTCATGTGGCCGTACTTGACTTTGGAGAGTGGCTAGAGCTACGGCCATCTCTTCCATCCTCTTCGCCATTTGAGCGATCGTGTCGTCCTTTTCCGAAGCCGTCTCTTCATCGGTTCCGGCTCCTCTCTTCTGCGCTGCAGGAGCACCTTGAGAAGATGATGAAGCTCGTGTCTCAACCATGTTGATTTCTGCATATTCGTTGTCCATGAATTCCGATGAGTTGATCTCATCTCCGAACTTTTCTTCTCTTTCTTTTGCCAACCGTCGGATGTCGGTTCTCAACTTTTCCATGGCATCTTCTAGCGGAGCTTTCGTGTATCTTTGTGGTTGTCATGCGATGGTTGCCGGTCCTTTTTCACGAGTCCCCTTCATCGCAAGTAGCACTTTCTTCGATTCCGGCCTCCCGGCGAGACTTTCTTTCTCGGGCCGTTGTTTCGAGTCTCAATCTGCCCGTAGTGGGACGCCACACCATCCTTCTAGCGGCAGAAGGTCTATGACCGGATGGTCTATCGGCCAAATGCTCTGGAAGGTGGTATCCTCCCTAATCCGTAACCCGATACTACGACAGGCGGGCTAGCCTTCATTCTCTTGCTTGGCTTTTCTATCATGACGGCGGGTTCTACTCGGGGCCCAAGACGGGATTTGACTGGCACCCGCCCTATCCTTCGTAGAATTTCTGACACGGGGCAATTTTCCTTCTTCGCTAGCTTTTCTACCAAAGTTTGCAGTCGAGCAAACGGCGTAGTTCTAGTTCTTTTCTTGCGGCTATCGTTGTAGTATGCGGGCCGAGGTAATGTGGCGACAATCTTGCGAACATTCTCCTCATCCTCGCGGCGGAGAGGGGATGGAACCTGCTTCCTCCCAAAAGTGGTATGTAGTCGAGCGGTGGTGTATATTCGGTAACGGTGTATATTACGGCAACTGCGGAATTTCCTCCGGAAGGCGATCTCGGCGGCTCCGCTTCCCGGCGATCCTTCTATTTCTATTTCTTCTTTGGGTCTTTGTCGGCGAAGGAATCTTCGAACCGGACCCGATTTCGAAGACGAAGGTCTTACGGGAAGATCCGTACCCTCCACGGTAACGGGTTTACCATAGTTACGGATTTCTTTCCCCTTTGATTTGGCGAAGTCGGGGTAGGTGCGGAAACAACTAGACCGGTGGGGGTAGTGAGAACGGTCCTCTCGCGGACGGCGGATACTCCTCCCGTCGGGACCCTTTGCGGGGAGGAAACTCTTGGGTCGACCTAAGGTCGAACTCGAGCGATGGTTCCTCGGCTCGGATACCTTGTTTGTCGGTGCAAAGAGGGAGACGTCGGTGACCTTGACGTTCGTGTTTTCAAATCCCGTCCAAATCGGATGACCCCATTGTCGGGCGGCTCATCCTTATAGACGGCGAAGTCCGAGTCCGTTGGTGAAGGAGAAAATCGGTTTCGGGGCTTCCATTTCTGCAAGGTAGATTCGGTTGTCGATCCGAGTTATGCTTCTTTTCTTTAGGACGAAAAGAAAGGAATCGAAAAGAGTCCGAACTCATTTTTTGTTCATGTATTTATCATTTGTTAAAAGAATCACTTATTAGAGGGTTTGTTTATTTAGAACGGAATGTTCAAAGGTGTAGAGAAGGTAAGGAATCCGATTCGAAAGGAAAAGAAAGTCTTAAGCAAGACTTCCCGACTCGAAGGATCACTCCTAAACTAACACCTATCGGGGGTCCACCCACCTCGGAAATGAGGTAAAAGGATCTCGGAACCTCTCTCGTTTAGGGGTGTCTAAACGAGTGGCTCCTAAATCCGAGAGAATGTTGGCTATACTTGTTCAAGATAGAAATGAACATAGTATTCCAACGGAAAGAAGGGTAGTTTGATCCATTAGGGACATGGATACACTACCGATTTTTGAAAGCAGAATTATTTGATTATAATGGAGAGAGGAATTATTCCCCAGCGGAGTCGCCAGAAATCCTGTCGGCATATTTTTAGGTCGTGTTTTATTTTGAAGAGGGGTCGCCTAACAGAAATCTGTCGGCGAATTTTTAATTTAATTAAAATAAATAATTTGAAAAGTAGTATTTGATTTTGAAAATAATTTTAAATTTGAAGGTTTTAAGATATGAGATTAAACCGACTCGACATCCCAAATAGTTTATATAAACGAGCACCGCACCATGAACCGTGTATCTATCCCTAAGGATAGACACACTGCTTGATGGTGGGGCTTGATTAAATAAACTAGAAGATTAGTGACATCCGTTTGGTCCGCGAACCAATTTTATAAGCCGACAAGTTTCCCGCTTAATATGAAAACATTAAACGGGGTTTATATTACTCAGGTTCTTTAAAATTCCCTATAAGGGCAAGCCCACTATAGTTAATTACATCCTAAGTGACGGGAATCACCTAAGAAAACTCTCGATAATAATCAATGATTCCGCTCTCAAGAATTTCAAAGTTTAAGGTTTTCGAAGATTGAATTTTGAAGTTTCGATAGGGAATGGATCAAATTTTTGGAACATTTTGTTTTGTGAATCCAAAGGAAGAAAGGTAGGAGAAATCATCGATTCGAAGTGAACTTCGATAATTTCCCGACTATCCTATCGTTTGGCTTGAATTTAGGAAAGTCCTAATGTTTATTTGATATTTCAATCTTGCCGATTTCAATTAATTAGGGCTTATATTTGTATGATAAAATCAAACAAATAGCACAGAAGATGTGAGGGTTTATTGTCGTATCGGACGACTACCTCGGAATCCTAAGACCGGTTAGGGCTTAATTTGCAATGCAAATGCCTAACGAAGAGTTGAGGATTTATGTTGCACTAGTGCAAGCTACCTCGAAGTCCTATGGCTTGGTTGTTTTAATTCTAGGAAAGTTTTGCTTGAAGTAGACTCGGGTTTTCTTGATGACGATGGTCGTGTCGCCCACCATGCTCCGAGCTCCTTGTTGTTGCAGAGGTTTAGTTTTAGAAATCATAAATCAGGAGTTGAGAAAAGTGTTTTGGTTTAGAGAAAATCTTAATTTCCAAGTGTTCTTGTGTTTTATTTAAAACAAATCTTAAAGTTGATTATAACGACACCGGTTAAGATCCCACGGTTCCATCCTTCGGCATCATTATTTTTATCGGATTCACTTAGTCCGGATGAATTTGCTAAACTCAATTGAATGAGTTCCACACTTTCATTTAGACCGTGGGAAATCCCGTTAGCAACACGTAGGTTACATCATCCGAGGTATTCCCGATCATCCAACGGGACGTTTTAATTTAGTTGTAATTGTAGTTTTGTGTTACGTTTGTGATTAAATTTTGAGTTGTTTTATATTTTGAAATGTTGTGGCGGTGAATTTTATCTTGCAATGACTTTTAACTTAGTTTTGGTTTCAGTTTTAGGGTCTATCCTAAAGGTGTGGGTTTTCATGCAACAGTTGTTTTATCATGCAAGAAAAATAAACGCAGTTGCAATAAAGTAAATTGCAAGAAAGTAAATTGCAATAAAAGCGTACCTGGAGGGTCTTCCCGTCATCCCAAGCTACACTTAAAACATAATTAGAATATTTAAGCAAGTTCCTAGGTAAAGCTAAGGGAAGGGTTATGGTTTTCTACCAAATTCCTAATCCTATAGCTAGTCAACTCCTATGACGTCTAGGTTCTTTGTGTTTTTTGTTGTTTGAGGACGATTTTCATCATCAAAAGACAATTAAGTCCAATTGTTCTTATAAATATCCTATCATATTGAGGAAGTGCTTAAGAAGAATCTTAAACATCTTTTCGATATTTCAGGATTGTTTTAAGTCCAAATGAATTTAATTATATAAATGAATCGATCGTCCGAGGTTTTCGAGTCTTGTTAACTTGCTCGATGAACTAGGACATTTGAATATCCTATGAGTGAGATAACACTTCATTTGATGTTCCATTTAGGAGTTATAATAATCAAAGCTTTCGAGGGTAAATTAGTATTCAAATGATTTGATTTAAGTTAAAGGGTTTAAATTTGGAATAGTGTTCAAGTTGCTTTATATTTAGTTTAATTTAATTTAATTTGATTTGATGTTTAATTAATTTGATTTGATTTAATTTAATTTAATTATTTAATTTAATTTAATTTAATTTAATTGTTTAATTTAATTTAATTTGATTTTAATTATTTAATTTAATTTAATTTAATTTATCTTTAATTTAATTTAATTTTAATTAATTTAATTTAATTGTTTAATTTAATTTAATTTAATTATTAAATTTAATTTAATCTTAATTTAATTTATCTTTAATTTACTTTATTTTTAATTTTAATTGAAATTTCAAAAGAGTTTAATAATTTAATTAAGTCTTTTAATATTTTAAATTTGAGTTATCATTTTAATTGAAAATTGAGTATTAGTTGATATAATTAATTTAGGGATTTTTAAATTAAAGAATAAATCTCTTCCTAATAAAGATCCCTTATTTTAATAATTCCAATTTTATTATTCTTCCAAATTTAATCTATTATTTAATTAAGGTTTAATCATTTTAAAATTATTTAATGGGTTTCTACCCTTTAATTATTTAAATTTCAATCATCCAAATCAGATTAAGATCAAATATTTTACTTGTTGACTTTTTATTAAACCTAAAGTTTTAATTAAGGATTAAAGATTTTAATTACCATTTTACCCTTTAAGCTTAATAATTTCATAACTCATTAAATTGAATTCAAATGAACTTGAAATTTTTATGTGACTTCACTCATATGTCAATAAAGACATGAGAGGAGAAAATGTGATTTTTCTGTATTTAATTTATTTATATAATTATTTTTGGTGGAAAATAGAGATTTTCAAGGAAAATTTGATAACATGACCAAAAGAAAGTTTCTGTCCTTAAGAAAATTAGGGGACATTCCTAATGACCAGAGAAGCACTTGGACCAATTTTGGTGATTTTTTGAATTATATTATTTTTATTATAATTATTTTGAGTTTTGGAGTGTTAATTAATTTAAAAATAAAATAAATGTTGAAAAATGGATTTTATATTTTTCAAAAATCTCTCTGATATCAAGGAAACCAGAGAAGCAAATTTTGCAATTTTCTGATTTTTTTATGATTTATTGTAATTATTTTAGTGAAAATGCTAGAAAATACATTTTTTTAATTTTAAAATTACCCTAGGGCTTTAAAATTTAATATCTCACTAAATAGACTTAGGAAAAATGTGGGATTTGTTCCTAAGTGATTAAAATTCAAAATGTGACATTTTGGTGAATTTTATTATTTTTGTGATTTTTATTATTTTTTAATTATTAAAAATATTAAAATATTATTAAAAATCAACTTTTTTAGAAAATTGAAATTTTAATTTTCTTAGGTTCCCCTGATATCAGAGAGGCTCCAAAACCAATTTGGTGAATTTTTAAAAAGTATTTTAAAAGTTATGAATTTTTAAAGTTTAAAATGGCTAAGTGACTTAATCAACCCAATTAGTGGGGCTAACCAAGTCCAATTGACTTCAAATTTTTATGGTGGATTCCTCTGATCCTAAAGGTCAGTGGAGAATTGATTTCAAGTCAATTTGATACCTGGTTAACTCTAATTAATTAAAGACCTATTTTGGGTGTTTAAGCCAATTAGGGTTAATGCGAGTGAATTAACTCAAGTCCTATTTTTCCTAGAGTTCTCTGGTCATAAGGAACATCACCAAATATTTCTAGAATTTATTTCACAACATGCTAATTTTTGGAATTAAAATACTCAAAACAGCAACATGCATTTGAAAAATAAATAACTTTTAACAGAGATGGCCTCTGACCTTGGAAAATTCAGGGAATGTTCCCAAGTTCAGAGGCTTCAAAAGTCCTATGGTCTCATGCCATGGTGAATTGTATACATGCATGGAGAATTAAATGTATGCAGAGAGTAAATAAATCATAAAAAATAAAATACTTAATGAAATTAAATGATTTCTTTTCCACATTATTCTCCTCTGTTCACTGAGCAAGAGGGTATTTTTATTTTATTTTTGTGATTTTTCTACACAAAGATATGGATTTTTGAAGTTTAGGGAATTAAATAAATAAGAAAAATACCCTATTTATCTATTTATCCACGCGGCGCCGGCGAAACCTCGGCAGCCTCCGAACGCACACGCGTCGCGCTCCCATTCGACGCCGCCACCCGAGTCGGCAGCCCGGGCCCCGCGGTTCTCGTACCGTCTCCCTGGTCCGACGCAATCCCGGCCGTCCGTGCGCGCGTGTATCGAATGGACGGCATCCGTTCATCGTCCCCGAGTGTTCTCACCCGAGAGCCGTCCACACTAAATCCCTAAGATCTCACTCGATTCTCGATGGATTTTCATGTTCTTATGCTCCATGGATTCGTCTTGAAGAGACGAACACATCTATACGGCTAACATGCATTGAAACTAAGGCATTTGAAATGGAGAATCTCCGGAAGCTCGGGATGGAGAGTTAGCTCATACCTTGGCTCGGAGAAGTGTGGCTTCAATCCGAGAGTTGTTGCACCTTCGATTGGGTCCCATGAGCTCCGGATGAAGTCTCCCGGTCCAGTGAATTGTCCGGATATGATTTCGACCAAGCCCGATCACAAAGCTTGGAGGCTCGGAGCAAGCTCGGGTGGCTCGGAGATGGGGCTTTTAGTGGTGGACACCTTCCTCGGTCCGGTGAAGGTGTAGAGCCAATCAATTTGGGAATTGGCTCACTGTGGAGAAGTGTCCTGGTTTTGGGCTAAAGTTTGAGCTCAAAATTGGGCTCAGCTAGAAGGAATTGGGGCTGGAATTCAGTGGGGATCAGGTGCTCTATGTGTAGAGAGTGATCTGGAGTGATTTTGGCAGAGTTTCCTTAAGGTTTTTGTTTCAGCCCCCTCATGGCCGAGAGGGGTGGAGTTTAAATAGGAGAGGGTGGAAGGCCTCTCAGAGGGAGTTAGGGCTTGGGATCGACTTGCTCGAGTGAGGAGAAGATCGGCCATGGTGACCACTAGGCATGGGGCGGCTCGGCAAGTGAGAATTTCAATGTTGGCTCACATGTGAGCTCTCGGCCATGGTGTTTTCCGGCGGCCCGGTGGCCGGCCGGCCGAGCAATGGTCACCATCTTGGTCGGGTGGGTCGGGTGCGGGGTTTAGTGTAAGCGATCGAGGTTTGACATGTGTAAAGGAGTTTGATTTAAATGGAATGGGAGAAGACTCACTTTGGCTTGGTTTGGGTCAACCCACCATTTTGGGCTTGGTGCACCCTTCCAAGCTCGATTTTGAGCTGAGGGAATCATTTAGGTCGGCTTAGAAGGAATGGTGAAGTCTCCATCCATGATGAGGTGGCTAAACATGGTTTAGTGTGTGACATGATTAAGGTAAAAGGGTTAAAGGAGGTTTAAGAAAGAACCCCCTCTTCTTGCCATAAATGGACTAATGACAAGTCAAAGCCCTCATGGCTTCATGTGGCTTGAGAATGGCTTGTTCATGGCTTCATTTGGCTTGGGAAAAGGTTGATTTGTTTCATGAAAAGGGTTTTAAGAATTTTGGATGTTTTGATGGAAATTTGTATGAAACTTGATTTGGAATAATTTGATGGTGACTTTAGGACTTAGGTAATGGATTTAATTAAATGGATGACAAATGGAGATGTCATGTGGGCTTTAGGGTAGATTTGGGCTTTTGAATTTTGAAGGAAATGGGCTTTTAAGAAGGTTTAAGGGAAGTGGGCTTTTAAGTTAGGGGTGTGTTCATGGATGGGAATTTTTGTAGAAGTTTGGGCCAAATATTTGTTGGTTTTGGTTTAGGGATGTTTCATGAATAATTTGAAATAGATTTAAGGTGGTTTGGGTTTGAATTGGGTTGAATTTGGGTTTATTTGGTAAATGGGCCAATGTAGGTCAAATTGGGCTAACTTGGGCCAATGTTGGGCTAGGGTTGAAATTGATGTAAAATAAATATTAAGAAATGTTTATGGGAGTGTTTCAAAGAGGTTTTGGCTTTGGTTGGGTTTTAATTTTGAGGTTTGGGCCTATTTGGGTTAGATTTGGGTTTAGGTCAAAATTGGGCTTTTTGATTTTGGGTTGAATTTGAGTGGGGTTTGGGTCAAAATCTTGGGCAAATCATGTTAGTGTTTTGTTTATGAGGATGTTAAGGAAGGTTTAGAAAAGATTTGGGGTTAATTGGAGTTGAATTGGGTTAGTTTGGGCTAAGTTTGGGTCATGGGTCCAAATTTGGGCTTTAAGGCCCAAAGTGAAATTGGATCCAAATGTCAATCAAATTGGACTTGGATTTGGTCTAAATTGGTATTGGGAATGTTGAATTGAAGTTTAGAATTGAATTGGACCAAAATTGGGGTCAATTGGGTAGGTTTGGTTTGACATTGGGTCCACTTTGGGTTAAAATGGGTCAATTTGGGGGTTTTGACAAAAGTAGGGTAAATTGACATAATTGGCCCATGGTGTAGTTGGACAAAATGAAATTGGGAATATTTGGGATTTTCTGGAATTTTTTGGGAATTTTCTGAATTTTTGGATTTTTAGGCCAAGAAGGGTATTTTGGGTATTTGGAGGGTATTGGGAGGTTTTCTTGGAATTTTTGGTATTTTTGGGTATGGATAGTCAATTTGAGTGATGTGGAGGTGTTTGGGATTGATTTTGGAAAATTTTAGGTAATTTGGAAATTTTGCAAAAATTTGGGTAATTTCGAGGGTTTTGGGTAGGTTTAGTAGGTGTAGGGTCCCGGGGTCAAAAATTGAAAATTTGGGATATTGGAGATTGGGTGAATTTAGGTGGGGTGAAATCATTTTGGTTGAGCCATGAAGCCATTTCAAGCCCATATGAGCCATGAAAGGACTCATTTGAGGCATTCACTATGTTGTTCCTAACCCTCTTAGCCAAGGGCTTAGGGGTTAAGGACCATCCATATGAATCACCTACATGAGTCAGGAGGTCAAGTTGGGTATGGGTGTGGTTTTAGGAAGTGTGTGGAAATGTAGTGTGTAAGTGTAATGTAAGTCGGCCCCTTCACCGGACCAGGGCCACCTGTAGGCGATCCTAAGGCCAAAGAGTCCTATAGGAACTCATCCTTTAAACTTCCACATTTGATTTCAACCCTCTAGGTGATTAGGGGTCTATAGTCAAGTTTGTGGAGTTTGCGAGGAGTTTAGAAGTGGTTTGAATTTCTAAAAGGCGGGTCCCGATTCTAGTCCTCTAAGATAGTCGAAGGAAAAGCCTAAGGCTAGATCCTAAGCACTAAAAAGAAGAAAAGGAAGACCTCATCAAAAATGAGGTCAACACCACCTCAAGTAAAATTTGGGATAGAGCCTAATGAGGATCCTAAAGATGATTTTGATAGAAATCTCTCCGATATTCCAGAGGATATCCTCGATAAGGATGTTCTTCTCGATGAGAAGCTTTGTGATTTTGAGATGAGCACTCACTGTGTGATGGTAGTTATCACTCGAGGGGCTTCATCTAGTGCAAATCTCGCCAATGATTCTATTGAGCTAGATCATCATGAATCCACCATCGTTCCAGATGACGCTTTAGTCGATCATGAGGATAGGAGTAAGCATGAGGTTATATCCATTCTCCAAGTTCTAATTACTATTTTAACAGCATGTATTACATCGTTAGAGTTCAATAAGGTCGAATCTGATGTAGTCTCACTGTTATACAGGTTGAGACACCTCTAGATACACTTGATGCACTGTCTGCGCCCGCAAGGTATGTTCACGCATCATCTTCTGATGTCATTCTACAGGAACACACAACTTCTGATTCACAATTTTAGTCCTTGATGGATACAAGGATCAAATCTGCTTTGGTAACCAAACATGGTGAGAATGTCACGAGGAAAGGTAGACCATATCCTGAGGCTTATGAGTTCATTTCATTTCCTTTAGGGATTGTCCCTCTATGGTTCAAACAATTCAATGAGGTCAGAAATCCCCAGAAAAGTTTCGCTAAATTCTGAGCATTTTGCTGTAACATCAATGGAAATGATGTATTGATACTCTGTCTCTTTATCAATAGCTTTTCAGAATTCACTTTTGAATGGTACGTTGTTGACCTCATTTTTGATGAGGTCTTCTCTTCTTCGTTTTAGTGCTTAGGATCTAGCCTTAGGATTTTCCTTTGACTATCTTAGAGGACTAGAATTGGGACCCACCTTTTAGAAATTCAAACCACTTCTAAACTCCCTTCAAACTCCACAAACTTGACTATAGACCCCTAATCACCTAGAGGGTTGAAATCAAATGTGGAAGTTTAAAGGATGAGTTCCTATAGGACTCTTTGGCCTTAGGACCGCCCTGGGTGGCCTGGTCTGGTGAAGGGGCTGACTTACACACACACTACACCTATACACTGCACTTTCACACACCTCCTAAAACCACACTTATACCTAACTTGACCTCCTGACTCATGTAGGTGATTCACATGGATGGTCCTTAACCCCTAAGCCCTTGGCTAAGAGGGTTAGGAACAACATAGTGAATGCCACAAATGAGTCCCCTCATGGCCCATTTGGGCTTGATATGGCTTCATGGCTCAACCAAAATGATTTTATTCCACTTACATTCACCTAATCTTCAATTTTCCAAATTTTCAATTTTTGACCCCCGGGACCCTACACCCGCCTAGCCTACCCAAAACCGTTGAAGTTACCCAAAATTTCCAAATCACCCAAAATTCCCCAAAATCAATCCCAGACATTTCCACATCACTCAAATTGATCATCCATACCCAAAAATACCAAAAATTCCAAAAATACCTCCCAATACCCTCCAAATACCCAAAATACCCCTCTTGACCCAAAAATCCAAAAATTCAGAAAATTCCCAGAAAATTCCAGATAATCCAAAATATTCCCAATTTCATTTTGTTCAACTACACCATGAGCCAATTTTGTCAATTTACCCCACTTTTGTCAAAACCCCCAATTTGACCCATTTTAACCCAAAGTGAACCCAATGTCAAACCAAACCTATCCAATTGACCCAAATTCTGGTCCAATTCAATTCTAAACTTCAATTCAACATTCCAAACACCAATCTAGACCAAATCCAAGTCCAATTTGATTGAAATTTGGATCCAATTTCACTTTTGGCCTTAAAGCCCGATTTGGACCCATGACCCGGACCTAACCCAAACTCACCCAATTCAACTCCAATTAACCCCAAATCTTTTCTAAACCTTCCTTAACATCCCTACAAACAAAACCCTAACATGATTTACCCAAAATTTAGACCCAAACCCCACTTAAATTCAACCCAAAGCTAAAAAGCCCAATTTTGACCTAAACCCAAACCTAACCCAAATGAGCCCAAACCCCAAAATCAAAGCCCAACCAAAGTCAAAACCTCTTTGAAACACTCCCATAAACATTTATCAACATTAATTTTACATCAATTTCAACCCTAGCCCAACATTGGCCCAACTTGGCCCACTTGGACCTATATTGGCCCATTCACCAAAAGAACCCAAATTCAACCCAATTCAAACCCAAACTACCCCCAATTTGCTTCAAGTCACTCATGACACATCCATGAGCTAAACCCAACAATTATTTAGCCCAAGACTTTACCAAAATTTCATCCCAAAATCCATTTTAAAATTCAAAAGTCCATTCCGTTAAACCATTTTAAAAGCCCACATTTACCAAATTTTAAAAGCCCAAAATCCACCCTAAAGCCCATATGACATTTCCCCTCATCATACTTTCAATTAAACTCAATACCTAAGTCCTAAATTCATCATCAAATCATTCCAAATCAAGTTTCATACAAATTTCCATCAAATTACCAAAAATTCCTAAAATCCATTTTCATGAAATTGACCAAGCTTTCCCAAGCCAAAGACAAGTCATGCAAGCCATGGACAAGCCACATGAAGCCATGGAGAGTTTGACATGTGATCAAGCCATTAATGGAAAAAGGAGGACCCCCTTTCCTAATCCTTCTTAAGCCTTTTTTTACCTTAAGCATGTCACACTCTAAACCATGCTTTGCCACCTAATCCTTGATGGAGACTCCACCACACATGGGAGATTGACCCACCCGACCTCCTCAGCCCAAAACCAGAGTCTTGGGGAGGTGCACCCAACCTATTTGCATGGGTTGACCAAAATAAGCCAAAATGGCCCCTTCCCCTTTCTACTTTGATTCAACCACTTTACACATGTCAAACCTCGATTGAATGAACCAAACCCCAGCCCCGACCCACCCGAACAAGATGGTGGCCAATGCCCAGCCGGCCGGCCACCGGGTCGCCGGAAAACACCATGGCCGAGAGCTCACATGTGAGCCAACTTTGGGATTCTACCTTGCCGAGCCGCCCCATGCCCAATGGCCACCATGGCCGTTCTGCCCTCGACCTAAGCAGCTCGATCCCAAGCCCTAACTCTCCCGGGAGGCCCTCCACCCTCTCCTATTTAAACACCACCCCTCTCGGCCATGAGAGGTGCTCGAAAAAAACCTTAAGGAAACTCGCCAAAATTGTTCCGGACTCCTCCCCATACACGAGCACTTGATCCCCACTGAAATCCCCCGCCATTTCTTCTCTCGCGAGCTCGATTTCAGAGTTGAAATCCAAGCCCAAAACCGGGACACTTCTCCACAGTGAGCCAATCCCCAAATTGATTGGTTCTACACCTTCACCGGACCAAGGGAAGGTGTCCACCGACAAAAGCCCCATCTTCAGGGCCACCCAGTTGCACCGACCTCCAAGCTTTGTGATCGGGCTTGGTCGAAATCACACCTAGGCAATTCCCGGACCAGGAGACTTCATCCGGAGCTTGTCGGGATCCAATCAAAGGTGCAACAACCCTCAGATCGAAGCCACACTTCTCTGAGCAAAGGTATGAGCTAATTCTTCATCCCGAGCTTCTGGAGATTCTCCATTTCAAATGCTTTAATTTCAATGCATGATCACCTTATAGATGTATTCGTCTCTTCAATACGAATCCATAGAGTATAAGAACACGAAAATCCATTGAGTATCGAGTGAGATCTTAGGGATTTAGTATGGACGGCTCTCGGCGAGGACGCTCGGGGACGATGAACGGATGCCGTCCATTCAATACACGCGCGGACGGACGGCTCGGATGGCGTCGGACCAGGAGACGGTACGAGAACCGCGGGGCCCGGGCTGCTGAGTCAGATGGCGGCGTCGAATGGGAGAGCGCCACGCGGCGTTTCGGAGCTGCCGAGGTTGACGCGGCGCCGCATGGATAAATAGAAAAATAGGGTATTTTCTATTTATTTAATTCCCTAAACTTCAAAAATTCATAACTTTGTGTAGGAAAATCATAAAAATAAAATAAAAATACCCTCTTGCTCAAGTGAACGAGAGGAGAATAATGTGGAAAAGAAATTACTTAATTTCATCAAGTATTTTATTTTTAATAATTTATTTACTCTCTGCATATTTTTAATTCTCCATGCATGTATACAATTCACCATGGCATGAGACCATAGGGCTTTTGAAGCCTCCGAATTTGGAAACATTCCCTGAATTTTCCAAAGTCGAGGTCATCCCTATGAAAAGTTATTGATTTTTCAAGTTCATGTTACTGTTTGAGTATTTTAATTCCAATAAATAGCATGTTGTGAAATAAATTCTAGGAAAATTTGGTGATGTTCCTTATGACCGAAGGACCCTAGGAAAAATAGGTTTTGAGTTTGTTCACTTAAAACAACCCTAATTGGCTTAAACACCCAAAATAGATCTCTAATTAATTAGAGCTAACCATACATCAAATTGACTTGAAATCAATTCTCCACTGACCTTTAGGATCAGAGGAACCCACCATAAAAATTTGAGGTCAATTGGACTTGGTTAGCCCTACTAAATGGGTTGATTAAGCCACTTAGTCATTTTAAACTTTAAAAATTCATAACTTTCAAAATATCTTTCAAAAATTCACCAAATTGGTTTTGGAGCCTCTCTGATATTAGGGGAATTTAAGAAAATTAGAATTTCAATTTTCTAAAAAAGTTGATTTTTTAATATTATTTTAATATTTTAATAATTAAAAAATAATAAAAATCACAAAAATAATAAAATTCACCAAAATGTCACATTTTGAATTTTAATCACTTAGGAACAAACCCCATATTTTTCTTAGGTCTTTTTAGTGAGATATTAAATTTTAAAGCTCTAGGGTAATTTTAAAATTAAAAAAATGTATTTTCTAGCATTTTCACTAAAATAGTTATAATAAATCATAAAAAAATCAGAAAATTGTAAAATTTGATTCTCTGATTTCCTTGATATCAGAGAGATTTTTTAAAAATATAAAATTCATTTTTCAACATTTATTTTATTTTTAAATTAATTAACCCTCCAAAAATTAAAATAATTATAATAAAAATAATATACTTCAAAAAATCACCAAAATTAGTCCAAGTGGTCCTCTGGTCATTAGGAATGTCCCCTAATTTTCTTAAGGACAGAAAATTTTCCTTGGTCATGTTATTAAATTTTCCTTGGAAATCTCTATTTTCTACCAAAAATAATTATATAAATAAATTAAATACAGAAAAATCACATTTTCTCCTCTCATGTCTTTATTGACATATGAGTGAAGTCACATAAAAATTTCAAGTTCATTTGAGTTCAATTTAGTGAGTTATGAAATTATTAAGCTTAAAGGGTAAAGTGGTAATTAAAATTTTTAATCCTTAATTAAAACTTTAGGTTTAATAAAAAAATTAACTAGTAAAATATTTGATCCTAATCTGATTTAGATGATTGAAATTTAAATAATTAAAGGGTAGAAACCCATTAAGCATTTTAAGATAATTAAACCTTAATTAAATAATTGATTAAATTTGGAAGAATAATAAAGTTGGAATTATTAAAATAGGGATATTATTAGGAAGAGATTTATTCTTTAATTTAAAATTCCCTAAATTAATCATCTCATTAATATTCAATTCTTAATTAAAATGATAACTCAAATTCAAAATATTAAAAGACTTAATCATTAAACTAAAATTAAATTATTAAACTCTTTTAAAATTTCAATTAAAATTAAAAATAAAATTAAATTAAAAGATTAAATTAAATTAAGTAAATTAAATTGAATTAAATTAAATTAAATTAAGTTAAATTAAATTAAATTAAATTAAATTAGATTAAATTAAATTAAATTAAATTAAATCAAATCAAATTAAAATTAAATCAAATCAAACTAAATTAAGTTGAACCAAACTAAATTAAATTAAATTAAAACTCAATTAAATTAAATTAAATTAAATTAAGTTTAATTAAATATAAGATCACCAAAGACATAAAGAATTCAAAATAAATCTAAAATAACTTGAACACTATTCCAAATTTAAACCCATTAATGGAAATTAAACTAAATCACAAACCATTTGAACATTAATTTACCCTCAAAAGCTTTAGTTATTATAACTCCTAAACAGAATATTAAATGAAATGTTACTTCACCCATAGGACATTCAAATATCCTAGTTCACTGAGCAAGATAACAAAACTTGAGATTCTTGGACGATTAATTCATTTGTATAATTAAATTCATTTGGACTTAAAACAATCCTATCGGTATTGAAAAGATGTTTAAGATTCTTCTTAAGCACTTCCTCGATATGATAGGATGTTCATAAGAACAATTGAACTTAATTGTTCTTTGATGAAGAAAATCGTCTCCAAACAAAAACACAAGGAACCTAGACGTCATAGGAAATGACTAGCTATAGGATTAGGAATTTGGTAGAAAACCATAACCCTTACCTTAGCTTTACCTAGGAACTTGCTTAAATATTCTAATTGTGTTTTAAGTGCAGCTTGGGATGACGGGAAGACCCTCCAGGTACGCTTTTATTTTAGTGCAATTTACTTTCTTGCAATTTACATTATTGCAATTTATTTAATCACATTGCACTTATTTTTCTTGCATGATAAACAATCGTTGCATGAAAACCCACACCTTTAGGATAAGTCCCTAAAACCGAAACCAAAACTAAACTAAAAGTCATTGCAAGATAAAATTCACCGCCACAACATTTCAAAATATAAAACAACTCAAAATTTAATCACAAACGTAACACAAAACTACAATTACAACTAAATTAAAACGTCCCGTTGGATGATCGGGAATACCTCGGATGATGTAACCTACGTGTTGCTAACGGGATTTCCCACGGTCTAAATGAAAGTGTGGAACTCATTCAGTTGAGTTTAGCAAATTCATCTGGACTAAGTGAATCCGATAAAAATAATGATGCCGGAAGGATGGAACCGTGGGATCTTAACCGGTGTCGTTATAATCAACTTTAAGATTTGTTTTTATTAAAACATAAAAAACACTTGGAAATTAAAATTTTCTCTAAACCAAAACACTTTTCTCATCCCCTGATTTATGATTTCTAAAACTAAACCCCTGCAACAACGAGGAGCTCGGAGCATGGTGGGCAGCACGGCCATCGTCGTCAGCAAAATCCGAATCTACATCGACAAAACTGTCTTAGAATTAAATAACAAAGCCATAGGACTTCGAGGTAGTTTGCCTAGTGCAACATAAATCCTCAATTCTTCGTTAGGCATTTGCATTGCAAATTATGCCCTAACCGGTCTTAGGATTCCGAGGTAGTCGTTCGATACGACAATAAACCCTCACATCTTCGAGGCTATTTGTATGATTCTGTCATATAAATATAAGCCCTAATTAATTAAAATTGGCAAGATTAAAACATTAAATAAATATTAGGACTTTTCTAAATTCAAGCCAAACAATAGGATAGTCGGGAAATTACCGAAGTTCACTTCGAATCCGTAATTTCTCCTACCTTTCTTCCTTTGAATTCTCAAAACAAAATGTTCCAAACTTGATCCATTCCCTATTGAAATTCCAAAATTCAATCCTTTGAAAACTTAAACTTTAAAATTCTTGAGAGCAGAATTATTGATTATTATCGAGAGTTTTCTTAGGTGATTCCCGTCACTTAAGATGTAATTAACTATAGGGGCTTGCCCTTATAGAGAATTTTAAAGAACCCGAGTAATATAAACCCCGTTTAATGCTTTCATATTAAGCGGGGAATTTGTCGGCTTATAAAATTGGTTCGCAGACCAAACGGATGTCACAAATCTTCTAGTTTATTTAATCGAGCCCCACCATCAAGCAGTGTGTCTATTCTTAGGGATAGATACACGGTTTGTGGTGCGGTGCTCGTTTATATAGACTATTTGGGATGTGAGATCGGTTTAATCCCATATCTTAAAACCTTCAAATATAAAATTATTTTCAAAATCAAATACTACTTTTTCAAAACTATTTATTTAAACTAAATTAAAAATTCACCGATAACTTCTGTTAGGCGACCCCCTTTTCAAGATAAAACACACAACCTAAAAATGTGCCGACAACTTCTGGCGACTCCGTTGGGGACAATTCCTCTCTCCATTTTAGTCAAATAATTCTGCTTTCAAAAATCGGTAGTGTATCCATGTCCTTAATGGATCAAACTACCCTTCTTTCCGTTGGGATGCTATGTTCATTTCTACCTTGAACAAGTATAACCAACATTCTCTCGGATTTAGGAGCCACTGTTTAGACACCCCTAAACAGAGAGGTTCCGAGATCCTTTTACCTCATTTTTGAGGTGGGGTGGACCCCCAATAGGTGTTAGTTTAGGAGTGGTCCTTCGAGTCGAGAAGTCTTGCATAAGACCTTCTTTTTCTTTCCAACTCCGAATCGGATTCCTTACCTTCTCTACACCTTTGAACATTTCGTTCTAAATAAACAAACCCTCTAATAAGTAATTCTTTTAATAAGTGATTCCTTCTTATAAATACATGAACAAGAATGTGTTCGGACTCTTTTCAATTCCTTTCTTTTCGTCCTAAAGAAAAGAAGCATAACTCGGGATCGACAACTGAATCTACCTCGCAGAAATGGAAGCCCCAAAGCCGATTTTCTCCTTCACCAATGGTCGGACTTCACCGTCTATAAGGATGAGTCGCCCGACAATGGGATCATCCGATTTGGGCAAGGATTTGAAAACACGAATGTCAAGATCACCGATGTTTCCTTTTCGCACCGACAAATAAGGTATCCGAAGCTAAGAAGCCGCCGATTGAGTTCAACCTTAGGTCGACCCAAGAGTTCCATCCTCTCGAAAGGATCCCGATCGAGAGGAGTACCGCCGTCCGCAGGAGGACCGTTCTTACTACCCCCACTCGGTCTAGTTGTTTCCGCACCTACCCCGATCGTCGCCAAGTTAAAGGGAAAGAAATCCGGAATTATGGTGAACTCGTTACCGTGGAGGGTACGGATCTTCTCGTAAGACCTTCGTTTCGAAATCGGGTCCGGTTCAAGGATTCCATCACCGACAAGGACCCAAAGAAGAAACGAAGTAGAAGGATTGCTAGAGAAGCCGGAGCTGCCGAAATTGCTTTCATGGAGGAAATCCCGGAACCGCCGGAATATACACCGCCGCGTAATATACACCGCTGCTCGAATACATACCACTTTTGGGAGGAAGCGGGTTCCATCCCCTCTCCGCCGCAGAAGATGAAGAAAATGTTCGCAAGATTGTCGTCGCATTACCTCGACCCGCATATTACAACGATAGCCGCAAGAAAAGGACTAGAACTACGCCGTTTGCTCGACTGCAAACTTTGTTAGAAAAGTTGGCAAAGAAGGAAAAGTGCCCCATATCGGAGATTCTACGAAGGATAGGGCGGGTGCCAGTCAAATCCCGTCTTGGGCCCCGAGTAGATCCCGCCATCATGACAAAAAAGCCAAGTAAAAGAATGAAGGCTAGTCCGATCGTCGTCGTCTCGGGATTACGGATTAGGGAGGATACCACCTTCCGAGCATTTGGCCGACGGACCATCCGGTCCTAGACCTTCTGCTGCTGAAGGATGGTATGGCGTCCCACTACTGGGCAGTTGAGATTGAAACGCAGCCCCGAGAAAGAAAGTCTCGCCAGGAGACTTGAATCTGAAGAAAGTGCTACTGCGATAAAGGGGACTCGTGAAAAGGGGACCCGGCAGCTATCGCACGACAACCGCGAGGACGCACAGAAAGCCCCGCTAGAAGATGCCATGGAAAAGTTAAGAACCGATATCCGACGATTAGCAAAAGAAAGAGAAGAAAAGTTCGGAGACGAGATTGATTCATCGGAATTCATGGACGACGAATATGCAGAAATCAAAAACACGAGCTTCATCAGCTTCGCAAGGTGCTCCTGCAGCCGCAGAAAGAGAGGAGCCAGAACTGATGAGAAGGCAGCTTCAGGAGAAAGACGACACGATCGCTCAAATGGCGAAAAGGATGGAAGAGATGGTTGTAGCTCTAGCCACTCTCCAGAGTCAAGTGCAACCACAAAGAGAAACACCCCCAGAGGTCATTCACATTGTAGACGGAGGAAAGGAGATTACATCCGTCAACGGGGATGATCAGCTGAAAAAGGATACAACACAAAGTATGATCCCCGAAAAGGATATCAAGAGCTTGGTGGAACGACGAGTGCGAGAAGCCTTAGGACAATCAAAGAGCGGGACATCCATTAGGACGGGTAGACCTTACCCCGAAGAATTCGACGCCGTCCAATACCCGAAAGGCTTCGTACCACCTCTCGTTCAAGACCTTCGATGGAACCGGGAACCCCGACAAGCATGTTGCGCACTTTCGTGCCGCTTGTTGCAATGTCGGTGGGAGCGATGCATTACTCTTCCGACGATTCGTCGGCAGCACTGTCGAGAATCGCCTTCGACCGGTATGCGGAGTACCAAATGGTTCGGTGAAGACGTTCTCGAACTAGAGAACCTCTTCATCAAGCGATTCGTCGGAGCTCCGCACCACATCACTATAGGTGATTTAGTGGTAGAGAAACAAAAGCCGAATGAAACTTTGGTGGATTACATACTTCGATGGAGGAACTTAAGCATGAAGTGTGAACCACAACTGAAAGAACAACATGCAGTCGGCATTTTACTTAAAAGCATTCACGGCCCGATAGCACTTCTCCTCAAAGGATTCACTATTAAGACTTTCGAGAAGTTGTTAAGCAAGGCCGGAAGCTTGCAAGAAGAGGCGAAGCAATTAAGTTTCGCCGACAAGACGGATAAGCAAAAGCCTGTGAAGACTTTTGAAAAGAAATCCGGGATCGTTGCAGCAGTTGACAAAGGCAAGAAACCGATGCAAATACCACCAGAACGGCCGCAACAACCACAACAGAATTACCAGTAACCCCGACCCAGCTATCAGTCATCTCCGCAGTATGAAAAACCACCTCGTCCGCAACGTACATTAAGGGAGCTTCTGAGCAGAGAATATCCTTTCAAGAACGAAGCAGTGCCGAAAATGTTCCGTAGTCTGATGAAGACTCCGCATTTCCAGTGCACGAGCCTAAAAGACCGGAGGAAGTCAACAAGAAAGGTGATCCCAACTTTTGCCCTTACCACCGGATGCTTGGGCACAAGATGAAGATTGCATTACCTTCAAAAGTTGGCTCAACGACAACCTTCGGAAAGGGAATATAACGATCCCGAAGGAGTACATGAAGGAACCCCGTAAAGGAGGTTCCGTCAATGTTATCTCAATCGATCCCATCATTCCGATAGATCCTTATTGTTGACCTCATTTTTGATGAGGTCTTCCTTTTCTTCTTTTTAGTGCTTAGGATCTAGCCTTAGGCTTTTCCTTCGACTATCTTAGAGGACTAGAATTGGGACCCGCCTTTTAGAAATTCAAACCACTTCTAAACTCCCTGCAAACTCCACAAACTTGACTATAGACCCCTAATCACCTAGAGGGTTGAAATCAAATATGGAAGTTTAAAGGATGAGTTCCTATAGGACTCTTTGGCCTTAGAGCGCCTCACAGGTGGCTCGGTCGCAGTGAAGGGGCCGACATACACTACACTTACACACTACATTTCCACACACTTCCTAAAACCACACCCATACCCAACTTGACCTCCCGACTCATGTAGGTGATTCACATGGATGGTCCTTAACCCCTAAGCCCTTTGCTAAGAGGGTTAGGAACAACATAGTGAATGCCTCAAATGAGTCCTTTCATGGCTCATATGGGCTTGAAATGGCTTCATGGCTCAACCAAAATGATTTCACCCCACCCAAATTCACCCAATCTTCAATTTCCCAAATTTTCAATTTTTGACCCCGGGACCCTACACCCGCTAAACTCTACCCAAAACCCTTGAATTACCCAAATTTTTGCAAAATCTCCAAATTACCTAAAATTTTCCAAAATCAATCCCAAACACCTCCACATCACTCAAATTGATCATCCATACCCAAAAATACCAAAAATTCCAAGAAAACCCCCCAATACCCTCCAAATACCCAAAATACCCTTCTTGGCCTAAAAATCCAAAAATTCAGAAAATTCCCAGAAAATTCCAGAAAATCCCAAATATTCCCAATTTCATTTTTTCCAACTATACCATGGGCCAATTTTGTCAATTTACCCTACTTTTGTCAAAACCCCCAAATTGACCCATTTTAACCCAAAGTGGACCCAATGTCAAACCAAACATACCCAATTGACCCCAATTTTGGTCCAATTCAATTCTAAACTTCAATTCAACATTCCCAATACCAATTTAGACCAAATCCAAGTCCAATTTGATTGACATTTGGATCCAATTTCACTTTGGGCCTTAAAGCCCAAATTTGGACCCATGACCCAAACTCAGCCCAAACTAACCCAAATCTAACCCAAATAGGCCCAAACCTCAAAATTAAAACCCAACCAAAGCCAAAACCTCTTTGAAACACTCCCATAAACATTTCTTAATATTTATTTTACATCAATTTCAACCCTAGCCCAACATTGGCCCAAGTTAGCCCAATTTGACCTACATTGGCCCATTCACCAAAAGAATTCAAATCCAACCCAATTCAAGTCCAAACTACCCCAAATTTGCTTCAAGTCACTCATGACACATCCATGAGCTAAACCCAATAATTATTTGGCCCAACCTCTTTACAAAATTTCATCCCAAAATCCATTTTAAAATTCAAGAGCCCACTTTCCTAATCCATCTTAAAAGCCCATCTAAAACCCTTTCAAAAAAGCCCAAAATTCTTCCAAGGCCCATATGACATTTCCCCTCATCATACTTTCAATTAAAATCATCCCTAAGTCCTAAATTCATCATCAAATAATTCCAAATCAAGCCTCATGCCAAATCACCCCTAAATACCAAAATTTTCCTTAAATCCATTTCCATGAAATTGACTTTACTTTTCCCAAGCCAAATGGAGCCATGGAGCCATGCATAAGCCATATGCAAGCCATGAGAGCCTCTTTACATGTCACCATGCCATTTTGGGCAAAAGGAGGAGGCTCTTTCCTTAACTCCTAAAGGTGGTTAACCACTTACATGATTCCACTAAACCATGCTTAAGCCTAATTGTACTTGGATTGTGACTTGACCCCACTAATCAAGCTGATCCAAATCACTTTCTCCTCAGCCTAAACCAGGCCTTGGGTGGTGCACCTAGCCCAAATGGGTGGGTTGACCCATTTAGGTCCAAATCTAGCCATGCCCCATTCCACTTTGGATCAAAGCCTTTACACATGTCCATGGCCAATTGATTGCACAAACCTCCGACCCCGACCCACCCGACCCCGAGGGTGACCCATGCACGGCCGGCCGGCCACCAGGCCGCCGGAAAACACCATGGCCGAGAGCTCACATGTGAGCCAACATTGAAATTCTCACTTGTCGAGCCGCCCCATCCCTAGTGGTCACCATGGCCGATCTTCTCCTCACCGGAGCAGCTGATCCCAAGCCCTAACTCTCCCTGGGAGGCCCCCCAGCCAGCTCTATTTAAACTCCACCCCTCTCGGCCATGAGAAGAGCCAAGCACAAACCCTGCCGAAACTCTGCCAAAATTGTTCCAAACCCTTCACCATCCTTAGAGCAGTTGATCCCCAGTGTCAATTTGCCCTAATCCCCACCAACAGAGCCCAATTTCTCAACTGAAATTCCACCCAAAACCAGGACACTTTGCCACGAGTGAGCCAATCCTCAAATCGATCGGTCCTACACCTTCACTCGGACCAAGAGGAGAAGTTTCCCACCGAAAGCCCCATCTCCAGGGCCACCCGGTTGCTCCGAGCCTCCAAGCTTTGTGATCGAGCTGTGGTCACTTTCATAGCTAGGCAATTCACCGGACCGGGAGACTTCATCCGGAGCTTGCTGGGACCCAATCGAAGGTGCAACAACTCTCGGATTGAAGCCACACTTCTCCGAGCTAAGGTATGAGTTAACTATCCATCCCGAGCTTCGGAGATTCTCCATTTCAAATGCCTTAGTTTCAATGCATGTTAGCCGTATAGATGTGTTCGTCTCTTCAAGACGAATCCATAGAGCATAAGAACATGAAAATCCATCGAGAATCGAGTGAGATCTTAGGGATTTAGTGTGGACGGCTCTCGGGTGAGAACACTTGGGGACGATGAACGGATGCCGTCCATTCGATACACGCGCGCACGGACGGCCGGGATTGCGTCGGACCGGGAGACGGTACGAGAACCGCGGGGCCCGGGCTGCCGACTCGGGTGGCGGCGTCGAATGGGAGCGCGACGCGTGTGCGTTCGGAGCTGCCGAGGTTTCGCCTGGCGCCGCGTGGATAAATAGAAAATTAGGGTATTTTCTTATTTATTTAATTCCCTAAACTTCAAAAATCCATATCTTTGTGTAGAAAAATCACAAAAATAAAATAAAAATACCCCCTCGCTCGATGAACGGAGGAGAATAATGTGGAAAAGAAATCATTTAATTTAATTAAGTATTTTATTTTTTATGATTTATTTACTCTCTGCATACATTTAATTCTCCATGCATGTATACAATTCACCATGGCATGAGACCATAGGGCTTTTGAAGCCTCTGAACTTGGGAACATTCCCTGAATTTTCCAAGGTCGAGGCCATCTCTGTGAAAAGTTATTTATTTTTCAAATGCATGTTGCTGTTTTGAGTATTTTAATTCCAAAAATTAGCATGTTGTGAAATAAATTCTAGAAATATTTGGTGATGTTCCTTATGACCAGAGAACTCTAGGAAAAATAGGACTTGAGTTAATTCACTCAGATTAACCCTAATTGGCTTAAACACCCAAAATAGGTCTTTAATTAATTAGAGTTAACCAGGTATCAAATTGACTTGAAATCAATTCTCCATTGACCTTTAGGATCAGAGGAATCCACCATAAAAATTTGAGGTCAATTGGACTTGGTTAGCCCCACTAATTGGGTTGATTAAGCCACTTAGCCATTTTAAACTTTAAAAATTCATAACTTTTAAAATACTTTTTAAAAATTCACCAAATTGGTTTTGGAGCCTCTCTGATATCAGGGGAACCTAAGAAAATTAAAATTTCAATTTTCTAAAAAAGTTGATTTTTAATAATATTTTAATATTTTTAATAATTAAAAAATAATAAAAATCACAAAAATAATAAAATTCACCAAAATGTCACATTTTGAATTTTAATCACTTAGGAACAAATCCCACATTTTTCCTAAGTCTATTTAGTGAGATATTAAATTTTAAAGCCCTAGGGTAATTTTAAAATTAAAAAAATGTATTTTCTAGCATTTTCACTAAAATAATTATTATAAATCATAGAAAAATTAGAAAATTGCAAAATTTGATTCTCTGGTTTCCTTGATATCAGAGAGATTTTTGAAAAATATAAAATCCATTTTTCAACATTTATTTTATTTTTAAATTAATTAACACTCCAAAACTCAAAATAATTATAATAAAAATAATATAATTCAAAAAATCACCAAAATTGGTCCAAGTGCTTCTCTGGTCATTAGGAATGTCCCCTAATTTTCTTAAGGACAGAAACTTTCCCTTGGTCATGTTATCAAATTTTCCTTGAAAATCTCTATTTTCCACCAGAAATAATTATATAAATAAATTAAATACAGAAAAATCACATTTTCTCCCCTCATGTCTTTATTGACATATGAGTGAAGTCACATAAAAACTTCAAGTTCATTTGAGTTCAATTTAGTGAGTTATGAAATTATTAAGCTTAAAGGGTAAAATGGTAATTAAAATCTTTAATCCTTAATTAAAACTTTAGGTTTAATAAAAAATCAACAAGTAAAATATTTGATCCTAATCTGATTTGGATGATTGAAATTTAAATAATTAAAGGGTAGAAACCCATTAAATAATTTTAAAATGATTAAACTTTAATTAAATAATAGATTAAATTTGGAAGAATAATAAAATTGGAATTATTAAAATAAGGGATCTTTATTAGGAAGAGATTTATTCTTTAATTTAAAAATCCCTAAATTAATTATATCAACTAATACTCAATTTTTAATTAAAATGATAACTCAAATTTAAAATATTAAAAGACTTAATTAAATTATTAAAATCTTTTGAAATTTCAATTAAAATTAAAAATAAAGTAAATTAAAGATAAATTAAATTAAGATTAAATTTAATAATTAAATTAAATTAAATTAAATAATTAAATTAAATTAAATTAAACAATTAAATTAAATTAAATTAAATTAAATAATTAAATTAAATTAAATTAAACAATTAAATTAAATTAATTAAAATTAAATTAAATTAAATTAAACAATTAAATTAAATTAAATTAAATAATTAAATTAAATTAAATTAAACAATTAAATTAAATTAAATTAAATAATTAAATTAAATTAAATTAAACAATTAAATTAAATTAAATTAAATTAAATAATTAAATTAAATTAAATTAAACAATTAAATTAAATTAAATTAAATTAAAATTAAATTAAATTAAATTAAACAATTAAATTAAATTAAATTAAATAATTAAAATTAAATTAAATTAAATTAAATAATTAAATTAAAGTTAAATCAAATCAAATTAATTAAACACCAAATCAAATTAAATTGAACTATGTTAAACTAAATTAAAACTCAATTAAATTAAGTTAAATTAAATATAACATCACCTAAGACATAAAAGAAATTAAATATAAAACAACTTGAACGACTTATTCCAAATTTAAACTCTTTAACTTAAACCGAATCATTTGAATACTAACTTACCCTCGAAAGCTTTAGTTATTATAGCTCCTAAATAAAACATTAAATGAAGTGTCACTTCACTCATAGGATATTCAAATGTCCTAGTTCACTCGAGCAAGTTAACAAAACTTGAAATTCTTGGACGATTAATTCATTTGTATAATTAAATTCATTTGAACTTAAAACAATCCTGGAAATATTGAAAAGATGTTTAAGATTCTTCTTAAGCACTTCCTCAATATGATAGGATATTTATAAGAACAATTGGACTTAATTGTTCTTTGATGAAGAAAATCGTCCTTAAACCAAAACACAAAGAACCTAGACGTCATAGGAAATGACTAGTCATAGGATTAGGAATTTGGTAGAAAACCATAACCTTTCCCTTAGCTTTACCTAGGAACTTGCTTAAATATGCTAATTGTGTTTTAAGTGCGGCTTGGGATGACGGGAAGACCCTCCAGGTACGCTTTTATTTTATTGCAATTTACTTTCTTGCAATTTACTTTCTTGCAATTTACTTTATTGCAAATGCATTTTACTTTTCTTGCATGATAAAACAACGGTTGCATGAAAACCCACACCTTTAGGATAGCCCCTAAAACCGAAACCAAAATTAAGTTAAAAGTCATTGCAAGATAAAATTCACCGCCACAACATTTCAAAATATAAAACAACTCAAAATTTAATCACAAACAGAACACAAAACTACAATTACAACTAAATTAAAACGTCACTGTTGGATGATCGGGAATACCTCGGATGATGTAACCTACGTGTTGCTAACGGGATTTCCCACGGTCTAAATGAAAGTGTGGAACTCATTCGGTTGAGTTTAGCAAATTCATCCGGACTAAGTGAATCCGATAAAAATAACGATGCCGGAAGGATGGAACCGTGGGATCTTAACCGGTGTCGTTATAATCAACTTTAAGATTTGTTTTAATTAAAACACAAAAAACACTTGGAAATTAAGATTTTCTCTAAACCAAAACACTTCTCTCATCCCACGATTTATGATTTCTAAAACTAAACCTCTCGCAACAACAAGGAGCTCGGAGCATGGTGGGCGGCACGACCATCGTCATCAGCAAAACTCGAGTCTACTTCAGCAAAACTTTCCTAGAATTAAAACAACCAAGCCATAGGACTTCGAGGTAGCTTGCACTAGTGCAACATAAATCCTCAACTCTTCGTTAGGCATTTGCATTGCAAATTAAGCCCTAACCGGTCTTAGGATTCCGAGGTAGTCGTCCGATACGACAATAAACCCTCACATTTTCTAGGCTATTTGTTTGATTTTATCATACAAATATAAGCCCTAATTAATTGAAATTAGCAAGATTGAAATATCAAATAAACATTAGGACTTTCCTAAATTCAAGACAAACAATAGGATAGTCGGGAAATTATCGAAGTTCACTTCGAATCGGTGATTTCTCCTACCTCTCTTCCTTTGGATTCACAAAACAAAAAGTTCCAAAATTTGATCCATTCCCTATTGAAATTCCAAAATTCAATCTTTGAAAACCTTAAACTTTGAAATTCTTGAAAGCGAGTTATTGATTATTATCGAGAGTTTTCTTAAGTGATTCCCGTCACTTAAGATGTAATTAACTATAGGGGCTTGCCCTTATAGGGAATTTTAAAGAACCCGAGTAATATAAACCCTGTTTGATACTTTCATATTAAGCGGGGAATTTGTCGGCTTATAAAATTGGTTCGCGGACCAAACGGATGTCACAAAACTTCTAGTTTATTTGATCGAGCCCCACCATCGAGCGAGTGTGTCTATCCTTAGGGATAGATACACGGTTTGTGGTGCGGTGCTCGTTTATATAAACTATTTGGGGATGTGAGATCGGTTTAATCTCATATCTTAAAATTTTCAAATTTAAAAATTATTTTCAAAATCAAATACTACTTTCTAAATTATATATATATATTTAAATTAAATTTAAAATTTAAATTCGCCGACAACTTACGTTAGGCGACCCCTCTTCAAAATACAACACGAACCTAAAATAAGCCGCACAAATTACAGCGACTCCGTGCGGGAATATTCCTCTCTCCATTATAATCAAATAATTCGCTTTCAAAAATCGGTAGTGTATCCATGTCCCTAATGGATCAAACTACCCTTCTTTCCGTTGGAATACTATGTTCATTTCTATCTTGAACAAGTATAGCCAACATTCTCTCGGATTTAGGAGCCATTGTTTAGACACCCCTAAACAGAGAGGTTCCGAGATCCTTTTACCTCATTTACGAGGTGGGGTGGACCCCAATAGGTGTTAGTTTAGGAGTGATCCTTCGAGTCGGGAAGTCTTGCTTAAGACTTTCTTTTCCTTTCTGAATCGGATTCCTTACCTTCTCTACACCTTTGAACGTTCCGTTCTAAATAAACAAACCCTCTAATAAATGATTCTTTTAACAAATGATAGATACATGAACAAAGAATGAGTTCGGACTATTTTCAATTCCTTTCTTTTCGTCCTGAAGAAAAGAAGCATAACTTGGGACTGACAACCAGAATCTACCTTGCGAAATGGAAGCCCCGAAGCGATTTTCTCCTTCACCAACGGATCTGGACTTCGTCGTCTATAAGGATGAGCTGCCCAACAATGGGGTCATCCGATTTGGACGAGGATTTGAAAACACGAACGTCGAGGTCACCGACGTCTCCCTCTTTGCAGCGACGAACAAGGTATCGAGGCCGAGGAACCACGCGCTCGAGTTCAACCTTAGGTCGATCCAAGAGTTTCCTCCCCTGCAAAGGGTCCCGACTAGGAGGAATACTGCTGTCCGTAGGAGGACTGTTCTTACTACCCCCATTGGTCTAGTTGTTTCTGCACCTACCCCGACTTCTGCCAAATCAAAGGGAAAGGAATCCGGAACTATGATAAACCCATTGCACCGTGGAGGGTACGGATCTTCTGTAAGACCTTCGTCTTCGAAATCGGGTCCGGTTCGAAGATTCCGTCGTCGACAAAGACCCAAAGAAGAAATAGAAATAGAAGGATCGCCGGGAAGCCGGAGGCTGCCGAGATTGCCTTCTGGAGGAAATTCCGGAGTTACCGGAATATACACCGCTACCGAATATACACCATTGCCCGACTACATACCACTTTTGGGAGGAAGCGGGTTCCATCCCCTCTCCGCCGCGAGAGGATGAAGAGAATGTTCGAAAGATTGCTTTGCCACATTACCACAGCCCGCATACTACAACGATAGCCGCAGAAAAGAATCGAACTACGCCGTTTGCTCGACTGCAAACTTTGGTAGAAAAGCTAGCAAAGAAGGAAAAGCGCCCGTGTCGGAAATTCTACGGAGGATAGGACGGGTGCCGGTCAAATCCCGTCTTGGGCCCCGAGTAGAACCCGCCGTCATGATAGAAAAGCCAAGCAAGAGAATGAAGGCTAGCCCGCTGTCGTAGTATCGGGGTTACGGATTAGGGAGGATACCACCTTCCGGCATTTGGCCGATGAGACCATCCGGTCATAGACCTTCTGTCGCTAGAAGGATGGTGTGGCGTCCCACTACGGGGCGATTGAGGTCGAAACGACGGCCCGAGAAAGAAAGTCTCGCCGGGAGGCTGGAATGCGAAGAAAGTGCTACTTGCGATGAAGGGGACTCGTGAAAAAGGACCCGGCAACCATCGCATGACAACCACAAAGATACACGAAAGCTCCGCTAGAAGATGCCATGGAAAAGTTGAGAACCGACATCCGACGGTTGGCAAAAGAAAGAGAAGAAAAGTTCGGAGATGAGATCGACTCATCGGAATTCATGGACAACGAATATGCAGAAATCAACATGGTTGAGACACGAGCTTCATCATCTTCTCGAGGTGCTCCTGCAGCAGCGCGAAGAGAGGAGCCGGAGCCGATGAAGAGACGGCTTCGGGAAAAGGACGACACGATCGCTCAAATGGCGAAGAGGATGGAAGAGATGGCCATAGCTCTAGCCACTCTCCAAAGTCAAGTACAACCACATAGAGAGACACCCCGGAAGTCATTCACCTCGTAGACGGAGGGAAGGAAATTACATCCGTCGATGGGGATGACCGAGTTGAAAAAGGATACAACACAAAGTATGATCCCCGAAAAGGATATCAAGAACTTGGTAGAACAGCGAGTGCGAGAAGCCCTAGCACAATCGAAGAACGGGACATCTATTCGGACGGGTAGACCTTACCGGAAGAATTCGACGCTGTCCGATACCCAAAGGGCTTCGTACCACCTCTGTTTAAGACCTTCGACGGAACCGGGAACCCCGACGGCATGTTGCACACTTTCGTGCCGGTTGTTGCAATGCCGGCGGGAGCGATGCGCTACTCTTCCGACGGTTCGTTAGCGATCTGTCGGGAATCGCCTTCGGCCGGTATGCGGGATTACCCAACGGATCCGTAAAGACATTCTCGAGCTAGAGAGCCTCTTCATTAAGCGATTTGCCGGAGCTCGGCACCACATCACTATAGGTGATTTAGTGGTAGAGAAACAAAGGCCGAATGAAACTCTAGTGGATTACATACTTCGATGGAGAAATTTAAGTATGAAGTGTGAACCACAACTGCAAGAACAACATGCGATCGGCATCTTGCTTAAAAGCATTCACGGCCCGATAGCACTTCTCCTCAAGGGATTCACTATTAAGACTTTTGAGAAGTTGTTAAGCAAGGCCGGAAGCTTGCAAGAAGAGGCGAAGCAATTAAGTTTTGCCGACAAGACGGACAAGCGAAGCCGGTGAAGACTTTCGAAAAGAAATGCGGGGTCGTTGCGGCGGTTGACAAAGGCAAACAACCGATGCAAATACCACCGAAACGGCCGCAGACAACCACAACAAAATTACCGGCAACCCCGGTCCAGCTATCGGTCGTCTCCGCGAGTATGAACAACCGTCTCGTCCGCAACGTACATTGAGGGAGCTTCGAGCGAGAGAATATCCGTTCAAAAATGAAGCGATGCCAAAGATGTTCCGTAGCTTAATGAAAACTCCAGATTTCCAGCTGCCGAGCCTAAAAGACCGGAGGAAGTCAACAAGAAAGGTGATCCCAACTTTTGCCCCTACCATCGGATGCTTGGGCACAAGATAGAAGACTGCATTACCTTCAAAAGTTGGCTCGACGACAACCTTCGGAAAGGAAATATAACAATCCCGAAGGAGTACATGAAGGAACCCCGAAAGGAGGTTCCGTCGATGTTATCTCAACCGATCCCGTCATCCCGATAGATCCCTATGCAGCCGACGATGGATGGACTACCGCACGGACGAGATCTTCGAAGAAGATTTTAGACAACATCCGAACCGCTTCGGTGCGAGCTTCAATTCGAGTTCGAGACCTGTTAAGCCGGTACTTATCACTTGCGATAGAAGAACCACCTCGACGAGAGACAATCGAAGAGAAGAAGAAAATTGACGAAGAAGAGGGGACCGAGATTCCTAAGGCTAGACTAGGGGCTGCTTATCCTAGGATAGTTGTTTCCGATTCGGGGGAGAAATCCCTCGAACCTCTCGATTTTGTATGATTATCCGCTCACTTCGGTGGGATCATATAATGATAAGGGTGATGGCGTTGGCTACGTTTTGATTGTTTCTAACGATTACGTAACTAGCGACAATCCGGGCGTCGATTTCGATACCAACAACAATTCTCAAATCATACATGATCTCGACGATCAAAATGACGAAGAAGGCATCCATCAAGGAGGCTACGAGAGTTCAACAAGCAACGGATCTATCTGTGAGTTTCGAGGAGCTCCGGTTACAATAGAGTTAGAGCCTTCGATTTGGAAGATAATCCGGAAGAGCCGATCATTCCGATTCAGGAGGAGACACCGACAAATTCAATACTAGATTCGAAGAAATTACGAAGTCAACCTAAGAAGTGGAAAAGTTCTACCTCCGAGAATGGGTCCAAAAGATAAAGGAAAGCGGGTGGTTGTTCAAGAAGAACCAACCCCAAGCGGAAGAAATACCCATTCGAGAAGAAGCGGGACGCGGGAGAACAAAGTGGACTACAACGTGCTAGCCCATCTTAGGAAACTACCGGCCAACCGAGCATTTACGATGCTCTCATCTTATCAAAGGAGATGAGAGAAGCTCGATCGAGGCCTTACTTGATCCGGAAATTTGCTTAGCTCAAATGGCCGGAGATTCCTTAGATGAGGTTTGCTCGTTAAAGGAACGAGCGAGGTGTCACCTTCACGGACAATGACCTACTACTTGGGACGAGCGGATCACAACCGACCGTTGTACATTTCGATTACTGATTGGGAAGTTTACGCTCTCCGGAGTATTGGTGGATCCGGGAGCATCAATCAATATAATGAGTCTTCGAACACTAGCATACTTGGAAATTGATGCTCGTGAGCTCGAGGCCGACAAAATGTTATTAAGAGGATTCAACCAGAAAGGAGAAAGAGCCCTTGGATCAATAACGCTACTAATGAAGACCGGTGACTTAGCAAAGACAACCGCAAAATTTCACATTATCGATTCGAAACGTCGTTCAACGCTCTACTTGGGCCGACCATGGATACATGAAAACGAGGATGGTACCATCATCTCTACATCGGTGCATCAAATACTACGATGGAGGGGAACGAGTGCATCAAAGGTGACTTACAACCATTCTCCGTACATGAGATTGGAATCCATGAAGATGCAGCTTATTATGCACCACCGAAGAAAACAATCTTCTCCAGAGATACCATAACAAATGAAGCAAAGAAAGTTAGGGACAACAAAGAACCTGAAGTTCTAGCCCAACAGTCACTCACCACTCCCTTACGGCGAGATGGTGAAGGTTTCTCCACAACTCGCATCCGAGGTCGAGGCCGGGGACGAGGTCGTGGCAGAGACGTTAGGACAGTTGGACAGAGGAAGCCAGCCATCAATGTCGATTGGGAAGACAGTACTGAAGAAGAAAAAGAGATCAAACAAGAAGCAACGACAATAAGTCGGAAGAAGCCGCAATTCAAGATCTCTCTCGAAGATGAGAAGAATGAAGAATACAGATCAATGTACGAGAAGATTAACCACTATGTACATACTATGACCCTGACCCCGATCCATTCTAATAAGATCGAGGGTATGGTGGTCAAAGAGGTACGTAGCGGCGGTGCAAAGCCAATCAAATTCTACCGTGGTGCTACTTCCTCCAAAACTGAGAATAATGTACAATTTGAAGATGTCACTTCATCAAATTAATGGAATTACCTTTTGAGTGGTACTCTCCTTGTGTTCAAAATTTAATTCGACGTGGTTTCTTACCTCGACAATGGACAAAAGGCCGATCACAACATTTTGAAAAATTATGGAATAACTCCGGTCGTCCACCCAATTCAAAGCATGGTCTCGGATTCAAGCACGGTAGGATCGGTTGACGATATCGAATTTTGCATGGTTGTCACTTGCGAGTCTAATGAAAACCGCATGGAAACTACGGAAGAATTTGAAGATTTACAAATTGAGACGCTCCACCGAATTCGAAGAAGAGATCAAATCTACAATAGATGAGTTAACGGAAGTTAACTTAGGTACTAGCGAAGAGCCTAGACCTACCTTTGTTAGCTCCTTACTCGATAAGGAAGACTCCGAAGAAATAATCAAATTGTTAATGGAATTTAAAGACTCGTTTTGCTTGGAGCTACGATGAAATGCCGGGATTAGCCCCGGGGTTGCGGTCCATAAGCTAGGAATGGATCCTACTTCGTTCCGGTCGGACAAGGTCCCGAGAAGAATGCGTCTGGAAATCGAACAACAAGTCATAGCCGAAGTTAAAAAGCTAATAGACGCTAAATTTGTCCGTGAAGAACAATACCCGACACGGCTAGCCAACGTAGTGCCGGTCGAGAAGAAGAATGGTCGGATCGAATTTGTGTGGACTTCGGAGATTTAAACAAGGCATGTCCAAAAGATGAATTCCTCTACCGATTCCAGAACCGATGATCGATATTGCTTCGACACATGAGATATTCTCATTCATGGATGGATCTTCGGGATACAACCGGATAAAAATGGCTCCGAGAAGATGAAAAGCTTACGACGATTCGAACGCCGATCGGAGTATTTTGCTACACGGTGATGCCATTCGGACTCGAAGAACGCAGGAGCAACTTACCAAAGAGCAATGACAAGAATTTTTGATGATCTCATCCACAATCAAGTCGAGTGCTACGTGGACGATGTCGTCATCAAAAGCAAAGTAAAGGAAAACCACTTGTATGATTTGAGAATTGTTTTCGAACGATTAAGACAATTTAACCTTAAGATGAATCCCTTAAAATGCGCCTTCGGCGTCACCTCCGGGAAATTCTTAGGATTCGTTGTCCGACATCGTGGAATTGAAATCGACCCGGAGAAGATTAAAGCCATCTTAGAAATGCCGCCTCCCAAAACCTTAAAACAACTACGATCTTTTCAAGGGAAGCCGGCATATCTTCGACGCTTTATCTCAAACCCGTCGGGTAGGTGTCAGCCTTTCTCGGCACTAGTTAAAAAGGACGCCAAATTTATTTGGGAAGAGAAATGCCGAGAAGGCCTTCGAAGACATTAAACAATATTTAATGACACCTCTCGTCTTAGCGGCCCCGGTCTCGGGTAGACCGCGATACTTTACACCGCGGCTCTGAGACGACTCTCTCGGAGCCCCGTTAGCCTGAGTCAATGATGAGGGTAAAGAAAATGCTCTTTACTACTTAAGCCGTCGTTTACTTCCGACGGAGGTAAAGTATCCCGCAATTGAAAAGCATTGTTTGGCCCTGATCTTCGCCGCTCAAAAGCTCAGGCACTACATGCTTTCTCACAAGGTCAACTTGATTTCGAAGTTTAATCCATTGCAATACTTGATGACTCGTCCAACACTTTCCGACGGACTTGCCGGATGGTCAATGATATTATTGCAATTCGATATAACTTTCGTGCCTCTCGCGTGCCGTAAAGGACAAGTCTTAGCAGACTTCCTCGCGAAGCACACCCTTTGCCGGCCGAATCTCCTCTCAATGATGATCTGCCAGATGAACAAATAATGAGCCTAGAAGACCCTGATGATCGACGTTGGGAATTGTATTTCGACGGAGCATCTTCAGCACACAAAGACGAAGAATCGCAAGTGATAGTGCCCGGTAAGGCGGGAATCGGGCTAATCTTTATAACACGGAGCGGGGGATGTTAAGATACTCCTACCACTTGACGGAACCGTGTACAAACAACGAAGCAGAATACGAAGCCCTCATAACGGGATTGGAATTAACCATTCAAATGGGGATAACGGACATCAACATCTACGGGGATTCACGAGTTAATCATTCAACGGATCGCCGGACAATACGGAATTTTTAAACCAAGACTCGAACAAGTACTTCCAGGTATGCCATACAAATTGTTGGAACAGATTCCAAATGTGACAATCTACAAGATTCCTAGAAAAGAGAATGCTTTAGCAGATGCTTTAGCCCGTCTCGCAAAAGAATTTGCCTGTTTGCAAGATGAATCGATGGAAGTGTCGGTTCACGGACGTCAGGTCCTATCACGACTTGACATAGACACGATACACAAATCGACGAAAAGAAAAAGAATCGGTTGCGGTAGTGACGGAAAAACACGAAGATTGGCGACGGCCATCGATGAACTACACCGCAAACGGAAAGCTACCGGACGATAGGTCGCTAGCCCATCGGATCAAGAAAAGAACTGCGTCCTACGCATTAATAAACAACACATTATACGGAAGGTCTTTTGATCAAATGTGGCTAAGGTGCCTAAGCGGGTTCGAGGCCCGTGAAATTGTTAAAGAGGTGCATTCGGGACTCCGTGGCGCTCACCGGTCGGGTCCAAAGATGAAAATGAAAATTAAAAGACTAGAGTACTACCGGCCCTCGATGATGACCGACCGCATGAAAATCGCCGAAGAGCCGTCACCAATGCCAAGTGCACGGAGTGGTTCTACACCAACCTCCGAATGTGCTACACCCGACAATTGCGTCGTGGCCATTTGAATGTTGGGGCACGGATATAGTGGGTCCGATAGAACCACCATCTTCAAAAGGACATCGTTTCATTCTTGCGGCTACGGATTACTTTTCCAGTGGGCGAGAGCGGTTCCACTTAGAGAAGTGAAAGCACACCACGTGCTACGGTTTTCAAGAACCAAGTTGTCTACCGTTTCGGAGTGCCGCGCGAGATCATCTCGGATAATGGGTCGGCATTCGAAGCACACAAATCAACAATTTTGTCGGAAGACACGGAATCGACCGGCGATACTCGACAATTTACTACCCAAGAGCAAACGGCCTCGGCGAGGCTTTTAATAAAACTCTCGTTCAAATCTTAAAGAAAACCTTGGACGATAATAAGAGAAATTGGCACGAGAAATTGTTAGAAGCCTTATGGGCCTGCCGGACGACCTTCGGAACCCCTACTCAAGCTACACCTTACGCTTTGGTGTATGGGTCCGAGGCTGTGTTACCTTTAGAGGTTCAGCTTCCTTCACTCATAATTGCAATTGCAAACAAGATCACGACGAAGAAAACGCCGGACTACGACTCGAAGAATTAGAAAGCTTGGAAGGAAAAGACTTGCAGGCACAACGGAATTTAGAACTATACCAAGCTAAGATGGTTCGAGCCCAGTGACAACTGGTCCGCCCAAGAACCTTCAAAGTTGGTGACTTAGTTCTCGTTCTTAAGAGACCTATTCTTGCACACCGCAAGATAGGAGGAAAATTTGAACCCACTTGGGAAGGACCGTTTGTGGTTGAAGCGAGTATACTCGGGAGGTTCCTACCGGCTAGTGAATTGCCAGGGAGAACGACATATGCTTCCAATCAACGGACGATACTTGAAAAAATATTACGCTACCTGATGTTTCGAAGGAATGAATTCTTCATCCCTAAGAAACACGGGTGAAGTAATTACTTGTGATTGGGTCCGAACCCAAAAAATAATAAAATGTGCTAAGATAAATAAAATCATGATAATAAAGTTTTCCTCATTTTTCTTCTCCAAATCAAAATCTCTTCCCTCATCTTATCCTACTTCATTCCTGTTAAATTTCAAAATATAAGAATAATAAAAAAAATGTATCTTTAATAAACATTTTCTTAATGTTCTTGTTCTTAGTACAACCCCTGATCCTTTTCCTTGTCTTTTCGCAGGGAAATGTCGAACGGGCGGTTGGTCTTGAACTTTAAGAATGGCGTAAGCCTTGCACTCGATGAAAAGAGGGTGAAAGATGGAGCGATAATCGAGATTGACTCGGATTTCGCACCGGCGAGCCTACGATACGAGGAAAGTGACCGGGTCCCGATTAGCCGAGAAGAACTACCCGGGCGAGACAGGTGATGAAAGTGGGTGGCCCAAGCCACCAATCCAACAACAAGAAAAGAAAAGCAAACACCGAAGAAGACAAGAAAATGAAGTCCGTAGTCACTACGGCGGAGGGCGAGGCTTGTCGGCGCCGCGCCGCAGAGATTCAAGAAGTTCGGAGGGCTACTCTCATGACCACGCAACGAAGAAATAAGAATCGCCGCATCCGTAAAATGTTAACAAAACTAGCCGCGGACCGGCGCGACGAGACATTGCTAATGCCGGCACTCACATTTCAAGGACACCGGTTCACCGAGAACTCGAAAAAGGAGGCCAGCTCCTAGAATAACGAAAGAACCGGGGAAATCTCCGGAAGATCGAAGAAAGAAGGCTACCACGCCATCGGATAGAACCACCGAGCGGTGCATGACCTTGTTGCGAAGCAACCCCGGGGATGTCCCGACGAGGCATCATCCCCGAGGAGCCGAGGTATGCGGGGGAACGTGAAGGGATTGAACCATATATCCCACAATATGTCATAAGGCCTCGCCATCTGCGGATCATTCCGGAATACGAGCTGGAGAGGATGCAGAATGTTGAAAGAAAACTTTCGAATACTTCGAGAGAATTAAAGGAAGAAGAATCAACATACTGAAGGCCTCGAGCTACACACCGACGTATTCTCGGAGTATGAACAACGAAGCAAATCGTGGATCGTATCCGGGATCCGAAAAGAATGGGCCGAGCGAGCCGCACGAGGGAAAATACATACTCGGAACCTCGGAGATGGATGCCGGGGAAAGGAAGAATCACAATACAATGCGGATGCTCGCTACAACTTCTGTCGAAGACAGGAAGGAAACCCACCGGGGATACTTCGTCATGGGCAAGTAGATCCGATGCCATTAGTTATCAAGAGAATGGTGAAAAGATTGATAACATGGAGGGTACCGCCGGCGGATTGCATACCCAATAGCTGCATTATCAACATCTACAAACGAGGTGATCTGCATACCCCCACATATTGATCACCACGACTTCGTCGGACCTTTCGCACGGTCTCTTTCTTGAATGAGTGCAACATCATGTTCGGATCCGACCTCCGGATAGCGAGGCCCGGGCGAGTTCCGAGGGCCGATAAAGATACCTTTACCGGTGGGTTCCGTCATGATGCCGCAAGGTAACGGAGCGAGATATCGCAAAGCATTGCATACCGGGGGTGCCAGTGGAGCGAATCTCGGTTACTTTCGGGAGGATGGACGACAAGGAAATACCTTACCATTTCCAACCGGATCCGAGCTAGAGAACCTCCGGCCTTACGAGCTGTGAGTTACATGGGAAATATCACACCTCCAACGTACATCCGAGTCGGCATCCTTGCCGAGGATGGCTTGGAAGGTGATGTTATTGACCATGTACCTCACTATTCGGACATGGATTTTGACGGATGATTCTTTTGATGGATCAACAAAGATCATACACAGTCCGTTTTGAGTCTACATGGATTGTATGAAATATATTCCAGATTGAGTTGTACGACGTATTTTCAACATGATTGGAATGAAAGTGACCATGTCACGTTTTTGGCCTTCACCTCTTTTGTGCAAATTGATTGGGAAACGCCATTAAAGTTAAATGAACTTCGAACAAAGAGCAGAAAAGAAAAAAAAAGAATAAAAGAAAATTTTTTTTTTTTAAAAAAAAAATCTGAAAAATGACAAACACCAAGTTCACATGAACATTAAATAAACAACAAAATAAAATTTGAACCATTAAAAGATAAACGAAATCAACACAAATCTCAAATTCAATCTTTCCAAATTCCGAATCAAATTTCAATCTTTTCAAACTTCAAAATCAAATTCTATCCTTCCAAACTTCCAAATCAAATCTCAATCAAATTCCATCCTTACAAATTTCAAATCAAATTCTCAATCAAAATCTAAATCCAATCTCGATCAAGTTTCAAATTTGATCTTCCAAATTTCAAATCAAATCTTAAATCAAATTTCAATCGAGTTCAAACTCATCCTTCCAAATCTCAAATTCAATCTTTCCAGATTTCAAGTCTCAAAATCACATCAAAATTCAAACTTTTGAGTCGAGGATTTTACATCCAAGACTGCACTGCTTTAGGATTCTCTTCCTATTGCACTGAAATACATCAAAATTCAAAACTTTTGGGTCGAGGATTTTACATCCAAGACTGCACTGCTTTAGGATTCTCTTCCTATTGCACTGAAATACATCAAAATTCAAACTTTTGAGTCGAGGATTTTACATCCAAGACCGCACTGCTTTAGGATTCTCTTCCTATTGCATCGAAATACATCAAAATTCAAACTTTTGAGTCGAGGATTTTACATCCAAACTGCACTCGCTTTAGGATTCTCTTCCTATTTGCACCGAAATACATCAAAATTCAAACTTTTGAGTCGAGGATTTTACATCCAAGTATCGCATTGCTTTAGGATTCTCTTCCTATTGCACTTTGAAATACATCAAAATTCAAAACTTTTGGGTCGAGGATTTTACATCCAAGACCGCACTGCTTTAGGATTCTCTTCCTGTCGCACTTTGAAATACATCAAAATTCAAACTTTTGAGTCGAGGATTTTACATCCAAGACTCGCATCGCTTTAGGATTCTCTTCCTATTGCACCGAAATACATCAAAATTCAAAACTTTTGGGTCGAGGATTTTACATCCAAGACTGCACTCGCTTTAGGATTCTCTTCCTATTGCACTGAAATACATCAAAATTCAAACTTTTGTGTCGAGGATTTTACATCCAAGACTGCACTGTTTTAGGATTCTCTTCCTATTGCACTGAAATACATCAAAATTCAAAACTTTTGGGTCGAGGATTTTACATCCAAGACTGCATCGCTTTAGGATTCTCTTCCTATTGCACCTGAAATACATCAAAATTCAAACTTTTGAGTCGAGGATTTTACATCCAAGACTGCACTTGCTTTAGGATTCTCTTCCTATCGCACCGAAATACATCAAAATTCAAACTTTTGGGTCGAGGATTTTACATCCAAGACTCGCATTGCTTTAGGATTCTTTCCTATTGCACTCGAAATACATCAAATTCAAACCTTTTGGGTCGAGGATTTTACATCCAAGAACTGCATTGCTTTAGGATCATTTCCCTATCGCAATGAAATACATCAAAATCAAACTCTTGAGGTTAAGGATTTTACATCCAACACCACTTTGCTCTGAGATATCTTCTCATTGCAACGATTCAATCTAATCAATTCAATTTTCTTTCGAGGTTGGAGATGTTACATCTAAAACCTCAAAATCCTAATTTTCATTTCAAATCAAATCCCTCAAATTAATTTTGACAAAACTTCAATCTAAATTGAAACTCCAAACTAAAATTTAAACTCACACATCAAAACATAAATTGAAGCAAAATAAAATCTAAATCGAAATTCCCCGCATCATGTGATTTGGGATTCACCTCCTTTTCCTTTCCCTGGCGAGAGTTCAAGAATCTCCAGGTTCCGGAGATATACTTGACACTCCCCAGCAGAAACTCTTCTACTTCGTCCTAAGTTCGTCACTTGGACATCGTGTGTTGGTTTTGTTGATCGCTTCGGTCAACACCAATACGCGCGGTGTGCTCCGTCAGCTCACCACACCTATTGAGGTCCATTTGTTGACCTCATTTTTGATGAGGTCTTCCTTTTCTTCTTTTTAGTGCTAGGATCTAGCCTTAGGCTTTTCCTTTGACTTATCTTAGAGGACTAGAATTGGGACCCGCCTTTTAGAAATTCAAACCACTTCTAAACTCCCTGCAAACTCCACAAACTTGACTATAGACCCCTAATCACCTAGAGGGTTGAAATCGAATATGGAAGTTTAAAGGATGAGTTCCTATAGGACTCTTTAGCCTTAGAGCCGCCACAGGTGGCACTGGTGCAGTGAAGGGGCCGACATACACTACACTTACACACTACATTTCCACACACTTCCTAAAACCACACCCATACCCAACTTGACCTCCTGACTCATGTAGGTGATTCACATGGATGGTCCTTAACCCCTAAGCCCTTGGCTAAGAGGGTTAGGAACAACATAGTGAATGCCTCAAATGAGTCCTTTCATGGCTCATATGGGCTTGAAATGGCTTCATGGCTCAACCAAAATGATTTCACCCCACCCAAATTCACCCAATCTTCAATTTCCCAAATTTTCAATTTTTGACCCCCGGGACCCTACACCTACTAGCCTACCCAAAACCCTTGAATTACCCAAATTTTTGCAAAATCTCCAAATTACCTAAAATTTTCCAAAATCAATCCCAAACATCTCCACATCACTCAAATTGATCATCCATACCCAAAAATACCAAAAATTCCAAGAAAACCCCCCATACCCTCCAAATACCCAAAATACCCTTCTTGGCCTAAAAATCCAAAAATTCAGAAAATTCCCAGAAAATTCCAGAAAATCCCAAATATTCCCAATTTCATTTTGTCCAACTATACCATGGGCCAATTTTGTCAATTTACTCTACTTTTGTCAAAACCCCCAAATTGACCCATTTTAACCCAAAGTGGACCCGATGTCAAACCAAACATACCCAATTGATCCCAATTTTGGTCCAATTCAATTCTAAACTTCAATTCAACATTCCCAATACCAATTTAGACCAAATCCAAGTCCAATTTGATTGACATTTGGATCCAATTTCACTTTGGGCCTTAAAGCCCAAATTTGGACCCATGACCCAAATCTAACCCAAATAGGCCCAAACCTCAAAATTAAAACCCAACCAAAGCCAAAACCTCTTTGAAACACTCCCATAAACATTTCTTAATATTTATTTTACATCAATTTCAACCCTAGCCCAACATTGGCCCAAGTTAGCCCAATTTGACCTACATTGGCCCATTCACCAAAAGAATTCAAATCCAACCCAATTCAAGTCCAAACTACCCCAAATTTGCTTCAAGTCACTCATGACACATCCATGAGCTAAACCCAATAATTATTTGGCCCAACCTCTTTACAAAATTTCATCCCAAAATCCATTTTAAAATTCGAGAGCCCACTTTCCTAATCCATCTTAAAAGCCCATCTAAAACCCTTTCAAAAAAGCCCAAAATTCTTCCAAGGCCCATATGACATTTCCCCTCATCATACTTTCAATTAAAATCATCCCTAAGTCCTAAATTCATCATCAAATAATTCCAAATCAAGCCTCATGCCAAATCACCCCTAAATACCAAAATTTTCCTTAAATCCATTTCCATGAAATTGACTTTACTTTTCCCAAGTCAAATGGAGCCATGGAGCCATGCATAAGCCATATGCAAGCCATGAGAGCCTCTTTACATGTCACCATGCCATTTTGGGCAAAAGGAGGAGGCTCTTTCCTTAACTCCTAAAGGTGGTTAACCACTTACATGATTCCACTAAACCATGCTTAAGCCTAATTGTACTTGGATTGTGACTTGACCCCACTAATCAAGCTGATCCAAATCACTTTCTCCTCAGCCTAAACCAGGCCTTGGGTGGTGCACCTAGCCCAAATGGGTGGGTTGACCCATTTAGGTCCAAATCTAGCCATGCCCCATTCCACTTTGGATCAAAGCCTTTACACATGTCCATGGCCGATTGATTGCACAAACCTCCAGCCACGACCCACCCGACCCCGAGGGTGACCCATGCTCGGCCGGCCGGCCACCAGGCCGTCGGAAAACACCATGGCCGAGAGCTCGCATGTGAGCCAACATTGAAATTCTCACTTGTCGAGCCGCCCCATCCCTAGTGGTCACCATGGCTGATCTTCTCCTCACCGGAGCAGCTCGATCCCAAGCCCTAACTCTCCACAGGAGGCCCCCGGCCAGCTCTATTTAAACTCCACCCCTCTCGGCCATGAGAAGAGCCAAGCACAAACCTTGCCGAAACTCGCCAAAATTGTTCCAAACCCTTCACCATCCTTAGAGCGAGTTGATCCCAAGTGTCGATTTGCCCTAATCCCCACCAACGAGCCCGATTTCTCAGCCGAAATTCCACCCAAAACCGGGACACTTTGCCACGGTGAGCCAATCCTCAAATTGAGTCGGTCCTACACCTTCACTGGACCAAGAGGAGAAGTTTCCCACCGAAAGCCCCATCTCCGAGGCCACCCGGTTGCTCCGGCCTCCAAGCTTTGTGATCGGGCGTGGTCACTTTCATAGCTAGGCGATTCACCGGACCAGGAGACTTCATGCCGGAGCTTGTCGGGACCCAATCGAAGGTGCAACAACTCTCGGATTGAAGCCACACTTCTCCGAGCTAAGGTATGAGTTAACTATCCATCCCGAGCTTACGGAGATTCTCCATTTCAAATGCCTTAGTTTCAATGCATGTTAGCCGTATAGATGTGTTCGTCTCTTCGAAGACGAATCCATAGAAGCATAAGAACATGAAAATCCATTGAGAATCGAGTGAGATCTTAGGGATTTAGTGTGGACGGCTCTCGGGTGAGAACACTTGGGGACGATGAACGGATGCCGTCCATTCGATACACGCGCGCACGGACGGCCGGGATTGCGTCGGACCGGGAGACGGTACGAGAACCGCGGGGCCGGGCTGGCTGACTCGGGTGGCGGCGTCGAATGGGAGCGCGACGCGTGTGCGTTCGGAGCTGCCGAGGTTTCGCCGGCGCCGCGTGGATAAATAGAAAATTAGGGTATTTTCTTATTTATTTAATTCCCTAAACTTCAAAAATCCATATCTTTGTGTAGAAAAATCACAAAAATAAAATAAAAATACCCCTTGCTCGGTGAACGAGAGGAGAATAATGTGGAAAAGAAATCATTTAATTTAATTAAGTATTTTATTTTTTATGATTTATTTACTCTCTGCATACATTTAATTCTCCATGCATGTATACAATTCACCATGGCATGAGACCATAGGGCTTTTGAAGCCTCTGAACTTGGGAACATTCCCTGAATTTTCCAAGGTCGGAGGCCATCTCTGTGAAAAGTTATTTATTTTTCAAATGCATGTTGCTGTTTTGAGTATTTTAATTCCAAAAATTAGCATGTTGTGAAATAAATTCTAGAAATATTTGGTGATGTTCCTTATGACCGGAGAACTCTAGGAAAAATAGGACTTGAGTTAATTCACTCAGATTAACCCTAATTGGCTTAAACACCCAAAATAGGTCTTTAATTAATTAGAGTTAACCAGGTATCAAATTGACTTGAAATCAATTCTCCATTGACCTTTAGGATCAGAGGAATCCACCATAAAAATTTGAGGTCAATTGGACTTGGTTAGCCCCACTAATTGGGTTGATTAAGCCACTTAGCCATTTTAAACTTTAAAAATTCATAACTTTTAAAATACTTTTTAAAAATTCACCAAATTGGTTTTGGAGCCTCTCTGATATCAGGGGAACCTAAGAAAATTAAAATTTCAATTTTCTAAAAAAGTTGATTTTTAATAATATTTTAATATTTTTAATAATTAAAAAATAATAAAAATCACAAAAATAATAAAATTCACCAAAATGTCACATTTTGAATTTTAATCACTTAGGAACAAATCCCACATTTTTCCTAAGTCTATTTAGTGAGATATTAAATTTTAAAGCCCTAGGGTAATTTTAAAATTAAAAAAATGTATTTTCTAGCATTTTCACTAAAATAATTATTATAAATCATAGAAAAATTAGAAAATTGCAAAATTTGATTCTCTGGTTTCCTTGATATCAGAGAGATTTTTGAAAAATATAAAATCCATTTTTCAACATTTATTTTATTTTTAAATTAATTAACACTCCAAAACTCAAAATAATTATAATAAAAATAATATAATTCAAAAAATCACCAAAATTGGTCCAAGTGCTTCTCTGGTCATTAGGAATGTCCCCTAATTTTCTTAAGGACAGAAACTTTCCCTTGGTCATGTTATCAAATTTTCCTTGAAAATCTCTATTTTCCACCAGAAATAATTATATAAATAAATTAAATACAGAAAAATCACATTTTCTCCCCTCATGTCTTTATTGACATATGAGTGAAGTCACATAAAAACTTCAAGTTCATTTGAGTTCAATTTAGTGAGTTATGAAATTATTAAGCTTAAAGGGTAAAATGGTAATTAAAATCTTTAATCCTTAATTAAAACTTTAGGTTTAATAAAAAATCAACAAGTAAAATATTTGATCCTAATCTGATTTGGATGATTGAAATTTAAATAATTAAAGGGTAGAAACCCATTAAATAATTTTAAAATGATTAAACTTTAATTAAATAATAGATTAAATTTGGAAGAATAATAAAATTGGAATTATTAAAATAAGGGATCTTTATTAGGAAGAGATTTATTCTTTAATTTAAAAATCCCTAAATTAATTATATCAACTAATACTCAATTTTTAATTAAAATGATAACTCAAATTTAAAATATTAAAAGACTTAATTAAATTATTAAAATCTTTTGAAATTTCAATTAAAATTAAAAATAAAGTAAATTAAAGATAAATTAAATTAAGATTAAATTTAATAATTAAATTAAATTAAATTAAATAATTAAATTAAATTAAATTAAACAATTAAATTAAATTAAATTAAATTAAATAATTAAATTAAATTAAATTAAACAATTAAATTAAATTAATTAAAATTAAATTAAATTAAATTAAACAATTAAATTAAATTAAATTAAATAATTAAATTAAATTAAATTAAACAATTAAATTAAATTAAATTAAATAATTAAATTAAATTAAATTAAACAATTAAATTAAATTAAATTAAATTAAATAATTAAATTAAATTAAATTAAACAATTAAATTAAATTAAATTAAATTAAAATTAAATTAAATTAAATTAAACAATTAAATTAAATTAAATTAAATAATTAAAATTAAATTAAATTAAATTAAATAATTAAATTAAAGTTAAATCAAATCAAATTAATTAAACACCAAATCAAATTAAATTGAACTATGTTAAACTAAATTAAAACTCAATTAAATTAAGTTAAATTAAATATAACATCACCTAAGACATAAAAGAAATTAAATATAAAACAACTTGAACAGCTATTCCAAATTTAAACTCTTTAACTTAAACCAAATCATTTGAATACTAACTTACCCTTGAAAGCTTTAGTTATTATAGCTCCTAAATAAAACATTAAATGAAGTGTCACTTCACTCATAGGATATTCAAATGTCCTAGTTCATTCGAGCAAGTTAACAAAACTTGAAATTCTTGGACGATTAATTCATTTGTATAATTAAATTCATTTGAACTTAAAACAATCCTGGAAATATTGAAAAGATGTTTAAGATTCTTCTTAAGCACTTCCTCGATATGATAGGATATTTATAAGAACAATTGGACTTAATTGTTCTTTGATGAAGAAAATCGTCCTTAAACCAAAACACAAAGAACCTAGACGTCATAGGAAATGACTAGCTATAGGATTAGGAATTTGGTAGAAAACCATAACCTTTCCCTTAGCTTTACTAGGAACTTGCTTAAATATGCTAATTGTGTTTTAAGTGCGGCTTGGGATGACGGGAAGACCCTCCAGGTACGCTTTTATTTTATTGCAATTTACTTTCTTGCAATTTACTTTCTTGCAATTTACTTTATTGCAAATGCATTTTACTTTTCTTGCATGATAAAACAACGAGTTGCATGAAAACCCACACCTTTAGGATAGCCCCTAAAACTGAAACCAAAATTAAGTTAAAAGTCATTGCAAGATAAAATTCACCGCCACAACATTTCAAAATATAAAACAACTCAAAATTTAATCACAAACAGAACACAAAACTACAATTACAACTAAATTAAAACGTCTCGTTGGATGATCGGGAATACCTCGGATGATGTAACCTACGTGTTGCTAACGGGATTTCCCACGGTCTAAATGAAAGTGTGGAACTCATTCGGTTGAGTTTAGCAAATTCATCCGGACTAAGTGAATCCGATAAAAATAACGATGCGGAAGGATGGAACCGTGGGATCTTAACCGGTGTCGTTATAATCAACTTTAAGATTTGTTTTAATTAAAACACAAAAAACACTTGGAAATTAAGATTTTCTCTAAACCAAAACACTTCTCTCATCCCCTGATTTATGATTTCTAAAACTAAACCTCTGCAACAACAAGGAGCTCGGAGCATGGTGGGCGGCACGACCATCGTCATCGAAAAACTCGAGTCTACTTCAACAAAACTTTCCTAGAATTAAAACAACCAAGCCATAGGACTTCGAGGTAGCTTGCACTAGTGCAACATAAATCCTCGACTCTTCGTTAGGCATTTGCATTGCAAATTAAGCCCTAACCGGTCTTAGGATTCCGAGGTAGTCGTCCGATACGACAATAAACCCTCACATTTTCTAGAGCTATTTGTTTGATTTTATCATACAAATATAAGCCCTAATTAATTGAAATTGGCGAGATTGAAATATCAAATAAACATTAGGACTTTCCTAAATTCAAGACAAACAATAGGATAGTCGGGAAATTATCGAAGTTCACTTCGAATCGATGATTTCTCCTACCTCTCTTCCTTTGGATTCACAAAACAAAAAGTTCCAAAATTTGATCCATTCCCTATTGAAATTCCAAAATTCAATCTTTGAAAACCTTAAACTTTGAAATTCTTGAAAGCGAGTTATTGATTATTATCGAGAGTTTTCTTAAGTGATTCCCGTCACTTAAGATGTAATTAACTATAGGGGCTTGCCCTTATAAGGAATTTTAAAGAACCTGAGTAATATAAACCCTGTTTGATACTTTCATATTAAGCGGGAAATTTGTCGGCTTATAAAATTGGTTCGCGGACCAAACGGATGTCACAAAACTTCTAGTTTATTTGATCGAGCCCCACCATCAAGCGGTGTGTACATCCTCAGGGATAGATACACGGTTTGTGGTGCGGTGCTCGTTTATATAAACTATTTGGGGATGTGAGATCGGTTTAATCTCATATCTTAAAATTTTCAAATTTAAAAATTATTTTCAAAATCAAATACTACTTTCTAAATTATATATATATATTTAAATTAAATTTAAAATTTAAATTCGCCGACAACTTCTGTTAGGCGACCCCTCTTCAAAATACAACACAAACCTAAAATAAGCCGCACACCTATACGACTGACGATGGATGGACTATCGCTTGGACAAGGTCTTCGAAAAAGATTTTAGACAGCATCCAAACCGCTTCGGTGCGAGCTTCAATCCAGAGTTTGAGACCTGTTAAGCCGGTACTATCACTTGCGATAGAAGAACCACCTCAACAGGAGACAATTGAAGAGAAGAAGAAAATCGACGAAGAGGAGAGGACCGAGACTCCTAAGGCTGGACTAGGGGCCGCTTATCCTAGGATAGTTGTTTCTAATTCGGGGAGAAATCCCTCGAACCTCGACTTTGTATGATTATCTCGCTCACTTCGGTGGGATCATATAATGATAAGGGTGATGGCGTTGGCTACGTTTTGACTGTTTCTAACGATTATGTAACTAGCGATAATCCGGACATCGATTTCGATACCAACGACAATTCTCAAATCATACACGATCTCGACGATCAAAATAACGAAGAAGACATCCATCAAGGAGGCTACGAGAGTTCAACAAGCAACGAATCTATCTGCGAATTTCGAGGAGCTCCGAGTCACAATAGAGTTAGAGCCTTCGGATTCAGAAGCTAATCTAGAAGAACTCGTCATTCCAATTCAAGAAGAAACACCGGCGAGCTCGACACTAGATTCGAAGGAATTACGGAAGTCAACTTAAGAAGTGGAAGAGTTCTACCTCCGAGAATGGATCCAAAGGACAAAGGAAAGCAGGTGGTTTCTCAAGAAGAACCAACCCCAGCATAAGAAATACCCATTCGAGAAGAAGCCGAGACACATGGAAATAAAGTGGACTACAACGTGCTAGCCCATCTTAGGAAACTACCGGCCAAAATGAGCATTTACGATGCTCTCATCTTATCAAAGGAGATGAGAGAAGCTCTGATCAAGGCCTTACTTGATCCAGAAATTTGCTTAGCTCAAATGGCCGGAGATTCCTTAGATGAGGTTTGCTCGTTAAAGGAACAACGAGGTGTTACCTTCACGGACAATAACCTACTACTTGGGACATCAGATCACAACCGACCGTTGTACATTTCAGTTACAATTGGGAAGTTTATGCTCTCCAGAGTATTGGTGGATCCAGGAGCATCAATCAATGTAATGAGTCTTCGAACGCTAGCATACTTGGAAATTGATGCTCGTGAGCTCGAGACCGACAAAATGTTAATAAGAGGATTCAACCAGAAAGGAGAAAGAGCCCTCGGGTCAATAACGCTACTAATGAAGACCGGTGACTTAGCAAAGACAACCGCAAACTTTCACATAATTGATTCAGAAACGTCGTTTAACGCTCTACTGGGCCGACCATGGATACATGAAAACAGGATGGTACCATCATCTCTACATCGATGCATCAAATACTACGATGGAGGGCAACGAGTGCATCAAAGGTGACTTACAACCATTCTCCATACATGAGATTGGAATCCATGAAGACGCGACTTATTATGCACCACCGAAGAAAACAATCTTCTCCGGAGATACCGTAAAAAATGAAGCAAAGAAAGTTCGGGACAACGAAGAACCCGAAGTTCTAGTCCAACGAGTCACTCACCACTCCCTTCCGGCGAGATGGTGAAGGTTTCTCCACAACTCGCATCCGAGGTCGAGGCCGGGGACGAGGTCGTGGTAGAGACGTTAGGACGATTGGACGAGAGGAAACCGACCATCAATGTTGATTGGGACGATAGTTCTGAAGAAGAAAAAGAAATCAAGCAAGAAGCAGCAACAATAAGTCGGAAGAAGCCGCAATTCAAGATCTCCCTCGAAGATGAAAAGAACAAAGAATACAAATCAATGTACGAAAAGATTAACCACTACGTACATACTATGACCCTAACCCCGATTCATTTTAACAAGATCGAGGGTATGGTGGTCAATGAGGTACGTAGCGACGGTGCAAAGCCAATCAAATTCTATCGTGGTGCTTCTTCCTCCAAAACTGAAAATAATGTACAATTCGAAGATGTCACTTCATTAGAATTAATGGAATTAACTTTTGAGTGGTACTCTCCCTGTGTTCAAAATTTAATTCAACGTGGCTTCTTACCTCGACAATGGACAAAAGGTCAATCGCAACGTTTTGAAAAATTATGGAATAACTCCGGTCGTCCACCCAATTCAAAGTATGGACTCGGATTCGGCACGATAGGATCGGTTGACGATACCGAATTTTGCTTGGTTGTCACTTGCGAATCCAATGAAAACCGCATGGAAACTACGGACGAACTCGAAGATGTACAAATTGGAGACGCTCCACCAGATTTCGAAGAAGAGATTAAATCTACAATAGATGAGTTAACGAAAGTTAACTTAGGTACTAGCGAAGAGCCTAGACCTACCTTTGTTAGCTCCTTACTCAATAAAGAAGACTCCGAAGAAATGATTAAGTTATTAATGGAATTTAAAGACTGTTTTGCTTGGAACTACGACGAGATGCCGGGATTAGCTCCGGAGGTCGCGATCCATAAGCTAGGAGTGGATCCTACTACATCCCGGTCAGACGAGGTCCCGAAGAATGCGTCTAGAAATTGAACAACAAGTCATAGCTGAAGTTAAAAAGCTAATAGACGCTAAATTTGTCCATGAAGAACAATACCCTACTTGGCTAGCCAATGTAGTGCCGATCGAAAGAAGAATGGTCGGATCGAAATTTGTGTGGATTTCGGAGATTTAAACAAGGCATGTCCAAAAGATGAATTCCCTCTACCGATCCCGAATTAATGATCGACATTGCTTCAACACATGAAATATTCTCATTCATGGATGGATCTTCGGGATACAACCGGATAAAAATGGCTCCAGAAGATGAAAAGCTTACAGCATTCAGAACGCCGATCGGAGTATTTTGCTACACAGTGATGCCATTCGGACTGAAGAACGCAGGAGCAACCTACCAGAGAGCAATGACAAGAATTTTTGATGATCTCATCCACAATCAAGTCGAATGCTACGTGGACGATGTGGTCATCAAAAGTAAAGTAAAGGAAAACCACCTGTATGATTTGAGAATTGTTTTTGAACGATTAAGACAATTTAACCTTAAGATGAATCCCTTAAAATGCGCCTTCGGCGTCACCTCCGGGAAATTCTTAGGATTCGTTGTCCGACATCGTGGAATTGAAATCGACCCAGAAAAGATTAAAGCTATCTTAGAAATGCCGCTTCCCAAAACCTTAAAACAACTACGATCCTTGCAAGAGAAGCTGGCATATCTTCGACGCTTTATCTCGAAACTTGTCGAGTAGGTGTCGGTCTTTCTCGGCACTAGTTAAAAAGGACGCCAAATTTATTTGGAAAGAGAAATGCCGAAGGCCTTCGAGGACATTAAACAATATTTAATGACACCTCCTGTCTTAGCAGCCCGAGTCTCGGAGTAGATCGCGATACTTTACACCGCGGCTTTAGACGACTCTCTCGAGCCATGTTAGCCGGGTCGATGATGAGGGTAAAGAAAATGCTCTTTACTACTTAAGCCGTCGTTTACTTCCGACGGAAGTAAGGTATCCCGCAATTGAAAAGCATTGTTTGGCCCCGATCTTCGCCGCTCAAAAGCTCGGGCACTACATGCTTTCTCATAAGGTCAACTCGATCTCGAAATTTAATCCATTGCAATACTTGATGACTCGTCTGACAATTTCCGGCAGACTTGCCAGATGGTCAATGATATTATTGCAATTCGATATAACTTTCGTGCCTCTGCGTGCCATAAAGGGACAAGTCTTAGCAGACTTTCTCGCAGCACACCCTTTACCGGCAGAATCTCCTCTCAATGATGACTTGCCAGATGAACAAATAATGAGCTTAGAAGACCCTGATGATCGACGTTGGGAATTGTATTTCGACGGAGCATCTTCAGCACACAAAGACGAAGAATCGCAAGTGATAGTGCCCGGTAAGGCAGGAATCGGGCTAATCTTTATAACACCGGAGCGGGGGATGTTAAGATACTCCTACCACTTGACGGAACCATGTACAAACAATGAAGCATAATATGAAGCCCTTATAACGGAGCTCGGAATTAACTATTTAAATGGGGATAACGAGACATCGACATCTACGGGGATTCGCGAGTTAATCATTCAACGGATCATCGGACAGTATGGAATTTTAAAGCCACGACTCGAGCAATACTTCCGAGTATGCCGTACAGTTGTTGGAACAGATTCCAAATGTGACAATCTACAAAATTCCCGAAAAGAAAATGCTTTAGCAGATGCTTTAGCCCGTCTCGCAAAAGAATTTGCCTGTTTGCAAGATGAATCGATGGAAGTGTCGGTTCACGGACGTCGGGTCCTATCACGGCTCGACATAGACACAATACACAAATCGAGAAAAAGAAAAAGAATCGGTTGCGAGCGGTGACGGAAAACACGGAAGATTGGCGACGGCCATTGATGAACTACTCGCAAACAGGAAAACTACCGAGACGATAGGTCGTTAGCCCATCGGATCAAGAAAAGTACTCGTCTTACGCATTAATAAACAACACATTGTACGGAAGGTCTTTTGATCAAATGTGGCTAAGGTGCCTAAGCGGGTCCGAGGCCCGTGAAATTGTTAAAGAGGTGCATTCGGGACTCGTGGCGCTCACCGGTCGGGTCCGAAGATGAAAATGAAAATTAAAAGACTAGGATATTATTGGCCCTCGATGATGACCGAGCGCATGAAAATCTCCAAGAGCCGTCACTAATGCCAAGTGCACGGAGTGGTTCTACACCGACCTCCGAATGTGCTACACCCGACAATTGCGTCGTGGCCATTTGAATGTTGGGGCACGGATATAGTGGGTCCGATAGAACCACCATCTTCGAAAGGACATCGCTTCATTCTTGCGGCTACGGATTACTTTTCCAAGTGGGCGGAGGCGGTTCCACTTAGAGAAGTGAAAGCACACCACGTGCTACGGTTTTCAAGAACCAAGTTGTCTACCGTTTCGGAGTGCCGCGCGAGATCATCTCGGATAATGGGTCGGCATTCGGAAGCACGCAAATCAACAATTTTGTCAAGAGACACGGAATCGGCCGGCGATACTCGACAATTTACTACCCAAGAGCAAACGGCCTCGCCGAGGCTTTTAATAAAAGTCTCGTTCAAATTTTAAAGAAAACTTTGGACGATAATAAGAGAAATTGGCACGAGAAGTTGTTAGAAGCCTTATGGGCCTACCGGACAACCTTCGAACTCCTACTCGAAGCTACACCTTACGCTCCGGTGTATGGGTCCGAGGCGATGTTACCTTTAGAGGTTCGGCTTCCTTCGCTCGAATTGCGGTTGCAAACAAGATCACGACGGAAGAGAATGCCAAATTACGACTAGAAGAATTAGAAAGCCTGGAAGGGAAAAGACTTGCGGCGCAACGGAATTTAGAACTATACCAAGCTAAGATGGTTCGAGCCCATGACAAGCCGGGTCCGCCCAAGAACCTTCAAAGTTGGTGACTTAGTTCTCGTTCTCGAGAGACCTATTCTTGCACACCGCAAGATAGGAGGAAAATTTGAACCCACTTGGGAAGGACCGTTTGTGGTTGAAGCGGTATACTCGGGAGGTTCCTACCGGCTAGTGAATTGCCGGGGAGAACGACATATGCTTACGATCAACGGACGATACTTGAAAAAGTATTACGCTACTCGATGTTTCGAAGGAATGAATTCTTCATCTCTAAGAAACACGGGCGAAGTAATTACTTATGATTGGGTCCGAACCCAAAAATAATAAAATGTGCTAAAATAAATAAAATCATGATAATAAAGTTTTCCTTGTTTTCTTTTCCAAATCAAAATCTCTTCCCTGATCTTATCCTACTTCATTCCTGTTAAATTTGAAAATACAAAAAAAAATATAATATAAAAAAAATGTGTGTCTTTAATAAACATTTTCTTAATGTTCTTGTTCTTAGTACAGCCCCTGATCCTTTTCCTTGTCTTTTCGCAGGGAAATGTCGAACGGGCGGTTGGTCTCGAACTTTAGAAATGGCGTAAGCCTTGCACTCGATGAAAAGAGGGTGAAAGATGGAGCGATAATCGAGATTGACTCGGATTTCGCACCGACGAGCCTACGATACAAGGAAAGTGATCTGGGTCCCGGTCGGCCAGAGAAGAATTGCCGGGCGAGACGGTGATGAAAGTGGGTGGCCCAAGCCACCAATCCAGCGACAGAAAAGAAAGGCAAACATTGAAGAAGACAAGAAAATGAAGTCTGTAGTAGCTACAGCAGAGGGCAGGCTTGTCAGCGCCGCGCCCACAGACATTCAAGAAGTTCGAAGGGCTACTCTCACAGCAACGCAACGAAGAAATAAGAATCGCCGTATCCGTAAGATGTTAACAAAACTAGCTGCGGATCAGCGCGACGAGACGATTGCTAATGCCGGTACATACACTTCGAGGACACCGGTTCACCGGGAACTCGAAGAAAGGAGGCCGGCTCCTAGGATAACGAAAGAACCAGGGAAATCTCACAAAGATCGGAAGAAAGAAGGCCGCCACGCCACCGGATAGAACCACCGATAACGCATGACCTTGTTGCGGAAGCAACCCGGGGGATGTCCCGACAGGCATCATCCACGAGGAGCCGAGGTATGCAGGAGAACGTGAAGGGATTGAACCGTATATCCCACAATATGTCACCAGGCCTCGCCATCTGCAGATCATTCCGGAATATGAGCTGGAGAGAATGCAGAATGTCGAAAAGAAAACCTTTGAATACTTCGAAAGAATTAAAGGCAGAAGGATCAATATACTAGAAGGCCTCGAGCTACATACAGACGTATTCTCAGAATATGAACAACAACAAATCGTGGATTGTATCAGGGATTTGAAAAGAATGGGCCGAGCAGGGCCGCCTAAGGGAAAACACATACTCGAACCCCGGAGATGGATGCCAGGGAAGGGAAGAATTACAATATAATGTGGGTGCTGTTACAACTTTGCGGAAGACAGGAAGGGAAACCCACCGGGAATACTCCGTCATGGGCAAGTGGATCCGATGCCATTAGTCATCAAGAGAATGGTAAAGAGATTGATAACATGGAGGGTGTTGACCTCATTTTTGATGAGGTCTTCTCTTCTCTCTTTAGTACTTAGGATCTAGCCTTAGGCTTTTCCTTTGACTATCTTAGAGGACTAGAGATGGAACCTACCCCTTTAGAAACTCAACCACTTCTTAACTCCCTCCAAACTCCACAAACTTTATTGTAGGCCCCTAATCACCTAGAGGGTTGAAATCAAATGTGAAAGTTTAAAGGATGAGTTCCTATAGGACTCTTTGGCCTTAGGACCGCCTACTGGGTGGCTCAGTGCAGTGAGGGATGACTTACACACACACTACACTTATACACTACACTTTCACACATCTCCTAAAACCACACCCATATCCAACTTGACCTCCTGACTCATGAAGGTGATTCACATGGATGGTCCTTAACCCCTAAGCCCTTGGCTAAGAGGGTTAGGAACAACATAATGAATACACAAAATGAGTCCTCTCATGGCTCATATGGGCTTAATATGGCTTCATGGCTCAACCTAAACGATTCCATGTCACTTAAATTTGATTAATCTTCATTTTTCAAAATTTCAGTTTTTGCCCCGGGACCCGGACCCTCCTAACCTACCAAAAGCCCTGAATAGCTCAAAATCTCCAAAATTCCTAAATCACCCAAAATTCCTCAAAATTGATCTTAAACATTTCCATACCACTCAAATTGATCATTTACAGCAAAAAATACAAAAAATTCCAAAAATACCCCCAATACCCTCCAAATTACCAAAATGCCCCTCTTGACCCAAAAATTCAAAAAAATTCCAAAAATTCCCAGAAAATTTTAGAAAATCCAAAATATTCCCAATTTCATTTTGTTCAACTACACCATGGGCTGATTTTGTCAATTTACCCCACTTTTACCAAAACCCCCAATTTAACCCATTTTAAACCCAAGTGAACCCAATGTCAAACCAAACCTACCCAATTGACCCCAATTTTGGTCCAATTCAATTCTAAACTTCAATTCAACATCCCAAATGTCAATCTGGACCAAATTCAAGCCCAATTTTATTGACATTTGAATCCAATTTCACTTTTGACCTTAAAGACCAATTTTGACCCATGACTCAAACTTAGCCCAAATTAGCCCAATTCAACTCCAATTTAACCCAAATCTTTTCTAATATCTTCCTAACATCCCCACAAACAAAACACTAACATAATTTGCCCAAAATTTGGACCCAAACCTCACTCAAATTCAACCCAAACCCAAAATCCCCTAAATGGGCCTACACCCAAACCTAACCCAAATGGGCCCAAACCCCAAAATAAAAACCCAAACAAAGTTGAAACCTCTTTGAAACACCCCCAAAAAACATTTTTCAACATTAATTTTACATCAATTTCAACCTTAAACCAACATTTATTTGGCATGGCCCTTTGCAAAATTTTTTATCTAAAAGCCCATTTTGAAACATAAAAGCCCATTCCCTTAAACCATTTTAAAAGCCCACATTTACCAAATTTTAAAAGCCCAAAGTCCATTAGCAAGCCCACATGAAACCTTTTCTTCATCATTCCTTTGATAATCCTATTTGACCAAAGTCTTAAACCATCATGAAATCAACCCATTTGTAGCATCATGACAAATCCCATCAATGGAATCCAAAGTTTTCAAAATTCCAAATAACCATTTTCCATGCAAGTGAGCCAACCTTTTCCCAAGCCATGAGCAAGCCAAATGAAGTCATGGAGCCATGAATAAGCCATATGCAAGCTATGGGAGCCCTTTCCACCTCACCATGCCACTTATGGCAAGAAGAGGGAGCCTTCCTAAGCCTTCACTAAACCTTTTTAACCCCATTCATGATACACTTTAACCAAAATTGGCTACCTCACCTTGGATGGGGACTTCACCACACATATGAGGCTGACCCAAATGATCTCACATCAGCCCAAATCAAGCCTTGGTGAGTGAACCAAGCCAAAACCATGAATTGACCCAAATTGGACCAAAAATGCTCCTTACACCCATGCCATTTAAATCCTTGACTTTACACATGGCATAACCCAATTGATTGCACCAAGATCAAGCTCAATCATGTGAGTTTTTCTCAGCAAAAAAACCTTGGTGAATGAACCAAGCCAACCCTCATGGCCACCCAAGCTCCACCATAACCTTCCTTATTTAAACCCCACCTCCATGACCAAGGGGAGGAGATGCAAGATTTACCTTGGGGAGACTATGCCAAATTGTTCCCAAAGCTTCTCCAAGCATTTCTAAGTTCAATCAAATCATTTCCAATTGAGGCCTCACCTCTCGGACAAAGGTATCAATTTTTTTTCTCCTCCAACCGAGCATGTTTTAATTTTCTGTACTTATTCACATGTTTTAAGTATATCATCACCGTATAGATGTGTGCTACTCAATTAGACGATCATTTTAAAAAAAAATTCATTAAATTTCGTTGAGAATCGAGGTAGATATCAAGGTTTGAAGTTGGACGGTTTTGAGTGAATAGAACAAAGAAAGAGGAGCAGCAGCCGTCCGATCAGGCATGTATCCCACGGGCGGCACTGATGGAGTTGGACAGCAGCTTTATCCGTGAACAGGAAACCACGCCAGCCAGTAGCAGCGCGACACGTGTCATTTGAGCGGGAAATGCATTTTTTTTGATTTATTTTTGAACCTAAACTTCATAAAATCATAACTTTTCATAGAAAACTCAAAAAAATAAAATAAAAATACCCTCTTACTCACTGAAACGAGGAGAATAATGTGGAAGTGATTTTATATTTATTTGATGCATATTTTATTTTTAATTAATTAAATAGTGTTTTCAATCATTCAATTCTCCATGCATGTATACAACTCATCATAGCATGAGACCATAGGGCTTTTGAAGCCTTTGATCTTGGGAACATTCCCTGAATTTTTCAAGATCATAGGCCATCTCTATAAAGAGTTATGTATTTTCCAAGTTTATGTCACTGTTTGTGGTATTTTAATTCCAATAATTATCACGTTGTGAAATAAATTCTAAGAAAATTTGCTAATGTTTCTTAGGACCAGAGGACCCTATGAAAAATATATTTTGAGTTAACTCACTTGGAATGACCCTAATTGGCTTAAACACCCAAAATAGATCCCTAATTAATTAGAGCTAACCATACATCAAATTGACTTGAAATCAATTTTCCACTGACCTTTAGGATCAGGGGAACCCACCATAAAAATTTGAGGCCAATTGAACTTGGTTAGCCCTACTAAATGGGTTGATTAAGTCATTTAGTCAATTTAAACTTTAAAAATTCATAACTTTCAAAATACTTTTTAAAAATTCACCAAATTGGTTTTGGAGCCTCTCTGATATTATAGGAATTTAAGAAAATTAAAATTTTAATTTTCTAAAAAAGTTGATTTTTTTAATATTATTTTAATATTTTAATAATTAAAAAATAATAAAAATCACAAAAATAATAAAATTCACCAAAATGTCACATTTTGAATTTTAATCACTCAGGAACAAACCCCATATTTTTCTTAGGTCTATTTAGTGAGATATTAAATTTTAAAGCTCTAGGGTAATTTTAAAATTAAAAAAATGTATTTTCTAGCATTTTCACTAAAATAATTATAATAAATCATAGAAAAATCAGAAAATTGTAAAATTTGATTCTCTGATTTCCTTGATATTAGAGAGATTTTTGAAAAATATAAAATTCATTTTTCAACATTTATTTTATTTTTAAAGTAATTAACACTCCAAAACTTAAAATAATTATAATACAAATAATATAATTCAAAAAATCACCAAAATTGGTCCAAGTGGTCCTCTGGTCATTAGGAATGTCCCCTAATTTTCTTAAGGACAGAAACTTTCCCTTGGTCATGTTATTCAATTTTCCTTGGAAATCTCTATTTTCCACCAAAAATAATTATATAAATAAATTAAATACAGAAAAATCACATTTTCTCCTCTCATGTCTTTATTGACATATGAGTGAAGTCACATAAAAATTTTAAGTTTATTTGAGTTCAATTTAGTGAGTTATGAAATTATTAAGCTGAAAGGGTAAAGTGGTTATTAAAATTTTTAATCCTTAATTAAAACTTTAGGTTTAATAAAAAGTTAACAAGCAAAATATTTGATCCTAATCTGATTTAGATGATTGAAATTTAAATAATTAAAGGGTAGAAACCCATTAAGCAATTTAAAATGATTAAACCTTAATTAAATAATTGATTAAATTTGGAAGAATAATAAAATTGTAATTATTAAAATAGGGATATTATTAGGAAGAGATTTATTCTTTAATTTAAAAATCCCTAAATTAATTATCTCATTAATATTCAATTATTAATTAAAATGATAACTCAAATTCAAAATATTAAAAGACTTAATCATTAAACTAAAATTAAATTATTAAACTCTTTTAAAAATTTCAATTAAAATTAAAAATAAAATTAAATTAAAAATTAAATTAAATTAAATAAATTAAATTGGATTAAATTAAATTAAATTAAATTAAAATTAAAATTTGAATTAAATTAAAGATTAAATTAAATTAAATTAAATAAACAAATTAAATTAAATTAAATGAATTAAATTAAATTAAATTAAATAAATAAAATCAAATTAAATTAAGTTAAACCAAATTAAAAATTAAATTAAATTAAATGAATTAAAATTAAATTAAATTAAATTAAATTAAATTAAATTAAATTAAATTAAATTAAATTAAATCAAATTAAATTAAAATTAAATCAAATCAAATTAATTTAATGTAACATCAAATCAAACTAAATTAAATTAAATTGAATTAAATAGAATTAAAACTCAATTAAATTAAATTAAATTAAATTAAGTTGAATTAAATATAACATCACCAAAGACATAAAGAATTCAAAATAAATCTAAAGCAATTTGAACACTATTCCAAATTTAAACCCATTAATTGAAATTAAACTAAATCACAAATCATTTGAATACCAATTTACCCTCGAAAGCTTTAGTTATCATAACTCCTAAACAGGATATTAAATGAAATGTTACTTCACTTATAGGACATTCAAATATCCTAGTTCACTGAGCAAGATAACAAAACTTGAATCCCCGGACGATTAATTCATTTATATAATTAAATTCATTTGGACTTAAAACAATCCTGTCAGTATTGAAAAGATGTTTAAGATTCTCCTTAAGCACTTCCTCAATATGATATGATACTTATAAGAACAATTGAACTTAATTATTCTTTGATGAAGAAAATCGTCCTCAAACCAAAACACAAAGAACCTAGACGTCATAGGAAATGACTAGCTATAGGATTAGGAACTTGGTAGAAAACCATAACCCTTCCCTTAGCTTTACCTAGGAACTTGTTTAAATATTCTAATTGTGTTTTAAGTGCATCTTGGGATGACGGGAAGACCCTCTAGGTACGCTTTTATTTTATTGCAATTTACTTTCTTGCAATTTACATTATTGCAATTTATTTAACTGCATTGCACTTACTTTTCTTGCATGATAAACAACTGTTGCATGAAAACCCACACCTTTAGGATAGTCCCTAAAAATGAAACCAAAACTAAGTTAAAAGTCATTGCAAGATAAAATTCACCGCCACAACATTTCAAAATATAAAACAACTCAAAATTTAATCACAAACGAACACAAAACTACAATTACAATTAAATTAAAACGTCATGTTGGATGATCGGGAATACCTCGGATGATGTAACCTACGTGTTGCTAACGGGATTTCCCACTGGTCTAAATGAAAGTGTGGAACTCATTCGGCTGAGTTTAGCAAATTCATTTGGACTAAGTGAATCCGATAAAAATAATGATGCCGGAAGGATGGAACCGTGGGATCTTAACCTGGTGTCGTTATAATCAACTTTAAGATTTGTTTTAATTAAAATATTGAAAACACTTGGAAATTAAGATTTTCTCTAAACCAAAACACTTTTCTCATCCCCCGATTTATGATTTCTAAAACTAAACCTCTCGCAACAACAAGGAGCTCGGAGCATGGTGGGCAAAGACGGCCATCGTCATCAAGCAAAACTTTCTTAGAATTAAAATAACCAAGCCATAGGACTTCGAGGTAGTTTGCCTAGTGCAACATAAACCCTCAACCTTTGTTAGGCATTTGCATGATCAGGTCATGTAAATTAAGCCCTAACCGGTTTTAGGATTCCGAGGTAGTCGTCCGATACGACATAAACCCTCACATCTTCCAGGCTATTTGTATGATTCTATCATATAAATATAAGTCCTAATCAACTAAAATTGACAAGATCAAAATATTAAATAAATATTAGGACCTTCTTAAATTCAAGCCAAACAAATAGGATAGTCGGGAAATTACCGAAGTTCGCTTCGAATCTGTAATTTCTCCTACTTTTCTTCCTTTGAATTCCCAAAACAAAATGTTCCAAATTTGATCCATTCCCTATCGAAATTCCAAAATTCAATCCTCGAAAACTTAAACTTTGAAATCCTTCGAGAGCAGAATTATTGATTATTATCGAGAGTTTTCTTAGGTGATTCCCATCACTTAAGATGTAATTAACTATAGGGGCTTACCCTTATAGGAAATTTTAAAAGAACCTGTGTAATATAAACCCCGTTTAATGCTTTCATATTAAGCAGGGGAATTTGTCGGCTTATAAAATTGGTTCGCAGACCAAACGGATGTCTCAAATCTTCTAGTTTATTTAATCGAGCCCCACCGTCAAACAGTGTGCCTATTCTTCGGGATAGATACACGGTTTGTGGTACGGTGCTTGTTTATATAAACTATTTTGGATGTGAGATCGGTTTAATTTCATATCTTAAAATATTCAAATTTAAAACTTATTTTTAAAATCAAATACTACTTTTCAAATTATTTATTTAAATTAAATTAAAAATTCGCCAACAATTTCTGTAGGCGACCCCTTTTCAAAATACAACACAACCTAAAAATATGCCGACAGAGGGTACTGCCAGCAGATTGCATACCCAATAGCTGCATTATCAACATCTACAAGCAGGTTGACTGCATACCCCCACACATAGATCACCACGACTTTGCCAGACCTTTCGCACGGTCTCTTTCCCGAACGAGTGTAACATCATGTTCGGATCCGACCTCCGTATAGCGAGCCCGGGTGAGTTCCGAGGGCCGAGTGAAGATACCGATTACCGGTAAGTTCCGTCATGATACCGAAGGAAACGGAGCGGATATCGCTAAGCATTGCATACCGGGAGTACCAGTGAAGCGGATCTCGGTTACTTTCGGAAGGATGGACGACAGGAAGACACCTTACCATTTCCAGCCAGACCCGGAGCTAGAGAGCCTCCGGCCTTACGAGATGTGAGTTACATGGGAGATATCACACCTCCAACGTACATCCATACGGCATCCTTGCCGAGGATGGCTTGGAAGGTGATGTTATTAACCATGTACCCCACTATTCAGACATGGATTTTTGACAGATGCTTCTTTTGATGGATCGACGAAGATCATACATAGTCCGTTTTGAGTCTACATGGATTGTATGAAATATATGCCAGATCAAGTTGTACGATGTATCTTCAACATGATTGGAATGAAAGTGACAATGTCACATTTTTGGCCTTCTCCTCTTTTGTGCAAATTGACTGGGAAACGCCATTAAAGTTAAATGAACTTTGAACAAAGAACAGAAAAGAAATAAAAAAAAAGAGAATAAAAGAAAACTTTCCTTAAAAATTTAAAAATGACGAACACCAAATTCACATGAATATTAAATAAACGATAAAATAAATTTGAATCATTAAAAGACAAATAAAATGAACATAAATCTCAAATCAAATTCTCAATCAAATTTCAAATTCAATCCTTCCAAATTTCAAATCAAATTCTCAATCAAATTTCAAATTCAATCCTTCCAAATTTCAAATCAAATCTAAATCAAATTTCAAATTCAAGCTTTCCAAATTTCAAATCAAATTTCAAATCAAATTTCAAATCAAATTTCAAATCAAATTTCAATCGAGTTCAAATTCAAACTTTTGGGTCGAGGATTTTACATCCAAGACTGCATTGCTTTAGGATCTTTTCCCTATCGCAATGAAGTACATCAAATTCAAACTTTTGGGTCGAGGATTTTACATCCAAGACTGCATTGCTTTAGGATCTTTTCCCTATCGCAATGAAGTACATCAAATTCAAACTTTTGGGTCGAGGATTTTACATCCAAGACCGCATTGCTTTAGGATCTTTTCCTATCGCAATGAAGTACATCAAATTCAAACTTTTGGGTCGAGGATTTTACATCCAAGATCGCATTGCTTTAGGATCTTTTCCCTATCACAATGAAGTACATCAAATTCAAACTTTTGGGTCGAGGATTTTACATCCAAGACTGCATTGCTTTAGGATCTTTTCCCTATCGCAATGAAGTACATCAAATTCAAACTTTTGGGTCGAGGATTTTACATCCAAGATCGCATTGCTTTAGGATCTTTTCCCTATCGCAATGAAGTACATCAAATTCAAACTTTTGGGTCGAGGATTTTACATCCAAGACCGCATTGCTTTAGGATCTTTTCCCTATCGCAATGAAGTACATCAAATTCAAACTTTTGGGTCGAGGATTTTACATCCAAGACCGCATCGCTAGGATCTTTTCCCTATCGCAATGAAGTACTTCAAATTCAAACTTTTGGGTCGAGGATTTTACATCCAAGACCGCATTGCTTTAGGATCTTTTCCCTATCGCAATGAAGTACATCAAATTCAAACTTTTGGGTCGAGGGTTTTACATCCAAGATCGCATCGCTTTAGGACCATTTCCCTATCGCAATGAAGTACATCAAATTCAAACTTTTCGGAGTCGAGGATTTTACATCCGAGATCGCATCGCTTTAGGATTCTTTCCCTATTGCGATGAAATACATCCAAATCAAACTTTTGGGGTCGAGGATTTTACATCCGAGACCGCATCGCTTTAGGATTCTTTCCCTATCGCAATGAAATACATCAAAATCAAACTCTTGAGGTTAAGGATTTTACATCCAATACCGCATTACTCTGAGATCTCTCCTCTTTGTAATGATTCAATCCAATTGATTCAATTTTCTTTTGAGATTGAAGATGTTACATCTAAAACCACGAAACTCCAATTTTCATTTCAAATCAAATCCCTTTAAATTAATTTTGACAAACTTCAATCTAAATTGAAACTCCAAATTGAAATCTAAACTCACACATCAAAACTTAAATTGAAACGAAATAAAATTTAAATTGAATTTTTTTTTTCCCAGATCATGTGATTTGGAATTCACCTCCTTTTCCTTTCCCCAGTGAGAGTTCAGGAATCTCCAGTCTCAGAGATATACTTGACACTCCCCAGCGGAAACTCTTCTACTTCGTCCTAAGTTTGTTACTTGGACATCCGTGTTGGTTTTGTTGATCCGTTCGGTCAACGCCAATACGCGCGGTGTGCTCCGTCGACTCACCACACCTATTGAGGGTCCATTTGTTGACCTCATTTTCGAAGAGGTCTTCTCTTCTTCTTTTTAGTGCTTAGGATCTAGCCTTAGGCTTTTCCTTTGACTATCTTAGAGGACTAGAATTGGGACCCACCTTTTAGAAATTCAAACCACTTCTAAACTCCCGTCAAACTCCACAAACTTGACTATAGACCCCTAATCACCTAGAGGGTTGAAATCAAATGTGGAAGTTTAAAGGATGAGTTCCTATAGGACTCTTTGGCCTTGGGACCGCCCAGGTGGCCCGGTCCAGTGAAGGGGCTGACTTACACACACACTACACCTATACACTACACTTTCACACACCTCCTAAAACCACACTTATACCTAACTTGACCTCCTGACTCATGTAGGTGATTCACATGGATGGTCCTTAACCCCTAAGCCCTTGGCTAAGAGGGTTAGGAACAACATAGTGAATGCCACAAATGAGTCCCCTCATGGCCCATGTGGGCTTGATATGGCTTCACGGCTCAACCAAAATGATTTTATTCCACTTACATTCACCTAATCTTCAATTTTCCAAATTTTCAATTTTTGACCCCCGGGACCCTACACCCGCCTAGCCTACCGAAAACCCTTGAAATTACCCAAAATTTCCAAATCACCCAAAATTCCCCAAAATCAATCCCAGACATTTCCACATCACTCAAATTGATCATCCATACCCAAAAATACCAAAAATTCCAAAAATACCTCCCAATACCCTCCAAATACCCAAAATACCCCTCTTGACCCAAAAATCCAAAAATTCAGAAAATTCCCAGAAAATTCAAGAAAATCCCAAATATTCCCAATTTCATTTTGTTCAACTACACCATGAGCCAATTTTGTCAATTTACCCCACTTTTGTCAAAACCCCCAATTTGACCCATTTTAACCCAAAGTGAACCCAATGTCAAACCAAACCTATCCAATTGACCCAAATTCTGGTCCAATTCAATTCTAAACTTCAATTAAACATTCCCAACACCAATCTAGACCAAATCCAAGTCCAATTTGATTGAAATTTGGATCCAATTTCACTTTTGGCCTTAAAGCCCAATTTGGACCCATGACCTAGACCTAACCCAAACTCACCCAATTCAACTCCAATTAACCCCAAATCTTTTCTAAACCTTACTTAACATCCCTACAAACAAAAACCTAACATGATTTACCCAAAATTTAGACCCAAACCCCACTTAAATTCAACCCAAAGCTAAAAAGCCCAATTTTGACCTAAACCCAAACCTAACCCAAATGAGCCCAAACCCCAAAATCAAAGCCCAACCAAAGTCAAAACCTCTTTGAAACACTCCCATAAACATTTATCAAAATTAATTTTACATCAATTTCAACCCTAGCCCAACATTGGCCCAACTTGGCCCACTTGGACCTATATTGGCCCATTCACCAAAAGAACCCAAATTCAACCCAATTCAAACCCAAACTACCCCCAATTTGCTTCAAGTCACTCATGACACATCCATGAGCTAAACCCAACAATTATTTAGCCCAAGCCTTTACCAAAATTTCATCCCAAAATCCATTTTAAAATTCAAAAGTCCATTCCCTTAAACCATTTTAAAAGCCCACATTTACCAAATTTTAAAAGCCCAAAATCCACCCTAAAGCCCATATGACATTTCCCCTCATCATACTTTCAATTAAACTCAATACCTAAGTCCTAAATTCATCATCAAATCATTCCAAATCAATTTTCATACAAATTTCCATCAAATTACCAAAAATTCCTAAAATCCATTTTCATGAAATTGACCAAGCTTTCCCCAAGCCAAAGACAAGCCATGCAAGCCATGGACAAGCCACATGAAGCCATGGAGAGTTTGACATGTGATCAAGCCATTAATGGAAAAAGGAGGACCCCCTTTCCTAATCCTTCTTAAGCCTTTTTTTACCTTAAGCATGTCACACTCTAAACCATGCTTTGCCACCTAATCCTTGATGGAGACTCCACCACACATGGGAGATTGACCCACCTGACCTCCTCAGCCCAAAACCAGGTCTTGGGGAGGTGCACCCAACCTATTTGCATGGGTTGACCAAAATAAGCCAAAATGGCCCCTTCCCCTTTCTACTTTGATTCAACCACTTTACACATGTCAAACCTCGATTGAATGCACCAAACCCCGGCCACGACCCACTCGAACAAGATGGTGACCAATGCACGGCCGGCCAGCCACCGGGTCGCCGGAAAACACCATGGCCGAGAGCTCACATGTGAGCCAACTTTGGGATTCTACCTTCGTCGAGCTGCCCCATGCCCGATGGCCACCATGGCCGTTGCGCCCTTGACCTAAGCGAGTGATCCCAAGCCCTAACTCTCCACGGGAGGCCCTCCACCCTCTCCTATTTAAACACCACCCCTCTCGGCCATGAGAGGTGCTGAAAACAAACCTTAAGGAAACTGCGCCAAAATTGTTCCAGACTCCACCCCATACACAGAGCACTTGATCCCCACTCGAAATCCCCCTGCCATTTCTTCTCTGCGAGCTCGATTTCGAGTTGAAATCCAAGCCCAAAACCGGGACACTTCTCCACAGTGAGCCAATCCCCAAATTGATTGGTTCTACACCTTCACCGGACCGAGGAAGGTGTCCACCGATAGAAAGCCCCATCTCCGGGCCACCCGATTGCTCCGGCTCTCCAAGCTTTGTGATCGGGCTTGGTCGAAATCACACTGAGCAATTCACCGGACCGGGAGACTTCATCCGGAGCTTGCCGGGATCCAATCGAAGGTGCAACAACCCTCAGATCGAAGCCACACAACAAAGGTATGAGCTAATTCTTCATCCCGAGCTTCTGGAGATTCTCCATTTCAAATGCTTTAATTTCAATGCATGATCACCGTATAGATGTATTTGTCTCTTCAATACGAATCCATAGAGTATAAGAACACGAAAATCCATTGAGTATCGAGTGAGATCTTAGGGATTTAGTGTGGACGGCTCTCGGGTGAGGACGCTCGGGGACGATGAACGGATGCCGTCCATTCAATACACGCGCGGACGGACGGCTCAGATGGCGTCAGACCAGGAGACGGTACGAGAACCGCGGGGCCCGGGCTGCTGAGTCAGATGGCGGCGTTGAATGGGAGCGCGCCACGCGGCGTTTCGGAGCTGCCGAGGTTGACGCGGCGCCGCGTGGATAAATAGAAAAATAGGGTATTTTCTATTTATTTAATTCCCTAAACTTCAAAAATTCATAACTTTGTGTAGGAAAATCATAAAAATAAAATAAAAATACCCTCTTGCTCAGTGAACAGAGGAGAATAATGTGGAAAAGAAATTACTTAATTTCATCAAGTATTTTATTTTTAATAATTTATTTACTCTCTGCATATTTTTAATTCTCCATGCATGTATACAATTCACTATGGCATGAGTCCATAGGGCTTTTGAAGCCTCCGAATTTGGAAATATTCCCTGAATTTTCCAAAGTCAGAGGTCATCCCTATGAAAAGTTATTGATTTTTCAAGTTCATGTTACTGTTTTGAGTATTTTAATTCCAATAAATAGCATGTTGTGAAATAAATTATAGGAAAATTTGGTGATGTTTCTTATGACAAGAGGACCCTAGGAAAAATAGGTTTTGAGTTTGTTCACTTAAAACAACCCTAATTGGCTTAAACACCCAAAATAGATCTCTAATTAATTAGAGCTAACCATACATCAAATTGACTTGAAATCAATTCTCCACTGACCTTTAGGATCAGAGGAACCCACCATAAAAATTTGAGGTCATTTGGACTTGGTTAGCCCTACTAAATGGGTTGATTAAGCCACTTAGTCATTTTAAACTTTAAAAATTCATAACTTTCAAAATATCTTTAAAAAATTCACCAAATTGGTTTTGGAGCCTCTCTGATATTAGGGGAATTTAAAAAAATTAGAATTCCAATTTTCTAAAAAAGTTGATTTTTTAATATTATTTTAATATTTTAATAATTAAAAAATAATAAAAATCACAAAAATAATAAAATTCACTAAAATGTCACATTTTGAATTTTAATCACTTAGGAACAAACCCCATATTTTTCTTAGGTCTTTTTAGTGAGATATTAAATTTTAAAGCTCTAGGGTAATTTTAAAATTAAAAAAATGTATTTTCTAGCATTTTCACTAAAATAATTATAATAAATCATAGAAAAATCAGAAAATTGTAAAATTTGATTCTCTGATTTCCTTGATATCAGAGAGATTTTTTAAAAATATAAAATTCATTTTTCAACATTTATTTTATTTTTAAATTAATTAACCCTCCAAAAATTAAAATAATTATAATAAAAATAATATAATTCACAAAATCACCAAAATTAGTCCAAGTGGTCCTCTGGTCATTAGGAATGTCCCCTAATTTTCTTAAGGACAGAAAATTTCCCTTGGTCATGTTATTAAATTTTCCTTGGAAATCTCTATTTTCTACCAAAAATAATTATATAAATAAATTAAATACAGAAAAATCACATTTTCTCCTCTCATGTCTTTATTGACATATGAGTGAAGTCACATAAAAATTTCAAGTTCATTTGAGTTCAATTTAGTGAGTTATGAAATTATTAAGCTTAAAGGGTAAAGTGGTAATTAAAATTTTTAATCCTTAATTAAAACTTTAGGTTTAATAAAAAAATTAACAAGTAAAATATTTGATCCTAATCTGATTTGGATGATTGAAATTTAAATAGTTAAAGGGTAGAAACCCATTAAGCATTTTAAGATAATTAAACCTTAATTAAATAATTGATTAAATTTGGAAGAATAATAAAGTTGGAATTATTAAAATAGGGATATTATTAGGAAGAGATTTATTCTTTAATTTAAAATTCCCTAAATTAATCATCTCATTAATATTCAATTCTTAATTAAAATGATAACTCAAATTCAAAATATTAAAAGACTTAATCATTAAACTAAAATTAAATTATTAAACTCTATTAAAATTTCAATTAAAATTAAAAATAAAATTAAATTAAAAGATTAAATTAAATTAAGTAAATTAAATTGAATTAAATTAAATTAAATTAAGTTAAATTAAATTAAATTAAATTAAATTAGATTAAATTAAATTAAATTAAATTAAATCAAATCAAATTAAAATTAAATCAAATCAAACTAAATTAAGTTGAACCAAACTAAATTAAATTAAATTAAAACTCAATTAAATTAAATTAAATTAAATTAAGTTTAATTAAATATAAGATCACCAAAGACATAAAGAATTCAAAATAAATCTAAAATAACTTGAACACTATTCCAAATTTAAACCCATTAATGGAAATTAAACTAAATCACAAACCATTTGAACACTAATTTACCCTCAAAAGCTTTAGTTATTATAACTCCTAAACGTAATATTAAATGAAATGTTACTTCACCCATAGGACATTCAAATATCCTAGTTCACTGAGCAAGATAACAAAACTTGAGATTCTTGGACGATTAATTCATTTGTATAATTAAATTCATTTGGACTTAAAACAATTTTATCGGTATTGAAAAGATGTTTAAGATTCTTCTTAAGCACTTCCTCGATATGATAGGATGTTCATAAGAACAATTGAACTTAATTGTTCTTTGATGAAGAAAATCGTCTCCAAACAAAAACACAAGGAACCTAGACGTCATAGGAAATGACTAAGCATATGGATTAGGAATTTGGTAAAAACCATAACCCTTACCTTAGCTTTACCTAGGAACTTGCTTAAATATTCTAATTGTGTTTTAAGTGCAGCTTGGGATGACTGGGAAGACCCTCCGAGTACGCTTTTATTTTAGTGCAATTTACTTTCTTGCAATTTACATTATTGCAATTTATTTAATCACATTGCACTTATTTTTCTTGCATGATAAACAACTGTTGCATGAAAACCCACACCTTTAGGATAGTCCCTAAAACTGAAACCAAAACTAAACTAAAAGTCATTGCAAGATAAAATTCACCGCCACAACATTTCAAAATATAAAACAACTCAAAATTTAATCACAAACAGAACACAAAACTACAATTACAACTAAATTAAAACGTCCTGTTGGATGATCGGGAATACCTCGGATGATGTAACCTACTTGTTGCTAACGAGATTTCCCACGGTCTCCATGAAAGTGTGGAACTCATTCAGTTGAGTTTAGCAAATTCATCTGGACTAAGTAAATCCGATAAAAATAATGATGCCGGAAGGATGGAACCGTGGGATCTTAACCGGTGTCGTTATAATCAACTTTAAGATTTGTTTTATTTAAAACATAAAAAACACTTGGAAATTAAAATTTTCTCTAAACCAAAACACTTTTCTCATCCCCTGATTTATGATTTCTAAAACTAAACCCCTGCAACAACGAGGAGCTCTGAGCATGGTGGGCAGCACGGCCATCGTCGTCAGCAAAATCTGAATCTACATCAGCAAAACTGTCTTAGAATTAAATAACAAAGCCATAGGACTTCGAGGTAGTTTGCCTAGTGCAATATAAATCCTCAATTCTTCGTTAGGCATTTGCATTGCAAATTAAGCCCTAACCGGTCTTAGGATTCCGAGGTAGTCGTTCGATACGACAATAAACCCTCACATCTTAGAGGCTATTTATATGATTCTGTCATATAAATATAAGCCCTAATTAATTAAAATTGGCAAGATTAAAACATTAAATAAATATTAAGACTTTTCTAAATTCAAGCCAAACAATAGGATAGTCGGGAAATTACCGAAATTCACTTCGAATCCGTAATTTCTCCTACCTTTCTTCCTTTGAATTCTCAAAACAAAATGTTCCAAACTTGATCCATTCCCTATTGAAATTCCAAAATTCAATCCTTTCGAAAACTTAAACTTTGAAATTCTTGAGAGCGAAATTATTGATTATTATCGAGAGTTTTCTTAGGTGATTCCCGTCACTTAAGATGTAATTAACTATAGGGGCTTGCCCTTATAGGAAATTTTAAAGAACCTGAGTAATATAAACCCCGTTTAATGCTTTCATATTAAGCAGGGGAATTTGTCGGCTTATAAAATTGGTTCGCAGACCAAACGGATGTCACAAATCTTCTAGTTTATTTAATCGAGCCCCACCATCGATGCAGTGTGTCTATCCTTAGTGATAGATACACGGCTTGTGGTGCGGTGCTCGTTTATATGTACTATTTGGGATGTGAGATCGGTTTAATCTCATATCTTAAAACCTTCAAATATAAAATTATTTTCAAAATCAAATACTACTTTTTCAAAACTATTTATTTAAACTAAATTAAAAATTCGCCGACAACTTCTGTTAGGCGACCCCCTTTTCAAGATAAAACACACAACCTAAAAATGTGCCGACATACGTCGATCTACCGAATGCCATTTTTAGACCATTCTATGGGTTAGAGGATGCTTTTATGAAGCGCTTCGTTGGGGTGCACCAACAAGCTACATTGAGTGGCTAGATGTTAGCTCAACAAAAGTATGGTGAATCACTATTAGATTTCGTTATTTATTGGTGAAATTTGAGCATGAAGTATGAGCCACAACTTCAAAAGCAGCATTTTGTTTCTTCACTTTTGGGCATGATCTAAAGCCTAATATCATTTTTGTTAAAGATGACCACCGTTAAAAATTTTGAGACTTTAATTGAAAAGGCGGCTAGCCTGCAAGATACAATAGAGGCCCTAATCTTTAAGATTGAAGATGGAAAATCCAAAGGCAAAAAACCATTCGTGGGTGCTTCGAAGAAGGCTGAAGAGAGCATGACTCTAATGGCATTTGATGATGAGCTGAAAGGGCTTGTCATATCTGCAGAAACTACTAGCCCAACTCCTCAGAAGAGTAAAACACAAATGCTTGAGCAAAGAAATTCTAAAAGATATCCTTTAAAAAAGTGTAAATAAAATCTTTAAAAATTTGATTAAGCAGGGTATGCAGTTGCCTCCACCAAAGAAATTATAACAGTTGGAGAGGTTCACAGAGCCCAACTATTTCCCATATCATCAATATTTGTGGCATGCATTTGAAGACTAATTCACATTCAAGGAGTGGCTTGGAGCACGATACAAGGCCATGGAGATCAAAATTCTCGAACGGTGCTTGCAGTAGCCTTTTTGGAGAGGATTAGTCCAAGTTATTGAAGCTGATCTAATACATTTTGCAAGCTCGGGAGGGGGTGATGATGTCCCTACTGACTCATTTTTTTAATCTTGAAATAAAATGAAGATTAATCTTTTTGAATTCCATTCCGTGTTCCATATTATAGCAAGCTCTAGTACTTTAAAGGATGAATTCAATAAAGAAATAATGAAACCAAGGGAGAGGAGCATTATCTTTTATTTCCCTCCCTCGTTGGCACATATCTCATATGAGTTTATGCTTATTGAATCATCCAGAATAACATGATCCAAGGGCATTAGTTGATTATCTTGTTGGAGGTTAATCCTTCAAGGTCCCCTAATGAGGATATCCAACGAGTCCACTTAAGAAGTGGCAAGATGCTTCTTCCAAAAATGTTAAAGTCAAATCTAAAAGAAAAACTTTGTCACCCTCAAATTCAAAAATTATCCCAATGTTCTAAAGAAAGAAAAATAAAAAATAATAAAAATAAAAATAAAAATAAAACAAATGATGCGACAAACATCCCAAAAATATTTTCTTGAGTTTAATCTAAAGCTTGAACATCATCATGGTTTGAGCGCATTGAGTGTCTAAGATCTACTTGACTTGGACGACATTCAGTACCTTGTTAGGGACATGTCGACCAGTTGAACCACCTTTAAGATTTAATCGATTCATATTTAAATGGGAGACCTCGACACCCGACTGCCTTTGATCATTTCAAATTGACTATGTTTAATCATGATTATTATTTGTAAGAGCTCATGCCTCGTGCAGGTCCGAACCATGCTTGATCGATTCATCATAACTGGATGTGGTAAACACCCCTTAAAGGGGATATATGTGGATTTTAAATTTTGACCAAAATTCTTATTGCTAGTACACCCTGCTTGGATAAACCTCTCGATATCTCGATTGAATAAAGTCAAATCTGATTGATAATTGTCATTATGAATGAGGAAAATCATGCACTTTCCTCAACATACTCTCTTGGTCACGTATTCTTATGAAGGGTACAAAAATCAAGAACATCCATTTAAAATAAATGAATGTAGAAATGATCCTTGATGGATGCACACAAGTTTGGCATAAAAAGTCAAACACTTCTTATACTTAACCAGCTCATCTAAATCTTATGGTGCAACGAACAACATGGCAAATGCTTGATGTCAATTATCACACTGAAAGCATGTAGTATTGATTCAAGCATTATGCTTGTTTTATTGATCCATGCTTAGTTTGGATGCATACCTTCCTAACTATTTGATAGTATTCCAAAACTTTATGACCTTCCTTCAAGCATTTCTGACCTTCCCAGGATACATACCTTCTTTCAAGCATTGTGCTTGTTTGATCGATTCAATCATTGTGTCTGTTTGCTTGAATACATTCACACCGTGCACCCAGTTGTGCATCCGTGAGCATATTCCCCCATACGCTCGTGGTGGGTAGTTATGCCCCTCTTTGGCACGACCTTTCATGCCCACATTGTGACATCCCGACATCATGGTGCATCCCATTCTGTTTGTATGTACCTACACATGTGCATATTTGCATTTTCAACATATTCTTCGGTAGTATACACCATCGTATACTTGTAATGAATACTTTATATCTCATGAGCACTTCAACTTCTATGAGGTAGTCACAGCGTATTGGATCCTCATGTGCATTCCCAATTATCTTGATGATGAACCTAGACTTGTTAGTTGAGTGACTCCCTATTAGTCATGATGTGATAACTAGTATTGCTCGCGAGGATGTATCGATGAGCAATACTTGCTATCATACCATAACTAGCACATGTATGTTGTGCTAAGGTTTGTTGACCTCATTTTTTGTGAGGTCTGATCTCTCTCCTTAGTACTTAGGATCTAGCCATAGGTTTTCCCTTCGACTATCCTAGAGGACTAGAAATGGGACCCACCACTTAGAAATTCAAAACACTTCTTAACTCCCTTCAAACCCCACAAGTTTGATTTTAAACCCCCAGGCCACTTAGAGGGTTAAGATAAAATGTGGAGGTTTAAAGGATGAGGTTCTTGTAGGACTCTTTAGCCTTAGGATTACCCTGGATGGTCTGGTCTGGTGAAGTCTAGTATGCACACACCACACTCTCACACATATTCCAAATTTTAAAACCACTTTTACTCAATTGGACTCCCTGACTCATGTAGGCAACTCATATGGATGTACCTTAACCCCTAAGCCCCTAGCTAAGAGGGTTAGGAACAACATATTGAGTGCCTAAAATGAGTCCTCTCATGGCTCTTGTGAGCTTAATATGGCTTCATGGCTCAATCAAATGGTTTCATTTCACTCACACTTAATCAATCTCCATTTTTCCCAAATTTCAATTTTTGACCCCCGAGACCCTAAACCCACCAAACCTACCAAATGCCCTTGAAATTGCCCAAAATTTGCAAAATTGCCTAAATTACCCAAAATTCCTCAAAATCAATCTTAAGTATTCTCCATCACTCAAATTGATCATACATGGCCAAATATACCAAAATTTCCAAAATACCCCCCAATAACCTCCAAATACCCAAAATACCCTTTTAACCCAAAAAATCCAAAAAATCCAAAAATTCCCAGAAAATTCTAGAAAATCTCAAATATTCCTAATTTAATTTTGTTCAACTACAGCATAGACCAATTTTGTCAATTTAGCCAACTTTTACCAAAATCCTCAATTTAACCTTTTTTTTAACTTAAGTGGACCCAATGTCCAACCAAATCACTTCAATTGACCTCAATTTTGATCCAATTCAATTCTAAACTTCAATTAAATATCCAAAATATCAATTTAAACCAAAACCAAACCCAATTTCATCAATATGTGAATCCAATTTCAATTTGAAGCCTAAAGCCCAATTTTGGCCCATGACCTAAACTTAGCCCAAACCAACCCAACTTAACTCCAATTGGCCCCAAACCTTTTCTAAAACCTTCCTAACATCCCCACAAAAACACTAACTTAATTTGCCCCAAATTTGAACCCAAACTTCACCCAAGCTTAACTTAAGCCAAAATTCCCTAAATTGGCCTAAACCAATCATGAACCCAAATAGACCCAAATCCCAAAATTAAGACCCACAAAAATTGAAAAGTCTTTGTTACACCTCCATAAACATTTTACAAAATTAATTTTAAATCAAAAGCAACATTAGCCCAACCTTAACCCAAGTTAGCCCAATTTGACCCACTTTGACCCTATTATTAAAGAGACCTAAATTAAACCCATTTCAACTCCAAATGACACCAAATCTTTTCTAAAATTTTCATAATACATCCCTAAACTAAATGCAACATTTATTTAGCATAATCTTTTACAAAATTTTCATCCAAAAGTTCATTTTGAAACATAAAAGCCCACTTCCATAAGAGATTTAAAAGCCCATCTTTCATCAAATCCAAAAGCCCAAAATTTGTTTTAAAAAGCCCATATGACAAACCCCCCCTTCATCCATTTAATCTAAATCAATCCCTAAGTTTTAAATCAATGATCAAATGATTCCAAGTTAAGCTCCATACAAATTTTCATCAAAATATCTAAAATCCCTAAAATCCATTTTCATGAAACTAAGTCAAGCCATCCCTAAGCCAAATGGAGCCATTGAGCCATGCCCAAGCCACATGGGAGCCATGGAAGCCACTTTCCACCTCACCAAGATATTAATGGCAAGAGGAGGGGGTTCTTTCTTAAGCCTTCATTATCTCTTTTTAACCCCATTCATGTAAACACTCTAATCCAAATTAGCCACATAACCTTGGATGGGGACTTCACCACCCTTTCCTAGCTGACCCAAATGATTCTCCCTCAGCCCAAAGTCAAGCCTTGGGTGGTGCACCAAGCCCGAAACCATGACTTGACCCATTTGAGCCCAAAAGAACCACTCTCCCCATTCCACTTAAATCAACTCCTTTACACATGGCAACAACCAATTGAGCTCATAAACCTCAAGCCCTGACCTCCCTGACCCTGAGGGTGACTTGACCCTGGCCGGACCGCCACCCCAGTCGCCGGAAACCACCAGGCCGAGAGGCCTAATTTGATTCAAAAAATTCAAATTGAATTAGCTGAGCTGTCCCAACCCAAATGGTCACTGCAACTGTTCTTCCCTTGCCCTGAGCAGCTGATCCCAAGCCCTAACTCCCCCCGAGAGGCCCTCTAGCCATGCCTATTTAAACACCACCACCTCACGGCCAAAAGAGGTGCTGAACCAAACCTTACCAAAACTCTGCTAAAATCACTCCACACTCTTCTCCAAACCTAGAGCACTTGATCCCCACTGAAATTCAGCCCTAAAACCCCCTCTGAGAGCTCAATTTAAAGCCCAAAAATAGGACACTTCACCACAGTAAGCCAATCTTCAAATTGATTGACTCTACACCTTCACCAGACCAAGAGAAGAATTTCCCCAGCAAAAGCCCGCTCACCAGGCGACCATTCCTTCTATCGGCCAAGCTTTGAAATCGGGCTTGGTGAAAATCAAGTCTAGGCATTTCACCACAGCTCCAGGCTTCATCCCTAGCTTCCTTGGACTCCAACGAACGTGTCGAGCCTCTCTGATTGAAGTTTCACTTCTCAGAGCTAAGGTATTGAACTCCTCCTTCCCGAGAGCTTCTTTTGATTCTCCATTTTGTTTGAGTCGATTCCAATGCATGTTAGCCATATAGATGTGTTCGTCTTACCGAGACGAGTCCATAGAGTCAAAGATCATGAAATTTGGTGGAGAAATGAGGGAGATCTTTGGATTTTAGTGTGGACGGCTCTCGGAACACACCAGTCGTAGACGATGACCAGGAACCGTCGGATCGCGTGTGTATCGAATGGACGATACAGATTGCGCCGGACCTAACCGCGGGACATAAAGCACCGTCTGACTCAGATGGCGGCGTCAAATGGGAGCGCGAAAACGTAGGGTTTCGATGCTGCCGAGGATGACGAGGCGCCGCGTGGATAAGTAGAAAAAGGGTATTTTCTGATTTATTTAAATACCCAGAACTTTGAAAATTCATATCTTTGCTTAGAAAAATTATAAAAATAAAATAAAAATATCCTCTTATTCAGTGAACATAGGAGAATAATGTGGAAAAAGAATTAAGTTATTATGTTAAGTATTTTTTTTTTAATTAATTTAATGCTAATTCAAGTATTTCAATTCTCCATTCATGCATATAATTCACCATAACATGAGACCATGGGGCTTTTGTAGCCTCTGTTTTTGGGAACATTCACTGAATTTTCTAAGGCCAGAGGCCATCTCTATAGTGAGTTATTGATTTTCCTATTTTATGTCTCTGTTTTGGAATTTTAATTCCAATAATTTACATGTTGCTTAGAAAATTCTAAGAAAATTAGGGGAGGTAGCTTATGACCAGAGGACCCTAGAAAAATTATGGTTTGATTTAATTCCTTAAAAATAACCCTAATTAGCCCAAACACCTAAAATTGAATCCTAATTAATTCGGAGTAACTACACATCAAAAACACTTGAAATCAATTCTCCACTGTCATTTAGGATACATAAAACCTCACATAAAAATTTGAAGTCAATGGAAATGATTTAACCCACTAAATGAATAATTTAAGTTGTATGGTCATTTTTAAACTTTAAAAATTCATAAAACACAAAATACACTTCAAAAATTCACCAAATTGGTTTTGTGAGCTCTCTGATATTAGAGGAGTCTGAGAAAATTAAAATTAAAATTTTCTAAAAATTTTCATTTTTAACCTATTTTTGAATATTTTAATAATAATTAAAAAATAATAAAAATCGTAAAAATATTAAAAATCATAAAGCTGTCATATTTTGTTCTCTAATCACTTAGAAACCAACTAAATATTTTTCCTAATTCCCTAGGTTAAGATATTGAATTTTAAGGGCTCGGGACAATTTTAATATTAAAAAACGGATTTTCCAACCTTTGCACTAAATTAATTCTAATAAATCAAAGAAAAATTTAAAAAAATATAAAATTTATTTTCTCTGAGTTCCTTGAGGTTAGAGAGATTTAAGAAAAATATAGAACTTAATTTTCAACTTCAATTTTATTTTATAATTAATTAATACTCCAAAATTTAAAATAATTATAATAAATAAAATATAATTCAAAAAATCACCAAAATTGGTCTAAGTGGTCCTCTGGTCAATAGGAACATCTCATAATTTTCTTAAGAACAGAAACTTTACCTTGGTCATGTTGTTGAATTTTCATTGAAAATTCTTATTTTTATCAAAATAATTATATAAATTAATTTAAAAATAGAAAAATCACATTTTCTCCTCTAATATCTTAATTGACATGTGAGTGAAGTGACATAAAAAATTTTAAGTTCATTTGAGCTCAATTTAGTGAGTTATGAATTGAATAAGCTTAAAAAAGCATAAAGATAATTAAGGATTTTAACTCTAATTAATACTTTAGGTTTAATCAAAAGGAAGGGTAAAAATATTTGATCTTAATCTTCTCTTGGATGACTGAAACTTAGGGAATAAAGGGGTAGAAACTCATTAGTCACTTTGAAAATATCAAAATGAAACATTAATTAATTAAATCATTTAAATTTTGGGAGAATAATTAAAATTTTGGATTGTTAGGGATGTGACTTAAGAAGATACCAATTCTTTAATTTAAAGTCCCTAACTAAATTAATTCAATGGTAATCAATCCTTAATTAATTTTAAAATGATGACTGAAATGACTAATTAAAAAAGGAAAATAACCCTTAATTAAGTTAAAGCTTAAAACATCAAATGATTTAACAATCAAATTAAAATAAATTTTAAACATTTAAAATTAATTTGAAATCACTTAAGAACAAACTTAAAACAAATTTGAAATCTTAAGTAATCTTAAAAAAATTCATAATTAATATATAAAAATCGAACTAATTAAAATCAACCTAAAATATTATAATTAATCCAAATCAAGTCATCAAAATTTAATAAAAATAAATAATTTAAACACCTCTTTCAACCTAAGCAAATTTAAAACATTAAAATTAATCTGAAATATTAAGATCATTTAAAAATATAAAGATTTAATTGAATTAAAATAATTTGAATGCTATCCCAAACTTAAAATTATTAATTAAAATTTTATAACTAAACTAAATCACTTTAAATCATCAATTCCAATTTTAAATTAAGAATTGCTAAAATCTTCAACAAATTAATTTGCCCCTAAAGGCTTTCATTATCATAACTCTTAAATGGAGCATCAAGAGACAAGTCACTTTATTCATCGGATAATCTAATGTCCAAGTTCACTGAGCAAGAAGCAAAATTTAACTAAATTTTGGATGATTAATTCACCTGTCCAATGAACTAAAAGAAGAAGAATTATCTAAAGAAACTCATTATATTAAAGATAACTGGGAAATTTTGGACATAACTCAAAATGATATACTTTTACCCTCAATTAAAAAAGCCCCTGAACTGGAATTAAAAATGTTACTCGCACATTTAAAGTATGCTTTTCTTGGAAATTCATTAACTTTACCAGTTATTATTTCTTCTAAACTAAGTTTAGATAAAGAAGAAAAACTGATGGGAGTGTTAAAGAATTATAAGAAAGCTTTTGGTTGGACTATTGCTGATATAAGAGGAATAAGCCCTTCCATCTGTATGCATGTATTTTAATGGAAGAAGATTTTAAACCTACTATTGAACCTCAAAGAAGATTAAATCCTATCATGAAAGAGGTTGTTAAAAAAGAAATTTTAAAATGGTTAGATGCTGGAATTATTTATCCTATTTCAGATAGCCAATGGGTAAGTCCTATTCATTGTATTCTGAAGAAAGGAGGAGTAACTGTCGTTGTCAATGATAAAAATGAACTAATTCCTACAAGACAAGGTACTGGATGGTGAATTTGCATTGATTATCGGAAATTAAATGAAGCCACTAGAAAGGATCATTTTCCTTTACCTTTCTTGGATCAAATGCTTGATAAATTAGCTAGACACTCATATTTCTGTTTTCTAGATGGATATTCTGGTTATCATCAATTACCTATCGCTCCTGAGGACCAAGAGAAAACAACATTTACAAGTCCTTATGGAATATTTGTGTTTAGAAGAATTCCTTTCGGTTTATGTAATGCACCTACAACTTTTCAAAGATGTATGATGTCAATATTTTGTGATTTGATTGACAAAGGAATTGAATTATTTATGGATGATTTTTCAGTCTTTGGAACTTCTTTTGAATCTTGTTTGGAAAATATTCCAAAGTTCTAAAAAGATGTGAAGAAACAAATTTAGTTCTGAACTGGGAAAAATGTCAATTTATGGTCACAGAAGGCATTGTACTTAGTCATAAAATTTCACAAAAAGGGATGGAAGTTGATCATGCAAAAGTGAAAATTATTGCTGAACTGCAATCACCTACTACTGTTACTGATGAGAGAAGTTATTTTATAGAATATATACAAAGGATTTTTCTAAAATTGCTAAACCTCTTAGTCATTTATTGGAAAAAGAAGCTAAATTTGAATTTAATGAAGACTGTATTAATGCTTTCAATATTTTAAAAGAAATATTAATAACTGTACCTATAATTATTGCACCTAATTGTAATAAACCCTTTGAATTAATGTGTGATGCAAGTGATTTTGCAATTGGAGCAGTATTGGGACAAAAATATGAGAAAATTTTCAAAGTTATATATTATGCTAGTAAAACTCTTTCTGAAACTCAAAGAAATGACACTACTACTGAGAAAGAGCTTTTAGCTATAGTCTATGCCTTTGATAAATTTAGACCTTATCTTCTTTGTACCAAATGCATAGTTCATACTGATCATTCCGCTATTAAATATTTAATGTCAAAAAAAGATGCTAAGCCTAGACTGATAAAATGGGTTTTACTTCTACAATAATTTGATTTTCAAATAGTGGATAGAAAAGGAACCGATAACCAAATTGTCGATCATTTATCTAGAATTAAGAATGATGTTATTACTGAGGAAAATATAAATGAGAAATTTTCTGATGAACATTTATATGTTATTCGAGGATGCCAAACACCTTGGTATGCGGATATAGTTAACTATTTAGTTAACAATATTCTACCTTATGGATTGAATAACAAATATATTAAGAAATTTAAAAATGATGCTAAATCTTATATTTGGGAAGATCCTCATTTATTTAAATTAGGAAGAGATTCTGTAATTCGAAGATGTGTACCTTATGAAGAAACTTTTGCTATTATTTAAAAATGTCATGATTTCGATTTTGGAGGACACTTTGGAGTAGATAAAACTACATTTAAAATTTTAAATTCAGGATTTTATTGTCCTACCTTATTCAAAGATGTGAGACATTATGTGAAAATATGTGATCGATGTCAAAGGATGAGAAATATATTTAGAAAAGATGAAATGTCTTTAAACTATATATTGGAAGTTGAAAATTTTGATATATGGGGCTTAAACTTTATGGGACCATTTGTATCATCATCTGGAAAGATTTATATTTTATTAGCAGTCGATTATGTTTCAAAGTGGATTGAAGCTGTAGCTTTACCTAACTGTGATTCTAAAATTGTTTCAAAATTTTTAAAGAAAATGATTTTTTCAAGATTTGGAATGCCTAAGGTAATTATCACAGATGGTGGAAGTCATTTTAGAAATATAAGAATTGAATTATTACTGGACAAATTTGGAATCAAACACAGAATTGCAACTACGTATCACCCTCAAACAAGTGGAATGGCTGAAGTATCAAACAGAGAAATTAAAAGAATTTTAGAGAAGACTGTTAATCCTAAAAGAACTGATTGGGTTGATAGACTTGATTCTGCATTATGAGCTTATAGGACAGCTTATAAGACAACAATCGGAATGTCACCTTACCGATTAATTTATGGTAAACATTGTCACTTACCTATTGAACTTGAACATAAAACTTATTGTGCGATAAAGGAGTTTAATTTTGATTTGAATACTGCAGGAGAAAAATGATTATTACAATTAAATGAGATGGATGAAATAAGAAATGAATCATATGAAAATGCAAAAATTTATAAAGAGAAAATAAAGATGTTACATGATAAAAAGATTTCAGGAAAAATAATCGAGCCTGGACAAGAAGTATTATTATTTAATACTCGTTTAAGACTTTTTCCTGGAAAATTAAGATCTAAATGGATGGGACCATATATAATCGAGAAAGTATACCATTATGGAGTCATGGATATTAAAGACCCCAAAACGGGAAAAATATTTAAAGTTAATGGATTAAGACCGAAGCCATATTTGGGAGATATTAAAATGATTTATAAAGAGGCTTACGAGTTGAGTCTACTCGATTAAAGATTTAATTAGGTCGGCCGACGACGTTAAACCAAGCGCTTTGTGGGAGGCAACCCATAATTATTTTTGTGTGTTTTTACATTTTTAATGTAAGGTTATGCCCCGGTCTTGACTAATTTTATATAACTTTAGAAAATTGGACGCTAACAAATCTTATTGACTTTAGCTAAAGATTATCTTAAAGTATATAAAGTTTGGACTTTGGATCACTCCATTTCATATGTGAGTAAAAAGGAGATCAAGTTAAACTTTATTATGATTGTTTATAATTTGTGTTACTAAGTCTATATTGATTTTACCATTCTAATTTACCTATTTTGGAGAACGAAACTTTGAAATTTGACGATAGGCGAAACAGAGTCGAACATGGTTCCGCCGCATAGGCGCCAAAATTTGGCGCCTAAGCGCCAGAGTAAAACTATGTATCGATGGGTCCGGCGCCTAGGCGCCAGATTTGGCGCCTAAGCGCCACAGTTACTAGATCGTGTAAAAACTGAAAATTTTCAGTTTTTCACACAATTTTCTCCTTTAAATTACCCCATCTTCGTTCTCAATCTCTAAGTAACCAAATTATGACCTAGACACTTCATTCTTGAGAGATTAGAGAGGATTTTTGAAGAAATGGAGAGAATAAATCTTGGATAAGAGGTTAGAGACAAAGGTTCAAAGGATCCTCAACCATACTTCAATGGTTTTATCGCTGTTAGTTTGGAGAAAATTTCAAGTCGTCTAGATAAATTTGAAGCAGGTCGTCTAGATAAATTTGAAGCAGAATTCAAAAGTATTGGAGATCGACTCCATGAGATGTATCATCAAATTGAACATCTGGAATGGCAGGCGAAGCTTCAATTTGATCATCTAGCGGCTTATCAAGATGCTCAAGTGGAGATGTATGCGAAGAACAATTGGATCGATGAGAAAACGACTACGGATTTTCTGAGGGCGTTAGTATTCTTCCTAAGTATGCCTAGTAATCTTCCTTGCGAAGAGAATGGAAATTTATAATTTGAAGATTAGATAGTTATTGTGGTGTGATCTAGACTTTTACTAGTGTGTCATTGTATCGATTTGGTAAATCGATTGTATTGCCTGTGTGTTTGTTTTATTGTTTAATGTGTGTTGTATTTGCTTTGAAATTGTGTAGTTTGATTGTTTGTTAGGACTTGAATCATATTACTATATTTATCAGTGTTGTATTGAGCCAAAATTGAAGATTATGAATGGAATTAGAAGAGTTTGATTTAAACCTTATGTTTAATTGGTGGATTTAATTTTTAATTTTTAAAATTTTTGTGAAATATTTTGGAAGTTGGAAACTGAAGCACTACTCTAATATGAGTAATCAGAAGTTGAATTTATGAGTTTTGGTGGAAAATAAAATTTTTAAAGTGATTTTTGTGAAAAGCGGGTCTAGCGCCTAGGCGCCGGTTCAGCCTGCTTACCGAAAATTAGCATTTAAATCCCATTAGCCATGGTTGACGCCTAAGCTTCATCCCCTTCCTCTTTTTCACGAAAATACACCCCCTAGATCCATCTTGAGGTCAATACATCAAGTTTTTGAGCCCAAAATCACTTGATTTCTTCATCTCGAGGTCAGATCTACCTTCTAATCCATTTATTTTTTTATTTCTACCATAGTTTTTCCTATTTTTTTTGCTAAAAACTAAAATTTTGAGAAAATTTTTTATTTTTCGAGTTTCTCCAAGGATTTTTAAACTCATTTTAAGTTTCTCAAGCTTAAAAAGAGTTTAAATATTTGATTCCTAAATTTATTTGTGTTTTCTTTCACGTTTAGATGGAACCAAAATCTAAGAGAGGAAAGACATGAGAAAATTTTGACAGCATCAAGTTTTCGACTGCGGCAGCGCATTTTCGTTATCACGAATTTGCGACGTCAAGAAAGTTTATCTCGGAGCGCAGTTTTTGCAATCCTGGTGAAATGATCGAGAACACGATTGTTGCACACAACTGGCAACGATTCTGTTATTTCACTGCGGTTGCCGTTATTCCTATTGTATGAGAGTTTTATGCCAAATTTTTGGATGCGGAAGACTACGAAGTCTTCGTTAGAGATGTCGGAGTAGGATTTACTCTGGAACGGATCAATATTTTCTACGGCCTGCCACCTACCATCGAGTGCTACTATTCTGGTTTATCTTCATCTGAGGGAGATCTTGAGATAAATATTGCATATCCGACTGATGGCACTGGAGCTTGGAAGATCCGGAAAGACAAACGGGTAAACTTCAAATCTTCTAAGCTAAATGGTATTTCAAAGGCATTACATTATTTTATTTCTGCTAGACTTCTACCTTCCAACCACCTGAGTGAAGTTACCAGAGATCGAGCTATCCTGAACTACTGCATTCAGGAGAGGAAGCCGATAGATGTTGGCCGTATTATTTATGATTCAGTGGAATCGATTGCTAGTTCCAGCACTTCTGTGGGATTAGGATTCCCATCCTTGATTCATTCTTTATGCATGAGCAATGGAGTTTCTGCTGATATATCAGAGGAGAAGTTGAAGACTATAAAGCTAATTGGGCAGGAGAGTGTTAACATTTTTTATCGTCTTCGAGTGAAGAGATCTACTGTTCCTTATACTTTTGTACCTATTCCAGGTAGAGCTTCTACTTCTACTGCTGAGCCACCATCTAGTTTCTGGGAATTGATGCATGATCAATTTCTGGAGCAGTAGAATGAGTTATTTCTAACTCACTGCAGAGTAGATACTATAGACAAGAAGACTGATCATTTATCTGAGTTTACCCAAAGGAAAAGTGAGTATGATGCTGAGTATTCAAAGTCTTTAGTGAGATTCTCGAAGGGTGAGCATGATGTTTAGTTTCCTACCTGTCCTAAATTTTCACCGTATGTTAATCCAAAGGATGTGGAGTTTTCTTTTGGTGATGACGATGACGAGGCTACAGATAGTGATTAGTAGCTTGATTTACCTCTGAGATGTGCTGATTCTGTTGTTAGTTTATTTCTTGTTTGCTAGTGCTGTTTGTTGTTTGTTAGTGTAGATTTATTTATGAAACTTTGTGTGAATTGTTTGATGTTGAGACTGTTTTAAATATTTAGTGTATTGTGTTGAAGACTGAAATATGGATGAATTAATGTTTATTTATGTTTCAGCCTACTGTTTAGTATTCTTAAATAGTTAGTAATGTTGTTCTGTTTCTGTTACTATTAGTAGTATAGTCATTTAATTCAGCTACTGATATAAAAAAATAATGATGAGTCTGCTTGCTTTTATATGTGATTCGTTATTTCAGTAATATTCATAAAAAGTATATGTAAAAGTAAATTTTTCTTTTTAGACTGCTTTTTACATACTTATAAAAATTCCTTTTTAAATTATACCTTTCTTTCTCTCATACTTTAAATTTTTTTATGATATACCAAAACTTAAGTTTGGGGAAGGGAAAATACATGCAAATTTAAATTTTATTTGTCCTTAATGAACTAATATTTTCTAAAAAAAATATTAACATAACATAAGGAATGAAGAATCTATTTAAGATCATTTAAATTTTTGAAATTATAAATAATTTAGCAGACTTAACCACAATTTTAATAACTTTTATTGATTTTAAGAATAGAATTATTGAACTTAAGGAAGAGTAAGATTAAGAAATTTTTCTATTCATAGTAGAAATAATTGAATTTTAGAAGTATTAAAAAATCAAAAATTATAACTTGAAAAAGAAAAGATTGAACTTCTTTTTGAAATCTATTCATGTTATAGTAATTAAGTGAAAATGTATAAGTTTGAAAATATAAGTTAAGGATAAGTGAAGTTTAAAACCATTAACGAGCCATCCAGGATATAGTAATCTTCTCTCGTAAAAAAAAAAGAAGAAGAGAGAGAGAAGTTTGAGGAGATGTCTCAATCAAAATTGGCTTCACTTAAATTAGCTTATAAGAAAAAAAACTGATTACATATTTTACTTAATTTTTATGCATGAATCTTTATTAGAAAAGATTTTTATGAAGATCTTTTTCTTGAAAATAATTTATGTGATCTTAATATAAGAAACTAAAATTATTTTCGAAGTGAATGAAAAATTTTTGAAATCTTATGATTTGGTAGTTAAATATTCTTTAAATTCTTAAAATTAAACTTAGTTAGTTAAATTTGGTTAATGATTTACTAAAGCCTTTATAAAATAAAAAATTATAAGAAATCCTAAATATTTACCTTTTATTCTAATTATTATACATTTTATATAGTAAAAAGAGTTACTTGAGGACAAGTAACGTTTAAGTTTGGGGATTTTGATCCATGAAAAAAATACCTATTTTTATGCCTTGATTTTTATCAAATTTTTAAGGATATTATGCTTTAATGAAAGGTATTTTTGTGTTTTGGATGTAGGTGATGTAAAAATGTTCAAGAAGGAAAAAAAGGATTAAAAAAGAGCAAAAAGGAGCAAAAATGGAGCCAAAATACAAAATTGTCAAAATAATTGGCCTGGCGCCTAGGCGCCAAAATCCGACGCCTAAGCGCCAGTTCGATACAGAATTCTGTAAGATTTTTGACTTCTTTTGGACGGTTATTTTGACGGTGTTAGCGGTTATTGGACCATCTAGAAGATTGGCAGTTATTCCTGGATTATAAGACATGTGATACAATGTATTTGGACGCTTGGAAACGGTTAGGATTGCGAAGAGGTGCGATCCAAAGTGAAGAGGTGCGAAGAACTGGACGCAGAGTCCGGCGCCTAGGCGCCAGACACACCTTCTAGAAGATTCATTGAACATGGACACATTTTGAAGAGGTGCCTCAAGGCAACCCTTGAAGCCTATAAATAGGAGGCTACTCCTTCAGAGAAAAAGGCCCACAAACCACTAACGCCCAACCTAGTCCCCTAGCCTCATAGTTCCATTTAGAGAGAGAAATTAGAGAAATATTTTAAGGGCCATATTTATAGTTTTTTTTATTAATTAGTGAGTTTATTTAGAGTTTGTATTGAGAGTATTTCAAGAGTCGGTGCTTTTAAAGTCTATTTACTTTGGAGTCGAAGGATTCGGAGGTTCGGTTGGAGAAACACTTGAGATAAGTATTTGTATTTTGATTCAAAGTTTTATTTATATGTTTTGTTTTTTAAATTTAATGTGTTCTGAGTAGTTACTTTACTTTCTTCTTTCAATTATGAAAAGATAAATAAGATAATAAAAAATTCGTTGGAGAATTAAAAACTATATATATTTTTTAAACATTGTGATGATATTAATATCGGATCTTAATTTTCTATTTAAATTAGCCATTTAAATTGTTAAAATCTGTTGAAGAGTTTTGAGACCTAGAAGAAGATGAATTCTTAACTAGTAGATATCACATGAATCCTTGGGTAGTCGAAGGCCTTGCGCGGGTTATTCAAGGTGAAGTGCAAATAAATAGGAAGATATTATTTAATGGGCTTAGAATTGATAAGTTTTTAGAGTGACAGAGCTAAATTCTGTAATTTGGTTTATAGAGAAGGAAAGGGTCACTAGTAGGGACGACCATAGTCACCCTTGGACATCTAGTAGTGTGAGCCTAGATTAACCCATTCTACTAACAATACATCCAGACTCGATCTATAAATTAGCCAATGTTCTTTATACTATCGAGCGAAGGTAAAAAATAGGAATGCTTCTATTTGGCACAATACCATAAATTTATAATCTTCACGAATATTACATTATCTAAAAAGACTTGGATTAATTGAAAGGAAGAAAGTTATTTGTTTATTTTTATTTACATCAATCATTACTTTATTACTGTTTTATTTCTGCATCTAGTAAATTAAATATTAACTTTTTAACTTTAAAAGAAATACATAAAAATAAAATCAAAATATTTAAAAAAAATCTATAATCCTCCTCGTGGGATCGATATTGGGGTTTTTATTTAAAGCAATATATTACTTGAAACGATACATATACTTGCGTAGTACCCCTAGTGTGTAAAATATTTTCCATAAAATTATATTTATATACACTAGTTGCTATTATTATTTGAGTCAAAGTATTGGCTATAACATATTTTTTATAGCAAAAATTTCTGCATTGTTTGGCGATTGCAAACCAAGTTTTTGGTGCATTGCTGCGGATCGAGGGTCAAGTTCAACTACCCTTTTTTCTTTTTTGAGATATTTCATTGACCCAGAGGATCCGTCCTTTTTATTATATTACTTTACTTGTTCTAATACTTTTCCTACATGATTGCATGCTTAGGAAGTTTCCCTTGTTTCTTTTTGGTTGTATCTAGATAATATGAAAATTTTAGTTTAGGCTCTTTAGGATTATTAAATTGTAAATTTTTATACGAAAATCCAATAATAATTTAAAAGCTACTTTTAGTTTCTTGCATGACCTTCGGGTTGGTTTTAAAATGGGTTGCAATGCATGACCTTCACCCAAGTCATACAATTGGTCTCAACAATACCAAAGGACTGCTCTATATAACTGCATCATTTTTCATGTCCTAAGGAGAGTCTTAATACTTTTCCAACCTGACTGACCCGACATATATTTCTATTTAGGTGGTTGTCAAGTGCGCTTAGAAAGTAAGCTCCCGACCCAGACGGGGTGTAAGTCCTTCTGGCGGGAGCATTTCCAACTATGTGGTTGAACATCCCTTTTCTTCTCTTTTTTCAGTAACATTTGTGGCACTTTGGTAGGTATAAGTCCCATCTCTTGAAGCTCCATTTGTGGCCATAGGATAGAGTTTCATTCCTTTGACTTTAGAGTTACCGAGGTCCTCGCGGATGGCGCAATTCACAGATTGTTGACCATGGATCTCTAAACTTGTTGAGTCGACTACATTCACGACCACGCAGACTTAAGGTCCTAGTATCTTAGAATGGTGGGTTTGTGGTGTCGTAATCTAGATACCTCCACCTATTAAGGATTACCCCCCCTTCCTTTGACTACCCACTTTAAGCCCTGTCACTTCTCTTGTTGTCATTGATATCATATTGATGACTCAATTATCGAAGAACTACCACCCATTTGGGATATGACGATTTCTCCTCTGCTCTTATGACTCGGATGTGATTTGACGTATTAGGATTCCTCGTCATGATGATTCGTTATTCGTAGGCTCTTTATGCCGATGAGTTGGTTACCTACAAGTGACTGTGTGAGACTCGCCATCTGCCTCTTAACTTAGCGGGAGCTTTGAAAGTATCAGAGCATTCACATGCTAAATAAATGTCCTTTAATAGTCTAATGCTAGTTGTCAATACTATTGTAAGCCAAACTCATTTGGATGAAGTGAATTCTTGGGCAACCTCCAAGATGTAATTAACCAAGTGGAATACGTCTAATTGGGAGCACTTTGAACGTCGTAACAAGCAAACAAACCTGAATCTTAGGCTATTGGTAGTCGATGAAGGTATTCTTTTGCAGATATTGGTCTAATGTGCTTCCGTCTGATCTTGTTTGGACAGACATATTTGTTTTATCCTTGCGAGGTTTATCTCAAATAGATTCTCTATATTTTCTTTGTCTTGTTTGTCTTCTTCATTATATGCCCTTGCTTTTTATGTTTCTTTCTTCTCCATATCATTCTTATGGTCCGAAAGAGACAATAAGCAGACCAAGATAGCAGGTGGAAAGAAAGGAAAATAATTGTTTCTATTATAATTACCATAATATGAAATCAAGATATTTTATTTTTTATATTAGTAAAGGAATTTGAAATTTTGTCTATAAATATAGACAATGTAATCCTCATAAGAAAAAGGAATGACAATTTCCATTAGATCTCTTTTTTGTATCTCAACTCTTCTCAACTCGTCTGTCTGCATAGATGAGAGAGATTCTTGGCCTAGGGTTGCTACTATGATCGACATGAACTAGGAAAAGGGACCTTCCAAGCCTTTTTATTTTAGATAATGTATAAAAGTTTTAAAGTAAATGCAAGCTCAAAGGAGTTGAGGAAGTGCTAAGGTTTCGATTGCTTATAGTACATCGAATCACAAAGGATTTTAGAGGTCATGCTTCAAACTTCTTAAAGCATGCAAATTCATTAAGTTATGGAAGACATAAGTTATGGTAGTATGATTAGCATTACAATTTGTAAATAATAAGCATAGAGGAGGTGCACCATTCATTAGTGTGAGATAGGCAAATGCTTTGTAATTATTAGTTAACTATAAGTATTTTATAAGTTCACAAAACAATGCTGGGTTAAATCATGTTTAACCTAGTGCTGATCCACATTTTTTAAGTGAATCATCTCATTGCTAATAACGAATTTTAAGATCACAAGTTAATCCACATTTAATGCTAACGAGATTAGAACCTATATCAATTTAATTCATTATCCATCTCTATTCAAGTGGCTTAATTGAAAATATCGACTTGCTCTTTTATTTTATGAAAAAAGCTATACTTACGCTTTATTCAAGAGTTCTTTGGCGTTTGGAGTATTCAAGTCAAATTTATGCCCTTACCCAAACACAAACTTAGCTAGGAGCATGCTCAACAAACACCCTATCCACAAGTTAGGCCAATGCAGCTTTTCAAGTCAACTTTCTAACTTGAGCATCAAAAGCATCTCCCAAGGACTACAATTTTACGTTGAATATATATATATATATATGTATATATATATATATATATATATATATATATATATATATATATATATGAAGTGAAGTTCCCTGTTGGATAAGTGAAGTTCCCTGCTGGATTCATATAGTGGTGGTTGGAGCCCCGGGCGCCTTTCCCTGAGCTGTCTCATTCCTGGCCATGTTGGGCCATTGCTATAGGCTAATTTTACTTTTTGGCTTTTACTCTCTGCTTGGTATACATATATATATCCTAGTTATATATATATATATATATACTCACTTTTTGTATTGCAGTTTGTCCTGTGATTCTTGAGAGTATTTTGTTGGTTACGTGGGTTTTTCTCCTTTTGTTTGTTGGAGAGCCCCTAACTAGTTTTGTATAAAGCTTTTGGTATCATCAATGAATGAGCCCCATGAGGCTCCTTTCAAATATATATATATATATATATATATATATATATATATATATATATATATATATATATATAAGCACATGATAATAATTATCAGATGCCAATGTTAACAGCTAAACACGTGCTTTTTGTCTGTACTTAAAGAATACTTTTAGTTCTTAAAGAACTTGAAATTAGTTACAAATGTTGTGAGATTTAATCCTGTATATAAAAATTTCATGCTTAAATATTCAGCTTTCATTTAAAGGAAAAAAAAAGCTTCTTTTTCTAACAAAAATATTTTTACTCCATTGACATGGCATCGAGTAGAGTAGTGGGACTCATTACAAGGTGGCGCAGGGGGGATGCCTGCTTTCTTGGCCATTTATATCCACAGATCAGCCTGAGACAAAGGCACTTAGCAGTCTTTAACGGCTTTATGTGCCATCAATTGTCCCTTCATTGATAGGTGAGAAGAATCCAAAGCGACAGCGCAGTATTTGTCTTCTTTTGGGCTTGCATTCGCTGGCTTTGCCCAAAGATGCCAGTCGACTCCATTTTTGGATGCGCTCTCAAGTACAGATCCATGAAAACTAAACAGCTATCTTTCATTCACTTTGCGTACAGAGAGTCTGAGAGCACTTAAACCGATAAAATCTTGTGAGATTTCGTTTTTGATTGAAAGCATGAATTAGGATGCGTTAATAAAGGATTTAGAGTAAATTTGACAAATAGTTTTTCAACTTTTTAGTTTTTAGGATTTTAATCTCTTGATATTGGCAGACTTTATCAAATCTGATGAGATTTAAAGACATGGTAACTTTTGTCTAGTTACAATTTTGGAAGATGTACATACAGGCTACTCAATTCTGATGTATCTGTATATTTAACACTTGAACTTCAACTTTTATAAACATGCTATTTTTCTATGAATGAAAAAATGTAATTTATTTATTGTTTCTGTTTAAACTAAAATAGTGATCAATTTAATGTGATATGATAGATTTGGGTGTTATAGATGCAAAATTTGTTAAATATGCCACTGATCCATAAGTAAAAGAATTCTTCTATTTTGTGATTGCAAAATGGTTATTTACATAATCATCACATGATATAAGAGACGGAAAGTGTGGTGACTAGGACGGTTGATGAAGGTTTCAATGCAAAGAGTTATTACGACCGGGTTTAATTGTTAACTGTTATTGCAATTCATAGTCTATTTCTGTTTTTAATCTCAACACCCTCATAGGTAGACAAAGGGAGAGTCCAAGCTTTCGTTTAGAGGCCACCTCCAATAGCTAAACTAGAAAAAATTATTGTGTAGAGGTTCGTGCGAAAGCCAATCCAAATATGTTAACATGTTTTTATATTTTTTTATTATTATTTTATTCTAAAGAATTCATAATAAACAACATAAGTAACAAAGTAGCCTGACTCAGCATGCCGTGGGTTATTGACGCATCATTTTAACATAGGAAAAGAATGCACCAAAATTTAAAAGCAAAATAGGTATGTTGGTTCGTTCAACTTTTTGGGTTTAGGTATAAAACATTTTTTCGTTGCGGGACATCAGTAACAACCCGTTGGCTTTGCTAAAACATTGGAAGAAATCATTGTCGTTGCCTAAACTCAGAAAGAAACTTGTGGATGAAGAACAACCAAAGTGATAACTTAAACAACCCTGAGCATTTCCGCTTCTCTTTCTGGTGATGAAATTATACGATTAAACTCATTGGTAAGTTTGAAACAAATTTTCATTTACATATTAATATGTAAGCTTTATTTATTTATTAATTGGAGCGGTTTAATACATGTAATATCTAATCATCCATATTCGAAGGAGACTATCTTGATTGTGTGCTAAAGAATGAGTTTTTATTTTTTATTATCCTTGTGACTAGGATTGAATAATGTTATCTTGTACAACCATGTAGTATCTCTTGAAAAAAATAGTAACATAACAATAAAATGAATTTTATAACTAGAAAGAATGGATTTGTAATTTTTGCTTCTCCATAGATATGATTGACTGATTTATGACTACTTGTCTAAACATACTGTACTGATTGTACTGATTTATCTCAGTTCACCTGATACACTACGGTTGTACCGAAGATAATGATGCAATGTTCCATCTATTGCAAAAAATTGTAACATAACAATAAACATAATAGTATATATAATAATAATGAATCTGTAATTTTTCTTTTCCTCATTGATAGGGCTAAGTGATTTATCATTACTTATACAACTATGTTGTATTGGTTGTACTGATTTATTTCAGTACAATCGATACAACACAGTTGTACTGAAGGAAACGATTTAATGTTCTACCAGTTGTAAAAAATCTTAACTTAAAAATAAAAGGAATTGGATATAGAAAGTATGACTTCTAATTTTTGCTTTTTCTCGTTATGATTGATTGATTTATCATTACTTGTATAATCATATTGTATCGGTTGTACTTATTTATCTCAGTACAACCGATACAAAAAGGTTGCACCGAACGAAATGATGTAATGTTGTATCCCTTGTAAAAAATTGAAACATAATAATAAAAAGAATTGTGTATATAGAAAGAATGAATTTGTAATTTTTGCTTTTCCATAAGATTGATCGATTTATTTTTACTTGTATAACCATGTTGTATTTTTGTACTGATTTGTCTCAGTTCAACCGATACAACACAGTTGTATTAAATGGAATGATTCAAGTTCTATATGTTGTAAAAAATCATAATATAACATTAAGTAGAATTGTATATATATAAAGAATAAATTTGCAATTTTATCTTTTCCTAATAGATAAGATTGACTGATTTATCACTACTTGTATAATCATGTTGTATTGGTTGTAATGATTTATTTCAGTGCAAACGATACAACACAGTTGTACCGAAGGGAAATATCCAATGTTCTATTTGTTTTATTGATTTATTTGATCCTAAATTTGCAAGACTCAATGTTAAGTGATAATGTTAAGCATAAGAATTATGAGCCAATTACAGAAAATTTATCTAGCATGATTGTGCACAATTAGAAGGAAGTCTATGAACTGTATTGCTTTTATGCCCACTCTTGCCGATTCAGTGTAAGGAAGGATCATTTGTGTTATCGGCTAGGTACAATGAATATAAAATCAAAGGATTTTCTATGCTCAATGGTGGTTTTAAGAAATGACCCAATCTAAGAATCATGGTGAAGTTCCAGAAATCAAACATTAGGACTGGTTAGTTAGTTATTAGAGTGATTCTTATATTAGTTATTTTTACATTTTTTGTAAAAATTTTTTTCTCTCGCAACTAACTCAGTGTTATTAATAGAAAACATAGATAAAAAAATAATAGTTGAAGATCATGAGAAGGCATCGACAATAATCTCTTTGTTTGTTATGACCCGATGTTTAACGGCATCCACTGGAACTCCTCTCTCTACTATGCATCAATGTTTAACATTGGTCCTGTTGCAAGAATATTATTTTTCATTCTAAGGTTTTGCTATTGTGTGTTAATGGTATAACCACATTAATAAGATTTCAAACCATCTTCAAGCACAAATAATCATTCATTGGCTAGACCAAGCTGATGATGGACATAATTAGATGAAGTTGTAATGGAGCATAACAACCCAGATATAATAGGAAAAAGAATCATATGATTTTGTAATAAGATATTTTTAGATGTTGTGATAAAAAATGAGAACATGGTTGTCTGGATGAATTTTATTGTATGTAGAATCAAAGCATGAGTATCTTTAAGAATATTTCTTATATCTGTTGTACTCCGAGTAAGCATCCATTTTCGAACTATTTTTTCATGGACACAACCGATACAAAATAGTTGTACAGAACCGCGTGATGAATATTAAGATGCCTACAATATAGCTCAGTACAACCGCGTACAACATGGTTTTAATGAGTTACCTCAGTGCCTTATAAAATTTAATTCATAGCTATCATTAAGAAATTTTGCTCAATACAACCATGTTGTATCGGTTGTACTGAGCTACATAACAGACTTTATAAAATTTGATATAGCTTCAGTATAACAGGTATAACACGGTTGTACCAAAGAAATCACACTTAAAATTAATTTTGCATTCAAATGTATCATTAGAAAATTTATCTTAGTACAACCATGTTGTATCAGTTGTACTGAATTATATATATCCCTTTAATGAATTTACATCATTTATTTACCTTTCTGTAAACCAAAAATAGTAATACTAACATAAACAACTAGATCAATAACAAGAGAGTCAAATTTGCTCAGTACAATTGTGTTGCATTGGTTGTACTGAGCTAACTAATTGCTTTTATAAAATTTGGTAAAGCTTCGGTACAACCGATACAATACGGTTGTACCGAAGAAATTACATGTAAATTTGGTCTTGCATACAAAAGTACCATTGAAGATTTTATCTCTACACAACCATGTTCTATTGTTTGTACTAAGTTATATAGCCCCTTAATGAATTTACATCATTTATTTAACCCTTCCAGTAAACCAAAGGTAAATAGTAGTACTAACATAAATAGTGAGATCAACAACAAGTGAATCAAATTTGTCCAGTACAGCTGTGTTATATCATTTGTACTGAGATATGTAACCTACTTTATTAAATTTGGTATAACTTCAGTACAACTGATATAATACGGTTGTACCGAAGATATCACAAGTAATTTTGTCTTGCATACAAAAGTATTAATAAAAGTACAACCATGTTGTATCAATTGTACTGAGTTATATATCCCTATAATGAATTTACATCAATTATTTAACCCTTCTAGTAAATCAAAAGTAAATAGTAGTACTAAGATAAACAGCAGGGTCAATAACAAGAGACTAAAATTTGCTTAGTACAACTTGTTGTATCGGTTGTACTGACCTACCTAATCGTCTTTATAAAATTTGGTATAGCTTCGGTACAATGACACGGCACGGTTGTTCCAAACAGACCGCACATAAATTTGATCTTGCATACAAAAGTATCATTAGAAAATTTATTTCAATACAATCAAGTTGTATCAATTGTACTGCGTTATATATCCCTTTAATGAATTTACATCATTTATTTACCTTCTAGTGAACAAAAGGTAAATAGTAGTACTAACATTAACATCGGGATTAATAATAGTAGACTCAAATTTTTTCTATACAACCGTGTTGTATCGGTTGGGCTGAGCTACTTACCTGTCTCTATAAAATTTGGTATAGCTTTAGTACAACTGATACAACACGGTTGTACTGAAAAGATCGCATGTAAATTTGGTCTTACATAAAAAAAATATCATTAGGATATTTATCTCAGTACGTCCAAGTTGAATCGATTATACTAAGTTATATATCCCTTTAATGAATTTACATAATTTATTTTTCTCCAAGTAAACCACAGGTAAATAGTTGTACTAACATAAACAGCGGGATCAATAACAGGAGACTCAAATTTGCTCAGTATAATTGTGTTCTATTGGTTGTACTAAGCTACCTAACCATCTTTATAAAATTTGGTATAGCTTCAATACAACTCATATAACACAGTCGTACCGAAGAGATTAAACATAAATTTGGTCTTGCATATAAAAGAATTATTAGGAAATTTATCTTAGTACAACTATGTTGTATTAGTTGTCCAAGTTATACATCTCCTTAATGAATCTACATCATTTATTTGCCCTATAAACCAAAGATAAACAATAGTACAAACATAAACAATAGGAACAAAAATAGGAGACTTAAGTTTGATCGATACAATCGTGTTGTATCGGTTGTACTGAGCTATCTAACCGCACTTATAAAATTTAGAATAGCTTTGATACAACTAATACAACACGGTTGTACCAAAGAGATCGCACATAAATTCAGTCTTGCATACAAAACTATCATTAGGAAATTTGTCTCAATACAATCATGTTATATCGATTTTACTAAGTTATATATCCCTTTATATTGAATTTACATCATTTATTTACTCCATGTAAACCAAAGGTAAAGAGTAGTACTAACATAAACAGCGAGACTACTAACAGGAGAATAATTTTATTCAATACAACCATGTTGTATCAGTTGTACTGAGCTTCCTAAACACTATTATAAAATTTGGTATTAGTTCATTACAATAGATACAACATGGTTGTATCGAAGAAATCACACATAAATTTATTCTTGCATACAAGTATCATTAGAATATTTATCTTAGTACAACCATGTTGTACTGTTACACTAAGTTATATATATCCCTTTACTAAATTTTATCTCAGTACAACCATTACGATATCTATAGAATAAGAGAATAAAATAATGATAGTACACAAATTTACAGTATAAATGAATGATATAACATATCAAGCTATTTGATTATATCATAGTATATAATGTAAACAAAATATAATAAAAGAATGAGGGATTCAAATTTACAGTATAAATGAATGATATTATATATAAAAATATTTGATTGTATCACAGTATATCCTTTAAACAACGCTGGCCCTGATATAGACATTTTTTAGCCCAATCCTTCTGGTCCATTAATCATTTATATGGTTTGGAAACGATGGCCTCTATGTATTTACAAATGAAAAATTCCACAATCAATACTGTTATCTGGTTTCTGATGTCTTCAACCTCATACATGGGTCATTCTACTATGGGAGAGTCAAGGTATCACCTCCAACATTGTTAAGAAGTATGATCTATCAAGTTAAACAAGACTAGGATGTTCAAATTTGTTTAATATGGGAATTCGAAGTAAATCATAATTACAGACTTATTGCTTGGGACGTCATCACAAAGTGCATCAGACTAGGCAATGAATAAAAAAATAACCATTTTTTTAGCCAAAAAGCTAACCAATAATGTCTAATATTATTTTTCCGCAATGAAGAGAATAACATATTTACAATTTACTACTGTAGTCTTATTTACGTGTTGGACAAATACTTTATTTTCTTACTCATAGTTTCTAATGTAACATAGCACTGTAAAGAAATAAAATATGAATAAATTAGAATTTTTTATTGAAATAGACAAATTTGTATTGCTAAGATTTGAATTTGATATTTCCCAAATGCATACTAGAAACATAAATAAATGGTCCATGCCTGTTACGAAGAATTTTACTGTCCTCGTTCAACATTATTACAAATGCATTCACAAGAGCATAACTCAAATAGTAGTTTTTGAGCACCTCATCTATATACTTCGTGTTCAAATGAACATTACCTCTTAAAAAAATGATATCATCTCTATATTTTTGGTAAGTGATTGATAATTATTTTTCAGAATCACTAAACTAAAAAATATAAACTTTGAAAAATGAGCAAAACATATTATCATTGTAGTTCGACAAAACATTGAAAAATTATATCAATTAAGTCAACCCAATGTGGTGGAATTAGATCTCTAGGAGAGAATTGAACTTGAAATTAAACAGGTCTTGTTTGATTAACATTTTTGAATTGTTAATAATTTTCAAAAATAATAAAATATCAACTTATGCTGCATAAAACATCAACATCTAATTGTCATAAAACATTTCTTATCAGGATTATCATCAGGATAGACCACTAAATTTTTCTTGACTTGCTATTCAATAGCCTATTGCACTGCTTCTCTTTTTTTCTATTTCTCTTCAACATGTTGTAATGATTCATTCTTCTTTGATTCTTCTTTGATAGTCTGTTCTGGCTGCAACCTGAAGGAGACATGTGAAGAAAGTGGAAGAGATCAAGTGGGTGTATAATTGTGGAGTTCCCTCTCTCTATGCTTCGAAGGAAATCAAAAGAGAGTCTAGAGAGATAGGTTGATGAGAGATCCCCTTAGTTGAAGAGAGTGCCTCTATTTGTAATGTCTCTAGATTATTTATCGCTTCTCTTTCAAGTTACAAAGAGATAATTTTGAATAATCCTAGGTACCGTGGGAGGTCTAACCATGAAACACAAATGAAAGACGACAATGTCACAGATGTTGGACGATCCAAAAATAGATGTAGAGATATGTCCCTTCTTTAATGATGATCGAGATACATGATAGGTGGTACTTCGATAGGTGAGGTTGGTGAATCTCTGTGACAGCGGGCACTTCGATATGTTAGATCAGTAAATCACCTCGGCATGTCAACCTCATTAGCTGATACATGACAACTGTAAGACATGAATTGAAAATATGAGCTTCACGGACTCATGAAGCCTATTAATTTAATGCACCGACACGTAACAGTCTTTTAGTAGTGTACATTACAACTCATTTATTTATTTGTTCAATTCTACATAAGTATAATTCAAATTAAATAATTAAAAAAATTATATAAAATCAAATTTCGTAATTAATAATTCAATAAATATTTAAATAACTAAACAAAACCAACTAAATGAGATTGATTCAATTTATTTATTTATTTATTTTTCAAGTAATGCACACCCTTAATTACGCTTGCCTTCTAATTTATAATTATATGGATGAAACTTGTTTTCAATAATATTGCAATAAAATTGCCTGAATTGTTTTGTTTTCTCTCTTAATGTTTTTTAGAAAAATTGGATCAAATAATAATAATTATTATTATTTTTATTTAAGTAAGCCTCAAAGATATTAAGTTTTTATGTTAAAATTAATTTAATTTAAAAAAAATTAGTTTATATATATTGTTAGGAATTATAATAGGAAATAATTTATTCCTGCAATAAATTATTTCCTCATATCAAGAACATATTTTATATTTAATTCCTTAGATTAGGAATTACTTATTTTCCTATTTTATATTATTTCCTATATCTTCTAATAATTAAAATTAATTGATTATTGGAGATATTGAGTAGATATATTTTTCCGTTTATATCATTTTCTTTTTTATTATTTTTCTTATTATAGTGATTCTCAGAAGTGCTATTTATACCCCGTTCATATTAATGAAAATATAATGTATTCCACATTATTCTAAAATCTCAACATGCGTATCGTAGCCAAGTTTTGCTCTAACGACAGATAATCTTTGGAGAGGACCTCAAGTCTCCCTTCCCGCCGGCCTTCTTGCGGGAAGGGAGGAATCCCACCTTCGTCTTCATCTGCTCGTCAGGAGCTTTCCTTTGTCCTCTTATTTGAGTTATGCAGCATCTTCGCCCACCTTCGTCTTCAACATCTTCAACTTCGGCGCCTTCAGATCGCTTTGATCCCTGCCGGCCATTCAGATCCCTTCGGTACTTGCCGGCCCTTCAGTCCCCGCCCGCCATTCGATTCTCTCAGGCCCTTCAATCCTCGCCGGCCCTTCGGTCCTCGCCGGCCATTCGATCCTCGCCGGCCCTTCAGTCCTCGCCGGTCATTCGATCCTCGCCTCGCCGGCCCCGCAGTCCTCGTCGGCCATTAAGTCCTCTTGTGCCATTCGGTCCTCGCCGGCCCTTCAGTTCTCGCCGGCCATTCGATCCTCGCCTCACGAGCTCTTCGATCTTCACTGGCTTCTTCGGTTCTGCCAGTCGGTTGGTTGCAGCCGGATCCAACAGAACCTCAAAATTCAAATGAGCTCGAATCCAAGAACCTCGAAATTCTACTAAGCTCGAGTCCAACAAAACTCAAAATTCAACTAGCCCGAATCCAACAAAACTCAAAATTCAACAAGCTCGAATCCAACAAAACTCAAAATTCAGCCAAGTCTGAATCCAACAAAAAAAATCAAAATTCAGCAAAGCCTGAATCCAACAAAACTCAAAATTCAGCCAAGTCTGAATCCAGCAAAACTCAAAATTCAGCCAAGCCTGAATCCAACAAAAATCAAAATTCAGCCAAGCCTGAATCCAACAAAACTCAAAATTCAGCCAAGCCTGAGTTTTGTGTCTTCCTACAATCACTGCAGAAATTGTAGTCAAAAGACAGCCATAGTTGTCTACTTCCCTGCAAAATTTAGCCAAGCCTGCGGCATGTATGCAATTACAGCATTCAGCGACCAACTAAACTCTTCTCGATTCTTGATACTACTCAACAAATTAGAAATTATTAACATACATTCCAAACTTGAGAGGGAGTGTTAGGAATTATAATAGGAAATAATTTATTTCTGCAATAAATTATTTCCTCATATCAAGAAGATATTTTATATTTAATTCCTTAGATAAGGAATTACTTATTTTCCTATTTTATATTATTTCTTATATCTTCTAATAATTAAAATTAATTGATTATTGGAGATATTGAGAGATATATTTTTCCTTTTATATCATTTTCTTTTTATTATTTTTCTTATTATAGGATTCTTGTAAGGGTTATTTATACCCACGTTCATATTAATGAAAGAATCAAAGTATTCCACATTATTCTAAATCTCAACATGCGTATCGAGTCGTATTTTCGCCCTAACGACAGATAATCTTTGGAGAGGACCTCAAGACTCCCTTCCCGCCGGCCTTCTTGCGGGAAGGGAGGAATCCCACCTTCGTCTTCATCTGCTCGTCGAAAGCTTCCTCTGTTCTCTTATTTGAGTTATGCGGCATCTTCGCCCGCCTTCGTCTTCTTCGTGACATATTGTATTCCGCATTATTCTAAAATCTCAACATATATATTATATTTATTTTAAAATAAATTCAATAGTCTTATAATTTATCCTTGGGTTGAATATCCATGCCAAAATTTTAGACAATTTATAATATCAGTCGATAAAAAAAAATAGCATAACTCCATCCCGGCCATCAAATAGCAGGTGCTATATCTATAACTCTCTCCTCCACCGTTTGATCAACCATCACCATTATTGATTCCCTTGATCCTCACGACTAAGGCTGTCAAAAAAGCTTGTTGTTTGTGAACAGTTCATGATCGATTCGTTAAATAGTTCGTGTTCTACTCATTCGATAAGTAAACGAGACGAACGTGAACAATATTTTTTTTTGTTCAGTTAGTTAGACGAACCAAACACGAACAGTGATGCATTCGTTCGTGTTTGAATCATTCTCTTTCAAAATAAAAAATAATTTAAAATAATTATATATAAAAATTTATGATATTTTAAAAAATTAAATTTTATAAATTATAATATATAATAAATTAATAATATAATATATTAATATACTAAATTAGTAATATACTAATATAGATATTATATATTTATATAATATAAATTATATAATTAATATAATATATTATTTATATATTTTAATATTAAGGCAGTCAAAATGGCTCATTGTTCGCAAACAGCTCGTGTTCGCTCGTGTTCGACTCGTTCGTTAAGAAACGAACACGAACAGTGACTTCACGAACAATTTCGAGCACGAGTTTATTTCAAACAAACTAAATTTCAAACGAACTAAACACGAACACGAACTTTGTTCGTTCATGTTCGGTTCGTTTACAGCCCTACTCACGACAATAATCTCATGAGAATAGTACAATATGGGGGTATTTAGCCATTTACATACATTGCACATAATTTTAATGTATTTATATATATATATCACCTTAAAATCCATATTTATATGCATGTCCCTCAAATCTTTAATATGACATTAAAAATGTCACCGTCATTTTTTTTAAATGAATTAAATATACCTTTTCGTACGTAAATTTATGACAAAGATATATTATAATTATAAATATCAAATTTTTGGTGTGATATGTATGTAAATTTTATTGCAATATTTGTTTCACAATTCATTATTTGCTCAACAGTGTTCAGTGGAAAGCTTTCCGCTGCTTGTATTCACTATTCGAAGCACTCAATAAAACAACCCTCAATGGACTTCTGTCTCGATACACTACTGCAACAACAACAATAACAACAAAGTCTTAATCCCTCTAAGTAGGGTCAACTACCTGAATTCTTTTTCTCCGTTGCGTCCTGTTTAGTGTTATATTTTCATTTAATTCTAATAAATTAAGATCATTTTTCATATAATAAGCCCAAGTCTTTCTAGATATAGCTCTGTTTCTCTTAAGTCGAATCTAAAACATTTACACTTCTAATAGGATCATCGGATGGTCGACATCTAAGGTGATCAACCCATCTAAGGCGACGCTCTCTAATTTTGTCCGTCGCTAGAGCTACACCAATCCTATCACGGATATATTCATTTTGCATTTTGTCTCTACGTGTAAAGCCACTCATCCACCTGATCATTCTCGACTCGGCAACACTTAACTTAGTATTATGCTTCTCTTTTAAAGGCCAACATTCAGCACCGTAGAACATTGCAGGTCTCACCATCATCTATTCAATCTAAGCGGTACTTTTCTATCACACAATAGGACCGAAGCATTCCTCAACTTCGACCAACCAACTTGAATTCTACTATTAACATCCCATCAATATTACTATCGTTTTGAACAATAGACCCGAGATATATAAATCTTTCACACCTTTTAATAATTTGATCACCCAAAATTATACTTATGTCACTAGAGCTACTATTACTAAAATTACAGTCCATGTATTCATTTTTAGTTATACTCAAACAAAGGCCTTTAGACTCCAATGTAAATCTCCATAATTTAATTATTTCTTGGGCTTTTTCTCTCATTTTATGCATTAGAAGAATATCATCAGCAAAAAACATACACCAAGATACATCCTCTTGTAAATGTCCAATACGACCATCCATTACTAAAGCAAAAAGATATGGGTTAAAAGCCGAACCCTGATGTAAACCAACATGAATAGGAAAATATATGGCCTTTGAAGTTAAACCAACAGACTTCTGTATATACTCTTTGAAGACAAATTCTAAAATTGGAACAGAAACATAATGAGAATAAATCAACCTACAATACCAAGTAGAGCAAACTATTAAATGATAAACATAACTTAAATATTTGGTTTATCATAATTTTGTGGGAATAAAGGTCATTAGATGTCACTTTTTTCTCTGATATTACCTTCGCTTGATATTTAGTGTATTTAATTAATTAAGTTTGAGCTCGAGTTTGAATTTAATTATATAAATTTGCGCAGACTTATTAACCAATTTATTTTTTATTGAAAAGAGAAAAAAAATACAATTTAAGTATTTTTTATAATAAAATAATGAATAGAATGAAATTTTTTAAAAAATACAATAAATTGATATAGCATGCAAGATATAATTTTAGATATTTTAACAACTTTGTAGTTAAACTATTAAATTTTAAAATATTTCAAATAGAGTTAACATTAATATTTTTAAATAAATCAGTGAGCTCACGAGTTAACTCGAGGCTAGTTCAAAATTGACTTGTTAGCATTCGAGCTCGGCTCACTATTTATTAATTGAATTGCTCCCAAATCGACTTACAAATCAGCTTAACTTACTTACACTCCTACAAAGATACTTGTAATTCATCGATAAATAGACGGACTTTGTCAATAGTGGAATTTTGTAAGTATTTGGTTATACATATAATTGGGCCTTACTAAAGTTTTAAAGTCTGGAAGATGAGACAGAGGATTGGAACAATTATGCAGAATGTCATGGGGATTGAGGAAGCCTTAATTTCATGGATTCTAAGTTTTTTTGATTTAGACAAAGGCATAAGGAGTACTATATCCCCGATTGTAAACAATCATGTAGGAAAATATTTTGGAATATCACAATCACCACAATACCCGAATCACAGAGGCACAAATTTCATAAATATTAACGGAACTCACAAAAATCTTTCTCTTGTTTTAGCTTTTGATTTTTGCTAATTTTCTACTTGCTAGAATCATAGGATTTAAAACCCCTTTGTGAACACGTTGAATTAAGTTGACTAAATTAGCAAAGTAGTTTTTTTTATTATTATTTGAAAATAAATTGCTAACACTTTTCTAGTACAATCGATACGCGAACTCTAAGAACACATACTACTTGACACGTGCACCAACATTGTATGACCACTTACGATAAATTTTTGGCATTGTTTCTAAAAAATGTGTTAATAGGAAAAATTTTAGTTGAAAAACCTAGTGATATAAGACATGCACTTTTTTTTTTTTTTTGGTTTGTTTTTTCATTGTTACTGTTGCATCAATATTTATGTGTGTTACTATTCTTTATCTTCAGCACCAGCCATGCTCTTCCAGCTCAAGAACTTGATGAGTTTCTTCTCAACGGAAGCTTTCAGATTTCCCCCAAACCTTCCAAGCTGAACAAAAAGAGGATTCTGGCCAAGCACTCCCTACCCAATTGGACAATCTATGGCTTCGTGGAGTACATCTCCGGCGGCCCTCAGCTTTTGTGGGAAATAGTACGGTGATGGTTCCCTATAATTCTACGGGAACTGGTAAATATGTGGCTTGAAGTCTCAAGTTTAAGGCATTGGGGATAAGAGCTAGGTCACCTTCTTTACTTCATTCTACCATACTAAGCTAAACGAACCGGGTACGTTGTGTGGCCCGGTTTTGGATGAGGTTAACTCATATCCTGTCGTTAGTTTGGCTGTTGTTTTGTGGTGAGTTGTGAGGAGATTATAGGAATATATTGTTGGGAGGTCTGGTTAAGTTAATTCGCGCTTTGGTTTATTTTTCTAGGTTGGGCATGAGTAGTCGAGGCACATTTAGGGAGAAGGTTGTGAACCATGTGAAACTTTTATGCCTAAATGATGTTTCAATTTGTGTGCCAAAAAAAAAAAAAAAAGAAATATTTATGTGTATTTCTTTGCAAGTGTTGAATTGTTAAACAAATGCTAAAAAAAATTGAAAAATCCAAAATGCCATAAAAAATTTGTTGTCAATTTACTTTTTTTTTTCTTCTTTTTACTTTCTTTTGCATATTGTGTGTTGCATTCAGATGTTAGTTTGTTGACTATCTTTTGTGAGGGTGACTATGTGCTGCATACCTATTTATTTATCTCTTTTAAATTTAGGGGAGCTGAGACTGGCATCACCTCTTTTGATCTTGAGAGCGGTCACACTTTTAGACGTCTTAGGAGAACATAATTATTTTATGATAGATCTGTTGAGATGGTTGTCCCTAACACCCCACCATGAAACTACTTAAGAATATGCCAACCCTTCTGTTGAAGAGATCCACATGGGCATAAACTACCCATCTGTTGAAGCCAACACTTTTAATTACGACCTGTTATAATCCAGATGATTCAAAACAACTAATTTATGGGACTTTACTCGAAAGACCCCAACCTTCACTTGGCCAATTTCTTTGAACTATGTGCCACCGTTTGATACAATGATGTCCTCAATAATATCGTTAGACTAAGGCTTTTTCTCTTTTCCTTAAGGGAAAATGTTAATGTATGGCTTAACTCCCTTGCCTCAGAATCAATCATGTTTGGAATGACATAGCCTAGAAGTTTCTCGCCAAATACTTTCTTCCATCCAAAATAGAGAAATGATGTTACCTCTTCATTCAAATGGATGAAGAGTAGATTCAAGAGGCTTGTGAGATTTTCAAAGAATTACTTAGGTGGTGCCAACACACGTCTTACATAATTGGCTGATAATTCAAACCTTTTACAATGAACTGGTAGGTTCCCTAAGATCCATAGTCGATGTTGCTGCAGAAGGATCATTAATGTCTTAGCGTTTTGATGAAGCTTACTAATTGATAGAAGAAATGGCCATGAATAATTTTCAATGGCCTCCTAAAAGAGTTACACCCTAGAAACTAGCAAGTGTGCATGAGTATGATGTCTTAGTTATTCTAGTAACACAAGTATATGTGATTTCTAGGAATCAAGCTAATTTGGGGATGAATACCATGCAAGGAATTACACCCAACGATGGATTGATTCATGGACCAGTGGTCAATCCTAGCATCTATGCTTTATAATCTATCAATGACATAGGAAATCATGGTCATAACCCCTAATCCAACACCTACAACCCAAACTGAAGAAATCATCCAATTTCTCTTGGAATAATAACAACCAGCAATGGAGGAACACTCAGATAAATCTTGTAGGTAATTGTCCTAACCAAGGGAATCACCCCAAAGGTAGCAATACCCACCAGGATTTCAAGTTAACCCCTAACTTATCCAAAAGAAATCACTTATCCAGGAGCAAGTCATTCAAACGTGGAACATGATATAGAGCCAAATTTTAGCCATTAAAAATTTGGAAACTTAATTAGGATAGTTGGTGAACTCAATGAACAATAGACCCCAAAGTGCACTGCCCAGTAACACTGAGGTAAATCCAAAAGTCCAAAATTTGGAGCAGTGCAAGGTATTAAGAGTTAAAACTGGAGTAGAAAAGGAAGCTCGTTATCTAAATGATAGTACACCTGTGAAGCCTATCTTAAGAAAAGTTTCCTGTGTCATATTGACCTAACAAATAGAATTTCACCTCCATTCCCACAAAGACTGCAAAAGTCTAGCAAAGATCCTGGTAATTTCACCATTGCATATGTCATAGAAATAACATTTTAGGGATAAGTACTTTATGACCTAGGAGTCAGTGTCAATTTCATGCATCTAAATAATTTCCAAAAACTAGGAAGAGTGGAGATTAAACCTGCAAACTTGACACTTTAGTCAACAAATCAATTTGTGGCTCATTGATCCACTTTAAAAATTACCTATTTTTAGTGTAGATTTTATACTAACTTTATGCACATTATTAAAGATATTACACTATAAAGGAAGGTATTTTGCATACTTTTGTCTTCAAGTATAAAAATATGATTTTAGAGAAAATCAAGCAAAAACTATGCATTTTTAGCCAAAATAAGCAAGGAAGAAAATTTTAACTTAGCACATATTGATGTCTTTCTATGCTTAACAACTTTTATATTTCTCACATATTTTTGAATGAAATTATACTTTTAAGAAAGGTTGATTTTACATCTATCTTGTAGGTGAAGATGTTAGGAACGCAACGCAACTGAAATGGGGCGAAATGGAGTTGAAACAGAGCCAAACTAAGCAAAACAGTGGAGCTGCGCACAGGGTGGCGCCTAGGCGCCAAACCCGGCGCCCAGGCGCCAAACCCGGCGCCCAGGCGCCAGTGACGAAGAGAAAATGGCGCCTAGGCGCCAGAATCAAGACCTAGGCGCCAGAATCATCCATAAACGGTTATTGGACGGATTATTGACAACTTTGGGAATTATTTAACGGTGTTAAGTAGTTTCTAGACCTTCTAGAAGACTAGAAGTTATTCCTAATATATTGGACATGTGATATAATGAATCTAGTCACATTGGAGCGGTTTAAATCATGAAGAGGTGCGAAGCAAAGTGAAGGGGTGCAACTGTTCTGGGCACGGAGTCTGGCGCCTAGGCGCCAGAATTATTTCTAGAAGATTCAATGTATCTAGACCGAATTTTGAAGAGGTGCCTAAAGCAACCCTTGGTCATTTTCAAAGCTCTATAAATAGGGATCAATTCTACAGCAAGGGGGTGTCTCTTCTTTTTGTCTCTTCTTTTTGCCTCTCTCTCTCTCCCCTCTCTTTCTTTCCCCTTAGTTATCTTAGTCATTTTAGATTCATGAAGATGTAGATTTTTATATCTTATGGAGAGATTGGTGAGGGATTTTGAGATATTTATGTAAGGGATGTACGAGCGGTGCATGGATCGGTGGGAGACTTTGGTGGAGAGATCTTCTTCTTTCCTTCTGAGGGAAAAAGCTAAGTATTGTGTTCTTCATTCTCTTGTATGTTGTAAACACTTTCTAGTATATTTTATTTATTTTAAACAGAGTTTTCTGTCGTAATTAATCCATGCTTCGTAAGTGATTTTCTTTACTCTTTCTTTTAATATGAAGTAGTGGCATGTGTAGGAAAATTATTTTTATGATGGAATTATCTATTAAATGCTTCTAGGTGACAGATAGTTGCATAAATATAATAGAATACCAAGGAAATAAGTTCCTTTATTACACAATTCTATCAAGTCTTTAACTTCTTATGCTATTATTTTCATTTACTTTTGTTTTGCAATGAAATAGATGTATGTTTAGGAATTAAGATTTGCTTAGATATTCTCTTATTAAATTATAGTGATGATATTCATACCGGATCTTCATTTATTTTACAAATTGATCACTTGTATTGTTAGAACCCGTTGAAGAATTCTGAGACCTATCGGGAGATGAGTTCTTAACTAGTAGATATCACATGAATCCTTGGGTAATCGAAGGCTTTTTGCGGGTTATTCAAGGTGAAGTGCAAATAAATAAGAAGATATTATTTATTGGGCGCAGAATTGATTAGTTTTTAGAGTGACGAATCTAAATTCTAATAATTTGGTCTATAGAAAGGAACGGGTCACCAGTAGGGCCGACCATAGCCACCTTGGACATCTAAGTAGGTGAGCCTAGATTAACCCATTCTACTAATAAAACATCCCGAACCGATCTATGGATTAGCCAATGTTCTTTACACCTGGACCAAAGGTTAAAGAATAGAATTGCTTCTATTTGGCACTACTACATAAAATTCTAAGCATTTCTTTCCTACACATTATCTATGTAATTGGTAGTCTTTAACATCTCAAAATTCTCCAAACCAATTTATTCATAAGTTATCTTTTTATTTAAGAACTTTATTTAGGATTAGTTATTCAAAAAAAAAACCTTTTTAGTCAAAATTCCAAATTTAGGCCTTATAGAAATAGATTGGAATTAGCCTAAAGGATGTTTACCTCGCTTCTCTGTGGGATCGATACTGGGGTTATAAAAGAAAACCCTATATTACTTGAAACGATACGTATACTTGCATAGTACCTCTAGTGTGTAAAATATTTTCTAAAATTTTACAACATTTTGATTTTATACACTAGCCGCTATTTAAAAATTGGGTCAAGTTTTTGCCATCTTTTGGAAGCAAAAATTACTGCGTTATTGCGGGTCGGGTCAAGGTTTTGGCGCCGTTACCGGGGAAGATTCGGTAAGAACTTTCGGAGAAATTTAGTTGAAATTATTAGGTTTAGACTTGGAAAACTGTAGTGTCTTAAAAACTATTTCTGTGTGAAAACGTGTTTTATTATATGAAAAAGTGTTGTTAAAAAAATGTTTGTGTGAAAAATAATGTGTTCGTGAAAATGTTTTGTTGTATTGAATATATTTCATCTATTATTTGTTTAATTGTTAATGTATTGTTTGTTGTGCTATATGTGCGAAACAAATGATCTACAAGATTTATGCCTTATGATCCCGAGTTTGACAAAAATAAAAAAGTAAAAATACAAAAAGGACTCGAAAAACTAGAAATGGAAATGGAAACATTCAAGATAATACCTTAGAAAATCATCATACTTCATTAAGGGATTACGTAAATCCTACGACAGATGAAATTCACTCAAGTATACAAAACCCTGTCATAGAAGCTGACTCATTTGAAATAAATCATGAGACTTTTTCCTATTATGTAAATTCAACTGGTGCAGAACAATCAGTTTGGGGGAACTCCTTTGGAGGATCCCTATTTACACTTATCTAGTTTTCTAGAACTTTGTCCTACATTTCATTTCGTTATAACGGTATGTCAGACGATATTGTTAGGCTAAGACTTTTTCCTTTCTCACTAAGGGATAATGCTAAAATATGGTTATACTCATTAGCACCTGGATCTATTAAAAATTGGGAGGAGTTAACTCAGAAATTCCTAGATAAGTATTTTCTACCTTCAAGGACTACTAAACTTAGAAACAATATTATCTCATTTTGTCAATATGAAGGAGAAACAATATACGAAGCCTGGGAAAGATTTAAGGAACTCCTAAGAAAGTGTCCACACCATGCTCTGCCTAATTGGTTAATCATTGAAACTTTTTACAATGGGTTAGTAGGATCCCTTAAATTTATAATTGACGCTGCCGCTAATGGATCGTTAATGTCAAAATCATTTGATGAAGCGTATGCGTTAATTGAAGAAATGGCTACAAATGAATTTGAATGACCCTCTGCAAGGGTAAATCATAAAAATGTAGCTAGTGTTCATGATACAGATGTAATTACAATTCTTGCATCTCAGGTTGTCGCAATATCAAGGAAGTTGGACCAATTTGGAATGAACCAGCCTCAATTTACTTCTGTAAGTGAGGAAATTTCATTAGGGCATATAATTGATTATAACTTATCATATGATGCTTTAAATACCATAAACAACCCTTATTCTAATTTTTACAACCCGTGTTGGGAGAACCATCCTAAATTTAACTGGAATCATACTACTGATGGTGGAAACCAAAAATGGGAAAATAATCATGTGAATCCTAATGGAAGTTGGAATAATCAGGGGAACACAAACTATAGACCTTCATATCCACCGAACTCTAACAATGATCAACAATTTGAGGATAAGAAGATGTCTATGGAAGAAGTGGTATTGCAAATGGGAAACCAGTTGCAAAGTCAAAATGTTGCGATTAAAAATATAGAGAATCAACTGGGACAAATGGCTAATTCACTTAGCAATAGACCCCAAGGAACACTTCCTAGCAAAATTGAGATCAACCCTAAAGAGAACAATAATGAATAAGTAGAAGCTGTCCAATTAAAAAGTAGAAGAGAGATAGAGGATGTGGTTAGAAAAGAGAAAGATGTTGTGAGAGAAACAAAGAAAACTAAAAGACCTAAAAAACATGTTTCTAAGGATCTGGAAAAATTAATTTCTCCAACTAAAATCAGTTTGGAAAGACCAACACCCCATTTTCTCAAAGACTTAGACAACATGAGTTGGATAAAAAATTTTCAAAGTTCATGAAAGTACTTAAGAAGTTAACGATAAATATTCCTTTCACTGAAGCTTTGGAACAGATGTCAAGTTATGCAAAGTTTATGAAGGAGATATTGAACAAGAAAAGGAAATTTGGGGATTACGAGACAGTTACACTAAGTGAGGAGTGCAGCGCTATACTTCAAAAAAAAATTTCTCGGAAATTTAAAGATCCCTGTAGCTTTACAATTCCTTATGCAATTGGAAAAAGATTATGTGGAAAAGCTTTATGTGATTTAGGAGTAAGCATTAATGTGATGTCTCTATCTATATTCAGAAGTTTAGGTTTAGTCGATATTTCTCCCACTACTGTAACTCTTATGTTAGCTGATCGATCTATCATTTATCCAAAAGGAGTTATAGAAGACGTGCTTGTTAAAGTGGATAAATTTATCTTTCCTTTGGACTTTATTGTATTAGATATGGAGGAAGATAAAGAAATTCCAATTATTTTAGGGAGACATTTCCTTATTACTGGACAAGCTATGATAAATGTGCAAAAAGGAAAGTTGACTATGAATATTAATGACCAGGAAGTAACTTTTGATGTATTAAAGACTATAAAATATCCAGTTGAGAGAAAAGATGATGATTGTTTTTGGATAGATGAAATTGATTATCTAACTAAAGACCATTTCCAAGAAAGTTTTGACAGTAAGTTAACAGGTGAGATTGAAATTGATTTTCATGATGATTCAAAAACGTTATTTAAAGAAGACTGTATGTATGTTCAGGAGAGGTGTGAAATGATGGACGCTACCAAAAATTGTGAATTTTTAATTCCATTTATTGAAAAATCTCATGAACATAAGATGGATGTACCCCATACAATTTTAAAGCCTAGCTATTTACGGAATTCATCTACACAACCAGTCTTTATATCTTTAGATGCGACTCAATCACAAGGAAAACCTGAATTGAATGATGAACATGATAAAGTTATTGAACTAGGACTTGAAAAAGAATTTGAGGATATATTTCAAAAGAACTTTGAGTTGAGAAAAGAGGATAAGGATATTGGAAGACCATTGGAAGAAATTCCTAAGGAATTAGAAAAACCTATTTCCTCAACTATGATAGATCCTCCATCATTTAATAATTATAAAGGGGAAGAATTGGAAGATAATTTGAAACGAAAGAGTAACATAGAGGATATTGATCCAGAATCTGAATTATCTAAAGAGAATCTGATCCAAAATTTAGGAGATATTGAAGTATCTTATAAATATCCATTTATTATAACTTTAAGGATGATATTAATATGCAAATTCAGAAAATCAATAGAAGAATATTGGATCTAGAAAGAAATATGAGGAACAATGATATAAATCAAACCGAAAATGAAGAGTCGAGTGAAAAATTAAAATTTGAGGATTTTATAGGAATCCTCGGATCCGGAAATGATTGGGCGATTGATCGAGGATTACTTAATTGGAATTTTGATCAAGGAGGAATCATATGTCGGGCCCGCGATGTTAAAACCAAGCGCTTTATGGGATGCAACCCATAGTTATCAGTGTGCTTTGATTTAGTGTGCTTGCGAGTCATGATTGTTTATGTGTTGTTTTGTGTTTTCTTTAGTGCAGAATAGATTAATGTTGTGAGCTTATGCCTTGATCTTGACTAAATTTGTATATGATTTCTGGTAGAAGCAGGCTAACGAGTCTGTTATAACTCAGTTATCAATCGGAGCTGAGCATTACCTTGTGTCGGCATATTTTTAGGTTGTATTGTATTTTGAAAAGGGGTCGCCTATAGAAATTGTCGGCGAATTTTTTAATTTAATTTAAATAAATAATTTGAAAAGTAGTATTTGATTTTTGAAAATAATTTTAAATTTGAAGATTTTAAGATATGAAATCAAACCGATCTCACATCCCAAATAGTTTATATAAACGAGCACCACACCACAAACCGTGTATCTATCCCGAAAAATAGACACACTGCTTGACGATGGGGCTCGATTAAATAAACTAGAAGATTTGTGACATCCGTTTGGTCTGCGAACCAATTTTATAAGCCGACAAATTCCCTCGCTTAATATGAAAGCATTAAGCGGGGTTTATATTACTCAGGTTCTTTAAAATTCCCTATAAGGGCAAGCCCCATAGTTAATTACATCTTAAGTGACCGGAATCACCTAAGAAAACTCTCGATAATAATCAATAATTCGCTCTCAAGAATTTCAAAGTTTAAGTTCTCAAAGGATTGAAGTTTGGAATTTCAATAAGGAATGGATCAAATTTGGAACATTTTGTTTTGGGATTCCAAAGGAAGAAAAGTAGGAGAAATCACAGATTCGAAGCGAACTTCGGTAATTTCCCGACTATCCTATTGTTTAGCTTGAGTTTAGGAAAGTCTTAATATTTATCTAAATGTTTTGATCTCGCAATTTTAATTAATTAGGGCTTATATTTGTATGATAAAATCAAACAAATAGCCTCGAAGATGTGAGGGTTTATTGTCGTACCGGATGACTACCTCGGAATCCTAAGACCTGGTTAGGGCTTAATTTGCAATGCAAGTGCCTAACGAAGAGTTGAGGATTTATGTTGCACTAGGCAAACTACCTCGAAGTCCTATGGTTTTGTTATTTAATTCTAGGACGGTTTTGCCGAAGTAGACTCGGGTTTTGCTGATGACGATGGCCGTGCCGCCCACCATGCTCCGAGCTCCTTGTTGTTGCAGAGGTTCAATTTTAGAAGTCATAAATCGTGGGATGAGAAAAGTGTTTTGGTTTAGAGAAAATCTTAATTTCCAGGTGTTTTCAATATTTTAATTAAAACAAATCTTAAAGTTGATTATAACGACACCGGTTAAGATCCCACGTTCCATCCTTCCGGCATCATTATTTTTATCGGATTCACTTAGTCCGGATGAATTTGCTAAACTCAACTGAATGAGTTCCACACTTTCATTTAGACCGTGGGAAATCCCGTTAGCAACACGTAGGTTACATCATCCGAGGTATTCCCGATCATCCAACAGGACGTTTTAATTTAATTGTAATTGTAGTTTTGTGTTCTGTTTGTGATTAAATTTTGAGTTGTTTTATATTTTGAAATGTTGTGGCGGTAAATTTTATCTTGCAATGACTTTTAACTTAGTTTTGGTTTCAGTTTTAGGGTCTATCCTAAAGGTGTGGGTTTTCATGCAACAGTTGTTTATCATGCAAGAAAAAGTAAGTGCGATGCGGTTAAATAAATTGCAGAAGGTAAATTGCAAGAAAGTAGATTGCAATAAAATAAAAGCGTACCCGGAGGGTCTTCCCGTCATCCCAAGCTGCACTTAAAACACAATTAGAATATTTAAGCAAGTTCCTAGGTATAGCTAAGGGAAGGGTTATGGTTTTCTACCAAGTTCCTAATCCTATAGCTAGTCATTTCCTATGACGTCTAGGTTCTTTGTGTTTTGGTTTAAGGACGATTTTCTTCATCAAAGAACAATTAAGTCCAATTGTTCTTATAAATGTCCTATCATATTGAGGAAGTGCTTAAGAATAATCTTAAACATCTTTTCAATATTTCTAGGATTGTTTTAAGTCCAAATGGGTTTAATTATACAAATGAATTAATCGTCCAAGAATCTCAAGTTTTGTTATCTTACTCAGTGAACTAGGACATTTGAATATCCTATAGGTGAGGTAACATTTCATTTAATGTTCTGTTTAGGAGTTATAATAACCGAAGCTTTTGAGGGTAAATTGGTATTCAAATGATTTGATTTAAGTTAATGGATTTAAATTTGGAATAGTGTTTAAGTTGCTTTATATTTAATTTCTTTCGTTTTAGGTGATGTTATTTAATTCAATTTAATTTAATTTAATTTAATTTAATTGAGTTTTAATTTAATTTAATTCAGTTTAGTTTGATTTGATGTTACATTAAATTAATTTGATTTGATTTAGTTTTAATTTAATTTGATTTAATTTAATTTAATTTAATTTAAGTTATTTAATTTAATTTTTTAATTTGCTTTAACTTAATTTAATTTGGTTTTATTTATTTAATTTAATTTAATTTAATTAATTTAATTTAATTTAATTTGTTTATTTAATTTAATTTAATTTAATCTTTAATTTAATTTTTAATTTAATTCAACTTTTAATTTCAATTTAATTTAATTTAATTTAATTTAATTTAATTTACCTAATTTAATTTAATTTTTAGTTTAATTTTATTTTTAATTTAATTGAAATTTTTTAAAAGAGTTTAATAATTTAATTTTAGTTTAATGATTAAGTCTTTTAATGTTTTGAATTTGAGTTATCATTTTAATTAAGAATTGAATATTAATGAGATAATTAATTTAGGGATTTTTGAATTAAAGAATAAATCTCCTCCTAATAATATCCCTATTTTAATAATTCCAATTTTATTATTCTTCCAAATTTAATCAATTATTTAATTAAAGTTTAATCATTTTAAATTGCTTAATGGGTTTCTACCCTTTAATTATTTAAATTTCAATCATCCAAATCAGATTAGGATCAAATATTTTACTTGTTAATTTTTTTATTAAACCTAAAGTTTTAATTAAGGATTAAAAATTTTAATTACCACTTTACCCTTTAAGCTTAATAATTTCATAACTCACTAAATTGAACTCAAATGAACTTGAAATTTTTATGTGACTTCACTCATATGTCAATAAAGACATGAGAGGAGAAAATGTGATTTTTCTGTATTTAATTTATTTATATAATTATTTTTGGTAGAAAATAGAGATTTCCAAGAAAAATTTAATAACATGACCAAGGAAAAGTTTCTGTCCTTAAGAAAATTAGGGGACATTTCTAATGAGCAGAGGACCACTTGGACCAATTTTGGTGATTTTTTGAATTATATTATTTTTATTATAATTATTTTAAGTTTTGGAGTGTTAATTAATTTAAAAATAAAATAAATGTTGAAAAATGAATTTTATATTTTTCAAAAATCTCTCTGATATCAAGGAAATCAGAGAAGCAAATTTTGCAATTTTCTAATTTTTCTATTATTTATTATAATTATTTTAATAAAAAAAGCTAGAAAATATATTTTTTTAATTTTAAAATTACCTTAAAGCTTTAAAATTTAATATCTCACTAAATGGACCTAAGAAAATTATGGGGTTTGTTCCTAAGTGATTAAAATTCAAAATTTGACATTTTGGTGAATTTTATTATTTTTGTGATTTTTATTATTTTTTAATTATTAAAAATATTAAAATAATATTAAAAATCAACTTTTTTAGAAAATTGAAATTTTAATTTTTTTAGATTCCCTAATATCAGAGAGGCTCCAAAACCAATTTGGTGAATTTTTGAAAGGTATTTTGAAAGTTATGAATTTTTTAAGTTTAAAATGACTAAGTGGCTTAATCAACCCAATTAGTGGGGCTAACCAAGTCCAATTGACCTCAAATCTTTATGGTGGGTTCCTATGATCCTAAAGGTCAGTGGAGAATTGATTTCAAGTCAATTTGATGTATGGTTAGCTCTAATTAATTAGAGACCTATTTTGAGTGTTTAAGCCAATTAGGGTTGTTTCAAATGAACTAACTCAAAACCTATTTTTCCTAGGGTCCTCTGGTCATAAGGAACATCATCAAATTTTCCTAGAATTTATTTCACAACATGCTATTTATTGGAATAAAAATACTCAAAACAGTAACATGAACTTGAAAAATCAATAACTCTTCATAGGGATGGCCTCCGACTTTGGAAAATTCAGGGAATGTTCCCAAATTCAGAGGCTTCAAAAGCCCTATGGTCTCATGCCATGGTGAATTGTATACATGCATGGAGAATTAAAAGTATGCAGAGAGTAAATAAATTATAAAAATAAAATACTTGATGAAATTAAATGATTTCTTCTCCACATTATTCTCCTCCGTTCACCGAGCAAGAGGGTATTTTTATTTTATTTTTCCGATTTTTCTACACAAAGTTATGAATTTTGAAGTTTAGGGAATTAAATAAATAGAAAATACCCCTAATTTTCTATTTATCCACGCGGCGCCAACTCATCCTCGGCATCTCCGAACGCACATGCGTCGCGCTCCCATTCGACGCCGCCATCTGACTCAGCGCTCCGGGCCCCGCGGTTCTTGTACCGTCTCCGGTCCGACGCCATCCGAGCCGTCCGTCCGCGCGTGTATTGAATGGACGGCATCCGTTCATCGTCCCCGAGCGTCCTCACCCGAGAGCCGTCCACACTAAATCCCTAAGATCTCACTCGATACTCAATGGATTTTCATGTTCTTATGCTCCATGGATTCGTCTTGAAGAGACGAACACATCTATACTGGTGATCATGCATTGAAATTAAAGCATTTGAAATAGGGAATCTCCAGAAGCTCGGGATGAAGAATTAGCTCATACCTTTGCTCAGAGAAGTGTGGCTTCGATCTGAGGTTTGTTGCACCTTCGATTGGATCCCAGCAAGCTCCAGATGAAGTCTCCTGGTCTGGTGAATTGTCTCAGATGTGATTTCTACTAAGCCCGATCACAAAGCTTCGAGGTCGGAGCAACTGGGTGGCTCGGAGATGGGGCTTTCTTTGGTGGACACCTTCCCTTGGTCCGGTGAAGGTGCAGGACCAATCAATTTGAGGATTGGTCCACCGTGGAGAATTGTCCTGGTTTTGGGTGGAATTTCAACTCTGAAATTGAGCTCACAGAGAAGAAATGGCAGGGGGATCTCACTGGGGATCAAGTGCTCTTTGTATGGGGAGGAGTCTGGAACAATTTTGGCAGAGTTTCTTTAAGGTTTGTTTTAGCACCTCTCATGGCCGAGAGGGGTGGTGTTTAAATAGGAGAGGGTGGAGGGCCTCCCGGGGAGAGTTAGGGCTTGGGATCGAGCTGCTCTTGCAAGAGAAGAACAGCTCCAATGGCCACTCGGGGATGGGGCGGCTCAGCAGGTGAGAATTCCAAGTCGGGCTCACATGCGAGCTCTCGGCCATGGTGTTTTCCGGCGACTCGGTGGCTGGCCGGCCGTGCATTGGTCACTCTCGGGGTCGGGAGATCCGGGGCTTGAAGTTGGTGAAGGCGATTGGGCTTGGACATGTGTAAAGTGTTTGAATCAAAGTAGAATGGGGTAAGGGTATATTTTGGCTCAAATTGGTCAAATGCATGGATTGGGCTAGGTGCACCTTCCCACGGCTAGTTTGGGCTGAAGATAAAGTGGTTTAGGTCAGCTTAATTAGTGGGGAAGGGTCACCATCCAAGTTCAATTAAGTTTAAGCATGGTTTAGTGGAGTCATGGAAGTGGCTAAATCACCCTTAAGGGAATCATTAAAGGACTCCCTCCTTTTGCCAAAAATGACATGGTGATGTGTAAAGTGGCTGCCATGGCTTGCATATGGCTTGTGCATGGCTTCATGGCTCCATTTGGCTTGGGAAAAGGTGGGGTCAATTTCATAAAAATGGATTTTAGAAATTTTTGGTAATTTGATGGAAATTTGTATGAGACTTGATTTGGAATAATTTGATGGTGAATTTAGGACTTAGGGAATGGCTTTTATTAAGTGGATGGCAAATGGAGATGTCATGTGGGCTTTAGGGTAGATTTTGGGCTTTTGAATTTGAAGGAAGTGGGCTCTTAGGAAAGTTTAAGGGAAATGGGCTTTTTGATTTTAGGATGAGCATTTGGGTAAAGATTTTGTGAAGTAATTTGTCAAATAAATGTCATAATTGGTTTAGGGATGTTCTATGAAGGGCTTGGAGTCAATTTGATGTGATTTGGAGTTGAATTGGTTTGAATTTGGGTTTATTTGGTAAGTGGGCCTATATGGGTCCAAGTGGGCCAAGTTGGGCTAATGTTGGGCTAGGGTTGAAATTGATGTAAAATCAATGTTGAGAAATATTTATGGGAGTGTTTCAAAGAGGTTTTGGCTTTGGTTGGGCTTTGATTTTGGGGTTTGGGCTCATTTGGGTTAGGTTTGGGTTTAGGTCGAAAATGGGCCTTTTAGCTTTGGGTTGAATTTGAGTGGGGTTTGGGTCTAAATTTTGGGCAAATCATGTTAGTGTTTTGTTTGTGGGAATGTTAAGGAAGATTTAGAAAAGTTTTGGGGTTAATTGGAGTTGAATTGGGTGAGTTTGGGTTAGGTTTGGGTCATGGGTCCAAATTGGGCTTTAAGGCCAAAAGTGAAATTGGATCCAAATATCAATCAAATTGGACTTGGATTTGGTCTAGATTTGTATTGGGGATGTTGCATTGAAGTTTAGAATTGAATTGGACCAAAATTGGGGTCAATTGGGTAGGTTTGGTTTAACATTGGGTTCACTTTGGGTTAAAATGGGCCAAATTGGGGGTTTTGACAAAAGTAGGGTAAATTGACAAAATTGGCCCATGGTGTAGTTAGAAAAAATGAAATTGGGAATATTTGGGATTTTCTGGAATTTTCTGGGAATTTTCTGAATTTTTGGATTTTTGCCAGAGGGGTATTTTGGGTATTGGGAGGTATTGGGAGGTTTTCTTGGAATTTTTGGTATTTTTGGGTATGGATGATCAATTTAAGTGATGTGGAAATGTTTGGGATTGATTTTGGAGAATTTTGGGTAATTTGGAAATTTTTGAGAAATTTGGGTAATTTCGAGGGTTTTGGGTAAGTGTAGCAGGTGTAGGGTCCCGGGGGTCAAAAATTGAAAATTTGGGAAATTGAAGATTGGGTGGATGTAAGTGGTAAGAAGTCATTTTGGTTGAGCCATGAAGCCATATTAAGCCCATATGAGCCATGAAGGGACTCATTTGAGGCATTCACTATGTTGTTCCTAACCCTCTTAGCCGAGGGCTTAGGGGTTAAGGACCATCCATGTGAATCACCTACATGAGTCGGGAGGTCAAGTTAGGTATAGGTGTGTGAAAGTGTAGTGTATAGGTGTAGTGTGTGTGTAAGTCGGCCACTCACTGCGACCGAGCCACCTGAGGCGGTCCTAAGGCCAAAGAGTCCTATAGGAACTCATCCTTTAAACTTCCACATTTGATTTCAACCCTCTAGGTGATTAGGGGTCTATAGTCAAGTTTGTGGAGTTTGCGGGGAGTTAAGAAGTGGTTTGAATTTCTAAAAGGTGGGTCCCAATTCTAGTCCTCTAAGATAGTCAAAGGAAAAGCCTAAGGCTAGATCCTAAGTACTAAAGAGAAGAAGAGAAGACCTCATCAAAAATGAGGTCAACACCTTGAAGCATGTAGAGTTTAGACTTGGACCACTCCATGTCAACTCTATTACTTCCTTTATCTGACTTTGATTTCACTAATTAAGGTCATGAAATTGCTTAATGAACAACATACGAATGAACTACACTATTTTTATCAAATTATCATTATTAGTGTAGTTTATTTTGTTAGAAATTGAAAGTAAGGAGGGAAAATGTGAGTAAAAAGGAGATCAAATTAACCTCAATTGATATTTCTTTATGAATCTATGAGTCTAGGTATTTTAGTTTGTGTGTTTGTGTTTGTGTTCGTGTTACAACAATTAAGAGATTTGAATAACACTTAAATATATATTCCTATGCCGATACATGTCCTGCTTATTTAACATTTCTTTAGTTTAATTTTATTCTAGCATGTTTGATTTAGATTTACTTTCTATTGCAAATTGTTATGTTCTGATGAATATTTGTAGATATTTTTGACAAACATTTGTGGTAGATAGAATTTCTGAACTATTTTTCTTCTTGCTTATATTTTCTGTATTGAATGTTATACATGTTCAAATTCAAATTTGGGGGTAGAAAGAAAAATATATTTTAAAGTTAATATACTTCCTTTAAATTTAATATTATAACAAGCATGTTTTAGGCTAGATTTACTTTCTTCTGCAATCATTCTATCCTGATTATGCATGTATATAAATTTGATAGGATATTGTAGTAGTTAGTAGATTTAACTTTTATTTTTCTTCCTCCTACATTTTATGGAATTAATTGCAAAATATTTTAAAATTCAAGTTTGGGGGGGATGAAAAATGAATTTTGAAAAACTTAAATTTTATTTGTCCTAAAAAATGCTATAAATAAATTTGATTTTTGACTGAAAAATAATTATGTGTGTGAAGTTAAATTAGGGAAATAAAATTTTGAATATAGAAATGAGTAAAAGAATTTAGTTAAAATTTATAGTAGTGATGAAAAATTTAAAGTTAAATTTTTCTTAGTGAAGAAAATGATAAGTATTGTATAACCATCTCTAGTAAGAAAAGTTGTATTTTTAGAAAAATAGAAGGATTAGACTTTTGTTTTCAATATTTAAATTTCTTTTATTGAAAATTAATTTTCAAAACTGTTATTATATTTCTAAGTAAAAGTTACATATCTACCTTATGCTTTAGGAAAGAAAGGGTGGAATTCAAAATTACTAAAGGTCTATCCAGATATAGTAATCCTTGCTTAAAAAAAAGAAGAAGAAGAAAGAAAGAAAAGAAAAAGAAAAAGAAAAAAGAAAAGAAAAGTATAGTATGTGAAAAAGGAAGGAGAAACTTGATGATTAAAGGGCCTAATCAAAAATTGGTTCCACACCTGAGCTTTTTAAAGTATAAGATTTGAGAAAATCTTAAGCTTAAAAATATAATATAGTTAGTATAATTATTTTTAATAAAGGTTTTTAAGTAAAGAAAATAAAATACCTAACCCCTATATTTTGAAAAATTTACAAGTATTTCTGAATTAGATGGCAACACATATTTTCATACTCTTTCATCTAAGAGATTTCTAAACTTCAAATTGGTCTCATTTACTAAATTTTTTTCTAAATTGGACTACTACATTTCTAGAATAAAATTTTAGAAACTCTTAAAGAAACCCATATACATGATTTGATTATGTGGTTTTACATGATTATAGTGTTGCTTGAGGACAAGTAACGTTTAAGTTTGGGGGAATTTAATCCCTTTAAAAATTACCTATTTTTAGTGTAGATTTCATGCTAACTTTATGCACATTTTTAAAGATATTACACTATAAAGGAAGGTAATTTGCATAATTTTGTCTTCAAATATAAAAATATGATTTTAGAGAAAATCAAGTAAAACTATGCAATTTTGAGCCAAAATAAGCAAGAAAGAAAATTTTAACTTAGCACATATTGATATATCTTTCTATGCTTAATATATTTTATATTTCTCACATGTTTTTGAATGAAATTATACTTTTGAGAAAGGTTTTTTTATATCTATCTTGTAGGTGAAGATGTTAGGAATGCAACACAACTAAAATGGGGCAAAACGGAGTTGAAATGGAGTCAAACGGAGCAAAACAGCGGAGCTGCGCACAGGGTGGCGCCTCGGCGCCAAACCCGGCGCCCAGGCGCCAGTGACGAAGAGAAAATGGCACCTAGGAGCCATAATCAAGGCCTAGGCGCCAAAATCATCCAAACATATTATTACACAATTCTGTCAACTTTGCCCGTTATTGGACGGATTTTTGACAACTTTGGGAGTTATTTTGATGGTGTTAAGTAGTTTCTAGACCTTCTAGAAGACTGTAAGTTATTCCTAATATATAGGACATGTGATACAATGAATCTAGACACATTGGAGTGGTTTAAATCACGAAGAGGTGCGAACCAAAGTGAAAGGGTGCGACTGTTTTGGGCACGGAGTCTGGTGCCTAAACGCCAGAACCTGGCGCCTAGGCGCCAGAATTGTTTCTAGAAGATTCAATGTATCTAGACCGAATTTTGAAGAGGTGCCTAAAGCAACCCCTGGTCATTTTCAAAGCTCTATACATAGGGACCAATTCTACAGCAATGGGGTGTCTCTTCTTTTTGTCTCTCTCTCTCTCCCCCCCCTCTTTCTTTCCCCTTAGTTATCTTAGTCATTTTTGATTCATGAAGATGTAGATTTCTATATCTTATGGAGAGATTGGTGAGGGATTTTGAGATATTTATGTAAGGGATGTACGAGCGGTGCATGGATCGGTGGGAGACTTTGGTGGAGAGATCTTCTTCTTTCCTTCAGAAGAAAAAAGCTAAGTATTATGTTCTTCATTCTCTTGTAATTGTTGTAAACACTTTCTAGTAGATTTTATTTATTTTAAACAGAGTTTTATGTCGTAATTAATCCATGCTTCGTAAGTGATTTTCTTTACTCTTTCTTTTAATATGAAGTAGTGGCATGTGTAGGAAAATTATTTTTATGATGAAATTATCTATTAAATGCTTCTAGGTGACAGATAGTTGCATAAATATAATAGAATACCAATGAAATAAGTTCCTTTATTACACAATTCTGTCAAGTCTTTAACTTCTTATGTTATTATTTTCATTTACTTTTCTTTTGTAATGAAATAGATGTATGTTTAGAAATTAAGATTTGCTTAGATATTCTCTTATTAAATTATGGTGATGATATTCATACCGGATCTTCATTTACTTTACAAATTGATCACTTGTATTGTTAAAACCCGTTAAAGAATTCTGAGACCTATCCGAAGATGAGTTTTTAACTAGTAGATATCACATGAATTTTTGGGTAATCGAAGGCTTTATGCGGGTTATTCAAGGTGAAGTGCAAATAAATAGAAAGATATTATTTATTGGGCGCAGAATTGATTAGTTTTTAGAGTGACAGACTAAATTCTAATAATTTAGTCTATAGAAAGGGAACGGGTCACTAGTAGGGCCAACCATAGCCACCTTTGGACATCTAGTAGTGTGAGCCTAGATTAACCCATTCTACTAATAAACATCCTTAACTGATCTATAGATTAGTCAATATTCTTTACACCTGGACCAAAGGGTAAAGAATATGATTGCTTCTATTTGGCACTACTACATAAAATTTTAAGTTTTTCTTTCCTACACATTATCTATGTAATTGCAACAGAAAGGTAGACTTTAACATCTCAAAATTCTCTAAACCAATTTATCCATAAGTTATCTTTTTATTTAAGAACTTTATTTAGGATTAGTTATTAAAAAAAACCTTTTTAATCAAAATTCCAAATTTAGGCCTTATAGAAATAGACTGGAATTAGCCTAAAGGATTGCTTATCTCGCTTCACTGCGGGATCGATACTAGAGTTATAAAAGAAAACCCTATATTACTTGAAACGATACGTATACTTGCGTAGTACCACTAGTGTGTAAAATATTTTCTAAAATTTTACAACATTTTTATTTTATACACTAGCTGCTATTTAAAAATTGGGTCAAGTTTTTTGCCACCTTTTGGAAGCAAAAATTGCTGTGTTATTGCTGGTTGGGTCACTCATCCTTTAGGAATAGTTTAAAGTCTACATGTTATTGTGGATATGTTCACTTTTCTAGCAGATTTTGTAATCTTGGATTTAAAAGCTCATAAGAAAATACATGCAATTGTTGAGAGACCATTCTTAACCACAAGAAGGGCTATTATTGATGTTCAAAAGGGGAAGATAATTTGTAAAAAACATGATCAAGAAGTTACCTTTGTTGTTTTAAAATTATCAGACCTTCTCCAAATCTATAAAAATAATCACACTCAAGGATCTGAAATGGTAGCCAGGGTAGTAAAAATCCAATCTAGTGAATAAAACAAGTTGAACCCGGAAGAGCAAATGATAATTGATGAATTTTTTGGGAATTTTATTGACAATGATATTATCCTTGTTGTAGAAGAAGTCCAATACCAAGACCCAGATCTGCTAGGAGAACAACATAGCTGGCTTCATGAAAGTACTAATAATTATATAATTGAAAGTGACCACAAAACCTCAACCAATAGATAAAACATGATCGATATGGTTGGGATGGATTTGAGAGAGTGGTGTAGTTTAGAGAGGAAAGAGAAGATTCAGAAAAACTTGAATTTGAGGTAAGTAATTAAGGATTTCTGAGTTGGCACTTTAATCTTGGAGTTTCTACTGCATTGTTAACCGAGGGTCTGACACATAATTAATTGCTTGCATCGTTTCTACTACATTCTTCAGTGAGAGGCTTACACACATAATTGTTCCTGCATTGTTTTCCTTTCTATGATTTTCTTGACTATGTGTGACTAAATTCATTCTTTGTGTCTCTATGATGTAGAGTTAGTAGATTTAATCATGATTTATTTGTAATGTTTTTCTGCTAGAGTTTTCTTGCTATTAAATTTTTGCTTAGCTCCCTTATTTCTCCAAAAGTTGTTGATTCACACAAATCACACTCACATTCTCACAAGCTCTGTCGAAACTGATTTTTCATGGTAGTATTACGATTTCCACTCTTCCTCTTTGAGTTTTGGCACAAAAATTCAAATTTTTGGAGTTTATTCCTCTCAATCCAAAATTCTCTTCACTTCATGGCTCCTAAAACTAAAGGAATAGGTGGATCGAGCTATGACCACACTACATTTGTGAGTAATGCCACTGCACAGCAGTATGATATGTCTTATTCCGGAAGAAGCTCATCCTGGAGTGGTTATTTCAGTTTTTCAATAGGAGGATCTCTTTAGAGAATAGGCTGGTGTGGATGAGTTTATGTTAGGTTGTTGGCACTCTCATTGTCCCATTTGTTCATGAATTCTAAACGAACACAAAAGAATCCATAGGTGACAGACCTTCATGCGGGGAAAGCTGATCCCTTGACCCTACCACCATAAATCATCGTTTTTGTTTCATTTATATTCCCAATTGTGATTTCAAGCAGTTCCTTTCTCCTGTTTATCAGAAGATTATTGCCTTCCTCCCTGACATCACCGATCAGTGGACGATTCATTCTAGGTAAAATGGAGAGACACTTGTGAATTTCCCATTGATCTATCTGAACCTCATCTCCCAATCTTGGCACTACTTCATTGTCACCTGTCTTCTCCCTACCACTAGTCTTACTGAAGTGAGTAGGGATATGCCTGTTCTGAGTTTCTATATTCAGATGGGTCATTTCATAGTTATAGAAGTCACCTCTACCAGTCCATCATGCACATTGCTAGTGGTCAAACCACTGTAGGTCTAGGACACCCCTGCATCATTTATGCTCTGTGTTATAGAGAGGGGGTGGTTGGAAAGAGTGATGATGAGATGATAATGCCACAGAAGCCGATCACTAATGCCACTTATTCTTCTGCTAGTTCTGCACAAGGTTCATTCTGTGAGAGAGGAGTAAGCTACTTGTAGTGTCCCAAAGCTTCACACCGAGATCCATTGAGTGTCAAGATGATGAAACACATCAAGGACATCTCTCTATAGATAAATGACATTCTCATGCAGACACAATACTATGCAGAGCAGCACAAACGACAGTATGGATACATGCATCGACGTAGTCAAGAGGTATAGTGATCGGTTTTATAGTGACCTTTCCGAATGCACTTTGAGCTTTATGTTCTAGATGACGACTGCAGGGAGGAGACCAACAACAATTAGGTGACTCTAGCATTTTCATGTGTAGGGCTGTCAAAAAAGCTCGTTGTTCGCGAACAGTTCGTGTTCGGTTCGCCATGAAGTTCGTGTTCGATTCGTTCGATAAGCAAACGAGACGAACACAAATAATTTTTTTCGTTCGGTTTGTTAAACAAACCAAACACGAACAGTGATGTGTTCATTCGTGTTCGGTTCGTTTTTGTTCGAAATATAAAATAATTTAAAATAATTATATATATATAATTTATGATATTTTAAAAATAATTATATGTTATAAAAATTTATCATATTTTAAATATTTAAACTTTTATAAATTATAATATATGATAAATTATTAATAACAATAATAATATTATAGTATTAATTATATTAATATAAATATTATAATATTATAATTAATATAATATACTATATATTAAAATAAACCCTAAACAAAACACTAAATGTCTTATTCGGTTTGCTTCATTTTGAGGAAGTGTGGATTACCTTGTGTAAGGAATACCTGATCAATTTCCTTCATTTTGAGGAAGTATGCTATCAAACGAGACGAACGGTAGGTCTGTCAAAAAAGCTCGTTGTTCGCGAATAGTTCGTGTTCAGTTTGCCAGGAAGTTCGTGTTCGATTCGTTCGATAAGCAAACGATACGAACACGAACAACTTTTTTTTTGTTTGGTTTGTTAAATGAACCAAACACGAACAGTGATGTGTTCGAACATTTCAAACACGAATACTAGCTCTGTTCATTCGTTTTAGGTTCGTTTACACCCCTGTTCATGTGTTTGCACTCAGTGATGAGCTTACACGCAGTTGAGTGCTTGCACCCTTCAGGACAGCCGAGTGTAGTCCAGGTGGTTGTGGAAATGACGTCAGCGATTACTACATTCTTGAGTTTCTCGTGTTGTGTATTTGTGTATTGTTGTCCCTACTGATCCTCCATCAACAGTTTCTTTAGAGGGGCTACAAAATTGTGTTTGGCTGCTGGTGTGAGTTTTTATTTTCTTTTTCAATATTGTTGTCCCTACTGAGTGCCTATGGCAAAGTGTGTACCTGTTTTAATGTTCATATATATATAATTAAACTTGTACCTTAGCAGTGTTACTTTTTCTATATATTCTTACTTACTGAAATTTGTACTTTTCTTTCTGAGATTCATGTGATCATTCTGTCTTTTCTTTATCCTAGACTTACTTGATTGTTATTTATTGTTGCTTTCAGTTATCCATGTGTTAGAAAAAAGCAAGTTTGAGGGGAGAGGAATGCACTTTATTAAGAACTTGAAAGGTAACAAGTTTGTAACTCACATAATTCAAACTGCTTATCATAATATATTAAAAGAAGATCAATGTCATTTAATGAAGATTAATTCTAATAAGTTAATAATAAGATTCGGCACTTAACAACTTTATACATAACTTAAAAGAGCCATTAGATTCTTAAAAAGGTATAATTTAATTTTTAAGTAGCAAATTAAGAATATTTGTAGTCTTTTTTAGTTGATTTTAACTAAATAAATGTGACTTCAAGTCTTAACTGGAAAGGATAACTAGGAAGTGGAGCATTAAAATATCAAGAGTTGAGTTTTTATGTCTAAAGAAACACTAACATTATTAAAAAAGAAAGAAAAGAGAAGAAAAATTTGTCAACCAGATATAGTAATTCTCGGGAGAAAAAAAGAAAAAAAAGAAGAAATATGAAAAATCCCTGAGGAGAAGCTTGAGGTTGGCACAGTAAAAAGTCAAGAAAAAAGATAAAGAATTAGAAGAGTGTCTAGTGGGATCTAAGTGATAAAACTCTGCCTTAGTTCTTTAATGAATCCACGTTAAAATTTATCTACAAGGGAAAGAGTTAAGGAATTATTAAGTTAGTTGAAATTTACTGAAACTATGTTAAAGGCATTCAAGGTTAGTGAAAAAGACTTAAATTAACACCAATTTAAGGATATATGGGGTTTTCTTAAGGATATAATCAAGAGAATTAAGGAAGTGTGACGTTAGTAACCATTGATCCTATAACAACATTTAACACTTTTATTTATTTATGGTAAGCAGGTTAAGTAGTTAGAATTCTACACGAGTACCAATTCAATTCATAAATAGTCTAACTAAGCCATGTGATTACTTGAGGGCAAGTAATGAGATAAGTTTGGGGGTATTGGCATATATCAAATTTACATAATTTTACCTATATTTTTCCCTACATTTTATATGTTATTCTTACCTATTTGTCACAGATTTACAGTTTAAAAAGGTTTTCTGTTGATGTTTGCAGGGGTTGAATACAAAGAATTATGAATGATAAAATTAAGAGAAAAAGTGCCCCAAAGCCGCGTGACAATGTTTGGAAGTGGCATGACCACGTCTAGTTTATATAAAAAACCTCTCCAAATGCCAAACCTCTTTTTGTTCTTGCAAGGAATAAGAATATGTAAAAAATACAATAATTTGTCTTCTCCACAATCGTAGCAATCCCTTATCTCATACAATTCTCTCAAAACTAACAAAATAGATGAAACTCTCACCCTAGAAGGTTTTTTCCACCAAAGGAGGAAGAGGACCTTCAGGAATGCTCTCAAATTCTCTCCAAATCTTGCATCCATTAGCCTCCAATGACTCCCTTATGTAGATTGTTTATGTTTGCTTTTCTCTCTTTTATTTTTGAAAGTGTCGCCAACCTGTCGATCGTCGTAAACATCTCTCATTTGAATAAATCTCCCTCAAGAGTCAAATTAAAGATTTGAAGAGGAGAGGAACCGAATAAGAAGGGACTTACGACGATACGATAAATAACAAAAAACACAAAACTTGGAGAGCCTACATGCAGTTAAACTCGCAAGAATAGGTCAAGTATGTCCGCCCAAATAAGATTGGGAGGAAACACCTTGAACCAATATCTGTGAATGAGTACCTACACAAGCTACCCAGACCAGAGATTCAGGTGTAGATGCATGTTCTAGGGTCAAGAATGCTTCTAAAGGGACGTATCCCACTTAGATAATTACTTCTTAGGGGTTGCCCAAGAATACTCTCGATCCAAGTGGTTTTGTTTACTCAGTAGTGCCAATTAGCACAAAACTAGAAAAGGAGGTTATCTCAGAGGGTGATACTCTCAAGCTTTCAAAGCTCCTGCTAGACCATAGGGCCATAAGGTGGAGAATGGATCTCTCACGGTCCTCACGTGGGTAAAGGACTCATCGACATATGAAGTCTGCGAAATAACCATATCATCCTGACGTGGGATCCCGATACGTCAAAGCACATCCAAGCCATATGGACAGAGGACAAACCGTCATATCCCAAATGAGGGCAGCTCATTAACAATTGGGTCATCGAGATGATGCCTACGAAGGTAAAAGAAGAGACAAGACTCAACAAGGGTAATTAAAAGGAGGGAAAGAGTAGTCTTAAGAGGTAGAGGTAGCCAGGTAAGGGTACCACAAACCCGTCATCCCAAGCCACTAAGACCCCAAGTCTACCTAGTTGTGAAGGTAATCTACCCAACACATCCTGAGATTCCCGGTCAGCAATCTGTAAATTGTGTCTTCCACGAGAAACCTCGGTAGCTTTATGGTCAGAGGAACGAAACTCTATCCTATGAGTATCAGAAGGAGCTCCAAAAGGTGAGTCTTACACCCACCAAAGTGGCAAGGATGCCACGGAAAGGAAAGACAATAGAAGGCTCAGCCACAAAGCTGTAAAAGCTCCAATGAGAGGACTTACACCCCGTCAGGGTCAGGGAGCCTCCTAACATTCTGAACGCACTAGACAATCACCTAATCAAGATTATGTTGGGCCAGACGGGTTGAAAATGAATGAGAGCTTCTCCTCGGGACATATAAATATGATGCAATTATCTAGAGCAATCCTAAGTGTGGAGGCTCTATTAAATATGACTGGGGATATATCCATGCATACAGCCCATTTTAAATCCAGCCTAAAGGTCATGCAGAAAGTAAAGATATATTTTGAAAAATTAGTCCTAAACTTTAATTTTATCTTGAATGTTTTACTTGGGAATTCTAAACGAAAAAAAGTATAGATTTAGGGTTCTTAAAGTGCATATGTTATATTTTCGTGAAACCCAGATGCACAAAACGAAATAGTATAAAACGCTCCAACAAGCAAAACATACAAGAAAAACATGAAAGCACTCTAAAATAATAAATAAAAGAGGCCAAATGTCGCTGAACTGGCAACATAATCCAGTAAAAGCAGTATACATGCTCGGTCCTAAGTCTAGACAGGAATGTAAAATTTGGACTTAAAGTACGGGACACGAGCTGTCGTTCCTGGTTCTCGTCATGTGGTTCGGTGTATCAACTGCCCCGAAACATGTGCCTATATCTTATTTCTGATACAAACTCACCTAGGACTCTATCAAGTACGTATGAAAATAAAAATAAGGACTCGAACTGCATAAAATAAGTGTTAGCGGACACACCATGCAACGTGAGAATAACAAGCCGTCTTATAATTGGGGGAGCTATTAGCACCTACAAGCAAAGGGTTAGAAACCATTACATGCTCCCCCATAATAGCACATGTGTGAGTGTATATAAATAGGCACGACATCTGCAGAAGACCGCCCTAACATATTATCACACATATCAAGCATGCAAGCATACCGAAAAATACAAAAGGTGACCATCTTTGTCTGGTTCAGGAGGGCTGCACCTATTCAAGTGAGTAGCTTGGTCTTCCATTACTGGGCCCTCCTTAGATGTACTTTTGTGTCTTCTTGTTTATTAGCTCTCCTCGAGATATTATATTTTCAGTTAATAAAATAAAATTTTTTACATTCATACCATGCAATTCTTATCCTAAAACTTCAATTTTCACATACATGCTACCTTTCGAAAAAGTGAAATCCGCGTGATATGCATATTTAGCACGACATGCATGTAAACATTAAAGTTTAGGTATTAGATATGAATTTGCATTAGAATTCCTTACTATGTGTGTAAAAATTCCAAAAAAAAATATAAAACTTTGAAGAGCATTTTTTATATAAAAAGGATTTATCTAAATAATACTTATGATTATCTTATTCAAATATTTAACCTAAAATAGTTTCATATATTTTAAAATTTCAGTATAAACTCTGTCAAAATAAAAAAATCCGGTCAAACCGAACAAGTGGGCAAGCACTGCATTTAATTAATTATAACGTTCCTCTACTTTAAAAAGTCAACCCTATAAAAAAAATAATATCTTATGAACGGCTAAAACTCATTAATTCTTTTTTATTTTTTTCTCGCTTTTCAACGCTGCCTTTTCGGTCAAATTTGTGACAATAAAATCGAAGAAAAACAAATTCCCCTGTGTAACACCGATCCGCTGCCGCCGGTTGTGACCCCCTCACCGCGGACCGAAAGTCGCCGAAATATCCACCGGAACCCTAATCTTCTCGCTCCACGCCTTGGACTCCAGAAATAGCTGTGAGATCTTCCCCTCAACCCAACTCATCCCCGGCCTCTTCGCCGCATCACCTTCCACACATCGCAGCGCCACCATCGTCATCTTCTCCGCCACATCCAAAGGAAATGAATCCCTTAATCTCGGATCCACCCACCGCCGAACCCTCTCCATCCTCTCTTTCACAAAACCCGCCGACGCCACCACCAGCGATCCCTCCTCTTCCCATCCGGCCGCTCCAGCAGCGTTTCTCGCCGTCTCGATTAGCGAAACCCGCTCGTATCTTTTTTCTCTGCCCGCGCATAATCTATACGTGAGCGGCTCATCACCGGAGATCAGCTCCAGAAGCACAACCCCAAACGCGAACACATCCGACTTCCTCGTAACGCATCCCCCGGCAATCACTTCGGGGGCCAAATACCCTCTGGTACCCTCAATCTTGACCGACCGGCTGTTTGATTTCATCGATTTATGAATTTCGATATCGCCGGCGAGGAGAGCGGCGCCGAAATGGCTGATCTTGGCGTTGAAGCCTGTCTCGGAGATGATGATTGAGGAGCTCTTGATGCGATTATGAACGGATCCGCCGCCACCGGAGTGGTGGTGGATGTAATCAAGGCCCTGTGCGAGATCCGTGGCGATCTGCATTCGAGACATCCAGGAGGAGAGAGGGGTGAATGTGGGGTTTTGAGGGTTACGGAGGCAGGCGGAGAGGGGAGCCCCGGGGGCGAAGTCGTAGACGAGGTGTATGTTGTCGGAGGAAACAGAGGCTCCAAGGAGGCGAACGAGGCTGCGGTGGTGGCTCTTTAAGACGTCGGAGAGGCGGGAGGGGAGTGTTTCAGGGTCGCCGCGGAAGCGGCGACAGTGGATGAAGACATCGAGGCCGCGTAGAGAGCAGCGGGAGGAGGAGGAGGAGAGGCGCTTGGCAAGGGGATTGATCTCGGCGGCAGATATCTCGGCGGTAGAGTAAAGGGAGGGGGTGTCTGGTAGGGATGAGCGTAGGCTGGCGAGGGAGGAGAAGCTCTGCAAGGAAGAGGAACTGGTGTATTGGCCGCCGGTGATGGAGGTGTTGGTGGCGCTGAAGATGTTTGGGGAAGCGGCTGTGGAGGAGGATGATGGGGTGCGGTTAGTGGAAGAGAGGGAACGGGGCTGGGAAGCGAGGACATCTCGGCGGCCTCTGCACATTAGCGCGCCCATTGGGTAGTAAGTCCAGCCGGTGGGATTGTGGTTTTAGAAGTCTGGCCGGCTAAGGTTTGACTTCGACTCTCTTTTGAAACGCCTAAATACACACTCGTGTGACCTTGACTTTTCATAGAGCAGAAAAAGCTTCCGTTTGGCTGTTAAATCGCAATCGGAAAAAGCTTCCGTCTAGCTAGTTTTGAATTAATTAGAATTATTTTCATATATATATATATATATATATATATATATATATATATATATATATTAGAATGGCCGGAGAGTATTATACTGGTTCTTGCCACCCTCATGTCACTATTCGAGGACCGCCCTCACTACCGTGAATAACGCAGTAGAATTCGAATTTCGTGACCTGAGGGACTTACGACGCTTCAAAGATGTTGCTTCTACCAACAAGCTTATGATTGTCGACACACACACACACACAGATATATATATATATATATACATATATATAGCAATAAACAATTACAGACATCTATTTCCTTCTCTTGGTATATAACTCCATAGCACCTTCTTAGTTGAAATGATCATCAAAATTTGTTTAAGGAGCTAAATAGTAAACCATGGAGGAATTTGAATGCCTTTAATGATATTCACAAGCCATAAAGAATCTAATTCCACATGTAAATAATTCCAGCCCAAATCAGAAGCAATTTTTAAAGCCCATAGCACCGCTTGAAACTCAGCATGTAAAGCATTCAATGCATCAGTTGGTGAATAAAAATATAACATACATTCTCCTTTATAATTTCTGAAAATGCCTCCCATCCCAGCTGTAAAGGTGTTGAAACTGCCATCTATATTGATTTTGATCCATGGTTTAAAAGGCTTTCTCCAATAAATCTTCTGAATCAATAACCCATGCTGATGAACACTAGGAGTCTTATGAAGCTTCCAATCTTTATTATGAACATTGTAGTTCATAAACTTAGAGATCTTATTAATATAAGACAAACAATGTAAACTAATACGAGCATGTGTTATGGTTCTTCCTTCAAATCTGAGATGATTTCTTGCCATCCATAAAAACTACATGATGATGCACGGGATAATTTCAGCGTTAATCTCCTTCCAAGTCATCCAACAATCAACGAAATTTGACCAATTTGCAAGGATCTTAAGCTGTAAATGAGCAATAACAGTTTCCCAAACTTTCTGGGTAATAGGACAACCAAAAAAGAGATGGACAAAGGATTCTTCATCATTGCAACAAAAACTACATTGAGAATGACCTCGAAGCCCTTTTAATTTTAGAATATCATCCAGAGGAAGTATGTTATGAAAACATCTCCAAGAGAAAAAGGATATAAAAGGGCTCAAAAATTTAACCCAAATTGATTTTCCACATATAGTGACAGGCCAATGATAAAACTTGTAATAAGCATATTTAGAAAAGGATAAATGATGGGGATTTTTAGGAATGATCTTATCAGCTTGGTGTTTATTAATTGGAATCTGGCAAATCTGCTGTTTTAACTCCTTACCCACCAAATTACTAAGCAATTCCTCATTCCAGTGATTATTATTATCCCAGCAGTAATTAACGGCTAAAGGACCAACCTCCATAGACGCATCAGCAATCTTACCATCGAGCAGCCAACTATCACGCCAGAAATCAATTTTACCTTCTCCAATGTCCCAAATAAAACAGTCTTCAGCGTCTTCTCTAACTTTCAACAAATCAATCCAAGTTCTGGAATCCCCTAGCTTTTTCTTAATCAGCAATGGATGAGAATGTTTACAATATTTCAATCTCATGTATTCAGCCCAAATGGTATTTTGGGCTCGAAATTTCATCCATAGTTTACAGAAGAAGATCTTATGGAGCTGCTGAAATGATTTGAATCCCAAACCTCACGGCAGATACGAGTAAATAGAGCTTTTCCCATTTCATCCAGTGAATTTGACGATTTTTACCTTCCCATAAAAACCTATTCAGAAGTCTTTCCAGAATCCTTTGAGTACTCTTCTTCATTCTTGACATTTGTAACAAATACATAGGAAAATATGCTAGAACACTCTTAATAAGAGTAATTCGACCTCCATTAGAAAGAAAAGAATTTGTCCAATTTGAAATCTATTTGGAGACTTTGGAAATAATGTCATCAAGTTGGGTTTGTGGTTTCCTTTCCTTAATAAGTTGAATTCCTGCATACTTGAGAGGAAGAGTAGTGATCAATGAAAATTTTATTAAGAAATTTATACCTATTTTTGATGAAATTGCACTTTAAAGAAAGGTATTTTCTTTATTTTGTTGCAGGAATGAAGAATTTAGGTGATAAAAGCAAAAATCATAAAAAAGAGCGAATTTGGAGCAAAAAGGAAGAAAATAATGAAATTTGTGCTGATTCGCCGACGGCGAGGTTACGAGGAGACATTTCTGAAAGATTTATAAGTGTCTCGCTGACAGCAAGCCCGAGCCCGCTGACAGCGAGCTAGCGCGGTTCGAAGACCTTCTAGAAACCTCGCCGACAACGAGGTAGTTCGTCGCCGACGGCGAGCTAGTTCAAATGGCACAGATACATTGAACCTGGACACTTTTTGAAGAGATGCTTACACACCTCTTGGTCCTTTGCTAACCTCTATATATAGAGGCCGAAATTCAGCCTCTAGGTGTGTGTGTGTGTGCAGTTTTTGTGTCTTTGTGTGATATTTTGTGTTATGTGTGTCAATTTGTGTCTTTAAGTGTGTTTAGTGAGTTAGTGAGTTTTTAGTGAGTCTTCTTTGTATCTTGGAAGGAAGAGTCGAAAGGACTGCTAGGAGTTTGCTTGGGGATAAATCGAGATAAGTATTTGTATTTATTGTTTTTAACTTTAAATGAAATCCATGCTTAGTTTAGTCAACATGTATTACGAGTAGTTTATTAGTCTTTCTCCCCGTTTATGAAATTAAGTGATTGGATGAACTAAAAATAGAAGTACTTTTATATATTAATAAATTGTGATAATTTTTACTTAAAACTTAATTTACTTTCAATCGACCATTTGATTTGTTAAAATGTGTTGATTATCAACTATAGTAAAAATTACATCCGATATTCGGGAATTCAAAGCCTTGGAAGGAGGGTGCAAATAAATAGGGAAATAATATCATCGGGCGTAGAATTGAGCATTTTCGTGTGACGATCAAAATATTCAATTCGGTCCTATTGTTTGAGAGCTGAAGTGTAGATGTTAGCCCTCGGGCGAGGGAACGTGGGAGCTACGAAGTGGCGGTCGGTATCCTCCCAGCCTAGCCGCGGATTCGGTAATCAAACATAGGATTAGTCGATATTCTTTACACTCGACCAAAGGGTAAAGAATAGGAATGCTCCTATTTGTCACAATACCTTAAAATTATCTATTTAAATTCATCAATCACTTAAATTTCTAAACAAAGGGGAAAGATACTTTTTCGAATAGTTAAGACTTATTTAGCAATTAGTTTAATTTCCTCCACTTTCAATACGTATTAATTTTCTACTTAGTTAAGTTACCTAATTAAAATACTTAGTTTACTTTGTTGCGCTTAAATTTAGAATTCCAAATTTTCGTATACTATTTTTATTATTATTATTTTAAAATCAGTTGTTATTCAATTTTCTATTTCCCTGTGGGATCGATAACCGAGACTCCACTGTAGAGCCTCGTATTACTTGATACGATACGTATACTTGCGTAGCATCCACAACAAAAACAATTAAAATTCTATACATATAATATAGCGGATCAAGTTTTTGGCGTTGTTGCAATTAAATTAAAAATATCATAATATAAAATTGTGGGTCAAGTTTTTAGCGCCATTGTCTGGGAAAGTAAGAAAAATTTACTGGAGTAACTGATTATTTTAAAATAATCATAATAAATAAATTAATATATATTTTAAAATTTTATGCGCAAATTTAGAAACGAAAATTTAATACCTTACGATTCTGAATTAGAGCGTACAATTAAAAGAATTAGAAAACAAAAGAAACAAATTATAAATTTATCACAAATGGCGAATATTCCTGAAATTCAAAATATGAACCAACAAAGACCATTAAGAGATTATGTCAACCCTACATCAGATGAAATTCATTTAAGCTATTCAAAACCCGATGTAGCCGCCAATTCATTTGAACTTAAACTCGCAATTATCCAAATGGTACAAAACAATCAATTTAGTGGTTCACCTACTCGAAAATCCTAACTTACATCTTCGCTAGTTTTCTAGAACTTTGTGCTACTTTTAAATATCAAGGAGTATCTGACGATGTTATAAGACTTAGAATTTTTCCTTTTTTCATTAAGGGATAAGGCTAAAAGGTGGTTGAATTCGTTAGCACCTAGATCTATTAAAACTTGAGGAGAATTATCACAAAAATTTCTATCCAAATATTTTTCACCATCTAAAACTGCTAAGTTTAGAAATTATATAACTTCTTTTTGTTAGTTAGATGGAGAATCAATATATGAAGCTTGAGAGAGATTTAAGGAACTTCTTAGGAAATGCCCACATCATGCGCTACTAGATTGGCTGATTATTCAAACCTTTTATAATGGATTAGTAGGATCTTTAAGATCAATCATCGATGCTGCTGCTGGAGGTTCATTAATGTCTAAACCATTTGATGAAGCTTATGCACTAATCGAAGAAATGGCAACAAATAATTTCCAATGGCTCATCTGATAGAGTAAATCCGAAAAAGATAGCCAAGCATTCATGAAAACGATGCAATATCTATGTTAGCTTCTCAAATTGCTGCTATATCTAAGAAATTAGATCATTTTGGAATGAACTACTCTCCTACTTTAGAAGAAAACTCATCCGGACAAATCATAGAATCTCAATCTAATTATGAAACTTTAAATGCTTATTAATAATAGAACTAATAACCCTTATTCAAACTATTATAATCCCGGTTGGAAAACTCATCTAAATTTTAATTGGAATAACACATCTAATCAACAATGGATGAATCAACCTAATTAAGTAAATCCAAACTATAAACCTAATTACCCACTCGGATTTAATAACAATAACCCTCAATTCAAAGATAAGAAATTATCTATGGATGAATTAATTTTGAATATGGGTCATCAACTACAAAATCAAGGAAATCAACTACAAATTCAAGGAAATCAATTACAAATTCAAGAAACATCTATTAAAAATATCGAAACTCAACTTGGACATATTGCTACTGCGCTAAATTATAGAATATCTGGAACTTTTCCTAGTAATGTGGAAATAAATCCTAAAGATCAAGGAAAAGAACAAATTAAAGCAATACAACTAAGGAGTGGAAAAGAATTAGAACCTCAAATTCAAAAAGAACTTGAAAGCCAAAAGAGGAAGTGGAAATTGAAAAGGAAACAATTCAACAAGATTCAAACTTAGAACATCCTTTAATACCTATGAAAATTTACGTTGAAAAACCTCCACCACCATTTCCTCAACGACTAGCTCAACATAAAAAAGATAAACAATTTGCTAAATTCCTTGAAATACTTAAAGAAATTAACAATCAATATACCTTTTGTCGAAGCTTTAGATCGGATGCCAAATTATGTAAAATTTATGAAAGATATTCTAAATAAGAAAAGAAAATTAACTAATAATGAAACGATCGCACTTAGTGAAGAGTGTAGTGCTATTATTCGAAGAAGCTTCTGAAAAATTGAAAGATCCCGGTAGTTTCACTATACCTCGCGCTATAGGAGAAAAATTTTATGGAAAAGCTTTGTGTGACTTAGGAGCAAGCATCAATCTAATGCCTCTATCGATTTTTAAGAGATTAGGATTAGAAAAAATTACACCTACTTCGGTAACCCTTCAATTAGCTGATCGTTCGGTTACCTATCCTAAGGGAGTTATTGAAGATGTGTTAGTAAAAGTGGATAAATTTATCTTCCAAGTAGATTTTATTGTTTTAGATATGGAGGAAGATAAAGAAATTCCTATCATTTTAGGAAGACCATTTTTAGCTACCTGGAAAAGCTATGATTGATGTTCGAAAGGAGAATTAACTATGAGAGTAAATGACCAAAAAGTTACCTTTAATATTGCAAAATCAATGAAATATCCTGCGCTAGAAAAAGATGATGAATGTTTTCGGATGGAAATACTTCGAACATTTACAATAAGAACATTTTAAGGAATATTATGAAGATAAATTAGAAAAAGAAAATACTGAATTAATTGAAGATAATAATGAAGAACTAGATTATATTCAGGAAAGATTTGAATTTTTGGATAATACTGAAAACATTAACAAGAATATAGTTCCATCAATTATTAAACCTCCTGAACTTGAGCTAAAAACATTGTCTGATCATTTGAGATATGCTTATTTAGGTAATTCTTCAACTTTACCAGTTATTATTTCATCTGCATTAAACGAATCTCAAGAACAAAAACTTTTAGAAACTTTAAAAAAATATAAGAAAACTTTTGGTTGGACTTTCAGCAGATATTAAAGGAATTAGTCCTTCAATCCGTATGCATAGAATTATTTTAGATGATGAACATAAACCTAAAGCGGATCCCCAAAGGAGATTAAACCCGATAATGAAAGAAGTAGTTAAGAAAGAAATTTTAAAATGGTTAGATAATGGTATTATATATCCTATTTCCGACGATGCTTCGGTAAGCCCAATTCATCGTGTTCCTAAGAAAGGAGGAGTGACCTTCACTGCCAATGAAAATAACGATCTATTCCTATAAGACAAGTTATTGGTTGGCGTATATGTATTGATTATAGGAAATTAAATACCGCCACCAGGAAAGATCACTTCCCTTTACCATTTCTAGACCAGATGTTAGATAGATTAGCCGGACATAAGTATTTTTGTTTTCTAGATGGATATACCGGTTATCATCAAATACAAATTGCTCCTGAGGATCAAGAGAAAACTATATTTACTAGTCCTTATGGAACTTTCGCTTTTCGAAGAATGCTTTTTGGATTATGTAATGCACCAAGCAACATTCCGGAGATGTATGATGTACTATATTTAGTAAGTTAATTGACAATGGAATAGAAGTATTTATGGATGATTTCTCCGTATTTGGAACATCATTTGACACATGCTTAACTCATCTCGAAAAAGTATTAGAAGTATGTGAGAAAACAAATTTAGTTCTAAATTGGGAGAAATATCAATTTATGGTTGCGGGCGGCATTGTATTACGGCATAAAATTTCGGAAAAAGGCATGGAAGTGGACCTCGCAAAAATTCAAGTTATAGCTAAATTACCACCTCCAATCGCGGTAAAAGGGGTAAGAAGTTTTCTTGGACATGCTTGGATTCTACGGACGCTATATAAAAGATTTTTCAAAATTACTAAACCTCTATGCCAACTTCTCGAAAAGGACAAGAAATTTGAATTTACAATCGAATGCCCGAATGCTTTTGAACTCTTAAAAGAAAAATTAATTACGGCACCTATAATAGTTTCACCTAACCGGGAGAAACCATTTGAACTTATGTGTGATGCTTAGTGATTATGCTTGTAGGAGCGATTCTTGGGCAAAGATATGAAAAGATTTTTAAAGTTATATACTTATGCTTAGTAAAACTCTAAATGATGCTTGAAATAAATTATACGATTCTGAAAGAGAATTATTAGTGGTAGTATATGGTTTTAATAAATTTAGACCTTATCTGATCGGAACAAAATGTATCGTGCATACTGATCATTCTGCTATCAAATATTTAATGCAAAAGAAAGATTCCAAACCAAGATTAATTAGATGGATGTTATTAATGCAAGAATTCGATTTTGAGATCGTTAAAAAGAAAGGAACAGATAATCAAATTGCGGATCATTTATCGAGATTAGAAAATCATGAATTATCCGATATTGAAAATGAAATTATAAACTGATTTTCCGATGAACAACTATATAATATCAATGAGTGGAAAATACCATGGTATGCTTGATATAGTAAACTATATAGTTAGTAATATTTTACCACCTATGCTAACTTTGCAACAACGAAAAAATTCATCCATGATACGAAAACCTATTTTTGGGATGAACCATATTTATATAAGCAATGTAAGGATTTAATTATTAGAAGATGTGTACCTTATGAAGAAACCGAACCAATTATTCAAAAATGTCATGATTCGATTTTGGAGGACATTTTGGGACCGATAAAATTGCTTATAAGATTCTACGATACTGGATTTTACTGGCCTACTCTATTTAGAGATGTATACAGATATATTAAAACTTGCGATAAATGTCAAAGAGTAGGAAATATATCTAGAAGAAACGAAATGCCTCTAAATTTTATATTAGAAGTTGAAATTTTTGATGTTTGGGGATTAGATTTTATAGGACCTTTTATTCCTTCGTTTGGAAACTCATATATATTAGTAGCTGTTGATTGTGTTTCCAAATGGATTGAGGCACAAGCTTTACCTAGGTGTGATGCTAAGAGTGTTTCAAAATTTCTGATGAAAAATATTTTTACTAGATTTGGAATGCCGAGAGTGATTATCACTGACGGAGGAACTCATTTTAGAAATAAATACATTCATAAAATAGTAGAAAAATACAATATTACTCATAAGATATCCAATCGCTTATCATCCACGGACTAGCGGATTAACTCGAAGTATCTAATCGTGAGATTAAACGTATTTTAGAAAAATCAGTAAACCCAAATAAGTTAGATTGGTCTATTAGATTAGACAATCGCATTATGCGCTTATAGGATCGCTTATAAAACTCGATTGGAATGACTCCTTACAGAGCTTATATATGGAAAAACATGTCACTTACCAGTTGAATTAGAACATAAAGCATATTGGGCGATTAAAGAATTTAATTATAATATGAAGGAAGCTGGTGAGAAAAGATTGCTGCAATTAAATGAATTGGAAGAATTAAGAAATGAATCATATGATAATAATCAGATTTATAAAGAAAAGATGAAATTATGGCATGATCGGAAGATTAATCAGAGAAATTTTGAACCAGGACATGAAGTTTTGCTATATAATACTAGATTGAAATTATTTCCTGGAAAATCAAGTCTCGATGGTTAGGACCTTTCACCATAACTCAAATATTTTCATACGGAACTATAGAAATCGAATATCCAAAAACTGGACATAAATTTAAAGTTAATGGACATAGATTAAAACCATATTTTGAAGGTATAAGACTTAACTATAAAGAGGTTTTAATGCTTAGTCGACCTGATTAATAATTGAAATTAGGTTGGGCTGACGACGTTAAACCAAGTGCTTTATGAGAGGCAACCCATATTAGTTATCTATTTTTATTGTATCTTAATAGTTAGTATATATTATTGAAACTTTACTACTCAATTATTATTAAGAATCATCACATATTCGAACCATTATGATGAGAAAATAAATTATTCGATTTAGAGCGAAATTGGACATTATTTTGGAATCTCGCTGACGGCGAGGTCGATACTCGCCGACAGCGAGGAAGTTATAAAGATGAGTTATTTATACTTTGAATGCCGATTTGGACGGTTTCAACACCAATTCCTTTGTGAAAACCCATTCTTAAATCATTCTAGATATGCCTTCTTCACTAGAATTCATTCCATTCACCATAATGGCCTCCAAATTCTTAGATTCCTCTAATTCTGGAGTGTTTAACCGGAGGAAATTTGTGAGTGCGGAAGCACAGCGAATATTCAACAAGGTTTTGGTAAAGAAAAGAGTTATCAAGGAACGGGGATTTGTCAATCGAGGATTAGAGAATTCCACTACGAAGATAGAAGAAACGATCGCACAGCGGCACTTGGAGGTATTTTGTTACACTACGTCTCGTCGTTGTTATTCCAGCTTGTGAAAGAGTTCTACTCTAACTTACATGCGATCAACAATGGGAATGTCTACGTCCGAGGAAGATGGGTGACGTTTACTCCATCAAGAGTAAATGAATTATTCTCTATAGAAAACACCCCGTATGTCACTATTCAAATTTTGTGCCTCCTCGATATAATATGAATGAGATATTTCGATATCCGATCGATGAACCGGAAGATTGGGAAATGCGTGAAGACGGGTATGTTAGTTTCTCGCATCACTTTTGAATCTCGTCTCAAAGCACCGGCACTTTTTCATCTCATCTAAATTGTTACCTACTATGAGGGTAAACAAGGTTTCGAAGGAATGCGCTATATTGAATTATTGTATTCAAAATGGATTGCCTATCGATGTTGGATCAATAATTGTTAAGTCTGCATTGGGTTTAATTGTGCATGGGTCGGCTTCACGGACTAGGACACCCATCTACTATTTTTGCATTATGCGATCGAGCACTCGTGTTTCTTATGAAGCTTGGGAAAAGGTTTTGTTACCTTGGAAGCCGCTTGATCCTACAGATATGTTCCCTACTTTGGACAATAATGATGAACTTACATTTATCTCTGATAGAGATTCACAGAATAAACCTATAGCAAGGCCTATTTTAGATAAAACGGAGTTACTTATGAAAAAAATTAAAGGAATGGAGAAAGAACTGCAGAATGTGAGAGATTTAATCGACAATATGTCTGATTTATTTGATCACATTGATTGGAGGATGAAGGAACACTTTGATCATTCTGGAAACCTGGAAGCTAGCTTTCTTCATTTACTGAGACAGAAGGGTTGGATCACTGAAGAACTTGTTTCGGAGTTTCCCTTCAGGCCTTTCTATAACTTATTTGTGCATCATCGTCATATTGGAAATATCAGAGAAGATGAAGATTCTGACATTGAAGAGTAGTAGTAAAGATTTTCATAGTATGTTTGTATTTATGTTATTTGATTTGAGTTAGATTTTATTATGTGTGGAGTGATGATTTTAATATCTCAAACTTAATTGAGATATGCGTCATAGTTTTAGTATCGGCATTTAGTGTGTCGTGGATTGGTTTGCGATGCCGATTAGTAGTAAGGATTGGAGAATCGAAGTTTGATTATAGAGTTTAAAATTATGTTAGTTTGTACATCTCATGAATTTCAATATTAAAGTTAATTTGTTGTGTTGTGTGAATTTGTTTGTGTATAAGTAGCTAATCTTCATATTAAATTAATAAATGATGTGATCGGAAATATAATATAAGGCAAATCAAGGAGGGGATGACAATATAGTTTGGGACTTTGATGTTGAAGATTAGGACTTTATTTGTTTTGTTGTTTGATGTTAAGTTATTTTGAGGACTTTATATGTTTGTAATATTCAGTACTTTATTTTTTTGAGACATTGGATATTAGTTAGATTAATTTGCTTGAATTATGATAATAGTTTAGTTTTTGTTTTTGTGTTAGTTAATTGCATTAGCTTTTATGTTAAATAGTATGTTAGTTTTCTTTAGTATGTTTTTATTTTATTTTGTATTGTTTTAAGTTTTTAAAATTGTTAATATGTTAGTTAAATTGTTTTAATATGTTAGTAATTCATATGTGTAGTATAGAGTTATTTTAATTGTTGTGTTTAATACTTATCTTAGATTTTATCCCTGCATTTTCTTTAAATTGTTATATATATATGGAGAATACTAACGAGTACGGGTTCAATGAAAAATGAAAAAAAAGCCTCGCAAAAATTTCAAAGTAAAAGAAATACCTAAAACTTCAAAGGTATGATTTATTTACCTTCCCTTTTTCATTATTTAGAGTAGATATAAAAATTTAAGTTTGGGGGAGAGTAAAATACAAATTTAGTAATTAACTTGTTCTCAATTTCTATTTTCAAATTATTATAAAATGATTTTTATAGCAAATTTTTCAATTTAATTAATATGAATTATTTTATTTAATTATTATAAAAGGTTAAATGAAACATTTCTTGTGCTTTAATTAATTAAATAGAATAAAATATTTGGTTAAAGGGAATAAGAATATAGTAAACTATTTTTAGTAAGGAAAACTATATTCTAAAATTAAAATTCTTAAGTATTCAAGTGAAAAAGAAAAGATTGAAAATCAATGAAGTAAAAAATATGAAGTATATATAAGCTAAGAAATATTTCTAAGTTTCAAATTTAGGAAGATGAAAATGAAGTTCAAAATTATTAACAGGCTCTCCAGATACAATAATCCTCATTAGAAAAAAACGAAAAAGAAAAAGAAAAAAAAGAAAAAGAAAAAGAAAAATGTGGAGAAGCTTGAGGAGATGTCTTATCAAAAATTGGCTTCATTTGAATTAACCTAAAGAAAAAAAAACTTAGATATTTCCAAACTTATGTTTATGGATTAGAATTTTACCTAATAGTTTTTTCTTGAATTTCTTATCATATGAATATCTTAAGTAGTTATTCTTTTAAATATAAGTCATTCCGAAATGAATAGTAAGCTGGAAATCTTAGACACGATAACTAAATAATTTATTTCTATAAGATTAATTAAATTACATGAATTATTTTTATTTAACTTTATTATGATATTAATTAATCTAATTCATAGTTTATTTAAATTGAAAAATCTTATTATATAACTCATTATTTTTATGTAGTACTTAAAATTACTTGAGGACAAGTAATAAGTAAGTTTGGGGATTTTGATCACTTGAAAATTTTATTAAGAAATTCATACCTATTTTTGATGAAGTTCGCACTTTAAAGAAAGATATTTTCTTTATTTTGTTGCAGGAATGAAGAATTTAGAGTGATAAAAGCAAAAATCATAAAAAGGAGCGAATTTGGAGCAAAAAGGAAGAAAATAATGAAATTTGTGCTTGAGTCGCCGACGGCAGATCGAGTCACGCCGACGGCGAGGTTACGAGGAGACATTTCGAAGGATTTATAACCGTCTCACCGACAACGAGCCCGAGCCCGTCGACAATGAGCTAGCGCAGTCGAAGACCTTCTAGAAACCTCGCCGACAATGAAGTAGTTCGTCGCCGACGGCGAAGCTAGTTCAAATGGCACGGATACATCGAACCCGGACACTTTTTGAAGAGATGCTTACACACCTCTTGGTCCTTTGCTAACCTCTATATATAGAGGCCGAAATTCAGCCTCTAGGTGTGTGTGTGTGTGTGCAGTTTTTGTGTCTTTGTGTGATATTTTGTGTTATGTGTGTCAATTTGTGTCTTTAAGTGTGTTTATTGAGTTAGTGAGTTTTTAGTGAGTCTTGTTGTACTGGAAGGAAGAGTCAAAGGAACTGCTAGGAGTTTGCTTGGGGATAAATCGAGATAAGTATTTGTATTTATTGTTTTTAACTTTAAATGAAATTCATGCTTAGTTTAGTCAACATGCATTCTGAGTAGTTTATTAGTCTTTCTCCCTGTTTATGAAATTAAGTGACTGGATGAACTAAAAATAGAAGTACTTTTATATATTAATAAATTGTGATAATTTTTACTTAAAACTTAATTTACTTTCAACCTGGCCATTTGATTTGTTAAAATTTGTTGATTATCAACTATAGTAAAAATTACATCCGATATTCGGGAATTCAAAAGCCTTGGAAGGAGGGTGCAAATAAATAGGGAAATAATATCACTGGGCGTAGAATTGAGCATTTTAGTGTGACCGACTAAAATATTCAATTCGGTCCTATTGTTTGAGAGTTGAAGTGTAGATGTTAGCCCTCAGGCGAGGGGAACGTGGGAGCTCTGAAGTGGCAGTCGGTATCCTCCCGAACTTCAGCCGCGGATTCGCAAATCAAACATAGGATTAGTCAATATTCTTTACACCTGGACCAAAGGGTAAAGAATATGAATGCTCTTATTTGTCACAATACCTTAAAATTAATTATTTAAATTCATCAATCACTTAAATTTCTAAACAAGGGGGAAAGATACTTTTTCTGAATAGTTAAGACTTATTTAGCAATTAGTTTAATTTCCTGCACTTTCAATAAGTATTAATTTTCTACTTATTTAGGTTACCTAATTAAAATACTTAGTTTACTTTATTACGCTTAAATTTAGAATTCCAAATTTTCGTATACTATTTTTATTATTATTATTTTAAAATCAGTTGTTATTCAATTTTCTATTTCCCTGTGGAATCGATAACCAGGACTCCACTAGAGCCCTGTATTACTTGATACGATACGTATACTTGCGTAGCATCCACAATAAAAACAATTACAATTCTATACATATAATATAGCGGGGTCAAGTTTTTGGCATCGTTGCAATTAAATTAAAAATATCATAATATAAAATTGTGGGTCAAGTAGCAGATTTAAAATTTGTAACATCTTTAATCCAATTTCGAGATGAAGAAGTAACCTTGTTACTGAAAATAATCTGACATTTACTAGGATTAAAAGATAGACCTGAAAGCTCCTGGAATAAAGTAAGAATTTGATAAATCTTTTTAACAGCTAGCTTGGATGCATTAGAGAATATAATCACATCATCAGCATAAATGAGATGCCCCATATTGAAATTTGCTTTATTAGCAAACCAAAGATATTTATGTGAGTGATAAGCTTTAAGCAGAAGTTTTGAGAGATAATCCATAGCCAATATAAAAATTATAGGAGAAAGAGGATCTCCTTGTTTAATTCCCCGGGAAGCTTGAAAAAAACCTTCAGAATTGTCATTAACCAAAATGGTGTAATAGTTGGTATGCAGCCATCTTTTAATAATATTGCAAAATTGAGAAGAAAATCCTTTAGCTTTCAAAATAGCCAAAATAAAATTCCAGCTAATAGAGTCATATGATTTAGAGAGATTAAGTTTAAAAATCAAATTCCTAGCTCTACACTTTCTATCAATATCCAATAGAAGTTCTTGGGTAAGAAGAACATTATCAGAAATATTACGGCCCTTGACAAAAGCAGATTGATTAGAAATAATATTGGGTAAAATTTGTTGTAATCTGGCAACAATAATTTTGTTTATAAGCTTAGACATCACAGTGGTAAGAGCAATTGGATGAAACTTATCCCAACTGTGATTAATATCATCTTTCGATAAAAGAGTAATGGTAGACATAGCAAAGTACTTAGGCATATCCACACCCCTGAAGAAACTTTGTACCGCTTGAATAACATCATGCTTCACTATTGACCAAGATTTAATATAAAAAATAGATGTAAAACCATCAGCCCCCGCAGCCTTATCATCATCTATAGAACATAAAGTTAGCCAAATTTCATCTTCAGTAGGAATCAATGTAAGATAAACAGAAGAAGTATAATTAGAATCATTCACAAATAAAGAACTGTCAAAACATTCAGAATTAAAAGTATGGGAAATATTCAAAAACTGTTGAAAGTGGTTAACAGCACTGCTAGCAATTTGATTCAAATCATAAAGCCAAGACCCATTATCATCCTTGATTTGCATAATAGCATTTGTGGTCCTTCGATGCTTTATACAAGCATGATAAAATTTAGTATTACGATCACCCTCAATAAATTTCTTCATAGCAGCTTTCTGTTTAAAAAATAATTCTTCCCATTTAATAGCTTGAATCAGATCAAGGTTAACATTAATAAGATCCTTCTGTGATATAATGCCCAGAGCTTCCTCAGATTCTGCCTTTAACACAACATTTTCAGCATCCTTCACCCTTTTAGAAATATCACCAAAACAAGTCCAGTTCCAATTTTTAAGATGTCTAGCCACAGATTTCTGAAGAACCCATAATCGTTGCCAAGGAGGAAGATCCTTATTGAGAACCCAAACAGATTTTAAAAAAGGTAAAAAAATCATTTTGTTCGGTCCATACATTATAAAATCTAAACCTTGTATGTGGCTTAGCATTAGTCAAAGAAATAGAGACTAATAAAGGTCTATGATCTGAACATAAATAAGAAAGATGTGAGACTTTAGAATAATGATAAGTTTCCATCCACAAAGAATTCACCAAAAATCTGTCTAATCTTTCATGCAATTTCCCTCTTTTCCAAGTATCCAATGGTCCTTGAAAAGGAATTTCCACTAATTGAGCAGCATTGATATTATCAGAAAAAACATTCGTTTTATCTACATCAATTGATTTAACTCCCCCACTTCTCAATAGGAAATGCCACGCTATTAAAATCTCCTCCAACTATCCACGTACCAAGAATGGAAGATTGAATATTTTTGAGTTGTCTCCAAAGTTCTTCTTTGTCTCTAGTAGAACATCCAGCGTAAATAAAAGTAGCAGTAGTTTCTAAAAAATCCCATGACAGATGAATGTGAAGAAATTGTTCATGATTAATAATAATCTGATACTTAATATCTTTATGGCATAAAAATCAAATTTTACTATTGATATTAGAGATAATATCGAATTTAGAAAAGCTTCTCACAATCTTTGAAGAAATACTACGAGTAAGAGGTTCCAAAATAGCTAAACAAACAAAATGATAACTTCTATTTAGATTTTTTAATCTTATCAGGGAATTTGAATCAGAGATTCCCCTGATATTCCAATCAAATTGATCATGTTTTAGGAGGTTTAGAGATCCTATTAGATATCCCTGATGGTTGACCAGTATCCACTTTAGTATCATCAAGCAATTGTTTTAATTCTTTATATTTCCTTCTGCTTCTTTAAACTTCCCAATTATCTTCTAAAGACTGTCTAACCTGAGGTAAAAGTTCAATAGCAACTTCATTTTCTTATACAACATCCACATTAGGATAATTTAACATCTCAGGTTCCTCAAAAATAGTATTTGAGATAGAAACTACTGCAGCATCAATTTCAACCCTTCGTTCAGAACCATTACTCTGATCATGAACATTGATTTGTTCTTCTACAGCAACATAAATAAGAGAATTATCAACTGGCAAATCAGATATTCGCATAGTTATTGGAAGATCGGATTGAATAACCTCTGGTATGACTGTCGGATTATCATCCAGATTGAATGAAATAGAATTCTGTTGAAAATCGGAACACGGAATATCTGAAGTAATCCCAGTAACAACCTTCTGCAAGTCATTGATATGCTCAGCAACCTCTTGCGGTTTATCCTTCCTAATTCTCAAAGCAGGATTCAATCTATAACATCTTTCTTGAGTATGACCAAACATTTTACAATGGTTACAATAAAAAGGTTTTTGTTCCATAACAACAGATTGCCAATAACCATTATGTTCAGTTCCTAGCCAAACTTCTTTGATTTCAGGAAGAGTTATGTCACGTTCCACCAATATTCTGGCAGAAGAAGGACGAGACAAATTGAATGTTGATATATCCAACTTCATAGGTGGACCAAGAACTGAACCGATTGAGAATAAAACTTGATGGTTAAAAAAAGGAAGTTTTAAACGTGGTAATTTATACCATATTGGAATAATAGGAGGTTCATGTGTTGGATCAAAGTCTAACGACCATTTCAGAATTTTCATTTGAATCCCATCAATCGAAATAGTCTTCTTTGAAAAGATTTGAGCATAGTCTTCCTCCCTGATAAGATGAATCATAATATGCCGCCCATCAAATAAATCAGTCTTCCAGCTACCCACCAATTTGAAATCATCAAAAATTCTTCTAATTACTTCCATCTTGGGATGTCCCATTTGAAACTTGCCAATCAAAGTAAATTTATAATTATCTGATAATTTGTCAATTTCCGAATCAGAGAAGATTAAAGCATTTTTACCAGCCTTCTTGGAACCCTTCTTGATAAAATTACAATCAGCGCAGCCAGCCAGAGCATCATGATACACTTGTGGGAAAACCAGTTTACACCCAAGGAAGAGCCGCCATTTGAACGACCAACAATCTCAGCAAAATTTCCTTTCCTCACAAAATTGGGATTAGCATCAGATAATTCAACAACCATAACTTCAAAATTCAGATTCACGTCCCAGTAAAATCACAAACACGAAGATAAAGAAAAGACCCAGCAAAGAAAAGAAACCCAGGAAGAACCCGAGATAAAACGAAGAAAAAATCAGAAATCCACAGCAGGCGTAACAGCAATGAACAGAATTAATCTACTACAGAGTAGAAGATTAAAGAGTAATCGAAAAAACCCCCTCAGAATTCCAGACAATAAAGAAATCAGGAAACTCCCGCTCTCGGCATCTCATATTCATGTGTGTGTGTGTGTGTGTGTGTGTGTGTGTGTGTGTGTGTGTATATATATATATATTTATATGTACAAAAAAATAGTCTGTAAGAATCTCGAGACAATCTGATGTTGTAAATTAAAAGAGGCAAATCAAGTAACATCCCTCTAGCGAAAGGCAACAAACACTCATAAAACCGACCAACTGAAGAATCATCAACTGAGTAGCAACTGACTGGTCGAATGTTGGCGACAGACTAATAATTGAACAAAGGTTTAGAACGCCCATAATCTCAAAAGTATAAACTTGAAACTCTCTCAAAGACTCCCTCGAGGATCATTAGAAATAACTAAGGAACAAACAAGCCAACCAACAACCTTAGTGCCGGCTAGCTGTCTTTCTCAAGGCCTATAGGGCTTGTCAGAGCGATAGTCGTTTGGCATCTAAGCAAAATAGATGACCGACTCTTACTCTGATGACCGACTTGAATGCCTGCGATCAGAAGGACCAGGCGTATTAAAGGATGTCAAAATTTGTTTTAAATACAAAAATGCACTATATAAAACAAAATAATGTCCTACAATGCCCCCATTACAGTAGAGAAGATATGTAATTTTTAACCTTATGACTGTCTCTTCTATAAAGAGGGGTTCATAGCATGTAAAAGGGTCTTTTTTTGCTCTTCTCTCGAGACTCGTACTCTATAAGATCTCTCACCACTTTTCGCTTGTAATCGTTCACTTACAATATATATGAAATGGTTCACAAAGCCCGTGAATATCATAGTTTGCTTCTACGGAGAAACTTTATGCGTGCTCTTTTGTTTCTTTCTCCTTCTCTCTCTCCCCTTCTCCCTTAAGATACCTACCTCTCTAATCCTTTTCAAATTTGGATTTATTATCCTAAAATATGAGGTGAGCGTGGAACATGCTGCCAATAAGAAGAGACACGACAAAAACGAAGTATATCTTGAAGACTCTTACACTACAAGCATGCTAAGGAGCTCATACAATAACAGATTTAAAGCTTAAAACGCCGTTTTCGTTGTCTTCCTAGAGATTCTTGCTTGGAGGATGAGTGCCTCAAAATAGATGCCTGGTTTGCAATGGTCGGAATGAGTTGACCAACCAAACATGCACGCCGCTCGGTCAATCCCAGAAGACCGACACACTAGAACATATAACAAGAGTATTATTTCAAAAACTTTCCTGATGTAATGATGAATTTCTCTATTGTCTTCCCAAGTTCATTTAACACTAGATGAACTAAAGTTAAAGAAACCACGTCGATTGCAACGCAGAAAAGGTAGAGTAGTCCAAAATGCTCTAAAATCGAAATTCTTGATATCCACTTGAATTAGATAAAACTCTAGAGGTGCTTTTCTACCCGGTGGCGACATGCTCTGCGAAGGATAAGGTATACATCATGCCAGTAACTACTCTTGACAGTCACCGCCGCGAAGGCGATGACAAGATCCACCTAAGTCCTGGAAAAATTAGAGGTCCGACTGAAGCGATAATCTGATCGAGTAATTTATACCTTGGAAAGTGTAAAATGGGAGCTGAAAGACAATATCAAAAAGCAATGGCGGCCGTCGGCGATGTTGTAGACATCCGATTGGAGCCCCAACAAAAAAACTGACACACAACGCCAAGCATAATAAATTTTCAGTCTCAAAGCTCAATGTCGATATAGCATTGGAGGAAGTTCCCTCCCCAACAGCGAGTCCCAGTGATTACCCCTGCAAAGGCAGCAACAAAAACCACCTAAGTATTGACAGGCAGTATAAGATTTTTGTCAGGTCATGCTAAATAATAAAATGACCAATGATTTTTCAGATGGTCTAGGTCATCTACCAAACACAAATATTGATCACCAAGCATTTAGCACAAAGAAACATTGAAGGTAAAACAGAAGGTATGAAAAGCAGTTAAACAGCTCCAAATTAAGTCTCAGGAAGCTTACTAGAAAATTTTCTTCGCCTTCGTCGTCCGAGCCGTCTAGAGATGAACCCTCAGAACTGGCGTAGAGAGCAGCGAATTCATCAAAATCAGCATACTTCCCGTCAAACAAAACCAATTGAATGAATTGGTCAATTGCTATGAAGCTGCTAATTCAAAGCCGCTCAGTTAAAATCGTTTCATGCCTCGGCTGAGAAGGAAGCGACACAAAGAACTCCTCCTCAGTTTTCAACGTCGACACCTTCCTTTTTAGCTCCTGATATTCTTGTTGGGTGATCGACAAAATATTCAAAAAATTGGAGAGGTCCTCCTCGGCTGCTACTAGCTTTTTCTTGATAACCATAGCTTGCTTTTCAGACTTTTTGACAAGCCCGACCAAGGTATCGACCCTCTCTACAACGACATCTCACTTCATTATAGCCTAATTCAATGTCATTGACTGAAAGTGAGAAGCCCCTCACACCTTCAAGTGGTACCGATCAACCTTCTTATATAGATCGGGACTCTCAAGAGCCTGAAGAGATTTAGCAAATGAGCGCGACCAGATAAACTCATGGAAGGCGGACTGGTACACTTTAACAAACGGAAAATTGGTCTACCAGTAACAACATGTTTATAGCTGTGAATTTGCCATCATAAGAGTTCTAGCTTTTGGTCCCTTGACCCTGAAAGTGAACCCGGTTAGTTGGGGAACCATTCCTCTTATCTCGGCAGGAACTCAGTGATTGGCTCCTTTCTCTCACATTGTTGCACATCCTTCAGAGATCCCATCTTTGGATCCATTTCAGACTAGGTATATGCGGCCGAGGCAAGCTGACTAGCCTCGATCCTAACAAACAAGTCAATAAACAAAATATCATGGCGAGGCACAGCTAATTGTGCTCTCGCCCAATGCTTCATGACTGTTCCTCAGCATTGATCTCCCGAGGCAGCTCGATGTCCCCTCCCTGCCAAGCTTCTTGCTGATTAGACAGAGTTGCATCTAGAAGATATGTATCATATTTGGCATGAGTTGCACACCTTCTGGTAAAAAAAAGTCTGTTCACCAGTAGAATAATGTTGAATCACTAATATGGTTGCAGAAATAGATAGGAAAAAAAATCCTTCACCTACTAAACTGACTACTTTGACATGAGCCTCAGTCAGTCTCCCTCATGTTGCTGCCACTTCCCACGCAGGGGCTTCTTTTTCCTTGCCCTTAGCCTTGGCCTTCTTTCTGGCTGTCCAAGCAGCGACTTCCTTCGCCCTCTCGATCTCAACAACGTTAGAGGTGACCCTGTTGACATCAATTTTTGATGTTACAAGTGTAGGAAGTATAATCACATTGCTCAGGGTGGTCTACGGTTTTTCCGTAGCATCCGATAACTTAAGACACCCACCCGGGACTTTCTGGCACTTGTTCGAGGCAAGTAGATTGGTTTGGTGGTGAGTCAGCCATACCGGCGAAAATTCCCTTTGAGAGGCTCATTCAGGATGTGTGGTGTGATTGGTGCCTAATATAATGATTAAAAGTCACCATACATTCATCAGGATCTTCCCACAGCCATAGGTTTCTTTTAGTTAGCTTTCTTAATTTATTACTAGAAAATTGATTGCATAATTGAATTAATCCTGCAATTATGATATTTCTTCTTCTGCACTTGTATGAATTTCCATCTGTCATATTTTAAGCCTGCATGAAATATCATATTTTTTACATATTATACATGTGAAAAATTTGACATGCTTATGTATGATAGTATGTAGGCTGATAAAGTGACAACTCTATAGGAAATCCTTGGGTTTCCTTGAGTTAATATTTACGTTCCTAGTTTCATGGTGTCTGTAAAAACTTGTTATGTTAAGAAATAAAAAAATTGATTCGAAATGATTGAATATTTTTTTATAACAAGTAAGCATGTTAGATGCTTACAATAATATTATTGTCTAAGATATTATATATGAACATAGTAGTCAACATCATTATTGTGCATACTGTATGTCTCATTTTCCTTGTATTTATGCTTTAATAAATAGTTATTTACTGAGTTTGTTTGTCAAACTCATTCTTGATATTTTGCATAACAGGTTTTATCGTGCCACCAGTAGGATGGTCTACACTAAAGCAGACTTTGACAGTTTTAGATTTCATATTTTGATATTTTTCTCAGTATTTGTTTTAGCTACTGCATTTTCTTTTTTGGTTCTAGATAGTTGCTTCATGTTGTCATTTCAATTTTGATTCAATCAATTTTTTATTTTCATTAACTATGGAATAAAATTTATATTTCCTTGTCTATTCCGGTTATTATTTGCTTTAAAAAAGAAATACAAAACATGTTCAATTCATTCACCATGTCTTGCGCTGTCGGGGTGTGCCTTCTTTCCGACCCGATGCGTGACAATAAAAAATTGTGAAGACCAACAAAATAATACAGGACAATTTAATTTAAATTTTATTTCATTTGTGTCCAGCAAACTCTATACCATACAAGCAGTTTATGCCCTCCTAAACATAAAATTGGATTCATGTGTGCTAAGCTTGGACTATAATTTGCTCAATAAGAAGAAAATCTTATCTCCAACTTTAAAATGGTCAAAGCACAGACAAATTCTCATTATCTATCATCTGACGAATTTCATTGACCACCAACCATGCCTTGTGTCCACCAATAATCTCAGCCTTCTTTTCAGAATCCTTCCATAGCTGCAGCATGCACAGCGATTAGGATGGATGTGATTTAGTGACATTATGAACAATCAAGAGTTTACAGATTTACCTGTATAGTCGGCATCTTCTGCTCAAGTTTTTGCAGTTTCAGATCCATACATGATGAAGAAAGAGTCAGGATTGAACTAGTAAAAGTACTTCATAAAAAATATAAAAATAAACTGCTAAATATGAATACACAATAAGGCTGAGCATTAGCAAAATAAAGCAGGGTACATGCCACATAGTTTCTATATTTTTTTCTATTTACATGTATACCATCCAAATCTTAGACATCACATCAAAAATAAAACTCTAACTTCATAAAACTGAAATACATCTTTCTCTGCATAGGTTTATAACCTCAAAGTGTTATAATGTAAATATCAAAAGTTAAATGTTAGATATGTAAATACATAAGGATTGTGTGATATGTATGTAAATTTCCGAATAAAGTAGAGCACTATTTAAACAAAATTTTTATTTTCCACCAAAGCTTAGATCCGTACACCTTTAGTATAAATATCCATTGACTATATCAGTCTTTGCCTAGTTATTGCTATTCAATAGCTCCCACCGAAGCCTCTAAAAAGATCTCACATGTTAGGCTTTGTGATTGGTTCGGACTCTTGCTCGTGAGCTATGTACTTGAAAAACTGCAGTTTGGAATTAGCACAACAGCCACACATTTGCAAAGGAAGTCTAATACTTTTAATTGCATCTCAAAGTACCTTTGTAAATTTGGTGGTGTACAAAGCATAGCTTCTAGTCCCTGTCATTTTGCTAGGCATTTGCAGAGAGTGATCTCGACAGTCATACTAAATTAATAATTTGCATGTTCAGATGACAACAATATTACTAGGTGAAAACCTTTACAAAGTAATTTTTCTTTTGAATCAAAAAAATTACAACAAAAATACAACTATTTACAAATATCAATTTGCTTTCCAGGATTATGGTGGTGTGACAACAACCAAGTAGTTTTGATTTATAACCTACTGTTGGTAAAAACACAAAATTCGAAGTTAGTCAATTGCCAGGTATACTAGAATTTATATTTGAATTTCAATAAAATTGAATCAAGTGAAGCCATCTCAGCCGAAGATTTCACAAATTTAAAGCGTGATCTTAGGGTCCCAAGAGTTCAAGCAGAATAATGCAAAAAACAAAAATAGGCATAATTCATCACAAACCCTCAAGATTCAACCAGAGAAACTGTGAATGGTGTTGCTATCATTGTAAAACACACAACTTCAATATATCAGAATAAAAGGATTCAAACTCACTATGATTCCAGCACGATTAACAAGCCTCTGAGGTACACTGTTCACATCAACACGGTAGAAATGGATTCTGCATCACAATATAGTTTTACAGAGCTTATAAATTCATGATATTGGAGTGGAATATGAAAGTAGTAACAAGATTTAATCAAGTATTACAAACAAAAGCAAATTCTATTTCTGATAGAGAAACATCATTTCATATACTCTAGTAAAATACTTCGACGTGATCTCGACTCAGTATCATGAAAGATGAGATGGCCAAAAAGCTAAAAAAAAAACACATCTTCAATATAGTCATTTCAGCAGATATGTAGAACATATATTGACTGTGTAAAGAGCATTCCTGTTTTCATAAATTATACAAACACCAAAAATATCAAATTGACTCAATTGGCTCAATATTTGAATTGAGGATAAAATGAACTTGCTAGAACCATGGTAGACTCACCAAGATCGCAAAGAACTCACTAGAACCAAAGTAAACTCACCTAGATCATGATAAACTTGCCAGCATCATGAAGTATTTGCCAAAGTCGTAACGGACTTGCCTATCAGTATTTAAACTTGGCCTAAGAACTGCCTAGACCTAGTTGTCAAAATGTAACCTTTAATGTCTTGGAGCCCTGAACCAAACATATAAATAAGGAGACCTAGAAATATTTTGACAAATCAATTCATTTATACTGAAATTGTTGTCCTTTTCCCAATCTACAAAACTGCAAAACCTACTCTAGATTCTCTCTCCACCTCTTTACTACTAATCTTAATGTATTGTATTTCTTGTTAGTTAAGTTTTAGTGTCATTCGTGTACAAATTTGAATTCAACAAAATGATGCTTTAAACGTTTCCCTACTTTCAAGAGTAGGACACTATCTAAGGCATGCTTACCTAACCAAAAGCTTTGCTTGGTTAAGGTTCTCCTTCTAAAAAAAGTCTACTAAAAACCTATTTCTTACAAAAGCCTCCATTTAAAGTTTGATCGAAGTTATGGCTCAAATTGGCAAAATAACAGAGATTATTTAAAAAGCGCTCTTAAAAAGCATAATAACCAACCAACTAATCAAATGAAGAAAGGACTTTTTTTGAAACGGAAAGCAGTGGAGAGCCTCAAGTTATGCAAACGAGCTAGACGTCATACATGCCAACATGAAATAAATGCCAAGAAAAAAGAAAGTAGTTCTCTGACCTCGGATAGTAATCAGCGGCGAGTTTCTCCAACTTCGGCTTTAAATATATGCATTTTCTGCACCAATTAGCCATCCTACATAAAAAATTAGACTTAAACACCAAAATGTATAAAGAACTATGAAACAGATTCAGATAAATTAACTCATTAACTTGCATCAAGTTTTTAGACCAGCTAACTTAGGCCAGATAATCAGGAATTATTAAACTTCAAATAGCCAAATGGCATGCACCACGGATTTTTATGGGAGATTTCTATAAAACAGTTCATAATTTGACATTTTTTCTGAAAGTGAAAACAATTTTAAATTTTTATAAAAAAAAATAATGATTGATCTAAATTTGTTATAAGACCAACTAATGATGGCATCTTCGTCAAATTTTCTTAAAAGCTTAAAACAACAACAACAAAGCCTTAATCCCACTAAGTGGGGTCGGCTTAATCAATCCTTTTTCTCCATTGCACCCTTTTTAGTGTCGTATTTTCGTTTAATTCTAATAAAGTAAGATCATTTTTTTATACGATAAGTCCAAGTCTTTCTAGGTCTACCTCTGCCTTTCTTAAAAGCTTAACATGTCAATAATTTTGGAATTCTGTATTAATAGTAGAGTTTTGCATAAAATAACGGCATCTCTACCAAAGGAATACCTGATTTGTGTGCCAAGGCTTCATACAAAAATTTCTAGCATTAATACAATCTTTTTATAGTAAGGTCTAGTATGATATTAGGATTTCAGTGAATCTAGGCAAATACTTGCTAACATAATTGCTCTCATTCACAACGTATGCTTTATTTCTCTAATAAAAGTTTGAAAGCTACCATCATGCTTCACAAAGCACCACATTAGAAGGGTTCGTCGGCTAGCATTGAAAAACAATAAGTTTACCAGATTGTATCATTTGGTCCAGGCAATTAGAAATCAATATTGTTTAATTATGAAAAAACATAATTCGAAACAGAAATCATCATTTTATTCATTTGTTTTGAATTAGCCAGTTCTAAGCTGTTCATACAAATGTTAATTTTATTATTCTAACGAATTTGAACCAAGAAAACGAACAACAAGGGTTCTAAAGAAAACCAGAGGATGATCAATGATTCATCAAGCTGCTGAGCCTCTCCAATGATCCGATCGAACTGCTCCTCACTGGTGATCGGCAGCAGCTCGATCGACGAGGGCGCGTCGTCGTCGACCTGATCCCCAAGAACCTGCACCTCCTCCAAGCTACTCCAAGCGGCTGACGCTGCGTCCGTCCTTCGAGACCAAGATCGAGAAAGTGGGGAGAAATGGAGGGTAGAGATCGAACAGAAAGCGGGAGAGGACTTCTTGAGTTCAAGACGACGACGGAGGGGAACAAGAACAACACCACCTTTGTCAGAAACCGTCGGCGAGGGAGATGGAGAGATGTAGGCAGATGGCAGAGCCGTAGCCATCTCAATTTTGACGGGACGGAAACCGCCTCGGCGGCCCTGGCCCTTGTCAATCTAACGAGCGTATTAGGACGCCGCCGTCTTGGGTTTTATTTAGGTGATATTAGACTTCATTATTATTCCAATATCTTTCTTGTATCACCATAGTATCATTACGTCGCACCTACCTGATTCATATGGATAGTTTTTCAAACATCCCTGTTAATGAGGCCCAAACAGCTCGGGCTGTCAAAACGGCTCGTAGTTCACGAACAGCTTGTATTCGGCTCGTTAAAAAGCTCGTGTTCAGCTCGTTCGCTAAGTTAACAAGGCTTAACGAGCCGAACACGAACAAAAATTTGTTTGTTCGTGTTCGGCTCGTTTTGGCTCGAAATACTATTCCTCAATTATATATGTATGTATGTATGTATGTATAGATACATATATATTATATATCTATATCTATATATCTATACACATATATTTACATACATACATGCATATATCTATATATATTTCTATCTATATGTATATATATATATATACATACATACATACATAAATATATATATATATATATATTAAAAGAGCACTATAGGCTCAATTTTATTGCTCCAAATAAAAAATTACAAAACCGGGAAAAAAGTCCCAACTCACACACCCTACATAAACCCAAAAAAAATAAAAGACTGGGACATTTTTCCAAAAAAATAAAACATACAACTCACACGACACGACTACACACAAAACACATTAATTATCTAAAACAAGAACATAATTTAAGAAGACAGGAACAAAGTTAGAAACTATAGGACTTTGCGAGATGAGTTCCGAAGCAGCAATACAATCGACCACCACATTCCCTTCACGTCTTGTATGAGTCCGAACAACATTAATAACATCGAACGGAGCTTTGATCTTTCTAATCTATAACACTATACTCCGATAGCCAAGCATAATTTAAAGCACAAATATTCCATAAACAAAGAGAATCAGTTTCTAAATAAATATTAAGCCAACCCTTATGTTTAGCAATAAGCAGTGCAAATATTAAAGCTTCAGCTTCAGCAATTAAAGGAGACAGAGTACAAATAGGAGCAGCAAACCAGGTAAGAGGTATGTCATTCCAATTGCGACAAATGCCTCCAATACCAGCCTTCGAATTGTTCCAAGATCCATCTGTATTAATCTTAATAAAATGAGCAGGAGGTCTGCACCAATGAACTTTGCCAACAGATTTTAATGTAAAGCTTAAATGAAGATTAAGATTATACGCTAAAGCAATAATATACTTATTACTAGTAAACTTAAGGTCATAAACAGATAAGCTTTTATGAGTATAAGAAGAAATTTGACCAATAACCTGAAATGAATTGATCACAATACCATTAAACTTAGTATTATTACGAGTCATCCAAATAAACCGAGATAATAATAGAGGGAATACTACTAAGAAAGGGATGACCTTTATTATTCCAGATCATTAAACATATCAAAAATAAAATTATAGTTACGAAAAATGTCCAAATCGACCACATAAAGCAAAGGTTTTCACGCCATATATATTGAGCAAATTTGCAATTACTAAAAGTATGCATAACAGATTCCTCTTCCATCCTACATAAGTAGCATTTAGACACTATTCTTAAACCTTTAAGTTTAAGGAGATCATCAATAGGAATACAATTGTGTAACAGTCGCCAAGTAAAAAAAAGAAATGGATGGTTTAAGCCATTTATTCCACAACCAATCCAGATCTAAACCAGTAGGAGCAAGATCAACAGAAGCAAAAGTTTTAGTGATAGAGTCACCAATATTACCTTTAATCTTAGGAATATCACCTCTGCTATAAACAATTGGAATGCTAGAAATGAAATTAACATCATTGAGCTTAAGCACATTTCTCAGCTTAGATAAATTCCATTTATTATCCTCCCATAAATCATTAACAGTAATAAAGATATCATGAGGACCACCATAACAGTTAGCAAGAGGATCAAATGTGGTCCAATCCTCATACCCGAATGAAATATTACCAAAACCAATATCCCAGCACATCAATCTTTCAACCACATCATAAACTTTTAACATCTCTTTCCAAATATAAGAATCAGATTTGGAAGAGGTAATAGATAAAGGGTGTTGATTGCCACAATATTTAGAATACAACAAGGAAGCCCAAATAGAGTTATTATCCCTAAAGTGAAACCATAATTTCATATAATTGCATTTAATAGAATCCTTAATACTTCGAAAACCCAAACCACCATTAGAAATAGGTTTACAAAGCTTATCCCAGCTTTTCCAATGAAGTCCTTTCTTACCACAACCATCCCAAAGAAAGCTGTTAAATAAAATCTCAATTTTCTTAATAATAGTAAGAGGCAAATTCATAACTTGTATAGTATACAGGGGTAAAGAAGTAATAATACTCTTCAAAAGAGTAATACGACCCCCAAAAGACAAAAATTTATTTTCCCAAGAGTGAATTTTCTTCCTAATTTTATCCACAAGATCAGAGAACAGAGAAATTCTTTTAGAATTCCTATCCAAATTAAAACTAAGATACTTAATAGGTAATTCATTAAAATGGCATAAGGTATAACCAGCAATCCAATTAAGCTTAATGTTGGAGATAAATTTAGAGCCATAAAATAACACTTTGAAGAATTAAAATGTAAACCAGAGGCTCTTTGAAAATGATTAATAAGTCTCCAAACTTTCTTAATAGACCTCTTATTAGAATTAGTAAAAATGATCAAATCATCAGCATAACTTAAATGAGAAATACTAGTATTGCCTTTATGCACATAGGTAAGAGAAGGATTTTCCATATAAAGCTTATTTAAACCCTGAAAAAGTAATCAAAAGAAAGAATAAATGAATAAGGAGAAAGAGGATCTCCTTACTTAATACCTTTAGAAGCCATGGAATGTCCATGAGAATTACCATTAATAAGAAGAGAGTAGCAGTTATTATTAAGAATTCTGTAAACAAGATTACAGAAATCATTATTAAAGCCATGAGCCTTCAAAACCAGAAGTATGAACTCCCACCTGATAGAATCAAAATCTTTCTTAATATCCATTTTAAAAATAACATTCCCATCTCTTTTACTTTTATCAATATCAAATAACAGCTCTTGAACAGTAAGAGCATGATCACTAATACTTCTACCTTTAATAAAGGCAGTTTGATTAAGAGAAATAACATGACTTAAGACATTTTGAATTCTTTTAACAATGATCTTAGAAATAAGTTTAGAAATAACAGTAATAATACTGATAGGTCTAAAAGAACTCCAAGAGTTAATATCATGCTCTTTAGGAATTAAAACAATAGTAGAACATTTGAAAATTTTAGGCAAATCAACACCACGAAAAAAATCTTGAATAGTGCCAACAACATCAGATTTAATAATATCCCAGCAGTGTTTGTAAAATTCAACAGTAAAGCCATCAGGATCGACAATTTTCCCATCATCCATGTCATCAAGAACATTTTTAATCTCAGTTAAAGAAGGAGCATGACTAAAATTCATATGCTGTAATTTCTCAGATTGGGTGAAAACATCTAAATTAATCATATCAAGGGAACTATTATCATTAGTAAATAAAGATGAAAAGTAATTGATACCATCATTAATAATGTCATCTTCACTGGTTAAAATATTACCATTGATATCTCTAATGGAAGAGATAAAATTCATATTCCTTCTATTCTTGATGCAAGCATGGAAAAAAGAGGTATTTCTATCACCATTCATAAAATTATTTCTAGAGGCTTTTTGAGCATAAAAGCCCTCTTCAATATTGATAGCATAAGTAAGGTCTTTCTGAGCTTGAGTAAAAAGATCAAGATTAATAATATTATGATGATAAAGAACCTCTAAATCTTTAACTCTAATCTCGGCCTCATTATCCATTTTATTAATATTACAAAACACATTCAAATTCCAATCCCTTAACTTGTTAGCTAGATATTTATGCACATTCCAAAGTTTGTGCCCAGAATTGGGAGAAATAAAAGCCTTGTTAAAAAGCCAGTTATTTCTAACAAAATCGAAAAAATTAGGATGTTGAATCCAAACATTAAGGAATTTAAAATGATATGATTTCTTATGTAACTTATTAAAAACCTTTAGCAAAATAGGAGTGTGATCAGAAGCATTAAAAGCAAGATGTAAAATTTCAAAATTAGGAAACATATTACACCAAAAGGGGTTAGCAAAAAACCTATCACGTCTTTCAAACACAGAACCTCTATGCCAGGTAAAAGAATTACCTGAAAAACCTAAATCAAAAAGTTCAGCCTCAAATGTAGCATTATTGAAATTAGAAATAAGATTAATATTAGGAGAGAGACCACCCCTCTTCTCATCCACAACAGAAATAATATTAAAATCCCCCCCAACAAGCCAGGGGTCATTCATAGGACCAATAGAATTAAGTAAGTTCCAAAGAATCCATACTATCATGTCTAGTACAACCAAGCATAAATAATAGAAAAATGAAATGAGATATCAAAGTAAGAAATATAAACATGAAGTAGTCAGGCATGATTAATAATCACCTCAACATTAATAAAATCTTTCCACATAAACCAAATTTTATTATTCACATTAGAGGTAAACTGAAAATTACCAATTTTTCTAACATATTTAGAATTGTTAGAAAAAATAACTAACGACTCCAGAATACAAAAGAAGTGAAGATTATAAATTCTAATTAAATTTTTAAGTCTATTAGAGGCATCCCTTTTGGCAATGCCTCTAATATTCCAAATTAAGGTATTAAAGTTCATCATCAGTATCTTTCCTATCTCTAGTAGATCTAGAAGTAGAAGTTACCTCATTGAAATCATTTTTACCAGCCATATGATCAACAACAGCCTTAGGATTAATATAGCTCAATTCCTTACTTCCTTTAAATTTCCTCCTTCGTGATGATTTTTGAACCAGCCAATCTTCTTCTAGTTCAGTCCTGTTTAAAGTAATTTCTACATCCATATTGTCAGTAACTCTATCTCCAATAACATCTTTCCCTTTATCAACATTTTCAATAGCTTTACCAATAATAGGATCAATCAAAGAAACAGATTAGGGAATAACCTCATTAGGAACAATCATGTTCTCAGTCACAGCATTCAGATCATCATTCTTTTGTTCAGAGTTCAAATGTGAAACTATTGGAGGTAAATCTTTAGGTAAAGAAATGTGAATATTATTATCCATCATATCTAGGATATCAATCACATTTGAATCCACGTTAATAAAAGATCTTGCATCTTTATTAATATTTTCTTGCAAGAAAATAGTTTGTTGATTAATTTCTTTATTAGGAATGCCAACTCCTTCATTAGGAATTTTAGACTGCTTAATTTTTAACTGTGGATGTGCAATATAACAGTTCATAAAAGTATGACCAAACATGTGGCATTTACTACAATACGGAGGAATATACTCCATTTCAACAGATTGCCAATAGCCAGAACCAGAATCTTCCAACCAAACTGAATCACAAAATGGAGCGGTAACATCTCTTTCGATCAGAATACGAGCATTAAAGGGTTGATTGTAATTTACAGAAGCCATATCTATTTTCATCGGTGAGCCAAAAATTTTACCCAAAGAATATAAAACCTTCTTGTTATAGAATTGCAATTTTAACCCAGGAAATCTAAACCAGATAGGAACAATCGGAGGCTCTTCCTTAGGGTTAAAATCAACAGTCAATTTAAGAAATTTCATATAAACTTTATCAATAAGAACTACTTTTTTAGAAAAAAGTTGAGTGTAATCCAACTCATTTTAAAATTTAATCATTAGATTCCTACCATCGATAAGACCAACATTCCATTTACCTAAAAGTTTGAGATCAGAAAAATACCTTCGTATGATCTCCATTCTAGGATGGGCATACGTAAAGTTACCGATCAAAATATATTTTAAAGGTTCTGCAAGAAGAACAGTTTCATCTTCGTTAAATATTAACACTGGTTTAACATTTTTCTTAGAAACTTTCTTCAATAAACCATCAGATCTATCTTCCCCAAACGGATCACGAAAAGAAACAGGAAACAAACAAACATTGTTAGCAGAAGTAGAAGAATCAATATTACCTTTAAGTGCTTCAAGAAAAGAAGGTCGATTGAGAGGATCGGCCATTCTAAGAAGCAAAATATGACAGATCTAAAAGAATCAGGAGAAGAAAGTAAGAAAAAGCAAAGGAAAGATAGCCGATCTCCAAGTGCCGCGAGACGCGAAAAAACCCTAGCGAGCACGAAATAACCCTTTCCGTTCTCCTCGCTCCACAAGAAACGCACTCATCTCGCTTCCATACATATATATATATATATATATATATATATATATATATATATATATATATATATATATATATATATATATATATATATATATATATATTATTGAGTAGTATTTTTAAAATATTTATAAGATTTATAATCAATTAAAATTATTAATTAAGTAAATATAATAAAAAGTATTAAATTAGATTCAAATAATGTTTTAATATAAATTATAATTCTTAAATATTGTCTCAACCCTTAACATCTTATAATTACGTGATTAGGATTGTCAAAACGACTCTTTGTTCGTGAACAGCTCGTGTTCGGCTCGTTAAGCAAACGATCCGAACACGAACACACTTTTTGGGCTCGAAATATAAACGAGCTCGCTCGTGTTCGGCTCGTTTACACCCCTTTAACAGCCACTGATTCACCATCATTTTTATATGATCAATTTGGGTTGGCACAAATCTTGAAGTAACGTTATGTAACACGACAAATAATGTGGGTCCCCAACCAAAATAGGTCAAGACCAGTCAACAAATGGAGTTATTCAACAAATTGATACTCAAACCAAAGGGTCGGTACAGGATTCCATCGCTATGCCCAACGAGATAGTGAATTAATGAACATCAGAATCAAACAAAAGGCATCCGCAGGAAGGACTTTACGGCACCAAGCAGACGAGAGACGAGCCAAAGCATTAAGGAATTCATAGATGAGGCCGACCGAAAAATCCTACTATTATCCCCTCTTAATTCGGCCCACCGGAGATGAACGAAACAGGCTATGCCCACGAACAAGGGTCGACACCATCAATAGATATTTATTATGCAAGTATGTGTGTGTGTGTGTTTGTGTGTGCACGCGCGCAAACGTGTCAGTTGGATGCCGGCTTCGGCGTAAGTCCCCTCTGACCCGTGTTCGACTCCCAATTGGGTCGAATTAGCACATATGAATGATCGGTATTTAGGCGACATGATACTACGTTTTAAATATTGATTTATTTAATGAAAAAAGAATATATATATATATATCTGTGTGTGTGTGTATTTATATATATTTTTGTGTAGACAAAGGATTTTTGTGCCTCTAAATCTCTTCCATGGAGAGAGAATTAAGGTAATTGTACGTTAATCTATCTCATATACCTAAAGATGGGAGACATATCATGAGAAAGAGGAAAGCAATAAAGCTCGATTTATTGCTCAATACTTACCATTCCATCTGTGCTTTATTCCCTAGGTGAGATTTCAAACATTTTTTGGTTCAACACTCTAAATGGTGTGATGAGTGTGGACCAATGCCTCCAACAGAATGAGGAGCACAATGCAACGGCTAGGCAGCCGCCCAAGAAACACAAAATCATTTCATAGAGATTAATAGTACGAGGGAGATAGTCCAGTAATAAGTAATGGAGATGAAGGAACAATTAATACTAGAAATGAGAGAACATATCGAGGGTGCCCTCCAAGATTCCCTGGCTAGAGGAGGCCAGAACCCACAAAACCAAAATCCCTACAAATTTAGCCACGCTGAGCTAAACGGTAGACAAGTGACCCAAGGAAAAAATGTTAAGATTTTCATGCTTATTTTAAACTGATTTTGATGATATTGCACTTTAAAGAAGGTTATTTTTTGTGTTTTTCTACAGGTATAAAGATTTAAGGACAATGGAGCGAAAATATGCAAAAAGGAGCGAATTTGGAGCAAAAAGGACTAAATTATGAAAATATGACCTAGGGCGCCGATGGCGAGGTCGATGGTGCTAACGACGTGATTTTTCCGAGAGTTCAGAATATATTTCAAGGGAGGTCGCCGACAGCGGGGCCAGTTCAAAGCAGTGTTTCTACAAGGTCGCCGACAGCTGGATCGGCGGTTCTTTCACAAAATAAGTCGAATGTGGACGATTTTCGAATGGATGCTTGGAAATCCCTTGGAGACTCTTCAACAACTTTAAAAAGAACAATTCAAGGCCGAAAAGTGTCATTTTGGGTCCTCTAAAAATCACTAAGAGTCCGTAAAAAGTCCTATAAGAGTCATTTAATAGTTACTTAGTGTCAATTAGAGAGTCCACTAGTGTCAATTATTGTTATTAGTAAGTGTTAAATAGTGAGTTCAGATAGAGATATTGTTGAGGAATTCTTCGAAGGATTGTAAGAGTGGAAGGGAAGTGAGAGATCTCTTTTGCATTGCTATTTCGAAGGAGAATTTCGTGTACTGTAAAGAAAGGAAGGGATTCAGAGGAACTTCAAGGAGTTTTCTTGGGGAGAAATTTAAGATAAGTTGTGTTTATTTACATTAGTTTGTAGAACTTTACTTTTATTTCTGAAGTCCAAGTTTTATTGCATCCTCTCCATGAATTCTGAGTAGTTTTTCAGCCTTTCTCCTAGTTTCGATATTTTTTGTGGAATGATAAAAAGAATTAGTTTGCATTAAAAATTTTAAGAAATTGTGATAATCTTTTACTTAGATCTTAATTTACTTTCAATCTGGCCAGTTGAATAGTTAAAATATGTTGAGTTTAATAACTATAGTAAAGATTACATCCGAGATTCAGGGAGATCAAAGTCCTTGGAAGTAGGGTGCAAATAAATAGGGAAATAATATTCATCGGGCGTAAAATTGGAGATTTTAGAGTGACAGGCTAAAATCCTCAATTCAGTCCTATTGTTTGGGTGCTGAAGTGTAGATGTTAGCCCTCAGGCGAGGGGAACGTGGGAGCTCCGAAGTGAAAGCCGGTATCCTCTCAGCCTAGTCGCAGATTCAGTAACCAAGCATAGGATTAATCAATGTTCTTTATGCCTGGACCAAAGGGTAAAGAATAGGTATGCTCATATTTGGCACAACACCATCTTAAACTAATTCAAATTATCTATTCACTTAAATATCTTAACAAAGGAGAAAGATTCTTACTTATATATTTGAACTTCACTTTCGTAGTATTAGTTATCTGTTAGTAGAACTAGTTTAATTTAAACTCCATATTATTGTTGATTGCGTATTAGTGACAGATAGACAATTTCAATTTAGTTGTTAATTTGAATTGATTTTTATAATCCTAGTCTGTAGCCTCTAAAATATTCCCTGTGGGATCGATATCCAGGACTCCACTAGAGCTCTGTATTACTTGAGCGATACGTATACTTGCGTTAAAAGAGTAACTCTGCGATTAAAAGAATATATTATATATTTGTTACAAAAAGAATTAAAATTACGCTAAGTTTCCGCCGCACGTAGTTTGTGCTCCCAAGTCAATAGGATTGGTCGAGGCTTACCAACTGTAGATCCCAACAAGATGAAGATGTTAGCAACAACTCTCACTACCAAGATAGTGTTGGATCAGCCCCGGTGGAAAAGTATCACACCGTATGAATTACAATCCACCACACAGGGAATGTTTTTTACAGACAAATCTCTGAAGCTGAACCACCCGAAAAGGTTAAGACCACCAACCTCGAATCGTACAAAGGTATCTCCAACTCGGCCGACCACATAGACGCATTTGAGACGACCATTGGCATTCTCAAGATTACCAACGCCTTCAAATGTGATCTATTCTGCACCACGTGAGGGAGTCGACCCTGCCATGATTCAAAGCTCTCTAGGTAGAAATAATCCCCTTATTTAATGAATTCAAAAGGTTGTTCACGTCTCATTTCATTAGTGCATTGTTTCCCTGTCAACCTTTCATTATCATGGATCTTCGCTTTCTGACTGACCCGGGGCTTTTGCGTGCCAGGTCGATCCAAAAGTTTGGATTTTTCGAATAACCAAGTGTGCCATTGAAAGTAGTAAACCGCCTAGAAAGGAAGAAATACAATTTAGAAAGGTTTTAATTATTATAAAAAATGAAACGTTGGATACTTTCACTAGTTTACGAGTAAACCCGATAGGTCACTTCCCATATCTAATTTGGAGATTAAATAAAGTTTAAATTAGTTTTGGGGTTTTCTCCTTTATATAGAAGCAAGCATCTATAATTAATTACATCTTAAGCAGCCAAAGCTACTTAAGAAAACTCTGAAATAAGGCTACAACTTTATCCTCATAAAATTTCTAAATTCAGGTTTCCACAAAGGGATAAGTTCAAAAATTGAATAGTTGTTAACGGAATCCAAAGAGGGAAAGATATGGGATGCTTGAAAATACCAAGGAAACCTCAATAATATCCAAGAATATCTTATCGTTTTGGCATTTGTTGTACTTGAAGAGAAATTTCAATATTTCATCTCGATGTTTTGTTAAAATGTTAGGTCTTATGCTGCATGGCTTGCAATCATGCCGGAGCCTAAAGGTAAAGATTTATATCGTAACTGAACGAATAACGTTGGAGCCATAGGGTGGAGTTCACCGAGAGAGGTGAAATTTCAGAACCTTAACCACTAAGAAGAGATATGCAATGCAATGGACTTACAACCTATCTAGAAAGAGTTGTAATCTAAACCACTAATCACATTCGAAACCATGCATGGCCAGCCTCGATGATGCAAAAAAGGCGGGTTACAGTTTATTAGAAGTTGTAGGCCTTACGACTTGATTATAAATCAAGCTTTATAGGTCTGCATGGTGTGCATAATATCCTAAGACTATGTGCACTTATTTTGAGACTTCAAATTTGAATATTTTATACCTCACTACACTCAAATGTTTAGTTTTAATTAATGTTAAGTGCATCGAATTAGACTATGTACTTAGTTATGCAAATCCTTGATGATGAATGCAACTCTCATCAAAACCCTCAAGGTGAATCAGGACAAACTCTCCCGGTCGGTCGCCAAAATGCCTGGATTCCCCATAGGCATTGCATGCCATCGACTAATCATCGATCCCGCTATATGATATGTAGAAAAGAATGCTTAATTTATTTTATTGTTTGCACTTTTTATAGATGAAAATGCACTTTAAAGAATTATATTTTTATATTTTTATTACAGGTACATAGGGAACTGGAACAAAATGGAGAAGAAATGGAGCAAAAGCGGAGGTGAAAAGGAGCTAAAGGAGACTCGGAGCACTGATGCCTAAGTGTCAACCATTGGGTGCCAAGGCACTCCTCCAAGCACCTTAGTGCCACTTTCTAGGGTGCCTAGGCGTCGATGCCCTCCTACACAAACAAAGAAGGTGGCACTTAGGTGCCAACCTTGTGGAGTCTAGACGCCATAACTGCGTGGGTAGTTTTTTGCAGTTACTTCACAAGATTCCAAGAGTTATTTTGATGTTATATGGATGTTATAAACCCTTTTGGCTAAGTACTTAAAGAGATCCTGAAGGAAAAAAGGGGGAGAATTGTTGGAAAAGTCCAAAGGGTTTTCCTTAGGAGTTCTTAGAGTAGGATTTTACATTTTCTTTAATATTGGTAGTGAGATATTTGTGAGGATTAAAAGTTGTATGGGAGAGGAGATACTCAGCATTGCAGTTAGGATTGGGAGATCCTTTGAACAAGCATTTATAACATCTTTTTAAGGGGAAAAAGCTAAGTATTGTGAACTCTTTGATATTGTAATTTTCTATAAACACAATTCTAGTGGATTTGCTTTATTTGAAAGATGTTTGTGGTGTTTCTTATATGTTTATTGAGTAGACTTCTTAACTTTCTCTTATAATGAATAAGTAGGTTGCATAGGAATATAGGTTTGCTTTTTAAAATTGGTTTATAATCTTCAATGTAATGATTTTCTTTCTGCTTTTCATTTACTTATCATTATGGTCAAATAATTTGTTAAAATTCGTTGTAAACCCATAATGACTCAGGAGAATTATGGCATAAACAACTAGGAAGATCACGTCAAACTATTGGGTTTTTGTTTAACAAAACTTTTTTTGGCACTTAGGAGAGGGTAAAGAAGAGAATTGCTCCTATTTATCACTAACCACACTTGCAATTTAAAGTATTATGTTCCTATACACTACTTAGATCATTACAAGAAAGAGTAGTTTTATAATATGATTTTCACCAGCTCAATTATAGTTAGTAGAGTTTTTTTAAGAGTAAACCAGTAAGATTATTGGTAATTTAGTAGGACTTGTAAGTGCAACTTAAAACTATCAATTATTCCAAGCTAAGAATAATTTTAGTAGGCTAGAACTTTTCTTAGGTTTAAATGCCTTACTCCCCGTGGGTACGACACTTGGACTCAAAAAGTCCCTTATTACAAAAATGATATGTACACTTGCATTGGAGTTGTAGCCGTAGTTATACTTGTCACAGTATCACATCAAACGTTTCCGGGGTCGTTGCCAGGGATATAATGTTGAAGAATTTAGGAGAATTTTAGTTGAACTATTAGGACTTAGATTTAGAAATTTTTAATATTTTTTTAGTTTGTTTTACTTTTTTTTGTGTGTAAACCTACTAGTGAACCTTTAACTTGAACCATACGACTCAGAATTAGAGAGAACTATTACAAAAATTAGAAAACAAAAAAAAATTAATGAACATGAAGAAGAAATGGTGAATAATCAACATATTAACATAGATACTCAAGAATCATCAATGAACATCATAACACGCAAAGGCCATTAAGAGATTATGCTAATCATACAGCAGATAAAATTCAATTAAGTATTAAAACACCTGTTGTAGAAGCCAATACTTTTGAAGCCTTCTATCATCCAAATGGTGCAGAACAACCAGCTTGGGGGAAACCCATCTGAGGATCCAAGTTTATACATAACAAGTTTTCTAGAACATTATGCTACATTTCTCTACAATTACATGTCCAATGGGACATTCCTTTTTGCTTCAATACCTGTTATTATTATTTTTTTAAGTTCATTTGGGTCTCTCGCAACGAGACTCGGTTTAATGGTACTAATCCTACTATATATTCTACTGTTAAGCTTATATGTGGCTACATTTTTAAAGGTCTTTCTCTTTTAACTTATACTGGGAAGTTACACTGGAGAGTGAGCCGGTTAATGAATTCTTTAGGATTTCCTTGTTATAAATCTATCAATGTTTCCTTACTTGTTCAGTGGATTAAACTGCATGCCCCTTTTATAAAGATCAATTTGGATGGATGTTGGAATGACATGGCTGCTAGTGTAGGGAGTGTGTGCCGTGATTTTACGGGTTTCATTCTTTATTGGTTTGCTTCTCCTTCTCTTCCCATTTCACCTCTTGTTGCTGAGGCTGATGCAATGGTTTTTGGTCTCCAGATTGCTGCTCGTAAGGGAAGGAAATTTATAATAATGGAGAATGATTCTCTTTTGTTGTGGAGGTATTGTTCTTTGCAGGAAACACATCATTGGAGTATCAACATACATATGAAGAGGATTTTGGACCTGTCAAAGCATTTGACAATCAAGTGGATTCATTTGAGACTTGAGGGTAATCATGTTGCCCATTAGATTGCTAAGTTAGGGCTATTTTTTGAGTTTGCTCGAGTTTCGTCTTTCGTTCCTATTCATTTACTTCTTGTTTCTTATTTGGACCTTTACTTTTGTTGTGTTTTGTCACGTCGGGTCGTGTGAGTTGTATTTTTTATTTTTTTTAGAAAGAGGACCTTAGATTCTTTCTTTTTGCGTGAGTTGTACGGGTGTGTTTGATAGGACCTCTTTCCCGGGCTTGTTTTTTCTTTTTTTTATGGAACGCGTAGGGAGCCTTAGTCTCCTTTAACTAAAAAAAATGACGTTGTGAGGCTTATGTTTTTCCCTTTTCCTTGAGGCATAAAGCTATGATATGGTTGAACTCATTAGAACCTAAATCAATTAGGACTTGGGGTGACATAGCCCAAAAATTCCTTACTAACTATTTCCCGCCTTCAAAAACTGCTAAATATAGAAATGACATTACTTCATTTTGATAGCATGAAGGTGAGTCGATTTATAACTCTTTAGAGCAATTTAAAGAACTTCTTAGGAAGTGTCCACATCATGCACTAACAAATTAACTAATTATCCAGACTTTTTATAATTGTTTAATAGGATCCCTTAGATCCATTATTGATGCTACAGCTGGTGGATTTTTTTATGTTAAAGTTATTTGATGAGGCTTATTCTATGATAGAGGAGATGGACACAAAAAATTTCCAAAGGTCATCTGAAAGAGTAAACCCAAGGAAGGTAGCTAGTGTGCATGACAATGATGTTTTTCAATTCTAACTTCTCAGGTAGTAGTAATATCAAGGAATCTAGATCAATTTAGAATGAACCAACCTCAAATACTTTCAGTAATTGAGAATAATTCATTTGGACAAATGGTTGATTCTAGTACTTCACCATTTGAAATTATAACTGCAATTAACAACGGAGCTAACAATCCTTATTCCAGTTTCCACAACCCTAGTCGGAAGAAACATCCTAAATTTAACTGGAAAAACAATTATGGTGAGGGAAACTCACAATGGGGAAATAATCAGTCAAATCTTTTAGGAAATTGGAAAAGCCAAGCTATTACTAACTATAGACCTTCTTATCCTCCGGGGTTTAACTCTAACCTGCAATTTAAGGAGAAGAAGATTATCTTGGGAGGAAGTTGCATTGCAAATGGGGAATCAACTACAAAGTCAAGGTGAAACAAGTAGGAATATAGAGCGTCCGTTATGACAGATTGCTAACTCACTTAGTAATCAAACCCAAGGAACTCTTCATAGAAACACAAAGATTAATCCTAAAAAGAAGAATAGTGTGCATGTTAAATCTGTCCAACTAAAGAGTGGAAGAGAGTTAGAGGATGTAGTTCGAAAAGATTATAAAGTTGAAAATGAGACTATGGAACCTGAAAAACCTTTGGAAAATATTTCCAAGAAATTAACAAAACCAGTCTCTCCAACCAAGATTAACTTTGAAAGACCAGCACCTCCATTTCCTCAATAACTTAAACAAAAAATGTTGGACAAGCAATTTTCAAAATTTTTTGAAGTATTTGAAAAGTTAACTATTAATGTTCTTTTTGCTAAGGCTCTGGAGAAAATGCCCAGTTATGTAAATTTCATGAAAGACATTCTTAACAAGAAGAGGAAGTTTAAAGATTATGAGACACATGCGCATAGTGAAGAGTGTAGCGCTATCATTTAGAAGAAGTTTCCTTAGAAGCTTAAGGATCCTGGGAGCTTTACTATTCCATGTGCAATAGAAGTAAGATTTTATGACAAGGTTTTATGTGACCTTGGAGCAAGTATAAACCTTATGCCATTGTCTATCTTCAGAAGGTTAGTATTAGGAGAATTATCTCCTAATACTGCAATCGTTCAGCTAACTGATCGATCGATCACTTATCCAAAGAGGGTTATAGAAGATGTTTTAGTCCGGGTAGAGATGTTTATCTTCCTTATTGATTTCATTGTGTTAGATATGGAGGACGATAAAAAAATTTGAACCATTTTAGGTAGATCTTTCATAGCAACTAGACAAGCTAAGATAGATGTGCAAAAATGTGAGTTAATAATAAGAGTAAATGATCGAGAGATTACATTCAATGTCTTAAAATCTATGAAGTATCCCTCTAAAGGAAACAAAGATGCATGTTTTCAGATGGACTTAATTGATTATCTATGTAGTATCCATTTCAGAGACATTTATGAAGGTACGTTAGTAGAGCCAGATTTGGAAGAAGAGGAAGTTCCAAATTTTTTGGAGGAATTTGTTCTACTTGTTACATATAATTTAAAATTTGTTCAGGAGATGTTTGAGATTTTAGAAACAATAACAAATAGTAAACCTCTTATTTTTTCTGTTGAGAAACCCCATGAACATGAGATGAAGGTGCTTTCTACAAAATTAAAATATACTTACTTAGTGAATTCATCTGCATTACTAGTTATCTTATCCTCAAATTAGACTCATATACAAGAAAAGAAATTAATAGATATTCTAAGGAATTATAAGAAAGCTTTCAGATGGACCTTAGCAGATATAAAGGGAATTAGTCCCTTTATTTGCACGCATAGGATCCTAATGGAAGATAATCATAAACCCCAGGTAGATCCTCAAAAGAGACTAAATCCAATTATGAAAGAAGTTATCAAAAAAGAAATATTGAAGTGGCTCGATGCAGGTATCATCTATCCTATATTAGATAGTGCTTGAGTTAGCTATGTTCGTTGTGTTCCTAAGAAATGGGAGAGTGAAAGTTACTATAAATGAACAGAATAAATTAATACCCACAAGACATGTCATTGGGTGGCGAATATGTATAGACTACAGGAAATTAAATTCAGGCACTAGGAAAAACCACTTTCCCTTATCATTTCTGGATCAGATGTTGGATAGGCTAGCTGGTCATCCATATTTTTGTTTTCTAGATGGATATTATGGATATCATCAAATATCTATATCTCCTAATGATAAAAAAGGCAACATTCACAAGTCCTTATGATACTCTTGCTTTTCGAAGAATGTCTTTTGGGTTGTGTAATGTACCTGCTACTTTTTAGAGGTGTATGATATCTATTTTTTATGACCTGATTGAGAAAGACATTTACTTGTTTGTTGATAAATTTTCAGTTTTTGGACCTTCATTTGAATTCTTTTTAGATCATTTAGTGAATGTGTTGAAATACTGTGAAGAACAATTTGGTTTTCAATTGGGATAAGTGTTTGGGCATTAGGAGCTTCCATAAATGGCTTAACAACTCGGCATAGGCTTAATATAACATGGATTTGGCCAACTTTGGTATGAATGTGTGTGTCTCGTTGAGTCGATCAATTTGATTATAATTTTGTTGAAGTTGAAAGTTTGAAAATTTTTTAATTGGAGTTAGGAGGTGTCTTACTCAAAAATATCTTCGAGAATTGTGTTGATTGCTTTAAGATTCATGTCAAATGGCAAGTTTTATTGACGATGTATTAATATTTAAAGTTAAATTATCAATTAAATAAGAGGATATAGAGAAGATTGATATGTTTTAAAGCCTTGAAAAATAAAATTTGTGTTTTTCTTTTTAGGGCGGTGGTGGGTTTAAACACATTTTTGTAAGTTAAGTAAGAATTTTATGTAAACTTTTTGGTTGTTGAGCTAAAATGTAAGATAACTTGATTATTAATTTTGTATATACTTTATAACTATTTAATGTATCTATAATCCCAAAAGCACATTAGTGATATCTTCTTTAGACTTTGCTATACTTTTATAACATTGGTATATAAATAGCCCATCCTTTTGGAATAATTAAACTTGAGCTACCACAAAATCAAGAGCTTTACTAGCATTGTACCAAAGGAAGAGACACAAAATGTATGCTTAAAACAATATCAAAATCTCAATTCTATCTAAGAAGCTTACATGAAGAACTCCTTTCACTAAATCTCATTATTGTCCAACAAACCAAAAAAAAATATTAAACAAATTTTATAAATATAGCTTCGAAAATCTTTTTTTCCCTTATGAACCAATGTACTTGATTTTTGCCCCCATCAAATAAACTCAATGGTGATATCACAATGCATGAATGACATAAGTTTATTTTAAATTAAATAAGTTTATTTTAAATTAAATATTAATTTTTCCTAGTAAGAGTCACAATTATTGCGAAAAGATGAAACATATCGAAAAAAAATTAAGAAAATAAGGTCAATAGGTTATGCTTGGTTGAATAATTTGAATGGTCTGACGTTGTAGCTAAGAACCCAAAAACAAAATAGAGAGTGTGTTGATTGACTCAAGAGTCATATCTATAGGAATTTTTTAGCTTGCCCACTTCATATAATCTCTTCTTGTAGTAATTGTTGGATTTTTTTATCTCACTATTATATGAGTATCAAAATATGAGAGCATATATAAATATTAGTTTTTAAAAAATCATTTCAATAATTTTTGAACAAGTCCTTAAAATTGCTTTACAATACATAATTAAATGATACAATTTTATATATTCTCTTTCAAATGATGCATCATCTACTTTATCAAAAATAGTTACAATCATGCTAATATCATTTTATGAGACAACTGAAAAAAATTGTTTTCGGTGATGTTCACCTCTATGATAAGTAAATTTCATAAACTCTAAGATGTATTCACAATAAATTTTATGAATTTTTATTCCCCTCAAAGTTGAGGACTATACAAAATAAGATCCTATTGAAAATCAATGAGTTTGTTCATAGGCTTCAAAGCTTGATAAAAAAAAGTTTAAATTAAAGGCTCAGACCATCATCTTGTGAGCATCTAATTGTATTAAATTTACATAATTTATTAAAATTCTTTTAACATGGAACTAAAATTTACATAATATATTAAATTTCATTTATTAATTTTTAAAGTTTCATTTAAGTAAATATCATAAACTTTTTTTTTAATGAATGATATCCTTAATTTGATTAATATTTACTTTGAAAATAATAAAAAAAAATGACCACTCAAAAAAATATCAAGCAATTAATTAATATGAGAGTGTACTACTTCCAGAATTTCATTGCAAAATCAATACAAATATAATGTGATACCATCATCTCCTTAATGTAGGAACGAGTTTGACTAGGGTCCTTAAACATTGATACGCCATCAAGAAATTTATATGATTAGGCACAAATCTCAATGCATTTTGAGTATAAATTTATTCATATTCAAACTCAGGATCATCCAAATTATAATTTCAACAAAGTTGTAGTTATATATACTAAGCATCTCAACAATACAAGCTCAATCAAACTTAAAAGTGATTCAATTCAAGTTTAAATAAGTCTAAATCAAGCAATTATAGTGTAATAAAAAACTTTAAAGGTTTAATTGGAAAACTAAATAATCTTCAAATTTGACATGTTTATGGTAAGATTTACTGGCACAATGAAAAGATTCCAATGAACCAATGATCACTTAATTTTGATATAGCTAAGACACATAAATATTGAAAGAATGACATATGATTGAAGGAATAATGGACCTTCGATAGAATATTTTGAGATTTTAGCTAAATTTATGAAAGTGCTCATCAGAAAAATTATATATCTACCCCCATTCTTCACATGAACGAGGAGGAGAAGAAAATGGTAAGCTGACAATTGAAGTAAATCTTGAAGAGAAGTACAAGATCAATGATTAATAGTAAATGTCAATCACTACCAGTGGTTATTATAGCCACAAATGACAATCATTGCAACCAACTACAATTCTTATAGTCCAACTATGATGTCGTAACCACCAACTATTGTTTTTGTAGCCAATTACGAATGTTGTGGCCATTAACTATAATTATTGCATCCAACTACAATTGTACGATGTGGCCTAACTGTGATTGTTGTAATCATAAACTGTCTTTTGTAACCAATCACAGCTGTCATACCCACCAATTACAATTGTTGTGGCCTAACTATGAATGATATAGCCAAACTCCTACTATATAGCTATGATTTTTTTTTCCTAATAATAAACTCCCTATTTCATTAGAAGACTAAAATTATATATTTTAAAATTTCTAGTAGATTGTTTTGATTGGGCAAGACCCGTAATTTTTCTTTCCAAATTTTTTTTCACATAGGATATATCTCATAATCTTGTATTTCTATATGTGTGTGGCAATATTATACTAAGCTATGGTTTAAGACTTTTTCTACCATTGAGAATTTTTTAGTAGGCAGTAAATAAAATTTTTAACTTCAATCAGCAAAATTAAATGAGCCCCTAACTAAAACTTTACTTTTTTGCTAACCTTAAAATTGATGAATAATTAAGTAAAATCCTCATTCACGTGTTAAAATAACGCCACTTCATATTTACTCAAGTAGACTTGCATGAACACCAAGCACTGAGACCTGTAATGCACAATATGATTAAGAATTTTAATACAACTACCAAACAAAGTAATTAAGAAATCTAGAGCTTAAAAAACACTGATCAACTTCTTCTTTTTACGCTTTAAATTAAAATTAACTTTCATTAACTCAATTGACTAATCTTACAATTTGATCTCTTCTTTTTCGGGAAGTGTAAGAAGGTCTACGCATGCGGTAAGAAGGTTGCTCGCAAACGCTACATTCAATATGCACTGCTTTGTCTTGCCAAACAAAGAAGAATAAATAAGGGAAAGCTTCAACTAGGATTCAGAAGGAGGAAAGGTGGCTCGCTTTCGTAGTAGGATCACACGTGATAGAAGGATCGCTCACAAAACTTACGTTCATGGCTTCTTCTAACCCAGCCAAGAAAAAAGGATGAGACTAGCTTCAATTAGGGTTCGAGAAAAAAAAAAGGCTAGCCTTGCGAGGTTATAGGTTAAAATATTTATGAAGTTATCAAGGAGAAAATAGCTTTTTAGAAAGTAATACGACCACTTATAGGGAGGTAATACGACCACTTATACAAATAGGGAGGTAATACGACCTCTTATACAGAGGACAGACCCTAAATAGGGAGGCAATACGACTACTTATACGAAGCATTAATTTTGCAATCCAAAAATGATTTACATACGTATAACTTATTTATAACATCAAAACTTTAATTTTTTACATAAAATGTCACTTTACATAGGCATGAAAAGAAGTATATTGTTTTAAAAAAAGTAGAAAAAAGTGATATTTTTGATCTGATATTGACCAGACATGAATCTCTATGCATTTTGAGCAAGAAACATTCTAAATTCAAATGCAAGATCATTCGGTTCTGATTTCAGTAAGTTTTTATTCAAACTATGCTCCTTGACAAAACAAACCTAATGACACTGAGAGTGATCCAATTTGAGTTCAAATTAGCATATATCAAAGACTTAAAATATATTCAAAGGCTTTGGTGTATCAATTTGAAAATTAAACGGTATAAAAATGGGTCATACTTACAAAAAAATCGAGCAGCTGTATGACAAAAATCCAACAAGCCCGAGATAATTTATTTACATTGTTATTAAGAGAGTTAAATCATGAAAAAAAATTACATGTGATCAACAAAATTAATGTTGATAATCAGATGGAGTCTTTCGAAAGATTTGCCAACTTTCCGAAGATGTTCCTCTAAAGAACAATAAATAGACATATATTCTTCACTTGAACGGAAAGAAAATAAAAGAGAGTGAGATGACTACTAAAACTTAACGTTTAAAATGTGGTTTCTTGTCCAAGTCACTTGAGATTGCAACATACTAATAGAGTTCACAATCAACCACCAAAGGTCGCCTTCGGCCATCAACTATTGTCTAAAATCACAGCAATTATTGTAGGTAACTATGATTATGGCCTCCCACTACAATTTAGGTGGCTTTATTATGACTATTATAATTATCAAATATCTCTATAGTCAACTGTGACTTCTATAGTCAACTACGACTATTATAAACTCCAACTTTGATTTTGAAAGCTTTGTTGTGGCTGTTATAGCCACCGACTATAGTTTTTGTTGCCCAATAATGGATGTTGTAGCCAAACTACAATTATAAAATTGGGATTAAGTCTTTGTAGTCTAAGATTTCATAATTTAGAAGAAGAGTTAACATATGTACCCTTGATTACATAATGAATTTTCTTAACTAATATAGGAACCATGGTTAGTTCTATTTTCAAGGTTCTTCTGCAAAAAAAATTATGGTGACCACTTCCATGACTTATTTTAATCGTTATGTATGTTGGATCTTAGTACAATTCTAAGATATTAAATTATCATTCTACGATCGTGACACAACACATACAAGAGATTTGGGTGGTAAATATATAATTTTAATATTAGATATGTAAATACATAGGAATTTTGTGCCATGTATACATATAGCTCAAAAAATATCAGAAAATTTACATACCACTCAATTCATATGTATATTCATATCTAACACCTAAACTTTAAATTTTACATATTTGACATCTTGTCTATGGATGAAAATGTAAATTTCACTTTTAAAAAATTAAAATAATGATTTTTTTATTTGATATGAAATATTTGTCAATTAAAAGTACAAAAGCAAAGCCTTACATTTCAGACATGTAAATACATAAGAACTGGGTGTTATGTATATAAAAGCCCTAAAAATACATAGGTGTTCTTATACATGTAATTTAAATGATTTAAGTGTCATGTATAAATTCAAATGCTTCAAGTGCTATATATATATCCTTTTACTCTTACTTTACTATTGTATTTTGGAGATAATTTTTTTGCGTGAGTTGTACTGTGGGAAGTGGAACCCTTACGGGTGAGTTTTTTATTTTAATGTATTTTCTTTTGGTTTTAGATTGGGACCCACGCCCTCCCCCCCCCCCCCCCTCGTAACATTTTTTTAAATTAACGCGTAGGGAGCCACCGTTGCTCTTTCTCAAAAAAAAAAATATATATATATATATATATATAGACACACGAACACATGTGCTAGCCATGACCTATTAGTAGAGCAGCCTCTTCGAAGGTCATGGGATCGAATCCTCTCTCTGCTAGGTTTGCGGTAGTGAGGTCGGTCCTCGAATAATTAGACATATAAAAATGACTGAGAGCTTTATGATAGCCTCCAGCTATTTTTGCTTTATATATCTATATATATAAACGTACAAGAAATCACCTAGAATAATGACAATATCTTAATTAATGCTGGCAGGACATTTTTGCCCACGAAAACTTTGATTCTCCATACCTATAGCACCACATCAAAACCTAGCAGTTCCGTCTTAAACAGTGAGCTGAGCTTCTAGTGGGCTACACTACTAAAGGACTAAAGGAGCCCTTTTTATGGAACTAAGAATTGAATGCCCAATGTCACCTTCTTGTTTACGCAATGAAAGTTGATAAAGATTTGTCGACCAAACTATTCTGTACCTAATTCAATATATATATATATATATATATATATATATATATATATATATATATATATATATATATAGTAATTGGTCAACTGTGCTTACCAAATCAGACAATTGCATAATTGATGAATCAATATTAAATAGTGCTCAATTTGTATACATAATTAAGTTCTTACTATGTTTGAACACTAAAAAGATACAAGGTGAGCATAAACCTTTTTTTATTCATGTTATAAGCTTAACTATTTTAGTATATCTTAGTTATTATTATTAAATTGGGTCAACTTATCAGCCTTCACAATAATTTCTAAAAAATGACAATCTTCTTCATTACATCTAGCGGTGTAAATGAGTCAAGCCGGCTCGTGAGTCAGCTCGGGCTAGACTCGATAAGTGGGTCGTGAATTAAGTTCAATGAGCTAACAAGCGAGGCTCAAGCCAACCCTGACAACTCATTAGTTCGTGAGCAAGATCGTTTAAAAAATAATTATTAAAAAATATAGTTGAAATATATTAAAATCTAATAAATTTTCTTTAAATTAGTAAAAATATTTAAGAACTGATATTACTATTTAATATCAACTTATTTCTTATCAATTATCTTCAAAATGCTCTTTTTATTTATCATTTTAATTCAATACTAGCTTAAATTAATATCTTTTTTTCTATTTGATATCAAACAAACCGGCTTATTGAGCGGCTCAAACACGTAGAGAGCTCTAGCTTGAGCTTGCACTCTATTAAAAGCCCAAGCACAAAACAAAGATGTGAGCTCGACTTATATACACCCCTAGTTATATCTAATCACATACTGCCCCAAGTTAGACCTTCAGTTATTGAATTCGTTGTTGTTCAGGCTTAATTAAGGGCCCGTTTGGGGCAGCTTATTTGGTGCGATGGCGTTTTGAAAACACACATGTCCTGTTTGGGTAAATTGTGTTTTGGCAGCTTATGCATTTTTAAAATATTGAAAACAGTATTTCCACACCGCACCTACATAAGTGCAGTGGGAGCTTTCTAGCTGCGGTATAGCTTTTCTAAAAAAATAAAAATTTGAAATTGTCACTGCACCTAACTTATCAGCAAATTATTTTTAATCAGCTTATCAGCAGATTATTCAATAAGCTGCAACTGCCCCAAACAGACCCTAAGACTACTAGGCGCGGGGCAAGAAGTCAACACTTCATGCTATAGATAAAAATTTGATTTGATTATAAAAATATTTGAATAAAATTTTAGACAAATGTACATTGATATTATTTATTTTCTTAATGATGAATTGAGTATATGAATAGTTGATAAAAACTACATTATATTTGTTATGTTCTAGAAGATAAGTGACGATATAGTGATAATTTAATGTCTTAGTGATACATGAAAATTCAACACACATAAATATAATTTAAAAGTAACAGGAAAGGAAAAAAGATTTTTTACGTTAAAAAACCCTGGAAAGAAAAAAAATCACGGCCTTAGCCAAGCCAAACTGCAAGAGTAATCTACTATATAATTGTAAAAACATATATTCGCTCTTCTCCTCCTGAATTAGAAAAGAAGAAATTACAAACCTAAAAATCACATATGTACAATAATAATTTAGTTAAAATAGCCATAAATAAGATTTTAGTGCTCGGGCAATTAGTTTTGTTCGTGAAGGTCCAAGAAAAGTCTAAAAAATTGGGGCAACCTCAAAAAACAAAAATGATGGCAACAGTGGCTAACTACTATCATTGTAATCTTCCATTATTGCATTTGTAGTTAACCAATGCCGTTACAGCTACCAACTACGATAGCATCTCAGGTCCTCTGATACTACTGCAGCTACCAACTACTACCTATGTGATTAACTACGACCTATCTAACTTACTGTTAATGTGAGTTTAGCTCAAACGTCATTAATCACTCAAAGATTGATTCAAGTTTTGGCTCAGAGTGAAATAAACAAGCCGAGCTACGAGCCAAACTTTTGAATCGATTTTTTTTAGCCGATTTTGAGTCGACCCCGACTTAACTCAAAATCGGATCGTTAAGAATATATGACCATAAATTTAGTAAATTTAGCTTGAAAATCATTAATCGCTCAAAAAATAATTCTAGTTTTGGATCGAATTGAGATTGGATTGAAATAGACAAGTCAAGCTACATGCCAAAATTTTGGATCAAATTTTTTTTTAGGCAATTTTGATCGACCCAGCTCAGCTCAAAATCATATCATTAACAACCCTAATTACATCAGGGATCGATTTTAAACACATATGCTTTTGCTTTATTTATGAATGCTCTTACTAGACATTTATAGGAGGATACACATTGGTGTATGGTTTTTTACCGGTGATATCTTTCTTGTAGATAAGACTGAAGAAAGAGTTTAGGAAAAACTAAAATTATGGAGGTCGATATTGGAGTCTCAATACCTTCGTTTGAGTAGATCTAGAACTGGATACTTGAAATATAATTTTAGTAGTAGCAGCTCTAGTGGTAGAGTTGTAACTAGGGGTATCAAATCATTTAAAAGATGTGAACGTTCTAGATATCTCGGGTCTCTTGTTCAAAGTAATGGTAATATAGATAGGGATATGATTAATTAGTAGATTTCAAGTTGTTTGGTTAGAACCCACATCTTCTCGGCTTGAAGTCGGATGGTTTAGCATCGATCATTAGACGGTCGAACATTGATTAGTAATTGATTAAGACGTCTCTCTCTAATAGTGTATGCCACGGTAGCTACACGAGCCCGCTCATAGATATATTTGTTTCATTTCTTGTCTCCAAGTGAAAAAAAAATCGCAAAACCCATACGGATCATAGACTTCACACTTGTAGATAAAATGTGAACCAAATTTACTTGTGAATGAGTTGGTGTAGGTATGGTGACAAACAGAAATAAAAATGAAATATTGATAAATATTTTAAAGTCGAATTAATACTTGTCATAATAATCTTGACCTTTTATTTAATTTGCTTCAGCTCTTACATTAATAAGTTAATAATTTGCAATTTAAATTAGTGTGCAATTGGGAACATAAGAGTACTAATTTCCAAATCACATTAAACTTTTTGGTCTGTACATAACACACAATTCTTATGTATTTCATAACTTAACATATAAACTCCCATATTCACATCTATAGCACTCAAATTTTGAGCATCAAAATATTAAAAATATAAAGGGATATTTACATACATACCACCAAAATCTTATGAATTTACCTATCTAACGCTTAAATATTATCTTTTATATTTATAACACCCAAATCATATATATCACATCAAAAATATCATCATTATAACATTTAAAATGTGAAATACAACATATCTTACCAAGCACGAATAAGATGACAAATATGTAATAAACAATTTTTAGGTGTTAAATAGGTAATTACATAGGAATCTGTGGTATGCATGTAAATCTTTCAAATATAAATATGAAAGTTAAATTGTTAGACATAAAAATAGTTAGAAATATGATAAAGTTTTTCAATTAAATTTGAATCAAAACCATATAGTTTATTCATATAATAGCCAGCCACATCAAATAAAGTCTTTAACTGAATTATGCTTGCAAGTAAGCAGTCATTATCAAGGCCCAACCTCTAAAGTTCTAATTATAACTCACGCCTTCTTTGTTATCCAAAGTTAATACTCTTCTACAACAAAACTAATCATCAATATATTTTTTTCTAAAACCTAATGATAACGAATCAATGATGATATCATATATCCACGTTGTTGTGCTGGAGGTCAACACCTGCACCCTTAATCATAACCAATTAATACTTAATAATTGCAATTTAATCCACATAAAATTTAAATAAAAATTAGAAGACTATCAATAGCTTGACCAGCCATGCATTGTTAACTAGACCAAACATATTTATTAATTCTCCATGCAGCGAGCTGATTAAACATCACTTTGTTTTACTGTCCTTTCTGAACAACGTACACGAGCTTCCATAATTTTTTCATTTGTTTTATTTATTTAGTTTTTTTTATTGATGTCATTTTTGTAATTTTTTAATGAAGATTCCACGACAGAAGTAAGACGTAAGGCAGGAGGAAGACTGTTTCCCACTCCCCAACTCATGAGAACTGAGATTTCGGTCTCTGCCTGATCAGTGGTGCCTCTCGAATATTATAATTTTACTTGCAGCTGTGTTAAATTAAGGTCATCATGAGCCATGGAAATTAGATCCACTTCCTTTTGTCCTGCGAAGTGGAGGATTAAAAAGGGAAGAAAGATACCTGAGAAAGGCAAAAGGAAGACGTAAATCATAGATGTAGGGTCTTCAAAAGTATAGTGAAGGCTTTATTCATGGATGATGTAAGTCTATATTGTGGCTTAAAATAATCAAAATTGATGAATATATATATATATATATAACGACAGTGCAAACCAGGAGGCTACAATTGATTGCTACCAAACAGACTATGCATTGACTTCCGCCCCTTCATCTTACTTTTTCAAATATACGCATCTCTGATCGCTCTCTTTGCAAAGGAAAGCCTTTGCCTTGAAGGTACTACTAAGCTTGCAAGGGTTGAAGTCAGAAGCCCTTCCTTTCCTTAGTTTTTTTATACATTCTCGTTTCTGATTTGTCTTTTTACAAGGAAGGCTAAGCAAGGTTGCAGGCTTAAGCTAGAATAAAGCTGTCCAATATGGGTAGGGCTCCATGTTGTGACAAGGCAAACGTGAAGAAAGGACCTTGGTCTCCTGAGGAAGATAATAAGCTTAAGGATTACATAGAAAAGTTTGGGATTGGTGGCAATTGGATTTCTCTCCCACAGAAGGCTGGTTAGTGATCACGATTCATCTCTCTCTCTTCCTCTCTCCCTCTTCCTCTCTCCCTCTTCCTCTCAAAATTTTTGGAGATTTTTTGACGACCAAAGCTCAAATTTTCTTGTTCATTTGATCAAATTGCTCGTGTCTCAGCCTTTTTATAGAATAGTTTTGAGAGAAATAAGGAATTTTTACAGTTGAAATAATTTCTATGAAAATTGATTTGTTGAGACTTGATCTTGGGTTGCTTCCAGGGCTAAAGCGATGTGGGAAGAGTTGCAGGTTGAGATGGCTAAATTATCTGAGACCCAACATAAAGCATGGTAACTTCTCTGATGAAGAAGATAGGATCATATGCAGCCTCTTTGCCTCTATTGGAAGCAGGTTAGTTAACTCTCTTTTGCCTTGTTTCTCTCAATTATTAGTTCTACTTTTAGCTGTTATCTCTTTTTCACTCCAATATTTACTTTAAAAATCTGCAAAGAACATAAAAGAGCAATACAGAACATGAAAAAACTATCATTCCTTTCTTGTTTTAGCAAAGAGCAGTCATAGATAAAAGGGCTTCTTCCTTTCTAGACCGCTTGCCATGCATTTTTCCTCCCATGCATATAAGATATTAAAGCTTAGCTTCTTGTTAAATGCAAAAGAAATGAAAAATAGGGGTAAATAAAGATATCATGAATTAAATTAAATTTAGCTTAGGATTTAACCACTTCATTTCTTAAATTTCATGGCATTATTATCAAGATATTAAGCATTCTTTTATGAGAAATTTAGGTCGGATAAATAGTAATTAGAATTATTTAAGTGGATGTTTAACGTATGATTAACCAATTAAAATTTATATCATTTTATTTTCAAAATACATTCTAATGATATTTTGGTAACAATTGCCCTAATTTTATTCTCCATTATATTTCACAAGGCAATCCGAACTCTTGCAGATGGTTATTTTGTACAAGAAAAAATATCATTTTTCCTAGAAAAAAATTTAAAAAGAAAAGAGCCATATGCTTTTTACATCACACATTTCAACGCAGTCACTTATATAAAAAATCTGTTGTTATTATGAAATATGTTGAAAATTTATTGGCCTTAAATTTCTCTTACACTTTAAAATTAAGCAAGTGCCGTGTAATTTTAGCTATATAATTAACCTATGACAATCTCATCTCTCAATTTTTTTCCTTGCTAAAATAGACTTATATTTAAGTGCAGATGGTCCATAATAGCTTCACATCTACCTGGAAGGACAGATAATGACATTAAGAATTACTGGAATACAAAACTCAAGAAGAAATTGTTTGGAATCTCCCCAACTCAAAGAAAATCAAGCCATCAGCTAAAGCAGCAGAATCAACAATTGCAACCTTCTCTTGATCATCATATCCTCCATCCTTCTTCTTCAAGCTCATTACTCTCCCATCACCAATATTATCCATCCAAATTTCTTAACACCAGTTCTTCATCCCCCTTAGTTGAAATGTGGCCATCACATCATTATCAGACCGAGTTAAATAGCAGCAAGCTCCTCATTTTCGGGGGAGACCAGTTGAACTACAGCTCTTCTGAAATATGCTTTGGAAGATCAACAATGGAGTTTGAGACAGAGAACTACTTTCACTTTAATGAAATGGGAGATCAAAAGCTTCTCCTTGGTGGAATTTCAGGAGGAGGAGAGGCAGAGGCTCCATTAATAAATTCTGGCTATGAGGAGATTAAACTGGTAATTAATCCCAAAAATCTTAATTACTTTGACGACCCCATAAGAGCAAGTGAGACTATTGGGAACAGCTTTAAGACCCAGGAAAGAGTCATGTACTATTGCTAATCTGAAGCTAGCTATCAGAGATCATGAAAAAAAAGGGAGAGATAAGTCCAATACATGCACTACCTATCATATTTGATTTATATACTGTTATGTATTGTTTTGTATTATTATGTACAGTAATTTTATTGTATCTAATAATACATAAAAAAAAAAAAATCATAATAGTATATGCATGATTCTACATGAGAAAAGAGAAGGCTTAATTAAGGAGTTTAAGAGGGTTTTTCATCATAGATGGATAGGATAAGTCATGGAAGAGGGTACATGGGTTCATAACTATCTGTGTGGGGTTTCTTAATGTTGTGTTCATTTCAATCTTTCTACTATTGACATGATTGATGTTCCACTTTATTGCTATAGTTACCTAGACTCAGATGTTAAAAAAATAAATAAATAATTATTTCTATTTTTACGATATGATCTTATTCTTTCAGAAGAAATAAGCTTCGAGCGTGCAAGCAGTATCATAAAATTTAGAAAAATAACATCTCTCCCTCTCTCTCTCTATATGTTATATATAATCTTATACAAGGGGAAAAATCATTCGCCTGCTTTCACCTTGTAGTTTGAACCAAATGAGGAGGTTTGGAGTTGTGGAGATCTTGGAGTTGGGGAACTGGTTGGGTAATAACCCATTGATCTTTAACGTCGATTCATGTGGTTTTTTTATTATTTGAATGTGCCAAATGGCAATATGCAAATATTAGGAATATTTTAGATTTATAATTTTGAAAATAATATTATTTCAATATTTTTTGAAGTTAAATTAATCAATAAAAAAATTATAAATATATTATTTCTATTACGATTATTTTTCATCAACAAATCAATGCTAATTCCCCCACCAAAAAAACTAAAATAAAAAATCCAATGCTAATTAATCTAAAGGAATAATTACGTACATAACATCCAAAATATTGCAATTTAAAAAAATCTAACACCCAATGTTATTTTTGAATTACAACTAAAGTATTTAGACGTGCCACGATCAAATAATTGAGAATTTGATAGAAATGAAAAAAGATGGGTTGGGGTTTTTCATAAATTTTGATATTTGAGTGGTGAATTTGAAAATGGATGAAAGAGGGTGCTAGATTTGCAAATAGCAATGTTTCGGATGTTATATATCTAATTGCTCTTAATTTAATTGATCAATCTTAAAATTATTATCAAAGTTTAATAATTAATTTATTTATTTATTAAATTTAATTTTTAAAATTATTTTAAAATTTTTAGAAAATTTCTATCGCATTTGTTGGATTGTTTTTTTTTTTTTATTATTTCTTGTTGATGTAGTATTCAATATTTTAGTAAGATAATACTCCTCTCATTACTTAAGAGAGTTGTAAATAAATCTAAATCAAGCTATACTCACAAAATAAATGCATCTTAAAAAGAAATTTTGTTATTCATTGTGCACAACATTAATGTATAAATGATTTTTTTTTATTTTACATAGTTATAAAAACTAAGAAATTTCTATTTTTTATGATCTATTTTAGGGAATATAACAATACTCTTTTCTGCTTAAAGAAGTTAATGATTCACATCTGATAACCTAATTTCAGCTCAATACCAAGTCAAAAACAGGTGATGGCAGGCCAATTTTTACTAAATGTTGGCTTGATCCGATCTCGATCAATCAAGGCATCACTATTAACTTTAATGTAATTTTGATTCAAATTAAAATGATATAATTTTCATTAAGTTTTTAACTTATAATATTAAAACTTAATCATATAAGTTTCCGGGTGGTGCTCCTATTTTGCTTCTCTCCGTTGTAAGCTTCCATTTTGCAGCTATTTTTTTGTGATCCAATTGGGAGACCTCTTTTTTCAGCTGGATGGCTAGGTATAGTTGTTGGGAGAAATTTTCACAGTTTAAGTATTAGCATATTTGTCGGAGTTTGCTGCTGACCTATTGCAATTATTTTGTGGATGCTAGCCTGGACTTTCACGTTGACAGAACTTGTTTCTTTTGTGCTTTTTGTATTGTGGGAGTAGCTGTTGGAAGTCTGGAGTCTGGATCGCATTTCAGCAGTTTCCCTAAACTGGAGAGATGCTGGTTGTGGAGAGATATGCTGCTCCACTCCTCTAGTTGTTTCTACAATTCTCTTGTTTGTTTGCTTCTGTTGGTTGCTCGATTCCTTTGCTACAGGTTTCTATGCAGATGCCCTCCAACAGTTTTTGGCAATTTTTTATTTCATGGCTCTACTGCTTTTTTCTACAAATATTGGGGTATACAGGCATCTTCTTGTGTATACTTGCACATGTCTTTTATACATGTATTATTGGTTGGATACTTTTTTGCATGAGTTTGTCTTGCAGGAGGTGGAACCCTAGGGATGAGCACACATGCATTTTTTTTGGGTCTTTTTAGATTTGGGGATCCACCTCCCCTCCCACATTTTGTACCTCCTCTTTTATATTAACACGTAGAGAGCCAAAAGTTGCTCTTTTCCCACATATATATATATATATATATATATATATATATATATATATATATATATATATATATATATATATATATGGAAAAGCCCTAGGGCTAATTATATTGAAATAGAAAGGATACAAAAAAGTTGTATGAGATGGCCCAATAGAGACGCCCTACCCATACGATACATAAAACAATAAATTCCCAACAAAAGGAAACAAAAAAAATCAAAAAAAAAAATGCAAACATGCAGATAACAAGCGTCTATGAGTGATGCAGTTTAGGTCTGCCTCTTCCTCAAGTTCTTCTGGCGGATCTAGATATCAGATTCTGAAGTGTTGTACCATTATCAGGAGTGATCAGGGTTTCATCTATTAATTCTCCAAGCTGAATAGTGCCCCAGCCTTCTTCCTCCACCAAGAAGTGTAGACTTGTCATTCTTTTTCAGAAGACTGGTTTATTATTTCATTAGCTAGTGGCATCAGGAGAGGGAAAGGCAATCACAACAATGAGTTCCAGTGTTCGTGAAGGATATTCTTCCAATAATTGGGAATCTCCTGCACTCTCAACAGTAATTCTACCACTATTAAATAGTCATCAACCACATCCACATGATTAATACCAACACTATAAGTTGTGTTCTGATCAAAATCTTCTTCTGTAACATTGAAAAAAACCTCCTGAATTGTCCTAGAAGGTGCAGTGACAACGTCCTTCACCTACGATACATGAACCTCATCTCTAATCCTAATACTGTCAGAAACAATATCAGCAACACCATTTTGCATCGTATCCACCATAGACAAAGGAATCACATGTAAAGGGGAAGAAGATATGTCATCAGCAGGGGAAGGTTGAACATCTACATTAACACAATCCTGGAGCTCATCTGCAATATGATTGTGTTGAGAAACATGAGGAGGGGCTACGGTGGGCCGTAGTTGGGGATGTAACAGAAAACATAACGAAGAGCTATGACTAAACACTCTATAGTGAGAAATATTGAGGATGAGGTCCCATCACAATCTCTTGCCATTAGCCGTGATGAGGGGGACCAATCCAAATGGCCTCTGGAAAAGATTGAGTGATGTCTCGCTCAACAAGCACACACGCTTCAGATGGTCTGTTTGTATAAAGAGTAGGAGTATCGACCTTAAAGCGGTGTGTCAAAGGCTGTTGCAAGGGTATAAATGATTCATAATGGAAAAGATGCACCTTGAGCCCTGGAAATTTAACCCAAATCGGGATAATATGGGATTCTGATTTAGGATCAAAATCCATGATCCATTTCAAAATCTTCATAACGCGATTATCAATCTTTAGAAATTTTTGACCAAAAAATTAAGTGTAATCTGCATTAATAGAGAGTTGGATGAGAATATGACGGCCATCTAGTGAACCAACCTTCCATCTACCAGTGAGCCTTAGAGAATCAAAATATTTTCTAATAATCTCAAGCTTGGGGAGCCCATATGAACATTTCCAAACTAGATAATAGCGACAAGAAGTAACCAGAGTATTAATTTCTGCCTCAGTGAGGAACAAAGCAAGTTTACCATTATTTATTTTCTACTTTCTAATGAAGGTATAATCACCCCCTAACTCAAAAGTATCATGAAAAGCCTGAGGAAAGAAGCATGATCGGCTACTTGATCCAGGAGACGAAACTCCTAGGACTGTCGCTGCATAACTCCGAGCCATTCCCCCAAATCGCGAAAAACAGTGGAATCCCCAAATTGACAAACCGCTGACAGAACTCCCAAATCGTAAAACAGTCCAATAGGAAAAATGAGATGTAGCAAGAAGAAGGAGAAAAGAATTTCACTAGTGAACCAGGCCGAAAGAAATTCTGAAACCTGTGCTCGAATACCAGCAGTAGCCCGTGCCACCGGAGCCAAAACCAGTGAGCGAGGCCACTGGAGTCGAGATCACCAGAGTTGAGTTCGCCAGAGGAAGTAGTCGGACTGGATCACACAAATCACCATCAAAGTGTCGAAAACGTTAGGCGGGGTTGTGGTGGAAACGAGGTCGCCGTCCTCTTCCTCTGCATCTCGATTTTATTCCCATATATATATATATATATATATATATATATATATATATATATATATATATATATATATATATATATATATTTATTAAGAAAAAGCCCTAGGGCTGATAATATTAAAATGAAGAGGATACAAAAAAGTTGTAAGAGAGGGCCCAATAGATGGTGCCCTACCCATACGATACATAGTGCCAAGATAACCCAACAAATTATTCATTATGTACAGATAAATGTAGATTATTTACATTGTAAGTTAATCCTAATCTAACACCATCCAATCCAAACTCATCTCAAAAATAGCTCAAATATAGAACCGAATCAAAATTTTGTCTTTGTGCAATACTCTTCAAACTTAATTCAAACATAAAAGTTAGTGTGTATATATATATATATATATATACATACATACATCTACGGCCGCATATAATGAGCTTTTCAAAATAAAATATACAAGTTAAATCTTTCGGATGTCTCTCTCGGCGGCTAGGGTTTCTCTCCCGAATGCGAATGGCGTTTTCGTCTCTTCTAGCTGAGATCTTTTCTTCCATCGTCGGAAGATGGAGAGATCCTACGCTGAGGCGGTAAATGGATGCTCTCTTTTGGGGAATAAGAAACACTCCTGCTATTTTCCGCAGGCTTTTCACGAAGCTTGGGAAAATGGTGGTGGTGAGTACAGTTTCATAAAAAAGCTTGGTAGAAAGAATGGTAAACCGGCTCTTTACCTATCGGAAGAGGAGACGAATATTTTGGCTTCCGCTTGCCGTTTTGCTCTGATTGGGAAATTTCTCTACGGCCATCCGAAGCTGGATATTATTCGTAAGGATTTCGATTCGCTTAAACTCACTGGAACCTGGAAAATTGGTTCTCTAGACGGTAGACACATTCTCATTGACTTATCTAATGATGTTGATTATACTAACATTTTCGCTCGGAAGGTGCTGAAAATCGATAATAGATACATGAAGATCCTCAAATGGAGTGTCGATTTCGACCCCAAAGCCGAATCCCCGATTATTCCGGTCTGGATCAAATTCCCTAATTATAAGTATCACCTCTTCAATCATGAAATCCTTTACTCCTTAGCCAAAGGTTATGGACAGCCGTTACGTGTTGATAATCCAACTCATGAACGGGTGAAACCGGCAAATGCCTGTTTTCTGGTAGAACGAGACATTACACAGCCCTACCCTGATGAGGTTTGGATAGGTTCTTCCCACAAAAGGTTATTGGCAAAAAGTTATTATGGGGCCTCACCCTCCATATTGTTCTCATTGCTCCATGTTTGGTCACTCTGTTTCAATATGCTATAGACTACACCCTCATCTTAAACCCCCAAGGTTGACTAAACCCCCTTCAACTGATAATCCACCTATTAACCAGGTGCCAAATTATGCTCCCCCAACCTTAGAAGTACCAGTCTTTCCTGAAAGGCCTCCCCCCACACTCTGTATTACTGAGCATTTGCAGGCTAACCCAGCTACGGGTCCTCTTTCTACACCTGATCCCACTCAACTTTGTGAGAAGGATACTCACTCTCAACAAGGTTCTTCAAACGGGCTATCCCTTACTGTGGATGATGATCAAAACTTACAAATTTTACTACCTCTTCAGAACTGTGATGGAATTCCTGCTACCCACACTGAAACAATTGTTAACTACACAACCCCTATTGATGAACCCCCCCAAGTGATTGCAACACAAACCACTTCAGCCCACCCCCAACCCACTGCCCCTCCTTCTTCCTTTGACCCCTTGACACCAGGGGGGGCTGTTGCCCCTATTCCCAACACTTCTGCAGCTGATGAACCTTTATTGAAACACCCCAATACTGAAGTAATAGAAGATTTTGAGCAAACCCACCACCTCCCTGAGATTAATAATGCTGAAACTGAGACCGTTCCTGTCCAAGAGGCAACTTCCGATTTGGAAAATGAATGGCAAATTCAAAAATCCACTAGGAAGAAGAGTAAGAAATATGCTAACATCCTGAATCCCATTGGTGATACAATTGAATCCACTTTATCTGAAGATGAACTCTTACCCCCTTCTACTAGATCTACTATAAGGGGTGGAAGGCAGCATGTTTAATATACTGGTTTGGAATATTAGGGGAGTGGCGGATCCTTCCTCCCTTAAGAGACTGAAACATCTAGTTAGGATCCATCATCTGAATATTTTCTCTATTCTTGAACCTTTGGTTTCTAGTCATAAGGAAATTATTTTCTCTGCCTTTCCTCATTTTCATCACTACTGTAACAGTAATAACAAGATATGGGTGTTCTGAAAAAAACACATACAGTTACAAATCATTGAAGATGATAACCAATACATTCTTGTCCACTACACTCGCTGATATCTTTACTGGTTGGATCACCTTTGTGTATGCAAGTTCTCTGTTACATGATAAATACCTTCTCTGGAACAAATTAGTCATCATGGGAACAACCATTCGGGACAATTGGTGTGTTGGAGGAGATTTCAACACAATCATGTCTCCAGCTGAAAGGAAAGGAGGTTCCCGTCCTGATTTGGTTATCATCCAAAAATTTAATGACAAAATCTCTCAGGCTGGTTTGTTTGATTTAGGCTACACTGGTCCTCAGTTTACTTGGAGACGTAGTTTTCTCTTCCAGCGGTTAGACAGATTTTTTGGTAACACAACTTTCCTCAACTACTATCACACGGCTAGGGTTCAACATCTAAGTCATGCATCCTCTGGTCACAACCCACTTCTTCTCACATTAGCCTTTCACAAGAAACCTAGCATTTCTAGATTTAAATTCTTAAACATCTGGACAACTCACTCTACCTTTTTAGCTCTGATTAAAGATTTATGGAAGCCGGTTAACTGTGGGTCTCCCTGGTTCATCCTTTGGCAGCTTCACAAAAAGGTGGCTGCTGGTCTGAGGAAATGGAACCATGAGGTGTTTGGCAATATCCATTCTAGGGTCCAATCCTCACTTAATCTGGTTAATGCGTTGGAAGCTCAAGAGATTCTCACTTCGGATAGCTATCACGAGCTCTCTCAAGCTCACTTCAAGCTACTGGCTGACATTTCATTGGAAGAGGATCTTTTAAAACAAAAAGCCCATGATGTCCATTTCATTAATGGTGATAGAAATACAAAATATTTCCATGCTTCTATTAAAAACAGGATAAATTCTAATTCCATTATTAAAATCATAACTGATGAAGGGGATATTCTAAATGATGCTGAGGCAATTGGCTTAAATGCAGCTCATTATTTTTCTCAATTGTTTTATAGTGACTTGCAAGTACACCCTCTCAATCCTACCCTTTTTGCATCTGAAAAGCATATGGTGGCCTCTTTGCAACTTTCTGATATACCATCTGAAGGGGAAATTCTCCAAGCTCTCAATGATATTAATCCTAATAAAGCTACGGGACCTGATGGTTTCACATCTGCTTTTTACATCACCTGCTGGGACATCATTAAAACAGAGGTCATTTTGGCAATACAAAGCTTTTTCAGAGGAGATGATATTTGCAAATGCTTTACTGCTGCAACACTAGTGCTAATACCCAAAGGAAACGATAAGTCTCACTGGAACAACTTTAGACCTATTTCACTAACCTCTACCATCTCTAAAATAATCAGTAAAATCATAGTGACTCGTCTACAGCCTCACCTCAACTCCCTTATCTCTCAGCAGCAATCTGCTTTCATCAAAGGAAGAGAAATAACGAATAACATTCTTCTTGCTCAAGAAATTCTAGAGGATTTGGACACCAAATGCAGAGGAGGTAACCTCATTATCAAACTTGATATAAAAAAAGCTTTTGACACCATCAATTGGGAGTTTATCCGTAACGTTATCCTTGCCAGAGGTTTTGAGCACAAATTCTGTAATATTATCATGAGATGGTTAGCTAATAATCATTATAGTGTGATGACCAATGGTTCTTCTTATGGTTTTTTCAGTGCAAACAGAGGTATCAAGCAGGGTGATCCCTTATCCCCTATTATTTTTATTCTTGTCTTTGATTACCTTTCTAGAATGCTGAATCACTTTTATACTCAACATCCCCACATGAATTATCACAATAGAGCACATGTTCAGGTTTCACATTTAGCCTTTGCTGATGATATTATAATTTTTTCCAATGCCTCTAAACTTGCTATTAAACAAACTATGAAGATTCTTCTTTCTTTTGAGAATATTTCTGGGCTCTCTTTTAATAGAGATAAATGCCAACTGTTTTTTAATAGTCATACACAGCCTTCCATTAAACACTGGGCCAATCATGTCACGGGTTTTAAGATTGCCTCTTTACCTCTGAAGTATTTAGGGGTCAATCTTATTAGAGGCAGATGCAAACAGATTCAAATGGATGATATAATTGATAAGATACAACATAAAATTAAAGATTGGAAAAATACCTTCCTTTCCAATGAGGCGGATTAACACTTTTACAAAGTGTTTTACATAGCATCCCTTTATATGCTCTCCAAGTGTTTAATGCTAAAAAGAGCTCTCTTAATTATCTTGAAAAGCTTTTTAACAAATTTCTTTGGGAAGGTGGGGCTCCAGGAAACATTGGCGTTCCTGGAAAAAGCTTTGTAAGCCTAAAAAGTCTGGGGGGCTGGGGTTCAGGGCCCTCTCTCATATTGTGGAGGTAAATATGTGCAAACTCTGGTTAAAATTCAGGCTGGGGGAGTCTGTGTGGGCTAACTACGTGCTTTCTAAATATTGTACTCATACTCACCCTGCCCTCATTATTAGCAAAACGGTGACTCAAAGATTTGGAAAGCTATGGTAAATGCTAGGGACAAAGCTAAAAATCACATTCTTTGGGAGTTGGGGAAGGTAAAATCTCGTTCCGGCATGATGACTGGGTCCGCCTGCATCTCCACCCCTCCTCTGATGAAGAAGTTCATCTCACTGTTTCTGATTACTGGAACAATGGCACTTGGGATTTGGGGAAGCTGAGGGCTACTGTTGGCACTGATGCTGCTTTGGCTATTAATCAAATTTCTATTCAATGTAACCAGAAAGATAGACCAATCTGGAAGAAAGCTAAAGGTATTTCTGTTAGTAAGCATCTGTATGACTCATTTAATCACCACACTAATTGGAATTGGGGCAACATTTGTTGGAAACCTCTCTTCTCTCCTTTTATGGCTTTCTTCAACTGGAGGTTTTTTTCTTCTTTACTGCCCCTTGATGACATTCTAAAGCTTAAAGGGCTTAGAATAGCATTAATTTCCCTGTTCTGCAGACAGGCTGAGGAAACTCACTCTCATATTTTCTTTACTTGTGCCTATACTAGAGAGATTTGGGTTAATTTGAGCAATACTCTTAAAATTATATGGCCTCAATGCCATACTATATCCAATTACTTAAACAAGTGGTAGGATATATCTAATAATGGAAAACAGCTCTGGGGCTTTCCTATGGTCATTTTATGGTTCATTTGGAATGCTAGGAACAGTTGGAAGCATACTGATAATCATCCTTCCACGGGCTCCATTTATTCTCAAATCATGGCTTACTTTAATCGTGCTAAATTACTTTTAAGCCACATCAATATATCTGCTATTAAACCAGTTCTTGTAATCGGACTCCCCTGTTCGGGGTTGGAATAAGGTAAATGTAGATGGTTCGTGGATCGCTTCCTCCTCGAGTGTCTGGGGGCTTTTTCGAGATCACAAAGGAAATACTTTATGTTTTTTTAACTCACTCGTTGCTGCGAGACTCACCGATTATTGCTGAAGTCTCGGGCTTTCTTTCTTGCACTTAAAATTGCCATTAGATTTAAATTTCTTCATCTACGGTGGAGTCCGACTCTATACCGATGATCAATCTCTTTAATAGCAATAGTTACATCCCATGGAACTTAATTTATCTTTTCAGAAGGATTTGGCATACTATTAGAGTTAATTCCTTGCAGATCCAAGTCTCTTTTATCCACAGGGAAGGTAATAAACCTGCTGACTGGTTATCAAAGCATTTTAAGGACAAACCTTGGGTTGGTAGAACAGCTCCTCAACCTCTCTCCCTGCTTATACATGGTGATACTCTACCACTACCTTACATCAGATATTAAGAGGCCGTGTATCTTTTCAGTTATTTATTTTATTGGCTTAGTTTACAAAGCTGTTTTAATTTCATATCTGCCACCTTGCTTTGTTTTGGTTTTGCTGGACAATCACACTGCTGGTTTATTTTTCTGGATGCACTTCGTTTTTAGCAACTGTTTGCAGGTTTTAAATATATATTCTCTGAGGATGCAAACATCTTTTACAATGGAGTCCAGTTCATTGCTTTCCAGCATTCACGTCAGCTGCTCTTCCTTACAATATCCTTTCAAAGCAAACTTAATCAATGTTGACGCAGCAGGCTTTCGACTCAACCCCATTTTTTTCCTCCTAAATTGCTTACTTTGCATTCTCTTTTGGTCTTTACGACTTTGTCTTTTGCTAGTTCATTTTTTCAGATATGACAATTATTTGCTTTATATTTTCTATATCTTTTTGGAGTACTTTCTTTGGGTGAGTTGTAATGTGGGAGGCGGAACCCCTAGGGGTGCGTATGGGTATTGTATTTTTTTGCTTTTCTAGTTGGGGATCTGCCTCCCCAACCCTTTTGTACTATTTTTTAACGATTAACACGTAGAAGCCCAAAGTGCTCTTTCCCCAAAAAAAAAAAAAAAAAAAAAAAAAAATCTACGGCCGCATATAAGTTACTAACTGCACGTTATAAGTTATATAAGTAATATCATACTATATGTATTAGATGGAATCCTGACGCCAAACTCTAAGATTTAGCTCTTACTTTCGAAGTGAGATATTTGTTTGGAGGTACATATTTTTCTACAAACTTATATTTGGGAACTAAGAGGGATGTCAGTCTACACTCTGTATTAAATTATTAGGATAGCATAAATCCCTAGATGAGAGGAGAAAATTTGTCGGTTTGCTTTGTTTGGCAATGCTAACAAAGACAAGCTAGCTAGCGACTGACTCATGAGTCATGAAAGGCATCTATGATATTCCAAAATTTTTTTATTAACAGTAAAAATAAAAAAAAAACTCCCGAGATGATCTCACATTGCAGTAAGAAGATAGTTGAAATTAATTGATCTTTTAGTTGTAATGTAATGCATAGCCAAAATTAAAAATCAATTGCAACGTTCTTCTAAGAAAAGGCTTAAATATAACTTGCGTCTTAGGAAGTCTTATAAGAAAAGGCTTGTAGAAATGATTTATGGATGCTTTGGAACATGGGGTGTCAAATCATATTCATGAGTCAGGTTTGGGTTCGAACTGAAATTAACTCAATAAAAAATGTTTTGACTGAAACCTGGCCCAAATATAACTTGGGTCAGAAATTCCAACCTAAATTATATGTCCTTTCTTTCAAGCAATTGACTCAAACTAACCTACATAACCCATTTAATATATGCATAATAGTTATTTGGGTCAATTTTTGTTTAATGTCTTAGTTTCAAGCCAATTTCAAATTATTGGGTCAATTTTATGTTAATTGGGTTAACAGGTCAACTCAAACCAGCTGAAACAATAAATAATTTGGGATTTTTTATCTGAACACAGTTTGAAAATTAATTGGGTCAACCTAAACTAATATTTTTTTATTCAAGTTTGAGTTAAGTTGATGTATCGAGTCAATTTTTAATACCTCAACTTGAAACTAGATCCAACAATAGTGAAAATCTGAGTTGGAGAAGTAGCTTCTATCTATATTTCAGAAGAAATGGGTACATGTTGGCTTCAAATTTGAGAGAAGTATTAATGTGAAAAAAAATTTTCTTAATATAGATACAGAATTATTGATATTAAGAAAACCGGAACAAAATATCAAATACAAATGGCTACAAAGTAATCATCGAAAACATATCAATATTTAATGTGAAAAAACTTGTGGACGATAAAAAAACATAAGCCACACCACACCTAAGTTTCAATATAAAAGGAAAAACGTACAAATTTTTTCACAACTCAACTCTTCTCTCTATGACTTCGAAACTTACAAGACTTCCGCTTCAAATCCTCTTGATTTCATAAGAGAAATCGCACGTTGAAAGACAAATCTCAAACTCACAACTTCTGTGCTCCATCAAAACATCACCGCAGGTCGCATCATCATTCTGAATCGAGGGATTGAACTTCCATAATAAAGAAATCATCTCGCGGCGCAACCACGCCGACATCCAACGTAATTATTTCACGCTCACTGTAAAATCGAAGAAATCAAAGTAGCTGCGGCGTAGCTATGTCGATCTAGGCACATGGATATGCTCTGTAGAAGTTTGTGGTGTGCTTCAAACTCCTTGTCTCAATAAATTTAAAAAATGCTTTAATATAATAAAGAAAACTAAAATTAATATTAATAAAATAAAGTAAATAGAGGCATAAAAAAAGAGAAAAAATAATAATACACAATAAAAAAGAGAAAAATATTTCATGAATTAAAGATATCGGATCGGAACACTTAGGATGACGCTTTAATAAACTTCAACCTTCCCTACAACTATACAATTTATATAGTCGATCAAATGCATTGGATCCTGTTAAGAGTTCGGCTAAAATGGCTATGTTTTGTCCCAGCTATGGAGCTACTAGCTGCGTGTCATTATCTAAGTAGTTCCCATTCCTGATTCTTATCATCATCTTATATGAAATGATGATTCTGATTTAATTAAGTTGTCATGTCATGAACTGTTGGCCTATCGGCTAATCTAAATAGAAATTTATTGATCCTATGAAATGGATAAATAGTACTGATCAGTGATCAGTAGACTTTCCTTAGCTCACCGTCATAAGTGCATCACAGTATGGTACGATATGTCAGTCATGAAATTTTACACTACATTTTACGAGAAAGTTTTCTGTCTGGATTCCGGATGTAGTTATGTGTCCGGAGTCCTATTAAATATTGTCACATTAAGTGACTTATACCGGGCCCATCGAGGTTTTTGGATTGGAACCGTGGAGGTTATTAGGGTTAGTTCGATTTTATTGGGGAATTAACTCCAATAACCTTGCAATAACTCATAAATAACCTTCTAATAAACTCTGCAGTCCATTAGAGTGGAAACGGGGGAGGTTTTGCAGGATTATTGATGGTTATATCGGTTTTATTTGAGTATTAACTCCAATAACCCCGCAATAACCCAACAATAACCCATTAATAATCTCTGCGGTTCCATTTCAATAACCCCTAATAACCCCCGCAATAATCCACTAATAACCTCGCAATAACCCCGTAATAACCCCCAATAACTCTTCAATAACCTCCGCGGATCCATTATGAGGTTGGCCCGGTGTATGATACATGTCAAAATTTGATAAGACTCTGGATTCAGCTCTACGTCCGTGCTCCGGACAGAAAATTTTTCTGCGTTTTACATACAGAAATAAAAGAACAAGATTTACATACTATTCACATTGATATGTAGAGAGAGATAGAGAGAACTACATATAATGCATGCAACTTGTTACAAAGTTGGCCACAGCAAAATCAATCGAGTGCATATGCAGATGACTTTTTTCTTCAGCAAAATGATGATCAATGTTCGAATATATAAGAGAACGGGGGGACCATATAAGCATTATGAAATTATGCTGAAGAAATGAATGCATGCCATCTTAAAAGTTACTTCCGGCACTTAGTACTGCGGGGCGGGCTTATCTTCATTATTACCTTAAATATACAGCTTTTTAATAATGGTACTGAAATGAATTTCTAATAGGAGCTTTCCATGAGATAGTACCACAGAAGTGTGAAATGTGTCTTGAAATTTAAAAGTTATTTTATCATAATTATAAAATATGTATATAAAAATTACAAGATATTTTTATTTGCCATTTCATTGCAAAAATTAATCTGTCAAAAACCTTTGATATTTTTAATTGCCATTCTTTTCTTACCAAAATGGTACGAAATATATTTTCCTCTTTTCATTAGCATCATATTTATGATGGTTCATTTTATTATTAACAAGATTTCAGTTCCTATTTCAAGTTCAATAATCACTACAGGAATTAAGCAAATTTGCGTCGGCTTAATTAGATGTAAATCGAATGTTGATTCAACGATATTTGAGGTATATCTGATCAGATTTGTGTCCAATTTTTTATGTAGTTAAATCCGAGGTCGGTAATATTAATTTCCTCAACTTTGCTTCAAAATATTTCGACGTAAATAATTTCAGTCAGTTTTTGTGTCAATTTTGTTTAGGCTACACGTGCATCAAATTTTGCATTTGAAAACATTGAACAATAAAAATATCCTTCGGATTACCGTCGAATTTGCGGCGGACAATATCGAAGAACGACTGAATATTATTGTCAATTTGTATTTGATTATTCGAAGCAAAACAAATGCAAATCAGTTGAACAGAAAAAAATAATAAAAGAGCAAGTACATTTTCACAACATGCACACAATAAAATATTCACATCTCAATGAAAATTTATTAAGCTATATCACAGATCAAATCTCAAATATATATCATTAATGAAAAAAAAAAGTTATTGTCACAAATTTTCCCACATATGAATAGTAAAATCAATAAAAACTTTCACAGCAAATGTTCAAAATAATATTTACAAATAATATATATATATATATATATATAAAGAAACTCCTCTATTAGATTTTTGAATGATTCACTCTGCTTTCATGTCAGAAGTAGCCTCCATAATCTGATTATTATTAGTTCCAGAGTCAGAGTCAGAATTGGCATAGGGGTCAACAAAACACTAATATCAATATGTCCTTTAATGATGAAAGCATAGACCCAACCTATTCTGAAAATGAAATTTTGCCCCCTTCTACTAGATCCACTAGAAGGGGTAGCAGACATCATGTTTAACATTTTTGTTTGGAACATTAGGGGAGTGGCTGATCCTTCCTCCCTTAAGCGTTTAAAATATCTTTGCAGGATCCATCGTTTGGAGATTTTTGCAATTTTGGAGCCTTTAGTCTCCACCCATAAGGATAAAATAATAGCTTATTTTCCTCTCTATTCTCACTTTAGCAATACTAGTAACAAAATTTGGGTTTTCTGGAAAAAACATATCCATCTTCAAGTTGTTGAGGATGATGCACAATTTATTTTAGCACATTTTCAGGCTTATATTTTCAAAGGGTGGGTTACTTTTGTTTATGCAAGTTCTTTACTTGCTGAAAAATACATTCTGTAGAATAAATTAATTGCCATTGGTTCTACGTTAGATGAACGTTGGTGTGCTGGTGGTGATTTTAACATGATTTTGTCTCCTGTTGAAAGGAAAGGTGGCACAAGGCCAAACTCCACGCAGATTCAGAACTTTTGTGAACTGGTTTCACAAGCTGGGTTGTTTGACTTGGGATTTACAGGGAATCCTTTCACTTGGAGACGTGGCAGGCTTTTCCAGAGGCTTGACAGATTTTTTGCAAATTCATGTTTTTTAAATTACTACCATACTTCTCAGGTTCAGCATTTAAGTCATGTTTCCTCTGATCATAATCCACTTTTACTCTCTTTAAATTTTCATACAAAACCTGCTTTCACCCGTTTTAAATTTCTAAATATTTGGTCTTCACATCATACTTTTTTTACTTTGATTTTTAGACTTTGGAAGCCTGGCTGTGGCACTCCTTGGTTTGTTCTGTGGCAACTGCACAAAAACATAGTTGCAGGTTTAAAGAAATGGAACTTTGAAGTTTTTGGAAATATACATACTAGAGTTCTCAAGTCTCAATAGTTGGTTAATAATTTGGAAGCTATGGAAAGTATGAGCCCTAAGATAGCTGATGAGCTCTCTCATGCTCACTCTACTCTTTTAGAAGAGATCTCTCTGGAGGAAGATTTTTTACAGCAAAAATCTCATGATACTCATTTTAAACATGGTGACAGGAACACTAGTTATTTTCATGCATCTATTAAACAAAGAGTTAACTCAAATTCAATTATTAAAATCATCACTCGGGATGGGCAGAGTTATTACCGATGCTTGCGAGGATTGGTCTAAATGCGGTACATTACTTTTCTAATCTGTTCTCTAATGCGGGACATGTTTCTTCCATTAAAAGTGAGCTATTTGCTTCGAACGAGCACTATATTGCTTCCTTAAGCTTTCTGATGTACCAAATGAGGAGGAAATTTTTCAAGCATTTAAGGGGATTAATGCAAACAAGGCACCTGGCCCTGATGGTTTTTCCTCAGGTTTCTATATTACATGCTGGGACATTATTAAGAGGGAAGTTATTCATGCAATTCAAAGTTTCTTTCAAGGAGCTGATCCATGTAAGTATTTTTCAGCTGCTTTACTGGTACTTATACCTAAAGGTAAGGATAACTCTCATTGGCAACACTTTAGGCCTATATCTCTAACTTCTACAATCACAAAGGTGATTAGTAAGATTATTGTTGTCAGGCTTCAATCACTTTTAAATGTTATCATTTCCCCTCATCAGTCTGCCTTTATTAAAGGTAGAGAAATCACTGATAATATTCTTTTAGCTCAGGAGCTTATCGAGGATCTTGACAGGACTTGTAGAGGAGGGAATTTCATCATTAAATTAGATATAAAGAAGGCATTTGGCACTATCAATTGGGATTTTATTCAAAATGTACTTATTGCTAGAGGTTTTGAACATAAGTTCTGCAGTTTAATTAAGAGATGGTTGGCCAACAATTATTATAGTGTTCTGGTCAATGACACCTCACATGGTTTCTTCACTGGCTACAAGAGGTATCAAGCGTGGTGATCCCCTTTCACTCGTTCTCTTTATTATAGTGTTTGACTATTTATCTAGAATGCTTAATCATTTTCATGAAAGGCATAGAAATATGCATTATTATAATAAAGCAGGTATTTTGGTGTCACATTTGGCTTATGCTGATGACATTATTGTTTTCTCTAATGCATCCATACTTGCTATTAGAAGAATCCTTAAGGTTTTCACTGATTTTAAAACTCTATCTGGTTTATCTTTTAATAAAGAGAAATGCCAGCTATTTTTTAGTAATTCTATTACTCCCTGTAAAAAACATTGGGCCCCTATCCTCACTGGTTTTAAAAATGTTTCCTTGCCTCTTAAATACCTTGGGGTAAACCTTATAAGAGGTAGATGTAAGCAAATTCAGATGGATGAAATTATTTCAAAAATTCAATGCAAAATTAATGATTGGAAGAATAGATTTCTCTCAAATGGAGGTAGATTGACTCTCATTTCTAGTGTGTTACAAGCAATTCCTTTATATGCACTCCAGGTTTTCAATGCAAAAAAAAGTTCATCGAATTTTATTGAAACACTTTTCAATCGGTTTCTTTGGGAGGGGGTGGTGCCAAGAAACACTTGGTGTTCTTGGAGGAAGCTATGCAAACCAAAATTTTACAGTGGGCTTGGTTTCAAGTCTCTTCCTCATATTGTGGAGATTAATATGAGTAAGCTCGGTATAAATTCGAGGCTTTGTGACTCTCTATGGGCTAAGTTCATGCATTCCAAATACTGTAGTATTTCACACCCTTCTACTGTCTCATACAAAAAAGGAGACTCGCGTATTTGGAAGGCTATGGTGATGGCCAGGAAATACACTAGCAATTTCATTTTTTGGGAGTTGGGCGATGGCAAGGTTTCTCTATGGCATGATAATTGGGGCATACCCCATACTGCCTGCACTTCCCAAAACTCTTCTGATCTCTACAATGTTGTCTCAGATCTATGGCTGAATGATCAGTGGGATATTGTGAAATTGAGAACCTTGTTAGGTAATGATGCTGCTATGTATATTAATCAACTTCCCTTTAGTAATAACATGAAAGATAGGCCTCACTGGATGAAGGCCAATAACTGTTATGCTAGCAAATTTCTGTATCAGGCTAGAAATGTTTTTCCTGCTTGTCACTGAAGTGCATATAGCTGGAATACCTTGTTTACACCTTCTATGGCCTTCTTTAATTGGCGGTTTTTCTCATCTTTGCTTCCTTTAGACGATATTCTGAAACTAAAGGGTTTAAGAATGGCTTCTATCTGCCCTTTATGTCACCAAGCTGAAGAATCTTCCAATCATATTTTTTTAAATTGCTCATTTCTTGTTGACGTATGGAATGCTTTGGGTACTTTATTTAACATAAACTGGCCTTCTACTTTTTTTTATAGAGGATTACATAAGTGCTTGGAAAGCTCTTGCCATTGGTGGGAAGTTTCTGTCCTCCTTTCCTTTGGTTATCCTGTGGTTTATATGGAATTCTCGTAATGCTGCTAAGCACACTGAGGAGCACCCCACTTCTCTTAAAACAATAGCTCATATCAAAGCTTACTATCATAGAGCTACTAAAAGTGTAGCTCCCCCTTCACTTGCTATTAAAAAACCAGTACTGGTAAGATGGGTGCCACCTGAAAGGGGTTGGATAAAAATAAATATTGATGGTTGTTGGAATAAGTTGACTGCTGGGGTTGGGGGTTTGTACAGGGATCATGGTGCCAAAATAAGGTTTACTTTTCTTCCCCTGTCATTGCTGAAACCCCTTTGCATGCTGAAATTTGGGCACTGCTATTTGCTCTCAAAAATGCCATTTGTTTTCACTTTAATGCTTTAATTGTAGAATCTGACTCAATCTTATTGGTAAAGATGTACCACAGGGAAATCGACATTCCTTGGAATCTTATCTATCTATTTAAAAGGATATGGTCTGTCATTGATGCTTCCTCTTTACAGGTCAAGCTCAATTTCATTTATAGGGAAGCCAATAGGCCAGCTTACTGGCTGGCAAAGCATGCTACGGATACACCTAGGGTGGGTAAAGCCCCACACAGATAGCTGGCAATACTTTTACACGGTGATACAATGGATTTACCTTATATTAGATGTATTTAGTTGTTTTGTTTCTAGCTTATCTGTTGGAGTTCAGTACTCACCTCATGGTTATCTTGGTTATTTTTAACTCCCTGCCTCTATATCATCCTTTAATATTGCAGGGTCTCATATCTTGATTTATTATGCTTTAGTTTTTGGGCTGTAGGAGAACACACTTGCTTTGGTTAACATTTCTCTTGCTGGGTCTCTAACTTTGTTCTGTAAGATGGTTGGCTTGGCACAGGTTGCTAGTGATCTTTCCTTTGTGTTTTGGAGATGGGTTTCTTCCTCTGTGCAGTGCAGGACAGCGGGCTTTGCATTTTGATTCTCCTTTCAGTTTCCTCTGTGGAGTGCTGGACAGCGGGCTTTGCATTTTTCATTCTCTTTACAGGATGGCTGTGCTGAATTTCTTTATCCACCATTGCTTCTGTTACAGGCAATCTTCGTTTTCTTACTGCAGTTACGGTTTTTTATGGGTTTTTTGGACACCTGATTTTGCTTTCCTTCTCAACCGTGGTTTTGTCACTGCTTGTTTGGGCTCATCTGCTCTTACTCTTTTTATTGTTCACTCTTCTTGTTAAGTTTTGTTTTTGACAACTTTTTTTGGAGCATTTTGGTGTGAGTTGTACTTGTGGGAGGCTGAACCCCTAGGGGTTGAGTGGGTATTGTATTTTTTGGTTTTTTTGTTTTAGATTGGGGATCGGCCCCCCCCCCCCTGCACCAATTTTTTCTGATTAACACGTAGGGAGCCACCGATGCTCTTTCCCCCAAATATATATATATATATATATATATATATATATATATATATATATATATATAAACTCCTCATAATTTCCCCCTCCATCTCCTCCTCTACGGATGTCATTGATCGCTTGCGCCGTCGATCTGTGAAAGTCTCATTCACATTTTATTTTCATAATGTAAGAAAAATATAGAAAATCAAAATTTTTATTTACATTGATATGCTGAGAGAGATCAAATACCCATTATTACATTCCTGGGTGCTGGTGTGTCTGGACTTGTCATTGTTTATTTGTAAATGCATAGGAATCTAGTGGTATGCATCCTCTCATATAAATAAGAAATAAGCCATTATAACTTCAAAACCCATTATTCTCAATAATAATCCATTATTACTGAGAGAGCTCAATGTAATAACCCATTATTACTTTCTCTTACATAAAATAAGTAAATACATATAAATCAAGTGCTATGCATGTAAATCCTTAAAATACAAAATACAATATGATTGAAATTTGAATCAAAATCATATATTTTATTCATGTAATAGCTAGCCACATCAATTAAAGTCTTAACTGAATCAAGCCTGCAAGTTAGCAGTCATTATCAAGGGCTAATCCTAATACTTCTAAACACAACTTACGCCTTCTTTCGTCATCCAAAGCTAATACTCTTCTACAACAAAACTAATCATCAAAATATTTTTCTCTAAAACCTAATAATAACGAATCAATGATGATATCATATATGCACGTTGTTGTGCTGTAGGTCAACACCTGCACCCTTAATCATAACCAATTAATACTTAATAATTGCAATTTAATCCACATATATTTAAATAAAAATTAGAAGACTATCAGTAGCTTGACCAGCCATGCATTGTTAACTAGACCCAACTTATTTATTAATTTTTCATGCAGTAAGCTGATTAAACTCTAGTTTGTCTTACTGTCCTTTCTGAACGACGTACACAAGCTTCCTTAATTTTTTCATTTGTTTTATTTTGCTATTTATTTATTTTTTTTCTTATTGTTATGTTGATGTCATTTTTGCAATTTTTTAATTAAGATTCCAACTCATGAGAACTGAGATTTCGGTCTCTGTCTGTCTGTTCAGTGGTGCCTCTCAAATAGGCAATTATAAATTTAGTTGCAGCTGTGTCCACATAAATTGGCCGACAAAGGGTTGTAGAATTCTTAACTAAACTCGTACGTATTTTTTGGGGAGATTTTAAATATAATATTATTAATTTTTTGAACTGTTAGAACAATATGCAGTTTGAAAAATAAAGAAGAAATTTGAAACTTAATAACAAAAGGAAAAAAAAAAAAAAGAATATTTCCATGAAAATGAACGTTAAAAATTACAAATCTATTATTACTTTTAGGAGTAGGAATAGAGAAAATATTATGTGTGGTGTCCTAACGGGAGAATATATGATGTGCGGTGGTGTAGTCTTATGTTATTAGTTGTCCGGCCATTCAGTTATCTGCACTCAACTGTCTGTACGTCCAGATAACCAATCACAAGAGACCAGATAAGAATTTGTGAAGTATTAAAATATAATTCTTGTAAATTAGAAAGTGTGTATATTAGAAAGATTTATAGTGGGTAACCTAATTTGGAGATGTCTAATTATATTATTTTTCTATATTTTGAAATCTAATTTGAGAAGATCTAAATGTATGATACTTCTTATATTTAAAATTATCCTAATTTGTACGCTCTAATACTCACTTTATATAAGAAATTATGAAGGATTTGTGGGTATTTCATTGTAATCCTAATTCAACTAATTTTCTTTTCTCTATACCTGTCAATAGTGGAATAACTTCTCTCACGGATGTAGGCAATTTGTGCCAAACAACATAAGTTGTGCAATGTTTAGGTTGTTTATTATGCGAATCGGTTTTTCACATTATTTTTCACAATAGTTGGTATCAAACAAGGATCGTTGATCCTGGCGATGGTTGGGTACAATTCTGACAAAGTCGTGGACATAAGTGAATGATATTGGAGACAGCTAGATCAAAAGATCTAGTAGAGCGATGAATAATAACATATCAACTATTTAAGAATTCATCATAAAGATGAAAAAATGTGTCGAGTCATTTTGTGGTTATAAATCCCGTCTAGATGGATGTGACGAAATTTGACGGTAAAGGAAACCTTGGCATGCTGCCATGCGAGGTGATAGATGTGCAGTGTAGTTTGAATATGGAGGAAGTTAATAATGATAAACGTCCTGGAAAGATATGTTGACCTCATTTTTGATGAGGTCTTCCTTTTCTTCTTTTTAATGCTTAGGATCTAGCCTTAGGCTTTTCCTTTGACTATCTTAGAGGACTAGAATTGGGACCCGCCTTTTAGAAATTCAAACCACTTCTAAACTCCCTGCAAACTCCACAAACTTGACTATAAACCCCTAATCACCTAGAGGGTTGAAATCAAATATGGAAGTTTAAAGGATGAGTTCCTATAGGACTCTTTGGCCTTAGGATCGCCTTACAGGTGGCTCTGGTCGATGAAGGGGCCGACATACACTACACTTACACACTACATTTCCACACACTTCCTAAAACCACACCCATACCCAACTTGACCTCCCGACTCATGTAGGTGATTCACATGGATGGTCCTTAACCCCTAAGCCTGCGCTAGAGGGTTAGGAACAACATAGTGAATGCCTCAAATGAGTCCTTTCATGGCTCATATGGGCTTGAAATGGCTTCATGGCTCAACCAAAATGATTTCACCCCACCAAATTCACCCAATCTTCAATTTCCCAAATTTTCAATTTTTGACCCCGGGACCCTACACCTACTAAACCTACCCAAAACACTCGAATTACCCAAATTTTTGCAAAATCTCCAAATTACCTAAAATTTTCCAAAATCAATCCCAAACACCTCCACATCACTCAAATTGATCATCCATACCCAAAAATACCAAAAATTCCAAAAATACCCCCAATACCCTCCAAATACCCAAAATACCCTTCTTGGCCTAAAAATCCAAAAATTCAGAAAATTCCCAGAAAATTCCAGAAAATCCCAAATATTCCCAATTTCATTTTGTCCAACTACACCATGGGCCAATTTTGTCAATTTACCCTACTTTTGTCAAAACCCCCAAATTGACCCATTTTAACCCAAAGTGGACCCGATGTCAAACCAAACATACCCAATTGACCCCAATTTTGGTCCAATTCAATTCTAAACTTCAATTCAACATTCCCAATACCAATTTAGACCAAATCCAAGTCCAATTTGATTGACATTTGGATCAATTTCACTTTGGGCCTTAAAGCCCAAATTTGGACCCATGACCCAAACTTAGCCCAAACTAACCCAATTCAACTCCAATTAACCCCAAATCTTTTCTAAACCTTCCTTAACATCCTCATAAACAAAACACTAACATGATTTGCCCAAGATTTTGACCCAAACCCCACTCAAATTCAACCCAAAATCAAAAAGCCCAATTTTGACCTAAACCCAAATCTAACCCAAATAGGCCCAAACCTCAAAATTAAAACCCAACCAAAGCCAAAACCTCTTTGAAACATTCCCATAAACATTTCTTGATATTTATTTTACATCAATTTCAACCCTAGCCCAACATTGGCCCAAGTTAGCCCAATTTGACCTACATTGGCCCATTTACCAAATAAACCCAAACCACCTTAAATCTATTTCAAGTTATTCATGAAACATCCCTAAACCAAAACCAACAACTATTTGGCCCAAACCTCTACAAAAATTCCCATCCATGAACACATCCTTAAACTTAAAAGCCCACTTCCCTTAAACCTTCTTAAAAGCCCATTTCCTTCAAAATTCAAAAGCCCAAATCTACCCTAAAGCCCACATGACATCTCCATTTGTCATCCATTTAATTAAATCCATTACCTAAGTCCTAAAGTCACCATCAAATTATTCCAAATCAAGTTTCATACAAATTTCCATCAAAACATCCAAAATTCTTAAAACCCTTTTCATGAAACAAATCGACCTTTTCCCAAGCCAAATGAAGCCATGAACAAGCCATTCTCGAAGCCACATGAAGCCATGAGGGCTTTGACTTGTCATTAGTCCATTTATGGCAAGAAGAGGGGTTCTTTCTTAAACCTCCTTTAACCCTTTTTTACCTTAATCATGTCACACACTAAACCATGTTTAGCCACCTCATCATGGATGGAGACTTCACCATTCCTTCTAGAGTGACCTAAATGATTCCCTCGGCTCAAAATCGGAGCTTGGAAGGGTGCACCAAGCCCAAAATGGTGGGTTGACCCAAACCAAGCCAAAGTGAGCCTTCTCCCATTCCATTTAAATCAAACTCCTTTACACATGTCAAACCTCGATTGCTACACTAAACCCCAGCCACTGACCCTCGACGAAGATGGTGACCATTGCACTGGCCGGCCGGCCACCGGGCCGCGGGAAAACACCATGGCCGAGAGCTCGCATGTGAGCCAACATTGAAATTCTCACTTGCTGAGCTGCCCCATGCCTAGTGGTCACCATGGCTGATCTTCTCCTCACCGGAGCTTGGTGATCCCAAGCCCTAACTCCCTCCGAGAGGCCTTCCACCCTCTCTGATTTAAACTCCACCCCTCTCGGCCATGAGAGGTGCTGAAACAAAACCTTAGGGAAACTCTGCCAAAATCACTCCGGATCACTCTCTACACATAGAGCACCTGATCCCCATCGAATTCCGGCCCCAATTCCTTCTAGGCGAGCCGATTTTGAGCTCGAACTTTGGCCAAAAACCGGGACACTTCTCCGCGGTGAGCCAATTCCCAAATTGATTGGCTCTACACCTTCACCGGACCCGAGGGAAGGTGTCCACCACCAAAAGCCCCATCTCCGAGGCCACCCGGTTGCTCCGGCCTCCAAGCTTTGTGATCGGGCTTGGTCGAAATCATATCCGGACAATTCACGGACCGGGAGACTTCATCCGGAGCTTGCGGGACCCGATCGAAGGTGCAACAACTCTCGGATTGAAGCCACACTTCTACGAGCCAAGGTATGAGCTAACTCTTCATCCCGAGCTTCGAAGATTCTTCATTTCGAATGCCTTAGTTTCGATGCATGTTAGCCGTATAGATGTGTTCGTCTCTTGAGACGAATCCATAGAGCATAAGAACATGAAAATCCATTGAGAATCGAGTGAGATCTTAGGGATTTAGTGTGGACGGCTCTCGGGTGAGAACACTTGGGGACGATGAACGGATGCCGTCCATTCGATACACGCGCGCACGGACGGCCGGGATTGCGTCGGACCGGGGAGACGGTACGAGAACCGCGGGGCCCGGGCTGCTGACTCGGGTGGCGGCGTCGAATGGGAGCGCGACGCGTGTGCGTTCGGAGGCTGCCGAGGTTTCGGCTGGCGCCGCGTGGATAAATAGAAAATTAGGGTATTTTCTTATTTATTTAATTCCCTAAACTTCAAAAATCCATATCTTTGTGTAGAAAAATCACAAAAATAAAATAAAAATACCCCCTTGCTCAGTGAACAGAGGAGAATAATGTGGAAAAGAAATCATTTAATTTAATTAAGTATTTTATTTTTTATGATTTATTTACTCTCTGCATACATTTAATTCTCCATGCATGTATACAATTCACCATGGCATGAGACCATAGGGCTTTTGAAGCCTCTGAACTTGGGAACATTCCCTGAATTTTCCAAGGTCGGAGACCATCTCTGTGAAAAGTTATTTATTTTTCAAATGCATGTTGCTTGTTTTGAGTATTTTAATTCCAAAAATTAGCATGTTGTGAAATAAATTCTAGAAATATTTGGTGATGTTCCTTATGACCGAGAGAACTCTAGGAAAAATAGGACTTGAGTTAATTCACTCAGATTAACCCTAATTGGCTTAAACACCCAAAATAGGTCTTTAATTAATTAGAGTTAACCAAGTATCAAATTGACTTGAAATCAATTCTCCACTGACCTTTAGGATCAGAGGAATCCACCATAAAAATTTGAGGTCGATTGGACTTGGTTAACCCCACTAATTGGGTTGATTAAGCCACTTAGCCATTTTAAACTTTAAAAATTCATAACTTTTAAAATACTTTTTAAAAATTCACCAAATTGGTTTTGGAGCCTCTCTGATATCAGGGGAACCTAAGAAAATTAAAATTTCAATTTTCTAAAAAAGTTGATTTTTAATAATATTTTAATATTTTTAATAATTAAAAAATAATAAAAATCACAAAAATAATAAAATTCACCAAAATGTCACATTTTGAATTTTAATCACTTAGGAACAAATCCCACATTTTTCCTAAGTCTATTTAGTGAGATATTAAATTTTAAAGCCCTAGGGTAATTTTAAAATTAAAAAATGTATTTTCTAGCATTTTCACTAAAATAATTATTATAAATCATAGAAAAATCAGAAAATTGCAAAATTTGATTCTCTGGTTTCCTTGATATCAGAGAGATTTTTGAAAAATATAAAATCCATTTTTCAACATTTATTTTATTTTTAAATTAATTAACACTCCAAAACTCAAAATAATTATAATAAAAATAATATAATTCAAAAAATCACCAAAATTGGTCCAAGTGCTTCTCTGGTCATTAGGAATGTCCCCTAATTTTCTTAAGGACAGAAACTTTCCCTTGGTCATGTTATCAAATTTTCCTTGAAAATCTCTATTTTCCACCAAAAATAATTATATAAATAAATTAAATACAGAAAAATCACATTTTCTCCTCTCATGTCTTTATTGACATATGAGTGAAGTCACATAAAAATTTCAAGTTCATTTGAGTTCAATTTAGTGAGTTATGAAATTATTAAGCTTAAAGGGTAAAATGGTAATTAATCTTTAATCCTTAATTAAAACTTTAGGTTTAATAAAAAATCAACAAGTAAAATATTTGATCTTAATCTGATTTGGATAATTGAAATTTAAATAATTAAAGGGTAGAAACCCATTAAATAATTTTAAAATGATTAAACTTTAATTAAATAATAGATTAAATTTGGAAGAATAATAAAATTGGAATTATTAAAATAAGGGATCTTTATTAGGAAGAGATTTATTCTTTAATTTAAAAATCCCTAAATTAATTATATCAACTAATACTCAATTTTTAATTAAAATGATAACTCAAATTTAAAATATTAAAAGACTTAATTAAATTATTAAAATCTTTTGAAATTTCAATTAAAATTAAAAATAAAGTAAATTAAAGATAAATTAAATTAAGATTAAATTAAATTTAATAAATTAAATTAAACAATTAAATTAAATTAATTAAAATTAAATTAAATTAAATTAAACAATTAAATTAAATTAAATTAAATAATTAAATTAAATTAAATTAAATAATTAAATTAAATTAAACTAAAAAATTAAATTAAATTAAATAATTAAATTAAATTAAATTAAATTAAATTAAATTAAATAATTAAATTAAATTAAATTAAATCAAATTAATTAAACATCAAATCAAATTAAATGAAATTAAACTAAATATAAAGCAACTTGAACACTATTCCAAATTTAAACCCTTTAACTTAAATCAAATCATTTGAATACTAATTTACCCTTGAAAGCTTTGATTATTATAACTCCTAAATGAAACATTAAATGGAGTGTTACTTCACTCATAGGATATTCAAATGTCCTAGTTCAGTTGAAGCGAGTTAACAAGACTTGAAAACCTCGGACGATCGATTCATTTATATAATTAAATTCATTTGGACTTAAAATAATCCTAGAAATATTGAAAAGATGTTTAAGATCCTTCTTAAGCACTTCCTCAATATGATAGGATATTTATAAGAACAATTGAATTTGATTATTCTTTGATGAAGAAAATCGTCCTTAAACCAAAACCCAAAGAACCTAGACGTCATAGGAGATGACTAGCTATAGGATTAGGAATTTGGTAGAAAACCATAACCTTTCCCTTAGCTTTACCTAGGAACTTGCTTAAATATTCTAATTGTGTTTTAAGTGCAGCTTGGGATGACGGGAAGACCCTCCGGGTACGCTTTTATTTTATTGCGATTTACTTTCTTGCGATTTACTTTCTTGCAATTTACTTTATTGCAAATGCATTTTACTTTTCTTGCATGATAAAACAACGAGTTGCATGAAAACCCACACCTTTAGGATAGCCACTAAAAGCTGAAACCAAAATTAAGTTAAAAGTCATTGCAAGATAAAATTCACCGCCACAACATTTCAAAATATAAAACAACTCAAAATTTAATCACAAACAGAACACAAAACTACAATTACAACTAAATTAAAACGTCACGTTGGATGATCGGGAATACCTCGGATGATGTAACCTACGTGTTGCTAACGGGATTTCCCACGGTCTAAATGAAAGTGTGGAACTCATTCGGTTGAGTTTAGCAAATTCATCCGGACTAAGTGAATCCGATAAAAATAATGATGCCGGAAGGATGGAACCGTGGGATCTTAACCGGTGTCGTTATAATCAACTTTAAGATTTGTTTTAAATAAAACATAAAAAACACTGGAAATTAAGATTTTCTCTAAACCAAAACACTTTTCTCGACTCCCGATTTATGTTTTCTAAAACTAAACCTCTGCAACAACAAGGAGCTCGGAGCATGGTGGGCGGCACGACCATCGTCATCGACAAAACTCGAGTCTACTTGATAAAACTTTCCTAGAATTAAAACAACCAAGCCATAGGACTTCGAGGTAGCTTGCCTAGTGCAACATAAATCCTCAACTCTTCGTTAGGCATTTGCATTGCAAATTAAGCCCTAACCGGTCTTAGGATTCCGAGGTAGTCGTCCGATACGACAATAAACCCTCACATCTTCTGAAGCTATTTGTTTGATTTTATCATACAAATATAAGCCCTAATTAATTGAAATTGGCAAGATTGAAATATCAAATTAGGACTTTCCTAAATTCAAGCCAAACGATAGGATAGTCGGGAAATTATCGAAGTTCACTTCGAATCAGTGATTTCTCCTACCTTTCTTCCTTTGGATTCACAAAACAAAATGTTCCAAAAATTTGATCCATTCCCTATTGAAACTCCAAAATTCAATCTTTGAAAACCTTAAACTTTGAAATTCTTGAGAGCAGAATCATTGATTATTATCGAGAGTTTTCTTAGGTGATTCCCGTCATTTAAGATGTAATTAACTATAGGGGCTTGCCCTTATAGGGAATTTTAAAGAACCTGAGTAATATAAACCCCGTTTAATGTTTTCATATTAAGCGGGGAAACTTGTCGGCTTATAAAATTGGTTCGCGAGACCAAACGGATGTCACTAATCTTCTAGTTTATTTAATCAAGCCCCACCATCAAGCGGTGTGTCTATCCTTAGGGATAGGTACACGGTTTGTGGTGCGGTGCTCGTTTATATAAACTATTTGGGATGTGAGGTCGGTTTAATTTCATATCTTAAAACCTTCGAACTTAAAATTATTTTCAAAATCAAATACTACTTTTCAAATTATTTATTTTAATTAAATTAAAAATTCGCCGACAGATTTCTGTTAGGCGACCCCTCTTCAAAATAAAACACGACCTAAAAATATGCCGACAAGATATCATGAAGAGATTAGTTGAAGATGAACAAAAAATTTTGTGACTTGATTCAAAATTATTTATCTTAGGAGATGAAATATGTAATGATGATGAAAAGTTCTGCGGAAAAGTTATGTAGAATGTTGAAAAATAAATATCTCATGAAGATCATGGTGAATCATCTCCATAAGAAGTGTCAGCTCTACAAGTTTCAGATGAGATATGGGACAGTATTGATAAGCTGTTGAATGATTTTACAAAGCTTTTGGCATATCTATTATATCTAAATGAGTAGATTAGAGATGAAGAAAAGACGGTAATTTTATTGAATTTTCTCCTGGATAACTACAAAAACTTCATAATACATTCTTTCATGAGAATGAGGTTTTAAATTATGACGAGATGAGTGCAAAATTGTTGAACTATGAGTTATGTCAAAGGGACAAAGAGTCCATAAAGATGTAGTCGATAGAGCCACTTACATTCCAACATGGCAGATTTAAGAAGAAGAATACTCTGACAAAGATGGGCGATAGTGATGATACTTCCCAAAAGCAGGATAAGTCTCATGAGCACGACCTTGAGAAAAATCATAATGCTTTCTATTTAAATACTGGTAATTGAAAGAAATATTGCATGAATTTGAAGGGGACGAGAAAGAGAGTTTTCTTTGAGGTGAAAGTCAATTTTTTTTGTGGAGAGGAGTGACGAGAAGGATTCAGATGTATCATTGTGTTTAATTTCTCACAGTTTTTACAAATATGATTCGCGTTGAATTAATTTGGAAACAAGTGCTACTATCACATTTATTCTCATTGAGGGTGGTTTTGCAATTTTAAGAAGCTGGATAATTATACAATGACTAAGTGCAACGATCATGATTATTGTAAAATTGGTGCAATTAACATCTTTATCATGATGCATAACAGTACTGTGAAGGAACTGAGTGATGTTAAACATGTTTCAAATATGAAAAATAATTTGTTGTTAGTAGGGGTTGTAGAAGCCAGAGGCTACAAGATACTTATTGTGGAAGGAGTCCTGAGGATATGTCGCGGAGCACTATTTTTAGGAAGAGAGTTCTTCATCATACTATTTATTATCTTCAAAATATTATAGTGACAGGAACTGCAGTTGTTGCTAATGATTTTTTGATGCCACTACATTGTGGCATATGTGACTAGCTCACGATGAAGTGGCCTCATTTCATCATTTGATGAAGCAAGGATTGACACAAAGAGTAATCACCTACAAGCTTGATTTCTGTGAACATTGCATGTTTGGCAAGCAGATATATGTATTCTTAGATAATGATATCCACTATACATAGGGTATTTTAGAGTATGTTCACACAGCTGTTTGGGCCAGACAATGATGGCATCATTTGATAGGCAGAGATATTTTGTCTCTTTTATCATTGATAATAATAGATATGTTTGTGTTTACAGAATGAAGCGAAAGACCAAGATGTTATAGATTTTTATAACTTAAAAGAAGTGAATTAAGACTCAGACTGATAAAAAAATGCAGTGTATCTGATCAAATAATGGGGTCAATACACATCAGATCTATTCTTGCAAGAGTGACAGAGCTGGGATAGAGCACACATTCACTATTTGAGAGACACCACACAGAACGGGATGAAACTATAGGAATTTTGCATATTTGCATAGGCCAAACTATGATGCAATTCGAAGGAAAATTCGATGTTATTTAAGGCATATCATCAGGTTTGCATCTGATTTACGTCAGACATTTTCTACAGATAAATTGAGGGCCAGTAATACTAATTCCATCAGTTTTACTTTGAAATATTTTGATGTAAATAATTGGTGTTGGTTTTCACATCGTCGTAGCATTGGGTTTGTTTAGCCTACACGTGCGTCAAACTTTGCGTATGAAAATATCAAACAATAAAAATATTCATCGGATTACCATTGAATTTGTGAAAGATGATGTCAAAGAACGATAAATAATTATTGTCAATTTATTGTTAGATTAATCAATGCACAATGGACATAATTAAGATGCAAACCCGTTGAACATAAAAAAAAATATAGAAGTATAATTACTTTTTCACAACCTGCACACAATAAAATATTCACATCTCAATGAAATTTTATCAAGCCATATCACAAATTAAAGCTCAAATACATATCATTGATGTAGAAGAAAAAAATGTCAAAAATTGTCCCAAATAAGAATAGTAAAATCAACCTAAAATTCCAATATAAATGTTTAAAATAATGCTTACAAATAAAAGAGAATATTAAAAAAAATTACTCATCATTTCCCTCCTCCTCCTCCTCCTCCTCCTCCTCCTCCTCCTCCTTAATGGATGTCAATGGGGGCTTCCCTCGATAATATGCTCAAGTCACTGTTGTGCGCATTATAGAGTCCTCGACCCTATGTTGGCTTCTAGCATCTGCTCATGCAACTGGCAGACATCTTCCTTCATTGCAGCCACCTTCCTGAAAAGAGGCCCATGGTCTAGCTAAAAGCCTCCTAGTCAAGTTGTTAGGAGCTCGAGGAACTCAATACGTCACCACGGGAGAGCTCGACCTTGAAGGCTATGCCCTTTGGACCATGGCCATAAACCCTCCCTTTCTTCTTCCCCGCATCCAGGGTCTAAAGCTCGTAGACTCCGAAGTGGTAAAATGACTACATGGCTAGCAGCCAGGGACTATGGTGGTCGATCAAACCCAATTGATTGGTCGGTTGGGCCGAAGCAGCCAATCGAGCCTAAGTTGATTATTGATTAGAACATGTGGCCAATCAAACCTAATTGATCGGTTGAATGAGTTGGGGCGGCCGATCGAGCTGAAGTGTGTTGTTGATTGAACCTTAGCGGTCGATCAAATTAATTTGATTAGTCGATCGGGCAAAGGTGGCCAATGGAACCACAATGTATGGTTGATCGGACCTTTTTGGCCACTCGAGCCAGTTTGATTGGTTGATGGGGCCAAGTGATAGATCTAATTGAAGTGGTTCACACGATCAAAGTGACATGCAAGGCATGAAAGCAATGAACTAAATGCATTTGACAGCACACTAAACCCATCCTAGCTTTTTGTCACATAAGGATCTTGGGCTTTGATTGAATGAAGAGAAGTACCAACATCTTATTATGCAAAGCAACAAGTCGCCCAACTCCACTTGCCTAACACAAAGTAGAGAGTGTTTCACGAGGTGAACTCTCTATGACCGAGAGAGCAAAAGCCAAAGGAACAATTCCATCCTATCAATATTTTGAATTCAAATGTCCTTCAAATGAAGTCATCAAGACAAATAGCTAGATTAGTACAATCTCATCTTGGGATTTCAGAGTTAGGGTTAAGGGGAAGAGCTCACAATTCATAGAATAATTTTAACGAAACGATCCTAACCTAAGGTGATTTTCTCTAGCACACAACCTAAGTCTTTAAATCTCTAACATCTAGACCTACAGGGCTCTAGGAATGAGATTATTAAGTTTTTAGAAATTTTCACCTTCGTGATAGTTGGAGTAGCATTCTCTTCGCTCCAACCTTACTCCTACCATGCACCAGGACGATGGCTCCTTTTCTCCTCTCCAAAAAGGTAGAAGCTCTCCTCCTACAAAGGTGAGAAGAGTATCTCCTTCAGATAATGCTCCTCTCATAAGTCCCCTCCCCTCTTTTCTAGAAACTAGTGAAGGAAGAGGAAAAAGAAGGTGAAGAAACATTAGCTGAGGCAGAAGGAAGAAGGAGGAAGAAAATGATGTTCTTCCTTGCTTTAACTCCTCTTCAAAATTTTCCCCTTCTCTCTTTCCTTGAGCCTCTCTCTTTTTTAGAAATGATGAAGGAAGGAGAAGAAGAAGATAAAGAGAAGGATTTTTAGCAATAAAAAAAAAGCTAGAGAAGAATGATTTGGAGTAAGATGAAGTGCCCCCTCCTCTCCCTTGAGTTCTCCTCTCCAGAAATTTTCTCCCCAGCCTCCTAGTTTGAAGAATGAAAGAATCCCCTTTCTTTCCTTTGCCTTGACTGATACAAAAGTCTCTCTTCTCACTCTTTGTTTCCTGATTGATTTCCTTGCTCGACATAGCTTGAAAAAGTATTTGCATGCACAAAAATGGAAAGAATTGATAAGATTTTCCTTGATTTCCCTTGTACCCATCCACAAGTCTCATGGGAACTATGCAAAAGGTTTTTGTTAATTGTCCCCCCTTTCTGATCATTTTAGGAGTGAATTAGAATTTTTCGGCGGAGAAAAAAAAACTAAGCACTTAATCGTCCAAACGGGTGCAAAAGCGTCCGCCCTTGGTTTACAACTTTTTTGTATCAGGCGCATGAGTGCCACATTGGCATATAAGTGGAGGGATCTCGGGTTGGCGAACATCACATTAAGAAAGATGGGCACTCAATCACTCAACACGGTTACTCAAGTGCCCAAATGTCAAAATACACTCCAAATAATCTACAGACTGAAGGGTAGGCAAAAAACCACCCAATATGGGCTTTTGAGAGCCCATAGGAAATTTAACATCACTTAGGACGCCAAAAAGTGTGTTGGGAGCTTGGGCTCCTATTCTGGTTCCTTTGAGTGCCCAAACCTCATAAAAAGGGCTTGCTTCCTTGCATATTCCTTCTCTGGTACAAGTGACTTTTTATGGATCCCTAGACTACCATAGATTGTGTAGGTGTGAAAACGGGTTCTCCCACATTTGGGTGGACACCTAGGTGTGCATTATTGGAAAACAATCACCGCCGGGAGCCGAGTACAACCCCACTGCTGAAAATTCTAATTTTGCTCCCAAATGTCAATGGAAAGGTTCTTAACAATCTAGAAGCTGTGAAAAACCATGTATCACTAAAATACTACACGTAACTCATAAATGATTATTTTTGGATTTTTATTTGGGGATTTTAGTGCTTATATGTGCACCAGACCCTAGTGTGGGAAGGTCTGAAACCTGATTTTCCCAACTCGTGGAAAAGTTTGTTGGTTGCCCTTGATCAAGGGAGGCTCCAAATAGATATGGTATGATCTCTAATCACCGTAACATACATTAACAATGCCTCATGTCAGAATTATCATCGCCCCACTATGAATAGTTTCAGGTAGGGTTGAATTGGCACCTATCTTGATTCTATGCTAGAGGCTCGTACAAGGAGTACCTATTGAATTTATTGGACTTCGACAGACTGAATACAATTTTGTATCATTTAAGTGGGAATTCTTCACATGTGACATAAATAATTGATGCCAATAAGGCACGATACGCTTGTTGGAAGCAGCCCAATTTTTTTATTGAACCAAGGTTCATTGTCACATCAACATAACTTGGTCATCCTTAAAATCTGTTGAGGAAAGGATGCCTTAATCCACTTAAAGAGCTTACTTCTGGTCCTTAGATTTAACTTGATTTGAGGAAAGGATGCCTTAACCCTTTTAGGGGGCTTACTTCCAAACCTCAAATTGTTTAAGCAAATGGTGCCTTACTTCCATTTAGGGCGGCTTACTCTCAAGCCTAAGCTTTATTTTGAGGAAAGGATGCATTACCATTTATGGTGGCTTTCTCTCAATCCTAGCTTTGATTTTACAGGTCTGTCACATTAGGAAGGAAATCATACTCCATCTAAGAAGACTTTTCATTCAACCTAAGAGGCAAATAGGGTATTCGGATCGAGAAGGCTCGATCATCTCATTTGACCTTAATCATCTGATATACTCACTCGTAAAGAACCAAAGATTTAATTTTGATTCCCGTCGATTGAAGCACCCATCACCATAATCAGGTGGCCATTTGAGGCTTTGTTATCCTAACTAAAAGTGACAACAAACCATTAACTTAAGCAGTTAGTTAGTTGAGAAGACCCGATCATCTCATGTGATCCAGGTCATCTATAATATTTTTGTATTTTCTTGACCATATTCACCACAACAAATAAGGAAAAGAGTTCTCTACTCGACCATATTTGCAACATTAGAGGAGAAGGTTGGGTTATCTCAGGTAACCACAATCATCTGTTATGCTTACTCATAAGGAAATGACCAAGAATTAGTTATGTTTCCTCTCGAGTAAAGTACCCATCGTCATAGTCAGGTGGCCTGTTGAGGCTTTCTTATCCTAACTAAAAGTGGCAGCTAAACATTAACTTAAGTAGTGTAGAGAAGAATTTTTTAAACCATTATTGGGTTATCTCGCGTGACCCAGGTCTTCGATATTCACATAAGGACTTGACTTTTTAACCATTGAGGAATATTCATTCTCTATTCAATTTTAATGGTACCGGTAGAGAAGAAAAGAAATCCCAGACCAGGCTAAGCTCATTCGCAACAACAGATATGAGAGAACATTGAATCAACTTGTGTGATCTGAACCATCTATCATGCTTTTTTATAAGAGATCCAATTATGGCTCGAAGCAGTCCCCGTCGAAAGAAGCACTCATCACAATAATCAGGTGGCCTTTTAAAGCCTTGTTATCCTGATTAAAGTTGAAACTGGTTAGCTAGTTGAGACGGTCTCATAAAAACAATCAACGAAAAAGTTATAGGATTCGAGGAGCATTAAAACCATGTGGCTTTACTGGTAGGAAATGTCATAAAACAGGATGCTTTTAGCATGACACGCACGCGCGCATATTTGCAGTATTACAGCACTCATATGTCTCAATATGTGTGTGCCTCAATACTTTCAAATCCTTGGTGAGTGGTTATTAGCAACGCTAGCCGGCGGTATGCAAATCTCCTAAATGGAGAACATACCGCCTCATCTCCTATGACATCACACTTGAATGCCATAGGTAATTCATGTTGTATTCTTGATTTGGGTCACACTATAAAGCTAATAAACCCATTGAGTATGTAACGTGTTTGCACTTGAGTTTTTCATTTGCATTTTGCTTGATATTAAAATCATTTATCCTAGCCCGTGATGATCACTTGTACCTCACTCGAGCGTCCACAGTGCGGAATCTTGTTGCTTGCATGCATTTTACCTGCGTGTTTTGATAGCAAATTAAACTTGGTAAGTGACTAACCCCATTTTGGTTGTGAAGCTTTAACGAGTATTGCTTGGCAAGCAATGCCAGTTATTGCATCAGTATTAACACAAGTATGACTATGCTAGGATTCCAATGAATCTAATATATGTCACCTTACATATTACTGACCTGCATTTAGTGGTCCTAATTTTTAAAATCTTAAAAAAATATATTTTCTCTATTTATAATATCCACCCTATTTGAAAAACTACTCAATTAAAGAATCTAGGCAATATGTAAGGCCAACTATTTTAAAATCCTTTTGGCCTACATACTTTAAATCCCTTGGATTTTTAGATCGAAGCCGGAATCAGCAACCTCATTAAAGTCATATGGTAGTATTTACCCTTGCATTTTAGATTTTTGTGACTAAGACGCTTTTCGTTTAATGGTGTGCTAAGCTGGGATTAGGATGCTTAGGTAGTATTTTTGATGTCATTGCTAAAGTTCTCTACTGGCTTGGTTACACTAGCCAGACATCTTTTTGTGTGCTGCCTTTTGTGTGTTTGTTGGGTGTGGACTTGTGCACTAGTATATTATGGGTGGTCTTCTTGCAAGCAGTCATACCTAAAGTGAATGAAAAGGGAGGAGCAAATAATGATTTGAAAAAACACAATTTCTGTAGGTGCTACTAATGCTCTCCTCCCGCTAGAGATAGCTCATATGCATTGCATGATATATTTCGTGCTAACCTTTTATGTAGGTTAAGTCTTTTTTTGGATTTTATCATGTATTTGATTAGAGTTCTTAAGGTCGAGACTGTATCAGAAATAAGGTACATACACAATTTCCGATGCTTTTAACGTATCGAACCACATGATGAGGATCAAGAGCAGTTGCTCATGTCCTGTACCTGAATTCTAAATTCATATTCATTTATAGAATTATGGCCGGACATGCATTTGCAGAGTGGCCACTTATCTCAAATTCCTGTGATATGTTGCCGACCCAATCGCACCGACTTGTTATATATTTTGTTCAGCTTGTTTTTATTTTTTATTTTTTATTTTTTATTTATTTTTATTTTTTTTACATTGCATAGCGTGCTTACCTTTTCACTTTCTTGGCTTGTGCTTGTTTGGGCACTGATTAAAATGTAACCTAGGCTCATTAAGCACCCTAAAATATAATTTTTTCTCCAAAAAAAATCTTAATAATAAAGATTCTAGATAAATCAAAAGAGTGACATATTTTGGAAAGAGGATTATACTATGACGATAAGACAAGCTAGCGACTCCAAAAAGCTCACTATGAAGAATGAAAACAATTTGCTTGTGTGACCTTATTTTCCTTACTATATTGCACGATAATTTTACGTGCTTGGTGGCATAGTCTTTCGTAATTAATTTATTTGGACAAGCGATTGAATCCGACGACTCAGATCAAAGGGCCAATGTTGTATTAGATTCAAAAGTATAGCACCAATATCTTAATGAATATATATATATATATATATATATATATATATATATATATATATATATATATATATATATATATATATATATATATATATATAACCAATAGTTGAGAGAGTTCTAGTAGAGCTTTAGCAATACATGGAGGAGCCGTATATAGCTCTAACCATTAATCTGAGAAATAATATAACAGCTGAGAAAAACAGAACAAGAATGGAATACAGTTTGCATTAGCCAAGTCTAAATCAAAAGCCAGATGAATCAAAAGCAAGCTTGCTAAAGTTACGCCTCCTCATTTAATTCACAACCAATGGAAAAATTAGTCAGATTCTGGTTTATGCTTTTGTAATGAATCTTATTTGTTATTTTAATATGAATGCTAGTGCGGATTTAAGAGGAGGTCTGTCATGGAGTCTGAAATTCGGATCCACAAACTTTTTCCAAAAGTATGTTTTATTATAGAGGAAAGTTGTCTAAAGCTTTGTAAGGATCGACAGAACAGAAAGTGCTCTTAAAGTGGAACGCACTTTTTGATTAATTCATACGAAAAAGGTTAAAAAAAGATCATCATAACTTTTTGACCTGTTTGTGAATTATAAAGCTGAAATGGCAGTTTATACCACTACTCTATATATATATATATATATATATATATGTGTGTGTGTGTGTGTGTGTGTGTGTGTGTGTGTGTGTGTGTGTGTGTGTGTGTGTGTGTTTGTGTGTTTTGTTTTTGAAAATCCCTAGGGCAAATTATTTTGAAATAAAAACGGATATAGAAAGTTGTATAAGAGGGCCCAATAGAGGTGCCCTATACATACATTACATAAAACAGTGATACCCCAACAAAACGAAACAAAAACCTCAAAAAAAGTAAACATCTAGATAACAAGTGTCTATGGACGAGACAGTTTAAGGCTGTCTCTTCCTCTAGTTCTTGGGGTGAATCCAGATAACAGACTCTAAAGTGTTGTACTATTGTCAGGAGTGATCAGGGTATCATCCTTTAAGTCTCCAAGTTGAATAGTGCCCTCAGCCTTCTTCCTCCGCCGAGAAGTGTAGACTTGTCATTCTTCTTCTGAAGACTGGTTTATGATATCATTAGATAGTGGAGCATCAGTAAAGGGAAAGGCAAATGGAGCAATGGGTTCCGGTGTTTGTGAAGGATATTCCTTCAATAGTTGGGAATCTCCTGCACTCTCAACAGGTAGTTCTACCACGATTAAGGAGTCGTCAAGTACATCCAAATGATTAATAGCAGTAAGATGGATTGTGTTTGGCTCTAAAACTTCCTCATTAGCATTAGGAGACACTTGTTCCGTCACCTGGGCGTGAATGTTAGCATCAACCCTATCTTCAATCACCTCATGGAGGGGGACCTGAGCACCCTCCACGGTAGTTAGAGCCTGACAAGATAGTGTGTCCTCTCCAGAAGAAGAAGGGGCAGTGACCACATCCTTCCTCCCAGGAGCAATCACCTGTCACCCACCCCCCCCAACAAATAGTCTTTATCAACAACCCAAACTGGGATAATAGGAGATTCTGATTTAGGATCAAATTCCACGATCCATTTCATAATTTTCATAAAGCGATTATAAATTTTGAGAATTTTTTGAGCAAAAGTTTGGGTATAATCCGCATCATTTGAGAGTTGAATGAGAACGTGATTGCCATCCAGCGAACCAACTTTCCAACTCCCTGTGAGCTTAAGAGAATCAAAGTGCTTTCTAATAGTCTCAAGCTTGGGATTTTCATATGGAATTTTCCCTACAAAAGTGTATTTGTGTGTTGAAGCTAAAATATATGTTTTCTCTTCAGTGAGAAACAAAGTGGGATTGTCATTCTTTCTTCCCAAATTATTAATGAGGATAAAGCCACCTCTCAACTCATAAGCATCATGAAAAGCTTGAGGAAAAAAGTAACTCCAGCCACCTACCGCAGAGGTGGAACCCCCGGAGACAGCCGCAGCATAACTCGGGGCCATTCCCTTGGATCACTAAGAAATCCGACCAACAGAAAAGCCCAAATCACGAAAAGCACAAAGAAAGTTGTGAGAACACTGAAAACACGAAAATCAGCCACAGAGAGTGAAATCCCCAAATCTGGAACAGACTCAATGAAAACAAAAAATAGAGGTAGTAGTTGCAAAAAAAACCCCAATTTGACTCTCCAGCAAATCGTGAGCAAGGGAATCAGACGAACAGAGGAGAGCGAGAGAAGGAAATAAGTCACCAGAGCTAGTAACGATCACCGGAGCCGAACCAAAGGAGGAACTGGAGCTGAAGCCATGGAAATCATCAGAGCTAGAAGCCTCACATATGTGAATCACCATTGCGACACCAGAGCAGGGGGAACCCTAGCAGAGCGCCTGCCTCTCATCTATATATATATATATATATATATATATATATATATATATGTATATATTTGTATGTAAAACAAAAATTATATTCATTACTAAAATCAAAATACAAAAGTGAGAATCTAATCCTAAAGAAAAAGAAAATTAAAAAAAATAAAATAGATAAAAAAAAGTAACAAAAGATTTAGCTGGCCAAAGAATAGAAACTTAGATGAAATTTGAGACCTTCCGGAGTTTTTTTTTTCTCCTATATGGCATACATCAATATGAAGAAGATTTATTGAGTAATTAGAAGAGTTTGTATGGGGATTGTCTTCTAAGCTAATATAATCGATGATGAAATTATGAACTGGATGAGCACAATTCATCAGTAATAGGACTTCATTTCATTGTAATTTGTTTAGATGAGGTGAATAATGAAAAAAAAGCAATCTCTAATAAAAATTTACCCTCATGATGTATATGCTGAGTTAGATTAGGAGCTTTAAATTACCATTCTATTGCTTTGATAATTGAATTCTTGTATTTGGTATGCGCCTAATTAGAAGACAAAAAAAAAAAAAGCAATGCAATATAGAGACAAACTCGACGGGCAAACTAAAAATATGTTAATCATGAGTTTTATGAATCAAGAATAATTCATTTCAAAGGGCTCTTAACACGTATTAAAAGAGAATATTTATGCCCAAATAAATGGTAATGATTTCATAATTTAGGTATCTTTCCGGTTCTCATTCTTTGATACTAATCATACGTTTTTGAACCAATCTCGATTGGGTTAGAAAATTGTTGTTAGAAAATTGTTGAGTCGTGTCTATCTCGATCAATACTTTTACAATTGAAGGTCAAAAGAGTGTATCAATATGAATATATGTACATATAGATTTACCAAAAAATGAAGATAATATAAAAATAATAGTTATATCAAATAGTGGAGCCCTTATGCAAGAAATTTTTTTTTTTTAAATGTGATATCATTATTAAGAAGCCACTTTTTTATCCTCATAATAAATCCCTCAATTTTTTAAGTGCCTTGGATACAAATCAGTAAAATTAGACTAATATTAAATATATAGAATTTTATCGAGAGTTTTCTTAAATGACTTCTGTCAATTAAGATGTAATTAACTGTAGAGGCTTGCACTTATAGGAAATTTTAGGACTCAGGTAACATCAACCCTATTTACTTCTTTTGTATTAAATAGGGGAACTTGTCGATCAACATAAAAGGTTCGCAGACCAGAACGGATGTCACAAGTTTATTAGTTTATTTAATCGAGTCATATTATCAAGTAATGTGTCTATTCCTCGTGATAGATGCATAGCTTGTGGTGTAGTGCCGTTTATTTAAACTATCGAAGATGTAAGATCTGTTTGATTTTATATTTTCAAATACAAAATGATATTTTCTTACAAACTATATACTTTTAATTAAATTAAATCTATTTTAAAGCGTGCATCGAGATACCCATCTCGGCGGCCAACAATTTCTAACTTTTTACAATCGATACTTGTAACTGTTATTGGAAACTTGCTCCACTCCCACTTCTTCTCCTCCTTGAACACTGCATCTCGTTTCACCACAACTAGTCTTGTCGCTGGATCGAACATTTGATATCCTTTCGTATTCATATCATAACCAATAAACACCATTTGCTTGCTACGATCAGCCAATTTCAGAAGGTGCAATGTTACTTCTTTTAAATGCGCAAAGAAACCGAAGATACGAACGTGAGTGACACTTGGCTTGCGATCATAATATGCTTCATAGGGAGTTTTGCCTACAACGCTCTTTATTGGTGCTCTATTTAAGAGATATACAGCAGCTGATACCGCTTATCCCCAAAATCAGCCCGGGACTCCCATGTTTTTCAACAAGCTTCTTGCAATGCTGATCACCGTCTGATTTCTTCGTTCAACAACTCCATTTTGTTGAGGAGGATAAGGTCCCGTGAGATAACGCTTAATTCCCAACAGCTCGCAATAAGACCTGAACTTATTTGAGGTGAATTCACCACCACGATTCGTGCGCAAAGTTTTCAGCTTACAATTTTTCTCCATTTCAGTTGCAGCTTTGATCTTCTTAAATGCCTCAAATTCTTCATATTTGTTTCGGATCAGCACCTGCCACATATATCTTATACAATCGTCAACCAACAACAAGAAATAACATTTCCCTCCATGTGTAGCAGGGGTAATTGAGCCGCACAAATCTCCATGCCATAGTTCAAGTGGAGATGCTGCTCGGAATTTTGTCTCTGCCGGAAAAGATTTTCGATGTTGTTTTCCAATCAAACAACCATCACATATGTGGTCCTTCTGCTCGATTATGGGCAAGCCATGTACCATCTGCTTCTGACTTAGAATTTTCAAAGCATGAAAATTCACATGCCCATATCTTGCATGCCAAAGCCAGGCTTCTTCTTTGCTTCTTACCAGAAGGCATTTAGGTAGAGCTAGTGCTATGTTAAACACACAAAACCTATTTCTTGACCTGTTTACTTTTGCTAGTAGCCTTTATGATCTGTCAAAACTAGTCATAACACTTCCTTCAACTACAATCTTGCATCTGTTCTCATCTAACTGGCCAAGGCTTCTTATATTGCTCTTCAACACCGGAATGTACTAAACATATGTAAGTATTCGATGTTCACCTGTGAAGCCTTTGAACAAGACCAGACCTCTTCCTTGAATTTCTACAGCCGAGCCATCCCCAAATTTGACTGAACTTTTAAATGTTGTGTCAATTTCAGCAAATTTTTTGATATAACCAGTCATTTGGTTACTTGTGTCGGTATCTAAATACCATGCATTCTCTCGGGTGCTTTTAATCTTTTGCACCACCTTGTTTTCATGCTTTAACACTTGCTCATTTTGTGTTGTGTGGCTGACAACACCTGTTTCGGCCATCAAAAGTGCATGTACATCTTGAATTTGCATTGTAACAAGGTTTGCTCTTTCTCTTCGGTTTGGTTTTGGACATTCTTTTGCAAACTGACCATATTCATTATAATTGAAACACTTAACCTTGGATTTATCGAAGTTACGTGGCTTTTGGTCTTTGTTTTTGCGTTCACCATTTCCTCGACCTCCATCACGTCCACGCCCACGACCACGTCCTTTCCCGTAACGTCCTCCTCTTTTGTTGTTGTAAGAACCTTCATTTCTCTTTGCCTTTGGGATTCTTGCCTCCCACTCGGCCTAAGTAAGAAGTAACTGCTCTCCATTGCCCTTTGAGTGCAGTTGCCCTTTGAGCCCTTCCTCGAAGGTTCTGAGACGACCTATCGCCTCTGAAACCGACATCTTCTCAATATCGCCAAACTGCTCAATTGTTCCAATAATTTGGAGAAATTTATCTGGAACTGCGCTGAACAGTTTTTCAACAACTTTGTTATCGTCGAGCTTCGTGCCCAACAAGCGGATCTCACCTACCAGCGTGGTAAGCTTCATGGAAAATTCATTTATCGTCTCTGAATCCTCCATTTGTAAATTGTTAAGTTGTCGTTTTAGTACATGTATGCGCACCTTCTTAACACGATCTTCACCAACCCGCATCTCCTTGAGTGTGTCCCAAGCCTTCTTTGTTGTTTGTTTCTCCACGATAACCATCATCACATTATCTGGCACAGCTTGAGAAATGACTACCATAGCACCTTGATCTTTGTCATCGTCTTTCTCTTCACCCTCGATCACTGATCATACTCCCAGCGAAAGTAAGACTATGTTCATCTTAACAGCCCATATATTGTAATTCATCTCGCTTAATATTGAAAATCGTATCGGGATTGAGTCTCCTCTTGCCGTCGGTTTGAAGACTTCAACCGTCCTGGATGCATCTCCATCATTTTCATCCATTGCAGCCTCTTAATTCCACTGCTCCGCCCCGCGCTTGATCTGCAGCCGTCGAAATCAAGATTCCATTGATTCCTCGCTTCTGCTTGCCGTGAATTGTGTGCGAACTCCCGCGAACCATTCTTCTTCACGCGCCCTGTGCGAACCTGCATGACTTGCTCCGCCTTCGCCGGTGAGCCCTCTCCCATGAGGAATATTATGTCTGGTGGAAATGAAAGATTCCAAGATTCCTTCTTGAACCGCTCTGGCTGTTCCCGTTCCGCCTGCATGGTTCTCCCAGAGGAATATTCCTTCTAGCATAAATCTTAGATTCCTTCTCCAGTCCGGGAACCGGCTTCGCTGTTCCTGTGCGATCCAACCGTCGCCGACCCTTGCCCGTTGTGATCCGAAGCCTGGTCCCTGTAAGTCCCCTCGCAACGAACTTTTCCGCGGTCGAAACTGTCAGCGTCACGTCCGCCGAGCCTTGGATTCCCTCCTTGTCGGTCCTTTCCATGATCAGAACTCCTCTGAGAGACCTCGCGTGAATTGCAGAAGCCGAACTGAATTCCTCACTGGGCATCGTCCTCGCTCTAATACCAAATGTTGGTATATAAACCCAGAAAAAAAAATGCAAAGACAGAAGAACAGAAGAATTTTGCGATGCCTGAAAGAGTGCATCATTTTCTGATTTTTTTTTCTATTTATAGACATAACTTTTAACTACACCACTAACTTTACATAAATAACTACTTAAACTGAAAAACATAACTTCTCAAAACATGAAACACATGCAAACCAATTTATAACTACTTAAGACAACTAGATTAACTCAACATACAACGAGAGGGATCGCTTAGATCCTCATTTCGTGAGTGTGCCACTTGAAGCTATAATCAGAGCCGTGCTTGTTTTTTTCTTCCCAAGTTAAATCCAAATTAGATTAATAAGTCCAGATTTCGGCGGGTTAAATAGGATTTATTAAATCCAATAAATCTGAATTTAGCAAACTCTTTAATCCCTTGCGATCAACTCAGAAACAAATCTAACTCGTATTCTGATATATAAAATCCGGATTTACCTTATCAAAAAGATATAACGGGTGAGAATAATAACAAAACGTGGAAAATTTGAAGCTAGCATAGTCGTAGATTTAGTTTTACTTTCTTAGGTGTTTAGCTGGATTCAAGTTAAATCCAAGGCTAATTAATTTAAACTTAATCTCTTTTTTAGTGTTTGACTGAATTTACATTAAATTCAGTAAAAGTATGCTACCAAAGATGAAAAACTGAGCTATAGTTTTGTTTTTACTATCTAGTCACGTATGGAATCTCCCTCTCTAAAGAAAGAAAGAAAGTCTGCATCAAACCTTCTCTACACCTATGGCTTATGAAGGCTGTGTTTTTATGCGCTTCCACCTATTTTTATAGATATGTGACTGAGCAATTTTCTTTAGTTACAAAAATATACTCAATTCAATTAATTTACAAGTAAAAAAAAACTTCATCAAAAATTGATTAAGAATCTACATAGCATAAATATCAAACCAAGTTCTAATCAACTATATTGTGATTTGGAAAAAAATATTACTTGTAATTGTTCGTTCGCACGTACCAACAACCAATCACCGAGAACCACATTATCACGTAAATGAACATGCATTTGTGTGGCCCGTAATTGGTTGTACGTGTCATATTCACATGTAATATTTTTTCTTAGTTTAGATTTTATGCAAAATAAAGTTATCATGAGCCATAGACATTACTACCACTTCTACAAGTCCTGCGAAGTGGGAAAAATTATTAAGTGGAGGGGAAGATTAAAAAAAGGAAGAAAGCTATGAGAGAAAGGCAAAAGGAAGATGTAAATAAGAAGAAATATTACATCAGAATGCCGTCCCGATCTAGCCACACATCGCGGCAGCTGAAATTTTAAAAAAAATAAAAAAATTGAAGTGGGACCGGCTCCCATACATGATTCGCGGGATATGCGGTTGGCATCCGACGCTCTACGCGCCGCGTTCTGATGTAATATTTCTTCCATAAATCATAGATGTAGGGTCTTCAAGAGTATAGTAGAGGCTTTATTCATGGATGATGGAAGTCTATATAGTGGCTTAAATGTAATCGAAATTCATGAATATATATATATATATATATAAGAAAAGACCGTGCCAACCAGTACCTTACAATTCATTGATACCAAACAAACTATGCTTTGACTTGCTCTCCTTCATCTTAATTTTTCAAATATAGGCATCTCTGATTGCTCTCTTTGCACAGGAAGCCTTTTCCTTGAAGGCACTAAGTAAGCTTGCAAGGGTTGAAGTCAGGAGCCCTTCATTTTCTTAGTTTTTTCATACATTCTCGTTTTTAATCTATCATTTTACAAGAAAGGCTAAGTGAGCTTGCAGGATTAAGCCAGAAGAAAGCTGTCCAATATGGGTAGGGCTCCATGTTGTGACAAGGCAAACGTGAAGAAAGGACCTTGGTCTCCTGAGGAAGATAATAAGCTTAAGGATTACATAGAAAAGTTTGGGATTGGTGGCAATTGGATTTCCCTCCCACAGAAGGCTGGTTAGTGATCATGATTCATCTCTCTCTCTCTCTCTCTCTCTCTCTCTCTCTCTCTCTCTCTCTCTCTCTCTCTCTCTTCTTTTTCTTCTTCTTCTTCTTCTCTCCATCTTCCTCTCCCTTTCTCTCGAAATTTTTGGAGATTTTTCAATGACCAAAGCTCAAATTTCTTGTTCATTTGATCAAATTGCTCACGTTTCAGTCCTATTATAGAATAATTTTGAGTGAAATATGGAGGTTTTTTAGTTGAAATAATTTCTATGAAAATTGATTTGTTGAGAGTTGATCTTCGGATGCTTCCAGGGCTAAAGCGATGTGGAAAGAGTTGCAGGTTGAGATGGCTAAATTATCTGAGACCCAACATAAAGCATGGTAACTTCTCTGATGAAGAAGATAGGATCATATGCAGCCTCTTTGCTTCCATTGGAAGCAGGTTAGTTGACACTCTTTTGTCTTGCTTTTCTCAATGATCAATTCTACTTTTAGCTGTTATCTCCTTTTCATTTCATCATTTACTTCAGAAATCTACAAATAACATAAAAGAACAAGAAAGAACATGAAAAAAAACCATCATTCCTTTCTTGTTTTAGCAAAGTGCACTCATGGATAAAAAAGCTTCTTCCATACTTGACGACTTTCCATGCATTTACCCCTCCCATGCATGCGAGATTTACAAGCTTAGCTTCTGTTTTAGATGACGAAAATAAGGGGTAAATAAAGATATTCTGAATCAATTAAATTTAGCTCGGGATGTATGAGACTTCGTTTCTTAAACTTTATGGCATTTTTATTAAGATATTAAGCATTCCTTTTATGAGAAATTTGAGTCAGATAATTTGTTAAATTAGTTATTAGAATTATTTAAGTGGAAGTTTATCATACGATTAACCAATTAAAATTTATATCATTTTTTTTTTCAAAATACATTCTAATCAAATTTTGCTAAGTATAGTCTTATGTTTTTCTCCGTTGCATCTTATAAAATAATGAAAATTTACACTGTTGTAAATATAGGTATTTTGTACAAGAACAAGTATCACTATTCTGCCAAAATTAAAAAGCAAAAAGAGATGTGTTATTTACATCACTTAATTCAATGCAATCAGATAATCTCTAAGTTAAATATTATATATATTAATCTGGCGTTATTTTAAAATATGTTTAAAATGTATTGACCTTAAATTTCTCTTACACTTCAAAATTAAAGTGCCATGTATTCCTAGCTAAAATTAACTTATGCCAATCTCATCTTTATCTCTTTTTTTTCTCTTTGGCTAAAATAGACTTCTCTTTAAGTGCAGATGGTCCATAATAGCTTCACATCTACCTGGAAGGACAGATAATGACATTAAAAATTACTGGAATACAAAACTTAAGAAGAAGCTATTTGGATTCTCGCCAACTCAAAAGAAATCAAGCCATCAGTTAAAGCCGCATAACCAACAATTACAACCAACTCTTGATCATAATATCCACCATTCTTCTTCTACTACTACTTCATTACTCTCTCATTACCAATATTTTCCATCAAAATTTTGTAAAACTAGTTCTTCGCCCCCCTTAGCTGAAATGTGGCCAGCACATCATTATCAGGCCGAGTTAAATAGCAGCAAGCTTCTCAATTTTGGGGGAGACCAATTGAACGACAACGTTTCTGAAATAAGCTTTGGGAGATCAGCAATGGAGTTGGAGTCAGCGAACTATTTACTCTTTAATGAACTAGGAGATCAGAAGCTTCTCCTTGGTGGAAATTTAGGAGGAGAAGAAGAGGCTCCATTAATAAACTATGGTTACGAAGAGATTAAACAAGTAATTAATCCCAAAAATCTCTACATTGATGACCCAAAAACAACAAGTGAGGCCATTGGAAACAGCTTTAAGATCCAAGAAAGAGTCATGTACTACTACTGATAAAGAGGGGAAAATGAGTCAAATAAAAGTACTACTACCTATCGTATTTGATTTATATATTATTATGTATTTTTTTATATTTTTTATGTACAATAATTATTTTGTATCTAGTAATACATAATAGTATATAAGTGATTGTATGCGAGCTCTACGCGCACAATAATTTGGAGAAAAGAGGGGCTTAATTAAGGAGTTAAAAGGGATTTTTCTTTATAGATGGATTGGATAAGGAAGAGAGCACCAGGGTTCAAAAAGATCACTGTGGGGTTCATTAACTGTGCATTTTAATCTTTCTACTTTTGACATGATTGATGTTCCTTTTTATTGGTACAGTTACCTAGACTCAAAAAAGTTTACAAAAGAATTAATTATTTATGTTGGCCTTTTAGCTTTTAGAAGACACAAGTCCCAAGTGTGCACGCAGTATCATAAAAATAAGAACAATAAAATTAAGAAGATCCTTAATCATTATATACGAGATATATACAGAGAGTACAGCGAGAGACTGAGTGAATATATATATATAACATGTTGGCTTCCTATTATTTTAGTTAATATTATAATTTATAAGTAATTTCATACTAGATGTGTTAGATGGAATCCTGACGTCAAAATCTAAGATTAAGAACTTACTTTCGAAGTGAGATTCTTGTTTGGTGATACATATTTTTTTATACATTTATGTTTTGGAACTATAAGGGATGTCAGTTTACACGGTACTAATTATTTAGGATAGCATAAATCCCAAGATGAGAGGAGAAAATTTGTCGGTTTCCCTGGCTAAATCGGCTATACTAACAAAGACAAGCTTGCTAGCGACTTAAGACTCGCATGGGGAACCTATGATACTCGAAAATTTAAACCATGGCTACATTTATAAGTTATTATTGTTATTATTATTTTTTTTTTCACCATAGAAGTTGTTTGTATTACATTATTATCAGGGGTACTTTTGTCATAAAAAATAAAAAATCACATATAATTCAAGGAAAGATTAAGATAAAATACTTCGAGTGAGAAAAAATAGCTTAGAAAGAGAGGCATCTATAAACTCCATATATAATGAATGAAGTTTAACAAATATATTAATAGAAGAGATGCTTCCGATGAACAAACGGTCAATAAAGAAAGCACATCCTAGAAGAGGGTGAGAGAGCACAAAAGTGTTAATGACATAGTTATTGAAATTAATGAAAATTTCTCAAGATAATTTCGCCCTTGTAGTTAGAAAATAGTTATAATTAATTGGCCTTTTAGTTGTAATGTAACACATATCCAAAATTAGAAGGTTAATCAATTGTAATGTTCTTATTAAATTTGTATAAAGTCAAGATATTAGAAGGATTGTGCTCATTAAAAAGTTGGTGTTGATTATTGCAATAGGCTAGAAGGCCTTCAATTTCATCATCTACTAGTAATCTTGATAATTAGGATTATTTCATACTTCTTTCTCAATTATATAAATAATATCTAACTCGACAAGAACTCTAGTCACAAATGAGTGAGTAAGCATAATAATAACAGTATCATCGATTAATTAAGTGTCTATAGAAATAGAAACAAAGATAAATAAAGTGTAATGATTAATATATTGAATTTGCAATATCACCCTCAAGAACAAGATGTCTAGCTCAGGAGAAGAATAAAATTATGGGCTCCATTTTGATGTCTTCACTTGAAATCCATCAACAAAATATTATCTATACAGAAATTTCTATAAATTTCTAATATAACCTTCTTTGACAAATATTTTAGAAACAATTGATGTTAATATTTAAGGGCCAATAGAATAAAAAATTGAATAATCTAAAATCTGAAGAATAGTTTGAACAATATACAACTTAGGCCTACCATAAAAGATCTTGCTTGTAAGATGAAATTTAAAAGATGTCAACATTTGGGAAAAATTTTGAGTACGTCATTCAATAGGAGATGACCACGCATGCATAACCTCCATGTAACATATCTGTAACCTACAAATATAAGGAGGTTACAGGGAAGTTACAAACAGGTTATAGGGAGGTTACAGGGGATAGAACTTGAAAATATACCTCAATACCCTATGAATAACCCCTATGTAACATGCTGGACATACGTAACGCTGCGTACGCTCTACGTACGCAATTTTTTTCCCAACATGTGGGCTTCTCATTCAGTTAAAATAATGGAAAACTTTTCCATGAGGTGCAGTAAGTGTCTTGAATAACATATTGGAGTCTTAAGAATTCCTGTAAGCACAATATTGTAAAAATGATTTAAGGATGCATTGGAACTAGGGTTGTCAAATTGGATTTATGAGTTTGTGATTTTGATTTGAATTGAAATTTAATTGATCAAAAATCATTTCAACGGAACCCGGCCCAAATATAAATTTGGACAAAAATTCTAACCCAAATTTGAGGTCCTTTCTTCAAACTAACTGACTCGAACCAACTCACAAAATCTATTTAATATGTGCATGATATTTATTTCTGTCAATTTTGATTTAATATCTTAATTTCAAGTCAATTTCAAATTACTGGGTCAATTTATGTTAGTTGAGTTGTCAGGTCAATTCAAACCCCACCCAAGCAAAAAATATGTTGGGGTTTTATTATTATTATTATTCATATTTGAGTCAAGTTGACGTGTCGAGCCAATTTTTTAGCACCCCTAATTGAAATCCAATCTGGCATAATGATGTCACTTCCGCTCATTCAATACAATAGTGAAAAATTGAGTTGGAAGAGCAGCCTCTATTGACATTTCAGAAGAAATGGGTGCATATTAGCTTCAAAATTGAGAAAATTATTACTCCAAAAAATAATTTTCTTAAAAGAAGAGTGAAAGTACCATGAATTAATATTATTTAAAAATAAAAGAGCAAAGGTTACTTTTAATAAAATTATTTAAATTTTAATCCCACTTTTATAGATTATAATTATTTCTTAGGTGAAGAACTTTATTTAAGTTTAATGATCATTAGTTAGCTTTTTTTTTAGAAAAAAAATGATTATAATTGCTCGATACATTATATGTAGTTACACTGATCCCTTCAAAAAGTGTAACTTTGAAATTAAAAAAAATGAAAAGCACATATTTTAGTCATTTATTTAAAGTAAAATGTGTTAAAATTAAATGGTCATTCATGTCTTCGAATGACTTGTGATTGCAATTCAAAATTTTTGTAGTAAAATGGATATATTAGGATAATTATGAAATATAATTATTATAAATTATCGCAAGATTGAAAATTACAAATTCTCAAATTTCTTCCTATATAAGATAACATCCTTTTCTCAGAATAATCTTTAAAAAAAAATTAAATGATGAACATATAAGAAATTTTTAAAAATGGTTCAATATCATAGAAAATGAAAGACAGACTATACTTTGGGTTGTTCAATCTAGCACTTTCCACTCTTCCAAAGTTATGATTTCAGGCATTTTGGTGATTCCTTGAAGTGACAAATACGAAGAACGAGAATCAGAGCTCCCATTTCATGTATTTGGGAGAATCTCTACAATTTGTGTTAAAATTAATTTGATGTTAAATGATCTGATTTCGATTCACACAGAAGTAAGTTCGAAAGAAGTTTGATCCAAAATTAATTTTGAGAGAATGTCATTATTCATTTATTAAATCTGGATATACTAAATCAACTTACTAGTTACTTTTAACAGATTTATCCCACAAGCTTCAACCTCTCTAAATCCCTTAAACCATTTTTCATACTTCTTTTGTTAAATCTCGGATTTAAGCCAAAATATAGAAAAATAGGATTTAAGAACCTGAAGGATTTACTGTGGCATTTTTTTTCATTGGCAGAATTTAGCTTATATCCTACATAAATCATGTACCAAACAACCCCTAATTAAACTCTTTCTCTAGTTGTTTGGTTGCAAGTAAGATATAGTTTGAATAGAACCGAGCAAATCCCATAAAACTTAATTTATGATAACCATTCGGTATGCTAATAAGTAAATCCAGAGAAGCTGGATGGTGATTTTAATGAGATTTCTAAAGCCCACAAGCTTCAGCTTCTCTACAATAACAACAACAACAAGCCTTTATCCCACTAAGTGGGGTCGGCTATATGAATCCTTTTTTCTCCATTGTGTCCTATTGAGAGTCATATTTTCATTCAATTCTAATAAATTAAGATCATTTTTATACAATATACCCAAATCTTTGTAGGTGGTCTACCTCTGCCTTTCTTAACATAAGTTGAATCTAAAATAACTACTCTCCTAAGAGGTTCATCAGATGGTCGTTTTTTTATTATGACCAAACCATCTACACCAAATATATCACAGATATATGCATTTTGCATTTTGTCTAAGTGTAAAGCCACTCATCTACCTAAGAATTCTCATCTCATCATCACTTAACTAAGTTTTTTCTTATCTTTTAAAGGCCAAGATTTTGTGCCAAAAAACATTGCAGTTCTCACCACCAACAAGAACAAGCCTTTATCCAACTTGGTGGGGTCGGCTACTTGAATCATTTTTCTCCATTACGTCCTATTGAGTGTCATATTTTCATTTAATTCTAATAAATTAAGATAATTTTTTATACAATATGTCCAAGTCTTTCTAGGTCTACCTCTATCTTTCCTAACATAAACGATTCTAAAACATCTACTCTCCTAATCGGATCATCATATGGTCAATATTTAATGTGAAAAAACCATCAAAGATGACTCTATCTAATCTTGTCCATCACAGGAGCTACTCTAACCCTTTCACGGATATATTCATTTCACATTTTCTCTCTCAGTATAACCACCCATCCACTTAAGCATCCTCTTTTCAGGAACACTTAACTTAATTTTATGCTTCTCTTTTAACAACCAACATGTTGTGCCATAGAGTATTTTAGGTTTCACTATCAACTTATAAAATTTTCCTTTCAGTTTATGAGGTACTTTTCTATCACACAATAAACCCGAAGCATTCCTCCACTTCAATCAATCAAATTGAATTCTACTAATAACATCCCTTTCTACATTACCATCACCTAGAACACTAGATCTAAGATATCTAAGGTGTTTGCGCCTTACAAATATCCACAAGAAGGACAACAACAGAAAAAAGTATAAACCAAGGTACAACCTCATGTAAATGTCCAGTAAAAGCATCCAACCATACATTTGAGCGTCGAAGTGGGTGAGTCGCCGGAGCTGCATTTGCTAGAGGTAGGGTCGCCGAGATGCTGGAGTCACCGGGAGAGGAGAGGGGAGGGTTAGGGCATGAGCGAGAGGGAGAGATCAAGAGGTATCGGGCGATTAGGGCAAATTTGGAGGCGTAGTGAATTTCGGTGGTATAAAGGATTTTTTTCGACGACATACAAATGACTTTAAATCTGTGTATTATTAACATTAAAACAGATGGCATTAATCATTGGTTATTAAAAAAGCTCTTCGGTTATGCCCCGCCAAATGGCAGGTTCGTAAATAACCAACGACATATGGCGATCGGTTAGTATGTGCTTATAATTGATGATGCATTACTTCGTTTATAATAAAAACCATCGGAAAATAATCTATTGTTCAAGAGCGACGGTATGTCCATTTGTTATGCCGTTGGAAATAACTCAACGTATAAGCCATCGTAAAACCATCGTAGAATAGGGCATTTGTATCTATGAAAATTTATGTCTGTCGGCTTTGTCGTAGGTTATAGCATTTTTTTTTATAGTGGCTGCGCCTGGAATAATTATTTCACACTCACCGCGGAATCAAAGGAATCGAAGCGGCCACGACATAACTATGTTGATTGGGGCATGGTTATACCGACATGGTAACGCTTGGATCGGCGTAGTTATGCTGCGCAAAAGTTTGTACGTCCCTTAGACTCCACATGTCAACACATCTCAACACTTGGATCGGCTTAGGTATGAAAAAAATAAAATTAATACTAAAAAAATAAAGTAAAAGAGTGACATAAAAATAATGAAGAGTAATAAAACATAAACTATAGTTAATAAGATCAATACAAAAAGAAAAAAGAGATCAATATTTCATGAATTAAAGGCTCTGAACAGTTGGATATTGCTGTAATAAATAAGCCAATTCTTCAGCCTTCCCTACAACCATAAAATTTATATACTCGATTAAATGGATAGGATTCTGTTAAGAGTTCGACTAAAATGGTTATTTTTTTCTCCAAGTTATAGAAGGCATAGTTTGTAGCTACCAGCTGCGTGGCGATATCTAATTAGTTCCCCTTCCTGATTCATCTCTCATCATCATCTTATATGAAATCATTTGTATTCACTATCATATAATTATTTTGAAATGATGATCTTCATTTAATTATGATGTCATGTCATGATTGATGAAATTAAAGCCTATCAGCTAATCTACATAGACATGTATCGATGCTATGAGTGGTTTAATATTGCTCTAATCAGTAGACATGCCCTTGCAAACCATAAGTGGGGCACAATACTATGATGCGACAAGTCGGCCATGAAAGCAGCTGCAATTTATTGAATAATTTGTTGATAAACAGATTAAAAATAATCTACTAATCAGTTAGGTGCGATGGTTATTACAATTTTTTATTTTTTTTTGAAAGATCAGATCGTAGTCATAAAGCTGCCACCGTACCAAAATAAGTGCGGTGTGAAAACACTATTTTTAACATTTTGAAAACACATAAGTTGCTAAAACACAGTTTACTCAAATATGCCTAAAACCAAATAAACTGCCCCAAGCGAGCCCGAAATTTTACACTGTGTTTACTTCTAAGCGTTGATTAGAGAGAGAGTGAGAGAGAGAGAGAGAGTGCAGTTTGTTACAAAGTTGGCAACAGCAAAATGAATTGACACTGCATATGCAAATTAGATTTTTCTTCGGCAAAATGATGATTAATGTTTGAATATATAAGAGATAGGGGACCATATAAGCACTATGAATGATGCTGAAGAAATGCATGCATGCCATTTTCAAAGGGACCCAAGGCACTTAAAACTGCGGGGCAGGGCTGCTTGCCTTCATTACCTTATACATGCAGCTTTTGAATAATGGTACTGAAATGAATTTCTAATAGGAGCTAGCATCGATGTAAAAGTACGCGACAAGTGTAAACTTTGCCATTAAAATTAAAGGATATTTTATTAAGAAATTTTTTTTGTGCTAGATATATTTGATTATTTCATAACTATTTAATAAAATAATATAGATTTTGAATATTTATCTTGCATTTTTATGATTATTTTTTATTAAGGATGGGCCGGTTATAAAGTTTTGCATGTATGAAGAATATGCAATAAGGGAAAATTGTCCACCAGAATTTCAGAATAGATAGGACTACATTGCTATTCTAGCCCATCTAGTACAGTAGAATTTTATCATGAGATATTTGATTGTGGTCTTTTCAAACGCTTTCTTTGAGTATTTTGCTCAGTTCATTGCAAAGATTAATGTCTTTAAGGCCTTTCATATTAGTGCAAGCCATTCTTTTCTTTGTTAAAATTGTTACTAAGGAATTTATCCTCTTTTCATTAGCATTATATTTATGATGGTTTATTTTATTATTAACAAGATCTTTATTGTTATTTTAACTGTACTAATCGTCTATAGGACAAAGATTTATGCATCTCTTTTTATTATTTACTTACGTTATATATTCATTGGTTTGTATTCTTGATTGAGGTCATGTCAAATATGATCATTTGCAACCTGTAATTCGTAACATGAATTATATCTCCCAAGTGGTTTAGGTTGATGATCAATTTGTACTTAGCAATGATAGCATTCCTCCTTTAAAATACCTCTAAAAACATCTTATCTAGTTTCAATGCCCTTATGGACTTTATATAAATTATAATAGTTTATTTTAATTATAGCCATAAGTGTGAAGTAAGTACACTTATGAAAAATCTATCCCGAATGTCATTTCTCTTATTTTTCTTCGTAGTTACAAATTATTCAATCTTTATCTACGTGTATTGAGCTCCCCTCTCCGCCAACAAAATTTATCGAGGTCATTCGGTATGACGTAAATCCTCCTACCTTCCAAGTTATTTGCATGATCGAATAATATGCAAATATAAGACATAAATAATAATAGTTGACAAAATTGAAACGTCAAATAACATCATCGTCAAAATTAAAGTCAAACAATAGGATAGTTTGAAAAGTCACTGAGGTTCGACTCAAAGTCTATGACATCCCCCACATTTCCCACCTTTGAACTCTTAAAATAAATGTTTTTATTTGAACCACTTCCATTTGATTATTTCTATGTCCCATCTTGAAAATTCAACTTTGAATTCTTGAAGATGAAACTCCCGATCATTATCGAGAGTTTTTTTAAGTGACTTCGGTTATTTAAGACGTAATTAAATATTTGGGCATGCCCTTAGAGAATTAAAGAATCCAGGTAATATAAACCTCACTTAATCTTCAAAATTAGGTAAGGGAACCTATCAGTCATACAATAGGTTCATAGATCAAACAAATGTCATAAATTATTTAGTTTATATAATCGAGCTCACTGTCAAGTAGCATGTCTATCTCTCAAGATAGTGTATTACTTAAGGTATTAGGCACGATTACTTAAACTTTTTAAAATATATGAGATTTATTTGGTCATATTTTCAAAATTGAAATACTATATATATATATATATATATATAGGAATTTAAAATGTTCTAGGTTTAGAGTGGAAAGCTAAAGATAATAAAATGGGATTGCTGACTGTTGCTTAGAGGGCCACTGGGATTTACTGAAACTTCGTCAGCTGGTGGGCAATGATGTTGCCATGCTAAGTAACCAAATCCCTATACAGCAAACCCAAAGAGATAAACCTGTATGGAGGAAACCTTCCTTCATGTCAGTGAGTAAGTATATATATAACTCTATCACTTCTGATTCTAGATGGCATTGGAGAAATATTTTTTGGCAACCACTGTTCACACCATCAATGTCATTCTTCCTTTGGCGTTTATTTTCTTCCTTACTCCCACTGGATGACATTTTAAAACTTAAAGGTTTACGTTTGGCTTCTATATGTCCTATATGCAAGCAAGATGAAGAGTCTTATCAGCATATTTTTTTCAAATGCTTTTACAGTAAGGTTATTTAGAATATGCTGGCCACTGTTTTTAATTTGAATTGGCCTAACTGCACTTCTATTGGAATTTATTTGAAAGTCTGGAAGATTGCCACGAATGCTGATAAAACTTTATTTCATTTTCCCTTGGTGGTTCTCTGGTTTGTGTGGATGGCCAGGAACTGTTTTAAACATTCTGATCAAAACCCCACACCGAGTGTTACTTTCTCTAATATTTGGGCATACTATCAAAAAGCCATAAAATTATGCCCTCATAAATCTGGATTTCCCAGTACTCGCATGCCTGTACTGGTTAGATGGTTGCCCCCTATACCTGGATGGATCAAAGCCAACATTGATGGCTGCTGGACCACCAATTGTTCTGGTGCTGGTGGCCTATTTAGAGATCATTCTGGAAAAGTTTTATTTTTTTCTTTTCATCTATAGAGGCCGATACACCTTTGTGTGCTGAAGTCTGGGCACTTTTGCTTGCTCTCAAAACAGCTGTATGTTTTAATTTAACTCATCTGCACATTGAAACAGACTCAGAGATGCTTTTTAAACTATTTCATAAATCTACCCCTCTCCCTTGGTTACTTATTTACATGTTTAGACATATATGGAGCATCATCACCACCTCTTCTATGCAGGTGAATCTAACCTTTATCTACAGAGAAGGCAACTCCCCTGCTGACTGGCTTGCCAAGCATGCTTTCGATACACCAGTTGTGGGCACAAAACCCTCCAGATAGCTTGCACGTTTGCTTCACAGTGATCTCTTAAATTTACCTTACATTAGATGCTGATTCATTATGTTGATTTATGTTTTTTAGTTTCTTTATCCTCTATTCTTTCTAGCTTTAGCATCTTCTCTCACTACTATAGGCTACAGATTCACTTTGATGGTTGTACAACATTTCATTTTTGAAGTTTTGTTTTCCACACATTCGGTTACTGAGACATGAGGGCACATCTGCTTTGAACAACACTGCGTAATGGATTGCTATTTCTCTCTGGGTCACAATTGTTGGGGACTTTTCCGGATGCCGCACCTCTATACTTCGGATCGGCCATTATGCAAACCTTTATCTTCCGGATTGGAGGATCATGCTACTAATGCATATCATTTTATTGATCTCCTATGTTATATTTGATTTCCTTTGTTCTTTTAATGTCGTTTTGGTTTATACTCTGTTTTGGTTACTCCCTCACTGGAGCCTTTTTTTGGAGTTATTTTTCAGAGTGAGTTGTAACGTGGGAGGCTGAACCCTTATGGGTGCGTGGAATTTGTATTTTTTTGGGTTTTCTTAGCTGGGGATCGGCCTCCCCCCCTTTTGTATCGAACCTTTTTATATTAACACGTAAGGAGCCACAAGTGCTCTTTCCCCAAATATATATATATATATATATATATATATATATATATATATATATATATATATATATATATATATATATATATTAAATTACTTTTCAAAGAAACCGACGGAATTCCCATTCCGGTAGCCCACAAATTCCAAATTTGGTGACTGACACTAGCGCTTAGCTTCACCATCAAGTAAAAACACCTCCAGGGGCACCTTATGATTCTCTGGACACTACATGCTATCAAAAGATTTCTCTAGTCTCAGCAGCCAATTCTCAGCTACTTAAGGTTGTACTACTCCCTTAGGCTGCTTCAATCTCAAGAATAACTGTAAGTGTCTATCCCCCTCCTCTACTCCCGAATTAGACATTCTGCTTTGAGCATCGCCCATAAATTAAGCCACCAAACTTGCAAAGTGAGTCATAGAATTTGACATAAGAACTCCCACTATACTCTGTATTGCCCAACATGATTAGAGCTCTATCCATCTATCACATCCTAATAATGGGGATATATAATTAGTCAATACATCCCCCTAACATGCACGTATACATAAAAGAAAGGGTAGAAAAGAAAATTAAATGTAAACTACTCAAAACTCTCACATTAATCTACTAATTAATCCTATGGCTCTGGTTATAAATTAATTCCTTCAAATTCATTGCTCTGGTACCAAAAATTTTATTACAACCCAAATCTATTTAACCCATCATATCAAGGCGAATCAACTCTTATCGAGTTCATGACAGAGAAACTATTACCCGAGATCTATTTGGAAAGAAATGTTATTGATCTATTTTTCTTCAAGTTTCATACACAGAGCCACTAATATCATCAAATATTGTAAAATAAAGGTGCTCAATGTTCATTCAGATTATATAGATACACAACAATCATGGTTTAATTTCTCTATTATCAAAAAAAGCTAAGCATCACCCTGATTGTCAAAAATAAAGATCAAAGATACTGACATATGTAAAATCAGACTCTCACAAATAATGCAAAAGTTTCTACTCAACTTGAATCTTACCATTTCCTGAAAATAAATACTTGTGAATAAAGCAAGGGTGAGCAATCATAGCTCAATAGACTATGCAAAATATACTACAGCTTTCAATATTAAAAATAAACATGTATTCGATTTAAATAAATCTAATATGTCAAAAATATCTTGTGCAGTATCTATCACTATGGTAGTACAAGAAATTGTAATTATATGATAAGCAACATGATATCATAAGTGTAGTAAAATGACATGAAAATCAAATTTAATTCTTTATTTAAATTATTTTAAAATCTTCGTCTTCATATACCTCCACTTCCACTTATACCTTCACTTCTTCATATCTCTCATGTTTCTCTTATAACTCCACTTCCACTTTTATCTCCACTTGTTCACATACGTTCAGGTGTATCAAACACACAGATGGATAATTACATAGTTACAAATCCCCTTATAACTCTACTTGATTGCACATAACATACAGCTGTCAAATCACAACCACCTACAACTCCCCAATTTTTATCATTTTTAGCACATATTTATGATACAAAAGCAATAAATGGTAATAATTTTGACATATAAAATTTCATAACATACTATAGATAATGGTACATACCAGTTGACAAAAATAATAATATAATTTACAGGAGAAATAAATCTACACATATAGAAAAGCAAAATTTGTAAAGCCACTTATATGTAATGTCTAGAATATTATTTAAAGTATTTATATCGTGTTTAACGCATGTGCCAAAGTATAAAAAATTTTGTACAATATAAAATACTCATTAAAAATCTAAATATTTTTATATTGATATGTCTAACACAGTCTAATATAAAACATATAAAAGGTTGTGCAGAGAAAAGCTTGTAAATCTCCGTAAATCTGAGTTTGTTCAAATTTTCAGCAAATAAAATTTGAAAACCTCACGAAAAAAATAATGAAATTAAAATATGATATAGGTTGAGAGTAGCCTACCTAGTGTCGGACAATTTCCTCAACTAGCCCGGCGAGCGAAATTAATTAATTTTATATATATATATATAATACTTGTCTTTTATTTGGATACTTTTTGGAGATTTTTTTTGCGTGAGTTGTATCGAAGGAGGCGAAACCCCTTGTACTGATCTTTTTTTTACTTAACGCGTAGGGAGCCCAAAGTGCTCTTTCCCCCATTTATATATATATATATATATATATATATATATATATATATATATATATATATATATATATATATATATATATATATATATATATATATATATATATATATATATTATCGCCCTTTCTCTCTCTACGTTTCTCTGGTTGGAAATATGAAATGGAAATACGTATAGGAATGTAAAATGCTTTAATGCCTTAAGATATTTATAATAATAAAATATTTTTTTATTAAAGGATATAAATATCATTATTTGAAATGTTATATTTATAGATAAAACCTTTATAAAAATCTATTTATATCTTGACATTTAAGATTTTAAAAATTATGAAAAATAATCAACAAATAGAAAAACATGTCTAGAGCACAACGAAGAAAGCGGTTTTCAAAACGGACACCAAATGGTTCTAAAAAGTTCACTTGTATATGGATGTATGAAATCCTTAAGGAAGACAAATTCAACAAGTAACAATTTTTTTACTTACTTATGATGCCCATAAAAATAGGTAAAAATATGCTCAAAATGTAATCAAACGTGATCTCCAATCTGGTTGACATTTTATAAAGTATGCAGAAAATAAAACTACCAAAAATTAATTAATAAATTACGTATAAAAATATCAATAACATAATATAAGCATGCAAGTCTTATCAAATCTCAAAATCAAATATCAATAGGTGCACCGGTATACTACAGTGACAACCATTACTGATGACGTTCTTCAGCCTCTAATATGTGTTCCCCAAAGTCCCATAAATGTGGAGTCTCTTTGGAGGTGGTGCATCTGCCGTCTGCAGAGGAAAAAGATAGAATTAGTTAGTAGGATTACTACGTAATATATGACAGAAAATTAAAATGAGAACTAAACATCTAAGTATACATACCATTTTTTATTCAGTTTCATTTGATGATTTAGATGTTGAAAAACTTAAAATTTCTTTCTCAACCTCATCATCATTTTCGTCCATATGGACTTCTTCATAAAGCTCTATAGCATCCTCTAGGAGTATCAATTGAGCTAAGCTGAATATGAAAATCAGACATAACTGACTCTTGATAAATATGTTCAATAAAATTTTACATTTCAACAATTTTTTGTGGTCTATTCTACAATACAACAACCCAATCAAGGTTATCCCTTGCTCAATCAGAATATCAGACATAATAAACCCGACTAGTCTGACATACCAGAATAAATGGGTCATACTTTGCATTTCTTCTATTCATTTTAACTTCAGTAATATCATATGGGCCTAGTGTTCGTGTTCCTCTATTAGGAACATGATCAAACCACTCACATTTGAACATGTAGACATTGCCTTCAATATAGCCCCAATATTGCAATTGGACTATTTCATTTAATATATCGTAATAACTGATTGCATTATATGTGTATGTGCTTCCTTTAATACACACCACAATTATAAGTATGTTTTCCTTCACATCAAGTGCTTGTGTCAAATTTGTAACCATTCACTTCAAATATGTGTCATGTATTGAAACTTCAATTAGGACCCTAAGCAAGATCTAATAAGTCATTGTCTGTGATTTTTTTGCTTCTTTTCATGAACCTAATAGAATTTCCAAAGCATAATTATTTTAATTTATTGAGTACAACTATAAAGCATACCAGTGATTAAAAAGTTACTCCAACATACATGTAATTTGAATCACTTTGGGAATTCTTCTTCAATTACCCTCTATTTTCAGGCTCTCGGTAAATAACATGTGGACATCAATGTGATTTATATGTATGAGTTAATTAATATTGCATTCTGGATAATAATTTAGAGATTTTTTTTAATAAATTTAATCTTACTATATGATTGGTTTGTACTCGTCACAGTTCAGAAGAAATACAAAAAAGCAACCTTAAGTGCTTTATCATTTAGGTAGCACATGTCATGTATACTAAAAGTGCACCAAATATCTGAAATACAGATAATTTTATTTGCAAAGACATCTGACCAACAGTTTCTTGCGTCTATTGCCCTTGATCGAAGTAATAAAAACAAAAAGTAATTTGTCTCATGTAATAGGCATGTCTCACATATCAAACCCTCTGGACGTGCTTTATTATTAACATTCTTTTTTTTATTTTATTCAATAATCTACACTGTTTAGTCAATTTAGAAAAAAAAATGATAGTTCACACTAAACTAAAAACAAATCTCTCAAAGGGATACATTCACCTATACTTTAATGTTCCTCCCCAATATAGCCTCATGACACAACTGAATGGGCAGATGCTCCATCGTGTAAAAAAACCCAGGAGGAAATATCCGTCAGAGCTTGCACAACAATAATGAAATACTTGTGTAAAGACTTCTTAGAGAATGAACATCCAAAGTTCTTGCCAAAACTCCCTGAAGAATGTACTGATTTCAATCAATGGATTTAGTACCGGCTTTAGCAAAGCATTGAATGCAATGGGTAATAACCACTGCATGAAAATATGGCAATCGTGACTCTTCACGGCAAATATTTTTCTTATCCCCAAAACAACACATCAACCTATATTAGAGTCAAAATCATTTGGAAACTTCAAGGAATGTAATCACTCAAAGATTGTTTTTCATTGATCCTATGTGAAACAATATGTAGCTTTGGGCTTTAATAATTTACTCGTATTTATCTCTTGTAATTCTAACCCCCTTCTCTTGTAGTACTCATTTAGATCCACTCTTGATTTGACATTGTTCTTTATGTTTTCTTTGATATCCAAAACATTATTAAATATATTATCACGAAAAAAGTTTTCACAATATGCATAACATTCAGATTATGTTGAATCAGATTGGTTTTCCAGTATGAAACATCCCAAAAAATACTCTGCTTCATCCAATTATGTGTAACACCATAATATGAAAGATGACTTGATGCTAATTTCGACATCTCAGTGATCTTTGGTACCTCAATGATCATCCGCAATATATCGCTTCCACTAGTCCTTTGGAGTGGACTTGATCTTTCAACTCCATTTCTGAAAAATGCATCTTTATTCGTCTGGAATGGGTGATCACGTGTTAAAAACCTCCGGTGACAGTCAAACCAGGAATTTTTTCTTTCATACTTCAAATTGAATGCTTTAGACATGTCCATCAATAAATACATGCCAATTTCATTGTTATGCTCCAACCAGATTGCATCCCATAAGTCGAGAAATCACTGATCATCCATATAAGAGCAACTCTGAGGTAAAAGGTTTTTTTTTGTTGCAATATCATAAGTCAACACACTAGTTTTCTACAATATCTGTAGCTCAGCTATAAGAGGCTGTAAGTACACGTCAATTTTACTCTTTGGGCTATGTGGACCTGGTATGATCAATGTTGGAAATAAAAGTGGCACTGTCATACACAAATCAGAGGAAAACTTGTATGGCGCAACAATAACTGGCCAACCAGAATAGGGTTTTGCAGCATGATTGTATGGTATGACCTCATCTGCACATAAGCGAAGCCTAACATTGTATGGTCTACTGCAAAATCTAAATTACTACGATCGAAGTGCTTTCAAGCTTCACCAGCTGAGGGATTAGTCATTGTATTAGAATTAATATATTTGTCGGCATTATTTTTAGGTTGTGTTGTATTTTGAAAAGGGGTCGCCTACAGAAATTGTTGGAGAATTTTAAGATTTTAAATTTAGTTTAAATATATATAATTTGAAAAGTAGTATTTGATTTTGAAAATAATTTTAAATTTGAAGATTTTAAGATATGAAATCAAACCGATCTCACATCCCAAATAGTTTATATAAACGAGCATCGCACTACAAAGCCGTGTATCTATCCCGAAAAATGAGCACACTCGTTTGATGGTGGGGCTCGATTAAATAAACTGAAGATTTGTGACATCCGTTTGGTCTACGAACCAATTTTATTTGCCGACAATTTCCTCGCTTAATATAAAAAACATTAAACGAGGTTTATATTACTCAGGTTCTTTAGAATTCTCTATAAAGGCAAGCCCCTATAGTTAATTACATCTTAAGTGACGGAATCACCTAAGAAAACTCTCGATAATAATCGGTAGTTCTCGCTCTCAAGAATTTCAAAGTTTAAGTTTTCAAAAGATTGAATTTTGGAATTTCAACGAGTGAATGGATCAAGTTTGGAACATTTTTATTCTGGGAATTCAAAGGAAGAAAAGTAGGAGAAATCACAGATCCGAAGCGAACTTCGGTAATTTCCCAACTATCCTATTGTTTGGCTTGGATTTAGGAAATTCCTAATGTTTGTTTAATGTTTTGATCTTGCCAATTTTAATTAATTAAGACTTATATTAGTATGACATAATCATATAAATAGCCTCGAAGATGTAAGGGTTTATGTCGTATCGGACGACTACCTCGGAAATCCTAAGACCGGTTAGGGCTTAATTTACATGACATGATCATGCAAATGTCTAACGAAAAGTTGAGGATCTATGTTGCGCTAAGCAAACTACCTCAAAATCCTATGGCTTTGTTGTTTAATTCTTGGAATGTTTGTTGACCTCATTTTTGAGGTCATTCTTTCCTCCTTAGATCCTAGGATCTAGCCTTAGGATTTCCTTATTTTGGACTCTCTTAGAGGACTAGACTAGGACCCACCGTATTTAGAAATTCGAGCTATTTCCTTACTCCTTGAAGTTTCATATGGACGGCTCTAAATCCTCGACACCTGGTTGAGTCGATTAAAAGCCGACGTATTGAAGCTCTTGTTGAGTTCCTATAGTGATTTGAAAGCAATAGGTGGCCCCCACTGCGTGCGACGTTTGACTTTTTGCCACGAGCAATATGTTTGGCTATGGTTCTCGCTTAGGCGAAGACCGGTCATTAATTTGCTCGATAAGTGGCTCCGGTCGGGTCAAAATAAATTCATTTTGGCCACGTTACGCAAATTTAATTTAAATTGATGCGACCGTCGGTGAACTTGTCCGAACGGCCCCGGATGACGAAACGGACTGCGCCGATGCGTCCGGAACGTCGATTTTAGCCGGGAAGGACATATAATTTGATAAGGTTTCGAGTCGGCTCGAATCGCGCGTAAATTGACGATTTTAAATGAAATGATAATATAAATAATTTTTTTTTTCTTTTATATGATAAATATATGTTTTTTTTTTTTTCTTACCCTAATCCTAATCTCCCGGGTGCGGGCACTGTTCATTCTCCCTCACCTCTCGCGCTAACTCTTTCTTCTCGTGCCCTAACCGGTCACTATGGTTCCCTTCTTCGGTAGCGGCCGGATTCGAGAAGTTTCCAGCCGGTTTTCCGGTCACCTTTTCCTTGTCCGACCCCGATCGATACTGCTTTCCGGTTGTAACTTCCGGTCACTTTCTTTAACCGTTTCTCCCGCCCAAACGAGTCGGGTGACCTTCCTTCTTGCCATTCTTGGCTAGTTTTCTTGCCTGCCGTGGGGTTCTCCTCACCCCCTTGTTTCTCACCGCCGGCAGGTCTCGCCCCTTCTTCGGCTATAAATAGCCCTTTACAGAGAGGATTTGGGAGATGGTTTTCTCGTGTGTGACCTGAGGAATTTCTGTTTTGTGGATCTTGGATTTTTTCAGGGGCTTTTTGCAAGTAAGCCTTCCTTTTCTTCTTCATCATCATTTTCTTCTTCTTCGACCATTTTCTTCTTCCTCTTTAATGGTTAATGCGATATATATTCATTAATTACGAATAAGGAGAGGGCCTCAACTGGGCTTGGAGTTTCTTTGTTCTAATCTTCTTTCTCTCTACAAGCCTCTTGGTGATTTAATTTTTGAAACCATGAAAGCCTTACTGTCCCACTCAATTAAGCAATAATACTTATGGAGGTTATCTCTGTCTTTTATTATTCTTTATACACCGGGATGCATATCTTTTGATTAAATCTTCTATTAGACTCATATCAAAATATTGACATATATGTACTCTCGTTCCTATGTTGAACTGTGTTTCAATTAAAGATATTGTCCAAATGGGATTTAAGGCTTCGGTTTTATGGTTAATGTGTTGCAAGGAACATGATGCATGATATTAAACGTTTTTTTTTATGTATTTACATACCAAACCCCTCAGATCTTCTTCTCTACATCTATATTATACAAGTTTCTCACGACATCCCAAGAGGATTGAGTTATATACATATGCATACAAGAAAATTGGGTGGTATGTTTGTAAATTTTCATTTTCCTATTAGTAACTGGATTCGATTATGGGAACTTCCTTTGCTTTGATTTGCTGGAACTTAACTTTTCAGATCTGAATATTCAAGAAAGCTTTCTTCTTATGTAGTTACCTGTCTAGTACACCTACCTCCCCTCTTATATTTATGCCAGCCAAATCGTTCATATTACATTGAAAATGGGGAATTATTTGTGAGCTTATATAAATTATATGGCAAATATATAAATCTATTCCCCTCATTTGATTTTGTTTTAGATAACAGCTGTATATATATGGATCCCCAATAATTTCAAGGGTGGTTCCCTTTAAAGAGAATACATTTGGAATGATATTTTGATGCTTTATTGCTTTCACAGAGGCAAGTAAATTAAATTTCTGGATGCTGTATGTGTAGATATGCAAGATTCCTTGACTCCTTATGTAATACAGATTGTAACAGCTTTGATTTTGCTCTATGTGTTGGATTTGGAAAGATTTATAATTATTTAATTCACGGCTTTATTTGGGGAGGAATGTTGTAGCATATTTTCTTCATTCATATAATTTCGATTTCAAAATTATGACTAGTTTGCCCTTACTTCAAATTTCAGATTTAAGAGAAAATTTATAACAAGTCTATTCTCTCTTTTATAATGTTATCTTTTGGGTAGCTTCATTGTTTTGAATCCTTTTGGAAGTTGCGACAAACCATCTTTGAAATTAGTAACAAGCTATAATTGATAGGGAGGCTGAAATAAAAAAGAAGGTTAACATATGACTTATCTTGGGAATTTATACACTTCTACCTTTTTTTTTTTAAATAGCAAGAGTTCTTTTATTTGGATAAACATATGAAATTTCAAAGTGGGGGCATAAGTCGGATATGCGGGGTACAGGCAATGATGCACACTCGAATAATCGTGCTTTTATAGCCGAGACAAAATAAAATCAATACTCAGAGATGGATGCCCATTTTACTTTGAGTTAGGTAGTTCTAATCCCTACCTTTAAGAAATTCGTGAACTGATAACAGATACTATGATATCAGACATTATACTGATACAGTAACAGATACTTCAACAACAGATACTACACCGTACTTGCACGACAATAAACACCGCACTTGCATGACAACAAACACTGCACTTGCACGACAATAAACACTACATCTGCATGATAACATATACTACGCCAACACATCAAATAAAATGCCACACACATATCACATCACACATATATCACATCACACATATATCACAACAAACACATATCACATCGAACACATACCACATATCAAATATCACACACATCTACACAACATATTTAGCATATCAAATCAAATATCACACACACATCCTCATATCAAATATCACATACACACATCACATACCAAATATCACACATATACATCACATATTAAATATCATATAATACACTACACATCACACATCACACATCGCACATCACACATCACACATCACACACCAGATACTACATATCAGATTTTACACATAAGAATTCAGATACTACAATTGCAGATGCTACACTCTCAAAATTCAGATACTACAAACTAGTTCACTCACTAATTAAGTGGTAGGGATTAGGATTGCTTACTCTAGAGTGATTTGCTGGTGACTTGATCTGAGATTGATATAGACTTCAGTACTTCGGGTTGCCTGTGGGATCGAGATAGAAAAAGGAAGTCTATAGACTGAGCCTATCCTCAAATAGAATTCTTATTCCCCCACTTTGATATTTTATTTGTTTATGGCTAAACTTGATTGTATAGTTGCTTGTAGCTATTAGCTTACTTCCGAGACATCGACGAAGTTGGCCAGGTACACATTTTTTTATTGTACAGTTCATTTACTTTCTTCATTACATGCATCTCTTTACTTTTGTATATGCATTTACCTGTATTCATGCTTTTCTTTTATGCTTGCCCCTAGGATAGGCCATCTAGGGCATGGTTAGTTTCTTTTCATTACACATGTTTATTTTTTATTATTGCTTCTCTTGCATACTTGTACATACCCTTAGGATAGGCCGTTCGAGGCATGGTCTTCTCTCTTCTCTCCTATTTCTATCCTTTCTCGAGACGAGACGACGGGGGACGAATGAAGGATCTTCGATCGGATTTCCGTAGATTTAAATAACATCTATAGGACGTTGAGGTCGTCGTTTGATACGACGTAAACCCTCACACTATCTTTTAGGACTAAGTACGATCGTATATCGTACAATATAAGTCCTAAACTGTTTAGGATTCCGAGGTAGTTGTTTGACACGACATAAATCCTCCTATTTCTTTAGGCTATTTGCATATGATGTGCAGACATAAGCCCTAAATATCTAAATAATTTACAAGATTGAAACATAAAATATAACTTCACTTTCAAAGATATAAAGCCCAACCATAGTTTAAGTTGAGATGTCACTGAAGCTCTTTCAGTATCTTCGACATCTCCTACTTTTCATACATTTGGATTCCGAAAATAACTGTTCCACATTGAGCCTCTCCCATTTGATTTTTCTACAAGCAATCGTGGAAACCTAAACGTTGATATTCTTGAAGACGAAGCCTATGATCTTTATCGAGAGTTTTCTTAGGTGACTTCGATTACTTAAGATGCCTCTATAGGGAATTAGGAACCCAGATTAATCTAAACCCTGCCTAATCTGTGTATTAGACAGGGGAATTTGTCGGCTATAAAATACGCAGACCAAAATAGAGTCATAAACTTTTAAGTTTAGATAGTTAAGCCTACTAACAGGTGGTACGTTCATCTTTCGGGATGATGTGTCACCTGTAGTATCGTGTTCAACTATTTAAACTATTTGATATGAGATCTATCTGGTCTCGTTATTTTCAAAATAAAATAATATATCACCATTTTCAAAATCAAAATAAAATACTTTACATATTATATTAAATTTAAATTTTAAAATTTTATTTTCAAAATAAATAATAAAAAATTAGCCGACAATGTTTAGTTGATGTAGAGTTGTTTTGCTGACGAAGATGGCCGTGCTGCCCACCATGCTCCGAGCTCCTTGTTGTTGCAGAGGTTTAGTTTTAGAAGTCATAAATCAGGAGATGAGAAAAGTGTTTTGGTTTAGAGAAATCTTAATTTCCAAGTGTTTTTGTGTTTTAATTAATACAAATCTTAAAGTTGATTATAACGACACCGGTTAAGATCCCACGGTTTCATCCTTCCGGCATTGTTATTTTTATCGGATTCACTTAGTCCAGATGAATTTGCTAAACTCAACTGAATGAGTTCCACACTGTCATTTAGACCTTGGGAAATCCCGTTAGCAACACGTAGGTTACATCATCCGAGGTATTCCCGATCATCCAACGAGACGTTTTAGTTTACTTGCAATCGTAGTTTTGTGTTCGTTTGTGATTAAATTTTGAGTTGTCTTATATTTTAAAATGTTGTGGCGGTGAATTTTATCTTGCAATGACTTTTAATTTAGTTTTGGTTTCAATTTTAGGGACTATCCTAAAGGTGTGGGTTTTCATGCAACAGTTGTTTATCATGCAAGGAAAAGTAAGTGCGATGCGATTAAAGAAATTGCAATAATGTAAATTGCAATAAAATAAAAGCGTACCTGGAGGGTCTTCTCGTTATCCCATGCTGCACTTAAAACACAATTAGAATATTTAAACAAGTTCCTAGGTAAAGCTAAGGGAAGGGTTATGGTTTTCTACCAAGTTCCTAATCCTATAACTAGTCATTTCCTATGAAGTCTAGGTATTTGTGTTTTGGTTTGAGGACGATTTTCTTCATCAAAGAACAATTAAGTTCAATTGTTCTTATGAACATCCTATCGTATCGAGGAAGTGCTTAAGACAAATCTTAAACATCTTTTCAATATTTCTAGGATTGTTTTAAGTCCAAATGAATTTAATTACACAAATGAATTAATCGTCCGGGAATTCAAGTTTCGTCATCTTGCTCAGTGAACTAGGACATTTGAATATCATATAAGTGAAGTAACATTTCATTTAACGTTCTGTTTAGGAGTTATGATAACCAAGGCTCTCGAGGGCAAATTGGTGTTCAAATGGTTTGTGATTTAGTTTAACTTTAGTTAAAGGGTTTAACTTTGGAATAGTGTTCAAGTTGCTTTATATTTAATTTCTTTATGTCTTAGGAAATGTTATTTAATTCAATTTCATTTAACTTTAATTTAATTTAATTTAATTTTAATTTTAATCTAATTTAATTTAATTCAATTTAGTTTTATTTGATGTTAAATTAATTTAGTTTAATTTGATTTAATTTCCTTTAATTTAATTTAATTTGATTTAATTTTAATTTAATTTAATTTAATTTAATTTAATTTATTTGATTTAATTAAAATTTAATTTGATTTAATTTGTTTGATTTAATTTAATATTTTTTAATTTAATTTAATTTAATTTAATTTAATTTAATTTAATTTAATTTAATTTTTTAATTTTAATTTAATTGAAAATTTAAAAAAGTTTAATAATTTAACTTTTTAATTTAATCCTTTAACATTTTAAAATTTAAATTTGAGTTATCATTTTTAATTAGGAATTAAATATTATTGAAATGATTAATTTAGGGACCCTTAAATTAAACAACAAATCTCTTCCTAATAATATCCCTATTTTAATAATTTCAATTTTATTATTCTTCCAAATTTAATCAATTATTTAAATTAAGGTTTATTTTAATTATTTTAAATTGTTTAATAGGTTTCTACCCTTTAATTATTTAAATTTCAATCATCCAAATCAGATTAAGATCAAATATTTTACTTGTTAATTTTATTAAACCTAAAGTTTTAATTAAATGTTAAAATTTTTAATTACCATTTTTGCCCTTCAAGCTTAATAATTTCATAACTCACTAAATTGAGCTTAAATGAACTTAAAATTTTTATGTGACTTCACTCATATGTCAATAAAGATATGAGAGGAAAAAATGTGATTTTTCTGTATTTAATTTATTTATATAATTATTTTTAGTGGAAAATAGGAATTTCCAAGGAAAATTTAATAATATGACCAAGGGAAAGTTTCTGTCCTTAAGAAAATTATGGGACATTCCTAATGACCAGAGGACCACTTGGACCAATTTTGGTGATTTGTTGAATTATATTATTTTTATTATAATTATTTTAAGTTTTGGAGTATTAATTAATTTAAAAATAAAATAAAGGTTGAAAAATGAATTTTATATTTTTTCAAAAATCTCTCTGATATCAAGAAAATCAGAGAATCAATTTTTGCAATTTTCTGATTTTTCTTTGATTTATTATAATTATTTTAGTGAAAATGCTAGAAAATACATTTTTTTAATTTTAAAACTACCCTAGGGCTTTAAAATTTAATATCTCATTAAATAGACCTAAGAAAAATATGGGGTTTGTTCCTAAGTGATTAAAATTCAAAATGTGACATTTTGGTGAATTTTATTATTTTTATGATTTTTATTATTTTTTAATTATTAAAATATTAAAATAATATTAAAAATCAGTTTTTTTAGAAAATTGAAATTTTAATTTTCTTATATTCCCCTGATATCAGAGAGGCTCCAAAACTAATTTGGTGAATTTTTGAAAGGTATTTTGAAAGTTATGAATTTTTAAAGTTCAAATTGACTAAATGGCTTAATCAACCCATTTAGTAAGGCTAACCAAGTCCAATTGACTTCAAATTTTTATGGTGGGTTCCTCTGATCCTAAAGGTCAGTGGAGAATTGATTTCAAGTCAATTTGATGTATGGTTAACTCTAATTAATTAGGGATCTATTTTGGGTGTTTAAGCCAATTAGGGTAATTTTAAATGAGTTAACTCAAAACCTATTTTTCCTAGGGTCCTCTATTCATAAGAGACATCACCAAATTTTCCTAGAATTTATTTCACAACATGCTAATTATTGGAATTAAAATACTCAAAACAGTAACATGAATTTGAAAAATCAATAACTTTTCATAGGAATGGCCTCTAACTTCGGAAAATTCAGGGAATGTTCCCAAATTCAGAGGCTTCAAAAGCCCTATGGTCTCATGCCATGGTGAATTTCCTATATGCATGGAGAATTAAAATAATGCAGACAGTAAATAAATTATTAAAAATAAAATATTTGATGAAATTAAATGATTTCTTCTCCACATTATTCTCCTCTGTTCACTGAGCAAGAGGGTATTTTTATTTTATTTTTATGATTTTCCTACACAAAGTTATGAATTTTCCAAGTTCAAGGAATTAAATAAATAGAAAAATCCCTATTTTTCTACTTATCCGAGTCGGCGCCGCGTCATCCTCGGCATCTCCGAACGGCCACGCGGCGTGCTCCCATTCGACGCCGCCGCTTGAGTCAGCAGCCCTGGTCCCGCGGTTCACGTACCATCTCCTGGTCCGACGCTATCTGAGCCGTCCGTCCGCGCGTGTATTGAATGAACGGCATCCGTTCATTGTCCCCAAGCCTCCTAACCCGAGAACCGTCCATCTTCTAGGCCTAAGATCTCACTCAATACTTGACCAAATTTAACGTTTTTATGCTCTATGGATTCGTCTCGAGAAGACGAACACATCCATACGGTTTATGTGGGATGAAATTTACTCAAAAAAAATGGAGAGTGTTCAGAAGCTCGGGAAGAAGAGTGAGGCCATACCTTTGCTCAGAGAAGTGTGGCTTGGATCTGAGGGTTGTTTCACTTTCGATTGGATCCCAGCGAAGCTCCGGATGAAGTCTCCCGGTCCGGTGAATTGCCTGAGTAGGATTTCGACCACGCCCGATCACAAAGCTTGGAGGCTGGAGCAATCGGGTGGCCTGGAGATGGGGCTTTTGCTGGTGGACAACTTCTCTTGGTCTGGTGAAGGTGTAGGACCAATCAATTTGAGGATTGATCCACTGTGAAGAAGTGTCCTGGTTTTTAGGCTAAAGTTTGAACTCAAAATCGAGCTCGACTTGGAGGGAATTGGGCTGGAATTCGGTGGGGATCAAATGCTCTATGTATGGGGAGTAGTCCGGAACAATTTTGGCGAGTTTCCTTAAGGTTTGTTTCAGCACCTCTCATGGCCGAGAGGGGTGGTGTTTAAATAGGAGAGGGTGGAGGGCCTCCCGGGGAGAGTTAGGGCTTGGGATCGACTGCGTAGGTCGAGGGCGGAACGGCCATGGTGGCCATTGGGCATGGGGCGGCTCGACGAGGTAGAATTCCAAAGTTGGCTCACATGTGAGCTCTCGGCCATGGTGTTTTCCGGTGACCCGGTGGCTGGCCGGCCGAGCATGGGTCACCCTCGAGGTCGGGTGGGTCGGGCGGGACTTGGTGCAAGCAATTGGCAATTGCCATGTGTAAAGGCTTTGATCCAAAGTAGAAAGGGGAAGGGGTCATTTTGGCTTATTTTGGTCAACCCATGCAAATGGGTTGGGTGCACCTCCCCAAGACCTGGTTTTGGGTTGAGGAGGTCAGGTGGGTCAACCTCCCATGTGTGGTGGAGTCTCCATCAAGGATTAGGTGGCAAAGCATGGTTTAGAGTGTGACATGCTTAAGGTAAAAAAAGGCTTAAGAAGGATTAGGAAAGGGGGACCTCCTTTTTCCATTAATGGCTTGATCACATGTCAAACCTTCCATGGCTTCATGTGTCTTGTCCATGGCTTGCATGGCTTGTCTTTGGCTTGGGGAAAAGCTTGGTCAATTTCATGAAAATGGATTTTAGGAATTTTTGGTAATTTGATGGAAATTTGTAGGAAGCTTGATTTGGAATGGTTTAATTGATGATTTTGAAACTTAGGGGTGATTTTGATTAAATGGATGATGAGGGGAAATGTCATATGGACTTTGAGACCAATTTTGGGCCTTTGGATGTGGTAAAAGATGGGCTTTTAAAATGGTTTAAGGAATGGGCCTTTAGGTTTAAAAATGAATTTATGGATGGGAATTTTGTAAAGAGGTTGGGCCAAATAATTGTTGGGTTTAGCTTATGGATGTGTCATGAGTGACTTGAAGCAAATTGGGGGTGATTTGGGTTTGAATTGGGTTGAATTTGGGCTCTTTTGGTGAATGGGCCAATATAGGTCAAAATGGGCCAAGTTGGGCCAATGTTGGGCTAGGGTTGAAATTGATGTAAAATTAATGTTGAGAAATATTTATGGGAGTGTTTCAAAGAGGTTTTGACTTTGTTTGGGCTTTGATTTTGGGGTTTGGGCTCATTTGGGTTAGGTTTGGGTTTAGGTCAAAATTGGGCCTTTTAGCTTTAGGTTGAATTTGAGTGGGGTTTGGGTCTAAATTTTGGGCAAATCATGTTAGTGTTTTGCTTGTGGGGATGCTAAGGAAGATTTAGAAAAGATTTGGGGTTAATTGGAGTTGAATTGGGTGAGTTTGGGTTAGTTTTGGGTCATGGGTCCAAATTGGGCTTTAAGGCCAAAAGTGAAATTGGATCCAAATGTCAATCAAATTGGACTTTTATTTGGTCTATATTGGTGTTGGGAATGTTGAATTGAATTTTAGAATTTAATTGGACTATAATTTGGGTCAATTGGGTAGGTTTGGTTTGACATTGGATTCACTTTAGGTTAAAATGGGTCAAATTGGGGGTTTTGACAAAAGTGGGGTAAATTGAGAAAATTGGCCCATGGTGTAGTTGAACAAAATGAAATTGGGAATATTTGGGATTTTTTGGAATTTTCTGGGAATTTTCTGAATTTTTGGATTTTTGGGTCAATGGGAGTATTTTGGGTATTTGGAGGGTATTGGGAGGTTTTTTTTGAAATTTTTGATATTTTTGGGTATGGATGATCAATTTGAGTGATGTGGAAATGTTTAGGAATGATTTTGGAGAATTTTGGGTGATTTGGAAATTTTTGAGAAATTTGGGTAGTTTCAAGGGTTTTGGGTAGGCTAAGTGGGTGTAGGATCCCGGGGGTCAAAAATTGAAAATTTGGAAAATTGAAGATTGGGTGAATATAAGTGGAATGAAATCATTTTGGTTGAGCCATGAAGCCATATCAAGCCCACATGAGCCATGAAGGGACTCATTTGAGGCATTCACTATGTTGTTCCCAACCCCTCTTAGCCAAGGGCTTAGGGGTTAAGGATCATCCATGTGAATCACCTACATGAGTCAGGAGGTCAAGCTAGGTATGGGTGTGGTTTTAGGAGGTGTGTGAGAGTGTAGTGTATAAGTGTAGTGTATGTGTAAGTCAGCCCTTCACCAGACCAGGCCACCCAGGGCAGTCCTAAGGCCAAAGAGTCCTATAGGAACTCATCCTTTAAACTTCCACATTTGATTTCAACCCTCTAGGTGATTAGGGTTCTACAGTCAAGTTTGTGGAGTTTGCAGGGAGTTAAGAAGTGGTTTGAAATTCTAGATGGTGGATCCCGATTCTAGTCCTCTAAGATAGTCAAAGGAAAAGTCTAAGGCTAGATCCTAAGTACTAAAAAGAAGAAGAGAAGACCTCATCAAAAATGAGGTCAACAATATTATGTATTATTTTATGTCATCTAGAGAGTTGTGCATATATAAGCAAATAGTTGTTTGGGTCGTGGAATGAGAGGAAAATAAAAGATACATTTGTAAAGAACATTTTTCAGGTTTTTACTTTTTCTCTCTGGTTTGAATCTATCAGCACCGCAAAATCTACATTTTGTCTCTTACACATTCTCCCTGTAATGTAGCATACAACTGTTAACGTAACAGTCTATCTTTTCAAATAGTAGCCCCAAGTTTGCCACTAACTGTTTAAATTTGTATAAATCTTCTGGAACTAAATTACCAATGGGGTTTATCTCGTTTAAAAATGTTGATACCTGATTAAAGCGTTCCTTAGGCATTTTAAAATCAAATTTGATACTCAGCACTTAAGGTGGTTGTTAACTCTGTGTGCGAAGTGTATTCTTCCCACAATGGTTATTGGGCGACATTCAATAGTTCATAGAATTGTTGCACTTCATTGTTCGTTCCCAGTCATCATCAAGCACACTCCCAACAAAATGAGTCATGCTCGCATCGCCAATCATTTTCTCATACATGTCAGAATCGTGAACAGTTGGAGGGGCATAACTTGATGAGGCTCCCGCATGATCGTACTCAATATCTGGTTCAAATTCACCATGTGAAGTTCACTAACAATAATCGGGTTTAAATCCCCCATAGTATAGGTTCAATTTTACTTCGTCGGGTGTCAGCTATGCTTGATTCATGTGCTTCGCACATGGCATCAAAACCTATCTTCTGAAAGGTACACGGGTAGCTGTGATGAGTTCAACTCCAGCAATAAACTCGTCAGTTAATCATTTTTTTTCATTGATATAATCTATTATACATTCATGTTCTAACGCTTCGAATATACATCTGTATCATAAATTTAGCTCTATAGATTAGTGCACATGCACATTACACATCCTACCTGAAGTCTTTGGCCAACTACACATCATAACTGAAACTCATAGCCCAAAAATTAAAATTATTAACCAATTAACTTAGTAACACCCAAACTAACCCATCGATTCACTATTACAATATTAAATTACTACACTATCATCTTACCCTTAACCATACAAATATCAACACTAGCCTAACTTCACACAAAACTTACATATCACAAATTTCTTATGTATTTACATATCTCACACGTAAATTTTCATATTTACATACATAACATATATTTCTTATGCATTTACATATTTCACAGATAAATTTTCTTTTTCACATACATAGCACAAAATTTATTTTTTATTTACATATCTTACACCTAAATGTCATATTTACATACATAGCACAATTTTTTTATGCATTTACATATCTCACCTAAATATATAGCACAAATTTCTAATGGATTTACATATCTGACGCCTAAATTTTATATTAACATGCATAGTACAAATTTCTTATAGGTTTACATGTCTCACACCTAATTTATCATATTTACATACATAAAACAAATTTCTTCTTTATTTACATATCTCACACCTAGATTTTCATATCTACATACACAGCAAAAAATTTTTATGCATTCACATATCACGCACCAAAATTTTCATACATAGCACAAAATTTTTATGTGTTTGTATCTCAGCTAATCATAAAATTCATATGCAGTACATATATAACAATGAACTACAAAAAAAAAAAAAAAAAAAAAAAAAGCAAAGACTATGTATTGATTTCAGCAACTTGATCTTGTTGGAATGGAGAGGCTTTTGGGATTTGGCAAAGGCTAGAAATTTATGGAAGAAGCTTTACTTTATTTTCTTTGCTTGATTCAAACTCAAAGACTCCACCCCTATTTATACTTAGTGGCACCTCCTAAATTAATCTAGCTAGGATTGTGCCACCATAATTCTAATCCAATGGTTACTAATAATTCCCCACCTACCACACAATAATTCAACACCTACCATACAATAATTCTACACCTATCACACCTACCACACATTCTAGAATAAGCTTCAGATGAGGCTCTTATTAGACTTTTAAAACAACTAAAATCAAGTTTTAATTTCAACACTCCTCTTAAACTTGATTTTGTGACTCCAAGTAAACTTCTCAATTTAATAAAGTCTTCACTTTTGAGTGGCTTAGTAAATATATCGACAACTTGATCTTGAGACTTCACGTATTGCACTTGTATCTCCTTTCTTTCGATGCATTCTCCGATGAAGTGATAGCGCGTATCAATGTGCTTGCTTCTATCGTGGAAAACTCGGATTCTTTGCTAGTGCTATTGCAGACTTGTTATCGACAAAAATTTTGATCGCCTCTTCTTGTGGTAAACTTAACTCTTTTAATAAGTTTCGAAGCCAAATTACATGACAAACACACGAGGTTGCAGCCACGTACTCTGCTTCACACGTAGAAAGAGTGACACGTAGAAAGAGTGACAATTGGTTGTTTCTTTGACATCCAAGTGAAAGCAGTATCTCCTATGAAGAACACGAACCCTGTAGCGCTCTTTCGATCATCCATGTCTCCAGCCCAATCACTATCGCTATATCCTTCAAGCTTGAAATTGTTAGATGATGAGTAAAGTAAGCCAAAATCAATTGTACATTTGATATAGCGCATAATTCTTTTAGCGGTCTTCGGGTGGGTAGCAGTTAGAGTCTCCATGTAGCGATCGTTAAGTCCAACAAAGCATAAAGAATATCCGGCCTTGTGCATGTCAAGTAGCGCAAACTTCCAACCAAACTCTTGAAAATCGTTGGATCGATTCTTTTTCCCTCATCATACTTTGATAGCTTGACTCCGCATTCTACAGGGGTATTTATAGGTTGGTTATTATCCATCTTGAACTTCTTCAATATCTCCCTTGCATAACCTTCTTGAGAGATGAAAATTTCATTCTTTGTTTGCTTGACTTCGATGCCAAGATAATATGCTATAAGCCCAATATCTGTCATCTCGAACTCCTTCGTCATCGCATCTTTGAACTTTTCAAACATGCTTGGATTATTTCCTGTGAAGATCAAGTTATCAACATATAAACAAACAATCAAGACATTTCCATCATCATTCTTGATGTAAAGAGCATGCTCGTAAGGACACTTTATAAAGCCCTTCTCTTGCAGATACTTGTCTATTCGACTATTCCATGCTCTTGGTGCTTGCTTCAACCCGTAGAGAGCTTTTTTAGCTTTAGAACCTTGTCTTCTTGTCCTTTGACTTCATATCCCGGTGGTTACCGAATGTAAACTATTTCTTCAAATATTCCATTCAAAAAGCAGATTTTACATCCAATTGATGTATTCTCCACTTATTTTGGGCTGCCAAAGAGATGATTAGTCTAATAGTTTCTAATCGAGCAACGAGGGCAAATACCTCATCATAGTCGATGCCTGCTCTTTGATGTAGCCTTTTGCCACCAATCTTGCTTTGTATCTTTCAATTTCTCCTTTGGAATTCTTCTTTGCTTTGTACACCCATTTCACACCAATTGCCTTGTGCCCTTTTGGAAGTGAAGCTAGCTCCCATGTGTCGTTCTTCTCGATTGCCTTGATTTCTTCATCCATTGCATCTTTCCACTTCTTGCTTTGTATGGCTTCTTGGAAATCCATGGGCTCGCAGTCGGCAAAGAGACAAAAAAGAGTAAGATTATCTTGATTGTTAGTTACCTCATAAAGATCTTGTAATTTTCGAAGCGTGGTACTCTTTCACTTGAATTTTCTCGTTGAATTTGATGACGATGAGTCACTTTGAGTACTTGTAGTTAATGTTGTTTGTGGAGTAGTAGGCTCTTCTCTTGTTTGTTCGATCTGTGGCTGCTCTACGTCTTCTTCTTGCAAGTATGGTAAAAAGTTGTAGTCCTCGTTATGTGATTCCCAATCCCATTCTCCTCCTTTATCGAATATGACATCTCTGCTGATGATTGACTTCCCTGTATTTGGATTGTATAGCTTGTAGCCTTTCGAGTTGGTGTCGTAACCAATGAAGATGAACTTCTCGCTCTTATCATCCAACTTGCTTCTTTTTTCGTCGGGTATGTGTACATGAGCTATGCATCCAAAAACTCGCAGATGTGAGATGCCGGGCTTCCTTCCACTCCATGCTTCTTGTGGTGTCTTTCCCCACACACTTCTTATTGGTGATCGGTTAGCCAAATAAACAGCACATGCGACTGCTTCTGCCCAAAACTTCTTTGGTAATTTCTTGCTTTTTAACATGCTTCTTGCCATGTTAAGGATGGTTCTATTCTTCCTTTCCGCTACTCCATTTTGTTGGGGGGATCTTGGAACAGTTAGAAGTCGACGTATTCCGTTGGCTTCACAGAATTCTTGAAATTCGTTTGAAGTGAATTCTCCTCCTCGATCAGATCACATAGCTTTGATCTTGAGACCACTCTCTTTATCTACATCTCGCCTTAAACTTTTTGAACATCCAAAACCTCTCGATTTTTGTTTTAAGAAATACACCCATGTTTTTCTTGAGAAATCATCTATGAAGAGAAGGAAATAATTGCTCTTACCGAGTGAGTTTGGCTTTATTGGACCGCACACATCCGTATGTATGAGCTCAAGAGGCTTTTGGGCTCTTGAACTTCGACTCCTTGGAAAGCTTTTTCCGAAGTGCTTTCCGAGTAAACATCCTTCACATAATTGATCGTGGTGGTTGATGCACGGTAAGCCTCTCACCATCTCTTTCTTTGAAAGCAATTCGAGTCCTCCGAAGTTGAGATGCCCAAATCGAAGATGCCAAAGCCAAGAAACATCTTTATAACAGGTCTTGAGACATTTGGCAATATCGTTTTGAATGTTAAGCAAGAACATTCTATTTTTAGACATTGGCACCTTAGCAATCAAGTTATCAATATTGTCTTTTAAGAAGAGAGTATTTTCTTTCAAGTGAATATCATATCCCTTCTCCAATAGTTGTCCTAAACTCAAGATGTTGCTCTTCATATTCGACACAGTAAACATTAGAAATAAATTGATGCTTCCCATTTTTCTGGCGGATGAGAATGTTTCCTTTGCCTTTCACCTCTATCTTGGACTCATCTCCAAAAGATACATTGTCGCTTACTGATTCGTCAAGCTATACAAACATGCTTCGTTTCCGCACATATGGTTGCTTGCACTGGTGTACAAGTGCAATGTATTATCTTCACCTCCTTCATTATCCTTGTGTGCTAGCAGTAGAGTGCCATCTTCGTCTCTCTTTTCTTCTATGTAGTTGACTCTTTCATAAACTTTGTTCGTAGGAGCTCTACATTCTTTTGCATAATGCCCGAACTTGTTACAATTATAGCACTTAATTTGAGATTTATCGTACCTCGAATTTGAGCGCCCTCGACCACGTCCTCTTGTAGATCTTTCTCCTTTCTCATAGTTATTGTTGGAAGCCCACCCTTGCTTGCTAGTATGACCTCGTCCTTGTCCACCACCTCTTCCATGTTGGCTTCTAATATTGTTGAAGCTTTCATCCTTCGCAGTTGGTTGAATATTCGTTTTGAGAAGTTGTTCGACAATCTCTTCATTCATCTTCTTCTTTTCTTCGTGGGCTTACAGGTGAACCCGAAGTTGTTCTATCGTCATGGCTTGTAAATCCTTGGTTTCTTCGATAATAGTTGTGATACTATCAAATTTTGAATCTAATGAACGAAGAATCTTTTCCATGATTGCCACATCTTCTAACTTCTCTCCATTTCTTTTTAGTTGATTGGAAAGTGTAATGACTCTAGAAAAGTAATCGGAGACCAACTCGCCTTCTTTCATATGTAAGATATCAAATTGACTTCTTAAAGTTTGAAGTCGTACCTTTTTAACCTTCTCTTCTCCTTTATACGAAACCTCGAGCTTCTTCCATGCTAGCTTGGCTGAAGTAGCACTTGAGATCTTCTCAAAACCATCTTCATCTAAAGCTTGATAGATGAGGAAGAGAGCCTTCTTGTCTCTCTTTCGCAAGTCTCTTAAGCTCTCCTTTTGTGTTGTGGATAGAGCGGACTCGTCGCTTGGCTCATCGTAGCCTTTCTCCACAACCTCCCAAACATCATGCGCTCCAAGAAGTGCCTTCATCTTGATACTCCAATTGTCGTAGATGCTTTCCTTAAGCATCGGGACTTGGAAGGAAACCATACCACCATTTGCCATTGCTCTATAAAGGAACCTTTAGGCTCTGATACCACTTTGTTGGAATGGAGAGGCTTTTGGGATTTGGCAAAGGCTAGAAATTTATGGAAGAAGCTTCACTTTATTTTTTTTGCTTGATACAAACTCAAAGACTCCACCCCTATTTATACTAGTGGCACCTCCTAAATTAACGGCTAGGATTGTGCCATCATAATTCTAATCCAATGATTACAATAATTCCCCACCTACCACACAATAATTCAACACCTACCATACAATAATTCTACACCTACCACACCTACCACACCTACCACACATTCTAGAATAAGCTTCTAGATGAGGCTCTTATTAGACTTTTAAAACAACTAAAATCAAGTTTTAATTTCAACATTTTCGGATCTAACGCATATGGAAGGAAAAAAATTATGAAAATTTTATGTTAAATCAAAGCTTGGAGGAGTGGAAGAAGATTTCACACCTTGGACAGGGTTGGAGCAGTGAATCAGTGTTGGATTCACTGGAGAAGCTCCGTAGGCGACGGAGGCATCGAAACCGAGCAGGGCGCGAAATAGAGTTGTTGTTCGCGGGAGTGCTACTTTAGAGCTCTTATGTCGGTATTAGCATTGGCCATAATCAGCTCTATATCTTCATCTTAGCGACGTCTGCTCAATGCCCTGCATTGTTTCTTTTGAAAGTAGATGGGCAACGCTAATGGATGCTAAACAGCCACTAATTTTGCTGGGCAACGCTAATGGATGCTGATCAGCCGCTAATTTTGCATCGGAAATAATTCCGACGCTAATTTTGACATTAATTCACAGTTTTTGTGTAGTGTTACTAAATATTTTTATAAACAAAAATATGTGACACATGCATTTAAATAAATTTATAGTCTAAGTTATGCTATATCATTTCGAATATCTAGCAGTGCAAGGTTTTGATGTTCTTCATGTCTGTCAAGATAAATTTTGTTTTTGCTTCTCCAGGCTGGTATGTAAAGCTTTGTTGTTCTCTGTGCTTCTGTATTCATGATTTTTACTAGACTAAATCTCTTCTGCACAATTTTTGCTCTCTTTGCTACTCCACATATTCTTAGATGGATTAAAAGTTAACCCACTGATTCATGTAGGGATATAGTTCTTACAACATAATTACCATTATATAAATATGTTCTTTGTGATGAATCAAAAACAGTGGAAGGTTTCGGCTGATCAACTTCCACGTGATATTGGCTTTGCTTCTCATTTGGGTCTGATGGACTATTCTGCTTCTACTAGCATACATAGCTTTTGATTTGTTTTCATCCTCGTAGGTTTTCTCAGCTGTTAAAATAGGCTTTAGTGGCGACAGAAAGTCTGGCGGCGATTTTAAAAATAGTACTGCTGATTTGTTTGTATTTGATTTCTGCAATAACGTACTTTCACGGTGATTTTATGGTCAATGAGGAAAGAAGGGATTGTCGCAGTACTTTAAACAGTAGCAATAGGCTGCCGTAATTGGTGAAAAAAGTGCAGAAGTTACAGTTTTTCTTAAGAAACCTATTTTTGAATGAAAGCAAAATTAAAATATATTAAGATACATGTATGTCTGATTGCCGATTGTTGGAGTGTTGATTAGGTTGGTGGTTTTTGCTGGAATTATGAGTCATGTTTCATTTCATTTCTGCAGCAACATATCTATGCGCTTAGTCTTTAAACCCATTTGTTATATTTTGCTCCTGTAATTTTGTCACTTTAAATCCTCTTCAAGTAAACTTATCTAACTGTGTATGTTTGTTTGTGTGTTTCTCTCGAGCGATAAAAAAGAGGGAGAGAGAGAGAGAGAAACAGGGCTCTCATATGGGGGTGTAAGTGAGTCAAGCCAACTCGTGAGCTGGCTCGAGCTTGGCTCGATAAGTGGCTTGTGAACAGAGCTTGATGAACTAACAAGCTAAGCTCAAGCTAGCCGGAACTCTACTCCTTAACTCATGAGTTGGCTTGTTTAAAAAATAATGATATAAAATATACTCAAAATATATTAAATTTGAAGATTTTAACTTTGAAGCATTAAAAATATTTTAAAAAATAATATTTTATATTTTATATTAAGAGAATATTTTGTTCATTATATTTATCATTTTATTATAATGCTACCTAAAATTAATATTTTTTTCTCTCATTTATAATAAAAAAACCGGCTTTTGAATCGGCTCTAACTCGTACACTTAAACTCGAGCTCTAGCTTGAGCTCAAACTTAATAAAATTAATTAAGCTTGAGCTCAAGCACAAGCTGAAGGTGACTCAAAGATTCATTCAAAAGGAGTTTTCACTATGTCTATAAATCGTTTTATAGCATAATGATATGGCTAAAAAGATGAGCTTTCATTTGTTTAATGCCTACTCTCCTTGATTTGACCTTTACTAATGAAGTACATGAATTGCAACGTCGCAGTAAAATCGCTCACCCAGAAGCCTTTTCGCTTTTTGGTAAGGGGCATGTGCTTGTTTAAGTTTAAAAAGATATTTTGAGATATAATGAAATTGATTAGAATAATTCTTGTGTTACATGGTAAAGTAAAAGTGTTTCTCATCTTGGACTTACAAAAGTGAAATTATTTTTAAAATTTTGACATAAATTTTATAATTAATTATAAACCTAACAACAACCTTTAACTTTTCTCATCCACATCAACAATGGTGGTATCAAAGCAATCTCCCTCTCTAATTGTCAACAATACTGCATATTACAGTGCATCTTAAGTATGTAATTACAACAAGTGAAAAAACAATGCAAAAAAAAATTCAACTAAGATGCCACCGAAGAGAGGCCCGAACTGGACCAAAGAGACCCTAATATCCATACACCAACAATCTCAACATGTATGAATAAGAAAGAAGATTAAGGAAAGAAAGAATAGAATACTGGAATAATATAATAATAGAGCATTTACGTACATGCCAAACAATTCTTGTATATTTGCATATCTAACACCTAAGCATTCATATTTACATGCATATCTCTCAAATTTTTAACGTTACATCAAAACTACCTCCATCATTGCCTTTTTCAAAGTGAATTATCTTTTCATGCAATTGTTTATGATACTAAATTGTTAATAAGTGTAAATATCAAACATCAGCTATTAGGTATGTAAATTCATAAGAATAGCGTGATGTGTATTTAAATTTCCTAATAATTTTTGTATGAGTTATGAGAGATTTTGTGGTGAAGTAGCACTGTTCCTGGTTTGTAACGTTAGACTTTAATAAGGTCTATATTAGAATACTAAAGATAAAATGAACCATGACAATTAAAATAGTCTATTATTATGATGATAGTTTTTTCTCCACTTGCAGGCGGTTTATTGGCATTTGAATAATAGGATTTAATCATGAACTTAACTTAATTCTAACAAAACATCAAAAAAATGAAAATTAAATCCACTCTTTATGTCAGTTTTAAGGAGAGACAACTCCACTGGGTAGAGTTAAGATCATCACTAATCCCATAAGAGATTCAAACTTTGTGAAAGGCTGTAAACATTAAACAATCTCACTCAAACTCTCTTCTCCCAAGAAACACAAGCAGCCAAATTCAAAAATATCGGCATTAAAAGAAGGCCTGACATATAAAAAATACATTATAAGCTTCATAGCAAAATACAAAGTCAAAGATGGACAACAAAAACAGTACAAACAAAAAAAAGGAGAAACATACATATTAACACATTTGGACGAAAATAAAACTAAAGAGTTAAACATAACGTTCCATATAGAAGAAATAAAAAGGTTAAAAAATTTGCTCATATCATTAAAAGAGACTTGCAAACTATAATTGCTCTCTTGCATATTCTCATGTATTTCCTACTCTTTTTATTATTATTATTTTTGAGATATCAACTCCAACTCCTAAAATATTGAATTAAGAGCCATGGGACAAATATAAATTTATTTTATATACTTCTTATCTTAGGAACATAAAAACAACTACTATTGATAAGCCTATAATGATCATTACTAGCTAAATAGATCTTAAAAAAAATAAAAATAAAAAATAAAAAAAAAACTTCATGCATTAAGATATCTTCGATGTACCTAAATTATTACATATTTAAGATTTTACATTGAATTATATCCTTCACATTGATATGGCATGAGAAGGATGGTTGGACTAGCTGAGGAAGATATAGACCCTATCACATTAAAGTATTGAATCACCAGAGAAGTTGCACACTATTCGTAGGATAATCTTTCATTACTGAGACCTAATTTCTCTATTCTTAAAATTATTTTTCTTTCATTATTCAAAAAAAATACTAATGAAGAATCTATTGCAATATTTGTGAGCTATGTACTAATTTTCCATTAACAAAAGAGCACAAGATTTTTTTTCTCATATTTTCAATGACATTTAAAGTTTGCCCCTATGCCTAACATCTCTGGAGTTTAATAATTTGTCGTTTAATATTGATTGCATGCATCATTTCCATATATCATTCTACTAAAAGTTAAAGTGATATAAGTATCTCTTTCCCTTATTCTTTAACATAATAAAAATTAAATTGTTATTAGATTAGGAAAATCAGATTCGATAACTCCAAATACTTTTTTAACCATTATATCTAACCATAATTCTAAGAAAAAAAAAATAACACATGTCTTCTTATGTGTATGCACTCTAATAAAATGAGGTAGCTAAAAACAAATGTCCACCTATATGGTACCAAAAGTGATATCTTTTTTGACAAGAATGTTCCAATCAATTAAATCAATGCCCTCTAATCCTATAAAGAAACTATTCAGTCAATAAATAAAGGTAAAATAATTTCAAAAAAAAATATCTTAGACCTATTCTTAATATATAAAATTCTTTATAAGAGTCAATAATTCTTTCTTAGCATTCTTCATAATCATTTGATACTTGAAATGTTCTCTGAAATTCTAAATAATATGAATTGGAATAATATCTTAGGACAAGAAATAGAAGTTCTTTAAAAGAAAATAAATATACATTGGTGTCACTATTACACGAATGAGATAAGTAGAAAATGGATGAATATTTACTGTAAAATAAAAATATTGATGCCTCACTAGAAATATTCAAAACTAGAATTAGTCGATGGCTAACTCTAACACATGGGGATGAATTATCTTGAAGCATTCACTCTATTTGCTAAAATAAAAAATCGTAGATTTTTTATTACTGGTCGTAAACATTGATTAAAAAGTGTAATAATTTCATGTAAAAAATGTCTTGCCTCTATGGAGGCGTATGTTCATAAAGAGATCTCACTAAATTTTGGATACAAATCTTTGCAAAGGTTATATAGATTGAAAATACATTGTATAAGTTGAAACATTAATTAAAGTGTAGGAAATGTGTCCTGTTATATACTAGTTCTCTTTACTATTTGTATCATTTTTATGCTTTTTTCAGGATATTTTGGAGTGTATTTATATTGTATAGGCCGCTAACTAGAAAAGGGGAGCATTTAAATCAAATTCATCCCAACTCATTTTCAATCACCCCAGTGCACAGCCATAGCACTTAGGGGCTAGAAGAAGCTCCCGCATGATCAAGAACTGAGAAGATGGAAATGAGGATATTTAACCAGGTGCTCAGACGTCCAAAGTAGGAAACACAGCGCCTAGTCTGGTTCCTAGGCGGTTGAATAAAAACAACCTACGAGATTCTAGATTGAGAGCTTGGAAAGTCAGCTCTCTAACCAAACGCCCAACACTAGGTTTGGATAGTATTGGCGGTTAAGAGATCTATGTGGAGATCTGTATTCTTTATTACACAAAAAAATCAAAAGAATATCGGTCTCGTGGTTCATTGGCATCACTTAGACGCATTGACAGGGTATAAGGAATTTGAGGAGAGTCAAAATATTATCTCATGGAGTATTAGTGAATTTGTTTTCTCCATTCATAAGAGTTTCTGAGTGCATACAACTAGAGTACATTTTAAAATGAAGAGTTCTTAAAAATCAAAGCAAGAATCAATTTGGTGTGATTGTTCTTCTTTTGTATAAATTTGTTTTTACTTTTATCAATAAAAATTCTGTTATGTTCATCTCTCGTATTTAGGCACTAAAACTTTCATTGTCTTGGATTGATAATCTAAGAAATTTAGATATATCCATGTTGTGTAATTGATAAATTGCTTGTGATAAATATTTTTTTTCATGCCTTATGATGCATATCTAATTGAGATTATCACCTTCTTGACTAATTCCTATGGATCGTGGCATTTACATGACCATAAATTGGTAATTTTTCCCGCTATAGCTTTGAATATTGATTCAAAGGCTTTAAATTATTTTATAAATGTTAAATTACTCCCTTCGATGAAAATCAATAAGGTAACACAGGAAATGATTGTTTTTATATTATTTCATTTAGAAGGGGAGATTTATTGATGTTGAGATAATCATCATTTTTTTCAATCATAGCATCATTAAGGGGGGGAACAAGGATTGGTTTTGAGCCCCCTTCTGTGATTTTTGCTCTGTGTGTAAAGGTTGCGGTGAACCATGAGCCTTAGGAGGCGCATTTACGTCCTAGTAAGGTCATTATTAAAAAGAATATTAGAACTTATAATAGAACATTATTTGAGAGAGGAGAGAGTTCTAATTTGCTCATTCACTACTCCAACCATCTTCCTCCTTTGTCGTTATTTTAAAGAAGATGAACACCCATTGTGATGATATTGTTATTCTATAAAGGTGGCACCCTGACATGGGCCAGAAGTTCAATTTTATGTCGATCAGCACTAGTGAGAGTACGACTACTATATGTAGTCTTTCAATACACTTGCAGAGGTGGTCTGACAACAAATAAACGCCCGAGGAGCTTAGTACTGATCAGCTTTTGGTTGCACCAACATTTAGCTACTATGGTAAGACTGTCTAGCCCATGGAGGAAAATGAGGAAGAAGATAATGATGCAGATGATGATGAGGTTAGAGATGTATGATCCCTTTGTTATGTTGACTGCACTACTATTATTGCTTTTTCTTGTTGTTCTTTTATTTAATTATTTTATTTGTGTTGGATATTTATGTGCTTGTGATGTTGGTATTGGTCGCCAGAGTTGTATGGGGGGTTTTAATTTAATTTATATATACATATTGGAAAACATTATTTTTAATTTTAAAAATATGAAATCAAACCAATCTCATGTATACAATAGTTTAAAAAATCGAGCACTACACCATAAGCCATGTACATATCCCGAAGAATAGATACATTGCTTGGCGGTGCAGCTTGATCAAATAAACTAAAGAATCCATGACATCCGTTTGATCTGCAAACCATTTATGTTGACCGACAACTTCCCCTATCTAATATGAAACAACTAGATAAGGTTTATATTAATCTGTGGTCTTTAGGATTCCTATAAGGATAAGTCCCTATAGTTAATTACATCTTAGATAACCAAAGTCATTTATGAAAACTCTTGATATAGATCATGAAATATTATTTTCATGACTTCCAAAAGGTAGGATCTTCAAGATAATGTGATAATAGAAAAATCAATAGGTGAGTGGTTCAAGATTGAAACAATTATTATAGGAATCCGAAGGGAGATAAAACTAGGAGAAAACACAGCCCCAAGAAGAATCTTGGTGATTTCCCAAACTATCATATTGTTTGGTTTCAATTTGAGATATTTATTTAATGTGTCATCCTGCCAATTTTATTATTTAGAGCTTATATTCACTTGATACAGATCATGTGAATAGCTTGGAAGATTATGACATATCTAATGACAACCTCGGAATCCTAAGACGAGTTAGGGTTTATATTGCACGAAGTGCAAATGCCTAAAGAGATTAAGTGAGGGTTTATGTTGCACTAGGCAACCTACCTTCAAATCTTATGGCTTGTTTGTTTATTTTTAAGGATAGAATTTTACCATTGAAGATGGCTGTGTTGCCCAATGTGTACGCTCCAAGCTCCTCATTGCAGCAAGTTTAATTTTAGAAGTGTCAATTTGAAGAGATGAGAGAAATGTCACGTTTTGGAAATGCTTAAATTGAGGTGTCTTAATGTATTATTGGAGGAATATTTAAGTTGATTATAGTGACACCGGTTAGAGTCTCACGGTTCCCTCATTCCGGCACCACTATTTTCTTCGGATACACTTAGTCTAAATGAGTTTACCAAATCAAATAAATGAATTACTACTTTCACTCAGATCGTGAGAAATCTCGTTAGTCGTAGGTTGCCTCCTCCGAGGGATTCCCAATCATCTGATAGATACGTTTTAATTTAGTTGCAATTTTGTTTTTTTTGTGGTTAAATTTTGAGTTGTCTTATATATTGCTTTGTTGTGGCGGTGAATTTAATTTTTGTTTAGTTTTGATTTTGTGGCTATACTAAAAGTTTCAGTTTTGACATTCAAGTTTTATAAGCAGCAAAATGCAGTAAAGTAGTGCATGAAAAGAAAATGTTGTAAACTGTAAAAGCGTACCAGTCCTTTTCTCATGCTCCAACTAAAAGTTTAGCCTTTTGCATTGCATATATAATTTTTGCAGGGAATTTAAAATTGCATGACATAAAAGAGGAAAAAACAGGTTGTAAAATAACTACTAAATCCTAGGTCATAACTTGGTGAGTTCCTATTTGTTCATTTGTGAGGATGTCTTATTTTTTTAGCAAAGTATAATAGTTTGATCGTTCTCCAAGATATCGAGAAGACTTGTGAAAAGACCCGGAAACATCCTAGATATTTCACAACCCTTTTGAATTGTCTTAAGTTCAATTGAACTTATTATACTTGCTAAATAATTCATCTACAATATACCCTTATGTTCAATTATCCTCTATGTTTTAATTATCCCAATGAGTGGGGTAACCATCACTTGATATTTCATTTTATAAATTATGCGGGTGAAAGCCCTTATAGGCAAATTGATTTATTAAGAATGTTAGCCAATTATTTTAGAGCTAAGCTCGTAGTGTTCTAAAGATATTTGAAGTTGATTATATTTCATTTTTTCTAAACCTTATTAATTCAAATTAGATTAAACCTATATCACTGCTAAGCCCTTAAGACTTAATGAGTAAATTTATAATTTTAAGAAATATTAAGTTTGTAATGCCTTTAATCCTTATCAAAATAATGAATTGTCATGAAACAATTATTTAGGATTTTTAAATTAGTGTACTATTATCTTCCAAAGTCAAACCCTTTACTTCATAATCATTTAATTTCAATTATATTCCAAATAACAATAATTTAGGAAATTACAATTTTACCCTTTTAGTGAAAAACTTAAGATTGGTTTCTACCATTATATCCTTTATATTTCAATCATTTAAATATGTCATTTAGAATCATTCATTATCTGTTTCCCTTTGGTTATGCCTACATATTTGATAAGACTTAAATTTCAAAATTACAAAATTTATTAAAATTCAACTCAAATGACTTTAAAATTTTTATGCTACCCCACTCATTGGTCAATTTAAACATCAGAGGAGAAAATATGATTTTTATGGATTTAGTTTAATTTATATAATTATTTTAATGCAAAATAAAGATTTTCAAACTAAATTCAATAACTTAGCCCAAGTAAATTATTTGTTCTTAAGAAAACTATTGGAGGTTCACCTAGGTAAGAGGACTACTTGGACTAATTTACATAAATTTTTTTGAGTTTTAATTTAGTTATTAGAATTATTTGTTTGTTTTGAGTGTTAATTAAATATAAAATATTATTTAAGTTAAAAATTAAGTTTTATATTTTTCTTAAATCTCTCTGAGTCCAGAGAACCCATAGAAATAAGTTTAATAATTTTTTAATTTATATTTTAATTATTATAATTATTTTAGTGAAAAATTAAAGAAAATTCATTTTTAGCCTTTAAAATTACTATCTTTACTTAGAAAATTAGGAAAATTATTTTTATCGTTCCCAAATGGCCAGGAGACCAAATGTGACATTTTAGTGTATTTTTGTGTTTTTATGATTTTTATTATTTTTAAATATTTTTAATTATTTAAATATTAAAATACGCTTAAAAGTGAAATATATGTTTTGATTCTAATTTTATTTTTCTTAAGTTCCTCTGGTTGCTAAGAGCTCCCAAAACTAATTTCATAATTTTTTGAATTGTATTTTAATTATTATAATTATTTTAATTCCAAAAAATACCATTTAACTTGAAAATTCATTTTAGAGAGTAAATTAACACCAATTAACTTCAAATTTTCATGGGGAGCTCCTCTATTTGTTATTAACAGTAGAGGGTCACTTTATGATTTTTACATTTTTTATTTTAATTAGTTACTTTTGAAATGATTTTAATGAGTTAATTACCATTAGTATCATTCTTAATTATTCAAATCCAGATTATATTTTTCCTAGGGTCTTCTAACCACAGTAAACCTACCAAAATAAGTTTTGTATTTTTATGATTAATATTTTAATTATTATAATTTTCATAGCAAAAAAGAGGGGATTAGCTTAAAAATTAGGGATCTCTGGCTAGAGATGCCCGTGACCTTAGAAAAATCAGGGAAGACCTTTAACCATAGAGCCTTTAAGGCCTCCCAACCTCATGTCATAGTGAAATGTATGGAATAAATTTGGGCTTAAGTATTATTTAATGTATTTAATTAATTAAAAATAAAATACAAGTCAAATAACATCAAAATCATTTCCACATTATTCTCCTCTGTTCACTGAGTATTAGGGTATTTTATTTTATTTTTGTGATGTGTTGACAACAAGTTATGAAATAACTAAGGTTGGTTGAATTAAATAATTCCAAAAAATTCCTATTTTTTATTTAAACACCTGGCCGCCACCTCTTCCTACGACGCTCCGAAGGACCACGCGTCGCTCCGCCATTTGACGTCGCCATCCACGTAGCTACTGACTCTGCCCGTGCTTTATACATCGTTCCTCTGTCTGACGCGATCAGAGAAGTCCACTAAATATACGCGTGATCTAATGGGGTTCGTTCATCGTCCCCAACTGGTTCATCCCGAGTGTCGTCGACCTTCCAGCCTTAAGAACTTGAGCTATACTCAACCAAATTGAGTGTGGTTTGTTTCCATAGACTCACCTAGTCCAGACGAACACATCCATATGGTTTATACAGTATGAAATACATTGTAAATGCATGGAGAATCAAAAGAAGCTTCGGTTTAGTATAAGAGTTATATACCTTAGTTTGAGAGGGGAGGCCTCAATGAGAATGGTTCCACATGTTCTTTAAAACCTCGTGAAGCTCCTCCGAGCACCAGTTTGAGCTCCCCTTGGGTCTGCACTAAATTTCAATTAGGAGGTGAAATCGGGTCTAAGGGAAGTCTGGGTTGGAAAGGCTCTGTGATGGGGCTTCTATGGGGGATCTTCTTCATTTGGTGAGGGGATGTTGTGGGGCAAATCAATTTGGAGTTTGTTATAGTGTGGGGTTGTAATGAAGTTTGTTCTGTTTCTGGCAAGGAATTGGCCCGAGAAATTGGCTAGGGCAGTGAGGATTAAGGCTGAAGAACAGTGGGGTTGCACTTAGGGGAGTTCAGAGAAGCTCTGAAAGGATTTTGGCAGAGCTTCACTAAGGTTCAGTGCATCTCATCTTTTGTCCATGAAGAGCTTAATTTATAGTTATGGTCATTGGGTGGAGCTCAGGGCTTTAATTCAGGTGCAGAGTGATGCTTAGGTGGAAGGCAAAGAGGCTCCAGTGACCAATCGGCGGACATCATAGATGGTTGAAATTGGGTTTGGATTGGTGTTGGGTAGCTCTCAGTTTGAGCTCCTCCGGCGACTAGGCTGACCGGCTAGGGATGAGCTGATGGCCATTTGGTCAGTTGAGCCAGTGGGGAGGTTTAAATGTGATTAATATCAAACCTTGATGGGTGGGGTAAAGATCTTACTTGGTTTGGCTATTTAAGGAAGGCAATCCCCTAGTTTAGAGGACCCTTGGTCCATGGCTCATGTAGGTTGGGCTAGATGGATCTACGGTGGCTCATATGGTCCAAATGCTGGCAGTGGTGGACTTGTCTTGGTCAATTTGACTAAGTTTGGGTGACATTTGGGTTTTGGTTCCATTTGGGTCATTTGGGTTCAAGTTGGGCTAGGTTAGGTTTAAACTTGGGTTGGGTCCAACTGATTGTTCAAAATAGTGTGTATGATTGTCACAAATGTTTTAGAAGAGGATTGGAGTGATTTTGAAATGGTTTAGAAGGTGAATTTGGTGGAATTTGGACATTTGGTCAATTTGGGCTAACATGGGTTAGGGTTGGGTTTGGGTTAGGCTAGAGCTTGGCTAGGGTTCAATTGATGGCACATATTGGTGTAGGGGAATGCCATGAAGTGATTGGGATAGATTGGGTGGAAATTTTAGGGTTAGGTCATTCATTTGGTGAAATTTGGGTACGTAACACATTTGAGGCAAAATTTGGGGATTTTGGATTGAGTTGGATTTTGGTGAGGTTTGAGCTCAAATGTGGGTGAATTGCTGAATCAATTTAGTTTGGGGGATTGCTAGGACGAGTTTAGAATTCAAATTTGAGGAAATAAACTTGGCTAAGGGGTTCAATTTAGGGGATTTTGGGTATTTGGTCAAAATTGGTGCTTTTTGGTTTGGGTTGAAATTGAGTTTGAAATTAGGTCAAGTTAGGCTTGTTTTTGGTTTTAATTGGGATTAGGGATGATGAATTTGAGTTTAGAATTGAAATTGGGGAAGATTGGGATCAATTGGGTGGACATTGGAGGTCATTTGGGCATTTGGGCCTTAAGAGGCACTTTTGGGCTTTTGGCCAAAATGGGTTTAGTCAAATTGGGTCCAAAGAAGTGGATTTAATTGGATTTGGAGATATTTGCGATGATTTTGAAATTTTTTGGAATTTTTGAATTTGGAGGGGCATTGTGATGATTTTAGCTAATTTGGAGGTATTTTGGAAATTTTGGTCAAGTTGGATGGTGGAGAACATTTTGGAATGATTTTTGAAGAGAATTGGGTAATTTGGGTAATTTTAGGATTTTTGTCAAAAATTAGGGTTGTAGGGCTAATTTGCTATTTTTTGGATTTTAGGGGTAAATAAGTCAAATGTTAGATTTTTTGGTAAAATTGGGTGTCAATTGTGAATTTCAACTTATTTAAGCCATGGACCAAGAGAAATCTCACTTTGGATCATCCATGTGTTGGTTCTAGCCTAACCCTAGCCTAGGGCCAGAAGCTTAGAGAACCACCCACTTGAGTTTCCAAAAGAGTAGGGGATCAAGTATATGCATGTTTAATTGAGGGTTTGGCTAGTGAGTGTAACTGTAGAGTTTAGATGTGTGTGTGTGTGAGCCTGACCCATACCAGATTACCCAGGGTGAGTCTCAAGGCTTGACCATCCTGTAGGGAACTTCTTTTAAGCTTCCTTATGCTTTGTCTCATCCTCCTAAGTACTTAGAGGTTAGAATTTAAGCATTTGAGACTCCAAGTGAAGCAAAGAAGTGTTTTGAATATCTATGTGGTAAGGGTTTCATAACTAGTCTTCTAAGATAATCACCAGGAAAGTCCTATAGCTAGATCCTAAGCTCTTTAAAAGAAAGACTAGACCTCAACAAAAGTGAGGTCAATAGTTTGACATATGACTGTGTTTATGATATGGTGTAATGTGGTTATTTACTATGGAATTGTGACATACTTTATATGATTTCATGTAATATTTTATGTTATCATGTGATTCATGAGATTTATGTGATTGTAATGTGATGTGGTGTGATATTTATTATGGCTTGTGTTATATCCTCTTTCATGCTATATGTGTTTACTATTATGTTTATATTCTTCTTTTTATTATTAGATAATTATCTTCTACATATTATGTTTATTTATTTGTCCTATTATCTGCATGTCTTGTGTATAATAAGTTTGGGGGAGAGATTTTTATAGATATTGTACCCTAAAGTAAGAGTAGATGTCAAAATCTTAGATTTTCTTTACAAAAATTATATATTTTTTTTATTAGGATTCAAAGTGATTTACTAATATGTAAAGAAAATAAGAAAAGATGGCATTGCCCTTCATTAAGTTTTAAAAACTATTAGTAACTACTAATGACTAACCTTTAAGTATAATTAATTACTCTTCAATATAAGGACTTTTAAACACCAAATTAAATTAACTACATATACAATTGATTCTACAAATACATATAAATTTATAACTAAACAATTCAAATAGTTTAATTTTTAGTTAGTATTCCTTGAATTATAATCTGTCCAATTGAGTTAGAAGGTAATTGAACATTTGACTTAGGCAAAAATTGCTATTCAAAATTTGCTAAAAAAAGGAGAAGCTTAACCGAATATAATAATCATCCTCAAAATATAAAAGAAAAAGAGAAAATCAAAAGAAAAAAATATATTGACAAAACTCGAGTTATAAAGAAAAAAAATTTAAGGAAACTTCAAAGGAGAAGCTTGAAATTTAAATTTGGTACAAATATTTTTTGTAAAAATTAGAGAATAAAAAATCTCCTTAACTCTGAATTCAGAATTTTGTATTCCAAAGGATAATAATTGAATTAATATTATTTAGCTCATTAGTCATTTTCAATATATCTATATATATATATATATATATATGAGAAACAATCTTTTTTTAGATAACCAAATATAATTGATTTATGGATAATTATATAGAAATAGTATTAATACAAATTATATTATAATATAATTAGATGTTTTCTAAGAAAATTCAATTTTAGGATGAAGTTATGTAAAGAACACTGTAAACTTAAGCTTAGATCTACAATGAATTTTGAAGAAAACTCTTAACTTCAGGTACTGTATTGCTTGGGGCATTTAATGTATAAGTTTGGAAGAATTTGATGTATAAGAAATGTGTTATGTTATATATTAATATTTTTTCTGTTATTTGTATCTTTTTTATACTATTCCAAGGTATTTTGTTGTGTATTTGCACTTTGCAAGTCACCAGTTAGAGAAGGGAGCATTTGGGTCAAATTCATCGCAAGTCACTATCAGGCATCGTGGTGCCCAGTTCAAGCACTTAGGTGTCGGGAGAAGCTCCCACACGATCAAGAATTGAGAAGATGGAAAAGAGATGCTACGACCCAGTACTTAGGCCCCCAAAGTAGGAAACATGACGCCCAGTCTGACCCTTAGGCAATTGAACAGAAACACCCTACACAATTCCAAGCTGAGAACAGGGAAATTCGATGCTCTAACAAGGCGCCTAGCACCGACTTATGATAGTTTTGACGATTTTTGAGGTCTATGTGGCTGTTCAAAGGCTTTAATATGCAAAAAATTCAAAGGAATCTTGACCCCGTGCTTTATTGACTACACTTAGACGCTTTGAGAGGGTGTAAGAAATTTGAGGAGAGTGTGAGGATTGTTTATTGAAGTGATGGATGGAATGCTTTTCTCCATTTGTAAGAGTGTATGAGTGTATACAAGTACAATACATTGTAAATGGAAGAGTCATTGTGCAGAATAGTAACAATAAATTGGGTTTGATCGTTTTTTCTTTTGTATAAACTAGATTTTACTTTTATTGATGGGATTTCTATTGTATTCAACTCTCACATTTAAGCACTAAAGCTCTCTTTCTCTCTTGGATTGGTAAGCTAAAAAAATTTGAGATATCCATGTTGTGTGATAGATAAATTTTTTTGGGATATATTGATATGTTAACTTTTTGTGATTCATTTACTTCCAAATTGATCACTTAGAACGTTAAAACATATTGTGATACAAAATGATGGAAGAAGGCTAGTAGAACAATTAAGTTAACATCCACTTTTCTAGGAGAATAACTATTACTGCTATGATTGTGCAATCAATAGAGAAATACAAAATCCTGAGAATTTTTGCATGGTTTTGATAAATAAATTATAATATAATACTTGAAGGATTTTATGAATTTGAAAGAAGCAAAGGAATGGATTTGCTCCAAATTATTAACTACAATGGAATCACTTGGATAAATCTAAGTATCTTAGTTTCAATTCAGAGGAGGTTCTCTCAATTGATAGAAAACACTCCTCTAATTTCTTAGGTTTTATTTTTCACAAAATTTTAAATTTTAAACTTTTAAAAATTCACAAACCTTAAACACTTCAAACTAGGCCTAGGATTAATAAACTATAACATTCACTATAATTGAAGGTATGCTGTGTTTACTGACATCAACACAACTTTAAGCTTAAGAGTAATTTTACACCTAGAAAAAAAAATATTTTTATTCATCGCTAAATTTGATGGCTCATATTAAAAGAAAAATGATATACAGGTAATTTTTGCCTTCAAAACTTTGTAATATTGTCAATTAAATATAACTCAAAATATAAGTACAATATTTATAATTTGCCTTCTTATTTTATTAGTGGTGCGTGCTAGAAGATTCGAGGAGGTAAAGTGATAAATTATCATCTTAACGTTGTGCGAGAATCCGACGTACACTCAAAAAAAAAAAAAAAAAAAAACAGGTAATAACACCAGAGTTTTTTTACTGGAAAACTCGTAAAGCGAAAGCCATGGTGTTTGGCTTAGTTGAAGAGATGCACTATAAATTGAAGATTAGAGAGACCCCATATCCCGCAAACAGGAAATGTTTACAAAGTACTCTGCATTACAATGTCGATGTGAGAGTAAACTTGTTGCAAAAAATGGATGCACGGCCGATGCTGATCGGTGAATACTGATGAGTGGTGTTTGACGGTGGTTGATGGCGTTCGATTGTGGTTGATGGTGGTCGACAGCAATAGACTATGGTCGACGGTGGTTGGCGCGATCGACTATGGTCGATGGTGGCAGGAGTGACACCTGACTTCAGTTCCTTCTCAAAGCTTCAACCTCTTCCTTAAGCCCCAAGCACTCCTCTTCCATGAGAGAAAGAGGGTTGGGGCTTTATTTATATGGTTTCAGGTGCAATAAATGCAGAAATATGAACCACTTTGATCAGACAGTTTGGAGAGCTTCCTTTAATCACAAGGTGTTTCATGGACGTTTGAGTGTCTTAATGATGTCGAAATTTAGCGGTCATGGGCTCGTCGGATTCGTCTTATCAAGATGCTTGATTTGATCATAGCTCATCAGATTCGACATTCGCTTAACCTCTCAAATATGCTCGGAAATCACAGAGCTTATAGTTGAATAGAGCGTCTCGACAATTCGAATTTAACGAACATAAGATCGCTCAATTCTGACATCGTTAAGTTCCTTAAATGTTCATCGAAAGATGTCCAATCAAGGGAACATCTCCGGTCCGTCTGATCAAATTGGTTCATATCTTGCATTAATTGCACCCAGAACTTTATAAAATGAGCTTCACCCCTCTCATTAGGGTGGAGGAGAGCTTGAGGCTTGAGGAATAGCTTGAATGTTAGATAATGAGCTAAAGTCCAACATCACTCCTGCCGTTGTCGACCACCATCGATCAACATCGACCATCACCGACCGCCTTAGAGCACTACTTGCCGCCCGCCGTTGATTGCTACCGGTCTCTACCCGTTCCTTTTAACAAGTTCATCCGCACGTCACTGTTGTAACTTAGGAGACTTTATAACCGTCTACCGCCTATTGAACAAGATATTACAACTGTAATCATCATTTTATAGTGAAATTGTTCAGCTGGGTCAGACACTGTGATTTTTCCTTTTATAAATTTTCCAAGTAAAAAATCTCTAGTGTCACTACTAGTTATTTTCTCCCTTCTGAGTGTTGTTGAATTCTCGTGCAACGCTATGGCAACAATCCATTACTGCACACATCAATTAGTATAATCTCCCAGCTGAAATAAATAGCAAGGGCTTTTACATGCATACTTAAACTTTAAATTTTTACACTTACCCCCTCAAACTTTTCACATCACATAAAAAATATTACTATTTTAACTTCAAAAAAATAAATATACATTTTCATACATATTTAAAATTACATATATGTAAAAATTAAAATATAGGCGTTGGAAATATAAATACATAAGAATTAAATGGTATGTATGTAATCTTCCTAACTAGTATTACCATACGTCCAATATGCAATATACTAGACGTTGTTATGTAGGAAATTAGCACAAATTTGAAATTTTTTATTTTGGATAATAATGAGTTAGATATAAATTACAAAGTCCATGACTTGAATTTATGATTTTGCAGATATCCATTGAACAACAAGAACATGTCAACCCTTTCTCTACATTTTTTAAGCCTAACACATAAATTTTACATCTCTTGCCTGCTAATTGTGCCAAGTACAATTTTATATATTTTATTTGGTATTAATAGAGTTGGGCCCCGCACTTAACTTAAAATATTTAATTGATATGCTACCAATAAATTGTTATCATCTGATATGAATCTCGAGGTATGATACGGATCTGACGATGATATTTTGAGCAATAAACATTCAAATTTTGATAAAAAATCATCCAGAGCACCGATTTCAGTAATAGTCAAAATGACCGACTCGATGAGACAGACCCAATGACATCAAAGTTAGACAAATCCGAGTCAAATCAAGCACTGATTAAGTCATTTAACAGTTTTTAGAAGATTCTCAAACACATTTAGAAGATCAAACGGATGCTGACACTTACAAACCTATACTCCAATCAAGCGTCTCGACAAGAAGAATCCAACGAGTCTAAGATTACTCAATTCCGACATCATCAAGACATCTAAATATCCATTAAACACAGTCTGATTAAGGGGAGCTATATAGACCGTACGAACATAATGATTTACATTTTTGCATTAATTGCACCTATAATACTAAGAATATATCCCCACCTCTCACATGAGGAGGAGCTTAAGCTGAGAGAGAGAGTAACTTGAGATCTTGTGGAGAAGCTGCAACTCAGTATTATCACCGATCGCTGTCAACCACCGCCGACCTTCGATGACTAATACTGACAGCAGTCTACCGCTACCAATCATCTTCAACTATTGTCAATCATCACCGACCACCGTCGACTGTCGTCAACTACCGTCAGTCTCCATCGACTACCACCGACCTCCGTCAACTACCGTCGATCATCACTAGCCCGCGTCTACCATCAACGTCCGTCGTCGACCACCACCAATCAAACGCTGTCAATTAACGCAGTAACTTGAAAATCTAGTAACTCTTTCCCGTCTGCGGGACAAGAAATTTTTGTAATAATCAATCAATAATGAATTTTTGCAACTGGGCCAGACCTCGTGGTTTTTCCATTCACGGGTTTCTCATATAAAAATTTCTAAAGTCGTCGCCGCTTTTCTCTTTCATCTGTGTATGCGTTGAATTTTCGTCCAATGCTAAAATGATAATTCGTTACTCTACCACCGCGAATTTTCGAGCATGCATCATTAATATTAAAAGAAGTTGTACAAGATATGCAGATAAAAAAATGTAAGATAAATATCAAATATGTTAATTTGTTTTAAAATTAAAACAATATTAATTATTTATATATCATATTTATAAGATAATTACATACAGACCATCCAGAACATTGACATTTGCAGATTAATCATCCAATTAATTTTTTTCTTACTTATCTTGCGATTCGAGTTCCAAGAAACAGCCGAAGACCGCTTAAGCAGAAATTGGATTTTTCAAGTTCAGACGGCAAGACAATGTGGGCTCCGCTAATCGGACGGACCAACTGCGGCACAGGAAAGCTCTAACAAAATATAGACCGTTGATGTTAACACATGTCGATAAACCTTACTTCTGTACGCTTGCAATAAAAGTGCGTTGCACGGGATCGCCTTCTGGATCGTCATCGCGTTTCCCTCGTCGCCGCCTTCGTGTATAGATAGAAGTCTTCCCTTCCCATTTCACTGTTATCAGTTCTCGCTCAAATTAAATTATACAATTCCTATTCCGAAAGAGAAGAGAGATGGAGAAGGCGATCGAGAGGCAGAGGATCCTTCTCCAGCATCTTCAGCCATCTTCTTCGCAGGGATCTTCCTTGCTTTCGGTGAGCACCGAGATCGTTTGCTTGGCTGCAGGATTCTTCGTCGATTGTAGCTATGGATTTCCATAATTTAGGCTTTTGATCGTTTTGTTTTTTCTTTCCCTCTTTCTCTCATTTAAGGTTTTTCTCTTTTACTTGGCTGCAGGATTCTTCGTCGATTGCTGAAAGTTTTATTTAGTTGTTGGAGCTTTTCTTTTGTTAAATCTTTGTTTGAAATTATTTTACTTGCTGTTGAAGTAGAATGTTCATTTTTCTTTTGTCCAGGCATCGGTTTGTGCTGCTGGGGATAGTGCGGGGTACCACAGGAACGCTTCATTTGGTGATGACGTTGTGGTTGTGGCGTAAGTATTTAGTCTATGTTGATTTAAGCACAGGGAATTTGTTTATTTTTTAATGTTTTTGGTTGTTGCTTGATGTATGGATGATTACTTTGGGCTTAAGAAGCAAAATGGTGGTGCTATTGGTATTCAGCAAAATGCCTTGCTAAAAAGAAAAAGCACACTTAATTTTGGGGGAAAAAAATATTGATTTATCTCTTTGGGTTTTTATTTAAAAAAGATTTATATATTTAATCATTTTAATTTCTATAAAATGTTGTATAGTAGAAATTGGGTTGATAGAGTGAGGATTTTTTCTCAATTGCATTGATTTTTTCCCAAATTGTCTATTAAAGAAAAATGTGTGACAAAAATATTTATGTGGACAATTCTTAGAGGGGAAAAACTGAAGAATTTTTGTTCGTTGAATAACTATTTCCGTTATTTGTTAAAAAAAACAATTTACAAGGGTGGTTGAAATGTTCAAACATGCCTATTGTGTAATGAAAAAATGTGACTTGGAAGACCAATTTTGGCCGCCACACACATTGGTTGTATATGTTGTAGGAGTACGCAATAGTTGGAGTTCTATGTAATCAAAGGTAGCTTTGATGCAATTCTTGTTGAAGATAATTTTTATGAATGAAGGAGATATTTATAATAAGATCAATATAGTGCAAGCAAATTTGGGATGTAAGTCTTTCATGAGATGGTTGCAGTGCAAATCTTGAGGAGAAGGGTTGCAATGAAAGTGAGGTTGTGATGGGTAAATATTGAAGATGGTTGCAGTGATGTGGGGCTGTATTGTAGTTTGGGAGAAATGTGGCATTATGAAGTTGCAATGTAACCATGGTTTTAACACAAGTCTTGATACATTGTGGTTAATGTGAATGTTTTGATGCAAGTCTTTATCAATTGTTATTTTTTTTTTATATAAAAAAAATTATATGATAAAAGCTATGTCATAAGTTAACAAAGGCAATTTCAGTGAGTTATGACACTGCCTTGATGAGAAAAGAATTGCAATGCAAGCAATGTTGTATCGGAAGCTTTCGTGTGCGCGATCAAAAATTGTGGTGCATGTTTTGATGCATTCAGGATTGTTTATTGTAACTCTTAGACGATTTAGGTGGCCGTTTGAAATTGAAAACTTCTTTCCAAATGAGTTAAGTGTAGAGTTTTTTATATTTTTTTTAGAAGGAAATTTTGATTTTGTTCAAACATTCCTTGTGGTTATCTATAGTTAATGAGATTGTGTTCTCTCATAATCAAAATGCATTTAAGGAATGTTATTATTGGGTTGATCTAGACAGCTAGCCTAAGCAATGACTAACTTGGGGGGTTGATTTTAATACTAGTGGTGTCAACAAAAGAACTGATTTGATAACCCGATTCTTTGTGTTGGAGTTAACCCAATCATTATTCGGGTCGGGTCTAAATATAGACCCATGTATCATTTAGTTTGGTTTTGGAATCAACTTGATTTTGACCTGATTAGTGATTACTATTCGGCTTTGGACTAGTTTAGTTGGGTTAAATGGGTCACTGATCATGTTAGTCCAAACAAATATTCATGATCTATGTAATAAACATGTTAGATGAGTTAAGGTTAGGCATGTTTGAGTAGAAATTGGGTTTGTGTAAAATAGTTTGACCAATATGATAACTGGGTTAGGTTTGAATTCAGGTTGGTTAACTTGCGTCCTACTCGAACTGACCCATCAACCTGAATTGGCACCCCTACTTGGCATGATTGTAGTGTTTTGCCAATGATCATTGTTGATGATGTTTTAATCTATGATTTTAACATACCACTTGGTAGATGTTTCTATCTTTGGTCCATTGATGGGGATTGATCAAAGATCCAACAATCAGATTGATGATAATACTTCTGAGAATTTTTGTGATATTTGATTTCGAGTTATGACAAAATGGTGATGATGTCTTGTCATTCTTACAAGGACATGTTCATCTTCGGAGGCCTATAGAGGTTAGAATATCTTTAAGAAATTCAAACTTCATTATTTGTTTGCAAAATTACGATTGCATTGATGCGATTAAAGGGTATCAGTGTAATGCTATCACTAGTGTGATGTTGGAGTTGGCCCAATGACCAGGTTTAGCCACTTTGTCTTATCAAACTTAATAGTTTTGGCGTCTAGGAATTCATTTAAAAAAACAAGACTTGTTGCGAGTTTTTGATTTTTTGTGTTTGTATCAAATTGAATTGATTCTTTTAGTAAAAGGTTCATGATTCGCCGATCCTACCTGGATCAGTCTAGCCTTGGCCGACCTAGCCAACCCCCGTGAAGTCGTCAATCAAGTACGCGAGGAGAGAATCTAAGGGAGGTTTTGGGAAAATTTTCAAATATATTTTGGGGAGTATTTATTAGGAGGGCTAATTAATCAGGGTTTGGTAATTAGCTAGAGTTTATAGCTACCAGTGCGTATCAGTATAGTTATAAATTGCTTTGAGATTCATTTACAACATCAAAATTTTTGTTAGATTAAATGGAATTTTTATGACTCCAGCTTGTAGGAATTCACATTTTGTTTTAAATGTATTACTATGTGGAGTCAAGGGTCTGATATTTTCACTGAACTTGTTATGTGTAGTTTGATTTAATTCATTGTATATATATATATTGGCATATTTATGCACATGCTATTGAAATCTTCTTGTTTAGAAAAGTAATATTTATGTTTTTAAAATGAACTATCATACATGTCTATTTGTGCTTGTCTTTGAGAATTTGAATGACCAAGTCGATTTTTATTGTGATCTTCAGGATTTGAATGGTACTATTCAAAATGAAGGTAGTTTGGGTGTTAATTTAGTAAATAGAAAAGATTTCGGTCTTAAATGAGAAATTACTAATCAGTTTTGAGTTGTGAGTTTGTGTCTGATGTTTCAAGATTCAAACCTTTCCTAGATATATCAAACTATGTTTTTGATAAATTTCCTTTGAAATGACCAAAAGTTTTCTGAGAAATTATTTAAAATTGTGTGAACATTGGGAAAAGTATTTTGGGTTATGTTCTTTATGGTCAAAGTTTAACAAAAAGTAGAATGCTGGTTGTTTGATTTAATTTTGAATCCGCATATATGATTTCTCGGCTTTGTTTTAAAGCTGAATTTGTCATTAATGTTAGTTTGATGTAGTTTTTTATTCAATTACTCCACTATTCCATTTGCTTGATTACTCTAGCTACAAATTGTTGCCCAAATTTTTGAGAACAAAGTTTTTTGGCAAGAAGATTCTGGACCAAGTTAGATCTCTAAAAGCGCTCATCATTAGATGGAGCTGATTTCATTCACCTTGAAGAATGATTCCATTATTATTCCTTGTTGCACGACTCCCATGTGTGATTTTCTAAGCAAGCTTGATGGGATGATAAAGGATTTAAATCAATTAAGCTGATTTTGGTTGAGAGTTAAAAAAAAAATGTTGAACCTTTACCTTCTACTTTCTTTTTATATTTATGGGCTTTTGGGTGAAGATTTTATAATAACTTTGTGATGATGGAAAGGTGAGCCATGTTGTCCTTCTTATTGCGGACTAAAGTGGTACTCAATTGAAGACATTTTGATTCTATGTGGATTTTAGTGAGAAAGTTGAGCTACACCTTGTATGAAGTCTATATTATGCCAAAAATTGACTTGCATCATTTTTGTTGTTTATATTGGGCCATTGTGAAGGAATTTTTGTGGTGAGAGAGCTCTAAATTGAAGGGAATGAAATTTTAAATCAGACAATTAGATTTGTATTAGTGGGTCCATATTTGGCTAGGAAGTTATGCTACACCATTTTTTTCTTAATAATGTGAGTGGATATTTGGAGGGAAGGCCTTGAATTGATGTGATTGAAATTTTGAATTTTAGGATAGGATTTTATTAATGGTTGTTTAGGCGGATGTTGATACGAATATAACTTAGATGGATGAAGTTACATTAGAATTCTTGAGAATTGTGTTAAATAGCAGGAGGGTTTAAAATGACTTTTTAAGAGAACACCTGAGAGAGTAGTTAACCTAAAACAAATCTAACACTAAACAATATGAAAAAATCACATTGATAAGAACACTAGAAGTTACGTGTTTTATTCAAGGATGATTTAGATCCATTTGGTGGGGAGGCATAAATAATGCACTATCTTATATATGGAGCACACAATAAAAGAAGTATCAAATGTATATCAAATTTATTTCTCAGATTAATAAATGGTTGGAGAGTGATGATTTCGTCAAATTGGGAGGAGTTAAAAGTGAAAAGAGGAGTATCAAACATATATATCGAGCCATCCTCTTTGAAAGTTGAAAGGTTGGAGAATGAATGAGATTCTTTTGAACATGGAGGAACCAAAAGAGGAGAGAAAAATGAGAATTCTTGCCTCATCCAAGCTTCCATGAAGTTAAAAAAAAGATATAGATAATCCTTCACAATAGAAAATTGTAGCTCTTGATTATCTCCCTTTATTATAATTTTTCTAAAATAAATGACTAGCTGATTTTTTTTTCCTTCCATGGGAATGCATCTAATGTCTTCTTTTAAGAGAAACAATCTCGCCTAATAAAGAACCCATCAACTCTTCTACTAATTGTATATTTGCTTTTGTTCACGATCATTAAAGTTACTCTGTATGACCCCCATAAATTTAAACTGGGGATAACAGCGAATACCAAAACTACCCCTACGAATTTGTTATAGTTCATTTTACATCAGGATTAATTAATCATTTGGACATGTTTTGATTTGATCAAACAGTGTGAAAGAAGGATTAATCACCATTCAAGGGTTTTTTTTTTCAATTCGCCTCAAAACACCCCAATTAATCGCAATAAAAAATGAATAAGTTTTGCCAATGTTTATTCTTCTCGTGTGTGCAAATCTAAACAAACACTTACTGCTTTTGTAATAATCTCTTTTGTTCAAAGCATAAATGAACTTACATGGTTGGCAAAACACACAAATCGCCGACTTCATTTGATTATCTTTTTAAAAAGTAACTATACTTAATTAAAGTTTGAAATCTCTTCAGGAGATAATGTCAATAGGTAGCATATCTTTTTGACCCATGACATTCATAAATGGAGAGGCTTTTGACAAGAGGAGTGTGGGTTACTTTCACCTTGTTTGAGAATGAAATATTAGGTCTTCACGTGGATGATATTGCATTATCATTCTTCTCTAGTCTTGTAGGAGCACAAATGTTCTTTATCACCGCTTATTGAAAGATTGCACCAACAATATTAATTTTTTATTCCAGAAATTAGCAAGAAATCTACCATAAAACCTTATATCACGCCCCTTCAAACAAATTGCATTGGGTTCCATCTTTTTGTGCTTGCCTGAGGAGCTTCCCATTTTAAAGTAAAGTGTACTCTAAAGAGAATAGAAGTTTATGGAAAGGACGTCTCACTTACTAAATTTTTAGTCATGTTTAAGAATAAGATCACATTAGAAAAAAATGAAAGAATGCCATCAAAATAATTTATCTAAAAATAATTTATAATATACATTTGCAAAAGTTTTGTATCAGACTCCTACCAATGTTTATCAATTATCTCCATTTCACTTTTGTCTTTGGCACACTGCCATTTCCCTAGTGCATGTTAGTCTTGCAGAGGCTAAAGTCTTGAACTCTTACCTTTGAACACACACCATTGTTACATCCCAAGTATCTATATGGGGGAGCTAAGAAGACGATGGATGAATTTTTCCTTTGAGTGCTCTGCCACTTGCTAAGAGCTCACTAGTGAGCATGGAGGGTAAGGAATGAAAATATTACTTGTTTGTCAGCAAGCAAGGAGGATAGAGACCAAAACTTGTAGCTTTTACTTTTAAGCAGTCCACCATCGCAAGTATGTGCAAGGAAAGTAAGGATAGGTTCAAGGTTCTTTACGCTTTGAAGTTTGAGGGGGGAGATTCTTGTTTTAAATCTCACCAAACTTGCTTTTAGTGCGTGTTAGGAGGTGATTTTACGAACTCATTTTTAAAAGGTGGTTCAAGCAACACTCTGTTTTAGAGGTGGTTTCCTGCTATTGCCTAAGAGCTTTGAAAATGCACCTGGGACCTTGTGGGTCTTGACCATCTTGATTTGAATAGAAACAATTCATCCAATCTGTATTTCAGCCTATGATGCTATTGGCTTGGATCGTTACTTGAAATTATTTTTGATTGCATGAGAGTTAAGTATAACTGCTGAAATATATAAGAGATTCAAATTAGTTCTCAACTCTTGCTTCTTGTTGGATTGATCCAAGTTTGTTTGTTCAAGCGCCTGTCAGAGTAATGAGCCATGTATGGAAACCTCCAGGCCACGCTCTTGAGAAGATACCCATGCTAGTATTATTGTATTGGTTATTAAAATGGAAAATAAGATTTAAGTAAGAAATTGGTTATTTTAGCTCCCACACTATTTGATCAATAAAGATTTGTTGTTTCATCAATTACGCTACATGAAGCATGACTCTTCTCTACCTAAACTCAAGACTCCTGAAGTAAATATGGACATTTGATTAGATCATCATTAATGTTGGCTTTAAATCCATCAGCATCTACCTAGCCTTACGATTGAAATATCCATCATCATCAATTTTGTTTCAGTGTTCCTCTTTCAGTTCATTAATAATCAGTAGGGGCATGAGTGGTCTGATAGAGATCTTAAAGATGGTATAGCTTTATTTCTATCCTTGAATAAACTGAAGGAGAAAAGGGCCTTTAACTGATAAGCAACATCCTCCAACTTGTATCTTTGATAATACATGTTTCATCCTCACCTAACATTTTTTTATTTGCCAACATATCATCCTTTTTAAGTTTTAGTAAAATTTTGCTGGATTAGTTCCAATCCTTTATTTACCTCAAGCCATTTACCAACACAATGGATTTCTGTTCATCTCTCTTGAAGTTTAGTGTTTCCAAAATGTTTTGAGATTATAATATTTGATGGTAAAGCCTGCTCCTCAACCTGCTGTTAAAGAACAAATGTAAATATTCTGCTTGGTTTCTGTCTTGTCATGGTTTTCACTAGTAGGGTTAGAGTTTTGTTACTTCATAGCGATTGGGCTTTTTCTAGTCATTCATTATTTAAGATGTCATTTTTCTTTGACGTGGTTATTTTTGAGTACAGGCTTTTATATTCTCTAACAACGTTCTGTTTTATATAGGGCTTATCGCACTCCGATATGCAAATCTAAGCGGGGTGGTTTTAAAGATACACATCCGGAGGACCTACTCGCCACTGTACTCAAGGTTTATAGTTTCATTAAATGAGAGCTAGTTTATATGATTATCATATTAGCCTAATTATAAGATCTTTCGGCCTTCGGTTCATCATGAAAATAATCAATTCCGTTGCTGATTTTTTGAATTTTTTATGAATTTTTCTTTACTTGTTTGACGTCATTTGCAGGGTTTATTAGAGAAAACAAACTTGAATCCAAATGAGGTTGGGGATATTGTGGTTGGAACGGTCCTAGCTCCTGGCTCTCAAAGAGCCATTGAATGCAGGATGGCTGCATTCTATGCTGGATTTCCTGGTACTTTAGCTCTGTACCTGTTAATTGTGCGACGTGCTGCACATCCATTACAAACACTCTCTCCCCCTCTCTGAATCTTGACCACATACTAGAACTACCAATCATATCATTTGATGTCTGAGTTCTTCAACATGCAGATACTGTCCCCTTACGAACAGTTAACCGGCAGTGTTCATCTGGTCTACAAGCGGTTGCTGATGTTGTTGCTGCTATTAAGGCTGGTTTTTATGACATTGGTAAGATGAGTTGGTCCCTGTGGGGCTATCATATTTATTCTTTTTTATTCATTTATTTTTTGTGTTTAACTCATATTGCGATAATTTGCATGCGAAGGAATTGGTGCTGGTTTGGAGTCTATGACTGTTAATTCAACTGGCTGGGATGGTTCTATAAACCCGAAAGTATGTGTTCTACTCGATCTTTGATTGAAGTGTCTTTCACCTATTTATTCTTTTTATTTCTCTAAAAGTGGTCTTTGTACAATGTTTTAGGCACAAGCATTCCAGCAAGCTCAGGATTGCCTTCTTCCAATGGGAATTACATCTGAAAATGTTGCACAGCGGTTCGGTGTGACTCGGCAGGAGCAAGATCAAGCTGCTGTAAGTTTTAACTCTATGATAGCCTGTACTTTTGATTTTCTGCTTATTGATATGTCTGCTGATGTTTGTTAGCTTTGTTCAGGTTGAGTCTCATAAGAAGGCGGCTGCAGCAACAGCCACGGGTAAATTTAAGGATGAAATCATTCCTGTGACAACAAAGGTACAACTAATTCAATCATGATTTATGTTGCTGCAGTACTTCTGAGCAAGCAACGATTGTTTAAAATTTTGTAAACGTTTCATTGTTACTTGTTAGATATCTAAATGCTTACGTTTAGCGTTTGCAAAATTCCTGCTGTTCTTGTTCGGCAGAAAAAAACAATTAGAATTACTTGAGTGATGATTTAGTGTGCAATCTCATCAGTCTTAGCTTTTGAATTGTCATTGTCACCTTTAAACTTTTGGAAGACAGTTCTATTTTGGCAACCTCTGCTTATTAATAAAACAGAGTCAAAGCAGAAGTACCTTTCATTATTGAGTAATTAGAGGCAAAGGAGGGATTGTGAATTGAAACAGTTTTGGAATGTTTTTAGTTCAATGTTTTTTAGTTATTTGTAAGTTTAATCTTTATTTCATGTAGATCATTGATCCAAAAAGTGGACATGAAAAACAAGTTACAATTTCCATAGATGATGGTATACGACCAGATACATCTGTCTCAGGTCTGGCAAAACTTAAACCAGCCTTTCAGAAGGATGGAAGCACAACCGCTGGTATTGAATAAGTTCCTCCAGTGTATTTTACAATATTTCATGTTTTCTTTTCTTTTATTTAGGCTTGCAATCTTATGCGTGCATTTAGGCAATTCAAGTCAAGTTAGTGATGGTGCCGGAGCTGTCCTTTTGATGAGAAAGGATGTTGCTGTTCGAAGAGGGTTCCCAATTCTTGGAGTGTTTAGGTATGTTTATGTAGAAATTATTTTTTCCACATTTTTGGTCTTGCATGTCCTTCTGGTCCCTTCCTTTTATCCTATACAGTAATAGATCTTGGACTATTCTTGAACATATTTTATTCATGAAGATTTACATACATACCACTCAATTCCTATTTATTTACATAACACCTAAACTTCAATTTTTATCATACATGCCACCTTATTTATGCTTAAAAATGTATATTTCACATTTTAAAATTTAAAATAGTGGTATTTTTAGGTGATGTGAAATATTTGGGTGGTATAGAGCAACAACAACAAAGCCTTAATCCCACTAAGTGGGGTCAGCTACATGAATCCTTTTTCTCCATTGCGTCCTATTTAGTGTCAAATTTTCGTTTAATTCTAATAAATTAAGATCATTTTTTATGCAATAAGCCCAAGTTTTCCTAGGTGATGTGAAATATTTGGGTGGTATAGAGCAAAAATTAAAATTTAGTTAGATATGTAAATACATAGGAATTGGGTATTGTGTATGTAAATGCCTGTTTATTCATTGATTGCTATTTTAGAACTTGTGAATGCTCAGTATTATGCTTTTCTTTTGATTGCATCACATAGCTATCTTAGCCTCATTCTTATCATTGGTCTTTTAAATCTTGTAGGAGTTTTGCTGCTGTTGGAGTAGACCCTGCAGTAATGGGTATTGGTCCCGCTGTTGCAATCCCCGCTGCTGTAAAATCTGCTGGTCTTGAAATTGGCGATATAGATCTTTTTGAAATAAACGAGGTCATTCTTTGTTCATTTCTTTTTCTTCGATCTCTTTATCTTTTTTCTTTCTCAGGTGAGCTTGAGTGTGCAATGCATATCTAAATTAGCTCATTATGTATAGGCTTTTGCTTCTCAATTTGTGTACTCTTGCAAGAAGCTTGAACTGGACCCCGCTAAAGTCAATGTCAATGGAGGTGCCATTGCTCTTGGGCATCCTTTGGGTGCCACAGGTATGCAGCATTATGATAATCATGAAATGGTTTATTATTTATCTTTAAATCATGTGTCCCGCCTATTTGCACTGATGCTCTGCACGTTTTAAGAGCATTAAATGCTTTAGTTGTCTTATTAAAAAATTGGATGCATTTATGTCAATATGCTTAAAGGGAATAACTTGTCTATGTTGTAAAATTAACCTTTTTTGCCATGTATTTTGCAGCAATACGGAACCCAAAATATCGTTAACATAACCTTAAATTGCATACCGTTCAATAGTGCCTTGGCCTTTTCATGAATGTTTCCCTTTGTTTCACGAATATTCTGCTCAGGATGTCACTTGCTTTACCTTTATGGTAACAATATTGCGATGAAATTGGCAGTTCTGCTATTTTAATAAAGAAGCAATGTCTTTGTGTATTACTTTTTGTTTTCCAGCTTTTTTAAGCCTCTTTTCTTGATTTAAAGCATTTGTATCTTCTCATCAAGGTAGGTCATGTTTGATGAATATCTTCAGGACAATAAAGAACATATGCTGATTCCACTGCATTATGATGTCAGCATTTTTTTGTGTATAATATTGAAATATTTTTTTTTCTGATGCTGATAAAATTTTAATTTATAATTTCATCAAGTGTTATTATCAACAATTTCTTATTGTTGTAGGGAAATATCTTTCATTGATGTTGGCATTCTTGTTTCTGTGAGATGGTTATTAAGAGAATTGATGCAGAATTATTTTCCTGGTTATATCTTTCTGCCATTGTAGCAATTGGACACTATTCAAATGTGCACACATCTTTTATGGACGTCATTTGCGATATTATCTTTTGTTGATTTCCTAACAAATTGCACTGCTTATCATTGTTCTTGTCGATGAGATTACTAATAGCATCTTTAATTATGACTGTTATTATGGGTTTATGGGTGTGCCCAAGATTTCTATTTGTAGAGTCTTTGTGGATGTCTTGATTTTTGGATAAGGTTGAATTGTGAACTTAAAGTTTATTTGGATTTAGATTGGGATGTTTTTTTGTCAACTATATGTACTCGCTCAGGGATGAGGGGTTTATAATTAGATCTTAAGAAGTATGCAAATGATGAGCATTTGGATTAAATTATAATTTCTTCTTCCAAATTTAATCTTGTGTTTTGTAAGTTGTATGTTTGATCTCGTCAAGTGCATACAAGTGTGACTACCTAATTTGGAGGAGGTCATCTTCTTATACTGGTGTGTTGCTTGAGTTTCTTGCTTTTAAAATTGTCCCTTGATTTGATTTCTTCTACATAATTTATTATTGGCTTGTAAATGTTTATGATTTTGTTCAAATTTGACATAACATAGGATGTTGATGCTCGAAATTATTTTGAAGCAATCGTTCAATCACTAAATTATACGTGTTCAAGTAATATACGGTTTATAAGTTCGTTTATCAATCCCATGAGGAAAATGGTATGATCTGTTGTTAAAATGGCATGCTTTTCCACATAAATTAGGACCAACAAATTTTATTTCTGAAACACCAAATCAAAGAAATACAACACTAATAACTCACAAGAATACAAAAGATAAGCACCTAAACAATTCAAGAGGAAGGCGATCTCTCCCAATTTCCACAATTCGAGAGGTGGTGAATCTCTCTCAAACCCTAAACCTAAGACTCATGACCAAATCTCCTACATAAACCTAACCCTAAACATAATAGCTTATTTATCCCAACAACAACAACAACAAAAATAATAATAATAGAATGTTAAATTGCCCTTTGCGTACAAAAGACAAAATAGCTCTTAGGCTAGGCACCAACATAACATAAAATTATCACATTCTTCTAACTGGCAAAGTTATAATTTATTAAACCTCTGGATTTAGTTTGATGTGTCAGATGAATATAAGTTAAAATTTCAAAAAGACAGAAAACTAAACTAAATTTTATTGAAGTTTTTCAAAGATGAAAGGTTCCAACTTCTGTAATATTGGTCTAGTGATTTCTCGATGTTTTGACTATGAAATCTCATATTATTGTCGACAATCAGGGACAAGTCATCCTTAGCCTATATCTTGGTCTTAAGAAGCGTTGAAAATCATGTTACAGTTAAGAAGGGTTTAACCTTGCGACATTTTCCATGAATCATCTATTTCCTTATTCAGGTTGTAATTTCATAATGATAATATGTCTATTCTATTAGGTTATTGTGCGTTAATCTATTTGTTCTTATAGATGGAAATTAAAAGTCCTAGATCACAAGGGATTTAAACCTACTATCAAGTCAGATTAAAAATAAATTAAGGCTGGAAAGTTAACATATTTACTCATAAAATCCAAGCACAGAAAAGACATCTAGAAAACGAAAATCATAGGATAAAACAGTGTGAAAATCACGTTTTTTACATAACAGAAATATGAAAATAAGTTTAACTACGATTCATGAGAAAATAAAGCACAAAAATGTCATTGCGAGCATAAAAAAGAAAAAAAATATATAAGAGGTACAAAAAACTTAAACCCGAGACAATCGATCATTGTAATACACCGAGAATTTCTCTGTTCAATACAAGCTTTACATAGCTCTCCCATATACAAATGCACTTAATTCCTCATCACATCCTCTCCAAACTCTCAATAGAAAAACATGAAAAGATGAAACACAGAAAAAACTCTCTCAAGTGAATCCTAAGGAGAAATTCTAGAGCCCCAAAGACTCTCCTTTACCATAGAGGCAAAGTGGCCAAAGAAAAAAAAGTGAGTTGTAGGTTTTCACACATTTTCTTATATAGATTAAGGTTTCAAAACTGCCTTAAAACATACCAAATTCATCAAATCGCAGAGTCTGGACAAAAATCAATGTACCTACACCCATAATCAACGAAATTATGGCACAAGGCGATATAATTGCACCGGAGAGTGACGTAATTATGCCACTCTCTTTGGTCTGTAACGGAATTATTTAACTATGTGGCTTAATTATGTCATACTTTCTTGTATAATAATTTCACATTATGCTATATTTTTTTGTTTTGGTATGTTGCGTTCATTTCATCTCTTTTGCTCTCCAAGATGTTTAATATCATGTACACACTACAGAACAAATAATATACCTTTCACCAGTTTATTATCATAATAATAATGAAATAAATCACAAAAGTAGTGTTAAAAAATATCACATATTTGATTCACATTAATTTTCTAAACTTACCTATGTTTTTCCCTCAAATAATCTCATAGCTTAAATTTAAACTATGTTCCATAGCTCTCATGTGGAAATTTCCAGTTCTTTAATAAGATCCTATAATTTATAGAAAAGCACGCACGAATACCATCTCAGATTTTGATTTTTTTAAATTTTTTATTAATCTAGCCTTCCTTCAATCCATCTCCATCTCAGCCTAAGCAGATCTCAAAGCACCTAATCCATTGTAATTAAAATATTTCATTTTTCCAGAGATATTTTTAAGTCAATTAATAGTAATTCAACTAACCCATAATCACTTTTAAGTTTTTTCTGAATTTAATATCTAAGAATTTCATTAAGAACGCTTTCAAGTCTTATTAATTAGGAAAGGACCTAGACACCAATTTTAAATTTTCATGCTCAATCTCAAGCTTCTTCTCATACCACTGATCACTTGTTTTGTTTTTTATTTTTGTATCAAGGCCTTTCACAATAATTTTTTTTTTAGACTTTTCAACATTTTTCTTTTGGTTTTTCTTTTTTTCAATTCCATTACTTTATCTAATCGAGCATATATTTAAATGATTTTGAATATCTAGTCACCCCTAATTGATAATTCTTAATATGAATTTTGAAATATTATAATCCATTCAAAAATCAAAACTCAATTAAATTGGTTAAGTTGAAAAATAAAACAGCTTAAATTATCCCCGAATAATTACTTATATTTATAATTACACCTTAAATGATCTTGGAACTGTTAACTTACAAATAGAAGTAATTAAAATGAACGACTAAATTATTAGGACATTAATTCTAATCCTCTTCTTTAATGGATATTCACAACTCCTAAATAGTTTGCCATAACCTAATCCATATATCAAAATCCCTCTCATGAGGCACTATATTAAAATCACATTTATCGCTTAGTTATGTCAATTATTTTTAGGCAATTAACTACTTTCCAGGAAGGAGGGACGATTGTGGTAAGCCGAAACAGCAGATTCGTCTGCTACATTACAATATCTCGCTTCTTATATGGGAGCGGCTATGGCTGAATATTTTATGTACAGTGAACGATATACTTCAATAATTTATGATGATCTTTCCAAACAGGCACAAGCTTATCATCAAATGTCTCTTCTTTTAAGAAGACCCCCTGGTCGTGAAGCTTATCAATGAGATGTTTTTTATTTGCATTCACAACTTTTGGAAAGACCCGCTAAATTAAGTTCCCGTTTAGGTGAAGGATGTATGACTGCTTTACCAATAGTGGAGACTCAATCTAGAGACGTATCTGCTTATATTCCTACTAATGTAATTTCTATTACAGATTTACAAATATTCTTATTTGTCGATCTATTTAGTGCTGGAATAAGGCCTGCTATTAATGTAGGTATTTCTGTTTCAAGAGTTGGATCAACAGCTCAAATTAAAGCCATGAAATAAGTAGCTAACAAATCAAAATTAGAACTAGCTCAATTTGCAGAATTAGAAGCCTTTGCACAATTTGCTTCTGATCTAGATAAAGCTACTCATGCATATCTTTTTCCCCATAAATTTGTTTTCTATCCTATACATAGCATATGAAAGGTGAAAAAAATCTTGTATGCAATAACAAAGAATCTAAATCAGAAAACACAACACAACAAAACAACAGTACATGGAGATCGCCAAGTGTAACATATAATAATCCAAAAAAAAAATCAATTTACATCAAAGCACCAGTATGAAGTTCAGATGTGATAATTATAATTAACTCGGGTAAGGATTTCACCAAAACTAACATGAAACTTGCTAAGCAAAGCAACCAAACACACTCAAACAAATTCAAAATAAATTCTAAGCAAATTTCAAAATAAATGCAAAACAAATACATGCTCAAAATACACGATAAAACTTGGATGCCTCCCAAGCAGCACTTGATTTAACATCCTCGGCATGACTTAAAATCAAATCAAAACCCAACATCCTACATGATCAAATATTTATTTTAGTAATCTTCGATCGATTGCTCAATATTTTGTTTGCCTCGAAGCTTTCACTAAATTCTCAGTTTTTAGGATCTTTTACAATTTTTTACTCTCAATTCTATAACAGTATTTCAGAGGGTATGTAGGGGGTTGATTCAGATTGTAATTTCTAATCGTGTTTTCTAGATCCAAAATTCTCTCAAGTAACTTCCCTTATCGCAAATTAGTATTTATCCCACCACTTGCAAGAAATGGTTCCATAAGTGGTGAGTCGGGGTTTCCTAAATCTTTGGTTCCATTCTCACTAGGTGTTCCAAGCTCATGATCTAATGCTACGTGAGTGCTTTTCTTTTAAGGGTGTCTTATAATTCCTACCCACTTCCTAGTCTCACGGCTGGCACTTGGTCGTTTTCTTTTTCATTAGGATTCACATAGTAGATAGCGCCTTTAGGGTCTATTACTTAAGAAGTTAGTTAATTGTCCAATTGATTCTCTAAGTTCCTGATATTTGTAATTTGGCTTTGTAATTGGTTTCCAGTGTTACTTCCAATTTTTCGGATGACTATTTATTTTCCCTAAATCGGGGATCATTATTGATTTTAAGTGGGTAAGATGGTCTAAAGTAGTTGCTGCTATGGTTGTTCCAATTTCATCCAGGATTAGCTTGGGTACTCCCCTATTGTTGATTACTTACACTTAGGTTATTATTGTTCCAATTAATATTTAGGTGATTATTCCATCTTGAGTTGTAGGTGTTGGAATAGGGATTGTTGAAGTTATTTTTTATGGTATTCAAGGTTTCCAAAACAGTAGTGTTAGGATCTTCTACTAGTTCACAAGTCATTTTTTCAATGGGTAGGGATCTTGGCACTGGATTTACCCATAAATTGTCCTACTTCCTAGAAATGATAGCAACTTGCGAGGTTAGGATAGCAAAATATCAGTCTTATGCACACAAGCTTATTCGGAGGGTAAATCTCTCAAGTGACCATTGAAATTCGTTCGTGACTATTTCCTCAATCAGTGAGTAGGCTTCTTTAAATGATTTGGATTTAAAGGACTCCTAGCTTTAACATCTATAATTAACCTCAATGTTCTCACTAATCCATTATAAAAGTATTTGATAATCAGTCAGCCAAATAAGATATGATGTGGGCACTCTCTATGGAGTTCATTGAACCTCTCCCAAACTCATAAATGTTGCCTCCCATCTTGAGTGAGGGATATGATGTCTTTTCTTAATTTGACAGTCTTGAACGGAGGAAAGTGTTGGGAGGGAAAATTTTAGGCTAAATTGTTCCAAATAGTGATTGATCCTGGTGCTAAGGAGTAGAGCCACATCTTGGTGTTATCCCTAAAAAAATAAATATCCTTAGTTTAAAAACATCTTTGGATATATTGTCATGTCTGAAGATGACACATTTCTAAGAAATTAACCAAGTGACGGTGTGGGTCTTCTGTTTATAGTCCCTTAAACTGGTTGTTTTGATCATTAGAAAAAGCTCCGCTTTAAGTTCAAATGTATGAGCTTTTATGGCAGAATGTTTAAGACTCATGTGAAGACTGACTATCGATGGGATGACATGTTGTCAATAAGGCTTATGATGATATTCCTGAGGGTTTGCCATTTCTAAATGTTTCTTTTTGATTTTTTTTGTTTTTCAAATTTTGTTGAGGTTATTTTAATTTCACGGTCTAATGGTACCAATGCTGCAAAATAGCAGCTTTGATTTTCCGGCAGGTGACCCCAATCTAAAGTACAACAATAACAACAAGCCTTTATCTCACTAATTGGGGACAGCTACATGAATCTTTTTTCTACATTGTGTTCTATTAAGTGATATATTTTCATTCAATTCTAATAAATGAAGATTATTTTTTATACTAGGTTCGCAATCAAACTCGTGAGTTAGGCTTATCGAGTAACAAGAGTAAGCTCAAGTCAACTTATTACTATTTTATTAATTGAGCTCGGGCTTAACGAAACACGACTCAGTTGCTGATTGAGCTACTTGAATTTGTTCGACTCGAATTTGGTGTGTATTGCCCGACCACCTTGACCCTAATCATGGTTCACGATTTCCACTGCATGCCACTTTCTCTGTTGCCTTCAGAGAAAAGAAGATTCTACTATATTTTTTAGGTACCTGCTACTGCTTATTCATCAAGCTTTCAAGTTCCATCGTATGTCATGTTGATGGGTTATTGGGTTCTACCACAATCTCCATCGAGCTCCGTCGTTGCTGCCATCACTGCATTCTGCAGCGCATCCCACATGGTATTCTCTAGTGAACATCCAAGTCATTTGAGGTTCCATTGATGGGTTTTCCAGTGAGCTTTGCTCACGCTCCCATTGTTGCTTCCTCCAACTCACCTTGCACAGCCTTTTCCCACAGGCAATTGTCATGGACTTCGGCATGAGCTACAAAGTCGAGCTCAAGCTCACTGTTTTTTCCAATGATCTGACTCAAGCCCACTGTTTTTCAATGATCCGACTCAAGCTTGCCTTACGAACTTGGCTCGAGCTTGAGCTCAAGTTTGAGCTGCCATTGAGTGCACAATTCAAGCTCGAGCTAGCCCTAATTTGAGCTCGACTTGAATTGTCTACACCCCTAGTTGCATGTACCTTTGCCAATTCTAGGAACATTAATTTGAATTTTGCATTAAGTTTAAGTTTACTATGAACATTTAAGAAAAAAATTATATTTTTTATTGTATTGGTGAATTGTTTTTCAAAAATAACTTGATTCATATTTACCATAAAATGGAATCTCATATTGCAAAAGAAAAAATTAATTTAGTTAAATTGTATGAGTTACCTAAAATAAATGTTTTATTTTAAAAAATAAACTTCTAACAGTTTAAATTTCAATTTCTTATCACTCAGAAATTTATGGGCAAATTGAAGTAGTAATATAAAATGCTCATTTGTTTTTATAGGATATGATATTATTTACGGTTGAATTCGCATAATTCTTTTGTCAATAGGTCTACTTGCACCAGTCAATTTGAGATTGTTGTAGGGTTATAACGCCTACAGATATTGTTAATCTATCTATGAGATTTGAGCCTAATGCATTTGCACATTTATTCACCCAAAACATGCATGACATTTATGGATATGATTTGAGAAAATGGGTTATTAATTCAGTTAATTACAAATCTTTAGTTGATGTGAGCATGAGATAAATCTTCTTAAAGACTTGCATTAGGTACTATGAGAATTAAATAGAGAAGGCAAGAGATCATTTAAAAATTTTCATCATGTTGGAACTAATGCCTATAGTTGGACATTATAAAAAACGTTGGTTTTAATATAGTTTTAGCTTTTAATTAGATCTTATTTCATGAGACTATTACCAATTTTTTAGTTTTTTCTTTCTTTTTTTTTTCCTTCCTTTTTTTTAACATTGATATCCAATTCACCATGAGATCCTTTTTGTAAAGCTTGTTCTTGAGACTATTTTGGTTGAGAGTTTGCGTTCATTACTGAGTGCATTTTAGAGAATCTCGTTTTTGTCAAGAAACTTTTTTATGATGATTGATGCATTACTTTACAATAAGCACATCATTTCTTTAACAATTTGTTTAATGATCATCAAATGCTAAATTTGTTAGATGAGTTAATGAATATCAAATGCTAACTTTGTTAGAGCTAAACTTATTTATGTCGAGTAGATTTGATGAAAATTTATATGTTTGTGCTCATCGAAAATTTCACATCAAATTATGATCCACATAAGTTTATTTGATTTCATTTAGCTGGTTTGTCTTATTTTTGTTTTTAATTTAGTTTGGAACATGTATGATGATGGTTTTCACAAATGGATGCATTTTTTATTTCCTTCTTTGAAGTTGGTATATATGGTTTGACATAAGAATAGCTAGGTATATTTTCAGTAATCGAGGCTATGCTTGTGACGAGATCATTTGTAACACCTTTTATCATGGCTTTATTGTCGTGGGTTGATAGGTGTACCTATGATTTCTGTTCATCAAGGGTTTATGTGTTTGCTTAAATTTCTTTTCTTAGAAAAGATTGAATTATGAATTGGAAGGTTATTTAAACTTAGACCGTGCTTATCTTGTGAAATGCTAATATTCCCCTATTGTCTTGTTTTAATGAATTTAGGTGCCCGTTGTGTTGGTACTTTATTACATGAGATGAAGCGGAGAGGCAAAGACTGCCGCTTTGGAATAGTTTCCATGTGCATAGGTAAATGAACCTTTCTCTCTCTAAGTTTTATCTCTAATCAATCAATTGGTATACTTCCTATTTCATTCAGCTATAAATTATTATTTTTAGAAGATTTACATACATTCTGCTCATTTCTTATATATTTACACATCTAACGCCCAGACTTCAATTTTAACTCACATATCTTCTTACTTATGCATGTAAACGTTGTATTCCAATTTTTTAAAGTCTCAACTGTTGGCATATTTGGTGTGATACGAAAAATTTGGGTGGTATAAATCGGAAAGGCAAAATTTAGGTGTTGGATATATAAATACATAAGAATTGAGTAGTTTGCATATAAAAGCCTCTTTCTTTTTCTCATTTAAATTGAATATACCATTTGAATTTTGCATCAGGATCTGGAATGGGTGCTGCTGCTGTATTTGAAAGAGGGGACGCTGTTGATCAGCTCAGCAACGTAAAGCAGACCAAAACCCACAGCCTCCTGTCTAAGGACGCCTTATAGAACTGCGCTTCCTTTCGGGAGTTAATAATTAAATAAATGAAGCGTCGCCAGAGATATACTTAATATCTTAAGGGGCTCTTTCAATTCAGTATCCTACAGTTTTCAAGTATTCAATTCGTGTTGTTTATGAACGGAATGAGAAAACAAAATGTGCGTGTGAGTTTGCAATTAAATTCACTCAGGATCTCAGTATTTGTTACTTCTATATCTCAGTAACTGTGGTAACATATTTCCTACATATGCAAAACGTTGAGTGTTCTGTATCTTTCTTCTTACAACGGGAATATGTAACTTGTTGGGGTCTGTTTGCTTTTACTTTCAACTGAAAGCTGTGTGTGCTTATGTATTTACACATCTAACCCCTCAACTTAATTTTTATGTACATACAATCTTATTTATGCATGAAAAGTATGCCTCACTTTTAAAGGGGAAAAATACTAGTATTTTTGATGTTGTATGAAATATTTGTGAGGTATAAATATAAAATGTAAAGTTTAGGTATTTGATTTGTATAAACAAAGGAATTTGGTGGTACTTATGGAAATGACCCCTTTTTTCTTATAACTGACAAAAAAATAAAGCAAATGTTTAATTAACTAATTAATGGTATTCTAATTTTAGCTGTTTGTAGTCCTTTAAGTATAATATAAAGGTGGGGACAATAATATTAAAATTTTATAAGTTGCATTTTTTTTTTTCCTTTTAGACATAAATGCTCTACGCTACTAATGCCAAAAGAAGAAATTAAATTAGGTTGTGAAATTTTTTTTGAATGATTCATGCCCTTGTGATATCTGGTCAAGTGGTTTCTGGATATCTTTCTTTCAAACACATGTTATTGTTGATAATTAGGGACATATCCTCCTTAGTCTGTTTGGTCATAAGAAAGAGTTAGAAATTAGAGTTAGAAATTATATTACAGGTAAGGGGAATGTAACCATGAAGCATTTTCCACGAACCCTATAGTACCCTATTTAAATTTTAGTTTTATGATGATAATTATTGATCTTATTTTTTGTCAATTTATAGTTTTCCTTAAATATTTAAAATAAATTTAAAATAACGCCTAAATGAAAATCAATCAATTGATTTCAATTAGACCTTGAAGTTGGACTGAAAGACAACTCGATAATGGAATATTATGAAATTTTTATTTTTATGCTCCTAAATTATCATTTTTTTGACATATCATTGTAGTGCTTGAAATCTCTTATTATAAGCTATATTTGGTAAATTATTAATGGATGAGTAGAAGAAAATAGTTTTCAGCGATTATTAGATAATTTCTTAAGTGAAATGAAAATTCATTTCACATAAAAATTCTTCATTGGAGCGCTATTTTATAAAACATATTTCGGGAACACATTTGGATCATCGAAATCTTTCAAACGAGTCCACCCGCATCTAAAATGAACTTTGCTTTGAGGTTAACTTAGCCTACAAGAATTTGAAATGAGCTCAAATCAGCTCCAAACTAAAAAATATAATCAAATTAAATGCAGAGCATCCAAATTGACCAGTTCGGAGTTCAACTGAGCTCTTGTCAAAAATCTTAATTTTTGTAGGATAGCACACAGTTCCTAAAATCTAGCTAAATGGATGTTTGGATTTTTAGTGAATGATCTCTCAAACTGGTTGGTTTGAATCATTAAAAGAAGCTCAAACTTTAAGTTTAAATGTAGATGTTCTTATAATAGGATGTTCGAGACTCAAGTGAATTCCAACTATCCGTGGATTGGCACACACCCGAAGAGGTTTAAATGATTTTCCTGCAGGGTTGTCATTTCTATGTGTTGGCTCATTTTTATTTTGAGATTATATATATATATATATATATATATATATATATATATATATATATATATATATATTAAAATTTTCAAAAATAAATACAGAAAAAAAAGCGGAAAATAGAAATAAAAAAGTACAAAAAATTTCAAACTTAGAGCCCAACAAAAAGTATCCTAAAGTTAGAAAATTTCGACTCATTTTCTCAGCAACACTAAAAACTTGATGCCCGAAATTGCTGTGAGGCAAGTCGGGTAATCACACAAGTATAAATGTTGATCAAACAATATATAGATTAGGAGTCTGCATATCGATCCCACACACCAAGTGTCAAAATATCTCTAACAAATGAATATCTAGTTTATTAAACATTTGAATCTAATTTGCAGGTATAGTTCTCAGACATAAAAGTTCTAAGATCCCAATGCCAAAATAAAAGAACTAAAATAGGTTTTGTGAAAATTTTCAGATATGAAATGTTCATACTCCTATGACATCAATCAAGTGATTTTTCAATTTTTTCTTTTTAAACTCATGTTATTGTTGACAACCAGAGACACGAGAGACACGTCCTTCTTAGCTTATGTCTAGTTCATAAAAAGAGTTTGAAATCATACACTCGATAGGGACTTAAACTTTAGTCCCCCAAGTTTTAAAACAATTTTATATTGGCAATTGTTGACCTCACCTTTTGTCAATTCTTAATTCCCCTCAAATATTTAAAATAAACTTGAAATAAAACATACAAAACGAAAATCAAATCAGTTAACTTCAATCAGATCTTAATGTGGACCAAAATGCAACTCCATGAGGGAATATTATGAAATTAGCATTGTTATGCTTTGAAATTATCATTTTCTCTACAAGTCATTGTAATGTTTGAAACCTCAAGCTATGAGCTACATTCGGTACATTATTAATGTATGAGTAGCACAAAATAAGTTTCAGCGACCCCCAAACAACTTTTATATGAAATTCTACATGACGAGCTTCCATGCATGAGAATTCGTCCCACGTAAAAATTCTTCATTGGAGCCTTGTTTTACAAAACAGACTTTGCAAACATGTATGGACTATCAAAATCTTTCAAATAAGCTCCTCTGCGTGTAAAGAGGACTCTGTTTTGAAGCTCATTTAGCCTACAATAATTAGGACAATTTAGACGATAATTACAATTTCACCCTCAAAATGAGCTCCAATCAGCTCCAAGCTCAGAATACAATCAAATTGAGATCAAAACATCAAAATTAACTAGTTCAAAATTCATCTAAGCTCTTATCAAAAATTTCAATTTTTGTAGGGTGGGACCCACACTTTAACACCATTCTAACCCAATTCAACCAGCATAGCTTAATCTAGCTGGTCTTAGCTAATACTAGCTGATCTTAGCTGCCCCTAGCTAACCTTAGCTATCCTTATCTGACCATAGCTGACCATAGCTGACCCTAGCTCAATCCAACCCAACCCTGATCCAAGACCTGAGCCTAACCTAACTTATTTTTATGTAGTATGTGTAACTTTGGTATAATCCAATTGATATTTCTTGTTTAATCAAAGTCGTCATGTTTTATGTATAATCCAATTCATGTTTCATGTTTAATCTAAGTAATATTTTATGTAAAGTCCAATCAGGTTTCATATTCTTTCTATATTTCAAAACATAAAAATAATATAAAAAAGTAGAAGAACCACTCATATGCAGGTTATTCTTGTGAATATTTTAATAAGGTATGTCATTTGGAAGTCAGTCTGATTCAAAATCTTTTAGTAATATAAAAAAAACAACTTAAAAAAAACCTAAATACAATTTAAATAACCTCAAGTTAATTTAAAATTAATTTAAAAATAATTCAAACCAACTTAAGATAAATTTGAAAATAAATTAAATTAATTTAAAACTAACAAAATTAACAAGAGAATAATAATATTAAAAACAATTCAAAACACTTAAACAAATTAACCAAATAACTTAAACACCTAAAATAAATAATCTAAACTCAAAATGCTTAAACCAATTAATCAAATAACTTAAAACACTTAAACTAAATAATCTAAAGTAAAAAACACTTAAATCAATACCAAATAAACATATAAACTGCAAAATCTAAGGCAACTCAAATCCCTTAAACCAATTTACTGAATAACTTGAAAAATAAACGATCTATAATAACTCAAGGCACTTAAATAAAAACTAAAGAGAACTTGAACTAACTTAAAGGAAACTAAAGCAACATGAAAAAATTTAAAATTCCAAAAACTAAATAGCTTAAAATGTAAAATAATAATAATAATAATAACAAATAACAAAAGCTTAAGGACAAAATTAAACAAAGGACACCAACCTAGAAAACCAAAAAGCAAACTTTTAAATCTAGAAGAACTTTGGTTTTCACCATGGCTGAGAACCTAAGAATCAAAATAAAACACAAACTAAATTTCAAACCCTAACAAAAATCTAAGTCCACCAACTTAAAAAAATTATAATCTAATTTAGGTAGATCCAACTCAAACCCCAGGCTAGATAACGTAGAAATAAAATTGAGGGTCACATATAACCGGATTAGTCCAGTTTAGAAGCATGTGTCAGTTTATTAGATACCCATAGCTAGAATTAAAGACTAGAACCTAAAAAGTAAATAGTCCTACCTTCTGAAACTATATAGGTGCTATAGGATGAACTAACCATGATTACTGATGAAGGTATCACTAACCATCTTTAACTAAGAAAAACCTTCATTTGACATTGTTATGGAGCTAAGTGATGATTTTTAAGTAATAAGATTGGTTCATGGTTGAAAAATACCAACGCACCTAGGATAATAGAAAATCATTGACATCTTGATCGAGGGTGTTATTCTCAAATTTTATGTTAGTCCACTTATTTAGGCTCCTTACAGAATCTAGGCTAGCTAGGATTTTTACCTCTATCTAGAAATCTTTCCTACCGACTCTATCCTTTACTTTAAGGAACCCTTCCAACTCAAACTTTTAATCAAACAAATTGATTCTGCCTATCTTAAACTCTTTTGATTTCACCTTAATTTTAACTCAAAATTCCCCAACCATCATTAAATATTGGTCTTACTGGTAAAAATCCCTTGCTGAAATGGTTAAATCCCTCCTCCTGGGTCTTTCCATGACACACTATCATTGGATTACATGTCTCAACCTTTTGAGTCTCATTCTTCCAAGACTCCAAATGTGAATCTATTACCAACCTTTCAAATACCAAATTTGAAAGTCCAACCTTGAAATTTGAGTAATATAAGTCAATATTTTAATCAAAAGCTTTCTCTAGAGTTCACAACTTTAGATATGTAATTAACTATATGAGGGTTTATCTTTATAGGAATATTTGACCCCATAAAAAATAAACTTTATCTTATACCCATATGGTACGAGTAAACCTGGTTCACGTAAACTCATAAGTCTTAAGATATTTTCACCATCTGAATGATTTTGTTCATTTCTAAAGTAATATTTTTTATACTTTGAGAGATATATTATTTTTTAATTGACATACGTGATCATTTAAATAAGAATATTCCAATATATATGATGGACACATCAACCCCCAAAACAAAAAATTTCTACCAGAAAAATGTCTATTCTACGAGTCGATTGTGTGCTAACCTACTTGTTATTCTAGGTGATGATTAGAATTCTGGATCACAAGAGATTTTAACAATCTATCATATCCAATTAGAACTGCGAATGCCAGAAAGTTAATATATTAACATATGAAATTTATGCATAGGAAATTTATGCATAGGAAATGAGTCTAAAGAAAATAAATCGTATGATAAAACATCGAAAAAACTACATGTCTTACATCATTTAAGTATTGCAATGAGATTAAATTTAATGAATGAGATAAGAAAGGATGTAAATATTTATTATGGGCACAAAAACAAATATAGTGCGAGAGGTACAAAAAACTTACACACTAGCCAACATGTCCTTTCAATACACTGTGATCCTCTCCGTTTAATACAAGTTATTCAAAGATTTCCTCTCATATAATTACACCCAGTCTCTCGTTGCAATCTCTCGAATACTCATAAAGAAACCAACCCTATGAATCTTACATAAAGACAACCATTGCAAAAAATCCTAAAATTGATAAAACTCTCAATAGACCTCAAGAGACGCTGCTTTCAATAGCTCAGAGTTCCTCTTATGATGAAAAAACATTCTTATATATTTAGGTACTCAATTAGGGTAAAAAATTAGGTATTGAAGCCATCCAAAAATTTCAACTCGTGGAACTAAGTCAACAAGGGTGGCAGACTGGCACGAAAGCGCTAGTCTTACTTTATAGTGGCAAGGGAGCACGAACTAGAGGGCATGGGTGTGTTTTAGGGGCAATATGGGTGCACTTTCTTCTTGCATAGGTATTCCAACCTCTATAGAATGGGACACAGGTGTTTCAGTCCATATCAGAACATTTTTTGTTTTTTCTTTTTGGCTCATAGTTTATTCTCTTTTGGTCCCCCAAGTGGCTTAATTCCTTATATCATATAGAACACAACAAAATACCTCCATAAGTGTAATATTATCATAATATAAAATAAAATAAAATTTATATAAGGAATAATTTTATATACTTTATTCACATCATTCGAGATTTCATCATGATTATTAGTTTTGGACCTTACATGTTGAGGTTGGCCCTTCAATATTTATTTTTGCTCCTTTGGCAAGCTAAGATCCTTAATCGAATTTTGATTCAACTAGACTGATATAAATGGTCTTTGATAGAACAAGACCTTTTATTTGAGTTAAATGAAGGAAGAGCCACCAAACCAAGAAGCTCGTGTGTTTTATGAATTAATGAATGCGACACAAAGGCCACTATGGAAAAGTTTATATCCCTTTCTGAGTTATCTGTAGATCTCAAAAAATTGAAATTTAAAATAGAGTTTAACATGCCTTGAGAGTGCTTTAATAAATTTGTAGGATTATTTAAAAAGACAAATCCTAAGGAAAATTTAGTTTGAAAAGACTTAAACATCACAAAAAAGCCGGTCTCCAAGTTAGATTTGAAATAAAATAAAATTAATTTTTGTGCAAACATATGCATGTCATTTTATAATTCTAATGCAACAAAGTCTTAGTGAATATTTTGTAAGTATCGTAGATTCAAGCCTCAAAATAATAAAAAAAAGGTGGAAATAAGTTTCATATTAATGTCTCTTTTATTGATCACTTTCTACATCTTCAAAGATTATTTTCTCGTTTGTGTATTACTCCACATATGAGATGACACAATAGCATATTAGTAAAAATAAATTCAATGAGTCATCTTGTAGATGTAGAAGCATGGAAACATTTTGATTGTAAATATCCTAAATTTACTATAGAGTCACATAATATTAGGCTTGAGTTATACTCTATTGGCTTCACACCATACAACCAGACTACCTCACCATACTCTTGTTGTACATTGATCGTTACATCATATAATCTTCCACCTAAGCTGTATATAACAACCTCCTCACGCAGTGTCATAATAATGAAAAATGAAAATTTTGTTGGCTAAAGGTGGTTACAAGTGTCTTCTTCAATAATCATGAGTCACTTCATCCTAGGACACTTATATATTTTCAAAGGGCAAGACTATTTGTTTAATATCTCCTAATCTATAACATTTACTAGGGTACTTAGTAGTCTAACATAGGCTTCTAGACTAGACTAATCAAAGGTATGTGTGATTCTTGATTTTGTTTATATGGTGTCTAACCTAGGATTAACAGTTGATCTACGTAGGTGGTGGTTTCCATTATTTAAGTTGGTGCATTTTAGATTGGTCTTTGGGGTTTGATATTTAACTGTTGTTTAGGCTCAATTCTTATATTTGTTAGTCGATATGGTAATCAAGGTTTCTTTCTATATGTAATGTTTATATTTGTTTTCTAGGTTGGTTTTCTTCATTCAATTTTATCTTTAAGATTAGTTTTCAGTGTTTAATGTGAAGTTAAGGTTCATATTTCAAATATAAACTTATGTGATTAAAGTGTCTTTTAAGTGTCAATTGGTTAAAAAAATTGAAGTGTTTGGATTGTTTGAGTTTTAAAAGTTTTATTTCAAAAGTTTAAAACTTTTAAATCACTTTGGATTAAGTGTATTTGCAAGTTATTTGGTCTAAGTGTTTAAGTGATCCTAAGTTTATTTTGGTTCAAATATTCATGTTATCTTAAATTATTTAGTTTAAGTATTTTAGTTATCTTAGGTTATTTAATTTAATTGTCTTTAAGATTATATTCAATTTTAATGTTTAAATTATTTTTCAATTTTTTCTTGAGTTGTTTTGGGTTATCCAAAATTAGTTTCAAATTACTTTTAAGATTTTTTAATTTATTATCTTTAATTTCATTCTAATTATTTTTAATTTTTTTAATGGGATTAAATTGTTTTAATTTTTTTTTTTTAAAATTGAAGTTGTATTTAATTTATTTAAATTATTTTAAGTCATTTTTAAATTATAATAAATTATTTTAAATGTTTTAAATTATTTTTTGAGTTAATTTTATTTTTTTTTTAAATTTTTTTAAACAAATAAAAATATTTTTGAATTAAATTTAAATTATTTTTTAAGTTTTTTAAATGTCTTAAATTATTTTAGAATTTTTAAAAAACTATTTTAAATTAGTTTTAAATTATTATCATTTAAAATTTAATAATATTATTATTTTATTTAAATGTATTAAATTACTTTCATTTTTTTAAATTATTTAAGTCTTTTAAATTATTTTAAAATTATTTTTAAATTAGTTTTAGAAATTATAATTTTTTTAGTACAATTATATATATATATATATATATATATATATATTATATATTATGTTTTATTATTTTAAAAGATTTCAACCATGTGAGCTTGTAAAAGGATTATTATTATTATTATTATTATTTTATATGAGATGTTCTTCTTATGGCTTTTTCTCATTTGAAAAAGTAGAAAGAAAAACACATGACATGAGGAGAACAGTATACATGAATCATAACATAAACATAAAAAAAATTACAAAATTTAGAATAAACATTAATCATAGGATGAAGCTAAGCTAGGTTAGGCTACGCTTTAGTTTGGTTTGGTTTGGGTTAGGTTAGACATGGGTTTGGTTGGACTTAGATTAGGTTTGGCTTGGGTGATACACCAAAGATATGTTAGGTTTTTGTTATACTATTTGTACTCATTTTTGGTGATATTACACTTTAAAGGAATGTATTCTTCCTGTTTTGCTGCAGGTATGATGATTTTAGGTGAGTTGAGTAAAAGAAAGTGAAAAAGAACGAATTTGGAGCAAAAAAGACAAAATAAAGAAAAAAGCTTTTTAGCGCCGCCGGCGCCCAGTTCCAGAGAAGTATTAAACAAAAGGCGGCTCAGCGCCGCCAACGCTCAATGTCGGTGGAACTCAAATTCAAAGTATTTAGACACTTTTTGAAGGAGTCCTGACCCAAGGAAAAAATGTTAATATTTTCATGCTTATGTTATACTTATTTTGATGATATCGCACTTTAAATGTGTATTTATGGTGTTTCTCTGCAGGTATAAAGGTTTAAGGACAATAGAGTGAAAATATAAAAAAGAAGCTAATTTTGAGCAAAAAGGACTAAATTATGCAAATTTGACCAAGGCCGCCGACGACGAGGTCGATGGCGCCGACGACGTGATTTTCCCGAGAGTTCAGAATATATTTCAAGGGAGGTCGCCGACAACGGGGCCAGTTTAAGGCAGAGTTTTTAGAAGACAGCCGGCGGCGGAGCTTGAGGACGCCGACGGCGGGATCGACGGTTCTTTCACAAAATACGTCGAATATGGACGATTTTTGAAGGGATGCTTGCAAAAGCTTTGGTGACTCTTCAACACCTTTAAAAAGAACCATGTTGACCTCATTTTTGATGAGGTCTTATCTTCTTCCCTTTAGTACTTAGGATCTAGCCTTAGGCTTTTCCTTTGACTATCTTAGAGGACTAGAATTGGGACCCACCTTTTAGAAATTCAAACCACTTCTTAACTCCCCGCAAACTCCACAAACTTGATCGTAGACCCCTAATCACCTAGAGGGTTGAAATCAAATGTGAAAGTTTAAAGGATGAGTTCCTATAGTGACTCTTTGGCCTTGGGATCGCTCTGGCGGCTCGGTCCAGTGAAGGGGCCGACTTACACACACACTACACCTATACACTACACTTTCACACACTTCCTAAAACTACACCCATACCTAACTTGACCTCCCGACTCATGTAGGTGATTCACATGGATGGTCCTTAACCCCTAAGCCCTCGCGTAAGAGGGTTAGGAACAACATAGTGAATGCCTCAAATGAGTCCCTTCATGGCTCATATGGGCTTGATATGGCTTCATGGCTCAATCAAAATGACTTCTTTCCACTTACATCCACCCAATCTTCAATTTCCCAAATTTTCAATTTTTGACCCCTGGACCCTACACCCGCTAAATTTTGAGCTTGGGCTGGGTTATTTGACCACGGTGGGTCCTAAAGCTGGACGCGCTACGAAGTCACTGAGCTCGTTAATTCGTTCAATTCTGCGACACGGCCATGGTTTCAATTTAGGTCACATCGGGGTTTGGGGTTGGCCAGTTTGTTTTCGAGCTTGTTTAGACTCACTCGATTGTTCAAAGTGAGATGTATTTGATTGTCACAAAGTGTCCGAAAGTGATCGATGTTTCAATAAGTTTTGGGGGTTCAATTTCATGACTGATTTCGTCAATTCTGCAGCTGGAGCATTGAGTTTGGGGTCGACTAGGTTTGGGTCCAAGGAATATTGAAGGTTTCAAATGGTCTAGGGAGATGTTATAAAGAGTTCCCAACATTAATCGGGTGGAGATTTTAGCAGGCACTAATTTGATTTTTGCATATCACATGCTTGGGGTCAAAAATTGTGAAATTTAGCCCAAATGGGTTTGGGTGAGACTTGAGTTCAGATTGAGGGCAATTAATGGTTCAGTTTTTTTAGGGGAGTGTTATGAATGGTTTACAACATTGATTGGGAGAGAATTGGTTTATCAGGCTCAATTCTTGGATTTGGTTACGACAAAATTGGGATTTTCAGTTTTATGAAATCAAACTCAAATTGGGGTCACCAGTTTGACTTGGTTTATGTCAGATAGAGATGCTGAATTAAATACTGAATTGAAATCGCCAATATCAGTCAACGGTGGGGATATCAATATCTAATGGTTAAAATGAGTCAAATCGTGGCCACAATCAAGGCTAAATTCGGCCAACGTTGCTGACAATGATGAAATTAAATTTTAATATTTCGAGGTTTTGGAAATTTTAATTTTTTAATTTTTTTCGATTTTTTTTTGCCAGGAGGCATTTCGTAATTTTCAAGAATTTTGGGTATTTTGGCAAATTTGGGTAATTTTGGTCAATTTTAGTGATAGGGAATATTTTGAAATTATTTTTAGGGAAAAATATGTAATTTGAGTAATTTTGGGTAAAATTTATATTATAGTATTTTTGCAACATTTTAAAGGTGTGCAAGGGGTCAAAAATTAAAATTTTAGAAAAATCGATATTGAGCAAGGTGAGTAGTATGGAATTTTTGAAAAGAAGTCATGCACCAAATGGAACCCTCATTCGTCCTCTATGTGTCGTACTAAGCAAACCTTACCGGCCAAGAGGTCGGGAAAACCACACATGAAGCCTAAGAAGTTGTGGATCAAAGCTGGATGCTATTATGTAGGCCGCAGTGTGAAGTGTGTGGCCAAGTAAGCTCCACTGTTAAATCCTAAGGCTCGACCATCCCATAGAGACTTCCCACGGCTTCGTTATGCTTCGGGGTCTCTTCCTCCCAAAAGCCGAGGGAAACAGCCCAAGAGGCGAAAACTCCCGTCAAGCGAGAAATGTTTCCGAACTTCTAAAGGAAGGGTTCCAAGACTAGTCTTCTAAGAAAGTCACCAGGAGAGTCCTATGACTAGACCCTAGGCTATTCTAAAAGAGACTAGACTTCAACCAAAAGTGAGGTCAACGGACACATCAACCCCCAAAATAAAAAATTTCCACCAGCAACATGTCTATTCCACGAGGCAGGCTAACCTACTTTTTATTCTAGGTGATGATTAGAATTCCGTATCGCAAGAGAATTTAAAAATCTTTCATCCAATTAGAAGTACAAATGTTAGAAATTTAACATATTAACATATGAAATTTATGCATAGGAAATGTGTCTAAACAAAATAATTCATATGATAAAACATCGAGAAAACTACATGTCTTACATCATTTGAGTATGACAATGAGATTAAATATAATGCATGAGATAATAAAGGATGGAAATTTTTATTATGGGCACAAAAAAAATATAGTGCTAGAGGTACATAAAACTTACACACTAGCCAATCTGCCCTTTCAATACACCGTGATCCTCTCCAATACAAGTTATTCAAAGATTTCCTCTCATATATTCATACCCGCCCTCTCATTAAAATCTCTCAAATACTGTGAAAGAAACCAACCCTAAGGAATCTTACATAAAGACAACCATCGCAAAAAATCCTAAAATCGATAAAAACCTAAGTAGACCAAGAGATGTCGCTTTCAACAAAATTTCGTAGTTCCTCTTATGATGACAAAACATTCTTATATATTTAGTACTCAATTAGGGTAAAATATTAATATCAAGCCATCCAAAATTTCAACTCGTGTAACTAAATCATGCGAAGACCCGCACTGAGCGGCCAGTCCTGCTTTATACGCGTACGAGAGTACGAACTAAAGGGCATGGGTGCGCTTTAAGGGCAATATGGACGCACTTTCTTCGGGGACAGGTATTCCACCCTCTATAGAACGGGACACATGTGTTTCGGTCCATATGAGAATATCTTTTTTGTTTTTTTCTTTTCGTTCATGCTTTTTTCTTTCCTCCTCCAAGCTGCTTAATTCCTTATAAATTTCGCGTAACACAACAAAATACCTTCCATAAGTGTAATATTATCATAAATATAAATAAAATAAAATTTATAAGGAATAATTTTATATACTTTATTCAATATTCGAGATTTCAACCCGATTATTAGTTTTTGACTTCATACGTCGAGGGTTGCCCTTCAATATTTAGTTCTCGCTCCCTTTGGCAAGCTATGTCCTGGGTCTCGAGCTCGACTCAAATAAGATCGATATAAATGGTCTTCGATAACAAGACCTTTTATTTGAGTTAAATGAAGGAAGAGCCACCAAACCAAGAAGCTCGTGTGTTTTATGAATTAATGAATGCGAAGCACAAAGGCCACTGCGGAAAAGTTTACATCCCTTCGAGTTATCTCAGGAATCTCAAAAATTGAAAATTAAAATTCGAGTTTAACATGCCTCGAGAGTGCTTTAATAAATTTGTAAGATTATTTAAAAAGACAAATCCTAAGGAAAATTTAGTTTCAAAAGACTTATACATCACAAAAAGCTTCGTCTCCAAGTTAACATTTGAAATAAAATAAAATTAATTTTCGCGCAAAACATACGCATGTCATTTTATAAGTCTAATGCAACAAAGACTCAGTGAAATTTTGTAAGTATCGTAGATTCAAGCCTCAAAATAATAAAAAAAGAGGTGGAAATAAGTTTCATATTAATGTCTCTTTATCTATCACTTCCTACATCTTTAAAGATTATTTTCTCCTTTGTGTATTACTCCACATATAAGATGACACCATAACATATCAGTAAAAATCAATTCAACGAGTCATCTCTGCCGATGTAGCACGGAAACATTTCGATCAGACATATCTTAAATTTACTAGAGAGTAGTCACATAATATTAAAGCCTGAAAGGCGCTCTAGCGGCTTCACACCATACATCCACTACCTCACCATACTCTCGTCGTACATCGATCGTTACATCATATAATCTTCTCTACCTAAGCTGTATATAACAACCTCCTCACGCAGTGTCATAACAATGGAAAATGAAAATTTTCTTGGATAAAAGTGGTTACAAGTGTCTTCTTTAATATCCACGAGTCACTTTATCCTAAGGCACTTATATTTTTTCAAAGGACAAGACTATTTGTTTAATATCTCCTAGTCTATAACGCTTACTAAATGGCAATTTTTAGTAGCCTAACATGTGCTTTCGTACTCGTACTAATCAAAGGCCAGATGCTGCGATTCTTAATTTTGCTTATTTTCACAAGCAATTGTGGATTACTATGTATGTAGTATGGTTTTTGTTATTTAAGTCAGTGCATTTTAGATCGTCTTGGGTTCGACATTTAACAATTGCTTGTGCTCAATTCTTATATTTGTTACCGATACGGTAATCAAGTTTTCTTTCTATATGTAATGTTTATATTTCGTCTTGTGTCAGTTTTCTTAATTCAATTTTTATCTTTAAGATTAGTTTTCCAAAGGTTTACTTACGTTACGTTCATATGTCAAATAATCTTGATGATTAAAGCGTCTTTTAAGTGTCAATTCTGGTTAAAAAATCATGTTTCGGATCGGTTTCGAGTTTTAAAAGTTTTATTTCAAAAGTTTAAAACTTTTAAATCACTTTCGATTAAGTGTATTCTTGGCAGTTATTCGTCTAATTTGCTATGATTGATCCATGGAAAAAAGTACTCATTTTTAGTTGTTCATTTCATGCCCACTTTATGCATATTTTTAATGATATTACACTATAAAGGAAGGTATTTCGTATACTTACATATTTTTTGTTTTCAAGTATAAAAATACGATTTGAGAAAATGAAGCAACGATGCAATTTTTGAAATAAATTGAAAAGTTAAAGAAACTTCGACTTTAAGAATATCAATACGTTCTTCTACGTTTACAATCTTTCATATATTTCTCACATATTTTTTACGAAATTATAACAGAAAGGTTTTTTTTATATCTATCTGTATGCGTGAAGGTGTTGGGGAATGCAACGCAATCACTTGTGGCTGGAAACGGAGTTAAACGGAGCATACGTTGAGTCACAGACAATGGTGGCGCCTAGGCGCCAAACCCAACAGGGGCAGCCGACGACGAGAAAACGGGCAAGCGCCAGCGCCAAAATCATCCGTAAACTAAGTATCGGACGGATTTCGACGACTTCGTAGTTATTTCGACGGTTAAGTAGTTTCGTACCTTCTAGAAGTCCGAAAGTTATTCTAATACATGTGACATATGATACAATTCACCTGTATTAATAATGTTTGGCGAAATCAATGCAAGAGCTACAGCCCAGTTGGCAGGCAAGAACCTACTGTGTCCGTGTCACTACAGATTCCGCGCCTCTATGCGCCACGTACCTTCTAGAAGATTCATCGAATTGACATGTTAAGAAAGCCCCCCAAGGCAACCTCGAAGCCTATAAATGAGGCCACTCCTTCGTAAAATCGCACCCTATATTCTCTCTTTTCCCCTTAGTCATTTTAGTCATTTAGAGTCATGAAGATGTAGATTTCTATATCTTATGGAGAGATCGTGAGGGATTTTGAGATATTTATGTAAGTGATGTACGAGCAACAAGCATTGATCAAAGGAAACTTGCATGGAGAGACTTCTTATTTCTTTCATAGGTGTTTTAAGTTTTCGTATTCTTCATTTCTTTTGATTACAAACATTTTCTGCTGATTTTTTTTGTTTTAAACCAAGCTTTCTTCGTCGTGAATTATCCATGTTACGTGTTTCATTTTTACTTCTTCTTTTACGAAGTAATGCGCATGCGTAAAATCATTTTTATGATAATTAACTATTAAACGCTTCTAAAGATGTATAATGATAACATACAATACTAACGAAATAAAGCCTGCCGCACCTTAATTTATTACATAATTCTATCAATGCTTTTACTTCTTATGTCGTTAATTTCATTTACTTTTGTTTTGTAATAAAATAAATGCATGTTTAGGTATTAAGATTTGCTTAGATATTCTCTTATCAATTTATGGTGATGATATTTATACCGGATCTTCATTTATTTTACAAATTGATCACTTGTATTGTTAAAACCTGTTGAAGAATTATGAGACCTAGAAGGAGATGAATTCTTAACTAGTAAAAATCACATGAATCCTTGGGTAGTCGAAGACCTTGTGCGGGTTATTCAAGGTGAAGTGCAAATAAATAGAGAGATATTGTTTATTGGCTCAGAATTGATTAGTTTTTAGAGTGACAGACTAAATTCTAATAATTTGATCTATAGAAAGGGAACGGGTCACTGGTAGAGCCGACCATAGCCACCCTTGGACATCTAGTAGTGTGAGCCTAGATTAACCCATTCTACTAATAAAACATCCCGAACCGATCTATAGATTAGCCAATGTTCTTATGCTTGGACCAAAGGGTAAAGAATAGGAATACTTTTATTTGGCACTACTACATTAAATCTAAGCATATCTTTCTTACACATTATCTATGTAATTGCAAGAGAAAGGTAATTTTTAATATCTCGAATTTCTCCAAACCAATTTATCCATAAGTTATCTTTTTATTTAAGAACTTTATTTAGGATTAGTTATTAGAAAACCCATTTTAATCAACATTCCAAATTTAGGCCTTATAGAAATAGACCGGAATTAGCCTAAAGGATTTCTTACCTCGCTTCTCTGTAGGATCTATACTGGGGTTTTAACAGAACACTCTATATTACTTGAAACGATACGTATACTTGCGTGGTACCCCTAGTGTGTATAATATTTTCTAAAATTTTACACCATTTTGATTTTATGCACTAGCCGCTATTTATAAATTGGGTCAAGTTTTTGGCCATCTTTTGGAAGCGAATATTACTGCGTTATTTTGGGTCGGGTCAAGTTTTTGGCGCCGTTGCCGGGGAAGCTTCGGTAAGAACATTAGGAGAATTTTAGTTGAAATAATTAGGTTTAGACTTGGAAAATTGTACTGTCGTAAAAACTGTTTGTGTGAAAAATAAGGTGCTTGTGAAAATGTTTTGTTGTGTTGAATATATTTTATATATTATTTGTTTAATTGTTAATGTATTGTTTGTTTTGCTATGTATGCGAAACAAAGGATCTGCAAGACTTATGTCTTATGATCCCGAGTTTGAAAAAAATAAAAAAGTAAAAATACAAAAAGGACTCGAAAAACTAGAAATGGAAATGGAAAACTTTCAAGATAATAACTTAGAAAATCATCATACTTCATTGAGGGATTATGAAAATCCTACGACAGATGAAATTCACTCAAGTATACAAAACCCTGTCGTAGAAGCTGACTCGTTTGAATTAAATCTTGAGATTATCCTACTTGTGCAGAACAACTAGTTTGTGGGAACTCCTTTGGAGGATCCCTATTTACACTTATCTAGTTTTCTAGAACTTTGTGCTACATTTCGTTATAACGGTATGTCAGACGATGCTGTTAGGCTAAGGATTTTTCCTTTCTCTTTAAGGGATAAGGCTAAAATATGGTTATACTCATTAGCACATGGCTCTATTAAAAATTGGGAGGAGTTAACTCAGAAATTCCTAGCTAAGTATTTTCCACCTTCAAAGACTATTAAACTTAGAAACGATATTATCTCATTTTGTCAATATGAAGGATAATCAATATACGAAGCCTGGGAAAGATTTAAAGAACTCCTAAGAAAGTGTCCACACCATGCTCTGCCTAATTGGTTAATCATTGAAACTTTTTACAATGGGTTAGTAGGATCCCTTAAGTTTATAATTGACGGCACATCTGGTGGATCGTTAATGTCAAAATCATTTGATGAAGCGTATGCGTTAATTGAATAAATGGCTATAAATGAATTTGAATGGCCCTCTGCAAGGGTAAATCCTAAAAAGGTAGCCAGTGTTCATGATATAGATGCGATTGCAATTCTTGCATCTCAGGTTGCTGAAATATCAAGGAAGTTGGACCAATTTGGAATGAACCGGCCTCAATTTACTCCAGTAAGTGAGGAAAGTTCATTAGGGAATATGATTGATTCTAACTTATCATATAAAACTTTAAGTACCACAAACAACCTATATTCTAACTTTTACAACCCAGGTTGGGAGAATCATCCTAAATTTAACTGGAATCATACTATTGATGGTGGAAACCAAAAATGGGAAAATAATCATGCAAATCCTAATGGAAGTTGGAATAATCAGGGGAACACAAACTATAGACATTCATATCCACCGGACTCTAACAATGATCAACAATTTGAGGATAAGGAGATGTCTATGGAAGAAGTGGTATTGAAAGTGGGAAACCGATTGCAAAGTCAAAATGCTTGCGATTAAAAACATAGAGAATCAATTGGAACAAATTGTTAATTCACAAAGCAATAGACCCCAAGGAACACTTCCTAGCAACATTGAGATCAACCCTAAAGAGAACACTAATGAAAAAGTAGAAGCTGTCCATTTAAAAAGTGGAAGAGAGATAAAAGAAGTGGTTAAAAAAGAGAAAGAAGTTGTGAGAGACACAAAGGAAACTAAAAGACCTGAAGAACATGTTTCTAAGGATCTAAAAAAATTAATATCTCCAACTAAAATCAATTTAGAAAGACCACCACCTCCATTTCCTCAAAGACTTAGACAGCATGAGTTGGATAAGAAATTTTTAAAGTTCATGAAAGTACTTAAGAAGTTAACGATAAATATTCCTTTCACTGAAGCTTTGGAACAGATGTCAAGTTATGCAAAGTTTATGAATGAGATATTAAACAATAAAAGAAAATTTGGGGATTATGAGACAGTTGCACTAAATGAGGAGTGCAGCGCTATACTTCAGAAAAATTTTCCTCAGAAACTTAACGATCCTTGTAGCTTTACAATTCCTTGTGCAATTGGAAAAAGATTATGTGGAAAAGCTTTATGTGATTTAGGAGTGAGCATTAATGTGATGTCTCTATCTATATTTAGAATGATAGGTTTAGTCGATATTTCTCCCACTACTGTAACCCTTATGTTAGCTGATCGATCTATCATTTATCCAAAAGGAGTTATAGAAGACGTGCTTGTTAAAGTGGATAAGTTTATCTTTCCTATGGACTTTATTGTATTATATATGGAGGAAGATAAAGAAAATCCAATTATTTTAGGGAGACCTTTCCTTGTTACTGGACAAGCTATGATAGATGTGCAAAAAAGAAAACTGATTATGAATATTAATGACCAGGAAGTAACTTTTGATGTATTTAAGACTATGAAACATCCAGCTGAGAAAATTGATGATTGTTTTTGGATGGATGAAATTGATTATCTAAATAAAAATCATTTCCAAGAAAGTTTTGAGAGTAAGATAACAGAAGAGGTCGGAATGGATTTTCATGATGATTCAAAAATGTTATTTAAAGAAGACTGTATGTATGTTCAAGAGAGGTGTGAATTGATGGACGTCACCGAAAATAGTAAACTTTTAATTCCATCTGTTGAAAAATCTCAGGAACTTAAGATGGATGTATCCCATACAATTTTAAAGCCTACCTATTTAGGGAATTCATCTACACAACCAGTCTTTATATCTTTGGATTCGACTCAATCACAAGAAAAACCTGAATTGAATGATGAACATGATAAAATTATTGAACTAAGACTTGGAAGAGAATTTGAGGATATATTTCAAAAGAACTTTGAGTTGAGAAAAGTTGATAAGGATATTGAAAGACCATTGGAAGAAATTCCTAAGGAATTAGAAAAACCTATTTCCTCAACTATGATAGATCCTCCATCATTTAATAATTATAAAGGGGAAAAATCGGCAGATAACTTGAATCAGAAGAGCAATCTAGAAGAATTTGATCCAGAATCTTAATTATCTAAAGAGAATCTGATCCAAAATTTGGGAGACCTTGAAGTATCTTATAAAGATCCATTTATTATAAATTTCAAGGATGATATTAATATGCAAATTCATCAAATCAATAGAAGAATATTGGATCTAGAAAGAAATATGAGGAACAATTATATAAATCAAACTGAATTTGAAGAGCTAAATGAAAAATTAAAATTTGAGGATTTTATAGAAATCCCTGGATCTGAAAATGATTGGGCGATTGATCGAGGATTACTTAATTGGAATTTTGATCCAGGAGGAAACATTTGTCGGGCCCGCGATGTTAAAACCAAGCGTTTTATGGGAGGCAACCTATAGTTATCAGTGTGCTTTGATTCAGTGTGCTTGCGAGTCATGATTGTTTATGTTTAGGTTTTGTGTTTTCTTTAGTGAGGATCAGATTAGATTTGTGAGGTTATGCATTGGTCTTGACTAAATTTGTATATGACTTCTGATGGTAGTAGACTGTCGAGTCTGTTATAACTCAGTTCTCAACTGGAGCTGAGCATTACCTTAAAGCATGTAGAGTTTAGACTTGGACCACTCCATGTCAACTCTATTACTTCCTTTAACTGACTTTGATTTCACTGAGTAAGGTCGTGAACTTATTTAGTAAACAAAATATAGATGAACTGCATTACTTTTATTAATACACCCACGTTATTATTGTAGTTTCTTCAGTTAGAAATTGAAAGTAAGGAGGGAAAATGTGAGTAGAAAAGGAGATCAAATTAACCTCAATTGATATTTGTGTATGACTCTGCGAGTCTAGATATTTTAGTTTGTGTGTTTGTATTTTTGTTTGTGTTACAACAATTTAGAGATTTGAAGAACACTTAAATATATTTTCCCATGCCGATGTTTGTCATGCTTATTTAACCTTTCTTTAATTTAATTTTATTCTAGCATGTTAGTTTAGATTTACTTTCCGTTGCAAATTATTATGTCCCGATGAATACATGTAGATGTTATTGATAGACAATTGTGGTAGATAGAATTTCGAACTATTTTTCTTCATGCTTATATTTTACGTGTCTGAATGCTATACATATTCAAATTCAAGTTTGGGGGTAGGAAGAAAAATATATTTTAAAGTTAGTATACTTTCTTTTTAGTTTAATATTATTGTACGCATGTTTTAGGCTAGATTTACCTTCTCCTGCAATCATTATATCCTGATTATGCATGTGTTTAAATTTGATAGGATGTTGTAGTAGTTACTAGATTTAACTTTTATTTTTCTTCCTCCTATATTTTATGGAATTAATTGCAAAATATTTTAAAAAAATTCAAGTTTGGGGGGGAATGAAAAACAATTTTCAAAAACTTAAATTTTATTTGTCCTCAAAAATGCTATAAATAAATTTGATTTGGATTGAAAAATAATTATGTGTATGAAGTTATATTAGGGAAATAAAATTTTGAATATAGAAATAAGTAAGAGAATTTAGTTAAAATTTATAGTAGTGTGAAAAATTTAAAGTTAATTTTTCTTAGTGAAGAAATGATAAATATTGTGTAACCATCTTTAGTAAGAAAAGTTGTATTTTTGGAAAAATAGAAGGATTGGACTTTTGTTTTCAATATTTAAATTTCTTTTATTGAAAAATAATTTTCAAAACTGTTATTATATTTCTAAGTAAAAGATATATATCTACCTTATGCTTTAGGAAAGGAATGGTGGAATTCAAAATTATTAAAGGCCTATCCAGATATAGTAATCATTACCTTAAAAAAAAGAAAAAAAGAAGAAGAAGAAGAAAGAAAAGAAAAAAAAACGAAAAAGAAAAGAAAAGTATAGTATGTGAAAAAGGAAGGAGAAGCATGAGGATTAAAGGGCCTAATCAAAAATTGGTTCCACACCTGAGCTTTTTAAAATATAAGATTTGAGAAAATCTTAAGCTTTAAAATATAATATAGTTAGTATAATTATTTTTAATAAAGATTTTTAAGTAAAGAAAATAAAATGCCTAACCCCTATATTTTGAAAAATTTACAAGCATTTCTGAATTAGATAGCAACACATATTTTCATACTCTTTAATCTAAGAGATTTCTAAACATTAAATTGGTCTCATTTACTAAATTTTTTTCCAAATTGGACTACTATGTTTCTAGAACAAAATTTTAGAAACTCCTAAAGAAACTCATACACATGGTTTGCTTATGTGGTTTTTAATGATTATAGTGTTACTTGAGGACAATTAACGTTTAAGTTTGGGGGATTTTGATCCATGGAAAAAAGTACCTATTTTTAGTGTTCATTTCATGCCCACTTTATGCATATTTTTAATGATATTACACTATAAAGGAAGGTATTTTGCATAATTTTGCATATTTTTGTTTTCAAGTATAAAAATATGATTTTAGAGAAAATGAAGCAAAAACTATGCAATTTTGAGCCAAATTGAGAAAGAAAGAAACTTCTGACTTAGCACATATCAATATGTCTTTCTATGCTTACTATCTTTCATATTTCTCACATATTTTTGGATGAAATTATACTTTTGAAAAATGTTGTTTTTATGTTTATCTTGTACGTGAAGATGTTAGGAACGCAACGCAACTGAAATGGGGCGAAACAGAGTTGAAACGGAGCCAAACGAAGCAAAATGGTGGAGCTGCGCACAGGGTGGCGCCTAGGCGTCAAACCCGGCGCCCAGGCGCCAAACCCGGCTCTCAGGCGCCAGTGACGACGAGAAAACGGCGCCTAGGCGCCAGAATCAAGGCCTAGGCACCAGAATCATCCAGAAACGGTTATTGGACGGGATTTTGACGACTTTGGGAGTTATTTTGACTGTGTTAAGTAGTTTCTAGACCTTCTAGAAGCCTGGAAGTTATTCCTAATATATAGAACATGTGATACAATGAATCTAGACACATTGGAGCGATTTAAATCACGAAGAGGTGCGAGCCAAAGTGAAGAGGTACGAAGAACTGGACGCGGTGTCCGGCGCCTAGGCGCCAGACAGACCTTCTAGAAGATTCATTGAATTTAGACATGTTTTGAAGAGGTGCCTCAAGGCAACCCATGAAGCCTATAAATAAGAGGCCACTCCTTCAGAGAAAATCGCACCCTATAGTCTCTCTCTTTCCCCTTAGTCATTTTAGTCATTTTAGAGTCATGAAGATGTAGATTTCTATATCTTATGGAGAGATTGGTGAGAGATTTTGATATATTTATGTAAGGGATGTACGAGCGGCACATGGATCGGTGGGAAACTTTGGTGGAGAGAATTTCTTCTTTCTTTCAGAGGAAAAAGCTAAGTATTGTGTTCTTCATTTCTTTGTATTTGTTGTAAACATTTTCTAGTGGATTTTTTTTTGTTTTAAACCAAGTTTTCTATCGTGAATTATCCATGTTACGTAAGTGATTTCCTTTACTCTTTCTTTTAATATGAAGTAGTGGCATGCGTAGGAAAATCATTTTTATGATATAATTAACTATTAAATGCTTCTAGGTGACAGATAGTTGCATAAATATAATATAATACTAATGAAATAAGTTCCTTGTTGGCACTTAATTTATTACATAATTCTATCAATGCTTTTACTTCTTATGTCAATAACTTCATTTACTTTTGTTTTGTAATAAAATAAATGCATGTTTAGGAATTAAGATTTTCTTAGATATTCTCTTATCAATTTATGGTGATGATATTCATACCGGATCTTCATTTACTTTACAAATTGATCACTTGTATTGTTAAAACCCGTTGAAGAATTATGAGACCTAGAAGGAGATGAATTCTTAACTAGTAGATATCACATGAATCCTTGGGTAGTCGAAGGCCTTGTGCGGGTTATTCGAGGTGAAGTGCGAATAAATAGGGAGATATTGTTTATCGGGTGCGAAATTGATTAGTTTTTAGAGTGACGGACTAAATTCTAATAATTTGATCTATAGAAAAGGAACGGGTCACCGGTAGGGCCGACCATAGCCACCCTTGGACATCTAGTAGTGTGAGCCTAGATTAACCCATTCTACTAATAAAACATCCCGAACCGATCTATAGATTAGCCTAATGTTCTTTATGCATCGAACCGAAGGGTAAAGAATACGAATGCTTTTATTTGGCACTACTACATTAAATCTAAGCATATCTTTCTTACACATTATCTATGTAATTGCAAGAGAAAGGTAATTTTTAATATCTCGAATTTCTCCAAACCAATTTATCCATAAGTTATCTTTTTATTTAAGAACTTTATTTAGGATTAGTTATTAGAAAACCCATTTTAATCAACATTCCAAATTTAGGTCCTATAGAAATAGACTGGAATAAGCCTAAAGGATTTCTTACCTCGCTTCTCTGTGGGATCAATACTGTGGTTTTAACAGAAAACCCTATATTACTTGAAACGATACGTATACTTGTGTGGTACCCCTAGTGTGTAAAATATTTTCTAAAATTTTACAACATTTTGATTTTATACAGTAGCCGCTATTTATAAATTGGGTTAAGTTTTTTGTCATCTTTTGGAAGCGAATATTACTGCGTTATTGCGGGTCGGGTCAGTGATCCTAAGTTTATTTTGGTTCAAATATTCATGTTATCTTAAATTATTTAGTTTAAGTGTTTTAGTTATCTTAGGTTATTTAATTTAATTGTCTTTAAGATTCTATTTCATTTAAATGTTTAAATTTTTTTTAATTTTTTCTTGAGTTGTTTTCAGTTATCCAAAATTAGTTTCAAATTAATTTTAAGATTTTTTAATTTATTATCTTAAATTTTTTCCAATTATTTTTAATTTTTTAATTAGATTTAATTGTTTTAATTTTTTTCTAAAAAATTAAGTTGTATTTAATTTATTTAAATTATTTTAATTCATTTTTAAATTATATTAGTTTATTTTAAATGTTTTAAATTATTTTTTAAATTAATTTAATTTTTTTTAAACATCTAAAAATATTTTTTTATTAAATTTAAATTATTTTTAGGTTTTTTAAATGTATTAAATTATTTTAAAAATTTTTTAAACTATTTCAAAATTGTTTTAATTTATTTTCAAATTATTATTATCATTTAAAATTTATTATTATTTTTATTATTTTATTTATATGTATTAAATTATATTCAATTTTTTAAATCATTGAAGTCTTTTAAATTATTTTTAAATTATTTTTAAATTAGTTTTAAAAAAAAATTAATTTTTTTAGTAGAATTATATATATATATATATATATATATATATATATATATATATATATATATATATATATATTATGTTTTATTGCTTTAAAAAATTTCAAGCACGCGAACTTGTAAAAGGATTATTATTATTATTATTATTTTTTTTTTTTTTTTTTCCAAGGAGAAACTACGTATGAGAGGTTCTTCTTATCCCTTTTTTTCATTTTAAAAAATATAAAGAAAAACACATGACTTAAGGAGAACAATATACTTGAAACATGACATAAACATAAAAAAATAGAAAATTTAGAATACACATTAATCATAGGATGAAGCTAAGCTAAGTTAGGCTACACTTTGGTTTGGTTTGGGTTAAGTTAGACATGGGTTTGGTTGGACTTAGATTAGGTTTGGCTTGAGTGATACACCAAAAATATGTTAGGCTTTTGCTATACAATTCGTACTCATTTTTGGTGATATTACACTCTAAATGAAAATATTCTTCATGTTTTGTTGCAGGTATGATGATTTTAGGTGATTGGAGCAAAAGAAAGTGAAAAGGAATGAATTTGGAGCAAAAAATACAAAATGAAGAAAAAAACTTTCTGGCGTCGCCGGCACCCAATTCCAAAGAAGTATTGAATTAAAAGGCGGCTCAACGCCGCCGGCACCCAATGTCAGTGGAACTCAAATTCAATGTAGTTAGACACTTTTTGAAGGGGTGCTTGAGGAAACTCTTGGGGAATTCATTTCTAGACTATTTTAGATAGTTATGAACGCCACTTTTGGTGGTGTGTGTGAGGGGGGAGTGAGAAAAAAGTGAAGAGTAGTGAAGAGAGTGTGTTAGGGTTATAGAGAGTGTGTGTTAAGTATTGTTTTGTGAGAGATTCTTCTCTAAGGAGTGTAGGAGAATGAGGAAAGTGAGAGTTTGTTTCTTTCTTACTATTCTAAAGAGAGAATTGAGTGTTGAAGAGAAGAGAAAAAAGGATTCAAAGGAACTTCAAGGGATTCACTAGGGAAAGAAAGTAAGATAAGTTATATTTACTTTTGTGGTTTGTATGACTTTGCTTTTATATATATAATCCATATTGTGTTTTATCTTCCTCATGAATTCTGAGTAGATTTCTTTGTCTTTCTTCTTGTAATGTGATGTGGTGAAGTGTTGATGTGCTATAAAAATGTTAAGAAATTGTGATGGTTTTTCACTTTAAACTTTATTTAATTTTTAGATCTGGCCAATTGAATTGTTAAAATTTGCTGTCAAACATCCAATCCGAAAGAACTAAGTGTTCTACAACAATAGTGGAGAATCCATTCAATGTCCATGAATGAAGTGCGAAGTTCATGGGGATTGAGTGCAAATAAATAGGGAAATATGTTTTGATGAGCGTCAAATTGGAGGTTTTAGAGTGACAGACTGAAATCCCCAATTTGGTTCTAAAGTTTGGTAACTAAAGATAAGGTTAGTCTTCAGGCGATGGGAAGTGGGGCTCTGAAGTGAGAGCCAATATTCTCCCAGCCTAACCTTTGATTTAGTGACTAAGCCTAGGATTTGCCAATATTCTTTTCAAACATGGAAGAGGGGGTACTCTGACGAGGGTAAAGAATATTAATGCTCCTATTTGGCATAATATAAATTTACTATCAATCTATATCAATCACTCATTATATACAAATTGCAGGAGAAAAGATATTTTTCCATATTTGAACATTTCAATACAAAACTTAGTGTGTGTTAATTAGTCTCGTTTAGAAGTTTAGAAAGTAATTGTAGTTAATTTAGTTTAATTATGTTTGCTCTAGCAACTTAAATCATACTTAAATTTGCATTGTGAATTTAGTATTGGATTTCAAATAGTTGCTATAATTTGATAAGTTACGACCTTCCTCGTGGGATTGATAACCAGGACTCCACTAGAGCCCTGCATTACTTGAGCGATACGTATACTTGTTGTACGGGTTGACTGCGTAATTATTAAAATTAATCTTATTGTGAAACTAAACCGAAACTATCTTTTGAATATTACTTTAGAGGCATCATATTTGGCAGCATTGAAACACTCGGTCATTGGGTTAGGTTGGACTTGGGTTATGTTAGGCTTCATGAATTATAAGGCTCAAGATTAAGCAGTAAAAAAAAGATTTCATAGCAAATGATATGAATATTTAACTCCAAAACAAAGATACTAATCATGCTTAAGAGATGTTTATAAGGCTCATAAACTGCCCACTTGAAATACCAAAAAACTTTGGAAATACTACCATTACTAATTAAACAAAGCTACGAAGTGGATGACCTGCTTTCTCACGAACGTTATGCGAATCAAGTAGGACTGTACGAGCGAGACCTCGATGAGCGTTGAACATTTTCCTCAGGACTCGGAGATCGTTTCAATGATTTATAATTGTTGAAAAAAACTAAGACTTAAACACACAAAAAACAGAGAATTTATTTTCCACTTTTAAGGCTCAAACACACAATAATTTCATGTTTACTTATAGGCACAATAAAAAACTAACTCCACTAACTCACACAAATAACTTTCTAACTCACACAAATAACGTCTGAATAGTAATCACTTAACATATTTAACACATGCAAAACTACCTAATTAATTAATTGTTAAAGACAACTAGATTAACTCAACATTCTCTTCCTTAAGCTTGTTGTCTGTCACTGACGATTTGCACGCTAGTTTTCTATCATTTCCAAGAACTTCAACTTCTCTGAATAGAAGAAATTTTCTCTTCCATTGCTTTTCTCCACATTGGGTCTGCCTTAGCTTCTTCGAGAGTTGATAGCTCCTCCTCTCCTTGTGGTCCTTCTAAAAAACTCTCACCAAATGTTATGGGCTGCACTACCTTGGTTTCATAAGGTAGCACCTGCCTGTTCTGTATTGCATGGCTAAGAACACCTGTTTTGGCCATCAACAGTGCAGGTTCATTTTCGATTTGTGTTGTAACAAGGTTTGTTATTTCTCTTCGGTTTGGTTTGGGACATTTTTTGCAAAGTGACCATATTCATTACAATTAAAACACTTAACCTTGGATTTGTCGAAGTTGCATGGCTTTCGGTCTTCTTTACCGCGCTCACCATTTCCTCGACTTCCACTTTTGTCGTTGTAAGAACATTCATCTTTCTTTGTCTTTGAGATTCTTGACTCCCACTCGGCCTGGGTAAGAAGCAACTGATCTCCACTATCTTTTGAGTGCATTCTCCCTTTGAGCCCTTCCTCGAACGTAATGAGACAACCTATCGCCTCTGAAACCGACATCTTCTCAATATCGCCAAATTGCTTAATTGTTCCAATAATTTGGAGAAATCTATCTAGAATAACACTGAACAATTTTTCAATAACTACACTATCGTCGAGCTTCGTGCCCAACAAGCGAATCTCACTTACCAGCGTGGTAAGCTTCATGGAAAATTCATTTATCGTCTCTGAATTATCCATTTGTAAATTATTAAGTTGTTGTTTCAGTACCTGTACACATGCCTTCTTAACACGATTTTCATCAATCTGCATCTCCTTGAGTACGTCCCAAGCCTGGTTTGTCGTCTGTTTCTCCGTGATTACCATCATCACGTCATCTGGCACGGTTTGAGAAATGGCTACCATGACGCCTTGATCTTTGTCATCATCTTTTTCTTCGCCTTCGATTATCGACCATACTCCTAGCGAACGTAAGATTATCTTCATCTTAACAGTTCATATGATGTAATTCATCTTGATTAACATTGGAAATTGGATTGGGATTGAGACTCCTCTTGTCGTTGGTTTGATGACTCCAAGCGTCCTGTTTCCATCCATCGCGCTTTCTTAATTCCAAGAGACTCCAATTTTTGTGATTCGCAGATTCTACTCCGTTGGAACCGCCTACCTTGGTTGTCCCGAGACTGCGCGCCGCCGAACCGCTATCGTGCTTGTTCGCGTAACCGTTGCTCCTTGTCCTCTTGGAGCCTATTCACGAAACGGCCGTTGTTCATGAAACGTCACGCGAAACTGAACTGTCGTGAACTCCTAAATAGCGTCTGTCTGTAAACTCCGCTCCAACCGATGCTGCACTTTTGCAACGGGAACTCCGAAGGAATGAATCATTTTCCTTCGTCTTTGCCAACAAAAATTTATTTCCTCTAACTTCGCTTGACAACAATTTAATTTTTCTCCGTTGAACAGAGCCCCATTCCTTCTTAGTTTCCAATCCCTCTGTCAGAGATTTGTTACTCCAGTTTAGGAAATTAGTTCCTCCCGTAACAGCAAAGAGGAAATTAATTCCTCCTGTAACAGCAAATAAGAAATTAGGATGGAATATCGTTCCCTTCCTTTCTCTGCAGCAACCGTCCGCGAACTGTCTCTCTGCCCGAAACCGTACGAACAATGTCCCGGGAACTGCTCCCGCGAATTGTCATCTCGTTGTTCCATCGCATCGACTCCGCCACCGTTGCTGTGCCTGCTGGGCTGCTGCTCTGCGCATGCCTACAGAGAACCGCTCCGAATTTCCAGACCAATTCAGCTGCGAACCTTTCTTCCTCACGATCTGCTTGCCGCAACTCCTCGCTGTTTGTTCCCTGGAGGAGAGGAAAATATCCTCCGCACCAAACAATAATTAAAATGCTAGTTCTCTTCCTGTCTGCCAAGGCTTACAAAACCCAAATTAGGCTCAATGTTCTCCGCTTGGCGGGATGAACTCCCTCTGCCTAAAAAATTAAATCCAAGGTGTCAGCCTCAAAAATGAAGTCTCTGCTACTTAATAATGGAAGATTCCTTTTTATTCCTCCTACTCAGATCAAATCCAGTGTTCCTTTTTTAATTCTCTTTCCTCAGTGTGCTGTGGTTTAGGAAGATCTAAGGGAATATTATTCCAGATTCCTCTCCTTAGTGCGATGCCTTCCGCTGCAACTGTCGAAACCACTCGAACAAACTGGTCGAAGGCGAACCTTTCTTCCCTCGCTAGCAGCATGAACTTTTCCTGCGTGAACACTGAATTCGTCTCTATGGTATGCCCCGATTCGCGAAAAACTGGGTCACGCGAACGAAGTTACTGTTTCGCTCAACTGCTCTATCACTGCGCAAACTTCCGGAACTGAAGCAGTTGAGCCGCTCAACTGTCCGAACTCAAAATGCTCCTGTTCACGCCATCTGTTCGCGATTTTGTTCCCTACCGCAATTCGGGACCGTCGTCGGCCTGCAGCAAAGCCCGTCGCCCGTGCCAGCCAAACTGCTTCGCTGTGGAACCGCATCCGCCTTCCTTTTCTCCGCCGCACGATCCGCAGCTCTTCTGAAAGGATCGGGAACTTCCTGTGCTCCTCGCAGGCCCTGAGGAAATTTCCCGCTGAGTCTTGGCTATCGATCCGAGCTACCTGCTTCCCCGCTTGGTCCACTCAAAATCCCCTCGCCTTAAACTTTTTCGCAGTCGAAACTGCCGGCGTCACGTCCACCGAGCATTGGATTCCTTCTTGCTGATCCTTTCCGTGATCAAAATTCCTCTGGGAGACCTCGCACGAACTGCAGGAGCCGAACCGAACTCCTCACCGGATGTCGACCTTGCTCCGATACCAAATGTTGGATAAACTTTAAGATTGAAACACACAAAAATGGAGAATTTCTATTCAACTTGGATGGCTCAAACACATAATAATTTCATGTCTACTTACAGGCACAATAAAAAAACTAACTCCACTAACTTACACAAATAACTACACTAACTCACACAAATAACTTCTTAATAGTAATTACTTAACATATTTAACACATGCAAAACTACTTAACAAATTAAATGCTAAAGACAACTAGATTAACTCAACATTCTTCTCCTTAAGCTTGTTGATTTTCACTGATGATTTGCACGCTAGTTTTCTTTCTCATTTCAAAGAACTTCAATTTCTCTAAATAGAAGAAATTTTCTCTTCTAGAGCGATAAAGGAAAAAGACGAAGGATCAAGGTGAAGAAAAAGACGATGACAAAGATCAAGGCGTCATTGTAGCCATTTCTCAAGCTGTGCCAGATGACGTGATGATGGTAATCACGGAGAAACAGACAGCAAAGGAGGCTTGGGACGCACTCAGGGAGATGCGGATTGATGAAGATCGTGTTAAGAAGGCATGTGTACAGGTACTGAAACAACAACTTAATAATTTACAAATGGAGAATTCAGAGACGATAAATGAATTTTCCATGAAGCTTACTACGCTGGTAAGTGAGATTCGCTCGTTGGGCACGAATCTCGACGATAGTGTAGTTATTGAAAATTGTTCAGTGCTGTTCCAGATAGATTTCTCCAAATTATTGGAACAATTGAGAAATTTGGCGATATTGAGAAGATGTCGGTTTCAGAGGCGATAGGTTGTCTCATTACATTCGAGGAAGGGCTCAAAGGGAGAATGCACTCAAAAGACAGTGGAGATCAGTTGCTTCTTACCCAGGTCGAGTGGGAGGCAAGAATCTCAAAGACAGAGAGTGAATGTTCTTACAGCGACAAAAGTGGAGGTCAAAAAAATGGTGAACGCGGTAAAGAAGACCAAAAGCCACGTAACTTTGATAAATCCAAAGTTAAATGTTTCAATTGTAATGAATATGGTCACTTTGCAAAAGAATGTCCCAAACCAAATCGAAGATAAAGAGCAATCCTTGTTACAACGCAAATCGAAGATGAACCTGCACTGTTGATGGCCGAAACAGGTGTTCTCAGCCACGCAATATAGAACAGGCAAGTGTTACCTTATGAAACCAAGGTAGTGCAGCCCATAACATTTAGTGAGAGTTTTTCAGAAGGACCACAAGGAGAGGAGGAGCTATTAACTCTCGAAGAAGCTAAGGCAGACCCGATGTGGAGAAAAGCAATAGAAGAGGAAATTTCTTCTATTCAGAGAAATTGAAGTTCTTTGAAATGAGAAAGAAAACTAGCGTGCAAATCATCAGTGAAAAACAACAAGCTTAAGGAGGAGAATGTTGAGTTAATCTAGTTGTCTTTAGTATTTAATTAATTAAGTAGTTTTGCATGTGTTAAATATGTTAAGTAGTTACTATTAAGAAGCTATTTGTGTGAGTTAGTGCAGTTATTTGAGTAAGTTAGTAGAGTTAGTTTTTTTATTATGCCTATAAGTAGACATGAAATTATTATGTGTTTGAGCCTTCCAAGTTGAATAGAAATTTTCTGTTTTTGTGTGTTTCAATCTTAAAGTTTTTCCAACAATAATGGAGTGGGTGGAGTCCGGGCTCTTGGAGGTGAGTAGTACTCATATCGTGTCATCCTTCCGTGCCCTCTTGAATCGTGTCTTGGAGATAAAGGCCGTAAATATGATCGGTAACGACACCTTGTAAATCTTGGTGGAGAGCGTCCTCTACTGTAACCATTATATCTTCCACTTATATGAGCACTCACTCACATGTCCTGTGGTGTTTTTCAATTTTCTTCAGCAAATACAATTGAAATTTCACGCCCTCCGATAATTTGATGATTCATCTAGAGCCTTGCTTCATCTGCATCTTTAGGATATTGATACTTAACGAAACCAAAACCTCTCGGCTCCCGGTGTAATAATTCTTTGGAAGATATAAACATCTTTCACAGGACCAAAACATTCGAATGGGATTCTTAGATCCTCTGGCCTGGCGTCTAATGATATGTTGCGGATGAGAAGGCCGGAGGGCCCACCTCGCTTGTTTCGGAAGCTACGGCTTGCCCCACCACGGTAGCGATAGTCTGGCCTGGCTATAGCAGCGGGGACTGTAGCTACGTCTCTTACTGCGGTTTCTTCCCATAGCTTCAGTGAAAGGGACAAGGGGATCGGGGCATATATATATATATATATATATATATATATATATATATATATATATATATATATATATATATATATATATTGGGGAAAAAGAGCACTTATGGCTTCCTACGTGTTAATATATAAAAATTGAGGGGTGGTGGATCCCCACTACAAAAACACCAAAAAAATACATAATACGCACTCCTAGGGGTTCCACCAACCACAGTACAACGCACACAAGAAATTCTCCAAAAAATACAAGTATGTAAAAATACATGTATACAAAAAGAGAATCCCAAAGAAAACACCAAAAAAATAAAGCAGGAAAGACCTCTAACCATCTTCAGGCTTTATGATCCACAACAACACAACAAAGCAATAGAGCAAGAGGAGGTAGACATCCAAAGAAAAAACAGTTACCAATTTCTGTCCACCACAGGAAACCAAGTAGCAACCAAGTAGAACTCTATGTTCCACCAGGATGACAAAGTGTGTAGTAGACAGGGATCTCCAAGGCAACCTGCAGCAATAAAAGGAAGACCAAACAGAAAATCCCCAAAAAAGGAAGCATAAACAGAAAATCAGTGCAATCCAGAGTAAGGAGGTTGTGGTAACCCAAATGGAAACCAGGAAGACAGATGTCCAAGGGACATCCCCAATTTGTAGAAAGGAAATCCAAAAAAGAACTTGCATCAGTAAACAAGAAAATAAGAAGATAGAATCCCATAAAAGAGATCAGTTTCTTCAGTCCAGAACCCAGTAAGAAGTGGCAGCCAAAAAGTGACAGCTGCAATGGAGATAACCAGATGCCTAAAGGCATAGTCCCAGAAGAGTAAAAAACCTGTACCAAAGAAACAACACAAGCAAAGACAAGAAAATAGTGAAATTAAATTCTTATATAAGGAGCCTCCATAAGATCCCCAGATAAATAAGTTTTCAGTGTGGGAGGGGGCTTGAGCCAATAAGAATGGAAATATAGCCCTGCTTAGAAAGCCAATCTGCAGGCTTATTTCCCAACCTGAGTATAAAAGAGTAGTGAATGTTTAAATTGTTGGCATCAATTAAGCCATACAGACGTTGTAATAAACAATGTAAATACCAAGGAGGAGTGGAGCCTTTTGTAATTATGTTAAAAAGCATCTGAGGATCCATCTCAATAATTAAAAAAGCAATGTTGCAGGCAATAGCAACACGCAAAGTTAAAAAAAGGGCCCAAGTCTCAGCTTCAAGAAGATTAGAAGCCACCACAAGTGAGCTAAAGTATAAAATGCACTTGCCCTCAGAGTTATAAAAGACCGCAGCACTACAGGAAGCCTCAGATGCCCAACTACCATCAATATTAGCTTTCAGCCATCCAAAGGGAGGGGGAAGCCATTTAAACAAGTTTCGGGGTAGGTGTAAAGCTCCCCTCAAGCAAGGCATTAGTAGCCTTATTAAAATTAGCTAAAATGTAAGAGACAATGGCAAGGGGAGATGGTGGAGATGCAGAATATCTCCACCCTCTCCCATATATATATATATATATATATATATATATATATATATTGGAAGCAAAGAATGGAGCTCCTCCGTTCTCCAGGAAACATATGGAACAACATAAAGGTTAATGTCCAGATAAAATTTCAATTTAAGCAGCAAAGACTACAGATAGCAACAAAAACATACAAGAGTTATACGAATAATAATATCAAGGAGGTAGAAATAGTTTCAGAGCACTTCAAATCACTCAAATCTCATGCTAGTCGGTCGTCTCCTACACCATTGAACTTCCTACAACCTAATAAATTCTAGCAACCTTGCTGAGGCTGACCATACGCCCAACACCATCAATCTGTGAACGTCTTACAAATGAGCCGCTCCGGTATGTCGCCCTCCCTCCAGTACTACTACCATCCTGGTACCTTGAGCTGGGATAACCACCAGGACCAATTCGCTGCCCGGCCACAGCCTTTTCCTTGGGAAATCCTACTGCCACTTGTTCCCGAGATATGGAGCTCGTATAACCTGTTGAGTTAATCTTGTTGTCATAAACAGTAAATTAAGTAGTTTGCATGTGTTACATGTGTTAAATATGTTAATTAGTTACTATTAGGAAGTTATTTTGTGTAAGTTGGGAAGTTACTTGTAAAGTTAGTGGTGTAAGTTATAAATTATGTTTATAAATATAAAAAAATCAGAAAATGATGCACTCCTTTAGGCATCAAAAAAATTCCTCTTATGTTTTGCTTTTGTCTTTGCATTTTTTGGGCTTAGATTTCCAACATTTGGTATCAGAGCAAGGTCGATCTTCTGTGAGAAGTTCGGTTCAGCTCCTGCATTTTGCGCGAGGTCTCCTAGAGAAGTTCTGATCACGGAAAGGATAGGCAAAGAGAAATCCAAGGCTCGGTGGACGTGACACCAGCAGTTTCGACCACGAAAAAGTTTACGGTGAGGGGATTTCGGGTGAGACCAAGCGGCGAAGCAGGCAGCTCGGATCTGCGGCAAACGATTCGGCAGGGAGGAGCAGAGGAACAAATCGCGCAAGAAGTTCATGGAGATTTTGCGATTGGATTCGCGAAGGTAGCGAAGGCAGAGCAAGTTCGGTGGTTCGCACAGGAAGAAGACGATTCGGCGAAGGCGGTTCCTACCAGTAGCGCAGAGAAATTTACGGCGTAGAGTGGATCAACAAGTTCGCGGCAAGCGGGACAGTTTTGTCGTAGGGTTTGCTCGCGAACAGGGATCCTCCTTCCTGTAGTTCACGGCAGTTGGTGAATCGCGAACGGGACTGGATCGTGGCCAGAGGAATAAAGGAATCACCTGCTGACGGAGATAATCCCAAGTTTGAAGGGAATTAAATTAAATTGCTATCAAGGCAGAAGAAATTAATTTAAATGTTTCACTGCTTCCTTTCCTTAGTTCACGAACAGCAGGCGTGAACAGGAGAGTTGGAATTCGGGGAGGAGTTTCGGGCACTGAGTAGGAGGTGTCCGGCTCAACGGAAGGTGCTCATCGCAGGTGGAGTTCGTGATTTGGAAAACAGTTCGCATAGTGCAGTAGTTTGCGGTGCAAGAAAAGGGTCGGAACATCTCGTAAAATTGCGTGGTTTCATTCGCGGCAGATTCGCGGTGGCAGAGAAATTTGGGGGGCTTCGGAAGGTAGCGCACAGCAGGAATTCGCGGCAAGGCCTCGCCAAGAGGAGTTCGCAGTTCGCGCAGTTGGAGCTACCGACGGAGGAGTTCCAGGCGGTTCCAGGTCCGAAGGTATGATTCGGCAGTTCGTGGCGGAGGTGCGTCATTGGGAAGACGTGGAGTAGGTTCATGGTTAGCGGCGGTTAGCGCGGACAGTAGCAGTTCGGGCGGTCTGCAGAAGAAGAAAAAGAGAATAAAGGAGAGAATATTCCTGCTCCTGTTGGCGTTAATTGCTTCTGAGAGGACCAGGATTGAATAATCAAGTCCTGTTTAATTCCTGTTTAATCCCGGCCAGAAGAGGAGAGGAATCTGAGAATTAAAAAGAAAATATTAATCGCTTCTTAATTGCTTAATCCCTGTCAGGAGAATAAGAGAATCTTGATTTCCACTAGATATTCCCTCATTCACAGGAGGAGTTCGGAAGACGAACGAGAGCAGCAAGTTCGGCTCCTAGAGAGGATAATTTGCGACCAGGAAGGCAGAGCAGGTTGCGCTCGGGAGGAGCAGCTCCGGAGCAGTTGAGGCGCGGGGCAGTTGTTCGGTTCCGGGACGGTTTCGCGAGGAGAAAGATCCAGGACCGACAAAAGGAGGTATAAAGAAATTTTTATTTATACTACTCGAAATATTCATTAATTGCATTCAGAAGAGAATTCCTGGAATTCTCAAAGGTGGAGGATTACTAATTGCTTTCAAAAGTGGAAATAAATTTCGGTTGGCAAAGACGGAGGAAAAGGAAATTTTTCTTTGCAGTTCTTGTTGCAAGAGTGTTGCAACGGTTGGAGTGGAGTTTTCAGACAGGCACGACAGGCGCTATTTAGGAGTTCACGGCAGTTCAATTTTGCGCGACGTTTCACGAACAACGGCGGTTTCGTGAACATGTTCCAAGAGGACAAGGTGCGACGGTTCCTCGAACAGGCACGATAGCTGTTCGGCGGCACGCAGGCTCGGGACAGCCAAGGTAGGCGGTTCCAACGGAGTAGAATCTGCGAAGCACATAAATTGGAGACTCTTGGAATTAATAGAGCGCAATGGATGGAAACAAAACGCTCGGAGTCATCAAACCAACGGCAAGAGAAGTCTCAGTCCCGATCCAATTTCCAACGTTGAGCGAGACAAATTACAACATATGGGCTGTTAAGATGAAGATAATCTTACGTTCGCTAGGAATTTGGTCGGTAATTGAAGGTGAAAAGAAGGACGATGACAAAGATCAATGCGCTATGGTAGTCATTTCTCAAGCAGTGCCAGATGATGTGATGATAGAATCGCAGAGAAATAGACAGCAAATGAGGCTTGGGACGCACCCAGGGAGATGTGGATTGGTGAAGATCGTGTTAAGAAGGCACGTGTACGGGTACTGAAATGACAACTTAATAATTTACAAATGGAGAATTCAGAGATGATAAATGAATTTTCCATGAATCTTACCACGCTGGTAGGTGAGATTCGCTCGTTAGGCACGAAGCTCCACGACAATGAAGTTGTTGAAAAATTGTTCGGTGCAGTTCCAGATAGATTTCTCCAAATTATTGGAACAATTGAGCAGTTTGGCGATATTGAGAAGATGCCAGTTTCAGAGGCGATAGGTCGTCTCATTACATTCGAGGAAGGGCTCAAAGGGAGACTGCACTCAGAGTACAGTGCAGATTAGTTGTTTCTTACCTAGGCTGAGTGGGAGGCAAGAATCTCAAAGGCAAAGAGAGATGAAGGTTCTTACAACAAAAAAAGTGGAGGTCGAGGATATGGTGAGCGCGGCAAAGAAGATCGAAAGCCACGTAACTTTGACAAATCGAAAGTTAAATGTTTCAATTGTAATAAATATGGTCACTTTGCAAAAGAATGTCCCAAACCAAACCGAAGAGAAAGAGCAAACCTTGTTACAACGCAAATCAAAGATGAACCTGCACTGTTAATGGCTGAAACAGGTGTTCTCAGCCACGCAATACAGAACGAGCAGGTGTTACAGCATGAAACCGAGGTAGTGCAACTCACAACATTTGATGAGAGTTCTTTAGAAGGACCATGAGGAGAGGAGGAGCCATCAACTATCGAAGAAGCTAAGGCAGACCCGATGTGGAGAAAAGCAATAGAGGAGGAAATTTTTTCTATTCAGAGAAATTGAAGTTCTCGGAGATGAGAAAGAAAACTGGTGTGCAAATCGTCAATAAAAGACAACAAGCTTAAGGAGGAAAATGTTGAGTTAATCTTGTTGTTATAAACAGTAAATTAAGTAGTTTGCATGTGTTACATGTGTTAAATATGTTAAGTACTATTAGGAAATTATTTTGTGTAAGTTGGGAAGTTACTTGTAAAGTTAGTGGTGTAAGTTATAAATTATGTTTATAAATATAAAAAAATCAGAAAATGATGCACTCCTTTAGGCATCAAAAAAATTCCTCTTGTGTTTTGCTTTTGTCTTTGGATTTTTTGGGCTTAGATTTCTAGCATAACCTGCTCGGCTTTTTCCTTGTGATGAAGAGAGAAAATTTTCCTGCCGTCCCTCACCCCTCCGTCATGGAGGCAGTCCATCAACTCCACCACCAGTCCTAACCTCAAATGCTTTTTCATTGATTTCAGCAAGGATGTCGAGCTTATCCGCCATGTGGAACAACAGATCCTGCATCCTTGTTTGCTCAAATTCATGGAACACAATACACTTTGTTGGTTGATCCTAACTGGCATGAAGCTCCTCTGTGACCAACATCTTGCTAATAATGTTGTGAGCATGGGCATCAGAAAGACTAATAATGCAGTAACTCGGTGAAGACTGAGGGATTTATAAAACGAGGAGTAAGCAAACAAGTAGGTTCGAAGAGCCTCCTCCTTGATCTTTGTACTAAGCATGTCGAGCACAGCCTCCCGGTTTCTAAGGAGCTTCCAAATGTCAAGAGATTTGATAACATCAAAGGCCTTCTGGTGATCTCCCTTATTTAGGGCTGCGGTGGCGACCATGACATGGTCTCGGACATTCTCGTGGGGACCAACAAATGTTTGTCTCTCACTTCCATCAAGGAGCCGACGAAATGCCTTGCTAATTATCTTGCGCTTGGAGTCATGGCTATTAGAAGCCATATTGGGAAGCTCGAGAAGCATGGCGCAGATCAAGTGGGTCTACCTCAAGTAGTTCGAGATTTATGTGCATGTGGTAGGGCATCTGACGACGTCTCTCAAGCTTTTCTTGTTCAGGAGTTTTCTCATGGTAGCGGCTTTGTGAAATTATATATATATCTCCAATAATGTTTTTGCTGCTAATTCTGATATGGAAAGTGAATGGATCATTCATAGATCCAACAGGAAAAAGAATAAGAAACAGAATTTAGGAAAAAAACTGAGCATTGATCCTGTTATTTCTAGTTTTTGTGAATCTGAAGCTTTACCCCCTTCTTCTAGGACGACTAGAAGAAGTGGAAAACATCATGTTTAATATTATGGTTGGAACATTAGGGAAGTGGCTGATCCCTCCTCCCTTAAGCGTTTGAAGAACTTATGTAGGTCTCATCATTTGGACATTTTTGCTATTTTAGAACCTTTGGTTAACATACATAAAGAAAATATTTTTTCTTGTTTTCCTAATTATTTTCATTACTGTAACTGCAATAACAAAATTTGGGTTTTCTGGAAAAAGGAAATTAATATGCAAATTATAGAAGATGATAATCAGTTTGTTCTGGCCAATTATAACTTTGACCCCTTTAAGGGGTGGCTGACTTTTGTTTATGCTAGTTCTGTTCTTGCTGATAAATACTTGCTGTGGAACAAGCTTACTGTTATAGGTAACACTATTAAGGAGAATTGGTGTGTGGGGGGGATTTTAACATGATCATGTCCCCTTCTGAAAGAAAAGGAGGTGCTTTGATTGACACTACTGCTATGCATAAATTTGGTGATTGTATGTCTCAAGCTGGTCTTTATGACATGGGTTACACTGGTCCCCCTTTCACTTGGAGAAGGGGTTTACTTTTTCAACGCCTGGATAGATTCTTAGGCAATCCTTCCTTTCTTAATTGTTACCATTTAGCTCGTGTTCAACATTTGAGTCATGCTTCCTCTGATCACAACCCACTCTTATTGACTATTGCTCTTCAGCCTAGGCCAGCCAGGAAGCCTTTTAAATTCTTAAATATGTGGGCTTCTCATCCAAATTTTAATGATCTTATTAATTCTTTGTGGCAGCCTTTGAGTTGTGGAACTTCTTGGTTTGTTCTTTGGCAGCTGCATAAGAAGGTGGCTGCTGGTTTGAAAAAGTGGAATTATGATGTTTTTGGCAACATTCACAATAGGGTGGCTAATTCTTTGAACACTGTCAACATTTTAGAATCTATTGATATTATGTCTGCTGAGCAGGTGCAGGAACTGGCTCAGGCCCATAGTAATCTTTTGGCTGATATTGCTTTGGAGGAAGATCTACTCATGCAAAAGGCTCATGATACTCATTTTCTTAAAGGGGATAGAAACACTGATTATTTTCATGCTCATATTAAAAACAGGATTACTCATAATAACATTAGTCAAATCAGGGGAAGTGATGGTAATGTTATTATTGATGCTGAGGAAATTGGTAACAGTGTTGCTAACTATTTCTCTACTTTATTTTCTAGTCAACTGCAAGTTTCTTGTATTGATAGGAATCTTTTTAATGATGATAGACATTATATCTCCTCTCTTTGCCTTACTGATATCCCTACTGAAGAGGAGATCTATAATGTCTTTAAAACTTTACACTCTAACAAGGCCCCGGGCCCTGATGGTTTTACCTCCTCTTTTTATATTAATTGCTGGAATATTGTGAAGAAAGAAACCATCAGGGTTGTTCAAAGTTTTTTCACTGGTGAGGATCTTTGTAAGTATTTTTCTGCTGCTCTTATTGTGCTCATCCCTAAAGGGAATGACAAATCTGATTGGAGTAAATTTAGACATATCTCTTTAACCTCTGTTATTTCTAAAGTTATTAGCAAGCTCTTGGTGGCTAGAATTCAGCCTTTTCTCAATCGTCTGATTTCTCCCCACCAATCTGCTTTTGTTAGGGGTAGGGAGATTACTGACAATATTCTCCTGGCCCAAGAGCTGCTTGAGGATTTGGATAGGAAGTGTAGGGGAGGCAATCTTATAATTAAGCTTGACATCAAGAAGGCCTTTGACACTCTTGACTGGGAGTTTATTATTAATGTCTTGTTGGCTAGGGGTTTCAATGCTAATTTTTGTCAGTTTATTAGAAGATGGCTCTCCAACAACCACTACAGTGTTTTGGTTAATGGCAGTACTTATGGTTTCTTCTCTGCTAAAAGAGGTATCAAACAGGGTGATCCTCTTTCTCCTATAATTTTTATTATTGCTTTTGATTATCTCTCTAGATTGCTTAATACTCAACATGTGCATGATTCTCGCTTATTTCCTTAACAAAGCTCATTTTCAGGTTACTCATTTGGCTTATGCTGATGACATCATGCTTTTTTCCAATGCCTCTAAAGCTAATATTAGAAGTTTGATGAAAATATTAAATGTTTTTGAAGGGATTTCTGGTTTGTCTTTTAACAAGGACAAATGCCATATGTATTTTAGCAATTACTTACCTCAGTCTCATCTTTTATGGGCTACCAACTTTATCGGGTTTAAAATTGCTAGATCGCCTATTAAATATTTAGGAGTTAATCTTATTAAAGGCGAGTGTAAGCAAATTCGGATGGATGATGTCTTGGATAAAGTCAAGAGTAAGATTAGGAACCGGAAGAATACTTTTCTCTCCAATGGGGGCGTTTAACTTTGTTGAATAGTGTGCTTCATAGCATTCCTCTTTATGCACTCCAAGTCTTAAATGCTAAGAAAAGTTCTATTGATAGGTTGGAGAAAATTTTCAACTCTTTTCTCTGGGAGGGGGGTGGTTCTAAAAAGCACTGGCTTACTTGGAAAAAGTTGTGTAAGCCTAAGTACTGCAGGGGCTTGGTTTTAAAGCTCTTTCTCACATTGTTGAGATTAACATGTGTAAGCTGTGGTACAAATTTAGACTTAGGGAGTCCATCTGGGCTAACTACATGCATGCTAAATATTGTAAAAATGTTCACCATACTATGGTTACTTGGAAATGTGGGGACTCCAAAATCTGGAAGGCTATCCTGGGTATTAGGCAGGAGGCCTCTAAGGTTATTTTTTGGGACATTGGGGATGGGAAGATTTCTTTCTGGCATGATAACTGGGGTATGCCTAACCTAATTGAGCCTCCTCATCCCTCTACCGTGGGAAATTTGCTGATTGCTGATTGCTGGGCTTTTGGGCAGTGGGATTTGAGGAAACTTAGGGATTTAGTGGGGCAGGACACTGCAATGTTGATTAACCAAATTCCTATTGATAGAACTAATGTTGATAAACCTGTTTGGAAGAAGCGACCTCGGTATGCGTTAGCAAGCATCTTTTTAAAACTTTTCATTCCTTTGGTAAGTTGGATTGGGGGAAGGGGATATGGAAGCCTATATTCTCTCCTTCTATATCCTTCTTCCTGTGGAGGTTCTTCTCCTGTATTTTACCTTTAGATGACATTCTAAAATTAAAAGGTTTGAGGCTGCCTTCTATGTGTGTGTTCTGCAAGAATGCCGAGGAATCCTCTTCTCATCTCTTTTTCAAGTGTTTATATTCTAAGCACATTTGGAACAGGTTGGCCAGCGATTTTGGTCTGGTTTGGAAAAGTTCCTGCACTATCTATGACTATGTGAAGGTTTGGAATGTTTCAATCCGGGCTGGTAATGGTTTTATTCTTTTCCCATATGTTGTTCTCTGGTTTATCTGGTGTGCTAGGAACTCTTATAAGCACACTGAATGTCATCCCTCCCCTGATGCTACTTTCTCTAAAATTTTGGCCTACTATAACAGATCTCTCAGGCTTTTTCATAGAGATGCTAAGCACTCCTTTAGGCTCTATGTGGTTAACTGGGTACCACCTGTGAGGGGGACTATCAAAGCCAATTTTGATGGCAGCTGGTCTCTCTCCCACGCTGCTGCTGGCGGTCTGTTTCGGGACCATTTGGGAAATCTGTTAGCGTATTTTCATTCCCCAGTGGTGGCGGATTGTCCTCTCTCGGCTGAGGCCTGGGCTTTATTACTTTCTATACAAACTGCCATCAATCTTAATTTTCTCTCTTTACAGATGGAGACTGATTCCAAGAGACTTATTGATATTTTTTTTAAGAGGGTTGCTACACCCTGGAACTTGATTATTCTTCTTAAAAGGATTTGGTTTATTATTGACAATTCTTCTTTGCATTTCAAGCATCTCTTTTATTCATAGAGAGAGAAATAGGCCAGTCGATTGGTCGGCAAAAATGCTGGTCACTCCCCTTTTGTGGGCAAGACTCCACCTCAAAGAATCGGCTCTCCTGGTTCACGGGGACAATTTAAATTTACCTTACATCAGATATAATTAGCCTTTCTGATCTTTTTATGCTAATCTTTTCCTCTGTTATATTTTGCTGCCTCTTTTCTTTTGCTGCCGGTTTTTGCTCTGTTTATTTTTGGTGCCTGTGTTCTTTTCTGCTTGTGGTAGTCTTTATACTTGTGCAGGAACACCTCCTCATCTCATCTTGTGCGGGAACATCTACATCTCTAGTCTCACTTGTTTTGCGTGGATATTAGCCGTGTCCTCTATCCTCATTGATCCGGTTTTTTGTGGGTTTGTTCGTCTCTCCCTAGTCCGATGCTTGCTCTTGCGGATGGTGCCATTCGTATGGATTCATCACTTGGTCTTTCTACTCGTTTTGGACATTTACTTTTCGACTCTTGCTTGTCGGTTTCTTTATACTTTTTCTGGCTTATTTTGGTTGCTCTGTTCCTTTTTGGAGTTTTTATTTTGCGTGGGTTGTACGGTGGGAGGAGGATTTAGGGTAACGGGACCTCTAGGTGTGAGTTTCTGTAATTTTTTGGGTTTTTGTAGTGAGGACCTAGCTCCCTCACCTCCTCCGTTTTGTAACATTTTTTGGATTATTAACACGTAGGGAGCCTATTGTGCTCTTTCCATTAATATATATATATATATATATATATATATATATATATATATATATATATATATATATATATATATATATATATATAATTTCATTCAAGATACTTTACATGTGGCACTTTATAATTCCAAATATCTACCACCTTAAATGTTAAATCACCACAGAAATTCCTTTAGAAATTTCATAAAACTTAAATTAAATAAATATCCCAAACTGAAACATTGTAAACTAGAATAAAAACATACTTTAAAGTTCAATACATAAAAAGAAATTTTTAGAAATATTTCTTAAGCCACTACATCAAAGATGGAGACTTAGATCAACTTCATCTCTCTTCTCTTCATCCCTTCCATTATTTTCTATACCATTATTATAATCCCCATTACTACTGTTTCCCGTAAACAATACCATCTCTAAGTTTGTAGATGAAGATGAAGGCATCTTCTCGCTTAATGTTGGCTCATTAAACCTAGATAATCTAATATCACCCCGTCTCTCTCCATAATACTGACTTGGGAGAGAATAAGGTTGATGGTAGAAAGGGTTCGGGTTCATCATAGGTAATGGTACTGTAAGAAGATGATGAGCAGCACTCTCCAAGCCATAAACAAAAGAAAAGTTTCTGTCGTTATAAGGAGAAGTAAACCGAAGCGAAGGATGCATTGGGTTGGCAAGAAGCTGAGCATGGCGTTGTGCTCTCTTCACAATTTCTCTTTCTCTTCGATGGCCATTCTGGTGACCTCCAAGTGCTTGCGAAGTCGTGAAGACTCGATGGCAGTAGTTGCAGCTGAAAACCCTAGCAGCTTGCATGGCGTCTTCTTCTACTTTTGGCATTGAGGATCTCTCTGCATGCATGCATATATAGGATATGTTTCAAAGTTGTTATCTTTATTTTAAAAAATATAAGTGATGATTGGTTAATTAAAATTTATTTTAATCTCATTTAAAATAAATTTAATCAGGCATAAAGTATGCAAGTAGATTTTCTTCTTGTTTATGTATAGTTTGTGAGAAAATAAAAAAAATAATATGTCTGGTTTATTAGACATGTAGATGATGGTGTGAATCGCACCGCAATGTGCTTTTGACAGTGTGGTGTGATCAACATCGTAATCCACATATCCGACGTTCAAACGTAATATTTTGTCAAAATAATGAGCTGAGTTTGGTGGGACTTACTTTTGAGATGCTGAAGTATTTTTCTTGCTCTAGTGTAGGGATGAAGGCACGTTGAAACCCTTAAAAGCTTCTGTTTTTATAGCATGGAGGAGAGTGAGGGTTGGTGGAGTACTTAAAGTATGAGAAGAGTCATACATGCTTTGAACCGATTTGTAAGGCTAAGAGGAGGGAGAAGAAGTAACAGAGAAGGAAAGACAGTACAACTCTGGTGGGAATAATAAGGATTTCTTCATTCTATAATGAGTTAAGAGAATTCCTCATTTTGGATTAACAATGCATTCTCCTGAATATATTTCTATGTATGATGGAGATTTATGAAGCCAAATCTTGATGTAGAAATGAATGATAATGAATAATTTTCTTATAGAATTTATAAAAGAAATTCCTTGTAGGTTTTTATCCGTGGAATTCAGAGAGATGAACCTAAATCCTATATGGAATTTTGTCCACAAATTTCTTTAAGTAAACTTCTTCTCATCATTAGTTCTCATATTTAAACTTTTATCTATAATGACATCATTTATACGGATATGCATAAAAATATACAGCTCTCTGTGGTCATTAAGAAACTTTATAGGTATTCCTTATACGATTTATAAGAGAGGAGAGGGAGAGAGAAAGGGAGGGAGAGAGAGAGAGAGAGAGAGGCCTAGTTAGTATGTTGTGGAATTATAGCGTTAGCCTCTTACCTAATAAATTGGAAGGTTTGAGTCCTCTCCCCTGACTGATACATGAATATATAGTCAGATTCATATTAAAATTTTCCAAATCAAGTAGTGGCTGATGAATTGGAGATCCAAATTCCAGAGTGAAAAGTTTCTTAAAATAGAAATATTGTACTACTAGTTGTCTCTATTTCTCCAGCTATACGTGCATGCATGCATGCATGCAACCCTAAAATTGGCCGATCTCATCATAAATGTCTCTCTTAAACTGTAAACTCTGTTTGAATGATTTCATAATTGTGATGATACGATGAATACAATATCAATGCAGCTTTGGTTATTTTATAATTGCAGAATTTATAGGTTATAACTGTAACCTTATTGTATATCTTCTCAGGAGTCAACAATAAACAGTGATTTATATTAACTGTTATAACTATAACCTTGGATGCTTGCATGAGGATTATTATATTGATCAATGGTGGAATAGTGGAGTCAATGGGAACTTGTCCCTTTTAGATTTTTGCTAAATGCTTTCTTATTATATAATACAGTAAGATCAAGTTCAACGCTTAGTAATGCTTCAACAATAGTTATATTTTAAATTAAATAATTATTTTATAATTATTTTAATATACTTATCGCACAGATTATAATTATCTTTCCTAAAATAAAAAAAAAATCTTTATCTTAAGAAAAATTTAAAAATCTATATGATATGAAATATTATATTATTGGTAGTGATGCACGACATAAATCAAAATGATAATAAATGAAAATTGTGTTAAGATTTATTGATAAAGAAGAATTTATTAATGAACTATTCTTTGATAATTCATGATAAAGAAGAATTTATTAATGAACTATTCTTTTATTAACGAATATTTTGAAATGTTCGAAATGTTCGAATTGTTTGTATTATTTGGTCTGTTCATGTTCGATTCAAATTCGATTGAAATGAGTTGAAAAAAATAAAATGAAAAAAAATTAATTGTTGATTATTAAATTAGCAAATATATAAATAAATAACATCCCTCTGTAATATATATATATATATATATATATATATTAAGGAGAAACTATTATCATTAAAATAGGAAACAGATACAAAGCATAGTAGTATGAGAGGACCCCGAAGTTGAGGCACAACTCATAAGCAGCAAAGGGAACAACAAGGATGCACTGAAACAAAGTACAACAGGAAAACGTCAAAAAACACTCAGAAAATAGTATTTAGGAAAGATGATGGGTAAGCTTTCCTCTTCCACAAGTAGTGACTAAGGACACCTAAGCCTTCCTCTGCTAGGTCGTGGAGATGTGCGAGAGAGTATTTTTTGAAGAGCTTGGCCCATTCCAGGAGAAGACAAAGTAACGTCTATTAAACCTTGAAACAAAGTACCCCAAATCTTTCTCTTTCTCCGGTGAAAAATATATGTATAAATTAGCCAAACAAAGAGAAAAGAAAAATAAAGATTTAACTCAAGTAAAATGTATTAAAGATGAAAATCAAAAAGTGCTTTTCTTAGAAAAAGATATTCAACATAGGTGGGTGAGTTATTTTGATAAACTTTTTAATGATGATGCTGAAAGTACGATTGACCTTAGTGATCTTAATATCGTTAATAATAATAAAACTTTTCATTTTTACCGTCGCATTAGTAAAAAAGAAGTTGATGAGGCTTTAAAGAAAACCAAGGGGGGAAAGTCTGTAGGACCTGATGATATCCCAATTGAAGTGTGGAAATGTTTAGGTGATTTGGGAGTTTCCTGGCTTACTAAACTTTTTAATATTATTTTAAAAACTAGAAGGATGCCTGAGGAGTGGAGAAAGAGCATTTTGGTCCCCATTTTTAAGAATAAAGGAGATGCACAAGAGTGTGCAAATTATAGAGGAATTAAATTGTTGTGTCATACTTTAAAATTATGGGAGAGGGTAATTGAACATAGGTTAAGACGTATTACGAAGATTTCTCATAATCAATTTGGATTTATGCCGGGCAGGTCTACCATGGAAGCTATACATTTATTGAGAGGTTTGATGGAGAAGTAGAGAGATAATAAGGAGGATCTACATTTGATTTTTATTGATTTAGAAAAAGCTTACGATAAGGTTCCTAGAGATGTTCTTTGGAGAGTCCTTGAGAAGAAAGGTGTTGATATGACTTATATTCAAGTCATTAAAGATATGTATACTAGAGCTGTTACATGTGTTCGAACTGAAGGAGGATTGACCAAGTATTTTACTATTTCTGTTGGTTTACATCAAGGATCGGCTTTAAGCCCATATCTTTTTGCTTTATTTATGGATGGTCTTACTGGGCATTTACAAGAGGATGTACCTTGGTGTATGCTTTTTGCTGACGATATCCTCCTTGTGGATAAGACGAGAGAAAAAGTCCAGGAAAAACTTGAATTATGGAGGTCTACATTGGAGTCTAAAGGTCTTCGTTTGAGTAGAACTAAAACTGAATACATGGAATGTAATTTTAGTAATAGTAGGTCTAGTGACAGCAGTGTAACTTTGGGTGATCAAATTATTAAAAGGTGTGAACGATTTAGATATCTCGGGTCCATTGTTCAAAGCGATGGTGATATAGATGGGGATGTTAGTAGTAGAATTCAGGTTGGTTGGTTGAAGTGGAGGAATGCGTCTGGCCTATTGTGTGATAGAAAAGTTCCGCTTAGACTGAAAGGAAAATTTTATAAGATGGTGGTGAGACCTTCAATGCTCTATGGTGCTGAATGTTGGCCTTTAAAAGAGAAGCATAATGTTAAGTTAAGTGTTGCCGAGATGAGAATGATTAGGTGGATGAGTGGCTTTACACTTAGAGACAAAATGCGAAATGAATATATCCGTAAAAGGGTTGGAGTTGCACCAGTGACGGATAAAATTAGAGAGAGTCGCCTTAGATGGTTTGGTCACATTAAACGTCGACCACTCGATGATCCGATTAGGAGAGTAGATGTTTTAAATACAACTTATGTTAAGAAAGGCAGAGGCAGACCTAGGAAAACTTGGGCTTATTGCATAAAAAATGATCTTAATTTATTAGAATTAAACGAAAATTTGACACTTAATAGGACGCAATGGAGAAAAAGGATTCATGTAGCCGACCCCACTTAGTGGGATTAAGGCTTTGTTGTTGTTGTTGTTGTTTCATCTTCATCTTCTTCTTCTTCATCGTCTCCTTCTTCTTCTTAGGTTTCTCCAACTTCTTCTTCTTCTTCGGTTTCTGAGGACCGGGAAGCATTCACAATGACATATTGTGCATTAACATCTTTATCCCAATCTCTCTCAATAGGCAAATCTACGACGATTAGAGAATCATCAACGACATCCACAGCAGTAACTGCCTTAGTAGCTAGAGTAGGCTGAGTGCCAATCCCATCATCAACATCACCATTTTGCACATGATCTGTTATTGGCAAGCTTGGAGTCTCAAAAGAAGGTGGGGTAACTGTCGAGCATTCAACGACCTCTACCTCTTTATTTAAGACATTAAAAACATCTTCACCAATATGAGCATTCTCCACAATTGGCACATCATTAGCAACAACATCCCCCAACGGAGGCTGGGGGGGATCCCAGTAACAGGGATAGTACTCACCAGAGGTGGCAAGTCAGTAACAACAGTTGGAACTGGGATAGTAGGCTGAATCTCTGCATTTCTGTGGGGCTCATTTGAAATGGGAGTAACCTGTGATTGTGGCCGTAAATGTGGGTGCAATCGGAAACAAACTAAATTATTACAAATCATTTTATTTTTTTAACTCATTTCAATCGAATTCGAACCGAACATGAACAAACCAAATAATACAAACAATTCGAACATTTCGAACATTTCAAAATATTCATTAATAAAAGAATAGTTCATTAATAAATTCTTCTTTATCATGAATTATCAAAGAATAGTTCATTAATAAATTCTTCTTTATCAATAAATCTTAACACAATTTTCATTTATTATCATTTTGATTTACGTCGTGCTTCACTACCAATAATATAATATTTCATCTTATAAATTTCATATCATATAAATTTTTAAATTTTTCTTAAGGATAAAGATATTTTTGAGTTTCAAATTGTTAATTACAGTTGCGGCTAGACCTCTGAAGAGAGTGAGTATGCCAAAATTCATCGTTACTAAAGGATTGTGTCAATCTAAAGAATCAAGTAATAGCGCATTTCCATCTTCATTCAAGTAATAACGCTCTTCTGAGACAGTGCAAATATGACAGCATTGAGGGCAAAAAGAGACTTGTTGATGTGTTGTGCTTCTTTGAGTCTATCTCCTGTTGCTTTAGAGCGCTCAGCTGTCTCACTTCCAGCCAGATCTATTAAATGTAGACAACCCCTTGAAGTGGAGCCAGTCTTCAAATCTACATCTCGTACATGAACAGTGAGAATGCTCCAAAATGTAAAAATCAGTACTAATCATAAGTTCAAATGAATTTATCAGCCCAAGGAAGAAGAAGTAACCTGTAGTATAAACTACTTCTTTCATTTAAAGCAGTTGAACCAACAGCCCCGTTTGTTTGCCCAAGTTTCATCAGCTCTAAGACACCTGAGGTTGATTTGACTGTAAACATGCTTGCATCAGAAATAACTAGACCGTATAGTTGTGAAATATTCCAAATCCCAAGTGTGCGCAAGCTAAGCAATTGACCTTAATATGATAAATTAGTAGCTTAAAATATCAACGAAAAAACACAAGCACGCCACACTGAATATCTTTATAAATATAACATTTCTCCATAAAAATAACATGAATTTCATAGTGTAAAATATAAAAGAAACATACAAAACTTCACCATGTGATTTTCTGACATTAATTTAAACAAAGATTAGACACTTTTGATTTAAACATGACACAGGATTTTGAAAATAGCGATCTTCACTTAAATGCACTTTAAGAGAAGCAAAAATAGGCAAATGATATATTTGATTAACTTAAAGTGCATCTATGTTGTTAAAACTTCAATTATCACGGTTACAGTATTAAGCATTTCCACATTAAGCCCTAAAAAAAGTACCAAAATGATATTATCTTGACAACTTTTTATCTCTTTTTTGATAATAATGTCAAAGATATTGTTTCTATGAACCACTATTGGAAAGCAGATCAGGAACTTGCTCATTATAGATTTCAACCATCTGAACGCCTACTTCATGTGAAGGCGTTTCTTCGTACTTGGGACGAATGAAATAGACCACTCAAAGCTCGGTAATTGACCCCCAATCTTACTTTGAGGACAAGTTTGGTCCACTATATCAAAAGATGGTTTGATAGCAAGGAATATCATATTTCAAAGATAATAGAGTGAAAAAAAAACAAAGACAAATAAATAACTATGTCTATGATCATACCATTGTGAATGTCTTATCGGAACTATAAAGTGTACATGTAGAAGTAAGTGTTGTTAGCTTATTTTAAGAAACATATAATCCAATAATAACTAAAGAAAGATTTACATACATACTAGTCCTTTCTTATGTATTTACATATTTAATACCCAAACTATAATTTATACATACATCCCAAAATTTCTATGCATGAAAAGGTATATTTCAATTTTTACATACAACTAATTAAGCCGCGACCAAAAAAATGAGAGGTAGAGTGGTATGCATGTTACCTGACAAGTGGAAACCATAAATCTTCTAACTACAAGACAACAATCATTAGCCAACAACCAACTGATCTAAAAACTAATAGCTAACAAACAACAACCAAAACAAGACAATAATGAAAGAGGCACATAAGAAGAAACAAGAAACAAGAAAATGAAAATGGAATTGATCTCAGAACTTACCTAACAAAAGTATATTTAAATCCCTTTCAAATACTATAAATATTTTTCATCAAACATTTGTAAGTATAATTGAATTTGAATAAAAACGTTGGAAATCATCGTTGCTCAAATAAAATACCCCATCAAAAGGGAAAGATCAAAAAACATTTGAACAAATCAGCAAATCTGATATAATAAGGAAATCCATATATTATTCATTGGAAGCAAGGATTAATTCACAGCTAATAACTTATAGCCAAAAACAGAAAAAGTTGAACAATAGTTATTTAGCCAACAACCAACAACCAAATGATCCAACAGTCAAATGGTCAATACTTTGATGAAGCTTAGCTTAGTTGGATTGATAATGAAGCTAAGTGATCCAACAAGCATTAACCAATAGTCAGCAACCAATAGCCAACAACCAACAACCAAAGATCCAAACAGTCAAAACTGTCAAAACTAGCAATAACAAAAGAAACACAAAATAAAAAAACAACAATAATAATAAAATGAAAATGGAATTGAGCTCAAAACTTACCTAATAAAAGTACATTAAAATCTCTTCCAAATACTATAAATATTTTATATCAAAAATTTATAAGTATGGTTGAAATTTAATCAAAATGTTGAATATCATCATTGCTCAAACAAAAATACCCCACCAAAAGGTAATGATCAAGTACCCGAACAAATCAACATATCTGATATAAGAAGAATTAATCCAAATGATTAATTAACATTATTATGAAATACATACTTTAAATGTATCTCTTGTTGAATACCAAAATAATAGCAAGTTAGCAATACAAAAAACAAAACCACATAAAACAAAAAATGGTGTCTAAGTTCAAACTTACAATAAAAATGTAAATTCATAGCTATAAAATGTCTTGTGTGGAGAAGACTTGGCTTCATATATCTAGCAGGTGAAAGTAAGTTTTTCCTCATTAAGTATCTCTTACGGAAAAGAATTTATGAAAACAAATATTGATATCTAGTATTAAGAAGAAATAAAAAAAACTAGAAAACAATATATTTACTGAAATGATTACCAAACGTGTCTTTGCATTTTTTTTTTAGCAGATCTGTCACCTAATTTTGAGATGACTTGTGTGCGTACTTTCATTCGACCGGTTAGTTTTTGGACTTCTTTGGTACTTCGTGGAGATGCCATCCAAAATTGTTTGCACTCTTTTGGGATTGAGTTTTATTTCCTTAGAAGTTAGTAAAAAATTAAAGAATTTGTCGATTAACTCGCCAAAAGTACATTTCAAAGGATTTAACTACTTGTTTTATCGTGTGTTTGTTTCGTACATCTATTTCAGATCTTTTATTGTTGTTTGATCGGTTTAATTATTACTAGTATATCATCCATATACAGCACAACATTATTTTCATCTTTATTCAAAAAAATTGCATTCAAAAGGCGCTGATTGGTCACATCAACATTTTTTAGCCCAAAGGACATTACATTAAAACAAAAAACTCTTTGTGCGATAATAAAAGAGCTCTTCTCAGCATCGATCAGTTGCATTTTTATTTGGTAGTAGCCAGAGAAAGCATTTAGAAAACTCATACAAGGAGTATCTGACTGTTGCATCCACCAGTGTGTCGATCTTTGACAACAGATATGTATCCTTCGAGCAAGTGGCATTGAGATTAGTGAATTTTACACACATCCTTCATTTGTCAATTGGCTTCCGACCACGTTGGAGAGACAAGTTGGGTATTTGATTTCCCAGATGCAGCTCGCCTCCTTCAAATTCTACACCTCCGCTGCTATCAACTCGATCAAGGTTCTTGTTGTTGATTAGATCTTCCGCAAAACCGGTCGAGCAATTGGGTTAATATTCAATCGATGACAAGCAAAATCGATCAAAATTCCTAGCATCTCCACAGCCTTCCAAGCGAAGACATCTCAATTCTCATGAAGATTCCAGACTATCAAATTTCTATGTTCTGCTTCAAAACTTTCACTAATTAGAAAAAATTCATTGGGCTCTTCTTCGTCGGTCACAAGTACTCTGAGATGACCTTACTAGTCTCGAGACCTCCTTCACTTTGTAATTGAATGTTGACTTGTGATTCACAATGGTGAACACCCAGAGACAGCAACCCCTCGACTGTTCCAAGTTTCCTCAAATCTTTATAATCTCTCCGTCGCCAAAAAACTTTATAGCCACATGGTATGTGGAAACCACCACCTTATAGTCATTCCTGAGTGGTGGTTGTCGGAGGGGACTTTACCATTAGAAAGTCCTCCATGTTGGTGTATTGTTTCTCGTGCTCACCCCCATGAGATGCACAGAGCGAAGACACCTAATGCTTCTTTTCCCTCACCAGAGAAACAAAAAATTAGAGTTATTCAGAGGTTGTTTTTTAGCTCAGTATGATACTTATCATCAGATGTCTAACAAGAAAGATGAATCCCAACCTTATAATGGGTTCGAGGAGCTAGATGTGGATGAAAATTTTTCAATGCGATCTAGGTCTTATCAATGAAGAAGAGGTCTCTCTTGATTGGGTGCTAGTGAGTGGAACAGTCTGACAAAGATGTCACCCATTAGCTGATTTCTCCACACATATTAGTTTATCAGCTATATTTTGTTGAGTACGAGAAGTGGAAGAAGAAAGTTGCAAACTTGAGGGATCAAGACTTACATTGCAGGAACCTACATCTATATGCAGCTCCAAATCAGGAATTGTTAAAAGAGTACGGATACATTTTGTACCAAAATGAGCTATGGAATGACAATTCCTGCATGATCCACCTACTAGGGGACTTGACGTAATGCTATGAGGAGCCAGAAGCTTTGGCAAATGAAGTCGAAGCTCCCCCAATCCTGGGAGGTTGATGTGGGGGCTAGAGGGTTGAATTGATTCAACCCAATTCAACAAGAATCTATAACGTGAAGGGGCTGAATCGGCCCCCCTCTCACTTTCATTATGTAGGAGTTATTTCCCCCTTCCTTTTCTGTTTTTCCACCTATATATCTATTGTAAATATATGTCTTTATGGTCTGAGGGTCTTGTTTTTGGCAAGTCTTTGTTGAATTTCTGTTTGATAGATGTCGACATTCTCCTCTTCTCTTCTAGGGCTATATCCAATAGTGAGAAGGTACTCCGGCTATGAATTGTCTGAGGTGGTGATCTTCTGCAAGGATTCAAGACCGATTGTAACGCAATCTCTTGGGGATAATTATCCTTTCCCCACTCCCCTTTGCAAACCCTCTTCCTTGATTCTAGCTGCCCAACATCGTTGCACCTACCTCTCCTCCCTCCAGCAACTGTAGCTTCACATTTCTACCTGATGCCTTTACTACAACTTGCCTTCTGCCACTACAGCAAGGCCTTCTCCCTCCCTAAACAGTTGACCACAACCCATCCCAGCTCCCGTCTGCTATCTTGACGTCATACCACAATCCATCCTGCGGCCTTTACCCCATCTGATGCTCCAACATGCCTCCTATAAACCATCCTCATCCCCAAATATGTTGCCATTATTCCCCCTTCAACCTTTCGGATTGCAGCCAATCATAGCTCCCACATCTCCCTCCCTTGCAGTCAAACTCCTCACAACAAGGCAAACCTCATATCTCCCTAGCCAACCTCCAACCCTGATTCCGCCTTACAGCCAATTACAACCCCTCTTTCCCCCCTTCCTACCGCCGCCACAACCTCCCACTAACCCCTGTTCAGCCGGTGTTTACCTTATTCGGGCCATTTGTGTTTTACCTGGTTTTATCCCATATTCAAGAGAGTGGTCGTTGTAATCTTTTTTAGTTTCAATAATAATATTTTCATTTTAATTGTTATTTATGTTAACTTCAGTATCAGATATTAAAGACAAAATAATCAACATAAACATGATTGATGAAAGATATAACAGTAAAACTATATATTATATCACAAATATTATAATGGTGGAAAAAATGCAAGATTATTAAATATGGAGTTTGTTCCATGGTGCTTACCATACGAGAGTATATAAAAAAAATTATATGCAAAATGACAATCACTCCATTCAAATGTCAAAACATGCACTTGCATACTATATTTCTACATCCACAAAAAAATTTCAATCATTAACATCATATATTTATATTTATATATAATCTTAGATGTTCTACTAAGATGCCCTAAATTGGAAAAAATATCACCAACCCATCAAAATTCAAAGACTCTCGAAAGATTCATCAATATGAGGATTTGTCTTACCCATTAGCTAGTTGTAGAAAGGTTGTGCCGGCAAATAACATTCATTATAAAAATATTAAATTATAAGCAATGCACTAAAATGATGATTATTTAATCATTATGATCAAAATTTATTACTTATCAACTTAGTTCATGATTTGTATTGGTAAGATTTATTTCTCATCAATTAAAATAATGCATATAACTTCATATGAAATTATGAAAACAATCAACATGGTATAACTTGCAAAAATCATATTGTATCAATATAAACACAAGAATTATTATGGTTGGATTAAACATATTTTATAATAAATAAACGAAGCACATAACAAATGTATGGTTCTCTATAAATCTTAAGTTAAAAGAATCTAAATCACATATACACAACATATAGCGCACCAAAAATAAACAATAGGACCAATTAAATATGTCATTTTGATTGATAATATTCACGAGTTCTTCTATTTTATATTGCATAATTAACTCCAAATACTTACATGTAGATATTATCATCTATTAATCTTTTCATTAGAATATTTTTTTATGTTGTATTATTACAATTAACCAATTTAAATCTCTATTAGCAATACATAATCTAATGCCCCTTCCTTCCAAGTAATAATCTTGTCATCCTTTAGAGTTACTTTAACCCCATTAAGTCAATTCCATGCATCTCCCTAATTAGCAAATATTATGCAATCATAGGTTTACTTTTTAGTTGGTATCACATTGAGATGCATTAATCTTATAGATAGAGCAAGATTAGAATTTACTAGTTTAAGTATCATCTCAATCTAGCTCTCAATAAACCACTTAACAACATACCATATAATGTCCATGTACCGCTGTGAAATTGTTAAAAATTCAATTCAGGTTGGCTCCAAGGAAAAAAGAAAGGGATATTTACATACATGGCACGATATTTGTGTATTTAAAGATCTAACACCTATAGTTTGATATTTACATTTATAACACTTTGGTGTTATAACACTATACATGAAAAGGTGTTTTACCCTTTTAAAAACTAAAAAAGTTATTATTCATGTTATTTTTTAATATGATGTTAAGGATTTGAGTGACATGCATTTATGTATCGAAGTTTAGTTTTTAGATATGCAAATATATAAGAATTTTGTGGCATGCATTTAAAAATTATTATATTTTTAAATTATTCAAGCTAATTTTTAGTCGAACATGGATTGAAACAAACAAACTCGTTTCAATCAAGCCAAAAATAAATAGGAAATTTAAGAGTCATTTCAAACATGGGCCTATTTCTAACAAAAAAAATCGACAAGTCAGAAACAAACGTCGCTCAAGCTCACGAGAATTCGGGTGGGTCCAATGTGTGAATATTGTGTAGTTATGTCATATGAACTGGTTAAGAGGGAAACCATAAGAGATAAATTGGAGGTCATAAACAGCATTGATCATAACATTTATTGAAGCTTAAGTGTGTATACTCCCTTCAGGGATTTTCAAGTGTTGTGAAAGAGCAGGGGTTTGCTCCATGCAGCACGTTAGAGATCCTATTATTGAGTTGAGAAATATTCTTACGGTGAAGATGAATATCACGAGAGCACGTCTGGAAGCAAATCTCCAACGTAGGAAGCATATGGCCCTTAAGAAGTCGGAAGAAGATTCACAAAAGAAAGCCAAGTTTTCTTGGATAGATGAAGTTCTTAAGGTGAGCTCTCCTTTAGACTTGTTAAAGCAACCTGGAATTTGCATGGGCTACTCCAAGGATACACTTCGAAAGGCAAATTTGATTGAAGGGATGCCTTTTTCGCTACCTAAACCTTGTTTGCCAAAGAAGCTTTTTCTCGATCTGAACAATCTGGTACGGGGACAACTATCCCTCGCGTAGGAGTAGGGAGATCCTTCTGTCGTGGCTCTTATCAGGCTTAACCTTATCAGTGAATTTCCTTTAATATATATTAAAATATATTCAATTTGCAAGCTTCAAATTGAGATCCTTTTGTATCTTATGATGGAGGTGGTGTAGGTGAGACTAAGGACCAGTCGCTCTGTCTTGAAGAAACTTGTGAGGATCTCACGGGATTAAGGAAAATCTCTCCCATGAAAACTTTTGATCGAAGTGATGAAATCATCTTTTCTATAGGTAATGTTATGTGGTCTTGTCAATCCAATACTTCTTTTCTTGTCACAGCATGCTACTTTTAGAGATATTGATAGAACAGGCTAGGGAAGGCTGAGACCGGAAAATGTTTAGATTGGGATTTTCCTGCAATCTTCGCTTTCGGTGGTGCTCTATTTGTTAAAGGGATATTTGAACCAGTTACCTCGGGGACTCCTTTAGCCGAGAAGATTCCATTTATCCCTAATAGCACAATCAGCTTTCTCTCTACCTCAAAAAGAGTGATAGGTTGATTGATTGCGTCACAATGCTAAGGATAGCTATTGGGCACATGGGGATGTATTGTTGACTTAGAGGCTGATCGAAGTTTCTGGGAGCAGAGGAGAGTTCAAAAGGGAAAATGTTGCATTTCTCTAGAAGATGGAAGCTACAGATGCTGAGCTGACGCATTAGAAAAAAGAGCTTGGAATAAGAAGTGATGCACTTTGCCTAAAGACAAAAGCCATGGATGTTGAGCTGGCATATCTCAAGCACGTTTAGAGCTAGGCAATTCTGACAACTTCATGGTCTTAGGCTGGATGGCGCTCCAGCGCTCTCTACTCGGGAACCATTAATGTGGAAGATATTAAAAAATGGTTGATTTTGTATTCCTACGTCTTTGTATCTATATTATTATAATATTGTGCTTATATTTGCCATTAATAATTGAGAATTATAAAATGATATCTTCTTTCTTGCTAATATATTGCTTGTAATTTTCTCCTTTATGTCTCGTAATTATAATTTTGTTTGAAATCTACACTTATTTGGCTTTTTATCGAGAAGATTTATACTATTTATATCCCTTGATAGGAAAAGATCGGGTAAAAGGAAAGTCAAATTCCTAGTAACCCTCATTCTAGCTTTCGGTTTGGCGTTCGATCGAGAGAGAAGAAAAATATCTTCCTTGTCAGTGAGACATCATAGTGGCTCACAGCGAACGATGAGCAGGTGGCTCGAGCCCAATCAAAAATTGTTTTTGACAATATCACGACCTTGAGAATAGTAAGGGAGGAAACTCCAAATATAGCATACGAGCATGAGATCTGCATATAGCACGAGCAATTCAATTCTAGTTTGCTCCTATTCTCATTGTGTGTTGAGCTAGTCGATATTTTGAATTTCTTCGAGCATATTCTTGCTCACATTAGCACTAACTCGATAGCAAGCGTGATGGCAGTTGTTATGGTCATGCCTTATACCGCTCCACAAACCTATTTCATCGCGTCTTTCAGCTAAGCATGTAAGAGTTATGGAATGATTGTATTTTCTCGACTGCTTTCATATATACATGTTGCTTGGTGGAGTTGCTTTAACACCCGGCCTCATGGATTACCTGAACCCAATTTTTAGACTTTTCATTTATTTTAATGCATTTACTTAAAACAAAATTTTTTTTTCTATTTTATATATAAGAGAGAAATATTAACATAATTTTTTTCATTACATACAATTTTCCATATTTAACAAAATGCTGGAGTCAACGGTTTGACAAATCTCAGTACATAATATAGCGAGCGGGGAAGCATTATTTGATTAAACGTAACGCCAGCCATTAATTGCCGGTACACTTTTTTACAAAAAGAAAAATATTTGATAAAGCCAAGCCGCCAAAATACTCATATTTATATTTGGTCAGATCATTATCTTATTATCGCTTTGGAAGGCTAAATGCAATAACTGCTACTCTGTACCGTATATTGCGTTCTTCTATTTTGATTTTGTATGTAACAAATATAAAAATGAGAACCTAAACATAAAATATGTGCTATTACTTCAAAGGCAAGAAAACTTCCCATTTTTTGCATATTAAAATCTTAATATGTTTTTCAAGTTAAATTTAAATTGAGGTATACTTCATCAATTTTTTGCTTTTAATTTGACTTTGTTTAATAACTTATTATTATTATTATTATTATTATTATTATTATATATATATATATATATATATATGAATATATATATATATGAATAGTTGTAGTCTATTATATGAGCTCCAGTCACCCTCGTGTGCGTAACTATTCAAGGACCGCCCTCACTAACAAAAAATTGGCTAGAGAGATTCGAACCTGTGACTTGTTATGACCTTTTAAGAGACTGTTATACGAACAGTCACCGCTAAAAATGAAAAGAGCATTACTTCTCAAATTATCCCAAAGCATGCAGTGAAAATAATGTAATCAATTCTAAAAAGATAAATGGATTGAAAAACAGCAACAAAAAAAAATCCTTTTTTATTTTATGATTTTTTTTTTGGAAAATAGAGATCAATAGTTTAAAATTTAATTCAAAAATAATTCGTATAATACTTATACTGTACAAAGAAATTCTAATCTACATTATTCCACCAAAAAAAAGGGATATATATATATATATATATATATATATATATATATATATATATATAACTAAAAAGTGCTTTGGTAGAGTAGAGCTCTTTGAAGGTCATTAGTTTCGCTTGGATCAGCTGATTCGAATCTCCCTCTAGTCAGTTTGTAATAGTGAGGTCGGTCCTCGAATAGACACATGAGGATAGCTGAAAACTCGTATAATAGCCTCGGGCCATTCTAAAAAAACAAAAATTATAGAACTCAAAATATTGCTACTCATAAAATGATCATCTAAGTTTCTTTTTTTTCTTTTGTGACTAAAAACTCAAATATTTATATATATTACTATCAAATCATCTGAAACTTGATGCAAATGGAAAATACGAGTTAAAATTTTATTGTAATTTTCCTATTTTAGTAAGAATTATAAATAATAGTAAAAAAATGGTCGTTTAATGATTATCAATATTTAGGACGCATTGTAATTTGTTAAGTAAAAGAATAACAATAATAATAACAATAGAATTCAAGAACTAAAATACCAATTAAAAAGCCACAAATCCGAATACTTTTTCTCAAAAAACTATCAGAACAGAAGAGCGAGAGAGAGCAGATTAATTCCCTTTCAAATAATATATTTTTATTATATGAATAGTATTAAACAGACTAAATCAAGAACACTAACAGGACTGCAACCCGCTGCAGCTCAATCATCTCCATATCCCCCACAACGCCCCGCAACTGCAACGTCATGAAACACATCCAGTCCGAAATCCTCCGGCTTCGGCAACCTCATCACGAACTCTTCAAGATCATCCAACCCCACTCCGCCGTCGAATCTAGCCACCACCTCCTCCTCCTCCTCTTTCCGCGGCTCCTCACCTCCCCTCTCCGTCTTTAACTCGGCGTGAGGTAGGTTGAGGCAAGCGCAGTCGCCGTAGAGAGATCGAGCGGCGTGGTCGTAGGCTCGCGCGGCGTCGAGGGAGGAGTTGAAGGTGCCGAGCCAGAGTCGAGCTCCGTGGTTAGGCATGCGGATCTCGGCCACCCACTTGCCCCAGGTTCTTTGCCGCACGCCGCGGTAGGAGCAGAAGGGATTCTCAGGTCCGCCTTTGCCTTTCATGCAGCCCTTGCGCGATCGGCGAAGCGGGCAGCATTTTTCTTCTTTTCTTTGGTTGGTGCTGGGGCCATGGTTGGGGAGCAGGGATTTGGATGCGCGCAAGGTGTTTGTGCAATTGTGTGAAAAAGGTGGGCTAGTGGGGGTGGGGGGGCGGGTTACAGATGGGGGATGGGGTTGCGATACACGTGTGGAGGGGAGATGGGAGAGTGACACGTTGAAGGATTTGGGGCGAGGGGGGCGTCATTGAATGCTATGTGGCGGCGCAGGAGAGAAGATTCGGCCAGCGAAGCAGTAGGTTGAATGGGCGGGCTGGGGTAGTTTCGGGTCGGGTCGGGTCGGGTCGGGTCAATAAATGCTATTATTATAAATTACGTTATTTTATATGCTTTGATGTGATTTAAATACTACAGTGGCATTTAAGCAAATATAACTATTTAGATGTTAGGTATAACATTGTATAACAATTTAATAGTATGCATGTGAATACTCCAAATAAGGGAATAAGTATTAGCCAAGTTGGAAAAAGTAGTTGCTAAAATACCTAATCAATATAAAGATATATCCAAGATTATGATGAGTAGGGGTATGTTCTCAAACCATTAAAGTGGAGATATGTTAAGAATATTCCTAATGTCTTCAAATTCTAAATATCATTTTTACTTCTTAATTGCCTCTTTTTTTTATTATATTTCTCTAAAGAAAAATTGCCCCTTGAGGTGTTAAAGTATATTAATGGTATTTGTTTTCGTTGCATGTTGAAATATTGGAGATAGTAGAGTGATTTTTTAATGTGTTAGCGTTGTATGAAAAGCTCACATACGTAGGAAATAGAAGTGACAGGCAGAGACACTTGAATTTTTTACTTCGAAAACCTGAAAACAGAAAAAATCACCGGATCTAGCTCAATTAGATGTGAAAACATGTATAGATGCTTGCCCCATAGGCTGGAAAAGATTACATAGTTCCTCGAAGTAAAATGTATGTATGCAGCAAAACGCGTTGTACAACTATCATGAGCAGTTGCAATTGGGAGTAATTGTCGGGATTTTAGTGCGCTATTTTTTAGGTGTATTGTTGCACAGACTTCGGGACAATATGTTATTCTGCAGGATGCTTCGTTACTCTGCAACGTAGCTCGTTAATCCGCATGGTGCTTCATTGGAACGTGCAAGGGCCAATCGATGGTGGTCAATGGCGGCCTGTGGTCGAGCAATGGTCAAGAGCGAGAAGTATTCATTGAGCCTTCAGTCCGGAGGAGCGCCAGAGTTTGGCTCTTTCTTCCCTGTCTAGTTCTTGGTCTAGCCCAAAGTTTTTATTTCCTTTAATGAAGGTAAAGAGCTTTATTTATATAGTATGGGAGTGGCGTACCCCTTAAATAAGGCATGGATCTGAACCACTCTATCAGAAAGACCAGAGTGATTCCCTTGATCAGATGAAATTTCATAGATATTTAAGTGTTTTAATGATGAGTGATAATATGCTTGTTGGATTGTCTCCTCAAAATGCTCAATTTGACTATAAATTCGTCACATTATGGTTTAGCGGCTTGATTCGGGCTTGATTTGACTTGAATCAAATCAATTTTGGTGTCATTGGGTTCGTCTCGTCAAGCTGATCAGTTTGATTATAAGTTTAATGAAATTAGAGTTCTAGATAATTTTTTTTTATTTGAGTTTGAATGTTTCTTTCTAGAAAAATACTTGGAGATGCGTGCTAATTGCCAAGATATTCATGCAAGATGAAAAAAAAAAATTATTATTGACGTTCCAATTGCCCAATTTTTGGGTGATTTTTCTTTTGTCTAAAAAATATTAATATAATAAAGGTTTTTTAAAATTTTTCAAAAAATCTAAAAAAATGTTGTGCTTGGTGGCGGAGGCAGTGGACGACGGCCATTGGTCGACCACGGGTGGTGAACAGCGGGCGGTGGCAGTGGGCGATTAGCGATTGGTGGTGGCATGTGGCGGCATCAGGCGCCAGTCAACGACGTCGACAGTGGAAGGCGGTCAACTGCAGTGGACCGAGGTCGACTGTAGTGGAGGCGTGCGAGAGGAGTGGACAAACAGTCGGGCGGTGGTACGGGGGGCAGCGGAGGTGGACTGGTTTGGGTCAGTGGTGGCTGGCCAGGTTTGAGTCAGTGGTTGCTCATTATGCTATGTTCAGGTTGGAACCGTGTCATGCAAGCCAACCACATACTGCACAATTCTTGTACTTGTAGGGTTGCCATAAATCACGATCTAGTGAGTATCAATGATCGTGTATATCACTATCTGGTGCCTCTTGGTCGAGCAATTAGGGAAACTTCATGTAGATTGCGCCCAGGATCACAAATTTGATAATCTGGATCACGCGGGAGGCATTGGATCGAGTAATTAACATGGTGTTGCAGACCGAAACCAAAATTTGATAGATTTTTGTGATTTTTTTTTTGCCATAAAAGGCCATAAAGAGGGGAAGTAGTCTGAAATCTTGCTAGCTTTTAGTCAAAGTATGATATTTTTTGTATTTTTTGGTCATTTTATTACTATAAAAGGGACATAAAGAGGGAAATAGTTTGAAATCTTTGCTAGCTTTTGAGTCATCAAAGGGGTTCCCTTCGCCTGCTACTGTGCAGCATCGAAGGTATCTTGGTTCGTTATGCGCCACCTCCGGAGTTGCCTTCATCTGTTGTTGTGATATCAAATGGGTTCCCAGTGCCTACTGTTGTGCACCTCCGTAGTAGATTTTTTGTGCTTCAAGATGCTGATGTTTGTGGAACACTGCCTCTTTGAGAACCAAAAGAAGTGTTAGAATCCCGAGGAGGCTATATTAACTCTGACGAAGGACGATCTGATATTATTTTAGAAGACATCTCACTTCTCGAACGATATGGTGGTGAAATTATCATCTTCAACTAATTGGGTCTACTCTCCTCCTTTAGGACATGTTATTTAAAAGGAAACTTTGTGGGCCAACCTGTAATTTTTGTAGGCAATCGAGTTGATGGACATTTTCAAAGTTGCTAGAATTAGCATTCCACAGCTATCGTGACAGGCGATGACAGTCATCATCGAGTTGATAACCTTTTTTCAGTAAGTAAGAGCTGATGTTGATGCTAAAGATTCTAGGTCGATTGGGTAGATTTGTTAGCAGTGCATATGGTTGGGTATTCTTCAGGTGCAAGGTATTGGATCTTCGCACAAAAGATCATGTAGGACACTGGTTTGTAAAATTTTTCCTTCTGCATAATGACTACGGATTTCAGAAGAAATAGGAGAAAACACACCAGTCGCCTATTTATCTCTGATCACCGAACATGAAAAACTATAATTCTTGGATTTTGGGACTTCAAGGAGATACAATTCAAGGTGCGGTACAATGAATATAAATTCATGGTCGAGGAATTATTATTCAAGGTTGGCTTGTCTTTTCATCTTGGGCTATCTCTATGATGCTGTTGAATAGATTTGAGAAGATACACCTCTAGTCAGCTCCTTTAGCACCTCTGAAGCAGCTCTTATAGAACAATGACTGTGAGATGCTTCTTTAAAAGTAGATTAAGAGAAGTGAATATGACAAAAAACTTTTGACCAATCCTTCAAATATTAATATTTTTTAGTGTTTGGCTCATTTGTGCATCGGGCTTCATGAGGCTGAGGAATTTGTTAGTTTTTTTCTTAAATGTGTCAAATTTTATTCTTACATATTATCCATCTGACAGGAAATTATTTATTTCATATAACTAAAATAATGAAACTTGAAGCGGTGTTCAACCTTTCTATAAGAAAGTGGAACTCCAAATTCGACAAGATTAAGTTTCTTCATGGCAAGTATAAATGTCGAAATGATTCTAATAGAATCTCTACTGATGGAATATAAGATAGAGTTGCCCAAGATGATGACTTCCTTCTTGATGCAGCGTCAGGATTCAAAGAGTATTCGGGAAGAGTTTGTGAAGGCACGAGCAAATCTCAGCAAGATTACAAAGAGCCTGAAGGGTATGAGATCAAAGATGTAAACTCTCGAGGAAGTGATCCATAAGTTTAAATCCAAGAAGGAGGCTGATGTTACTGGAGTTCAACTGAGAGTTGTTGAGGATTTAGAGAGCTCAATTGAGTTCAAGAGCATGATTCAAGGTTTATTTAGGAAGCTCACAATCATATACATGATATTTGGCTGCAAAAGGAGAGAGTCGAGGAGGGATTCATCTGGGGCTTTCTAAAGGGGACTCGAGCAGTGTGTCATCATACCTTGGCTGACATAGAGAGACTTACCCCCATCCAGGCTTCGAAAGATCCTCATTCTGATTTTTAAGGTAAAGGTATAGAGAGCGAGTTGAATATGTGTTCTCTAACTACAAGAAGGAGGTGAATATTGACGCTGTTTAGAATTAAGTCTTTTTTCTACTTTTTTTCCTCTTTATACACCTTTATCTATATTTTTTTGTATATGTTAGATAATGTAGTCATTGTTGGTATTATTTGGTGATTTTTGTTTGTTGGTTTTTGTCCCCTAAATGTTTTCTTTTTCATTGTGTGTTATCATTACTCACCTTTCTTTTCTTTTTTCGGTGTAAGATGATGTTCAGATTTTCTTGCTAATAAATAATTTGTTTTGAAAAAAATTAGTGTGGCATTCAAGTCGTTTAGGGGTGCGTATTAGAGTATCACTCGATAATATTAACTCATTTGGAAGTGGCTAATGAAAGTCCACCAAGAAACTTTAACCCATCCAAGGTTGTTATTTAAAGTGTTGCTCACTTACTAGCCTATTGGAAGTGGTTGGGTGCAATCCATCAAGAACTTTTAACCTATTTGGGGTTGCTTAATGGAGTATTTCTTGGCGATATTGACCTGTAAATATGAGGTTAGATTGAAGCCCCTGAAATTAATCATGCTCTAACTAACATGCAACTAGGGTCGCATATTTCTCAAGTTGAGTGTTTTCTTTCTTTTTAACAAACTTTTGGAGTCAGCAGATTGTCCAATCGTCTTCGTATAGCCCTCTTTCAAAATAAGTCTCTCCTTAGAGGGGAACCAGAGAGAAAGAAAGTATGATGAAAATAGACAAACAATCTAAAAAGAACGTGGAGAACTTTCATAAGGTGACCTTCGGTTGATAGCCCAGGAGCGTACATCTAAAACAAGATCAGACCATAAATGTATTGAAAATATATCCTCGAAGAAAACCATATGCAAGCTATCCAAAACAAGAGAATCAACTTTTTATGCTTATTCTGGGTCAAGAAGAACTCCCAAAGGAATGTATCGTTTGTTTGATTACATCTTGGGGGATGACCAATAATACTCTCTATAAAAATGGTCTTGCTTATGAAATTCATGGCATCTGATTATTTTATTGTGAAACTAAAGGATTTTAATCATCTCGAGTGGAAGAATCATGATGTTTTCGATACCAATATCGAGCATAGGGCGAAGGATAAATCATCATATCCACTATAGACTGCGACACCTGGGCATGCAGGGCCCATGAGACGATATCAATGATTTTCAAGTGAATCAACATGGCTCAAAATAGATGTAAACATAAAAGCGAAGGAATTTCTAAGCAGGTAGAGGTAGCCATGTTAGGATACCATGGATCAGTCATCCCAAGCTATGGAGGCCATAAGTTTACCTAGTTGTGAAGATAGTCAACCCAACCTGACCAGGGACCTCTTATCAGCAATTCATGAATTGCATCGCCTAAGAGAATCTCAGTAGCTCTAAGGCTAGAGAATTTCCTATCACTCACTAAAGGGTGGAATAGATAAAGGTGGAACTTATACTTGTTAATTTGATGATGAAGATTTCTTTGGAAAAGAGAAGCGGAACCGCCTCACAAAGGACTTATTCTCTGGGTCGAGGAAGTCTTTAACGCCCTAGTCGTTCTAGACAACCTCTTATGTAGAAATTTATGCTTGGCTTAGTCGATCAAAGGAGCATGGTGCACCTCCTCGGCAAATGTAGAATGATGCAGTTATTTGTAACTAAATTTAAATGTTAAGGCCCAATTAGGGATGTTTTGGGTTATAATCATGCAATGCAATCCAATTTAAAACTATTCTGAAAGCCATGAAGAAAAGTAAAATCAGTAATGAAATGCTCGTTTTAATGTTGTGATATTTTAATCCTAAATTTTGATTTATCTTAAATATTTTATTATTAGAATTTTTGGTAGAAAATTTATATTTTAGGTCCTTAATGAGCCTAAGTTACATTTTCTTAAGAGCTCAGATAAATCATAAGCTAAGAAAAAGAAAATATCGGGCACGCTGAGCAATGTAAAAAAGCAAGCCAAATAAAAAAATAAAAAGTTGGCTGTCTTTGGGTCGGCAACATATCACAGAAAAAAAAGAAGGTCAGACTTTGCATATGCATATATTGTCCTATTTATATACATGAATAGAAATTTAGAATTAAGGTATGAGATACGAGCAACTGCTCCTGATCTCCGTCACGTTCCTTTTTTCCAGTATAAAACTTCTTAAGGACTCTAAAAATACATTTGAAAGTCTAAAAAAAGACTTGATTTACAGAAGAGGTTAGCACGAGTTATATTCATGCAACGCATAATGAGTCACGCTTGGTAGGAGTAGAGCATTAATAGGACCTGCAGAAAGTGTTCGCTTTTATCATTATTTGTTCCTCTCTTTCAGTTCATTTTAAGCATGTCCCCTGCAAGAAAACTGCCCGTAATATACTAATGTGAAGTCCACAACAAGTAAATACACAAAGCAACACATAAAGTGATGCTTGACTAGGGCAACCAAATCAGTCGAGAACAATAGTTAGGACATCAGAAAGGCTACCTAGCATCCTAGCTCTAGCTTAGCACACCATCTAACGAAAAATGTTCTAGTCACAACATCTACGTGCATGCACAGTGTAGGGTGAAGGCTACCGTATGGTTTTGAAGAGGTTGCCAATACTGACCCCGTCATAAGGATCTATAGGATCTAATGCATGTCACTCAAAAATATTATGAAAGAATTGGCCTCACATATGGCCTAGTAACGCAAATTGTGTAGTTTTGAAAATACGACGAGCTATTAAATGGGAATCCTTAACTTGCAAGGTGACATATGTTAGATTCTTTAGAATCTTAGTACAATCATACTTATGTTAATTCTGATGCAATAATCGCATTGCTCATACAAATTTACCCAACAAGCACTGTTCATTAAAACATCACAATCAACACAGGGTGACTCACTTATCAAATCTAATCTACTATCTAGACACATAAGGTGATGCAAATGCAATCAAGCAAAATAACACAATCAGGTGGGCACACATTGTGCATTAAATAGGTTTAGTGGCTTCAAAGCTTGACCCAAAAAGTGGCACACAATGTGAATTGTTTGTGGCATTCAAGTGTGATGTCATAAGAGATGAGGCGGTGTGCTCTCCATTTAGGAGATTCACAAACCGACGAGCTATCATTGCTAGCCACCACTCATCAAAGATTTGCAAGTATTGAGCCACACACATATGATGGCATATGTGCGGTAATACCACAGGTGTTGATGCTCGAAGAGACACCATATGCAAACATATGCTGAAGGCAAATTTGATTTCTTTTTCATGCAATTTGACATATTACATATCATTAAAAAATTCATTTTTCATGCACATACAAGTATGAAGCAATTGATATGGCATACAAGAGATGCAAAGGCAAGTGTAAGAAATGCAACATGCAATTGATTGGCTGATTGGGCCTTTGTTGGAGATCGAATCAAAGTGATTAATTGATTGGACCTTGTTGGTCCGATCGAAGTAAAATAGTTTGTTTTATGATAATGTCTTAGTGATCAATCGAACCAAAGTGAATGATTTTGTGATCCGGTATTGGTGGTCGAATGAACCAAAGTGATTGGTTTTATTGATCGGGCTTTGGTGGCCATTCGAACCACAACGATTGGTTTTGTGATTGGTCCTTGGTAGCCAAGCAAAGTGATTGGTTTTGTGATTAGGCTTTACTGGCGACCAAACCGAATCAATCATACGATTGATGTGACATGTGCAGAGTGCTACATGCAATGTGTCAAGCAAGACATGCAAATAATGTGAGAACACATGCAAGATAATGCAACAAGCAAGTGAAGTTGGCCAATTGACCCTTTAGGTTGACCGGGACAGTCAACTGGGTGCTATGACCAAGAGGGGTTGGCCAGGTCGGAGTGGCCGTTCGGACCAAAGTGATGGGTAGATCGAGCCTAGGTTATTGACCAAATCTAATAAATTGGTCAATTGGGTCAAGGAGGCTGATCGAGCGAAGTGGGTGGCTGATTGAACCTTGGTGGCTGATCAAAACTAATTTCGCTCGGGCCAGGGTGGCCGATCGAACCAAAATGGGTGGTTGATCGGACCTTCGTGGCCGATCAATTTGATTTAGCTGGGGTGACTGATCGAACCACTTGAATGGTTGATCGTAATGCGGCGGCTGATCGAACCAATCTTATCGTTCGATCGGGCTGAGGTGACCGATCAAACTGAAGTGGATGATTTATCAGATCTTGGTGGCCGATCGAACCAATTTGGACGGTTGATCAGATCTTAGTGGCCGATCTAATCAACACGATCATATAATCGAAGTGACATGTGTGAGTTGTCATGCAAGACACACAAGTAAATGAAACCACATGCATTTAATATCTAGATCTAGGTCCTTAAATATCTAACATCTAGACCTAAGGGGCCCTAAGAATGACATTACAAGAGCTCTAGAGATTTTTTACCTTTGTTATGATTGGATTAGCATTTTTCTTATTTGTTACTTGCTCCTACCACGCTTTGGTGAAGCTACCTTTCTCTTCTTGTCCAAAGATGGAAAAAGGTCTCCCTTTCACTTAGAGAGGTGAAGCCCTTTTCTCCTCAAAGTGGGACAAAGCTTTCCTTCCCGAGGAGAAAGATTAAGAAAACTTTTCCATTTCAAGAAGAGATGTTCTCACGAAGCTCCCTCACGAACTCAAAGAAATGGTGGAGGAGGAAGATGAAGTGGAATAAGGAATTCTTTTCTTTACCTCTCCAGCCCTTTTCGTGAAAATTTCCTCTTCAATCCTCTCCCCAAGAGAAAGTCAACATTTCTCCCATCTTTTCCTTTTTCAAAAAATGGCTGCCTTTTTTCTCCCAACTTTTCTTCCATCTTTTTCCCAAGAGAAAGTCAACCCTTAACCTCATTTGAAGGGGAGCATTTCTAGCTTTGTAGCTGAACCTCCATTCCTTTTCATTTCTTGAGACATCCTTGCCATTTCAGAGAGTATAAGTCTCATCTCTTAGAGCTCCGGCCAATAGTCATAGGATAGTGTTTTGTTCTTTTTCCCTTGGGGCGATCGGGGTCTCCATGGATGATGCAATTCACTGATTGCTGACCAGTGATCTTTGGTCTTGTTGGGTCGACTACCTTCACGACCACCTACACTTAGGGTCCTAGTAGCTTAGGATGACAGATCTGTGACAACTTGACCCGACTACCCCTACCTTTTAGATATTACTCCTCCCTTCCTTTGACAACCCCTATTGAGCCCTGTCTGCTCATTTGACTTCGTTGATATCATTTTTAAGGCCCGAAGCCGATGAGTGTTTGACCATTTGGGATACGACAATTTGTCCTCTACGCTTATGGCCCACACATGCTTTGATGCATATGGATTTCTCAGTCAAAATTATTATGTTTGTTTCGTAGGCTCCATATGCTGATGAGTTGCTACCCATTTGAGATGTGAGAGACTCACTCTCTACCTAATGGCTTAGTGAGAGCTTTGAAGCATCAAGACTTTCTCATATAAAATAACCACCATTTGTAGACCTATTTTCCCAAAGATTATGATAATATAAGAGAAACACTTTCAATCGAGAGTATTTTTAAGTATCCCCTAAGGGATACGCCCCCTTGGGAGACTCATGACCCTAAAACAGGAACATAAACCTGAATCTTTGGTTGTGAGTAGTCCTCGTAGGTATTCTTTCGATGATATCGGTCTAAGGTGTCTCCACCCGATCTTGTTTGGGCGGACATACTTGACATATCCTTGTGAGATTTACCGCATGTAGTCTCTCCACGTTCTTTTATGTTTGTCATTTTTGTCATATGATGTTTTTCTGGTTCCTCTCTTCTCCTGATCATTTATATGATCCAAAAAAAAAATTATTCATAAAAGGGAAGTATAGAACAATCGACAAGCTCGCAAGTCCTTCCAAGATAAAAAGAGAAAAAAAAATAAAAACAGTTACCCATCCTAGTTGTGATCCTTGATAAGCATGTTTAACTTTGAAATTTCTTTTAGAAATTCTACTGTTACACCAAAAGGCATCTCGATGTTTATACAAGTTAATCGTATGAACAAGATTGGGCTAGTTCCATCTGTTGGGCCAGTCTGTAGAAGCTTGCTTCATTGGAGTCTGACTTCAAGTGTGAAGAGGCCGACCTAGGGAGCGGGAATGAAGGAGACGATAACGGGTCATCAAAGGTATAGCCCAGTCCCAATTTTTATGTAACTTTCTTTATTTCTTTTTAACACGTGTAAAAAGAACTTGTTATAGTTATTGTAAGCCATTTTTTATCATGAATGAGAACTAAAATCTTTTATATTGTATGTATGTATATATATGCATATCTGTGCGCACGTGCATGTGTGTGCGCGCGTGCATGTCAACACACACACACACACACACACACACCCCCCCACACACACACACACACTCTCTCTCTCTCTCTCTCTCTCTCTCTCTCTCTCTCTCTCTCTCTTCTCGGTAATCCATTGAACTAGCTTAGAGTTGAGTCCCTGAGCATGATAAAGAAGATTCAAAACTTCAATGCATCGTTGATTTTGAGCAGATATATAGTCGACTCAAAGGACGCGATGTGATCAACTGAGTCTGTTTTTCCTAATAAGTTTCAAAAATCAAAATCTTGAATAGTTTCGGTGGCTCAATATCGAAGATTTTTCGAAATAATGTATTCTCTGGCTAGTGTGGCACGTCAATACGCCCCACTCTTGCTCCTGATTCAGGATACCTCTAATCATTTCTACCATTTGATCCTTTAGAACCTGAACTTGTTGGGCTACAAATTTTTTTGTCATGCTCCACATTATCATTAATATCTTGTTGTGAGGTCCTTCTCTTTGCATGACATCCTCTTTTTCATTGGTGGCATGATTCATACTCACCTCATCTTTCAATATGTTGAATTCGAGCTTGTTTGTGAATCATACCGAATGAATAGAGTGTAAAGTAAGGACACACACACACACACACACACACACACACAAATTAATGAACAACAATGAATAATGTCACCCTCATAAAATATTTCTACTATTTATAGATGAGATGGTATAATGATGATATTAAATTTTTATCCCCGTTTGGAAGGCACCCGTGCTAAGATATTTCTGGTATTATACATGTATGAGCTTGTTGTTTGGTTGTCTTCTGGCTTGGCTGGCTAAGTTCTTTGAGTCGACGAGGTTAGCTCGGTTGGCTAAGCATGGTTGGTGTGGTCCAATCGGCTTATCCAACCTAGTTGACTATTGTTGATCCTTGATGAGGAGCCTTTGGAGTCTCCACGGGATGGTTGGAACTACTTTGTGTAATGCACTCTTCCTTTGAATCGACTTTATTGGGGGGAGGGGGGGTGCGTAGTATTCTATCGCATCAAGTCGATTTTCCTGTAGCGGTTAGCTCAGATGCTCTTTCATCTTGTTTCAACCAGAAGGCTCATGCTTGGATCATTCAGTCGTCTTCTTATCTGCCTCTTCACTCAACATGACTTGCCTCGTTCGGTCTTGTGGCCTCTACAATCTCTTAGCAGTGAGTCCGCTTTCATAGTACTCTTCCCTTCTTGACCTTTAGATCTCTTTAAGATTAGTGTTGATATTTTTTTGATATACAATTTGAATTTTCATCTTTGAAATTGTTCAATTTTCGCACATTTGATTTTTTATCAAAAAAATACTAAAAATCTACGTTCAATTTGATCTTAATAAAATATTTGAGCGACATTGATTTTTTTTGATCAATATTTTCTTATATTAATAATTTTTTAATAGATAAATGCTTTCTTTCGTGAATTTATTATTTTTACTTACATCTAAAATAAAATTGTATTATAAAGATTAATAAAGTATTTTCATGATAAAATTCCAGCTTTCTGTAAGATAACATAATTTTAATTTTTAGAAATAGGTTAATCTATTTTTTAATTATATTGTAGATCAACTTATAAGATAACATTTTTTTATTAATTATTAATAATGTAATAAGAAATACTTTATTGCATACAATCAATTTTTTAAGATTATCTGCAGATTTCAAATTAAATATATTTATATTTACTGTAACTTAAATCTTTGTTTAGATTTATATTAGCTTATTGTAATAAAATAATAACAGTTTTATTGTATAGAATAGACTTGGAAATTGATTATGCATACATATTTAATTAATTTTGATTTATTAATAATTGATGTTCCATCAATAAATTTTATGAATTGACATAAATCTCAAAATATTTTGAATAAGAAGCATTTCAGTTTCAAATTAAAGATTATCTAAATCCCCAATTTCAACAAATTTATAGTCAAACTGGACATCTCAACAATATGAACCCAATGACACCATTATTGGCTCAATCTGAGTTCTATCAAATTCAAATCAAGTCATCAAAACAAATTTGGAAGCTTCAAATCATTAATTGAATAGTCAAATCGAGTATTTTGACTAAAGGAATCAAACGAGCCTAACCTTGTTTAATTCTTAGATGATTAAGATCTTCATATCATTTTAAAATCTTCTATGATTAAGAGAGATCAATATGAATTGTATAATGCCCTCCCTCAGATGTTATTAATAATTCTACTCTCTTCACTTGAGAGAGAATGTGAAGAAGCATACTTCCAGTGTTGTTTTGAATCGAAAACTCAGTGCTTACTTCCTGTCTTTGTAGCTGTTGATCAACGTCGATGATTGTTTGTCAATCACCGTCGACCATCGCTAGCGGCCTCTGCTTGCCTTCTTCAACGAACTCTACTTGCTAATGACATATCCTAAATATGGTGTAAAGGATAACACTGTATTGAAGACCTGATGCTAATTTCCGACCTTTGTAGCTATCGAGCACTGTCAACCACCTACCGTCGGTTGCCATCAACCATCATCGTTCACCGCTGCTCACCGCCATCGACAATCTTTGCTTGGTAATGACATATCCTAAATACAATGTCAAGAATAATGTTGTATTGATGATCCGACGATATCTCCGGTCAACAACTGCTTATGACCGTCTATTTAAAATATGATGATTTTCTTTGTACTCCTATTTAAAATATGATGATTTTCTTGGTTATGGAAAAAGAGTGTATCTTTATACTTAAGCACTTATAGTGGGTTACTTTGCCTGAGCTAGTTTCAGTGTTTTCTTTTTTCTTTTTAGATTTTTTTCTAAGCAGAAAATATTAATGTCTTCTCAAACAACTATCAAATTCTCTCTATGTGTTGGATTTTCGTGCAATATTATGATCTTAATTAATCACCACCACCATGAATTTTCTGGCATACAACAATAATAAAGTTAAGTAGTTCCATGTAAATGAGGGAAATTTACATACTTGACGCAATTCTTATGTATTTACAAACCCAAAGTTTAATATTTATACTTAAAACACTTTGATATCATTAACTTATACATGAATATATGTGTACTTCACTTCTAAAAAGTTATCGTTGATCACATTATTACGTCGTAAGTCGTGATACGATTTGCATCGAAGCTTGATCAGGGCATGCTGACGTGTACATGCTGACTCTCGATTTAATACGTATGCGGCTATATGTACATATGATGAGCTCTGATTGGATCACGATCTGCAAATCGATCGTAGCTTACGATACTAATAATTTGTTCGTAAATATGAATACTTATGTATTAAATATGTAAATGTATAAGTATTTTGGTAGGTTGAAAAACTAGTATAATACTTCATACGTATTTACATTGTTTATCACTGAAACTTCAATTTAAATCCTGTATGTTTATATATATATATATATATATATATATATATATATATATATATATATATAAAGCTAAATTTCATTTTAAAAAAATCTCACGTATCAAATGGCCGAACAATTTTGTTGGTTTTGCAAAAATAATAATAGTAATAATAATAATAATATTGCCAATTTTTTATATTAATTCATTTAAAAAATTGTCTGCAAAATCCGGCATTTCGACCAGCTATAAATGAATGAAGCTGGGGAGTTGGGAGTCCTTCTCCCTCGTTTTTCTGCTTCCGTGGCGGTGAAATGGCCAAACCACTCTTTACCCGCAGTTTTAATCATGAATTCAGTTTGATTTAAGATTCCCGATCCTCTTCTTCATCCTCTTTCACTGAGCAAAATTGCTGATAAATTCCAGGTAAAAATACTCTGCTTCAAATCCCAAGAGTTCTGAATCCCTTCTCCTCATACCGCATTCTTTCACAGCTGTACAAATGATGGGATGAATGTGTCGTCGAACGGGGCATGAATTCCTTGAGAAATTCTCTGTCATTGTGAGAAATCAAGAATCTAGATGAATCAAATATTGCTTGAAAGTTAATTCGTGATGCGTTCTTGCCATTCCCTAATGGCCGGAATCGATGCTGCAGATTATTCTCACAGCCCCGTGCACAAAGCGGTACTTACTCGCGACCATGCTGCCCTAGAAAAAATCCTTGCCTCCATCCCCTGTATCTCCCCGCTTTCTCAAACACTGACCGAGGATGAATCGCTCGCCGAAGAAGAGAAAGCTAATGCCATCTCCGCTGTCATCGATCGCCGCGATGTACCCAAGCGTGAAACCCCCCTCCACCTCGCCATCAAACTCGGAGACGGCACCGCCGTCAAGATGCTCATGGCCGCTGGGGCGGATTCCAGCCTTCAAAACTTGGAGGGTTGGAGTCCTCTTCAAGAAGCCATCTGCGCTCGAGAGGAACAAATCGCAAAGATCATTCTGCGGCATTACCAGTTCTTGGCCTGGATCAAGTGGCGTCGCCGAATGCCGCGCATTGTCGCTGCAATGAATCGGATGAGAGATTTCTATATGGAAGTCAATTTCCATTTCGACAGCTCCGTGATCCCTTTTATATCCAAAATCGCTCCATCTGATACCTACAAGATATGGAAGAGGGGATCCAATCTAAGAGCAGATATGACGCTCTCCGGCTTCGATGGTTTGAAGATTAAGCGAGCCAAGCAGAGCGTTTTGTTTTTTGGTGAAGGTTCGGTTGGGGGTAAGGTGAAGCCTGGTAGCTTATACATAATATCGCATAAGGATAAGGAGGTAGTCGATGCTTTGGATAGAGCAGGGGTCTTGGTTTCTGATGCTGAATTGCAACAGGAGTTTGATGCTCTGTCAAGAACCAGTGTTCTTAGACCAGGGCTTGATGTCACCCGTGCGGTGTTAGTTCCACAGCTGACTTGGAGAAAGCAGGAAAGGTTAGAAATGGTTGGGCCATGGAAAGCTAAGGTGTACACTTTGCATAATGTGGTTGTTAGTATGAAGTCGCGGCATGTTCCCGGCGCCATCACTGATGATGATCTCTGCACTACTAGCAAGAATGATGAAGAGGATGCTGAACTTGGTGATATGCTCACTGAGGAGGAGAGGAAGAGATTGGAGACAGTTTTAAAGATGGAAAATTCAGATTCTGCCTATTTGGATGAGCAAAAAGAAGAGGGCTTGGTTGTTGATATGGCTTGTGAGGGATCTAGTCATGTAAATACAGAGAGGAATGGAGGGCTTGAGCATTGGAATAATGGTGAAGTTTCCAACCATGATGTGGAGAATAAGGATTTAGCTTCAAAGGAACCTCTCCTTGGTGAAGAAAAGGCGAATGATCTCCCAGAAGGCTCGTCTGAGATGCCAAATAAGCAAACAATGAATTCAAATGATAGTAGCAGAAATGAGTCCAAAGAAATTGATGCAAGTTTAGAGGATGGTCATCAAGACAAGGAGATTGAAAAAGAGATTGAATATAGCAAAGGCTTAAAGCCAGTTCTATGGCTTTCTCCTGATTTTCCTTTGCAAACACAGGAGCTTCTCCCTTTGCTGGATATTCTTGCAAATAAGGTGAAGGCTGTACGCCGTTTGAGAGAGCTTCTTACCACTAAGCTTCCAAGTGGTACTTTTCCAGTGAAGGTATGCAGAAGTATTATTTGTTGTTATGTTTAAGATTTCACATTTAGGACTTGCTGTGTGTTAGTTTGCATGTTTTTATTTTCCTTTGCATTTACACTTACAAATAATTGTATTTGTTAAGTTGTTACGGATCCTTTATCAGGGCTGCATTCTCCCATAATTTTGCATTATGCTTTCTTTGGATTCATTAATTTAATGTTTAATCATTGATATTCGCTTATTGTATCTTTCTTTATGCCTCCCCTACAAAGCCTCGCGTACTTTGCACGAGTTTATAGTAAAATTTATCCATTTATGTTTAATTGACAAACAACTTCCACAAACTAACTCAATTTTAATTTCTATCATATTTATTGATTGTTATTAAATTTGCGGCAGTTTGAGTGATAGATCAATGTCTCAACATTGCTTGAAGACCCAAAGCACGCAAATAAAAGAAATGTTGAAAGAGAAGACAACAAAAAATTTATGTCAAAAACCTAAAAAGGGACAAAATAATGAGGCCTCGCCCAGTAAAAGTAATACACTACAAATTAAAGATATAAAGTTTCACCCTTCTCTATTAGTGGAGAAGATGAGGTTACAAAATTTTGACTGATTTACAAAGATCAGACAACAATCTCCTGGGAATAATAACCGGACTACAACAGTCACTAGTGGTAGTTGCTGATGTTCTCTAATGGTCATTTGCTTACCACTTTCTTCAAGTGTGCGGACTTAGATCTCAGCTTCCTCCCAATTTTCATGTTAAACTTAGCCAAAATCATGTAACACTCCATCAAATATCTATATTGATTCATTTGATCACTTATAATTCTTTTAGTATTTAAGCATCTCAATGACTTCGAAGTTTAGTGAAGAGAGTAAACCCACAATCAATCAATAAGGAAGAGTTAAGAGTGATGGATGGGTATGCTTTGGGGCCATTCACCTATCCCTTGGCATAAACCTCGCTTTCAACATCCTCAATACGACCACAGCAGCAGATATTATGAATGTGCCCTTGGATATGTAGGAAAGTGTGTCGTGCATAAGTTTTTTAGTTTTGAGATGTTTGAAGGAGCTTTTATCAGAGATTGTGTCGATAGCTCAACTCAATTATTGGGCACCTGAACTCTGCGAATATCATGTTTTATGATAAGTTCCATGCCTTAAGCTTGCTATTATCATTTTCCGTAGAGCTGGGATTGCATTTTAACAGCCGTTAGTGCATCATCTTCTGTTTTAAATGCTGACAATATGTGTATGTCATTAGATACTTACCAATAACAGATAGAGAGGTAAATCAAAATCTCATAGCAATAAGCATCAATTAAATCACAGTAGAAACAAATTCCAAGGTCATCTAAGTAAACGTTGGTATTGTGCTTAGCTTGGACACATAACGAAAGAATTAAAAAAAATGGTGTGATCAAGGACAAAAGCGAAAAAAAGAGAAGATAATATCATTGTGAAAGGCATTCAGGTTACATTGATTCTCAGCATAGACAATTCAATGGTGCAAGGACATGAGACTCAATTGCATGTTTTTATTCTTCTTCTAATAAATATATAATGACAAATTATTGTATTGAGAATTATGACAGTACCTTTTTTGCTGATGATGAGTCCTTGAATATTATGACCATTAAAGATATGATTAAAAAAAAAAAGTGTTACACTTGAAAATTGAATAAAGTTACACCTATCTTTAGCCTAAAGATAAATTTGGTTTCTCTGGAACAACTAGTTAGAAAATGATGTCATTTCAATTTCAATGATAGTGATTCAAAAATGAAAAAAAGAAAGACTTAGTGACTGCTCGAGATGATAAAATCCCAAATAGAAAAGCAAATTCAAATTTATGATATCAAAAGCTAAGTCATATGGTGAGAAAGGCTTAAAGGTTCTTCTTCTAATATAAAATTCCAAGTTTAAATTATATTGAATATGCCTTTTGGGAAATTTTGTTCTAGGAGAACAAAGAAGATTAGTTTCTCAAACAACAGGGGAGAGCTTAGATCTATAAGATTGGATCTAGTACACAAAGATATATTGGTTTGGGGTTATTCCCCACAACTTAAAATGATCTCTGTAATACATCACTTTCATTAAAGATTGCATCAGAAAGGTTTTGCCTTATTTTATTTAAAATAAAATTAATGTGCTCGCCACTTTTGTTAAATGTAAGAGCTTGATGGAAAATGAAATTAGCTATAAATTCATGTTGCCACAGTCTTATAATGTTGGGGAGTATGATTATATGGAATTTAAAAATTACTACAGTACTCATTAAATTTATATGAAGAATGTGGTCCTAGCAATTCCGCGGCGAGTGGACTCGTTAAAACGATGAACTGTACCCTTAATAAATGTGCAAGAAGTTTGAGATTATATGCAGGTTATTTAAGCCCTTTGCAGTGTCGGTCGCTAAATGTTTAAAATTTAATTTAATATATATGTATATTAGTTATGAAAGTAAAATTTTAAATTTTAAAATATGAGAATGGACGAATCTCATTTATTTAATAGTTTAGATGAACGAGCGTAATATCGCAAGTATCGTGTCTATTCCGAAGAATAGACATCCTACTTGATAATATCGCTCGATCAAATAAACCACAAAATTCATGACATTTGTTTTGGTCTGCGAACCTTTATGTGGACCGACAAATTCTCCTATTTAATACAAAAGAATTAAATAGAGTTTATACTACCTGAGTTCTTAAAACTCCCTATAGAGGCAAGCCCCTATAGTCAATTACCTCTCAAATGACCGAAGTCACCTGAGAGAACTCTCGATTTAGATCATGGTTTCTATCTTCATGAATTCAAGGGTAGAGTTTTCAAAGAAGTGTAGTAGTAGGAAATTCAATAGGTGAAAGGCTCAATGTGGAACAGTTATTTCCAGAGTCAAAGGAAAGAGAGATAGAGGACGTCACAGATCTCGAGAAGAACCTCGATGACGTCCCAGATTATCCTAATGTTGGGCTTTAAATTTTGAAAATGAATATATATAAGTTTTAATCATGTCGATTAATTATAGGGATTACATTTGCATAATATCGGATTATGCAAATAACCTTAAGGATAGAAGGATTTACGTCGTAGTGGCGACGACCTCGGAATCCTAAGCGGGTTAGGGGTTATATTGCACAACAAGGCTATACAAAGGCCTAAAGAACAGGTGATGATTTATGTCGCACTAGGCGGACTACCTTGAAGTCCTATGACCTGTTATTTAGACTAAGAAATGGTTTTGCTGATGTCGACACAGGTTTTGCTGTTGAAGATGGCCGTGCTGTCCACCGTGTTCCAAGCTCTACGTCGTAGCAAGATCGCAGTTTAGATTTAAAGTTTAGGTTAAAGTGAACATGCAAATCGTTTCATTTCATTTTTATTATTATTGTTATCATTTTCATTGCAAGCGTGAGTGTGTGCTACAGTGACATGAGCAGTAGTAAAAAAGAACAGGAAAACAGGTATATACTACGGTAAGCAGTAAACATGCTACACTAAGCAGGAGTAGGTACGAAAAAGTAAAGCGTCTTCATGCTAACGAGAATATGTCTGTAACAAGTAAAACATGCTTATACTAAGCTGAAGCAATGATCGAGGAAAGTAAAACATGCTTAAGCTAACGAGATATATATCGCTGAAAAGTAAAGCATGTAACGTAGTAGATAAAAGAAATGACGATCTGCTACAAGTGTACCGTAGGCGCTGATTACCCGCAGCATATTATTACCTGTTTATTATTATCACTTTTATTTCCTGCAAGAAAGGTGTCAGTACCCAAACAAAGCAAGAGTGAGCGTAGTAAGGAAAACCTAACTAAGTGCGCTACCGTACGTGCAGGAGAAGCAAAGTGTGAAACCCGAGAATAAATCGAAAAGGAAGACTCGAGAACACCAAAAGGGAACTCTCAAATAATAAAATACAAGCCCAACTAAAATAAAAAACACAAGTCCAACCTAAAGGGAACTCGAGCCCACAAAAAGGGCCAACCCGAGAACACCAAAAGGGGCAAAACCAGCCCAGCAAGGGGGCAAATCAGCCCAGCAACAGGGGCAAAACCGACAGACAGCAGGAGGCAAATCAGCCCAGTAACATAGGCAAAACCGAGCAGCTCAAAGGGCAGAAAAATGGCCCAGCTAGGGGCAAAACCGAGAGACCAAACCGAGAAGCAAAGGCCACCAACGCAACCATATAATTCTCGAAACCGAGCTCAGCGATGCCACAAACAAGGCCCAAGCAAACGTGCAAAAGATTTACAAAATCAAGCAATAATGAGAGTGAAGCCAGCATGTGGAGTTTCCGATTTCTTTCCCACTTTCATACCTTCCAACAATTACAAACGCCTACAATTACATCAATAAAGTAGTGAAGTAAAGGGCAAGAGAATCGCAAGCGAAGCCTTGCTACCAACCTTTCAGATTTTATAAAAGAATTCATGCCAAGCTTCAGTTAGTTTTTTTTTTTTTTTTTTTTTTTTTGCGAAATAAAACACCCATGCACTTCCTGATTTTACAAAATAATAAAACAAAGTTTTCAGGTTTTGTAAAATAAGCAATCCATGCATTTCAGGTGTTGGAAAATCAGCCGCCCAAACCCCTCAGATTTTGCAAACAAACCATGTGAAAACTTTCAGATTTTTCAAATAAGCCATCTAGCATTTTTAAATTTTATAAATGAAGCATACTTTCCCTTATATCATCATTACTCAACCCGCTCCAAGTTTCAACCAAACCGTCAAGTAAAGAGTAAGCATGGAGCCAAAGGTACTTCAAAATAATATCCAAGCCATGGCGATAATATAGTTCATAGCATTCGTAAGTGTGTTCAACATGCCTCAACTTGAAATAATGAGAATAGAGAACAACTAAGTAGTCATGAAGTCTTTATTCAATGTTCAGAACCATGTTTAAAACTCCAACCTTCATGTAAATCATTTAGCAAGAAAGAGTGACATGCCATTTAGGGCTTCAACCCCACAAGGATACAAGTCCCCAAATCATCCAAGTGAAATGCATTAGACTTAAGGAAGCTTTAGTAAAGCAAGGTGAAGTAATGTCATTCAAAGCCCCAACCCAACATTTAAATCCGAAGGCACATGCATATAGCGACGTTTCTCAAGTGGTAAAGAAATGCTAAAGGATGTAATAATCATCAACACATGATATTACTTCTTTTTTTTTTTTTAAGAAGAGGAGAAGGAGCCCAACGAACTCCCAATTTAAAGCAGGCCCAGCCATGCATGAAACACAACACCAATGCTCAACCACTAGCTCAAACTTCGCCCTAGAACTTCTTGACTAAACCATAGTATTAAATCATAGCAAGAAAATCATACCTCAATGGCCAGGTAAGCAACCAAGCAAATGTATCGAGAGGACAAGCAAGGATGTCGAACAGTTAAGCAGAAATATCGAACGGCCTGGCAAGAATGCTGAGGAACCAAGCCAACAAATGCTGAATGGAAATTTTGGCAGCACTTCCCCACTCTCAGAAAATTTCGGCCTTGCCTTGCTGTTTAAGAGAAAGAGAGAAAACCCAAACTCCAGACAAGCTATGAAAGAACAAACCAAGAACAAAGAATCACCCAGAATTTTGGCAGAACCTCCCCCTCTTCTAGAAAATTTTGGCCAACCCTCGAGAGCTCCCCAAGATGGGGTTTAAATAGGCAAAGTGGAGGAGCAGCCCAACCTTCTACTTACTTGGAGGTGAGCCAAGCCAAAGGAGACAAGCGAAGGAAGCGACAAGAATCGCAGAGTCGTGGGAGAGGCGAGCGGAAAGTGCGGGGAGCATGGAAGCTTTACCGGAGGCGTGCGAGGAGGGGACCAAGCGAAGCTTCGCGAGGAGGAGAGCGAGCGAGGAGAAGGAACGGGGTTCGGACCTCTAGGGCTTCGCTCGGGCTCGTGAACAGGGAGGGAGAGGCGGACGGCGCGTGAGAGTGAGGCGTGAGTTAGATTTAGGGATTTTAGGCTTTATTCTTTTTTTTTTTCTTTCTTTTTTTTAATTAGTGTTTTATTCAATCTTTCGCCGATTCGGACAAAATCCAATCCCGCATGAAACCATATCAAAATTATTGTTTTTCCCAGCTAAAATCGACGTTCCGGATGCAACGGCGCAGTCCGTTTCGCGATCCGAGGTCGTTCGGACAACCTCGTCGTCGGTCGGGCTGAAAGTACGTCAATTCTGATCCTTTTAAAATTCTGACTTGCTGTTGATCGTGTCGACATTCTGACTTTTGATTCTGGTCCGTCGCGAAGAACTTGAAGACGTCGAGGCTGCAAAACGAAGAATTTGTGCGCGGTGGAGCAAGAAACGTGCACGAGGCTGTCATAAGGTCCAGTGGTCCTATGGGAACTCAATTTGGACTCCTAATGTCAATTCCAACATGCTATGAGCTAGTGGTACAGAATTTCGTCCGGGACTCCAAAAGAGTGACGAAGTGGCTTCGAACGTTCTAAAACGAGGTGGGTCCATTGCTAGGAATTTAAGATCGTCAGGGAAGCTCCTAAAGCTAGAACCCTAAATTCTAGGAGGAGAACTACATCTTGACAAAAGTGAGGTCAACAAATGGACCCCCAATAGGTGTGGTGTGCCTGAAAGGCACACCGCGCGTATTAGTGTTGACCGAAAAAGATCAACAAACCAACACAAAGCTGCCTAAGTAAAGTACTTAGGACAAAACACAGAATTGAGAGAGAGTTGTTTCCGCTGGGGAAACAAGAGGGGGAATTTTTAATTTAAGAGTTGCAATTTTAATTTTCAAGCTTCAAATTTCAAACATGGATTTGATTTCGATTTCGGCTTTAATTTCAATTTGAACTTTAATTTCAATTTTGATTTTATGCAGAGAAAAGAGTAGAGCGAAGGCCCACCCAAATGCATTTGTATGCTGAGAAGGATGTAAGGCTGAGCCTACTTCAAATGTGCATGCTGAGAAAGAATATGACGGAGTCTATGCAAAATGCAGAGTGCTTCAATTTCAATTGTCATTTCAATTTTAATTTTGTGCTGAGAAAGGAGTGGGGTGAAGGACTACCTCGAATGCTGAGAATATGCAGAGAAGGGAGTAAGGCAGAAACCTATCCCGAGTGCTGAGAATATGCTGAGAATTGTTGAGAATCTTTGAGTCTTTGAGATTCGTTGAGAAATCTTGAGAAATCTTGAAAATATCGAGAATTCTTTGAGAAATGCCGAGATTGCTGAGAATTCTTTGAGAATTTTGAGAATTGCTGAGAATATGCTGAGAATATGCGGAGAAGGGAATATGGAGTAAACCTATCCCGAATGCTGAGAATATGCTGAGAATTTACGGATGCATAGACCGTGAAGAATTTTGCTGAGTTGTATTTATGCAGAGATTCAGAAAGATTTTGTTGATATTTGGGAATGCAGAGTTTTATGAATGCAGAGACTGAACATATTGCCGAGATTTATGAATGCATAGATTGTGAAAACATATTGTAAAGTGCAGAGAATGTTTGTAGAAGTTCGCAGCGATCTTGAATTTTATTGAAATGTACGTACGAGAGATTTTTGAAAATTCATAAGGTGCGAAGTTCTTTTGTTTTGTTCGAATGTTGACTTTTATTTTGTTTGATGCGGAGTTTTATTTAGTTGCATTTGTTTTAGGATTTGGACTCGAGTTTTAAACAAGTGCGGCACAGGTGCTTTGTAGAACAAGGCTGTCTTTGAAACATCACGATGTGCGATCTTCTGAGGTATCGTCCACTTGACTAGGGACCAGTCTTTGAAGATAACTCACTCTTTAAGGTGCTATCGGAATCACATTCTTTCAAGCACCTATAAAGATATGTTATCTCTAAGGACGTCACCGCTGAAGAGGACGGAACTTCGTAGCTTCGTTTGTAGTAGTTTTCGTTCGATTTGTTGCAGATTCTGTAGAGGTTGTTGAAGTTGTCTTTGAGAAGTTGCTCTAACGTTCTTCAAATTGACATTGAAGTTAAAATTGTTGGACACTAAAGGATAAGACTTTGGGGTTGAATTTTCGTTAATTGCCAACAATGTGACCCTTTCCTTAATTCTTCCTTCCCAGGCCTAAGTCAATTAATGACCGACGAAAAGGCATATAATCACTTGACTCTTTTCAAAGCATAATATCGGATGAAACTTCTTAACGTAGCCTTTCAAGTTTTATTAATCAGGAAATGATTAAGACACCAATTTTTGATATATGCTTGCCTCAAGCTTCTTCTCAAGGAGTCTTTTTCTTTTATTTCCTATTTTCTTCTTTTTCTTTTCTTTTTCATCCTTTTTTTATTGAGGATTATTATATATGGTGGGGCACATGTTAAAGATTTTGAATGCCTGAATTGGGGCACCAATTTTTGATTTTGTGCTCACCTCAAGCTTCTCCTCAGGAACACGCCTTTTTTTTCTTATCTTTTTTTTGTTCCTTTTGTTTTATGAGAATTACTGTATCTGGCATGACATATTTCATTTAAAGATTTTGAATGTCGAAACTCCCCTAATTAATAATTCTGAAATGTCATTTAATATGAATCTTGGGATATTATAACTTTTTCAAAAGTCTGGACCCAGCCACATGACAGGAAATTAAAAGGCCTGTGATATCCCGAGTTAATTACTCGTATTTCAAACACACTGCTTCATTTTGAAATCAACTTAGAACCCAGTCCGAATTCCTTAAAGTAAATGACGCAGTCATTAGGGTTTTTATTTCATTCTTTCCTGAAGTCGAAGTCTTAGCAAAATATCCAATTTTGAGCTTTCCAAATATTGAGCAATTCTGAACAAAAACAAACTTCTTTTTCTTTCATTCATTGCGATAGAAGAGATGGTACAAATTAATACTGATCATGCTGAGTAACAAAAGTAGTACAATAGTAATCAAAAAGTCCCGTCCATTGTCAATTGCGTAGAATTCAATTGAAGCAAACAAATCACCGAAATCATATTGATAGAACCTCTTCAAGTTCTTTTCAAATATTCATCGGGGATTGTTACGCTTCCATTCTTGAAGTTCTTCTCCAGCCATTCTTTGAAACTGATACAACCTTCAATGGTGTGCCCAAGCATTCTGTGATATGGGCAATAGTTGGGATGATTCTTCTTGTTAGTCTCCGCCGGCTTCTTTGCCTCAGACAATTTGAACTCGGGGTTCTTAATCAAATTCTGGAACATCTGTGCTACTGCTTCATCATTGAATGGATATACTTTGTTCAACAAATCGGTCATAGACCGACCCTGCCTTCCATCCGTCTGGAGTGGCCTCTGCTGGGATGATTGTTGATCGTATTCGTCGATTGTAGTCTTGACCGTACTGTTGGACATGCTGAATATAATGCGGTAGGCGTGAACCATACCATCGAGGCGGGCTGGTCGAAGCGAGGAAGCGGTTGAGTGTGCGAGGAAACGGTCGACGTATCTTGATGTGGAAGCCGACCAGTGCTTGAGGAGGCTGCTGCTGCTGACTGTATCAAGGTGACTGCTCAGTCTGTATCTCTATCGACTGCTTTCCCTTGTCGATCGTTGCCACTACTCTGGGTCTTTCCTCAAAAGCCTTCACCGGTCTGGTCTCTTCAATCTTCTCTTGCGGCTCTGCATGCTTAATCTCATCTTGCAGACTACGGGCTTTGCTCAATAGTTTCTCAAACGACTTGATGGTGAGTCCTTTAAGCATGAAAGCTATCGGTCCATGGATATTCTTGAGTAAGACCTCAATCGCATGTTCCTGCAATTGGGAGCTCGCACTTCATGCTTAAGTTTCTCCATCGTAGAATATACTCCACCAAAGTCTCTGTAGATTTCTGATGTTCCATTATAAGATCTCCAATAGTAATGTAGTGATGTACTCCAACAAATCTCTTCACAAACAAATTTTCCAATTCTGTAAACGTCACGATCGACCCGTTTGGTAGTTACGCGTACCAATCAAATGCGATACTGAAAGATCGCTTACAAGTCGGCGGAAAAATAATGCCTCGCTACCCCGCGTTGCGACGGCTCGCTCGGAAGTGTGCAACGTGCTGACGGGGGTTGCCCGTTCCATCGAAAGTCTTAAAGGTTGGTGGCACAAAACCCTTAGGATATGGGACGACATCGAACTCCTCCGGGTAGGGTCTACCCTTTGAAACTGACGCGCTCCCTTTCGATTGGGCTAAGGCTTCCTTTACCCGCTGTTCGACCAGCTGTTTAATGTTTTTTTCAGGCACCATACTCTTTGTTGAATCTTTCTTTGGCGGCTCATCTTGGCTTGTAGAAACGACTTCCCTTCGTTCGTCAGTAATATGGACAATCTCCGGCGGGTTCATCTCCGGGGACGCCACTTGCTGTGAGTGCGACTGTCCCTATGTTGCAACCACGACGGCCATCATTTCTTCGATCTTCTTCTCGAGGCGGTTAATAATTTCATATTTTTGTTGGACGGCCCTCTGCCACTCATCCGTTGCGTTCTCCTCACAAAGAAGAGTGTCGCTCGCAGCTAACATGGCTCGAGTCTCGATGACGTTGATTTCTGCGAAATCACATTCCATGTACTCTGCTAGGTTGTAATCTTTATCTTCAACATCTTCAGTCTGATCTTTAGACAGTTGTGCAATGCCAGCTCGGAGCCTTTCCAAAGCGGACTCAATTGACTTTCCTTTGATAGCTTTAAGGTCAACTGGAGGTTTTCGAGAAACATCACTTATTTTCTCGGGCAGCAGTGTCGTTGTGCAGAAGCTAATCGAATCACACGAAATCATATTTATAGAACCTTTTTCAGGTTCTTTTAAATACTCAGTCGGGATCGTTAAGTTTTCGCTTCTGAAATTCTTCTCAAGCCAATCCTTGAAGGCGAAGCGGTTTCATATGGTGTGACCGAGCAACCGGTGATATGGACAGTACTGGGGATGATCTTTCTTGTCGGCCTCCTCTGGCTTCTTTGGCTTCGGTGGTCTGAATTCTGGCCTTTTTATCAGGTAACAGAATATCTGCGACACTGATTCCTCTTTGAACGGTATACCTTGCTTAATCGTTGATTCATTGTTGGACCCCATCTCCCATCTATCTCAGTATGGTCTCAACTGGAACGATTGTTCTTCAAACCGTTGCGGTTGCTATCGCGGTTGCTTGATCTTCAAAATTCCCAGATCGTGTTTCCATTCCTGTGCTTTTGTCATTTGTACGGACTTTGAATCAGACTCATTCTTGAACTCAAATGACGGCAAAACACAAGCATCGACTGACTCTTTCTCATGTAGAATATCTTTTCTTTTAGTTAGCGGAGCGACTGGTACAGCGGTAGTGAATCCGGCGGTAAGAGCAGAAACAGTCTCAGGAGTAGTCCCAACGCTCGTAATGACAATAGAATTTTTTTCAATCCATTCCTTCTTTGGCATGGGGAGTTTCTCAACAGACTTCAGGTTGAATATTACAATAGGCTTAACGGACTTGCTCATTTCAGGCTTCATCATTTCAATGGCCATATCCCCGAATTTGACTCCAACGTCGTTGAACCCTTGTCCAAACTTAATGACTGTCAGATCAGGCAACTCGTCTTTAGGGCTTTCATCGCTCCTGACATTTAAAGAATTTCTGGAAGTCAGTAACGTCCGTGCTTTGTAGTTTCAACGGAAGCACTCAAGCTACCGCACTTGTCTTTGCAAACTAGGCAATTCTCTTATTCTGTTTGGTATTTTCACCTTATTTTATCTTTATTTATGGCTTTTATATTTGTTAACGGTGTTCGTTTAATTTCAGGATTTAAACGGAAGGTACGAGAGTAGAGATTTGGTTTAATTTGCCGATAGCAAATCAAACCCGAGAAACACGAAGCAAAAGTGAAATTCAGGACCCAGCTCTGGGACTGAATTCACAACGCACATCGCGCACCAACACACCTATTGGGGGTCTGCCCACAAAAAAAGAAAGCCCTAAAGATTCCTGAACCACTCTGTTTGAGGTGGTCAAACAGATGGTTCTGGAACCAAGAGAGTCGACCGTGCTTGCCCAAGAAAGAAATGAGCAAAGCATGCCAACGAAAGAATGACAATTTGGACCATGAAGGGCATGTATACATTGTCGATGTATGAAGATAGAAACTCTTAATCATAATGGAGAGTAGAGCTAGTCCCCAGCGGAGTCGCCAGAAGTTGTCGGCCGCTGAATGTTTAAGATTTAATTTAATATATATGTATATTAGTTTTGAAAGTAAAACTTTAAATTTTAAAATATGAGAATGGACGAATCTCATTTATTTAATAGTTTAGATGAACGAGCGTAATATCGTAAGTATCGTGTCTATTCCGAAGAATAAACACCCTACTTGACAATATCGCTCGATCAAATAAATCACAAAATTCATGACATATGTTCTGGTCTGCGAACCTTTATGTGGACCGACAAATTCTCTTATTTAATACAAAAAAAATTAAATAGGGTTTATATTACGCAGGTTCGTAAAGCTCACCTATGAGCGAGCCCTTATAGTCGATTACCCCTCAAATGACCGAAGTCACCTGAGAGAACTCTCGATTTAGATCAGAGTTTCTATCTTCATGAATTCAAGGGTAGGGTTTTCAAAGAAGTGTAATAGTAGGAAATCCAATAGGTGAAAAGCGCAATGTGGAATAGTTATTTCCAGAGTCAAAGGAAAGAGAGATAGGGGACGTTAGAGATCTCGAGGAGAACCTCGATAATTTCCCAGACTATCCTAATGTTGAGCTTTAAATTTTGAAAATGAATATATTTAAGTTTCAATCCTGTCAATTAATTATGGGGATTGCATTTGCATAATATCCGATTATGCAAATAACCTGAAAGATAGGAGGATTTACGTCGTACTGGCGAGGACCTCGGAATCTTAAGCGGGTTAGGGCTTATATTGCACAGCAAGACTATACAAAGGCCTAAAAGAACAGGTGAAGATTTATGTCGCACTCAGTGAGACTATCTTGAAGTCCTATGACTCGTTATTTAGACTAAGAAATGGTTTCTTTGATGTCGACACGAGTTTCTTGTTGAAGATGGCCGTCTTTGATACCGTGCTCCAAGCTCCACGTCATAGCAAGATCGCAGTTTTGATTTAAAGTTTAGGTTAAAGTGAACATGCAAATCGTTTCATTTTATTTTTATTATTATTGTTATCATTTTCATTGCAAGCCGAAGTAAAAGAGAACAGGAAAACAGGTATATGCTACGGTAAGCAATAAACATGCTACACTAAGCAGAAGTAGGTACGAAAAAGTAAAGCGTGCTACGCTAACAGGAATATGTGTTGTAACAAGTAAAACATGCTATACTAAACCGAAGCAATGCTTGAGGAAAGTAAAACATGCTTATCTTCAACAAAGTATATATCTTTGAAAAGTAAAACATGTAACGTTGTAGATAAAAGAAATGACGAGTCTTACAAGTGTACCGTAAGTGGCCGATTACCATGACGATATTATTATCCGTTTATTATTATCACTTTTATTTCCTGCAAGAAAGGCGTCAGTACCGAAACAAAGCAAGAGTGAGCGTAGTAAAGGAAAAACTGACTAAGTGCGCTACCGTACGTGCAGGAGAAGCAAAGTGTGAAACCCGAGAATAAATCGAAAAGGAAGACGATAGGAGAACAAAGAAAATCGCAAAAGAAAACAAAAAAAATCGAGAAAGAAAATAAAGAACCTTCATGGAAAACCTCGAAGAAAATCACGAACGAAAACAAAACAAAGTCGTAGCGAAAACTACAAAAACACCAAAAGAAGAAACTCACAGATGTCCCGCTAAACTCATGGCGGACCGTAAGAAAGCCATGGGGCATATGAAAAAGGACCGTAAGCATGGTGACGGGGAGGACTCAGAGCTAGACTGTGTGCTTCCCAATCTTGGACAAGAGCTACCAGACCGCACCCTACAGAGGGCAGTCCTAACCTCAACTCGAGCAATTAACCGTGGACCTTTACTAATTTTCATTCATTTTAGTTTGCATGCATATAAATTTATAGGCGAAAATAATTTTGTTGTAGGTGGAAATTTTGTTTCAAAAGTATTTATATTTTTTTTATTTTTATAAAGTAGTACAGTCCACATGCTAACCGCCCTAATCGAACTAGGACTACTAACAATCTTAAGGGTATTGGTGGCAACAGTCTTGCCAAGAATTGACGAATAATATCGTCGGTCTCATGTCGCGACTCCAACGGAGATTTTACGCATTGGCAAAAGGGATACTATTCTAAGCCCTCTTTTTTAAGCACACATAAGCATTATCGTTGCCGTCCGACCCCAACCACCCTACTTACAGCCTTGCTTGATAGCCCCACATATAGCCTAAAAAGGCTATATGTGCACACCTACACGTCCTGTAGGTGCGGACATTGAACCAAGAAGCAAAGAGAAAATCAAGGGACGAGGGATCAATAAAAGGAGAGAGGGGAAAGCAGCACACCTAACGCAATTCTTGTAAAAGAGGTGAGCTGATTTCCAACACCAGTCAAAACAAGTCAATCACCCTGGACTCCCGACAATCCTCACTCGACCTACAAAGACCTAAAGAAACGTCGACACTCTCGGAGAGGATGAGGACTAGACCCCTAGGGAAAACACTCCCTTTTACTAAGTAACGACAGTAAAGAACTAAAACGGACATAAAGTCATCAACAAAGCACCCAGACTCTACACCACTGCTCAAGAAAGCTAGATTCAACCAGAGAAACAACTCTGTAAAGCCAACACAAAATTCTGATACAAATGCTAAAAATGCGGTCACAAATGCCGCAGAAACAAACCCAACAAACATTGTAATTTGAGCCCCTCAAATAATAAAATACAAGTCCAACTAAAATAAAAAACGCAAGTCCAACCTAAAGGGAACTCGAGCCCACAAAAAGGGCCAACCCGAGAACACCAAAAGAGGCAAAACCAGCCCAGCAAGGGGGCAAATCAGCCCAGCAACAGGGGCAAAATCGAGAGACAGTAGGAGGCAAATCAGTCCAGCAACATGGGCAAAACAGAGCACCTCAAAGGGCAGAAAAACGGCCCAGCCAGGGGCAAAACCGAGGGACCAAACCGAGAAGCAAAGGCCACCAACGCAGCCATATAATTCTCAAAACCGAGCCTGCAGTGCCACAAACAAGGCCCAAGCAAACGTGCAAAAGATTTACAAAATCAAGCAATAATGAGAGTGAAGCCAGCATGTGGAGTTTCCGATTTCTTTCCCACTTTCATACCTTCCAACAATTACAAACGCCTACAACTACATCAATAAAGTAGTGAAGTAAGGCAAGAGAATCGCAAGCGAAGCCTTGCTACCAACCTTTCAGATTTTATAAAAGAATTCATGCCAAGCTTCAGGTTTTTTTTTTTTGCGAAATAAAGCACCCATGCACTTCCAGATTTTACAAAATAATAAAACAAAGCTTTCAGGTTTTGTAAAATAAGCAATCCATGCATTTCAAGTGTTGGAAAATAAGCCGCCCAAACCCCTCAGATTTTGCAAACAAACCATGTGAAAACTTTCAGATTTTTCAAATAAGCCACCTAGCATTTTTAAATTTTATAAATGAAGCATACTTTCCCTTATATCATCATTACTCAACCTGCTCCATGTTTCAACCAAACCGTCAAGTAAAGAGTAAGCATGGAGCCAAAGGTACTTCAAAATAATATCCAAGCCATGGCGATAATATAGTTCATAGCATTCATAAGTGTGTTCAACATGCCTCAACTTGAAATAATGAGAATAGAGAACAACTAAGTAGCCATGAAGTCTTTATTCAATGTTCAGAACCATGTTTAAAACTCCAACCTTCATGTAAATCATTTAGTAAGAAAGAGTGACATGCCATTTAGGGTTTCAACCCCACAAGGATACAAGTCCCCAAATCATCCAAGTGAAATGCATTAGACTTAAGGAAGCTTTAGTAAAGCAAGGTGAAGTAATGTCATTCAAAGCCCCAACCCAACATTTAAATCCGAAGGCACATGCATATAGCGACGTTTCTCAAGTGGTAAAGAAATGTTAAAGGATGTAATAATCATCAACACATGATATTACTTCTTTTTTTTTTAGAAGAGGAGAAGGAGCCCAACGAACTCCCAATTTAAAGCAGGATCAGCCATGCATGAAACACAACACCAATGCTCAACCGTTAGCTCAAACTTCGCCCTAGAACTTCTTGACTAAACCATAGTATTAAATCATAGCAAGAAAATCATACCTCAATGGCCAGGTAAGCAACCAAGCAAATGTATCGAGAGGACAAGAAAGGATGTCGAACAGTTAAGCAGAAATATTGAACGGCCTGGCAAGAATGCCGAGGAACCAAGCCAACAAATGCCGAATGGAAATTTTGGCAGCACCTCCCCACTCTCAGAAAATTTCGGCCTTGCTTTGCTGTTTAAGAGAAAGAGAAAACCCAAACTCCAGACAAGCTATGGAAGAACAAACCAAGAACAAAGAATCACCTAGAATTTTGGCAGAACCTCCCCCTCTTCCAAAAAATTTCGGCCAACCCTCAAGAGCTCCCCAAGATGGGGTTTAAATAGGCAAAGTGGAGGAGCAGCCCAACCTTCTACTTACTTGGAGGTGAGCCAAGCCAAAGGAGACAAGCGAAGGAAGCGACAAGAATCGCAGAGTCGTGGGAGAGGCGAGCAGAAAGTGCAGGGAGCATGGAAGCTTTACCAGAGGCGTGCGAGGAGGGGACCAAAGCAGAAGCTTCGCGAGGAGGAGAGCAGCGAGGAGAAGGAACGGGGTTCGGACCTCTAGGGCTTCGCTCGGGCTCGTGAACAGGGAGGGAGAGGCGGACGGCGCGTGAGAGTGAGGCGTGAGTTAGATTTAGGGATTTTAGGCTTTCTTCTTTTTTTTTCTTTCTTTTTTTTTTAATTAGTGTTTTATTCAATCTTTCGTCGTTTCAGACAAAATCCTATCCCGCACGAAACCATATCAAAATTAGTGTTTTTCCCAGCTAAAATCGACGTTCCGGACGCAACGGCGCAGTCTGTTTCGTGATCCGAGGTCGTTCGGACAACCTCGTCATCGGTCGGGCCGAAAGTACGTCAATTCTGATCCTTTTGAAATTCGACTTCGCTGTTGATCGTCTCGACATTCTGACTTTTGATTCTGGTCCGTCGCGGAGAAGTTGAAGACGTTGAGGCTGCAAAAATGAAGAATTTGTGCGCGGTGGAGCAAGAAACGTGTACGAGGCTGTCCTAAGGTCCAGTGGTCCTATGAGAACTCAATTTGGACTCCTAACGTCAATTCCAACTTGCTATGAGCTAGAGGTACAGAATTTCGTCTGGGACTCCAAAAGAATGACGAAGTGGCTTCGAACGTTCTAAAACGAGGTGGGTCCATTGCTAGGAATCTAAGATCGTCGGGGAAGCTTCTAAAGCTAGAACCCTAAATCCTAGGTGGAGAACTACACCTTGACAAAAGTGAAGTCAACATGCAGATGCATTAAATTCAATGTTATACCTGGTCATTCTAAGGCTATCAGTTCGCTCGGCTTGGAGCTTTGTGAATAGGCTTAGGCTGGAAAGGAGATTGCTTATTATATATTTATGCTGACACGATCACAAGCGATGAAATTGACCCAAATTTATAAGAAATACTATTTAATTGGATGTGGTAGAGATGAATTTTGGTTACATATTGTAAAATTGTTAGTGTAATAAAATTCTTAGATGCAAATGCTATCTTTAATGAATTTATAGTAAATAAGGACAAGTTAAACATTGTTATAAAATTTACCTCCACTCTAAAGCATATTGAACTAGAGGGCGTGCTTTTCCTAGAGAAAAAGTAGGAAATATCTCAAGAAACTCGGGAGCAGCCTGAGCTTAATACACTCGCGACCCTACTCATAAGGTTACAAAGAACTCACAATCTAATAAATCATTACTCTTCTAGCTACCCAAGATCAGAAAAGAATTATAAAATAAATAGATATATAATGTGAAGGAAGAGCATATAGAAACCAACAGATAAAAGACAAAATGTGTTGTTAAGGGATTTCATTAGAAAGAAGATATAGAGTTTATATAGATATTTTTTCATGTTAGACTGACGACTATTTGTTTAAATTGAACATTGTTGCAGCGTAAGATTTTTATTTAAAATAAATGAATGTCTTGAAAACCTTCCTTCATGGTGACTTAGAGAACATAATTGTATGATACACTTAGAAAATTTTATTTAATATAGAAAAAAAGCTTTTATATAAGTTAAATACAAATTTTTTATACCTGAAAACAAGCATGTTATTAATAGTATCGACAATTTGATGGGTTCCTATACAGCGTTAAATTTTATACATGGCTTGGTAGCCATTATCAAAGGAATAGGAAAAAGTTGTATATTTTGTTATTATAAGTGAATTATATATTAGTTTACAAAATGTGATATTAAAAGGATCAATGATCTAAAGAGATAATTTTCAGTCGGAATCAATGAGGAGTTTGGGGAAATAAAAAGATTCTTAGAATGAGAATATATCACAATAAATTTATAGATACAAGTCTTTTCCAATCACAATTTATTAAACTTTATCAGACATTAAATATGATAAAAATAAAGGTTGTAAGTATGTCGCTTGCGAGCCAATTCATATCATCTAAGGGAAATGTGCTAAAAACTAAAACAGAGAAACAACACATGTTCAGGGTCTCTTATGCATCAATCATTTTGATGCTGAAGCTTACCGCAAAAAACAACATATTGTGGTACTGTAGCTGCTACGCTACCGCAAAAATATATATCGTGGGAGACATGCCGAAATAATCTTGTTTTTCTTTCTTATGCTTTATTTCCTATTATTTTTTATTCATTTGTAGTTTTTTCCTATATATGTTATATTAGGGTTTGGAAGACAGTTCTTGGTGTATTTTGATATCGAGACAGCCGTTGACATCTCTTATTCCCTTCAAGGGCTGTATCCTAGGATTCCAAGAGTTGCTTCAGCTGTATCTTGGCTTCCAGTTGGTGATTTATCCTTCCTTTATCGCACCCCGCTGCTCCATGTCATTCTTCCCTGCTACAGCCGCTCCCCAATGCAACAATTTTGTTGTTTTTCACTGTAGTCTTTGCCCTTATTGCTCTTTGCTCCCATCTCGGATGGCCACCCCCCTTCATTGTCATCCAAAAATAGTAAATATGTTGTTTTCTTGTTGTCCCTTGGTAGTTCCAGCCTATTTCTAACACGCCTCTCCGCTCCACTTGCCACCTCACCTGCTGGCCTTGATGTCCCAGCATTCCGCTTCACTGCCAACGCAATTTCAGTCCCACCTTTGGTTGTCCCAACCCCCTACAACCCATTTCAGCAAACTACCTTCGCTCCCCAACAAGCTAGCCGACCTCCACCACCCAGTTTGTTGTAATTTCCCTTTATAGTGTATTGATTGTAATTGTTTAGTCGCTTCAAGTAATAATATTTATTCTTCTATTATAGTTTGTGTTAGCTCCGGTATTATTTGGTATCAGAGCTAGCTCAACCCTAGTTTAATCCTATCATAGGGTTTCCTAGCATTTGCTCCTACTCATATCACCTCCACCAAAAAAAAAATTCTTTCATAGCAACCACCAAACCATAGCCAAATTTGACATAACCATAATGAAAATCAACAACCCCAGATTAATTTTTACACCCTCAATTAGTCTCATACACTGCCTTTCACTTCCCACTCCAAACCCTAGCCATGCCACCAAGGAGATACATGCTCGAGCCTATTCGGAAAGAGATACAGTAGGAGATCCGTCGACTTTAGCGGAGCCTTGGGATATTGAGGATGAAAACCAGGGGAGAGATTACCCTCGACCGTGAGCTGAGTCGAAAAGGCGAAAGAGACGAGAATTTTTATCCTTTCTATAGGGAGGATTTTAGTGATGAAAAGGAAAGACTGCAATGATTTGGAATCTAGTATTAGAGGAGGCCGAGAGAAAAGGTCATATTTGGAGAACAGAATAATCTGACGATGAATCGAGAGAGACAACACTAGTTTCTATTAGCTTGATAAAGACAAAATGTGCATACCCTAGCTTTAAAGGGGAGAGATCAGTCACTAAGCGATCACCCCATCTTATAGATAGAGTTCAACCTCATGATCTTATATCTAGGGTACACCCAAGAGAACACCCAAGACAACCCTGTCATAGGAAAAGCTGATTTAGAATGGAGAACAGGTGGAACCGATTCTCATCGCTAAATCTGTCACAGTCAGGAAGTGTTGAAAGTGTCACGGATTTGGACATAGTGAATCAAATTGCATAACCAGGAGAGTGATCACTTGGAGAGCGGTTAAAGAAATAAACAATGATCCGGAAGAAGATGAAGACTTTGGAGAGGATTCTCAATTTTCAGCTGAGGAATAGACGTCATTGATTATTGTTAACCCCTAGATAGTGATTCCGTCTAAGATACTAGTAGTTATTCTAGAAGGTAGTGGCTCTGATGTCATGGGCGTTCCAACAGAGTAAGAAATTGTGGTGTCTCGAGTTAGCATTTTGTAGGTGTTGAGAGGAGCACCACCAGGACTGACCTTGGATGTCCATATGAGCCATGAGTTTGAGGAACCAATATTAGACATGGGACAACTCTAGATAAGATAAATCATTTCTGAATTGCCTCTATTGAGTGTGGTCTAGCACGACAGAAATGGGACTTTTTTTGTGCCACGTCAGGAAGATTATATAAAGTTATTTAGATGATAGATACAGTTCGGCATGGTACCTATCATCAGATGTCCAACCAGGAGGGATGAACCCCATTCTTTAAATTTATATTAGGAGTTTGATGGGGAAGAAAATTCTTCAATGAGATCCAGGCCCTATCGGTGAAGAAGATGTTTCTCCTATGTGGTTGCTAGTGGGGTTTGTGCAACTTGCCATAGATTTTACCCTAGAATTGATTTCTCCTGACATATTGGTTTATCAGCTACATTCCGCTAAGTACAAGATGTGGAAGAAGAAGATTTTTGACTTAAAGCTCAAGTGTTACATTGCGAGAACTAATATCTATATGCAGCTTCACTTCATGATGTGCCAAGATAGGATGCATATTTATTCTATAAAGACATGTTGTGGAATGACAACACCTACATGATCGACCTATCAGGGGATTAAAACATCTCTGCCATCTTCAACATGACAAACTTGACTCCGTGCTACAAGGAATAAAAGAAGTTTCGACGAATGAAGTCAAAACTCCCTTAACCCTAAGAGATTGACGTGGGAGCTTACCGCAAAAACAGGAAAAAAAAAAAAACATGTCACGGTACTGTAGCTGTTACAGTATCCCAGAAATATATATCTCGGGAGACATACCAAAATATATATGTTTTTCTTTCTTATGCTCTATTTCTTACTATCTTGAATTCCTTTATATCATTTTCCTATGTACGTGTTATATTAGGGTTTGGAAAACATTTTTGGTGTATTTGTAGTGGGACAGTCGTCAACGTCTATTCTTCCCTTCAAGGGTTGTATCCTAAGGTTCCAAGTAGTACTTCATTTGTATCTTGGTTTCCAGGTGGTGATTTATCCTTTCCTTATTGCACCCCACCGCCCCACGTTTTCCTTCCCTACTGAAACCGCCCCCAAGACATCAACTTTTGTTGTTTTTCACAGCAGTCTTCCAATGCCAGCCTTTCTTGCTCGCTGCCCTCGTCCAGGATAGCCGCCCCTTGCAGTGTGCCCCACACCCCACCCTCGTCCCTTTATCGTCACATCATCCAAAAAACAATTAACCTGCTGTCCCCGGTTTTTCCAGCCTATTCCTACCACTCCTCGCCGCTCCACTCGCCACCTCACCTGCTTTCCTTGCTTTCCCAGCATTCCGCATTGCTACAAACGCAATTTTGGCCTCTCCTTTGGCTGTCCCAACCACCTACAACCCCATTTCAGTCATCTACCTTCAATCCCCAACCACTAGCCGACCTCCACCACCCATGGGTCGAGCCCTAATGTGAGCTTGTTTGGTGTTTGTTGTAATTTACCTTTCTAGTGTGTATTGATTATAACCACTTAGTTGTTTTAAGTAATATTTTTTTTTTTCTATTATGATTTGGGTTAACTCTGATATCACAATTGGATCTCAAATATATGCAATGGTCTACGTAAGACTGTAGTTGAAGCAGTTTGCAGATATATATCGAATATAAGAAAAGAATATTTGGAAGTTGTGAAGTAGTTATCTAAATGGTATGATCAAACATTCTCTAAAATCTAAAAGAAATTATTCAAATTGTAAGCCTACGTTGATTTTGATCTTGGAGGAGACTTAGTTACAATGAGAAATGCCATTGGGTACATCTATATCTTCGACTGCACTGCTATCACTTGGGTTGCATTACTTTCAATTGGGTGTCATAACTTTAGAAAATAATCATTTTATCATTCATAGAAGCTAAAGACATAATACTCACGAAAACCAACAGGTAGATGATTTGGCTGAAATTCCTTTTGAAAGAATTAAGTACATCTCAAAAAGATTTGTGATAGTCAAATTGCTATTGACTTTGCGATGAACATTGTCTTCTATTGCCAAACCAAACACATACAATTTAAGCACCACTACGTACATAGATTTGCTGAAAATTAATGCCTCAAATCTTGTCATAAGAAAACTTTACCGATATGCTCATAAAAGTGATACCTACTAAAACGTTGAGGCTTTTTAAAACTTCAATAAACCTTTACAAACCTTGATATGGAGGTACCACGTAGAAAAATGTTCAAATATAATCACTAAGTTAATTCATTTAAAATATTGCGCCAAATAGGAGATTACTAAATGTGGAGTCAAAATTTATGATTATAGTCTTGATAAAGGCTACTATAAAGCATTAACTAATGATTTTCTTAGAATCATAACTAGAGGTTATCATAATATTATATATGAGGCCGCCATAGAAGTTTATAAACTACAAAAGTCTTTGATGATGATTGATAATTATGGTTGGATGTCCAACTTTTTATCAGATCATCCCACAATTATAATGTAATAAAGAGAAGAAGAATAGGAGTGGAAGAGAAGGGAAGAGAAGAATATGCTCTCATAGTAGAGAAGTGATGACAATGCGAGGCATTATTAATGTTTTTTTCTTCACGTTCAACACTCATCTTCACAATAAGTAGTTGTGATCCTTGCCAATCATTAACAAGGACAAAGTGGTGTCTTTATCTTTATTTATATAAATAATGCATTCTATCCATGCGCCTAATACTTAATTTCTATGTTGTCATGGACGTAGATTGATCTCACAGAACCATATAAATTTGTGTCGTGTTTGAGATCTTAGTATGTTTATTGTTTTATTTTTATTTTGTTTCATTTTATCACCATTATAGCTCTCAATTTTAAAATCTCAAAATTTTATAAAATCTTTAGTCTCTTTTAAACTTTATAGAATATTTGATTTCTATGTTGTTGTGGACGTAGATGATTTCATAGAACCATGTAAATTTATGTGTGTTGTGTTTGAAATCCGTAATGTTACCATTCTTTCATTTGCATTTAGCTTATGTTTAGAGTTTTGTCAATATCCTTGCAACTCCAATGTCGCCAAAGCTTCAGGAAACCTGTAAATAATTGGAGATAAACAAAAATGAAAAACTAATGCCTTGAATGACCAATACCGCAAGAAGACAATCGAATGAAGGGCCTCTTACTGGTGGAATTATTGTTATCAATCTTGGGGCCCGTTTGGGGCAGCTTAAAAGTGCGGGGGCGTTTATAAAAACGCCCCCGTGATGTTTGGATTGCGCTTATCGCGCGCTTATCTGAAATCTGAGTTTGTGTTTTGTACTGCACGCGATACTCGGCTGGAACCCCGCGGGCGGCTTTTTCCTCTGCGTTTTCGTTCTCGAATGACTCCCGTGCCCCTCCCCGGCTGCCCTCGTCTCTCTCGCATCTCGCGATACTTGTCTCCCGGGCTGCTTCGCTGTTTCTTCTCTCCCGCAATGGAGCTCTGCCCTAGCTGCTCGCCGTTTCTTTGGTATTCCTTCGCTTCCAGCTAAAGGCCGCATTCCTTCTTTCCCAATCGAGCGCCCACGTCGTTTCCTGCTTCTGCCGTATCCCTGCTCTTCCAGGTAAAAACATCTTTTTTTTTCGTTTCTTCTTCTGCCACGACACTTGCTGTCCTCTCAAACTAGTGAAGAAGAACAACGACCAACATAAATTAGCTCGAACCTTCTCAAAGCGAGCACTCATCTGTCTACGTCGTTGATCTAAGCCCCTCTGATCGTGATTCCATTCCCAAAATTGACAAGCTTCGTCATTTGGAAGTTGATCACGAGATTCATTTATGACGCTTGCTTCAGATTCCAGCTTAATTGCTTTTCTTAATTGCTTTTCTGTAAATCCTTTAATTGTTTTCTTTGTGACGCTTGCTTCAGATTCCTGCTTCTTCTCGTTATTCTTCTTCTGTTTCCATTGTTTTCTTTTACACAAAATAAGATTACACTTCTTCGATTGCCTTTTCTTTGTGGATTGGATGAAGAAGAGTGGTTGATTTGTAAATGGTGATGGAGCGGCTTAGATTAGAGTACTTTTTTGTATTCGGTAATGTTTCAAGTTATATGTATGTAATATCCCTACTTTATACGCGAGTGGACAAGATGGAGCGCTGAACTCAAATGGTGTGTAAATAGAACCTTAAGCCCATTAATCCTAAACCATGATCTCACCAGAGAATTGTGATAACGCTGATCTTTAAAGATAATTATTTGAGAAGTTTTTCCTATTATTATTATTTGACAGATTGAATTGTCATTCTTTGTTATTTTATTATTGTTTTTGTATACTCCTGAATTCGTTGGATATGTTTTTTCATAGGGCAATTGCTTTCAAGTATCTTTCAGGGCAATCACATACATAGCACCTAAAACATAGCTATTTACAAATCTAGCACCCTCTTTTACTTAAAAAAACCTTTATTATTCATTTACTTATAAAAACCTGCAAATCAGTTGTTCTCAAAACGCATGCAAACCAAACAATTAAACGAACTTATCCAAAACGATGGTAAAATGATCGTTTATCCAGAATCGGTTGTTTTCAAACGCACAAACCAAACAATCAGACGAACTTATACGAATCGGTTGTTGATCGAATGACTTATTAGAATAAGCGAACTTATCTGGATAATTTGGATAAGTACATGCTACCAACATGAACCCTTGATTGCTTGCTCAATATGGCTTTTAGGGTTCCAATTCCGACTGTGGCATAATTTAGGACTCCATTATAATCACATTCCCTCTCCATCTCCCCAAGAATAGGTAAATCCTTTATCAAAACCAAAGTTAAAAAAAAAAACACAATTAAAAACAAAGAAAATTTTATGTTTAAATATTTTCACGCCCCAGGTCTAGAAGGCGTACACCTCAACAACATAAGACATGATGAATTGATGTGAACATGTTTTGTATTCTCAAAATAAAAATTACAAGTAATAAAAAAGAAAAACAACGAAAGATAAATTTTATTTCATAAATAAGAGTCCAAATGATACAATTAAAAGAAAATATAACTGATTAAATCAAAACTGAAATTACTGAACAAAACAACTACCCAAACCCCAAAAATAGGAAATGTGATAACTAATGCAAAATTGAAATTATCAAAAAAAATTTAGAACTAGAATGTCTGTTTTTGTAGAAACGATCTTGCAAGTGGTTGAGTAGAACATATTATACAAAAATATCAATTGGTGAGTTTGACAAATCAAACTCAATAAATAACTACTATATATTAAAGCATAAAAGGTAAGGAACTAAAACATGCATTTGAATAATAAAAAGGATAATTATTATGTGCTTATATAATATTAAGAAGCAACAAGAGTATTGTAAAGATGAATAAGCTCAATTTTCTTAAACAAAAATGCAATTATTTCAAATCCGATCAAGTCTTATCAATGCGTAACTTAGCAGTTATTCATTATTCGGTTTCAATTAAATTTATATTTATATAGTCAGTTATTCATTATTCAGTTACTAATCCTAATTCTTGTAACAACGAAATTTTAAATTGAGAAAGAGGGTTATTTGTCAAGTGAAAATATTATCCCTTGGAGTAGGGAGTGTAACTTTGGGTAGAACTAAAACTGAATACATAGAATGTAATTTTAGTAATTGTAGCTTTAGTGACAGAAGTGTAACTTTGGGTGATCAAATTATTAAAAGTTGTGAATGATTTAGATATCTCGGGTCTATTGTTCAAAGCGATGGTGATATAGAGAGGGATGTTAATAGTATAATTCAAGTTGGTTGGTTGAAGTGGAAGAATCCTTCGGGCCTATTGTGTGATAAAAAAATACCCCTTAGACTTAAAGGAAAATTTTATAAGATGATGGTGAGACCTGCAATGCTCTATGGTGCTGATTGTTGGTCTTTAAAAGGAAAGCATAATACTAAGTTAAGTGTTGCCGAGATGATAATGATTAGGTGGATGAGTGGCTTTACGCTTAGAGACAAAATGCGAAATGAATATATCCGTGATAGGGTGGTGTAGCTGCAGTGATGGATAAAATTAGAGAGAGCCGCCTTAGATGGTTTGGTCACATTAAACGTCGACCATCTAATGATCCAATTAGGAGAGTAGATGTTTTAGATTCGAATTATGTTAAGAAAGGCAATGGTAAACCTAGGAAGACTTGGGCTTATTGTATAAAAAATGATCTTAATTTATTAGAATTAAATGAAAATATGACACTAAATAGAACGCAATGGAGAAAAGGATTCATGTAGCCGACCCTACTTAGTGGGATTAAGGCTTTGTTGTTGTTGTTGTTGTTTTTAGACTTTGCTTAATGTTCTAGAATAACCAAGTGATTCAGTTATTTGTGAAATTCAGGAGCAAATTTTCTCCCTATCCTCTTGTGATGGTCTTAGGAAGATGGGATTTCATATTACAGTTTTGTTTTCTAAATCATGCAAAAATTCACAGGATTTTGTATTTCTCTTGCGAGATTCCACTATCCTAACAATAATATTCCTATTCTCTTAAGACAGTTTGTTTTAATCGAATTATTTCGCTAAGTTTTTTTCTAAAAGTCATAGATTACAAAAAGTTTTAACAATCCAGCTGACCAGGTTGAAAGTAAATGAAGAGCAGAAAGTTAAAACATCACCATTACACATATTTTGATTAATCACATAATAAAATGAAATTCCAGAATCATAGATTATCAATCCAAGGGAGAAAAAGAGATCCAAATGCTACTCATTAAAGTAAACAACCAAAGTACAATTTCATTCATTATTTCATAACATATACAAGAGTTTAGAAAAGAAAAATCTGATAGCAAATAAAAATTATTCCCATGATTGTTGGCCACCAAACTTCCTTCTTCGCTCCATGAAATCACTTTGTAGCACACATAGATAATAATATACTCTTATCACACACTTCTCTCACCGTCTCACAATTTCTATAATCGTTCCTCTACGCTCTCATCAGGTTTTGGACGCCTCAAATAACACTATGGGAATCACTATTATGCTCTCCCCAAAATTCGCCTCCCTTCCCTTTTTTAAGCCTTCTGTGATGCCACATAAAACTGCATAACTCTCCTATGTTGTTTGACAGGTACAAGACTTCCTGTTGCAGTGCCAGGTCTCTAGCCTCTCTGTAGGCATACCCTTAGACAGGTGCCCTAGCACCCTACTCTTGTTCCAAAGTTCCCTGCTCTCTGTGTGTTCACACCTAGGGGAGAGGCGTTAGGTTTCCAGGACTAGTGTCAGACTTCCTGCTTCTGGCATCAAACTTCCAGTCTTGGCACAGACTTCCAGCTTTTCTTCCTACCTTATCCTGCATAAACAAGCACAAATAGTCATAAAAAGTATAAAAAATGATATAAAATAAAAGAAAAAATATAATAAGAATTACATCACATTTTCTTTACATTAAATTCCCCTAAATTTAATCATTTCTTGCCTCAAGTAATATCAAAATCTAGAGTTATAATTTGTGAAAATTAGGATAAATTTTAACTAATGATTCCAGTGTTTTCTAATAATATAGTAATGTTTAAGTCTAAGTGCTTGTGTCTCTTCTTTAGATTAATTTTTTTAGAGCAACCCCTAATATCCCAATATAACTTATAATAATATTATATCCATGCATTCATTCTTAAAGCATTTATGGGAGGCTTGACTAACTTGAAATTAATATTTCACATATAAATTTAGTCATCTAATCACTTAAACAATGTTAATTTTGTTATTATTCTTCTGAGTACAACATTTAAGGGTTAAGTTAGGGAAGCTTTTGATTTTTTGACTTATTAGAAAAGAATATTGGTACAAATTTTTTATTTGAGCATAACCTCATGCTTCTACTATAGGTTCCTGTAACTTTTTTTTAGTCTTCTTTTTTTTTTCTTTTGATTCGATTTTCTTTTAAAATTTATTGATGATTGCTATATCTACTTAATATATTCTTTAATGATTTTAAATACCAACTCTTTTCTAAGTCAAATTTTTGTTTCCTTCCTAACTTAAAAGTTTATAGTTTAAAAGATACTAAGAATGTAATCATTTAAGCCGTGACTAAATTTTTTTGTATTGAGGTATCAATTTCATGAATGGTCAATGCACGTATAAATATTTATAAATGATTATAAAAATTAGTTTTTACTATAATTAGAGATTGGTTATTAGTGATTTACTAATCATTTTCAATTTCAGAAAATCTAGGTTACTTTTAACTTAAATTCTTTACTTGTTCTTGAGGCTCATTTTTATCTTTAACTGTATCTACTACTTTTATTTATATAAATTCTAAAATTAGATTTCTTCTTTAACTTAAAGGGCAACATCCACAAAAAAACTTATTTTACACTGATAATATAAAACATATAACAAGCATTGGGACAAAAAAAGTTTAGTGAAACAGACGTGATAAACAAAGAATAAAAGATATGCTAGTGTAAAACTTGGGGTAACTAGAATAGTAGTAAACTCAAGTTTAACCAGCATGCTCATCGTAGATATAACATAAACAAAGAAACATATCACATCCCAACACCAGCATGAAATAAACATCACATCACAGAAATCTGAAGTCCACGTCAAGCTCCATAAGGAGAGCAAACATCCATGTCCAAGCACAATATAAAAATACAACAAATAAGAAAACAGTCACAGTTTGAAGTCATGACATAACAAAGATCAGGCATTTTTGCCTGCAGCATCATCATCATCCTCATCATCCCCCTTTTGCTTTAAGAGCCATATCAAAGCAAGAAACAAGGGACAACAAATTTAATGTAGAAGAGAAACTCTTTGGATCAGGTTGGTATGAAATTTAATCTCCTGGTTAACAGAAATCCGTACTCCCCATCTTTTCTTCGGATTTTTATTGTATGTGGCTGGAATAGCTTGGGAGGTTGAAAGATGTTCTAATGGTAGAGGATAGAAATAGAGGCTTTCAAATGGTGAAGAGAGGTCCATGTGATTCAAAGAAGGAGAGAAACAATTAATTATCAAAGATTGCCAATGGATAGCAAAATCTAGGAAATCTGGAGTGGATTAGGCTTGATGGTGAGTGGATATGAGGTGGTGCTAGTGCTTTCGGTTTAGACGACTTAGGAGCGCATGAAGAGCCGCAAGAGCGCCTTGCTCTCAGTTGGAAAGCGCAAGGGCATCTAGATGGCATAAAAGGCTAGATGCTTGGTAACGCCCCTTGGACAGTGTGCTTTAACCTATATGTTTGGTAACATCTCTGGGACAAAGTGCTTTAATCTAATTGTTCCGCTTAAGTTTTCTACCGAAACTCAGATGACAATAAGTTTACAAATAAACTAACACAGTTGAACGTAAATGATGAGAAAAAGTTAAAACATCACAATTACACATAGTTTAGATCAATCACATAACAAAATGAAATTCCAAAATCATAGATTACCAATTTAAGAGTGAAAAAGAAATTTACGTGCTACTCATGAAATTAAACAATAAAAACACGATTTCATTCATCAGTTTCAAACAAATATAAGAGCTTAGGAAAAACCCAATAGCAAACAGAAATTGTTCTCGTGCTTTTTGGCCAGCAAACTTCTTTCTTTGCTCCATGAAATCGCTTTGTATCACTCACATATTATAATATACTTTTATCATAAACCTGCCTCACAATCCCTCTATTCATTCCTTCACGCTCTCACCACATTTTGGACGCTTCGAATAATGCTCTGGGAATCACTGCTCTGCTCTCCCTCGAAGTCGATCCCCCTTCCCATTTTTTAAGTCTTATCTGATGCCACATAGACAGTAAACCACATAAATTCCCTTTTTCGGTTGACAGGGCATGACTTCCCATTGCAGTGCCAGGTTTTTCAAGCTCTATGCATGCTTACCCTTAGATTGACACCTTGGCGGCAAACTTTCCCCACTCTGTGTTTGTTCACTCCAAAAGGAGAGGTGACAAGCTTCCAAGACCGGCGCCAGGTTTCCAAGACTGGTGCTAGACTTCCTGCTTCCGGCACCAAACTTCCAACTTTGGCACCACACTTCCAACTTTCCTTCTTACCTGTATCCTGCATAGACAAGCACAAATATTTTGAAAAAGCATAAAAATGACACAAGATCCAAAAATATATATATAAGAAAAATTACAACATGTTTTTTTACATCAGATACTTAGCATTGTTTTTCTGGTTGGCTATCACTTGCAGTTGACTTAAAACTTTGAGGGACAATCCTCGACTTTATGATCGACTCTATAACAATTGAAGCACTTGCTGACAATCAAGTTGCAAGTTCTAGAATGTCATGTCCCGTATTCAACACAACTTTGATTTAATTTTTACTTGTGTATTTGATGATTCTGACTTTGATTCTTTTGAGAACTCCCATTTGCTTGTTTATATGAATTCTTATTCCTTTCGGCATGCTTTTCCTCGTAGGCATTAATCTCTATTTGCGTGAATAACTACGTCCTCTTGCTTCTTGTAAGTCTTACACTTTACAGCAGATAGGTACCTCTGAATGTTCTCCTAAGGCCAATAAATATGTGATTGATCTTATGATGTTAATGATGACTAGTTGATTGAATGAATCTGACGATCCTACTGAGCCGCATCTCGTACCCTTGAAATTTATTCGCCCCTTGCTCTAGCTTCCTCAAGTCATTCATGAGTTTAACCCGATCCTCTGTAAAAAAATTACTGCTCTAGGAATAGTCCCTCAAAATCATCCAAGAAATTATTGCGTATGATCCAAAAGTGTTGTGGTGGTGACCTCACCAATCATTAGCTCTTTCATGCACTTGGAATGTAACAATGTTCACCTTACAGTCTTCATGACACTTTATACTTCAAATTCTCGATATCATGAAGCCATGTGTCGGACTCGATTGGGCTTGACGTGTCATTGAAGGTAGGATGACGTGTCTTCAAAAATTGGTCCATCATTCGATTCATGGTACTTCCATTGGCCATCACTATTGGTTGATTAGATTGTGCCTCCATGATGGCTGTTGGTAGTATAAGTTGAGTTGCTTGTGGTGCAGGTTGGGCCGCTTGTTGGATAGCCTAAATTGTTTGTGCAAAACTAACCTATCATCTTCCTAGTCCTAAGAAGACAAGGAATATGGAATGCAAAGATAAGAGATGTTGAATACAAAATAAAGACTCTGATACCAGTCATCACATCCTGGGTTTGGAAGACGATTACATTTAGCGTGATGACAAAATTTAAACTTGTTTTGTATTCTCAAAAAAACAATTATACACAAGCAATAACAAAAAAAAAAAAAACAATGAAAGATAAATTTTATTTCATAAATAAGAGTCCAATTGATACAAGTGAAAGAAGAACAAAACTAAAACAAATTAAAATGACGGTTGGAAACTACTCAAAACCCAAAAGAGAAATTGCAATAACTAATATAAAACTAAAAATACCAAAAGAAATCTAGAACTGGAATGTTTGCTCTATGGAGACGGTTCTACAAGTGACTGAATATAATTCGTTATATAAAAATATTACCGAGTTTTATAAAAAAAAAATTGTAAATAACTACTATCTATTAAAACAAAGACGACAAAGAATTGGGGCATATAGTGTGAACAAATAAAAATGGGCAATTACTATATGCATTAATGGTATCAAGAGTGCTATAAACATGAATTATGCTGAATTATCTTAAGAAAACAAACAATCATTTCAAATTCGATGAAGTCTTACCAGTGTATAACTTAACAGTTATTCATTATTCAATTTCAATTCAATTTATATTTATATAATCAATTTTATCATATGCTCTAAAACTGGAAAGATAAATCTCAACCCAAAAAAACCCGGTGATTTTCTATAAATTCATGAATTTATGGGCTCATCAGCTCGATTAGCCAATATTCAAAAGGGTTTCACCAACTTACAAGTCATTGCATAAGCATGCATAATTACAAATCCTTTCACAAGTAAATATATAAGCAATATGCTAATTTACACAAGTTGGTGATGTGACAGAAATTTACACGCAATTCATAAACGTAATGTGCAATATAAGAAAACATTATAATTGTAGGATTTAATCAAATATGCAAGAAGTTGTGCAATAATAAAATAAGGGGGTTAATTATTTCATTATAAGCAATAAATGAAACTTATAACAAGTGCAAAACAAGAAACATAAATGAAGTAGTAGAGACATGACTGACAATCCTACAAAAATAACTATAAATTCAGTACAAATAACAATGATTTACACCGCTAATGACGAAGAGCGTGTTTATCACATAATAAATAACAGTTACTTATCTCGAGACAACAAAAATGAAACTTCTAATTATTTCAATGTTTCAACTAACACTGATTAGCAAACTTACATAAATTAGAAGTCTTAATTATCAATAATTTTGCACATAAATAAATTAAGACTAATTATTTATTAAATTAGGTGCACCTTGAGGAAGGAGGAAGAGAGAGCGGACTCGATCCTCTCCATTGGCTAGGTTAGGGAGGGGTGGCGGGAGAGAGAATGAAGCTGCAAGGATATTGCTGTTTGGGCAGGCGTATTCTGTGATGCCCTAGTCTATGCTCTTATATAGAGCAATCAGGCAGTAGCTTGAGGCTGCACAGGATAGTGGAAATCGAGCACATAACTCGATCGGGATGGCTGCAACGAGCATGTTTATGCCCCTTTTTTATCTTCTTTGTTTTAGCCGAAACGGCCTTCTTAGTGTCCGTCCTCTTCAAAGCTCCCTTTCTCAATCACCCTTACTTGAAGAAGTAAAGGAAGAAATGATAGATTGAAGGTAGAAAACTGAAAAAGAGACAAAACAAAAGAAAAAATGGTAGCTACAAAGATATTTATATAGAAAAATTCTCATAATATAAATTGGAGAAAAACGATCCAAGGTAAATCAGACCATACTTGACCCGAGTGAATATAGGAGAAATATCCTATAAAAAGACTTTTGTAACCAAACCAAAATACAAAATCAAATTTATTTTATTATAGGTTCAATGAGACTACGTATCCTCGTGGTCAATTACATCCTGGGGAAAACTCAGGAAATCTCATGATAGGTGGTGTTGTGCTTACTCAAAATGATCCCAAAAATATAGACAAAGAAGGACATTTTCGACAATTTAATAAAGGGAAATCCTCTAATTACCAAGGCAGAACTAGGTCAGCAGGCAAAGAGTGAATTATTGTAACCTGGTGGGTAGACACCACTAAGCTAAAGGGCCTACAGTACGTGCCTTCAAAAAGATTTGAGAATAGAAACAATTGTGCCTAAAGGGATAGATTAACAGGCAAGTCAAATGAGAACCTAAATAGATAGAGATAATATGATCGGGACTCCATGGACTCGTTCACTTAGACTATTAGGAACTCAAATCTACTAAGCTGTGAAGGTGAACCCCAACCCTACTGGGGATCACTTCATCAACAGCTCATGTGTTGTATTGTCTGAAGCGATTGCATAGATCCAAAGTCAAAGGAAAGAAACGTTTACGTTCCTAAAACTATAGCTGGATCAAAAGTATGGAATAGAAAGTATATATATCAAGGGTATGGACATGAAACCTATGCAGAAAGGAAGAGAAACAGGAAACTCAAATACAAATTTGGGCTACCTCACAATGAACTTGCATTTCCGTCTGGATCGGGAGAGACGCTAACACCATATACCACACTACGCAGCCACCTAATCATATAAAAATTTTGTCGAGTCAGTTATATTGGAAAACAAGTCTACTTTGCTTGGGTTATGCAACATGTGTATGTTGATATAAAACATCCTAATTGTTGAGAACCTATCAATATGCAAAAGGGCTATGTTCATGCATTTTATGATCGATTTAAAACAGACACGAAGGCAATGCAGGAAATAAAATAACAATTTTAAAATGTTAAATATTTTATTCCTAATTTTTTTTAAGATAAATATTTTAGGGTTAGTGCTTATAATAAAGACTTTATCGTAAAAAGTATAATCGTGATCGTATCTAAACAAAGCACAGGCATAAAAAAGAGTGGACATATGCAAAATGTAGTAAAAGAAACACTCAATCTAAAATAATAAGAGGTCCGGTGTCGTTTTCAGGAAAAAAAAGGTTGATTGGGCTCTGCATATCCTACATGATCTTATAACTAACGAGATACGAGCAAGAAGCTTTTAGTTCTCTTCACACAGTCTTTGCTCTAAGCTTCGGGACTCGTGCTCGTGCATTATTTCATTACAAACTTAAATGACTCTAAAAAATACGTGAAAAAAAATTTAAAGAAAGACTCGACTATCAAATATGAAGTCAGTACGGGCTATCATGTGTAGTATATAAAAAGATGTATCCGACAGGAGGAGAGCTAAACAATGCCTGCAGAAAATGCATTTCTTTGAATTATCATTAAGCTTCTCCCTATTAGATACGACACCATGCAAGGAAATGCCTGTCATATGTGCAAGTCTCAAACTCTGTAAAACATACAAAAGACAACAAAGTATGCAACCACTAGCACAAGGCAATGAACAATAGTTTTGTACGAAAAATCCTTAACTAAACCTAGCCCTAATTTAAAAAAAGGAACTAAAAAGTGTTGCCGATACATACATTTACGTGCTATACGTGCAAGTGCAAAAGCTGAGGGTCTTCTTGTAAGACCTTGATAAGGTCACCAAGTTGGCCTTGTCCCGAGCATCTGAATAAACTTAACTCTCATCACGACGAGTGACAAACGTTAACCCAAGCCTATGCTTATAACAATCCGACGAGATTTAGTAATAATAAGGTAACTAGTATTACTCGTTAAGAGTAGCAAATGAGAATGCTTGTTTTTCTAATATTACCACAGATAATACTATTGTCTGAGTACTACAATTTACATATAGACTCGTGAAAGCTAGACTTATGTTATGCAACGGGAAAAGGGTTGTACTTAGAAAAGCAAGGCCCACATGCTTAAACACATGCAAGTAATGCATAGAATATGCCAAAAGAATATGCCTTTGTGAAGTAGACCCTAATGATACCGACTCTAATTCAAGTATCCTCAGGAGAGGACAAAGTCAGGAAAGATGCTTGCAAGATGCACAATCATGAGCTTTTCTGGAAAGATGAAAACCCCAAAAGCTCGGACTCAAAATCCACCTGTCATGCGAAATGATGGGGAAGGAAAGTCATACAAATGAGGATCAACATGTGAAACATACGTATGCGACGAACAACATGCTAACATCTGCAAAAAACACAAGTATCCTCTCTTCTATCGTAAATAGGTTGCGATGACGTCGTGAAGATGACTTCATAAAATGATCTTTACGATCCAAATATATCTTCATAGAACAATCTTTATGATCCAGATATGACAGGAGTGCGTAGACATATAACACAATGTAAACCTAATCAGTGGTAGGAATCAAACATTATCCTACATGCTCGCGTAGGTGGTATGAAACATGTGAAAACGGAAGAAAATGAGCTTACGCTGAACCATGTCAGTAAACGATAGGAGCAACGTAAGGTCTGCCAATCAGTCGGGCAAAGCAGCATTATCACCCATGTAGAAGCGTGTACCAACGACTCAGGAGAGCAAGTCCCAAGGTTGACGGTCTATAAAGATGGAGGACCTACTTGTTTGGAATAACCGAACTTGATCTAAAGACATGATCGAAAAGCGAAAGGAGGTTAAACGATGATTAAGCACTGAGGAATAATACCGAAATCTCGTTTCACACCCAAAAAGGAACATTGTCATAATGCTCAGAGAACGTCATTACGTAACTGGGGCAAGCTAAAGTCCTATGCTCCAAGAAACACTAAGAAAATCACGGCTATAATAAGAAAATGCAGAGGTCTAACCTAGGTATCTTCTAACAACAGCCTAGCCTGATACCTCTGCATAGAACCTAGGGTTTTTCTAGAAAGGAAAACACGCAAGGGAAATGATGTTCACCTACGCGAAGGTTGAGCAACGTCAGAAGCTTTAACAGCCTAGCTCATTGCTTCATTGGCTCCTACGGCCACCATGAATGACAACACTAACTTTGGGAGGCTCTGCTCAAGAGGAGGAAGGTAAGGAAGTTGGAGGGAACCACATGCTCCTGCGACTTCAAGAAGCTTCAAAGGGCCAAGCAAACAAAATTGCCAACCCTTGTCCAACAATAATTCAATAGTATGTCAACCCTTGGGGCAGCCTAAAACTGCCCCATTTATAGGGCAATAAGTCAACGCAACACCGTAGCACTATTGATGTGTCAAATGCCACGTCGGCTAAAACGACAAGAAACGTGGCTCAAGGCCTGCTCTGTCAATCTTGGTGTCGCTGCTCCAGGGACGGTGTCAGGTGCCATTGACGTAAGCAAATCATTGCGGATGTCCAATCGGGAAACACCATTGTTACCGAAAATGTTAAGGCATCGCGATGCTGGAGATGTGGAAGATGACACGTCATCTCCAACAATGATGCCTTCAAATTGGGGTTGTCGAGGTTGCAACAACAACAGGGGGCGCGGGCCAAACCAAGCGTCAAGACACCGTCATGATGACCATCACCGACTGTACTCTGGGGCATGCACGAATCACAAAATAGTGACCACCTCGGTATTGAGGTGCTTCAAAGAGCTTCGAGGGCTCCTAAATGGAGGGATAGTAAACATCACGAGCCAGAGATAATGCAGTACACAATGCACATACGACGAATCAAAATAGCTATGGTACTATTAAAATGCAAAAAGAAATTACATATTTTCAACAATTTATGGACGTGGAACAAAACACATTCTTACGTCTAAATGTAGAAAAACACAAAACAACGACAACAAAAGAATGGGACGTTGCATAGACCCTAAGAATCGGGTAACCATCCTCCTCCCGTGGTGTCACCATTTGCTATCCCACTCTTCCCTCTCTTTGGTCTACGGTCATGAGGATAACGCTGGAGCGCCTTCTCCCACCTCTCGTAGGCTTCTATGCTATTGAGCTAGCATATCTTGTTGTTGCTCAATACAATCGATCCAGACCATGATAGAGACCATCCGCTCTAAGATAGTATCTTGTTGAATCAAAATAGATATGGTACTATTAAAATGCAAAAAGAAATAACATATTCTCAATAATTTATGGACGTGGAACAAAACACATTCTTATGTCTAAATGTAGAAAAACACAAAACAACGACAACAAAAGAATGGGGCGTTGCACAGACCCTAATAATTGGGTAACCATCCTCCTCCCGTGGTGTCACCATTTGCTATCTCACTCTTCCCTCTCTTTGGTCTACGGTCATGAGGATAATGCTGGAGTGCCTACTCCCACCTTTCGTAGGCTTCCATATGCCATTGAGCTAGCATATCTTATTGTTGCTCGATACAATCGATCCAGACCATGATAGAGACCATCCACTTTAAGATAGTATCTTGTTGAGCAAAGTGGCATCTTCCCACAACTTGTAGACATGCTGGGACAAGGAAATACTGCAAAATGCTGCGGTGCGACAAAGCCAGGCATTCGTGTCCAAGCTTCTCTGGGGACTAATGATTCTCATGAGGCAAGGGTATCAGAATCCATGGTCCCGTCGCTCCACTCGCTTCCAAAAGAAAAATGGGGAGGTGGCACGACTATTCCCCGACCTTGTTGCACAGGAACACTGTGGTAGTTTCAAAAAGGGGAAGAAACACGACAGAACATCATTGTGAATGATTCAACGTACCGGAACCATTAAAATTGTCCCCTATCTATAGATAATCAAGTGTGGCGACACTAGGCATGGCGTCTAACCTGAATGTTAACTTCTTCGTGTGGTGCCATGAATATTCTTAGGTAAGGTGCGGTGATGCTGCCATCTGGATTAGAACACCTCGCAACCTGAAGCGCCAGGGCATTAACTCTTTCATTGAATTGTGTTGAATAGCATCTCTGCACCTAATACAGGCGTTGTAGCTCCATAAACGGCGACTATTGGCTTCAAATACATGTCTTATGGTGTGTAAGGCCGCGGCACTGCCATCAGGGCTGCATTGCCTTACCGCTTTTACCTCTCTTGGACTTTCACGCTCTGGCGACTAGTTGTGTCCGTGCGGACCACTTAATGGTCGAAAAAAGAGGAGCAGGCTCGAGGAAAGACAAAAAAGACAAAAATAATGCTAATAGAGCAAAGGAAGAAAAGGAAAGTATCACATGACTGGCACGATCGGGAGTAAAGGCGATGTTGCGCGATTCATTTGATCATGACTCGATAGCGGGAGAGGAAAAATGGATAGGGGATCACAAGATTCTTGTGATTTGGGATTAACGGGGCATTACAACGGGAGAGAAGAAAAGGAAGGTGCAATTTCATCAGCGGGAGAAGGAAAAAAATTGATGCTTACAAATGTATATGAAAAAACAATGCCTACAAAAAGTGAATGAAACAAATAAGTCTAATAATTGTCATTTAGTAAACTGTCATTTTACCTGATTTGGAGGAGAGTCGCCCTTGAAGGCTTTGCCTGTGTTGGTGGAGAGTTACTTTGAAGCCTTGAATAAATCCTTGCTCACAATAGGACGAAAGATCCACGACCTTTAGGGTTATGGGTATGCTTGTATCCTGACAAGTCAATTTTGTAGCCATTTTCTCCAATGTGTTCGATGATCTGGAATGGTCCATTGTCCTGGGGTTCAAGTTTTGCACAATGGCCCGATCTCAAGCTGGAATTGCTGAAATGTCCCTATTGACATTTTTGGCACTTTTCTTGCACATCGTTTTTGTTATTGGGATATCATCTTGAATCCAACCACCTTCGATCAGAGTGCACCAAGGGCAGATTGTCTTTGACAGTATCAAAAATATAGTTTGGAGGCCTAATTTGTTCATGCTGTATTAGAAAGATAGAAATTCAACCTTTTTAATATGTCTGCCCTCACATCATAATACAATTGAAGCAAGGATTGGGCCTCACTTGACGCTACTCTTTTTATCTTCTTCTAGAACTACCAGAGCATAAATGAAATATTTTTCTTGCATAACCCTTATGAACATGGATTTGGATGCCCCTCCACAGGTCCTTTTTTAGCTTCATCTATTGATGGCTCAACTATCGACCGTTTTCCATCACACTTCAATGTGTTTAGCTTCATCTATTGATGGCTCAACTATCGACCGTTTTCCATCGCACTTCAATGTGTTTATGTGCTTGAAGCATTCATATATAGTACGTTTTTTGTATTGCCATGATCTCTCTAAAATTAGCTGACAAGCATCTATCATAATGATATCATGCTATACCTTATTTTGAAGTTTCTTGTCGATTGAAAATTGGATAAAAAATTGCTACTTTGATTTCATTTCACTTGCACATCCAAGATATTTTATAATGTCTTAGTTGAACTTGCATTGAATGTTTCAATTTTTTCTCCATCTTAGTTAGAAATAATGTTCTCAGAACTTTCTCTTTCAAGGATAATGTTGCACACTTTCCCTTGGACGGTATACCATGCTTGTAATATGTTCTGCAATATCCATTTCTATTCATTTTAGATGGAAACACAACACTCACCGGATAATAAGCATCTTGTCTTTTTCTTCTACAACAATTGCTCACCTTTTGGTTCTAGTTCCTCTTCTTCCTCATTTCTTGTGTTACTTTATCATTGCTTGTGGTACTTATCCAATGAGTGAAAATAACTCTTAGATTAGGGCATTGTGAAGCAATATGGTCAAACCCCAGACATTTGTAGCACTTAATGAGTCGAGCTTTACAGGTGGAAGTGCTGCGAGATCATTGAGAGAGAGGCTGATGATAAAATTGAAGTGGTGAGAGATCGCTAAAATTTTGAGGAGAAGATGGCCAACATTTTCATCCATAGCAGCTGTAACGCACAAGGCATTTTTTGGGAAGCAGAGAACATTTCGAGATGGTTCGGAAAGTATAGTGGAGTTATGAGTTTCTAATGAAATAGAGGATTAACAAGTTTGAGAGAGAAATAGTGTAGGTCAAACTTAACCCACCTCTACTGCTTCTGCAAAAATTTTCGGTATCTAACTAAATGTGATACCAAATGTTGTGAATGAATGGCGAAAAAATTTCTAAAACGTTTCCCATGAACAATGCTACTGTTAATGAATAAAAAGGGCGCATTTACATACATACCACCCAATTCCTATGCATTTTCATATCTAACACTTAACCTTTATTTTTTACATTTATATCACTCAATTCTTTCACATCACATCAAAAATATCATTATTTTAACTTTTAAAAACACATCTTTTTAGGTCTAGATAAGGTGCCATATATGTAAAATTGAAGTTAAGGCATTAGGGTAAGTAATATATATTGAGTTGGGTGTGTGTATGTGTGTGTTTTGTGTGTGTTTTGTGTTTGTTGTGTGTGTTGTGTGTTGTGTGTTGTGTAGGGAAAGCATATATATTACAATCAAGATTCAAAATAAACAATAAAACACAACAAAGTATCAGTATCCCGTTAGGGCTGTGCAGGACATGTCATGGCTAGATGTGAGAAGGGATTGGGATAAGTGTTGGTCGGCTATATGAGTGTAGGGTGGGATTGTGGTAAATCAGGATGATGGGAGATGGATTGCAACTCAGCCGAAAGGCTATGGGGAGGCGGGCGACACATTAGGAAGTTTGGAGGGAGGGTGGCGGGATAGCAGGAGATCATATCACGAGTCGGCCCGGGGCTTGGAGTTAACTAAGATAGAAACAGAAGGCAGACAGTGGAAATCAATTCTCCGTTATTCTTATTCTATTACTAATAATTTGATATTCAAATAATACATGAATGAGCCACTAAATAAAACAATTAAAATTAACAAGTAAAAAATTGTACCTTTCTTGTTGTTGTTCTCGTCTCTTGTATATATTTGCTCCTCTTCTATTCATCTTTATTTGAATGTTTAAAATTTAAAAATAATATTAAAGCAACGTAATGAGTTATCTAAAGATCATCCAGGAGTAATCACACTTCTAAATTACAGCAATACAATGAAAAAAATTCAATATGTATGCAAGTCTATAAGAAATCTTATAACATGATGATCTTTCATAATTTTATAAGCAATCTGATATATATTAATGCATGTATCAATAATCCTTTTTAAATGAATATACTCAATCTTTTATATGCAATTATCGTAACTTTACTTTTACTTTATACTTTACATATATTTTTTGTCTCTGTAAGGATCACCGTCAACAACTGAACATACCCTTGACCGATAATTTCTCATCGGCATAGCGGTTAGCTATCTACACATCATAATTGTCTAAGGTGAAAATTCTCTTACCAGCTCCTAGTTAATATTATCTTGTGAGCATAGTGATTAGCAATATAAACATCACATTTATCTCGAGAGGTAAGCTATGATCTACTCGCCCCTGATCGATATTAACCCGTCAGCATAGCGGTTAGTGAACTAGCTAACACAATTATCTGGGATGGTAGAAAAATTCTACACGTGGTACACTAACTTCTCTTACATGTAACATTAGGGGATGAAAGCCTCCTTTGAACAACCACATAGAAGCATTCACATATAAGCTATTTTATTCTTCATACATGAATTATTCTGGGACATTTTTATCAATCTACTAACATGCATATTTATTCTGTTGTACAACTACTAATCAGACATCTTTCATATCATTCATATATTTATTTCATGCATAGCTCTTACTTATATCTATCTTACGCATAGCTCTTACGTATATCTCGTATTTTTTTCTGCATGTGTATTTTACATGTCTATTTTACATGTAATATGTCTATCTAAATATTTTTCATTTCATGCATATCTTTTTTATTATGCTTATCATGCATATTCGTCGTATCAATATGAAGGATCTGATTAAACTAGGACATATATGAAGTCAAACATACAATCTGAAATAAAGAAGACTACTGAAATTTAGACAATTACTCACCTCAGTTGTCACCCTAAACTCATAATCTTTGACAGTTAGTTCGAGGTTATGGTGACTTCTCTATTTAACAATAACCTATAAAACAAATAATAAAAATTTTAGGATTTAAACAATTTCTATTAATTAAATTAATTTTTTAGCTTAGAATTAATTTACCTGAATTTTAACAGAGTCAACCTACGACAATCTTCTGCACACCTGACTCGAACTCGCCGCCTCACTTAACCAAAATGAAATCTTAAATGAATTAAGAATTCATAATATATTAGTTCATTAAACGGCTTTCAAATATTATTGATTTGCTAAAACATATTTTAAACGGCTTTGTCGATGACAAATCATTCTCCCAGTGTGCCAAATTTACTTTCGATTACCTTCAACCTCACTTCTCCTACGCTTATATCATGCCAAAACCGTTTTGGAGCTCGCAAAAGATGTTCGATGCTTCCGACGCACAATCGGCGCCTCCGACAGCTATCGAAAAGGAAAAAAGCACGGAAAGTAAGACAAACTCAAAATGAACGTGCGAGGAAGAAAAGGATTGCCTCAAATGTCGTGAAAAAGAGGTTCGCACTTACAAAAATTACCCTGAGCCCTAAACCGTATCCTGCGGCTTCCTCTGTGCCACTTACCTCCCTGCTAGTTCCCGGCCCTTGCACTATAGCAAGGGTCGCGAGCTCTGCTTTTTCCGAGCAACAGCAACTGTCGCGTGAAGGAGATTCGGGATCACAATACAGAGGAGGAAGGATTCAGGAGGATAAATCGCAGCTCTGAACTCATCCGATCGATAGAGGCATGAGTTGTTGGGCTTCAGTGTTGAAGAGTAGAGAAATAATTAAGGTTAATATCTCCCAAAATATTCATAATTTACATATGATGCTTTATATAAAATTACTCGATTTAACGGGTATGATTTTTTAAAATTATTTAGATTGAAATAAGAGGAATCCAAAAATTTAGATATATTTTAAGCTGTCAAAAGTTTTATCAGATTTCTCAAAATGGGTTATTGGAATCTCCCATATAAAATTTCGTTCTCAAAATTCATGAACACAACAATTATGACAATAGAACAAAAGTGATTACAAAAAGTTATTTCTTGTCAAGTGATAACTAAACATTTGTGATAAACTTACATCAGATTTACTATACATCTGATAAATCCAATATAATACCCAAAAGACAATTCATTCATCAAACTATGCATCAGCACCAGTGGCAGCATGATCTTTTGGTTCCTGATAAGTTAAGTAATAGAATCTTAGACGAATATTCTGCCTTCGTTGCTCTTTACGAGCCACAATATCAGCTTCTGTCATTCTCTGTTGACCTCTTCTAGAAATAACTCATTCCTGAAAGTTCCTTGGAGCTGGATCCCTTCCTGAATGAACATTTGATGTGGATCTTTAAATAGCATTAGGGTAATTTCTCCTCTGATGTCTAGGTTGTATGCATAAGTGACACACCTTCAACCTAACTAAAAATTCACCACGATACTGCTTCCCACACTTAACACAAGGTTGTATAGTGCTACTGTTAGTCTGGCTAACAACTCCACCAGTGTAGGATTTCATCTTCTTCCCACTGGCTCCCCTTCTGAATGAAATGTTGGTGTCGCTTCTTCCAAACTCTTCCACTTGTGCATGTCTATACGCTTTTGAGTCTGCTGAAAATCAATTCTTACCCGTCTAGTTCTCTCCACTAGTGTTAAATAGTCTTCAATCTTGAGTGGCGCTAGTGGCTGGCTTATTGAATCTTTCAGTCCAGAAAGAAATTTGCGGCATTTCTCCTCTACATTAGGAATTAACTGGGGTGCATATTTTGACATCATAGTAAACTTTGCTTCATACTGCATAGTTGATCGATCTCCTTGCACCAATATAATGAATTTATCTTGCATCTACCTCGTAACCGATAATGGTACAAACCAATCTCTGAAGGTTTTCACAAATTCATCCTACTTCGCCAAGTGGTAGGTTCTACCTCTGAACTTCTTCTACATCTGACCTTGTCACCATCTTTCACCTTCCCCTCAAAAGCAGTAGTTAGGATAGTACTTCTCTCCAGTGGACAAGATATGTCATATATGATTTTCTCCACTCTCACTAGCCAATTTTCTGCTTCACTGTCCCTTCTACTCCAGAAAACAAAGGTTCTATATATTGAAAGAGCTTCAAATACTTTTCTATTGGTGGTTCTCCACTGCTACTTGCTTGAGATTGGAGATTCTTAATCAACCGAGTCATAACATTCATCATATCAGAGAAAACATTATCACTGATTGTGACAATCTAGGGTACAACAATTCTACATTCTCATCGCTGACCTTTTTTTCGGATCATCTATAATTTTGAAATAACAATCATATAATTTAATTAGACTTAATCAAAATTTTTTATTTTTATTATTTATGATTTAATTCAATTATCTTATTGACTCTTTCAGAAAAATTCAAATTATTTAATCTAAACCTTTTGCTACGTTTTATAACTCTGCACTGATACCACTTTTATCACGACTTAGCCCTGAAATTGGAGTTAACCGAGACGAAAACGGACGGTTGCACGGTGAAAATCAATTCTTTATTGTTCTTATTCTATTACTAATAATTTAATATTCAAATAATATATGAAAGAGCCACTAAAGAAGGAAATTAAATTTAATAAGTAAAAATTATACATTTTTTGTTGTTATCGTCTCATGTATACATTTACTCTTCTTCTATTTATCTTGTCAAATATTTAAAACATAAAAATAATATTTAAAAACATTATGAGTTATCTAAAAATAACTTACGAGTAATCATACTTCTAAACTACAATAATCAAAAGAAAATAATTCAATATGCATGTAAGTTTATAAGAAATCTTATAATATGTTGCTTTCATAATTCTTAAACAGTGTGATATATACTAATACATGTATCAATAATATTTTCTAAATGAACAAACTTAATCTTCTATATACATTTATTGTAATTTTATATTTACTTTATACTATACATACATTTCTGTCTCTGTAAGGATGACAGTTAACAATCTAACACATCCTTAGTCGATATTGCCCCGTCGGCTTCTGTCGGCACAGCGGTTAGCGATCTACACATCGCAATTGTCTAGGGTGGAAATGCTCTTACCTACCCCTGACAGATATTATCTTATTGGTACAGCGGTTAACAATGTAAATATCACAATTATTTGGGGAGGTAAGCTCTGGTATACTCGTCTCTAGTCGGTATTAACCCGTCGGTAGGGAAGTTATTAAATTAACTATCACAATTATCTGGGGTGGTAGAAAAATTTTGCGCTAGCAGTTACACTGACGTCCCTTGTTTGTACCATTAGGGTTGTAAAATCTTCTTTCATGCATGCATTAGTCTGAGATACCTTTATGTATTTTCTAATATGCATCTTTATCCCTTGTACAACTATTCATATACATATCTTTTATTTCATATATCTATGTAATTCATATCACTTACTTATATCTATCTCATGCGTATCTCTTATTTATATCTTACATATATTTTCTGCATGCATATTTTACATGTCTATCCTACATATAATATATGTATATCTAAATATCATTCATTTCATACATATCCTTCATGCATATCTTTTTTCTATTATGCTTATCATGCATATCAGATATGAAGGAGCTAGTAAACTAGGGTATACATGAAGTCAAAAATACACCATGAAATAAAGAAGATTACTAAACTTTAGAAATGCAATTATTCACCTCAGTTGCCACGTTAAACTCTTAATCTTCGACAGTTAGCTGGAGGTTGCGGTGACTTTTCTATTGAGCTCAATAACTTATAAAACATATATCTAAATTTTTAAGATTTAAACAATTTCTATAAATCGAATTAGTTTTCTTAGCTTATTTTTAATTTATTTGAATTATAACGGAGTCGACCTACAACGGTCTTCTGCACGCTTGACTCAAACTCACTGCCTCACTTAACCAACCCGAAATCTTAAGCAAATTAGGAATTCATAATATATTAGTTCATTAGGTAATTTAGCTTAAAAGATCATTGATATGTCAAAACATATCTTAAATGGTTTTCTCGGCGAAATTTTTTTTTCCAAAGCTGCCAGATTTACTTTCTATCATTTCCAATCATGCTTCTCCTACATTAATATCATGTTAGAATTCTTTTGAAAGCTCTCAAAAGACGCACAACTTCCACACAAAATCAACGCCTCTGACGGCTATTAAAAAGGCAATAAGCACGGAAAATGAGGCAAAACTCAAAATTAAAGCTTGAGGAAGAAAAGGATTGCCTCAAATGTCGTGAAAAGGAGATTCACACTTACAAAAATTATCCCGGAGCCCTAAACCGCATCCTGCGGCTTCCTTCATGTCGCTTGCTTCCGTGCTAGTTCATGGCCCTTGCGCTGTAGCAAGGGTCGCGGGCTCTGCTTCTCCTAAGCAGCAGCAATTGCGTGAAGGAGAAGAATCGGGATCACAATAGAGAGGACGGATTTGGGAGAATAAATCGAAGCTTTGAACTCATTCCATCCCACGAAAGGAATACAAGAATCGTAAGTTGGTGGTACAGTGCTGAGGATTAGGGAAATAATTTCTAAACCATTCATAATTTACATATGATGCTTTATATTAAATTTCTTGATTTAATGCGTAGAATTTTATAAAATTATTTCAATTAAAATCAAAGGGATCTGAAAATTTAAGTATATAATTGCTATCAAATTTCTCAAAATTGATTATTATAGAACAGGAGTAGAATGGTTGTGGGAAGGTTGGCGGCATGGCGGGAATGCTGGAGGGAGGGTGGTGGCACAGTAGCAGGGCAGGAGATGGTGTACGGTTCAACAGGACGACTGTGGGAAGGTTGACGACACAGAAACAGGGAATGGAAGGAGCGCGGGTGGGATAGTAGCAAGCAGATGAGTGGGATAAGGAAGGATACACACTACCTCGATACAAGTTACAGCCAGAGCACGTTCTCATTGTCGGGTATCTCCTTAGAAAGGGAAAATGGATGTCGAAGGCTGTCCTGACAGACGTCTCAAAGCAAAATGGAACCTTAACTGAAGAGAATACATATATATACTAGTAAATAACTAAGGTGGGCCCCCTTACTTGCTTGGAAACCCTTGCCTCAATGCAAGGGTCGACCTGCCCTGGATTCATGCTGACTGAAGCGATCTTGCCTCTTCTTGGGAGGGTTGAATCTCTCGTCAATCTCTCAAAATTGGGGGGAGCTTCGACTTCATTTGACTATGTTTCTGGTTGCACGTGATACTGATAGAGTTATAATCTTCCAAGGTTGAAGGATCTTTGACTGTGGCCCTTATAGCACCTGGGTCCCATGGACAACTGCGTCGTCCCCCAAAGCAGCTGAGGATTTTCCCTCACTTGCAAACAAACATCCATCTCGTCCAATCTTCTAGGACTGCTCACCACGTATATACTGTTGAATCCTCCCAAAGTAACCCAAGATGGGCTCATCCTTGTGATTGTTGTTTGAATCTCTTCAAATGGTGTTGACCATGGCGGTAAAGTATCAATCATGATGTCGTGAATGTTCTCTGCCTTGAATGCCCTGTGTTTAGAATCAACGCCTCATTCCTATCATCCTCCATCGTCACCAAAATTGATCCCACCGACTCTGCTTTGCTAGTAAGGTCACTTGTGATCTTGGGCTATGTCGAAAGAAGGATGACGCGCTTTTCCTTAGTGAGGATGTAGGTGTTTCTAAAGCTGTCGTGCTGAGTTCAACGATCAAATTGTCGCGGCCTCCCCAACAACAGGTGTCAGACATCCATGAGAACCACATCACACCGCACCTGATCCTGCAACTAGCTTCCAATAAAAAACTCCACTAAGTACCTCCTGTCAATATTGACCCCATTTTCCTTTTTCAGCCTTTTCATAGAAAATGATTGGGAATTCCTCTGAGTCATGAGGTCTAATTTCTCCACTATCTGCATAGACGTCGCGTTCTTGTTGTTCTCTCTATCGATGATGACACTGCATACCTTCTTGTTCATAGCGCAACAGGCATATAATTCATTTCAGAGAAGCCACTGCAGATCCCTTGTATCCTCGGTCTATGGGACCCATCGAACCTCGGGCATCTCGCCCTCATCTGACGTCAATCAGCTGGAGGTGATTCGCCCAAATCTATGGCATATAAGGCATTTTATGGCAGGGATTATAGTATGTGTGCTACTCTTCTCAGGCTTCTTCTCACTCGGGGGTGACTCTTTTCTTATCTGAACCAGTTTTCTCAACTCCTTAAAATGTGCTCCTGCTGATGTCTCCAACTACGCGTGGCTACCTGAATGGTGGTAGTTGTCTGCTCCGTTTCTGCTGTCTCTCCCCTTCAGGGTTATGATCTGGACATCTCCTAGCGACCAATAAGGATGCAATTGCTCAATGTTGCTTATAGCGAGCTTCAAGCCCCCTTGATAATGAGCTATGATATGTTCTTCTGGCTCGGCCTGCTCACACTTCATCTGCAGTTGGCTAAACTGTGTCTTGAACTACTCCATTGATATGTCTCTCTGCTGCAGATGGTAGAGTCTCAGAAATATATCATGGCGGTAATGTGGTGGTAGGTATTTCTTCCGTCTTCTCCCACCGGTTATATTGTCACTGCCTCTCTCTTTTTCTGCCTCAACAAGTTTTTTCACTCATCCTCAATTTGATGGTTGCAAGCTTCAACCTCTTGTCTTCTGGTACCTCTTAGTACTCAAAGATATCCTCAACTAACTGTAGCTATTCTATGAAGTCGTTTGAATCCATGCCTCTATCGAACGTTGTGAGATCCACCTTGATGCCAAAAACCCTTTGTCCTTCATATGTTGCCTCTTCTCTCAGCCTCCTCTGATATTGGATTCCAAAATGTCTTGGCATGTTTCTTCATCACTAAGGTCATCCCTATGTAAGGGATTCAAATCTCATCCATTTTCAACCCCTCAACTCTCCATATCATGGATCAAGGTAATTTCCCTCTTAGTACCATCATCAAACTCTGGAAGCCTTTGTTGAAATCAACAAATCTCTCACTTTATCTTGTCCCAGGTAAGCTCTAACCTGTATCCCTTGGTGGCATGGTTGGGGTTTGAAATTTATGGTAGTGGAAAGGGTATTTGGTGGTAGGAAAGAAAAATTTTGGTGGAGATGGTTTGGACTCGGCAAATGTTAGGAAACTCTAGGATAGGACTAGGGTTAGACTAGCTCTGATTCCAAATGATATCGGAGATAACCCAAACTATGATAGGGAAAGCAGATTTTATTACTCAAAATTATCGAGGTTACAATCAAAACTCAAAATAGAAAAGAAAACATAATGAAACACCACTGTCTCACTAGGGCTAGGTAGGACAGGCCATGGCCTGTGGTGAGAAGGGATTGAGTTAGGTGGTGGTCGGTTGTATGGGTGTGGGGTGGAATTGTGGTATAGCAGGAAGGTAGGAGATGGGTTGCGGCTCAGTCGGAAGGCTGTGGGGGGTGGGCAACACAGTAACAAGGCTGGCGGGAGGGTGGCGGTATAGTAAGTGGGCGGGAGGTGTGTTGTGGTTCAGTAATGGCTATGGAAAGGGCGGCGGCGCAGCAGGAGGGTGGCGGCGCAGCAGGAGGGCTGGAGATGGTCTGCAATTCAGCAGGATGACTGTGGGAAGGTTGGCAGCATAGAAACAGTGAAGGGAAGGAGTGTAGGTGGGATGGCAGCGAGCAAATGAGGGGGATAAGGAAGGTTACACATCTCTCGGGACGAATTACAGTCAGAGCATATTTTGGCCATCAGGTAAATCCCTTGAAAGGGAAAAGGGATGTCGGAGGCTGTCTCGATAGTAATCTCAAAGCAAAACTGTGCCCTAACACAAGAGAATACATATAAATAATAAAGAGGCATCCCTCGCCGGCCCTGGATTCATCCTGATTGATTCGAGCTGCCTGGAAGTGTCAAACCCCATGTCATTACCTATGTACAAGAAGGTGTAATTCACTTTTTAAAAGTTAAAATTATGGCATTTTTTATGCGATATTAAAGATTTGGGTGATATAAATGTAAAAAGGCAAAGTTTAGATGTTAGATATGTAAATACAGAGGAATTGGGTGGCATGTATGTAAATGCCCCATCTATATATGATAACTATACTTCTTGAACTCACCAAGATCTTATTTAAATTCTTATTTCAAATTCTGAGTTTTGCCTCTATTTGTATTTTCAGGTTGCTATTCCTGTGATCCCAACAATTAGGGTGTTGGTGAGTTTCACAAAGTTTGAAGAACTACAATCTTCACCTCCTGAATCACTCGACGCACCTCTTTCAACCCCTGAAACGGAATTCCCTCTAGTAAATTCTGCTAATTGGGCTCAGTGGTTAATTTCTGCATTCTCCACTGATAACAGTCAGTCTGATGCATCACCAGAGAATAGCAGTAATTCCGTAGATTCGAAGGACCCTTTTGCGATTCCACCAGATTATGTTTGGACAACCTCTGAGGCTAGGAAGAAGAAGAAGATGCAGGAGGCTAGTGGGAAACAAAAGAAGCGGTAACAATGTTAACTTCTCATCAAATGTTCAGGTTCAATATTTGTTTGTACAGGTCTAATGATTCTTTGGTGATTTTTTGCAGAATAATCTTGTAACATGCAGAGTTGTAATGGAAGGTGAATAAAGTTTTCTAAGGAAAAAAAAGGTTGCTTGTGGGGTATGTGCTTTGTGATTTTTGCAAACTTGAAACTTGCAATGGCACTTGCAAGACTTGAGGTGATATTTTGATCATCATTGATATGATGCTTGACAAGTTGATCTCGCTGTTGGGTTGAAGGTGGGGTGGAGGAAGAAGACAGAAAGATAATAGAGAAATAGAACTTAATATTTTCTATTAATGCCTGCAAACTTGTTGATACAACATGGAAAGTTTCAAATAAGGTCGTGAAAATTAGACCAAGCATGGAACTGGAGAGAAGAATGTTTAAGGTTCAATGGATCAATCAAGATTATACTGTAGGTTTAACTGGATGATGTAATATATCTTTAAATTATTTTAATATAATTTAAATAATAATAAATAATATTTATTAATATAATTTTTATTGTTTCAACAAATAATATTTTAATTTAAGAAAAAAATTTTGAATATTTTGAACAATATTCTACATAAAAATTTTAAGACATGATATTCTCTATGTTTTAATTTAAATATCTTATTTCTAGTCATTCGATCAAAATTAAAATGTTAAAATTAAAAAAAAAATTTAACGACTGATATTTTATAAATTGAACTGGTTTGTCGGTACAACTCTGGTTTTTATAGATTCAATCTTGGTTCTATGCAATCGAATTGATTGAATGATCAGTTCACAGTTAAATTATGTTCTATACATTTTTTTTAAATCATGGATTCAAAGGAGTAACAACAACAAAAGGAAGAGAGAAAGGAAAAAAGAGGAGTGAACAAAGAGGTAGAGTGGAGAAATCTTTCTCGGGATGCTACTCGTTCAAGTGTAGAAAGGTGTGCAGAGCAATCAATATCTTAAGAAGGGACCCTAGTTGAAGGATTATGGAAGTGAGCATGTTAGCCTGTGAAGAATGTTCTCTATATACATTTAAGCTCAACATGGTCGATGAGAACGCCTAGAGAGGCATCGATGGACTCATATGGGACCTAATGATGTGGTTGAGGTCAAGTTAGACCTACGGAGGAGGTAATGACATGGCCCCAAAAGAAAAAGAAGATAGGACACCCATGTGAAGATGTCTCATCTAGGAAACTCGTAACATAAATAAATCCTAAAAAATAAGAGCGTAGATTAGAAAAGCGATTGCATACAAAAACTTAAGTTTATATAGAGTTATGGGAAAATTATATTATATTGATTACAAAATATATAAAGTATAGAGAAAATCTACATTACTTATCTATCAACACCGATATGGAAGTGGCATGAGATGGGGAGAGACGGGAGGAGGTACAGGAGTCCTCTTCATCATTACAAGGAAGTTTGCATTTCATTGGGTTTGATCTCTATGTCCCCCATTCTTTGGAAGAAGAAGAGTAGCTTAAAGAAGTTAAGGAGGTTGTAAGGCACTTAAGGAGTCAAAACGATGCTAAAACCTGGCTAAAGAGGTTGTGAAATAATGTGGCCATAAAACTAGCTGGATTTAGATTTGTGACTGTCATAAATGCCTCTGTTTGTGTTGAATTCGGTCATGGGGCATATGGTGTATCGAGAAATCATAGTCTAATTATCAGAAAATGGATAGCTCATATTTTATGGTTTTTGAAAGATGTTCTTGATGCGACAAGGCATTATGAAGGACATGATGGGTTGCTATGCCAAACAGGATTCAACTCCATAGTGGGGGGATATTTTGATAAACTTATTGAGATTATGAGCAGGTCCAACCAGCTAGATCAAAGCTAGGTTGGGCATGAGGGGTTTTCTACAAATTAGAATGGCTTGTTGGAGAAGCCTACAAGAGAATCATCTTTAGGTTCAACAGATATTTCGATTGATTTTATAGTTTATGTAGTTGCCCAAGATGATGAAGGGAGGATAGCCTGTTGAAAAGGTTGAATTGCAAGTCGGACTGAGTCCTCGATAGGGTTAGCTTGGAGATGTAAGAGAAACTTGTTTATCTATATGGTGTCATTTATGTTTCATGAAAGGACACCAAGTTGTAACATTGGAAATGAGTGGAATTAATTCGGGTTTCCACATGAACTTTTTTCAAACTCCGATGACTATTGACCGTAGGAAAATTATGTCATTAATTTTAATTTATCTATGGAGGATAATTTGGGAAGTTAATTTTGTGGCTCTAATCCTGATTGCTTCTTACCGCATGAATACTTTTCACCTAGGATGAAAAATTAACTACTACGCTTTGCTCCTTATTTTGAACTCTATATAAGTAGATGTGTTTGAAATGAAGAGTTCATCAAATTTTAAACACCACTCTGAGATGTTGAGTGGCTAACTCAAATTATTGGGAAAACTTTGTAGCACTGAATATTCAAACCCATACATTTTGAACCTTTCAAAGGGTTTTATTCATGATGTGATCAGGATAATTTCATCCAAATTTTAAGGAATGGTATTAAATGTAACAGGATTGGCCTTATTGCATAATTTAAATAGACTCATTGCTCAATACAATTTTTCCTAAATGTGCATGTACAGTTGTTGCTGAACTTTTAAAAAAATTTTGAAAAAAAAAAGAGAAAAGGTAAGAACCGTTTACTAGAAAATAAGTTCATTTTGTTGTTTAACTTAGAGAACATATTATGGACATATGTATAATTCAATTAGTTGGATAGAGTAAAAAACAATCTGACTCTTTAAATTTATAGATAATTGAATGCCTCATTTGAATATTTTTTAACAAAAGTGTGCCTCTTAAGTGCCAAATATTGAAAAGTTCTAATTCTTAAGAGTCAGACGGTGAAATGCTTACTTGGCTTCTTTCCATTGCTTCATCTAAAACTAAGCATGGACTCAACCTTAGTTTTCTCATTAATGTCTCTTTACCATAATTCTTGCTTCAAACCTTCTTTTTGTCCCATGACAACTCTTTCTTCCTATATCAATCAAAACAAAAGGGTTATTGCTCAATAACTTTCTATTTATTTATAGAGGAATTTATATATATACAATCAAATATTTATATGTTTATCCATCAAAATTTTTTAATTTTAATATATACAAATATAATAATTTATTGTCAAAATCACATCAAAATATATCTTTCATGAAAAATGTATACTTCACTTCAAAAAGCTAGTATTATTGATATATATATATATATATACACTTTTGATGTGGTGATAAAAATTTGAGTATTATATAAGTAATTAAATTGTAGATGTTAGATGTATAAATGCATATAAAATTATGTGATATATATTTGAATTCCCCTTAATTAAAATTATTTCTGAATAATTATAATCAAATAATTATAAATAATTACTTATACTCAAAACTGTGCAATGAAGCTACAAAAAATATTAATAATAAACAAGTTTGACCTCTAAAATGATTAAAAATAAATCATTGTTTTTAAAGTATATTTAGTATGTTACTAACAGATAAATGAGCCCTCGAAGGGTTGGTCATAACATGCAGGTTATGTATAAATACACCAAAAGTATTGCTACTCTTAAGGGACCAGTGAAAAATTTTTCACTCTGAAATTATCATAAAAAATTTATGCAACACATAATGATAATGAGATGATTAAATATCTTTTCCACTTATTTCATGCAAACTCTCTGTGGCAACTACATAAATTTTCTTAAGTGTATTTTATACGTCACATTTAAATTTAGCCTTTCACAAAATTTACACATATATATATATATATATATATATTTTTAACTATCAAAGAAGTTTATTTAAGTGTCACTATCAAATAGTAAAGTATTTGATTAAAATTAAATAAAATGAGTAGGGTAATTTGAGTTTGTGAACTAAACACGAAAAAATTTTGTTTAAACATGTTCTACTTGTTTATACTTCAAATTAATACCTAAATAAACTATATATATTATTTAATTATTTAATATATAAGTTGAATATAAATATTCTCCAATGATAGAGGCCTACGTTCTTGTAATATAAGAGCTACTTTTTTGTAGCTCTTATCATTATCCCCCTCATCTCTATTCCAATCCTTCCTTTGCTTTTTATAGCATTTTTTAGCCCTTGCCTATCGCAAATTGACAATCTAACACCCTTGCACATTCATGAGTGTTACCTCTCATCCTCTATCAGATATAAAATGGTTCTCTCTCTTCCTTACCTTAATAGTTGACATTCTCAGCTACTTTTTCACTATAAATAAACTTGTTAAAAAGTTGACAGATTTAAAATTCAAATGTCTGATAAAACATGTGATACATGTGTGTGTGGTTTTGATATGTGAAGAATGAAGGGTTGGATTTATTTTGTTTGGTGAATAATGTATTGTGTTTATTACTTATAAATATGTAAATATAATCCATTCCTTTATGGATTATGAATCAAGTGAGAATTAAAAATTTGTGATAGATAAGAGAGAGAGTTAAAAAAAGATAGTATAGCTTCTAAACAGAGTTGTTTATGAGTTTAAGAGTTGTATTTTGTGATTTGAATTTGTAAATCTTAAATTTATAAATTATGACAAAGTAGTGGCATAGAGATGGAAAATAAAGAAATAATTCCCTTCCAAGTTTTGATGCTTACCAATAGCAACTCGATAATTGGAGTATCAAGATGAAGGCTCTAACAGGAGCAAAAGAAGCGGAGGATATCATCGAGAAGGCAATAGAGAGTAAAATGTTGCTCTATCTCATACTTAGAGAGAAGTATTGAAAGATTCAAAAAGAGGGACGTCAAAAAGACTCTTTCTAATCTTTCAAGTGGTGGATAAAGATAAATTCAAGAAGATCTCAAATGTAACTACAACGAAAGAAACATTGGCGAGGCTTTAAACTTATAACAAAGGCGTGTATAATGTTAAAACAGTTCACCTTAAAACTCTTAGAAGTGAGTTTGAATTTTATTTATGGAGGAATTTGAATCTATTTCAAATTTTTTTTATAATATTGATCGTTGATAATCAATAAGAAAAATTATAAATATGTAAATGATGTAAAGATTATAGAAAAAGTTATTTGCACTCTAAATCAAATTTTAATATATTATTACTACTATTGAAGAAAATAAAGATTTATAAACAATCATGTGAGGCAATGATTGAGTTCTTTGCATGCTTATAAAGAAAAACAAAGGGAGAAGAAAAAAATAACAAGAGACAATGATGCAACTTCTTTAACTTAATTTAAAAGAAAACGCTTTAACAATGATGAATGATAAAAGGGAGATAACATGGTTGAGGATGTGGTCATGGATATGAGAAGGAAGAAATGAAAGTCTTGGAAGAATGGAGGTCATCAATTCATCTCAAATGTTCACTACGTATGCAATATGAAGAATAATACTTTGATTTGGGTCAGTTATTAGATAATGAATATGATATTTATTTAACAAGAAATTATTTTTTCTTAATATATGTTATAAAGAATTTGATTGCTAAGGCCACAAAAGAATACTTCTTCTAGATATTCAGTTTGGAGTTGCAAAGTATTTAAAAGATTCCTATCATAATTCATCATGTATGACATTTTTGATATGAATGTCTCAGTTTTGGCATATCTAAAGTTCTATGGAAGAAAGAGATGATGAGAGGCTTATCATACATCAACCAACTTGATGAAATTTGCGAAGAATGTTTATTGGTAAAGCGATCTCGCAAAATCTTTCCAAAGGAATCAAATTCAAGAGCCACAAAGCTACTTGACCTCATAAACACCAATGTTTGTTACCCTATTAAGCCGATGACTTTTGTGACAATAAATATTTTTTTTTATTTATTGATGATTTTTCAAAAAAGAAAATGTATCTTCTTAAGAAAATATCAAAGGCATTAAAAATTTTGAATTTTTTTTTAAAACTCTTGATTGAGAAATAAATCATCTTTAACATCAAGTCATTAAATTTGATCAAGGGGAAGAGTTCACTTCCAATGAATTTCAAAGGTATTGGAAAAATCAAGGATTTCGTCGCCCTTTAATATTGTTATGACCCCCCAATAAAATGGAGTAATAGTGAGGAAGAATTGAATATTTCTCAAAATAGCTTTAATCACGCTAAAAAATAATAGAATGTCAAAAAAATCTGGAGCTGAATTAGTTGATTGTGCATTTAGTTGGCAAACCGCTCCTCTACAAGAATTGTACATGAAAAGTCATCTCAAGCAGCATGGAGTAGAAGAACTATAAATCTCTCACTTTGATGTTTTTGAAAGTATTGTTGCATGAGAAAAAAATTAACGATAAAAGTGAGCAATCTACAAACACTATAATCTAATTAATGAAAAACTCTAATTAAGCATGATGCGGAACTTGGTGAAAAATATCTCTAGTATTAAAGAACACAAAAAGATGAATATACTTTGTTTCTTTATCATGAAGAAGAAGAAAACAAACAATCAATAATTGAGGAGATTTTAAAAGAAGAATAACAAGGATCCATTACTCAATTAATTTCAACAAGAATATATGAAGGATAAACATCAATGTACTTTGAAGTGATGTTCAAATGAAAAAGGCATCACATTTTAAAAGTTTATGCGATATTTGTGAGGTGAGAAAATACTAATATGCCATTACTTTTTATTATTTATTTAATTTTTGGTTAATGCGAACTATTAGGCTATCAAGAAGCATGAGAAAAAGAAAATAGATAGATGCTATGAATGAAAAAGTTAAAATAATCATAATGAATGAAACGTGAGAACTCACTACATTTCTACAATGACACGTGGAAATTGAATTTAAATGTGTGTATAAAATGAATAAGAATGTAAAAGGGGGTATGTAGAGATATAAAGAAAGATTGATGGCTAAAAGATATAATAAAAAAATAAGACATTGATTATGATGAGGTATTGATCCTGTCACTCATCTTGAACTCATTAGAATATAGATGGAAGATCCATTATGAAATCTTCTTTCCTGAATAGAGTACTTGAAGAAAATTTTATATTAAATAATTATTTAGATATGAAGTAAAAGGAAAAGAATGAAAAGCTTTAAAGTTTAAGAAGACCTTATATGATTTAAAGCAAGTGACAAGAGTATGGAATAGTAGAATTGACATGAATTTCAAAGAAAAAAATTCACAAAATGTGATACACTTTACATTAAAGTTTAAAGTGGAGATATTTTAATTGTGGGCTTGGATGTAGTTGACTTTATTTTCATAGGTAATAATCCACAAATGTTTGAGAAATTTAGAAACAAAACTACCAAAAAAACATTGAAAAGACATACATTGGACATATGATTTACTATCTCGACATTGAATTGAAGCATCTATATATAAGCAACTTTATCACTTTGGAAGGCCATGTTAAAGAAGCACTTAAGAATTTCAAGATGGATGACTATAACCTATATGGAATAAAAATCAATTGTGGTGTCAAATTGGCCAAAAATCATAATGTAGAAAATGTGGATCCAAATCCTTATAAAAGTCTTATAGGAAGGCTACGTTACTTAACTTGTATAAGGCCAAATATTATTTATGCAATTAGAGTAGTTAGTAGCTACATGGATGATTCAATGATAACTCATTTCAAGGTTATTAAGAGAATACTTTCAGACATCAATGGCACATTCAACTATAATTTACATTTATCTTTTTCTAACAAATACAAGTTTGTTCGATATAGTGATAAGAACCAGAGTGGAGATTTAGGTGATAAAAATAGTAGTCCGTGATTTGTATTCCTTATGAAAAACATTGCATTCACCTAAATATTAAAGAAGCAACCTATTTGCATAATTTCAACTTAAAAAATTGAATGTATTGTAGCTACTTATGTGATTTTCATGCTATTCGGCTAAATTATTTGTTGAAAGTATTAAAATTTTCACAAAATGTACCCTTAAAGATGCATATTAACAATAAATCAACGCTTGTATTGTCAAAAAATCCCATCTTTCATATTAAAAGCAAATATATTCACACATGCTATTAATATATAAGAGAATATGGTGCAAGAAAATAATTAGAATTAAAAGTGCGTGATATCTCGAGATCAAGTGACATACATCTTTACTAAGTCACTTAAGCAGAAAACGTTTGTAAAGTTCTGAAGCATTCTTGGAGTTAAAAATCAACTTTAAAGTAGGCTATTAAAAATAAGCTTGTTTTAAATAGTTAAATAAAAACATGTTGAAAAGTTGATATATTAAAAATTCACATGTTATGTAGAACATGTGATACATGTCTGTGCAATAGATTTGATTAGGAAAAAATGAATGATTAATATTATTTTTGTTAGTGAATAATGTGTGATGTTGATTACTTTTAAATTTGTATAAATTACATATACTCTTATTGGTTATAAGTCAAGTGACTGACAAAATATTATAAGAGACAACAACGAAACAGAAAAAGAAGTATAACTTATAAATAGAACTTTATACGAGTTTGAGAATTGTATTTTGTGATTTTGGGTTTATAAAATCTTAATTCTATAGATTTCAACACCTTTAAGTTCTTATATTTACTCATTTATAATGCAGACATTTAGTTCTTTTTTTAGTTCTTTTTTTATATTATTATTATTATTATTTTTGCATTAGAAGCTCCATTTTTTTATAAAAAATCATGATGAGTATTTATTTGAAAATGCATTTTATTCTATTTTTTAATAAAAATTCCCATTCAAAGGTTTTTTTAAATAATTATTTTCTTAATATTGTAATTTAAGTTTTAATTAGTGTTTAAAGGCAATAAATATTTATTAGTGCTTTGAATGTTGAAATATCCAAATTAAGAGTTAAGAAAATTAATGTGAACTATGAAGAATTAGATTTATATATATCATAGAAGATGAATTTATATTAAATTTGATTAATGAGTTTATAAATTTATCATTTGAAAAATATTTCAACTATTTTCTTTAATACGTTGTACAAAACGTTAACGGTTAAGTATGATGATATTTTATTTCGACTCCATTTATATTTCATCCTCGTCTTTACATTTGGATTCTTGACCAAGCCGGTGCTTAAAATATCGAATGCCAGTAACTTTCTTCGCCAAATTGTAAAAATGATTTACAAAAGAGACTCGTTCTTTTGAAATAGGCTTATGGGTATAGCAAGCCCTATTAAACATCCCCTATCACACTCCATTGATGATGGTTCCAACATTATGCTATGGGAACCATGAATTTGTGGCAAAACTTAAAGTTCATACTATTTAGGACTTCGTTTAGTTTTCATGTCGATGTGTTATGTTGCTTAAACCCGTGGTTCTGCTCTCAAGCGACAGTTTGGGTTTTGTTTGTTATCACCATTTTCTCTATTGCTTTCTGGGCCTATTACATGTTATATTTACATTTATTCCTCTCAATGATTTATATTTTTAGTATTTCAATTTGGTACTTCATTATGTGGTTGATGATGATGTTTTAGCTCCTATTCATGGAAAAAAATATTCAGTCCGGTGAATCGGTCATCCAGACAACCGCGAGGATTGAATACATTATCGTGCATTTATCGTGATCAAGTCTTCGCTGTTTTATGGACTCGCAGATACTAGACGGAATAATTTCACATATTCATCGTGTCTTTTTCATTGGGTTCCTTATTTGCTTTTATTTCTACAAATTTTAATTTATATACAAAACACACAATTCTTATGTATTCATATCTCATACCAAAACTTAGAAAACAATATTATTATCTTTTAAAAAAAAATAGAAAAATACATTCTCATGCATAGATTTTAGGCAAATAAATTGAAAGTTTAAGGGAGAGATATGTAAATACATAAGAATTGTGTGCTAATTATACAATTTTCCGCACAATGGTACCAGAACTCGCCACGTGTCTCACCGGCGTCCAAGACTTCTCAACGCACCACATCCACGAACAGACCTGGCGGTCCTAGCAACGGCCACCAGGTCCCCTTCCCTTGGTTAGGCTCCGCCGACTTCGGTCCAATATCCTCTTCCACTCTCTATTCTTAAGCTACTCCCAAAGCATAATATTTAATAAAAGTACATGTGCTTTTCATCACATTCGTTAATGGGGTTAACATAACGAGAAGCGACGGAACAAAATACACCCAACATTAGCGCAAATATTGCACCTCCTGAAAGCAACATTAATATTTACAACCGTTAATTTCAGTACTGAAAGCTTAAATCGACACGTTCGACTCACTGAAAAACAAACATTTTCTTAAAAAAAAAAAGAAAAAAAATAATATTATAATAAAATAATAAATAGATAACATAATTAGAAAAAAAGTATTAATAAATCACTTAATGTAAAATATAAATGTTATTTTATATAAATATTTTTAATACTTAAAACCTTCAAATTGAACATATTTTAGTATTTTCTGTATTAATATTTTTTAAATGAAACAAGTCAAGTCAGAATTGTTAACTCATCGAATTGAGACAAAATTACCTCATGACTTCACACATAGAGCTACGTGTGCAGTTCAATAAAATCACACCACGTGACGCGTGGCAAAAAAAAATCGCCCTGTAACACAGGAAATATTCCTCATGTGTTATTCTACATTATTCAGTTGTTATTATGTATTATTCATGTGTTATTGATGTATTATTGTATTATTATAATACCGATAATATTTTCTGAACAGAATAACACATGAATAACACACAATAATACATGAATAACACATAATAACACTTGAATAACGCAGAATAAAACAGGAGAATATTTTATGCGTTACCCGATGATTTTTTTGACTCCGCGTGACTCACGAGTTATTTAAACTCACTTGCCCAAGTTTAAATGGGCGGG